>OY977945.1:9600000-12004375 GCA_963854355.1 Epinotia brunnichana | reverse complement strand
AGTTAATTGAGAGTTAATGTATGGAACAGCAGATTTTTATTGCGATTTCGTGGTCGGTTTCTTGGGAAAAGTTGTTTAGTGTTACCATCTTATTCACTTTTGGTCTTCTTGCTCCACGACCCCGAAATCACCCTGTATAGAGGCTCGCGCCTCTCGGGCCTTTTGCAATCCGCGGACAGAGCCGCGAGGACTGCTGTAGTATTTGCATTATTATTATTATTATTATTTATTATTATTTATTATTATTTATTCAGAATATTTGCATTCTGACACAGCTGTCATCCCGGTACAATAAACGTCAATGATGACATAATTTGTACTGAGTTGACAGCTGTCTCAGAATGCAAATACTCATGGACATAGGAAAACCTATCGACAGGGTGTATTTTTCAAATATCATTTGTTTAGACATAAAATTCCCAAAAATAACTCTGTCTCATTTTAACAAAGCACCATTTGGCTAACAAAAAAGAGATGGTAGTATAACAGTCAGAACCGAAAGTTGATGATCAAATGTCAAGTGTGGCCTAAAATCGCCATTTTACGCGCCACGAAATGTCAGTTCCCGTCAGTTTAGTGGGTACATCATATGTCAACGACTGATGTAAACATACCAAAATAATAAAATAACTATTAATTGAAAATTATAAACTGCATAAAGCCCAAAGAGCACAATTAGTGGAATGTGGTGACCATGCCCAGGTGCAGCATAATCGGATGTGGCTTAAGAGAAGGCCCAAATCAGGAAAGTTTATCCTTCCACCGGTATGTAATGTATTTTTATTGAAATATTGGATAGTTTAAGCATTATCGAGAGCTGAGCAATTGCATTATGTTGTAATGAGTACACAGATTAAGATTAGTTATGTGTTATAATAGGATTTAGCTTTATTTTCGATATTTTTGTACTTAAAGTTACGTTTGAGTGGCAGTTAGGGTTGTTCTTGAAAATATCTATACTGAATGGCGATGACGTCATTCGCATTATCGAATTTTCTATTTCTATAACCAGTGAGATCTCGAGACAGTATCTTGCAATTAAAAAAAACCTGAAAAACCGTCTGGGTTGTCAAGATTGGTAAAATTTTATAGTAGGCAGGTACTACCTTGGAACTAAACAGGCTTCATTGATCGCTAATATAGCTATTTATAAAGGTTATCAAGAAGCGATTGTGCTAAGAAAAAAAGGTTGGAGGCAATTGGACCTTAAAATATAAGGCAAAATGTAAAAGAAATATACCTACATTTGCTCTCTACATTTTGGTCAGAAATGCTTCAACAAGACGCTAAATGTTATTAGACTACGAGATGGTGCACTGCCTTCAAAATATATATTGGTATCTTGTCGTTTTTTTGAGTAGTTAACTTTGTATTTGTAGGGTATACTGACACTATACAATAACTTTACGTTTGTTTGCCTGCCTGTCAGTCTGTAGTGTAGGTATCACAGAAGCTGGAATGGAAATTATTAGAAATTTATTTAGATGAAGACACTGTTTGCTGCTTAGAAAAATTTACTGAGCCATTATTTTTTTGCCCATGTTTGATGCCATAGAAAAAATGAAAGAAGAAAGAAAATACATTTATTTAACGTCACACACACAATGCTAGCAAAGAATTATTTTTCTAGTAACTTAAATCACAGAATTCCGCTAAATAATGCCTGATACAACAATTATTGTAAAAATACAGTGTCATTTAGATCATCTTAAATAATGTACCTACTTAATAACTTAATAATACTTAATTACAGGAAACCAGTACGTTCTGAGATCTGTCTACTCGTATATTATCGATAAACATGTTCCCTGTTTTATCGATAGCAGAACAGCACGACATCCGCCATGTTATGAGCCAATATGACAGAATACTTGGCACGATCATTTTGCTGATACTTCACGTCCTTTAGTTTTTTTGGTCATTGCAAATACTATAGTGAGTAAGTAATAATTTTTATCTATCCAAATATCATACACACTCCATGATGCGTTCAAGAACCGCACGTAAGTAAGATATCGAACGATATGATAGTTGGAACCGACTCTAATTTATCCTTGAATTAAAAAAAAAATTATGACATCTGCAAGAAAACAACGCCGCGATGCCGGTCATAGTAAGCGGCTCTTGAATGCATCATGGAGGCTTATAATATGTGTATGTAACTGTACATAATTAGGCATTAAAACACTCGTGTGATGTTATTAACCCACACTCGAGTTAATACCCTTCATTATGTAGGTACAGTCACATAAACTACTATAATGGTTGTCTTTTTCAGTTGTATTTATTACGTAGCTGATTTAATTGTCTTATAAAGACAAGCATAAAAAGTTCAAAAAACTGTATCGTGACTACGGAAAAGTAATTGAAAAAAAATTTTTTTTCGTGTTCAGCCTAAAGGTATAGGATAAGCATAATTTTGAAGCGATTGACACCTCATTTATCAAAATCGGTGCGGTATCTTTTACGCTACGGTGGAACACACGTAAATACAAACATAAGACTACTAAAAACGTATCCCGTCCTTTCAGCTCTGCCGTAGTCGGGTAAAAAATACATGCTGGTAGGCTTTTGCACCTACTTATGATACTAAAAACTATTAAATAATTTGAAAACCAACGGTAGGCAGGGGGAATGAGAGAAAGTTGCATACGCATTTTGGAATAACGTTTATCTAAATCAATATCATTTTCAGTTCTGAAGGTGAAAAGGCCTTCTACCAGAAATAAAGTATTAAGTAAACAGGCGAAGTTACCCTACTTACACGTGCACACAATTGTGTCTTTGAACATGCCACTATGATCAGAACGTTCAAATTCAAGTCTGCAATGTGTTCCCCTCGTTTGATTCCTGAAACTAAAACACATACACTTAATTAAACGGAAATGTGGATAGGGTCTTCCAACCATCGACACTTTCTGTCTGTTTGGAATTATAGAAGTGTATCTAATATTTGTTTGATGTACTTAGCATGCTTGTTTGGGTGTAATGCACCTATTACGAACACATAAATATCGAATTAATATACTCTATATTTTAGAAAAAATATCAATCACACTAAAAATAAATCCTAGCTACTATTGACATATTTGTAGAACCATCAACCAACCTAATAACGTGCCTCCTAGCGTTTATAGCGGATATAAAATGGCCGTTTTGCAACTCACATCTCCCGGATATCCTCCCTTGGAGATCTATCTAACTCATAGTCTTGGTTTGATATTAAATTTACTTTTATTTGTTACGCGCTCTCATTGTGCCACGTCGTGCTTGGCGCGCGTGGAGGCGAGAGAGCCCAATATATATCACAATAGTCCGCTATACGCTTTGACCGAAAATTTCCCTGAACTATTGACCTTCTCCTGGGTTGCTATTCCTTACGCGCACATGCGTCTCACCCGTCACGCCTAACGAAACTAGATCTCTTCTCTCTAGATATTTGAGGGTGAGCGTTGAGGTGAGCTTAAAACAAGTCACAGAATAGCGGGACTGTATTATTCAAATATCAGGGTGTAGGTACAACATCAAACCAGTTAGGTTCTATAATAACAAATCTAAAATATGTACCTAGGTAGTATATATAGGAACAAAGTTTTTAGTTAAAATGTAGGTTTTCCACCGGCGTGGCGAAGAATGAAATGAAATGGAATAATCATTTGTTTCGCCTCGTCTTGCCGGCGGAAAAACTACGTAACAAGAGATAACCCATATCATTTTATATTTACTTAATGTAAGCTGCGAGCTGGTACACGCTATTCACCTGTATTGTATTCTGTTTAAAGCAATCTGGGCAGAGCCAATCTCCAAGCGGCGGAATTGTGATCCCCACGCACTTGAAGTGATACCATTGTAAGACGCATTGCGGGCCGTCACATCCAATCATTGGAGACGAGATGTTCCTCCCGCAGTAACAAAACTCTATCTCACGCTCCGAGTAATACTGGGAGTCTTCAGACGACACCGACGCATTGTCCTCTTCATCTTCGTCTATAGGTAGCACGTGGCATATGTGATCAGCGTACACCCAGCGCTTGAGTCCGCAACCGTTGCAAAAAAGACTTTCGGTGCCGTGACGCCAATACAGATGTTCTAACAGCTGTTTGTAACCTTGGTAACAAACTTGGCATTTTACGCACGGGTATATCGACGACAGAAGGGCGTTTGCACTTGTATCCATAATGGAATACTGGGATTTAGTACTATAAAAACACTGGAACGGTTGTAATATTTATTATATGTCAATTTATTGGTGATCGCACTTCCCTTGTTACTTAATGCACTACAAATATTAAACTAAGTTCATTATGGGAAGTTTACTTTATATAGGTATGAGATAATAAATAAAGAACAACAATACTATTAATTTAGTGGGGGTACTAATTAATATTTTTTGCTTCTTATTATCACATTAGTTAATGGTCTCGATGGGGTAGGTACCTACTAGTTTGTTTATGAGCGTAATGAGAATTTATTAAGTAAGTGACTGCTCTAACTCCCTGGCCACGACTTTGGTCTTAAGCGACCTGCGACCAGCGTTTTATATGTTCATTGCGCGTGATCCCAACTAACCACAGTGCGTTGCGCGTCTCGACCGCGCAATGACCAGATAAAACGCTGGTAGCAGGTCGCTTAAGACCAAAGTCGTGACCAAGGCGTAACATTATATGTTCGTCATTATAATATACATACGTCTGTGGACCAAGCGTAAAGAGTATCATATAAATAACTTTATTTAATAGGTCCTTCTCCACTTGATTATCAGACCAGCTTCATGGCAACATAATATTGCATTGTCATCCCACTTACCTACACAAGTGTACAGACCAGCTTCATGGCAACATAATATTGCATTGTCATCCCACTTACCTACACAAGTGTACATACCAGCTTCATGGCAACATAATATTGCATTGTCATCCCACTTACCTACACAAGTGTACAGACCAGCTTCATGGCAACATAATATTGCATTGTCATCCCACTTACCTACACAAGTGTACAGACCAGCTTCATGGCAACATAATATTGCATTATCATCCCACTTACCTACACAAGTGTACAGACCAGCTTCAAGGCAACATAATATTGCATTGTCATCCCACTTACCTACACAAGTGTACAGACCAGCTTCATGGTAACATAATATTGCATTGTCATCCCACTTACCTACACAAGTGTACAAACCAGCTTCATGGCAACATAATATTGCATTGTCATCCCACTTACCTACACAAGTGTACATACCAGCTTCATGGCAACATAATATTGCATTGTCATCCCACTTACCTACACAAGTGTACACATCAGCTTCATGGCAACATAACATAATATTGCATTGTCATCCCACTTACCTACACAAGTGTACAGACCAGCTTCATGGCAACATAATATTGCATTGTCATCCCACTTACCTACACAAGTGTACAGACCAGCTTCATGGCAACATTATATTGCATTGTCATCCCACTTACCTACACAAGTGTACAGACCAGCTTCATGGCAACATACTATTGCATTGTCATCCCAATTACCTACACAAGTGTACAGACCAGCTTCATGGCAACATAATATTGCATTGTCATCCCACTTACCTACACAAGTGTACAGACCAGCTTCATGGCAACATAATATTGCATTGTTATCCCACTTACCTACACAAGTGTACAGACCAGCTTCATGGCAACATAATATTGCATTGTCATCCCACTTACCTACACAAGTGTACAAAATTTCAACCTGAGTGGACTTCGGCAAGTGGTCAAAGACTGGCAAGATTATTAACATTGCATGTTAAAAGCAAGTGTAAAAATCATGAATTTATTAGATAATATATATTCCCCTAAGTATAACATTTTATTATAAGTATCTAGCTCATTTGCATTTTTTTTTCACAGGAGTGTTGTGTTAGTAAATAGGGTAGGTAGTTTTACCTACCCTATTACTCATACAAAGCTCGTAAAGAGAATACATTATGGCGTCACGAGATACCACGATTATTCTGCTTTTACATGAGTTATCGTTACCTAATTAATAAATCGCTAGAATAAACTGTAAGCTAGCTTTTTTGTATATATTTACTTACTTACATAAAATGTATTCATGTTTGCTCGTACATGCTGATAGTATTTTTTTCAACCAAAACCTGTTTTATAAATAGTACTACCAATAATGAACTCTTCAAACTTTAGGTAGGCATAGATTCTGTGTTCAAACTCTGCTAGACCTAAGGACATAATTTGTAGATTTCTCAAAACCTGCACTAACCGCTCCTCCGGGGCAGTTTTCTCATTTTAAACCTCTGTTCTAGGTTTTCCACTATAATAACGTTATAATATTATAAAGGTTATTGTAGCCCGAGGGTATTTGGACATGACATTTGAGCACGGTCAGTTTAGAATTGAATCTGGGGGCACGGTAGTGCCCACGCCAAGTCAAATAAAGAGGGTTGGAACGAGTAATCACGTTTTCTCGAAACCACATTTCAACCTCCATTACCAAAGTCTTCCCAGTCCTACTAATATTATAAAGGCGAATGTTTGGATGTTTCTTACTTAATCACGCGAAAACCGCACCAGATTAAGAAGAATTTTAGTAGGTATATAAATAGGGTATAACCTGGATTAACATATAGAATACTTTTTATCCCAGTAAAAGTCTAACAAAAGGAAGTCAACGCGAATGAAAGTCGCGGGCAAAAGCTAGTATAAAATAAAAGAGAAATATTTATGTAGAGTAGAAAAGAGTTCTCAAAATCTCCAAGTAGGAGTAGGAAGCAAGTGGCTCTTTCAGGGTAAACCTACGATGAGGAGGACCTAACTGTATTTTTAACTTAGGGCTATCAACATCACTTACGACGATATATTTAATAGATAAATATAAACACTTAAATACATCGAAAACAACCAAGACTCAGAAACGAATGTTCGTGCTCAGCACACAAATATTTGCCCTTACCGGGAGTCGAACCCAGTACCTTCAGCTTCGTAGGCAGTGTCACTACCCACTAGGCTTTCTGGTCGTCAAACGCCAAACGTCATAAAATTTTGGTAATTCTAAGAAATAATAATAATAAATAAATATTTGCGGACATTCTTACACAAATCGACCTAGTCCCAAACTAAGCAAAGCTTGTACTATGGGTACTAGACGAAGATAAACATACTTATATAGATAAATAAATACTTAAATACATAGAAAAACATCCATGACTCAGGAACAAATATTCATGCTCATCACACAAATAAATGCCCTTACCGGGATTCGAACCCAGGACCTCTTGCTTCGTAGGCAGGGTCACTACCAACTAGGCTAAAGCGGTCGTCAACCGCGGTGGTTAGAAATATTGGCAAACTTGGCTGTACACGAAATCTCACTACTTAATTCGGTTGAAAGTTAGCAAGACACGGCATGCATGGCAAGGCATGTTTTTACCAATGTATCTTTTTGAATTGACATTTCAATTTGGTTCCAATTTTACGTATCGTCGGAAATTAACAAATTACCTGCATTTTACATTTTAAACATTCATACACACTCGATAATTTATATAACGATTTACAAGTTATTTTTTTTATGAATGCAGGTCAGTATTTAAATTATTTTCGAAAAACAGAAAGCACAATAACCTGCAATGAATAACTTACCTACTAGATACAAAGATGTTGACTTGGCTGCAAGTTGTTAGCACCAGTCTTTGCAACTAAGATTCATTGCGAGAACACAATAAAAACCATAAATACCAAGCGCGAAGTCGAGCTGTTACCGTAGGAGAAAACGGCTGGACTCTATATACCTACCACCAACTATGGGATCGGTAACATAAAAAGCTGCTAGTAATAAAGTCCTGAGGGTTAATTACGTAACTTTTCGAACGAGCGTTAGGACTAATCAACTGTTATTTTGTCATGCAAGAAATGACATTTAGGTCTACGTTAGGCGTTACGTAAACATCGTTACAGAATCTACCAGCTGATCAGTCGTTGGCCGGTGTCAAAGAAAACATTCAACATATACTACCTATTCTTCTACGTTGCGATTGAAACAAACCCACCGGTAGCGGCATCGCCATTTGGCGCCGCGCTCGGCATAGAATATTGTTTAATTTTCCCAAAACCTGCAAAGTTAAAGCACCACTTAGTCTACTTTTTATCTCGTTCCGGAGGGAAAAGATAAAACCGCGGGGCTCGAGGCGGAAGTCGGAAAACGCTTACTTAATGAAACATATCCAGAGAGAACCTCATATTTTGTTTGCCGTCTTTCTGTATAGTCTTTGTTTTGTGGTAGTTATCCAGTTTCGACGAACAGCCAGTTTATCTCCTGATTAATCAAATATCGAATAGCTTTCATTAAGCTCTTAATTGAAATTACCTACACAATGATTTAAGCAAATACGGAGTTACATTACAGTCCAGTAAACATAATTAATCAATAGCCAATTTGCTAACGAGGGCTTAATAGGCAGATTCCAGTAAATAAAATATCGTTTCGGGCAACGCCAATGCTTTAAAATGATATAACAGCTTGGTAGTCGACGCGACAAAGTCGATAGATGGGTTTCCTATATATATAATTCTTCCCGTAAATAAAGCTTCAATATGAAATTTCCCTGAAGTTGATAATTTAAACTGCTGGTAAAGAATTGCCTGCTTTGAATAGAGGCACTCTAGTTATCGTTTTAGCAGAAAAGATGCTGCACAAAGAATCTGCTACGGCCTTGCTAAGCGAAATTCTAGACTATTGTAGATTGTAGAGAATGTGGCGCTGAATAGGAATTAAATTAGTACGCGTGTAGAAATAAAATATTCTTTATATTTAAATTTGTTGTAAAATAATCAAGTCACTGTAAGTATTTGCAATGTCGTTTACACTGCACATGGGCACTCTGTTCATAAATAGTTAAGTAAATTGGTTAAGTAATTCGAGAATAACCAGAACCGTTATTTACTGCCTTAAATTTTAAAGTTTATTATTTATTTATTTCACTAGTGTTTTATATTTTATTTACCTGAATTGCTCTTAGATAGTTACAGACATTAATCATTAAGTTTTGATTTTAATAATTAGCTTTACTATAGTTTCACGTATTTTTTTTACTGCAACAGTTAAAAAAATACTCGACATGGTAACGTGATTGATGTCAAAGCAAAAAATTGAACGCTGGAAAAACTAAGAATGTACAATTTCATTTTAATCAATTGAAAACAGAAGGTAATTATATTAATAATATACGTCAATGTACACATACGGGTACTAAATCTTCTTTATACCTAACTAGCGACCCGCCCCTGCTTCGCACGGATTTTTGTGTATAATACATGCATGTATGCTTTGTATTATACATATAAACCTTCCTCTTGAATCACTCTATCTATTAAAAAAAACCGCATCAAAATCCGTTACGTAATTTTAAAGATACACGCATACATAGGGACAGACAGACAGACAGCGGGAAGCGACTTTGTTTTATACTATGTATCCCCCTGCAAGCGTTGCGAATAATAGATAATCCCTATAGAAACATAGTTTATGTGTTAATCGTTATGCCTTCATGCAATTTGAATTCAAAGTGATTAATTCGTAATCGGCTGGCTTATATTTAGGTACTGTGATATTATTATAGTTGGTTGCGCCGTAAATTCTTTTGGCCACTTACCTCCTTGCACGGATCGTACCTAAACCTGGCCGGCAAGAAGACAAAGGCAGTAACTGTCACGACATGTCGAAAAATTGAAAAATCCAGACGTACCTACAAAATAATGCTTCAATAAAATATCTATTATACGCACACCTATATCAATCGTACGCTGCCGCAGTTTCCCTCGGACACACCCAAAGACGAACGAGCAAGTTAGGCCTGAACCAGGTATTTAAATTTATCTAATTATTTCCCAATAGTTTTTATATATAAGTAAATTAGTTAAAAAGTAAATATTTTTGAATTGTGTCGTGCACTCACTTTCGCAAGTGACCGCGTTTTGTTCGTTCTACAGTCGCCATCACATACATCGGAGCAAACATCACGTCACAAACATCGGAACACACCTCTATTTTCAAGGCATTAGGGTGCATGTGCTGATATTTTTGAACACCTACAGTGTACCTATGTATGTGATGGCGACTGTACATACATGTAGAGTCTTTACGTATGCAAAATTTAAAGTGGTAGTTACGTCATGAAGGCTTATCAAATAAACCAAAGTGCTTTCGTGATTTTTTCTAACTTCCGAAGACTGACGAAGTCACCTAATATAGATAATTTAAGACAAACAACGCGGGAGGTACACAACCAAAGAGAGGCAGAGGTACAATTATTTTCCTATTGCAAAAGTTAATGAAGGAAATTGGAGAGTCTTTCTTTTCAATTTGTTCGTCCTGTTTCAATTACACGAAGCAAAACAAAGTATTTAAGTGAAAAATATGAGAAATATCCGAACTCAGATTATTATCTCTGTTTTGTTTCCTTTTTTACGAATTTGATATAATTAAGAGCAAAAGTTAAGATCCATTTTGCTAATTACGCTGTAATTTCCCTTTTAATTTGGGGGATTACTTGTATGGATTTGGCTAATGCAGGAACGAGACGCTTTGCCGTTATAACTAATTAAAAGAGGGGCGACCGACGAGATACAACTCAAAAATACTAATAGGTACAATTATTTATTAACTTCTGTTCTTGTTGTTTTCATCTGAAACTGCTTCTTTTAGAAGTCACTTCAATCTTTATATCGAGACCACGTAATTCTAAACGGTGCCAAGAAACTGCAAAGATTGGCAGGCGGCTACCAGCAGTTCACACATCTCTGAAATATCTAATCTGCCATCTTTGCAGTGGAGGAAAGTTCTTTAAGCTCGGGTGCTTTATTGTTGACTAGGGTTATGCGCTTCATGAGAAAGTAGTAAAAGCCGAACATTAAACTTATGTATTTATTTTATTTCTGAAAACATATTAAGGCGATGTGATAGCCGGCACGTAATTTTGTTAAAGACAATAAGAGTAGGCATAATTTTTTTGAGTTACATGTGTTTGAGTTTGCTTTTCTATTTGCTTCTAGTTAGTTATTTTTATGTTATCTAATAGCGCATTGATTTTGATTGTTAAGATAAATGAGACATTTTCTGGTACATTCGTGTAACATGTATATTGTTTAAGTATGTTTTTAGGGTTCCGTAGCCAAATGGCAAAAAACGGAACCCTTATAGATTCGTCATGTCTGTCTGTCTGTCCGTCCGTATGTCACAGCCACTTTTTTCCGAAACTATAAGAGCTATACTGTTGAAACTTGGTAGATGTATTCTGTAAACCGCATTAAGATTTTCACATAAAAATAGAAAAAAAACAACAAATTTTGGGGTTCCCCATACTAAGAACTGAACCTCTTTTTTTTCATCAAACCCATACGTGTTGCCCATACTATGGATAGGTCTTCAAAAATGATATTGAGGTTTCTAATATCATTTCTTTCTAAACTGAATAGTTTGCGCGAGAGACACTTCCAAAGTGGTAAAATGTGTCCCCCCCCCCCCCTGTAACTTCTAAAATAAGAGAATGATAAAACAAAAAAAAATATATGATGTACATTACCATGCAAACTTCCAACGAAAATTGGTTTGAACGAGATCTAGTAAGTATTTTTTTTTAATACGTCATAAATCGTAAAAAGCAATTTATTTAACGGAACCCTTCATGTGCGAGTCCGACTCGCACTTGGCCGCTTTTTTATTTATTTTACTAAGGATATATTTATGTTGTTTGTTAGTCCTGTTTGGTACTTTTGTCAGTTAAGACAACCCAAATTCAAATAGAAAATAAAATAACAGTGACGTCTTTTATTCACTCGACTACACCCTGATTAAGACGTTGGCTATTAAGCAACTTAATATCGCTCATACAATTATCTTTGTTTAACAAGATT
The DNA here is from genome assembly GCA_963854355.1 of Epinotia brunnichana. Taxonomy (NCBI): domain Eukaryota; kingdom Metazoa; phylum Arthropoda; class Insecta; order Lepidoptera; family Tortricidae; genus Epinotia; species Epinotia brunnichana. Next base: position 11,992,463 of record OY977945.1, on the reverse strand, counting down.
GCATCTGACAAAACAAAACCATTATCTTGATTGCGATAGTAAACTGAGACGACAACAAATAAGAAAAATAATCTCACAGTAATATCGCTTCGGTAACGATATGGCTATAAGACACATTCTATGGGACTGTAAAAACTGTGCGCAAACGGCTACCCCGACACGCCTCGACATTTGCCTGCACGACTGCGAATATATATATGCGTCTGACCTCATTCAATATCCTTTTTCCAAGCGAACAGTTTTATCGTCTTTGTTATTTCCACCCAATGAACACTAACCCCTTGAAAGGAATGATTGTGACGTACACACAAAAAACTTTTTACTTCTTTAGCTCGTAAATTCTGTAGAAATACAGAAAATAAAGTCCGCAGCCACTTTAATTTGCTTATAGGTAATAGACAGGCAGAAGGAATTTTTAAAGTAAATTACACAGAAAACCTTGTCTATTTAGGAAGATAACTTTTCTCAATTTCAGACGCGTGGGTTGTGCGTACCAGAAAACCAAGTTGTCTGATACTAATGTTTGTAGGCGTAAAATATCCTAACGAGGAAAATAAAGAAACATAAGCCTAATTATGTTCCTTTTTTTTCCTCGTTAGTATATTTTAAAAATATCGAACACAGAATACCATGTAAGTAGGTAACATGGGTTGCACTCTTTAATAAATTATCAGATTTCTTCGTAAATTAAATAAAATTACAATGTTTGTACAGTTTATATATTTTAACTATTAGTAGTTAACAAAAGTCGTGAAAAATGTTGCAAAAATATTTAAACTAAATTACCAGGTCAACACCGTCTGTCGGTTAAAGGGGAAGTTTTGGTTTTGGTGAATATTTAAAACCCTTCTTTACCTTTTTTTTACTATTATGCTTAGGTAAATACTTTTAATTAGTTTGAACTAGGTAAGTAGGTCTGGAAATGGGTATCATAATTGACTTGTTCTCATTGCGTGATAGTGTTCGGAAAGTAGTAGAAGGAGAGGAGGGTTATGTTTTTTTATAATGAGTCAACCGCTTATATTTTCTCTTTCCGTCTTGTTGTTTTTCTTTATTCGACGGACAATTTGTTACCATGTTGGGTTTTTACCTTATTTTTTCCATACTCATTTTAACCAAAAATATTCCTCGCTCTTGTTGCTGAAACTTAAATAAATAAATAAATAAATAAAATAAATATTATGGGACAATCTTACACAAATCAACCTAGGCCCACGGTAAGCTCAGTAAGGCTAAATAATGAAGCAAAATATAAATATAGGAGTGTACCTACATGTATACAAAGCATATTATGTCGTAATAAATGAGAATCGAATGAGCTGCGATAGCACGGACGTGATCGGAATCTCAATGGCAAATATGAGTCTAATCGACGTTTCCCCGTGCGATGGAGTTACGTAATTCCGCTGCAAAATTATGCTTATAATTACATTTTAGCAAACCTATACAATATTGCACGTCACTATTGTTGTTTTATTTTCAAATATTTCTTACCTTGTTTATGCAGCGGCCAAACAGCTTGAGATATGTAGGTTTATTATTAAAAAGCGCGAATGTGTGCGTAGGTATACATATTTAATTCCCAAGCTAAAATATGATGTGTTTTTTGGTTTTCCATAAGGAGGTTTTGGTATATAAGGTATATACATACGGAGAGTTGTTATTTGGAGTATTTTTTGTTGACAATCGTTGAAGTGGTTTTTTGCCTGGAATTGTGACAAGCTTATGAATGATATCTTTTATTTCAGGTCTTCACCGACCAATATAAGAGGTGTTAGTTACATTTTAATTATAAGGTTAGGTTACACAATACACCGCTTCCATACAATTTAACACACAACATAAACTGACATACAGAGGACATAATGTACACTTACTTATTATATTGCAAGGTAGATTTGACCTGCCCAATCCAATACTGAAGTAATGGACTGTCAAACCTACCAGCCATCATTTTCAGGATGTTGTTAGTAGTTTTCCTCGAGTCATCAGGGATGAAATTTTATTTCGCATAATCGCATGAAAGTCTATAGTGCGTGCCCCTGCGAAGATCCCCGAACCACTACACCATAGCTTAGCAACTCGCAGGTTTAGCAATCCAGTATAGGCGTCCAAGTGTCTTATCACAAAGCTCTTTGTCAAGGTTCGCGAGTGTACGTGCGTGGCCAGATTATCTGAAAATAAAACGAAACGGAAAAGCCACCCTGCTGCGGCACTGTGCTTCTAGGCACGCTTCCAGCTGGCAGTCATTCGGCAATCGTTTTTATTTACATCGAATTACCTAAGTTCGTTTTTGTTCGTTATTCAATCCTGTACCCCCTGTTTACAAATAGATGCCGCGTCAAACGCCGCGCGGTAAAAGCTTGAGTGCATTTGTTATGTTTGAGTTATTTTGTAGCCGACTGCTCACTTTGTACGTACTTACAGGCACCGAGAATTCTACGACGACTTGTTTGGAACTTGAAGAGTACACAATTCATTGCCATGATTTCGCCCCGCTTTGGATTTCCTTCATGAAATTTCGTTAGAGCTTGACTGCTTTCAGATGTGTTTGTGATTCCGTATTCATGCCGCATTCGAACCAGTAGTAGGATAGATTCATCTGCGAGACGTAATAGCGGATACATTGCAGCCTATACTACAAATCGTTACACGGTTTGTTACGGTAACGTTGTTATGTTCCACTAATCCTTGAATACCTGGGCATTTCACTTATTCTTCTATGTTTAGAAGATTACATAGTATCTGTTACCTTAAAGGTTTGCACATTTATCCCATTTTCCTCTATTTTTTAACCCCCGACGCAAAAAGTGGGGTGTTATAAGTTTGACGTGTCTGTCTGTGGCACCGTAGCGCCTAAACGAATGGACCAATTTGAATGCGGTTTGTTATCCGAAAGCTGACGTAATTGAGATGGTTCTTAGCTACGTTTCATCAAAATCGGTTCAGGCGTTCTTGAGATATTGAACTTTGAAATGAAAATGTCGAGGGTTTTTCAACTTTTCTAAGTTGTTAGTTACCTATCGATAATATTCAAATTAAAAAAGTGTACTTAAATTCGTAACAACATGCCTATTATACCTAAATGATAAGTATGTAAACAATATGCAATAATACAGCCGAGCCGATAAACCGAGTTAAGTAAGCAAAATTATCCACTAAAGCACGAGCAGAAAAAAAATGCTGCAAAAGGTACCTTATCATATTAAATATATTATTTAAGCCCGGTTTTAAAGAGATGTATTAAACTTTCAGATCAAATTTTAGTAACCCAGTATTTTAATGATATTAGGTAACTACCGTAACCGCTCATTGGAAAATTTCAATTAATTAACAGATTTTGGTTTGGTCTAACACATCTTTAAAAAACCGGGGCCCGCAGTTGCTAAACAGTTTGTGAAACCTCAGCTTTAATAGCGTCAATAATGTTAGAGCAAACGATTTTAAAATATCGAATGCCAATGCAATCTGGCGCTGCCGCGGAAGCGCGTAGGCTAAACGTCGTATAAATAACATTTTACGACATATTAAATCCAGTTGAACGTTAAATATGCCATTTTCATGTTTGAAGCACTTCCAAGGAAAAAAGTTGATGTTTTTGGAACAATACCGCCAAAATCAAGTAATTTGATACAGTGTTATTTAGACACATATTTATAGGCTGTTTTTAAATTTGCTTAGTTGGATAAACTATGGTGACAGTGTTTAACAAAAGTGGAATTTCACAATACTTATGCATAATTATTTATGCGTGGCTCACAATTTAAAACGATTAATAATCTTGGAGGTTTTTAGCTTATCTTTTATGTCTTGATATTGCCCTGACATTGTTCAGTTGTACCTCATCATCATCATCATCATTTTCAGCCTGTAATCGCCCACTGCTGAGCATAAGCCTCTCTTCGCGTACGCCACTTATCCCGGTCCCGTGCTAGTCTCATCCAGAAATGACCAGTTGTACCTAGGTAGGTACTAATAGTGTCAATAGGATGTATTTGCACGGATACTTTTATAACAATTAAATAATATCCGAGACAACAAACATAGCGAATAAATTAAAAAAGCCGCACTCAAATCAGTTCATTCGTTTGGAAGCTACGACGCCACATACAGATATACATATTATTTTAAACTTACAACCCACCCCCCCCCACGTTTTTATCGGGTAGGTATCATAAAAATTAAATTTTGTTGCGTTATATTACATGAATCATATTAATGAATGTTCACCTCGAACACGCGCCGTGTATTCAGTGATCTTGCGGAGCCATCATGCAAATACGATGCGGCGCACGCACCTATAAAAACGGTCATTACGACGTCATCACGGTAACACATGACTAGCATATGCACGCCTATATAATGTAATAGATACTTTCCATTCCCTAGGGTTCTCAAATCCCTTTTTCATGCATCGTAAACGGGGCATTTTGGCATTAACCTCCAGAAATACCACTTAAGTATCCGACTTCGAATCAAAAATACTTAAAGATGCTCTCATCGTAACAGTTTTACGATGCTGCAATTTTATCATTATAAATCTACGTCTACATAGCGTATGGGTAGGTATAGGTACCTACCCATACGCATAAGGTATGATAAATATTTTACTGCAAATTGCTTCTATGCTTTAAGAAATAAAGATCGCTTTTATGGTTAAACGGTACGATATATCTTGCTTATTGATATACAAAATTAAGTTTGAACTGACTTCCTGAGAAAGCGGCGCATCGTCAGTTGAGAGGTAAAACGCCGTAATCACAAAATCAAATGTCTATTCAGCGACCGACGGCGTCGCTGCTACTAGGATTTCTGATTTCTCGACAGTTTTGATTTCCCAAGTTTCGAGAATTCTCGAGGCCAATTTCTCGAGTTTTCTCGAGTCCTTAGTCTTTTTACAAAATCAGTTCAAATTTGTTGAAATTTATTTAAATAAGAATTTTTTTTATCTATTATACCTATTTGTATTGCACTATTATCATTAATTTATAGTATTTCGTAACTGTACACGTACGCACGTTGCCAGCTTTTGGGGGTGTAGATGTAGGGAAATAATGATAACCGCATATATTAACTTAAAGAACAGACTTAAAATTAACCATCAATCTGTCAAGTCGTTTTTATTTTTTTGAATAGTTATTTGAGGAAATCTTATTCTAGCAAGGATAATTAAGAACTAAAATATCTTAGACCTTTGTATTGTTATATATTATATTTTAAATATTTAGGATGATTATGATAAGATGATAAAAATAAATTACAAAAAAAAAAAAGACAATTCACTCTTCCCAACTAAACCCCGCATAGGGTTTTATTTGATTGTAGAATCGAGCTTAAAGACAATAAAAATCTGCAACTACAATCACTAAACATAAACTCTTAAGAAAATATTTTTTTCTTCATAATAACATGAAAAAGTAATTTAATACTCTACAAGATAAGGTAGTAATCATACATAGCATAGGTAGTTTATTAAGTCGTTTTGATTGAGATTTTTTTACAAATCAAATCAGTTAAAATTTTATTTTTGACTGGGTATACCTATAATTATTTACTGTAGAAGTCTAGAAGCGATGTTAAACTTTTAAATAATTAACAAACCTTATTTTAATTGACTCGTCTTTTCGATTGGAATCGATTTTTGACATAATGTTTTCAGCTAAAAGCACGCTTCACTATCATGAGCGTTTATTCAACGCGCTCGAGATTGGATGTACGTTTCCCAGTTGATTATTTTCTTATTAAACTTCTATGTGACTTGGGATTATAGGCGAAAAATAGTCGTAAGCACACCTGGCGCAATTCAAGTTTGGAACTTGAGAATTCTCGAGTACCGGTAATTTTTTCCTCGTCTCGAATGCAGCCAAATTTCTCGAGTTTTCTCGAGTTCGAGAAGGCTCGAGCAGAAACCCTAGCTGCTACCCACCCACGCCTCTATCTGATTTATAGCTAAAAATCATTTTCACAGTTTGAGGTAATAAATATTGCATATACTACTTTGCATCAAATTGCAGTCAGAGATGGATCGCTAATATGGGTAAATAAAATATATTTTCGACAGCTAGCGGATACTACAAACATTTCCATTTTGATTATATTTTCATTGAAAAAGATGTTAATTTATTCAAGCCGGGCCTGGCAACACTGTTCACAGGTACGTTTTCTGATAAAGTAGCTTTTATTTTTGCCTGCGTCATCGGTATGGGAAAGATGAAAATCCGGGAAAAGCCTTCAGGGGCGCGTGAATTAGCATATTTATTAGTATCATCCGCGCAGTCCGCTGCGCGACGGATTTGTTATCAATACTGACTTGCGCAGCATCACAATAAATTTCATATTATCTCTAGGAGTTATTGATAATGCCCTTGGCGTAATATATTTTTTGTGTTTACCTAAGTTCGTTACTGGGCCAGGTTCTGGCCTTCGACGGAGTAATTTAATTACCAATGGCCATTTAGGCGTTTGGCGGGCGGAATCGGTATGCATTAAGTATTTTCACAATACGAGGAGCTTACTATTTTTCCCCAGATTTCCTTACGTACTTGGCGGTATACTGTCAGCATTACATTTGCGCGGTAGCATATTGACGTTTTAATTTTTTTTTTCCAAATTAGACAACGCTGAAAACGGTTCACCGAATTTTATGATACCAATACCACTGATTCATTTTACAACAATATCATTTGGCAGAAACTCTACAGTCCGTCTTAAACTTCCTAAGTACACGGCATAACTGTCATGCCAGTTTCAATTGACATAACTAACTACATAAAATAATTAAAAACATTAGAATCGATCACAATTAAAAATGTCTTCATCCTTCTAGCGTTATTCCCGGTTGTGCCCCTAAAGGAGCCCGGGGTCCGCTTTGACACCTAATCCCAAGATTTGGCGACTACCATCTGACCTTCCAACCCAGAGGGAGAACTAGACCTTATTGGGATTAGACCGGTTTCCTCACGATGTTTTCCTTCACCGAAAAGCTAACGATAAATATTCCGTACATAAGTTCCCAAAAACTCATTGGTACGAGCCGGGATTCAAACCCACGACCGCCGCTTGACAGCCGTATGCCTGAACCACTAGTAGGCTACCGTAGATATTTAAAATGTCTTATGTGATTAAAATTCTTAAAGATTAAGCAGGATTGAAATCCAAACGCATTTTAGTTCGTTATGAATTTTATTTTGATATTAAATAAATAAATATTTGCGGACAATCTTACACAAATCAACCTAGTCCCAAACTAAGCAAAGCTTGTACTATGGGTACTAGACGACGATATAGATATTTATATATAGAAATACATACTTAAATAAATAGAAAACATCCATGGCTCAGGAACAAATATTCGTGCTCATCACACAAATAAATTCCCTTACCGGGATTCGAACCCAGGACCTCTTGCTTCGTAGGCAGGGTCACTACCAACTATTTATATATTTTGAATTCTTCATTTAAAACTCTTTGAGACATTTAAAAAAAATCACTTTACTTACAAAAGTAAGCGTTTTGTCTATGACAATTAAAAAAAATAAAACTCGGGAAAACTACACTGCAAACGGGCGCAATTTGTCACACCAACTTGCAATAGTTGGAAAGAGACAATCCACATGGATACATTACTAACCAGTCTACATATATCAAGTTATTATGACTAATTACTAGGCCTACATAAACTTACCAGCACTTGGCTGTTTGTAGTGATTTGTCTTAGTCAAAACATATGTTTAAAAGGTAAAAAAGTATACAGTAATGGAATTTCATACATTTTCCTGGCCGCTAAAACTGTACGGTAATGACTTTTAACTTTTTAAATTTGCGCTCGAGAGTAACGAACGAGGAACTTCACGTACTATTTTTGCTACAGTAAGAGGAACATTTCCGAGCATATTGGAGAAAAATCTTATACCGTCTCAAGAGCATCATCCTTGTAGTTATAAAATGAAAGATGAAAGCGAAAACATCACACGTAACAAATCTCGAAGCGCAAACGTAGCACAAGCAGGAATAAAATAAATTAATTAAGTGTATCCTATGCTCCGGAAAAAAGATATTGCGTCTGGTTTTAGAGAGACATTGCAAGGAGCCTCGACAGTCAGGACACGTAACGCTCTAGAACCGGCTGTATTGCTTTACACCGACCCCAGAACAGTATTTACGAGACAGCGAAAAAAATACCTCCGTAATAAATGTCGTTTACAAGAATATATTCGATGTTCATTATATCCTGGAATGAAGGCAAGATGTCACGACCGAACAATGTAACGGAAGGGCTTTTGTTTTAGTATTAGAATGGTGAGTATATGATTTCAGTAAAGGTGAAAATGTAATGAGCATCACTCTTTATCCAGTGATTTCCTCATGTCTGAGGATCGTGATTGTTTTTTTATTTCGTAGCGCTGAATGATACATCTACATCGGTCTCGATTCAATGTTGCTCCTAATATGTGCAATCACTATCACTACATACTTATAAGTACATAGTATAAAACAAAGTCGCTTACCGCTGTCTGTCTGTTCCTATGTATGCTTAGATCTTTAAAACTACGCAGCGGATTTTGATGCGGTTTTTCTTACTTGATAGAGTGATTCAAGAGGAAGGTTTATAAATATGTATAATACATGCATGTATTATACACTTAAACCCGTGCGAAACCGGGTCGGGTCGCTAGTAAATTATATAATAATACCACTCCTACTTATTTTGTAGGTATGTGGCGTTGTGTTCCTGGTGGTTAGTAAGGTCACCAGGGCTCCCGTTGTGTTGTGAGGGACCTGTGTCTTTAGACCGGGGACTTTGTGTCTCACGCTGTCTACACAACGAATCCTCAAATCAACAATGGGTCGGCAACGAGCTTGTGGCACGTATGGAGTCGCAAGGGCTCATTGGCTACGGTGTCTGATTATGGGGACTACTCAGGGAGATTGTATTGTATTCCGTATACATATGTATATTTTTTTGCAAAATATCATTGTCCAAATACTACTCGTATTTCATAACTACGCAATCCATCCAATTTTGAAGCGAAAGTGTTCATTAATTGGTAACACTAGCAGAGCAGTGCAGTGTTAGGACGACACGCAAACACTTGAAATCCTTTGGGACTCTTGAGTGTAGCGTCGTGACGTGAGATAATTAGCTCATCGAGCAAATGCATCTCGGCTACGCTTCCCTATAACTCGCCTGAGACGAACCAGTATAAGTATGACCTTCAATTATACGTAATTGTATGAGTCTTGGGGCGCGTGGTGAGGTTAGTCAAGAAATGCTATATAGGTTTCGTTGTCTATGCTAGTAAGACAGCTGCTATTTGAATAGGCTGCCTCGTTGCACAGCCAGAGGCGCAATTGTGCTAGTTTTAATTACATCTTGTGACATGGTGACCATATTACAGCTTTTGTGAAACCTGTAAATTTTGCTTCATAATTTTTACATTAAGTTTGATTTAGGTACCTGTCTTCCGCTATCCTAAGGTTTTCTGAGACAAGGCCCCTGTTGTTTGCTTCGACATATGTCTGTGTTCTATACTGTTTTCATTTATTTTGTAGGTACAATGAAGAGTCTTCATTTGACATTGACAAACTACGGTAGCCTAGTGGTCCAGGCACTTCAGGCATGCGGCTGTCAGGCGGCAGCCGCGGGTTCGAATCCCGGCTCGTACCAATGAGTTATTCGGAACTTATGTACCTACGGAATATTTACCGTTAGCTTTTCGGTGAAGGAAAACATCGTGAGAAAACAAGTCTAATCCCCATAAGGTCTAGTTTTCCCTCTGGGTTGGAAGGTCAGATGGCAGTCGCTTTTTATTAATAGTGCCTATGCCAAATCTTGGGATTAGGTGTCAAAGCGGATCCCGGGCTCCTTTAGGGCTCAACTCAAGCGGGTATAACGCTAGGAGGCTGATGAATGAAGGGTATACATTTGGATTGTAATGTAATCTTAAATTATTGAAAGTTCAAGTGTACATCTGTCATACATTTTATGTGATTAACGCATGACATGATATTTGGCGACGTCACGGTCTGTCAATATGGCCATAGGTACGGGCTGGCGTTACTAACAAGTAACGCCAGCCCGTCAGTCTAGAGTTCCAAATGCCTGCAAAGTTATTGTATCTCCATAATTATCATAATAATGACGACGTGGTAAATATTTTAAGACAGGCTGACTGGTGAGTTTCTTGCGTCACTTCTCGTCACATGTCATAATTTCCGAAGCATTATTACTTAGTAACATACTTACCTACATGAAAGAGCTCTCGAGATCTAATATACTTACCTACCTATATAAAACTAGAATGTTAATTGTTCCTATATTGTTATTTATTTTGTCAATGAAAGCTTTTACGATTAATCGGGTTACCAGTCAAAAATACTAAATAAATATAAATAAATATTACGGGACAATCTTACACAAATCAACCTAGGCCCACGGTAAGCTCAGTTAGGCTTGTGTTGTAAATAAACACAAATAAGTAATACGATAACATAAATATTTATACTTATATTAGTATACTAATCTACATATACGAGTGGTATCTACTAGTATTATTATAAAGAGGAAAATTCTGTGATTATATAGAATGGACGTTCAGGTTGGTCATGGGCTAATTTTTACAAGCTTTATATTAACTTGCACTGTTCGTATGTATGTAAATATGTAAGTATGTAAATATGTAAGTATGTAAGTTGTGCGTCAAAATTTGTAATCCATTTTTCAGTCACTTCCCGTTATCCAATTGAGCTGAAATTTTGCAAGCATATGTATATCGCATGACAATGCAATATTATGATGACTTGGAGCTGATCTGATGTTGGAGCTGGAAGGTGGCCATACGAACTCCGCAATAAAACGACACAACCCCATCGAGTTTGGGCTTGTTAGAATCGTCTCAATCAATGAGTATGAGAGATGATGGTATGCAGAAAAGTACAGTCGGCAATAAAAGCTTGTACCAAAAATGACATTTTTGACAGAAACTTATTTTTTCCTGTAGTACCTACGCAGGCGGAGCCACGCGGGCAGCTAGTCTAAAATAAAACTTAAGAAAAGTAACCCCTAGCCACAGAATAGTATAATAGTATTCCCTAACTAAGACAAATTTATAGTTATTAACTTATTTTCCCAACTATTCCATTTTGATGTTCACATGCCTATCCTCCCAAGACACCGCGTACAAAATTTTGTACAAATTTCAAAATCAACTTTGAACTTTTACTGAATGTCAAAAAGTTCCTAATTCAATGACACAAAATCATAGTCTGGGTCCCAGGACGCTATAGGTAGGTAGGTAAGTAAACAGAACTTTGAAAGTTTATTTGACCTACATACGATCCTCATTAAAATCACCTATAATAAGATAAATGCTATCTGGAGCGGAAAAATAAGAGCTTAGGCAGGTTGCCTTTTAACTGCCTCGATATCCTGTTTTCTCGTGCAGCTAGTCTCGAGCACTGACAAGATTATAAATGATATATAAAGGTACCGTCAAACATGCCTACTTTGCCCGCATTTTCAGAAAAACTCAAATATCTCATATTTTTACATGGTAGGATGATTTTTTTGTGCTTCACGAATCAGCCGTTGTAATACGCATGTACTCATGAGGAGAATAATCTTTTTAATCACCATCTATTCTAAATTTTTATCGAATTTTAACGCGGGTAAAGACAGTTATCTCGACTTTTGTCAACATTGCCCCTGTCGAATTATTGACGCATCTATGCTCTTATGATGTTGAGACAAGACTCAGTCCAAAATTTTGGGCAAACATGGCGTCCGTTTGAATATCATGGTCTTAACTACGAATAGTTTTACAGAATACGGATGGGTAATGTTACCTAATTTGTTCAATCTTTGCCCTACGGAAATGTAGACCTCACATTCCACAATTTGCTGCAAGCTCCTGGTTGAAGTTAAAGACATGTATGACTCAAAGTAAAGTCATAAATATAATCTAGTTTCTACAAAAAAATAGTAAGGTTTGCCCTAATATGCTGTGTTTTCGTTCATTATCAGATTTGTTTAAAATTTGCTTTTTGGGCAAAGTTCCCCCTGGTGGCAAAGTAGGCATATTTGACCTAGCCTGTTACATATTATATCTGAATCTAATGCATTCCTTGCGTACAACCATACGATTGTTGGAAGTAAATTTTATTAGATAACAGATACTAAAACGATGAATGCCTAAAATTGCCACATTGCGTTGCGTGAATTTTAGTCGTTACGCGTTGATAATAAAAACCGGCCAAGTGCGAGTTGGACTTGCGCACGAAGGGTTCCGTACCATTATCTATGCCCCCCTTAAAAAAATGTTTTATTTTGTTTTTAGTATTTGCTGTTATAGCAGCAACAGAAATACATAATCTGTGAAAATGTCAACTCTCTAGCTATCACGGTTCTTGAGATACAGCTTGGTGACAGACAGACGGACGGACGGACGGACGGAAAGCGAAGTCTTAGTAATAGGGTCCCGTTTTACTCTTTGAGTACGGAACCCTAAAAAGTACGCAGTGCTAACCCTGACTCGGCAATTAGGTTCTTCGACGGCAGCAGGAGCGGTTGCCATACGTGTGAGCAAAAGAGAGTACCTATACTAAGAAAAAAAATATTTTTCATTTCACTTGCTCATAAGTGGTGTTATTATTCCATGCCTGTATACAGAAGGACAATGGCCTAAATTGTTCCCGGGGGAGTAATGGTATTTTACAGCTCCCGAGGGAGTAATGAGCTTGTGTGTGATCTGATTGGTTTAAGCAAATCTAGATGGCCGCGCGCTACAAGAATTCTGCTCTGTGATTGGTTGAAAAATAATCTAGTAGGCCACGCGCTGCAAGAATACTGCTCTGTGATTGGTTCAAAATTGAAGCTGCGCGCTCCACTCGCACTGATTTGGAAGTGAAGTTGTCAATTTCGTCATAAATAAAGTATAAGATTTGAATGGCCCCCGCGTTAGTTAACTGGTTAAAAGCATTGGTGACGGCAATAGATATCGCTTGTACGCCTACGCCTTCTATGAACTATCGAATACACTAGCGACTTCTAAAATGTCATTAATAAAATTAAAGATTCAGTAACTGGTACGAAAATATGTAGGTAGGTATACAAAATATAAATCTGCGAAGATCAACTTTACGGTCTTGTCACACGAAACAAATTTGAATAGAATGTTTTGACAATTCATGAAAACAGTGCAGACTTGTCATTGCATACGTTTGTCTCATGTTTTGACCTGTCACAACGTTATTGGCATTGCGCGTTAAGATTTTGCAATAATGAAGTTGCCAACTTAATTTAGGTATCTAATGCCTCGCAATATTTCGTCTAAGCAGACGTCAGGTTAACATGGCCCTGTGTTGTCCTGCCGAGTCATGTGTTGTCCTGAGTTCTAATCCTGCAGTTAGATGTTTTTTTTTTGCATTTTGATTTTATATTGTTTACAGACCATGTTGGTGTGTTACAATAGCTACCTACTTATAAAATAAAAAATGCATAAGATTCAAACCTTTCAAATACTTCCAAGGCTTTATTACGACGATAAATAAAACAAATTAAAAAAATCCATTTATTTCCTCGAAAGGATTTCACATTTAAAATTTTTGAAATATTCAAAAACCAATAGGTATACCAGTCTCAGAAATATATAGCCCTCCAAAAACAAAAATATGTGAATGAATGCCAAAAAAAACAAAAAAAAGGAAAACAGCTCTGGCGTTTTGATACTTTTTCCACTTACGAGCTAAACTGCAGTAAAGGCTTTTTATTATGCCTTTATTGCAGTTTAGCTCGTAACGGTCGGGTCAAGCAGTTCACTAGATGGCGCACAAATAAATGCTTGTCTAAATTAATTTGATTCGATTTACGATCTTTTAACGCCCTTTTCTGGTTGTTTTTATTTGAAAAAGTTAGTTTTGTGAAAATGAATATTTGTAAATGTTAATATTTAAGATTTAGAATAAAGTAAAATATTAATAGCCATCAGCGGTGCTCCAAGCGACATCTCTTACAGTTTCTCAGAACTATTCGACCGCAGTATGGGATGCTGCCTCTTTGTATATTTTCTCTATGATTTCGTCAATTTTTGATTGGTGCGCTGGTATGAAACATAGATTTTTCTGTCTTTTGTAGTTATTTATTTCCTCGCAAATGAGAAACAAAACAGGGGCGTAAGTGAAATAATGCAAACAAGAGTCTATCAGAAGCCGAAGGCCTCGTTAAACAATGTACTATTAATTCATAATTATTGCCGATTATTTCAATAATGTACCCTTGCATTATTTGACACTGTTAAGGAGACGGTACACGGGCCGATATCGGCCGGACTGCATGCCGGCCGACGCGTGAATCGGAACGTGTAGATATCGTGTCGGATGCACGGCATCCAACCAAATCAAGGTCACTCCGTACTCGATTTTCTGTGACCTTGCTTGGCCGTCCGCCGAAATCGCCCCGTGTACCTTCTCCAACACAGACAACACTCCATATAACCGTAAATAAGACTGTAAAGTAGGTAAGTGTTCAGAATGGCCGTCATGGTTGTTGTCTTTCACGCCGCACCGCTGTGATGTCTGAATACTTATGCAATTCAAATGAAACTCGAGTTAACCCGACTTGAGTTTCTTTGTATCCAAGAGATAATTGGATACCTAATGCTATTTTCCTGAGCTGGTAAGTATACTTAGTTATTTGAAGTGCGTTTAAGCGACTGTAATTCATCACATTGATATCAATTTAATTTTAAATCACTATGTATAAGTGGAAATAAACCTAACAAAACTCCTTATTTAAACCTACTAATATTATAAAGAGGAAAAGTCTGTGAGATTGTTGGTTTGTATAATTGACATTCGAAGTTGCCCCTCTTTGTTATACTTACGAGTTCGTACGTAAGTGCGACAGAGCGGGAAAACTTCGAATGCCGTTCGCGGTAGACCCTCAGAACATTTTTCGTGAAGTCTTCCAATCAGGCCGCCATCTTGGAAAATCAAACAGTAGGTATGTGAACGTGCAGTACCTACATGTATATGTGACAATTTTCGGAGTTAGGATTCAGATATAGCCATAGCGTAATTTAATACACTCATATATATATAAAAAAAAAATAGGTACTTATTGATTTAATCACCGACATTTGGTATTTGTATTTTTTTTATACTTCCCGAGGATGCCCTGCTTTATTGATGCAATTTGTCTCAGCAATTTGTGTCAGATTTGATGACAAAGTCCTATTTATTTAAGGTCCATGCAGATCCTCAGATATCGATTTTGATAGGAATCGCAGCAAGACAAAAAAAACCGGCCAAGTGCGAGTCGGACTCGCGCACGAAGGGTTCCGTACCATTATCTATAAACACTATTTTATTCTGTGTTTTTAGTATTTGTTGTTATAGCGGCAACATAAATACATCATCTGTGAAAATTTCAGCTGGAACTATCACGGCATCAGTGAGATACAGCATGGTGACAGACAGACGGACGGACGGACGGACGGACGGACAGCGAAGTTTTAGTAATAGGGTCCCGTTTTACTCTTTGAGTACGGAACCATAAAAACGAAATTACGATCTTTTCGTCAGATTACACATTTATTAAAAGGTCCCACGCAGATGAAGATTGCTAATGTTTACTATTCTCCTAAATTGGTAATGGGTTCATTTTCGGAGACTAAACTCGCGTCGCGTACATTATTTATATATTAGAATTGGCCTGGGATTTAAACTAAACTCAAAACTAGGCACTAAAAATTTTATTTTAGGATTTTTGAAAATTCCACCTTCCAGGGGGTAAAAAGGGGGTTAAAAGTGTGTATGGGGATGGAATAAATTTTTAAGTGAGAGACTTGAAACTTTGTGTATGGACTCCTTATTACAATACAAAAAAAGGTATTTTTGGGTTTTGGAAAAACCTACCCCTAATAGGTGTGTGTGAAACTCTTTTTTTGAGCTACAAAATTTAAACTTTATCAAAACGAGTTCCACCCGCACGGAGTCGCGGGCAGAAGCTAGTATATTTTATTTGGATCAAAATATTTCGAGGTTTAATTTTGTAGGAGGACCTCAATTTCTAAACTATTCGTTTGTATGCATTTCCTGGCGAAAGCGGTGTTTATATTTCGTATTCGTTTGAAAAATAAAAATACAGTCTAGAATATCAAATGTATTTTGAATTGAAACCGCCCAACAATCACAGGGGTCTCAAAGGCCGAGCGCTAGCGGTCATTGCTACAACGCATCCGATTTCGTCTGCACTGGCTTTACCTTCGCTCTTGTGCAAAGTGCGAATAACGACATACTCGCGTTGCCTCCTACGTTCGGATGTAGGTATAACTAGACACCCTGTTGGCTGAATTCAGGTATATAGGTATGTGTGACTTCCCGTTCGAGGAAAACAAGATAAGCCAAAATTGCCTTCAGACATTGAACAATTATTCGAATCAAAGCAATGTGAATGCTTAAATTGAAGCTTACTTGTAAATTTCATTCGATTGCCAATTTGTGTTCGCATCAACCTGGCGAAGACTATGTTACGGATTAAGAACTAATTATTTTAATGGTTTTAATTATATAAAATCTCTATTTCTGTGATTTAGGAACAAATATTAAGTAGCACTTGTATCATTGATCAATATTTACTCGAGGATATGTTTTAGAGTATCTATTATTATTGCTTCACTAAAACAGAAACGAAGTATATATATGTATATGTTCATTGTGAATAAACGATTTGATTGATTGATTGATTGAATTTAATCGTTAGGCTGTTTTTACAAGAGAATAATCGAAGTTATTGATTTGTTCAAATCAAAAAAACTTAACCTCGGAGCGTTTTGTTAGAAAAGCATACTTACCCTGGGTATTCCTTCGTTTGCCCGAATTACATTTGCCATATCATATTTACAGGCCATAATTTTGTTTACCATAATTTCATGTGCCATAACTATTATTTACCATAATATTCATAAGTCAGAATTATAAATAAATAAATAAATATTACGGGACAATCTTACACAAATCAACCTAGGCCCACGGTAAGCTCAGTAAGGCTTGTGTTGTGGGTACTAGGCGATGATATATATAATAGATAAATACATATAGATACTTATATACATATATAACATCCATAACTCAGGAACAAACATTCGTGATAAACTCACAAATAAATGCCCTGACCGGGATCAGAGTCACTACCCACTGGGCTACGGAGGCCGTTATTAATTATGTACTGACTAATATTATATTACGTTAAATAATACAATATATATATAATAATATCATTAAAAAAGAAGAGGAATCTATAGTTCTATGGTGGGTATTCCACAGCCGTCTTCGCATCCAAATCTTCCTATTCTTCTTCTCGTTCCTCTAAGTCAGAATTATTATTTTCCATAATATCATTTGCCAGAAACTTTACAATCCATAATATTCATATACAATAAAATCATTTCATCACTACAATTAAAAAAAATTGTTGTGCCATGAATCAATAAATAGAAATATACCCTCCACATGTATATTTTATTAATAAACAAACTATTAACGCCTGTTGAAATAGTAAGAGCAAGAGAACTTCGCTTGAAGGCATTTGGAAAACAAAAATAGGGGTCTCAACATTCTGACTAATAAGGTAAAAGTACGTTTCACCGAACCTTTTAAGACCTCGATGTACGTTAATTTTTTTAATAAGGTCTGCGAGTTTCATAGGGCTATGTACAAAAGTACAATTGTAATTTAGATACATTTGTAATCATTTAAATGTACCTAGAAATTAATAACATACTTATAGATATACTAAAAATATTTTTAAAGTTTTTTGGGTCGGTTTACGTGGTTTGTACCATTTACCGAACTAAGAAACGTGATTTGCACATAATACCGAATCGGCGCGCCGCTTCACCGAACTAGGGAAGAAATGTATGGGATTTGGGCTCTGCGTGGTTCTCAAACTTTAGTTGGTTAACTGTTGATTGAGATTATTTTTCAAACTAATTGCGCTAGTTTTGTTACCTACTTCAAAAATCTTAGCGGGATGATGTTAAACTTGGAAATACAACTTTAGTTCAGATAACACATTAGTTATATTTCTATTCACAATAATTAGGTATGATAATATTTTTTATTAATCTTCTAGTTCTATCTTCTAATCTATAATACTTCTAGACATTCAACCTTTAATTGGGCATGGCGTGCGAATGGATGTTAGGATGTTAGAAGTATCTACATAGGTTTAATATATTTGATTAAATTAATAAAAAAAGATCTCATGGGAAATATCTTCCTTCAGACCGATATGAATATCTGGCTTTCACTCAGTAGAACTTTTCAGCACTATCCAATAAGCTCAGAAGAAAAATATTTCCCACATGGTGCAAAATAAACTTCTGTAGCGGTCAGAAGTACCTATAATATTTCCCAAAAATTTGATACTCCTAAATAACACTGAAATTCTAACGTAATCACGAAAATATCACTTATAGGCTATAACTTGTAAAAAACATAAAACAACTCGAAATCTATCCATAAAACTAATTAAAAAAAACTACCGGACTATTTAATTAAAAAACATGGGAAATGTATTAAAAAACAAAAAAAGTTATAATAGAATATGATAAGCATCAAATTAACAATAATTAGTCATATTGTCATTGCACTTAATATATGGTTTCAAAATAAAGTAATAAAATCGTACATGTATATTTAGTATCGTACAATTTTTCCGTAGTGGGCAGTTGTGCGTTAAATGTTTGGAAGCGCTGGCCTTTACAAGAACGTTCAAAAAATAATACACATTAATATCGACCTAGTTCATTACGAAAGAAGGTTGATATTTTAAGGAACACCAAATAGTAGCATGGCTGAGGCCAACGTGGTTTCGGTAGCAGGTACTACGGGTACGTTTCACCGGACGCCCGTTCGGTGAATTGGACAAGCAGATTATGTGGAACCTATCACGCGAACAGAATTTAAGAAATTGTGTTTATATCTTATTAATTATGCTATAATTGCAAACTTTAAATTTTTACAAGGAATTAGAACCTATTGCGAAACCATAAATACAAATGGCTCTTGCTACTATTGATGTAAAATATGTGTATCACTCGCCACTGTGCGACATGATCAGCTCACTCAACGGCCTCCTGCGCACTGATCCGAAAGTGGATCTCTTTGTAGACAGCCTGCCCATGCTCGCGTCCAGGTGCCTCTCTTACTGTGAGAATTTATGATTATCGATTTGTGAGTACACAACTCATTATAGGTTTAAGACTTGTTACACATGTACTTAACATATTTAAGTAAATGCCCTATAGTTAAGAATCTCTTGCACAAGTGTAATTGGTATTAACCGTTCTTGTGAAATAAATAAATAAATGTGTTATGATTTTTTTAAATAGCCTTGCCAAATAGCTTATTTTAACGGCAAAAAGTCTTGAAAATGGTTCATTTCAAACACAGTTTTACAGAAATCTATCTATATTATCAATGTTCGGTAAGTTTAAATAAATAGTTTATGATCAACCTATAAATAAATAATCTCAATCATAATACAGTTTCCCTGATTGCGGACGCTGTTCGTAGAAACCTTCAAGTCAAAAGAGGGTAGACCCATCACCGAGTCCTCATTTTAGTTAAATTATTCAAATATGACTGCATTAAATGAACTTGTTTTTACAAATAACAAAAACCGATTAAATAATGACTCCGCAAAACCCAATTTTTATTCATAAATTGGCATCTAAATGGTTTTATGACCTTTAGAAGTTCACTCAATTTCTTACTGATTTTCGTAAGGAGTACAAAACGGCGATCGACTGGCTCGATTAATTATCACGGCCCAATTGAGGTCCGAAATGGCCGTGTCTTCCGCGTAGTGGAAGGGATAGGTATCTAGCTAGTGGGAAAAAAATCACAACGTAATATTTGCTGTACTACTCGACTTACAGCTTAAAATAGAGTAAATTCGGCGATACGGCAGATCCGGTGAAGGGTACTTTTACCTTAACGTGATTGTAATGGATTGCATATAGGTATAGTGTATTAATCTTTTGACTGGCAAACGGATTTGGATTTGGGTTAAAATCCTGGATATAGGTCGTGAAATACTAATATAGTCTTGTAAGCCCTTTTGTTACTAACACTATTATGGATTTTGGTCTGAATTAAACAATTTATATATATATATATATATATATATATTTTTTTATAGGTAATAATTATTTCATTTTTAAAAAATGTAGTTTTTTTATGGCAAATGAAGCGTTCATAGCCCGGCGGCGCCTGCGTATCGGAAACGATAACGCAGGTCAAGCAAAGACGGCAGGGGTCAGTCTTTGGATGGGTGACCGCCTGTTTGAGTGGTTACTATAAATGAGCGCTTCCGTGCTTTGGAAGGCACGCTAAGCAGTTGATCCCGGTTGATGTCTATGACAGTAGTCGTTAAGCCGAGTTAGGGGCCTTTGGGCAGCTTAAGAACCTCTAACAGTCGAGTTGCCCACTCACTTGACAAAGGGGGGTCAACTGTCACTAGCGTCCGCAGGATCTACCTACCACAACCCTGTACGTGTCCCCTGGGTGGTACTAAAGAGTGACAAACTCAAAGGCCAAAATAATAATTGCCATACGATTAAATAAATAAATGGCAAATGAATATTATAGAAAATGAAACTTTAAGGAATATGAAATTCGGGCAAATAAAGTTTATGGCATATGAATGATTCGGGTATACAACATTATGGAAAATAATAATATGTCAAATGAATATTATGGAAAATGAAACGTTAAGGAATATGAAATTCGGGCAAATGAAATTCGGGGAAATGAAATTCAGGCAAATGAAATTCGGGCAAATGAAATTCGGGCAAATGAAATTCGGGGAAACGATAGAGAACCCTTACCCTGGCATCACAATTCACAACATTATTCGGATACATTGCTTTACCCTAAAGTCTGGCACTTTCCTCTTATCAATGAGAAGAAGTCTATGCCCAACAGTGGGACGTATAAGGGCTACCGATGAAAATCTGGCAAAACAGCCTACAGTCATGTGAGTCATGTAACTCATGTATCATATCAAAGACGCCATTAACCGCTCACATTGAACAAAGTTCATAGTTCCAACAACTTGGTAGCTAAGCTCGCTTTTTGCTAGGAATTTGGAGGAGCTATGCTGCTAAAGTGACACTGACAGGATAGTAGTTTGCCACATGCCACCTTTTGTAGGCAACGTGAACCGTCGGTAAGAGGTGGTCGTATGCAAATATAATTGCGGGGGTGCAGCGGACGCGCGCATTAGCAGCGCTTTGTGTGGGATGACTCGGTCCATTTCACACTGAGGCAAATTAGCCGCTTCCGACTTCACTGGTCTACGCCTGGACTGATTTTGCCACGGTTATTTGGTTTGCGGTGATAGCTCATTTTGTGTTACCGGTTCGCATTGCGATTTGTAATCGATTGTGCGTCCCGGAATTGAAGTTCCTGTTAAAGAGATTTGTATTTTTATACCGTCGAAACAAACATAGTGGGATAGAACAAAGAACTGCATGTTTACTCAAATAAACGTAATAACCGTGCAACCCTAATCTCCGTTTCAGCTTGGGCAAAAATGCTTTCGTATGTCCGGATGTCCGGGTGTTCAGCTTCCCCGCTGTTCTCGTCTACAGGTTGGATATATGTGGGAGGGGTAATCACGTAACGTTCCGAACGCGCGTTAGGACAATCCAACTGTCATTTTTACATATAAAAATTGACATTTAGATCTACCTAACGTGCGTGCAATGTGTTACGTGATTGTCCAGCAGATTCGATAATTATATCGATTTTTTTGTATTTTTTTAAAAATAGGCTGCGTTTTCTTAGAGATCACAGAGCCACTAGTTATAATATTGACCCTATTTTAGCATTTTTAACCACATCTGCGCTGCGTCTAAAATTATCATTATTGTACAAAAAAAACAAATCCAAGACAATTCTTACTGTAATATAAATCATCCCTTATTTTAAGAATCTGGATAATTATATTCATGTCGAATGCAAGAAATAAAATTAGTTTTATCAACTTGAAGAACACTTTTCTCCGAGTTCATTCTCACGGAAAATCATTATGCTTTTGAGTCAAACGGGGATCATTTTCCACGCCGATGCGGCCCTGCATACAAACACGAGCCCGCTCTGTTCCAATTAACCTCTAGGTACCTTCTCACTTTGCATTTCGCAATTGTGTATGAAGCTACATACCTCAGGGCATTATTCCAAATTAAAACGTTGTAACACGACCGTGAGTGATGTTTAAATTCGAAAAGATTTTCATTTATTTAATCGCAGACAAGTATGCATACCACACATTTGACGAACATTTTAGCCTAGTTGGTCGTGACCCTGCCTACGAAGCTAGAGTTCTGGGGTTCCAATCGCGGTTAGGGCATTTATTCGTGTGATGGGTACGAATATTTGTTTCTGAGTCATGGATGTTTTCTATGTGTTTAAGTATTTATTTATCTCTATAAGTATTTATATCATCGCCTAGTACCCTATACTACCCACAGTCTAGCATTGCCTAATAGTTTGTCCCACGACCTTTACCAGCAGGTCGATCACGTAACGCATTGTACGAATGTCGGGTAGGTCTAAATGTCACTTTTTATATGGAAATATGACAGTTAAATTGTACCGACGCGCGTTTGGAACGTTACGTGATTACCCCTCAGAGGGGTGATCCTGAGGGCTAATCACGTAACGTATCGAACGCACGTTAGGACAGTTTAACTGTCATTTTTCTATATAAAATTTGACATTTAGATGTACCTAACGTTCGTACAATGCGTTACATGATCGACCAGCTGATCACGAAACTTTTCGAACGCAGGTTAGGACAATTCGACTGTCATTTTCTCAAAAAGTGACATTTAGATCTACCTTACGCGCATACAATGCGTTACGTGATCGACCTGCAGGTCGTCAGTCCACCTTTTGGGGAAGGGGTTATTTGGGATTTTATTTATAACATTTACTTCATAGCCTTGTGTCAATCTCAACTTTCGTTGTTACTTATTTTTTAAGCTCGTTAATTATTTCTAAGCTTCGGTAGTACACTGAGAGAAATTACATGTTGGACCAACCGAAATCCAACCGAAATTACACGTCAAAATAGCGCTAATCAAGAACTTTGTTGACTCAACAAATTTGAATTTGTTACTGATACAAATAAAAATAGTAACCTTTACAAATAATTTGATTAATTTAATCGTTTTTTTGTAACGGTTACAATATTTTTTGGTAATCACAACGAATTCGCATTTGTTGCAACAAACAAATTTTATTTAGTAAATTTCTTTACAAATAACACTTGGTAGATTTAACAAATTTCAAATTAGTTGTATTAACCATGCATTTTTTAGTAACATTATTTAGTAACATTATTGGTTAGTATTGCAATGTAGGGTATGCACTACAATAATAGTAATAGTTACCAATAATGTAATGGTCTGGTATACCAAAACATTTGTTGGATTTACCGTGGCGTTTCAGTAAAAGCAACCTAACATAATAATAAAGTACTAGTATTGGTATTCAGAATAACCAACATTGTCTGTTGAACTAATGATAGCTGTTGGTAGGGTATAAAAATGTATTTGTTCGTATTATCAAGGTGCTTTAGTAGAAGTTGTCAAAATTAACTGTTGATTATACTTTAAAAATACTATATTTGGTGTTTAGAATAACCAATATTGTCAGTTGAACTAATGATAGCTGTTGGTAGGGTATATCAATTAATTTGTTGGATTTAGTAAGCTGCTTTAGTAGATGCAACTGAATTATATATAATGGTTCAAGCATACAGTTTTCAAACGGTGGTCGTGGATTTGAATCCTGGCTCGTTTTTAGATACGGAAATTCGGTGAAGATAAACATAGCACCTAAGAAACTCTGCGAAAAAATCTGCGACGAAATTGGAAGATGTACAAGGCCCCAACCCGTACTGGGCCGGCGTGGGGCCCTACAGTCAATTCCCTCTCGTTCAATGTTTTATTTCATAGACTGCTAGATTACATTGAAAATAAGGTTGGGTCTAGGTAGGTAAAAAATACCTGTGTCAGGAAGACCCGCTCCTCCATAAAAAAGCAGTTGGTGTTTATTTCTTATATGTAGGTAAGTACTTATAACTTAAAATAAAAATAAAGACGAATTAGGTATCACATGCATAGTGTCGTGACCCTAAAGTTGAGTGTGTGTGTGTGCGTGTGCGTGTGCGTGTGCGTGTGCGTGTGCGTGTGCGTGTGCGTGTGCGTGTGCGTGTGCGTGTGCGTGTGCGTGTGCGTGTGCGTGTGCGTGTGCGTGTGCGCGTGCGCGTGCGCGTGCGCGTGCGTGTAACATTTCCCATTTTCTTATGACATGATTATATAACATGATTAAAATGATGTGTATTCAGGGTTATTTTGATAAACTATAATAATAATATATATATTTAATCTATAATATATTTGTGTAAGTCGCATTTGATTCACTATTTTACAAAATAGGTTAACTAGGATTCGGTACATACATAAAAACCTGGAAATAATTCCCATTTGTTTTATCCTTAATCCCAAAATGTCTTAGGTTTTGGTTTGAATCAACATGGTGGGTTCGTTTGCTTCCTGTGCTACTATTCCCCTGTGGCCGCGAGATAAGGTTATTTTAAACGGAATTTCGCTACGAGCTGGCTTAGAGGTTCCCGAGTTTTCTGAAGTTGAAATCGATTTCGTTTGAGGTGGACACGTTGTTCGCGATTTCTACATGCGAGTGTATTTATTTATTTCACTTTGATGTTTTTAAACACATCAAAGTATCAGGAAAATAATAATTGCGTTACTTAGTGACTCCAACTGGGAAACCAACAATTTACTTACCTACGGCTTTTGTGTTTTATGTTGCAGTTCGTTCACATTTACAAATATTAAGAAATACTTACCAAGTGCCCATACGTTTTACAATTATGACGAGAAGCAATAATGCCTCCAAATAAAACAGATTCAGCCTACAGAGTTTTCCCTAGTTATTTTACCACACTTCGTGACTAAAGAGTTCAATAAGGTAGGTGAACCAAGGACCTTTAAAAACTCGCAGTTACGGTTGTCCAACCTACTTCAAATTTCGTGAGCACATGCGGTTACGGTCACAAACAACAGTACACTTCAGTTTTTACTCGAATGCGGTGTCAGTCTGAAACAAAATTACAGTTGCTGTGTCGTCTTCAAATATTGGACATTTTTAAATTTTCCAACCCTTAGGTACCATAGCATTCCAAATTGAGAAAATAAAGCAAATTTTGTCAGTAAGTATTTTTAGTGAAAATAGGGTGTTTTATTTGTTTAACATCCAATTATAGGTAAATACTGGTATTTTAAATTTATTCAAGTATTTTTACGATACTTCATTGAATTGAAGTAAAAGTGCCCAGCCCACTAAATATCCCTAACTAAAAGTACGTCAAAAAACAATGATTGAATAAAGAACTGATTAATTAATATAATGATACTGGTTAATATAAAGAATCTCACATACCTATGTGTTTTTTTTTTTCTTTGTAGAAAAGTTATTCTCGTTTTATAGCAATTTTTCATTTTCATACTCGTAAAAAGGCTCACGGCCATAATCATGGGATATGTTCAATCTTTTATTGAATAGATTTAATTAGAAAGTGTATTACGAGTATACGACCAGTTCTAGACGATAGTAATGTAATGTATAAACATTGATTAAACGTAGGTATGCTTTAATTAATTTTTGACGGGCCGTATTAGGCGACCGGGTGCCTAAAATGGTCCACTAGATATTT
The DNA here is from genome assembly GCA_963854355.1 of Epinotia brunnichana. Classification (NCBI taxonomy): domain Eukaryota; kingdom Metazoa; phylum Arthropoda; class Insecta; order Lepidoptera; family Tortricidae; genus Epinotia; species Epinotia brunnichana. Next base: position 11,966,653 of record OY977945.1, on the reverse strand, counting down.
TTTCTTTTATTACGCTTAGGACATTGCACATTTTGTTTGTTAAAATAAATCATTATCAGTCATATAAATGGCTTTTCTGCAATACTGGTGGCAATACAAAACGACTTTTGACATTCGCAGGCTAACGGCGTGATATTTTAAGAAACTTATGTAACAATCTTTCATAAATTGGCTTTCCATTTCGCGAAATTCCCCATTTCCTAGAATAAACTTGTAAAAAAAATATTTTATTCTGTGTTTTTAGTATTTGTTGTTATAGCGGCAACAGAAATACATCATCTGTAAAAATTTCAGCTGGCACTATCAAGGTATCAGTGAGATACAGCCTGGTGACAGACAGACGGACGGACGGACGGACGGACGGACGGACAGCGGGGTCTTAGTAATAGGGTCCTGTTTTACTCTTTGAGTACGGAACCCTAAAAATAATAATTTGAGAAATTAGTTTGTCACGTGATATTTTGCGAAAGCGGTTATTCTATACAGTTATTGTTTTACAATATACAGTAACTGTTTTACATAGCTTTCAAGGTGGGCCTTATTAGGCGACGGTCTTAGTAACAAAAGAATATGCCTACATAAAAGTAATACCTAGTTAACGTGTTACTTTACTTATCAGGCCTGGCCTTAGACATAGGCCAACCAATACATAAAATGAGCCAGCCAATTTGCGGTTTTCATCTTTAAAGCTAGCTTTAACCTATCCTATAATAATTTAAACGAGCTTTTCGGCCTGCGGCTTTGATTTAATGAAAGTTACTTTAATCTGCAAGCGGTGTTTAATTTTAAACGATGTTACTTTTCGGATAAGCCTTTTCTTATCAGGAAATAGCGAACCGTGCTGCGCAAGTGTTAGGTAAATATTTAGAGAAACCGTGTAATCCTGAGGGTTTTTGCGTCGTCGTCGGCTCCTGGCATCTCTTTGTCCTGTTTTAGTGGGAACAGCCTTCTTATCATCGCGCTTTGTAGTGATAAATTATTATTACCGCACCCCACTTTACCTGTCGCTGGTGAGCGAATTTCAAACTGCTAAAGTAGCTAGCGCAGATAACTTGTAACTAATGGCGTTGTTGAAATTCGCCGCCTACGGGGATGCGTGAAGGATGCGAGAAGCACGTATGTACCTACACGTATTGTACCTAATTATTGTATAGTGTTTCTTAGTTATTTTTTAGTTTTCCAATTTTATGTATTGATGCAAGCACTTCATACAGCGTAAGCACCTATTCAGTTCGTATGATGCCTCTACCGACCCTGTTCCAGTTTAACGAATATGAAGAAATAGTTTTCTCCAAATTACGTAAGCTAATAAAGGTTCATTTTACAAAGCCAAATTGCAAAACTTACCTATTAACTACAATTCATAAAACGAATGAATCTAATTGCTTTACATACAGCAAAAAATTCGTGAAATTATGACGGAAATTTAAAATCGTTCATGCTGTCTTCTTCCATTACATGTCATAAACGAGGGAAATAAAGTTTTAAAACAATGCATATATGCGGCGCGCCACAAAGCGCTCGTTTGCTGCGAATACGAGTAAGCTGCAACCCATGCTTCGTGTAAAAATAACAGCAAATTGAATATACTCTCCGTAAAGTGGGAATAGTCCACTACTTTTGTTATACACTAGCTACGACCAGACCAGCACCGACCCCGACCGGTTGGCTTACGGGTAGTGACGCTGCCCACGAAGCTGAAGGTCCTGGGTTCGAATCCCGGTATGAGGCAAATATATGTGTGATGTGCGTAAATAGGTATTTGTATTTGTGTCATTTGGACGTTGTCTATGAATTTAGGAATTTATATCTATTACATACTTATATCGTCGTCTAGTACCCATAAAAAAATAATTATCATGGAGCTAGTTTGATTTGTGTAATATTGTCACCTGGGTCTCTATTGTTTCCCATAAAATTTCAGTTCTAATTTTCTTAGTCCATAACGTTTTCGATCATAATTTTTATGAGTCATATTGTCAAAAGTCATAAAATTAAACAATATAAATTGGAGTTCCGATTTTTGCAAGTCATCAATATTATTAGTCATAAAATTGGTTAGTCATCATAACATAACATTCAATGTCCAGATGGAATGTCATTACACAATGTTAAAGGCAATAAACTAGCTTATAATAACTGTTGTAAGGTCTTTTTTCGCAGGTCATAATAATTGGTAGTCACCTGATTCTGAGTCATAACATTCAATTTCTTGGTGGTGTCAGACTTCATAATGTTAAAGTCAATAAAAACACTCGTAATAATTATAAGAAGGTATTAAATTCTTGATCAGAAAAATAAAATACAATGACAACAATGACTGCCAAGAAGTCGACGGAGCCCCGCTTTCGTGTCTGGGAATCAGTCTCCCGCGCTCCGCCCCGGCTTCCGCCAGAAACTCGCTTCGTCGGCCCTTCGTTTCAGTGCGCACTCGACCTACGCTCCGCTCGGGAGGTCGCCGGCTCGCTTCGCTCGCCACCTCCCCTCACTCGCTTCGCTTCGGCCTCGTGCACCCGTTCAACTCAGGACCTACTTCGCGAGCTTCTGGCTCCGCGAGCTATTATATAAACTCTAGGGGAAGGACAGATAAGACCACGTGGGAGTTGGGTGCACTGATTCGGGTTTCGGTAGCTATTTTTAGCAAATCAGATGTCGATATACTTATTAACATTAAATATTTACATCGTTGGTTGGATTTTCGATATTTTGTACATCGAAGTTTTCGCTGTCGATGTAACAATTTTCGATTTTCAAATGTATGTCTGAAAATGTTTCTGCGTAACTATCGATATGCCTATGGATGTTATAGATATGTTTTTTAGACGTAATTCACTTTAGGCATTAAAACGATTTGAATATCAACAATTTAGTACGTTAAAATATATGCCTTAAAATATTTCTAAATAATTATCGATATATGTTCAAATATTATAGTCAGCAATTTTATGACTTTTGTGATTAATTTAATATTATATTAATGTTAGAACTATTAAGCGTTATACTTAACAAAAATTATGACCCGTGATGTTTATGTGTATAAATGTCAATTTCTGATTATCGAAATTCGAAACAATAAGTTTATGGGAAACAAAGGGATCCCTTTGTCACCTAACTACATCATATTTCCGATATAATTTTGTACGGAAACTCAACCGATTCTAACAGAGTGTTTAAATTACAAAAACAAGCCATACGCATATTATTAGCGGAAGTAAATCCGAGGCACTCGTGTAGAAAAATATTTAAAACATTGAAGTTGATGACCCACTACTCACTTTACGTATGTGAGGTTATTATGTTCACACGTGGAAATATTAAATTATTTAAACGGGCGAATTTCCCTGGCAGAATCACCCGCCAAACGGGGCGACTACTGTCCGTGCCGCGTCGACTTGCGCTGCTCGATCAGAATCCCCGAGTAGTAGGCCCGTTGTTTTATGAACGCCTACCCGCCAGTCTCAAAAATGAAATCTCAGATGATAAATTTGGGCACCGGCTGAAGGAACTTTTATTGTCCAAACCGTATATTCCGTGAAAGAATATAACGAAATCAAATTTTAAAATTAATTTGTTACGATAATTATCTTTAAGTTATTAGGTATTTGTGTTGTTTTTGTTTTTTATACTATTTTGACATGTTACCGTTGTATTTTTATATTTTGATATTGTACCTATTGATAAAATAACTTATTTTGACATTTGACGTTGCTTAGGATATCCTAATTATGTATACAAGTTTATTGACATTATTATTTTTCTTTTTGACTTTTACTTGTGATATTTTCTATTGTTTTTATAATGTCAAATTATTATAGGTACATATTGACGATCTCTTAGTGAATCCATCTTATTTTTGATGTAAAATAATATGTTATTTTCTAAAAGAAATAAATGAATCTATCTATCTATCGGATCTGTTAAGGTCTGGCCAGGGAAAGATGAACCTTTTTTACAAGCTTTAATATCATTGTTGAATATGTCCTAATCTTGATACTTGATATGGTAACTAAAAAAGTAACAGTTCGATAATAAATTGTACTGCTTTTGCTTAAGAGAATTAAAGGGTGGCTTACTGCTAATATTTTTCACATTGAAGAATATCATACAAAGTTCAATTATTATGTGTCGTCAAACTTTAAATTTCAGAGTGATTTTGAAATGAAATGAAATGAAATGAAATGAAATGAAATGAAAAGCATTGTGTGAATTGAAGAAAAATTATAATTGTTCAAGTATCATTATTATTATTTTACCGCGTTATACACAGTGTTGTTTTAAATTTGCCCCTCTTTTCTAGGCTCATCTTTCCCTGGCTAGACTCTACGAGCGTAGCGCTACGAAATTGTTGTCACTGAATGTGTTAAGTGGGCTACAAGCTTTATTCTTGGTAAAATTGATCTATATGATAAGAACATAAGCATAAGCCTTTCCGCCTTTTTTTGTGTATGACCATACTACGCAACCAACGGACCCCTTATAATGAGCGAACAATGCTGTGAAGGCAAACTTTTACTATAAACTGCTCGCTATCTGCAACCGAGTCACTATAACTAAAAAATAACTCTGGCGAAGTTGAAAATAGATAACGCTCACCAGTGAGAAACTAATGTTAATGAGCGGAAATGTCTACAAAATCTTAATCTTCAACTAAGTATCGTACAGTACAAAATAAATGCGATACTCACATAATTTGTGACGTGTTACGGATAAGTTCTCCTTGCATTTGTTTTTGCCGGCCTGCCACGTTGACGTGTTGGGTCGGCAAACGGGGACACCCCGTGGTGACCCGTCCAATTCACATCGGATATAGAATGTCAATAATTAGTGGTTAAAAACTTAAAATATGTGAATGTGGCGAACGCTTTGGTATGACTCGGGTTCGGTACGGTGTACTGTGAGTCACCTATACTAACAATAAAGTGGTAATGTATTGTGAAATTATATTTGTTTGCAGGGGGTAATGTCCGAAACTACTCATCCGTATATCGATACCAGCAGACTCAAAGGGCGTAAACGCCAAAACGCCACTTTTCAGGCACCACGGTAGCAAAAAAAAGCGGTTGTCTGGAAAGTCGGTTTACTGACGATAGTTGAACGTGACAACGTCATCTGTCCACGCGGACGCATCGCTCACTCAAGTAGGAGAGAGACAGATGTCGAACGCTGCCGAACGCGAAGGCTGATTGTGCCTCTTTGTCGCTCGTTCCGCGCTCTCGCTTGCACTTCAAGCCTTAAATGGAACGACTCAGAGCGAGGTAACGCCGCATAAGTCATGTTTTTTCGTGCGTGCAGCCGGCTCCATCGAATTATAAGACGTTGTCACGTCAAAAACGAAAAAGAAAAATCTTTTATCATAACTTTTTGGTTTTTAGATTTATAATGTTCATTTATAGTACTAATTTTGAGATTTTGAAGATGCATCGTATTATTGATTATAATAATAATAATAGTTAACGTAAGGCAGCTTGTGGCGGGCTGTTAGGGAGTAGCGACCCTACGTACCTGAGTGCTCCTGGGGGTGTCCTGTGGTCAGGCTGACCCGATCGGGTGGTTGGTTGGACAGGCCCCCCACCTCTAGCTTGCCTTTACTGGCTGTCCAGAGTGGAGTCGCAAGAGCTGTTGCTCGAGGGTAGATGTGGACACCTAAGTGGCGAGTTGGCTATATGTTTAAAGTCCAGTGCCACCTCTCTACCCCCCCAGCCTCTCTGACTGGTGTTGCCCTTAGGCCATTTTTTAATGTCGCTATTAATAGGGGCCCATTTAGCAGTTGGCGAGTCACCGTCTGCCAGAGATAAAAAGTGAGACAGTTTTATTAGGCAGGCGTCCGATGTTTCACCCAATAGCCCAGCCAACTAGTCCATCATTTTCACCCAATAACCCGTTTTTTAATTAATTTATAAAATTAAATTGTATCTATTTTATTGAATGACATAAATCGAAAGTGACAACTCGTATTATTTTTCTGCCGTCTTGCTGCAGCATAGACAATGACACAACACCTCCGCCGTAAATCTTTAGGATAGGCTGGCTGCCCTATCTAGTCTTGGCACTTATGGTACTCAACATTTGACCTACGTGTCTTTTCCAAGTCTCTCCTGAATCCGTCTTGATCTCATAGTGTAACCTGCCCAAAATCCTTGTGACAGTTCCAAACTCCCACTTGTTCCGACCCTTACTATAGTCCCGTATCTGAACTCGCTGACAGACGATAAAAATTCGGACTGGGAACGACTCTGTGGTGGCCTGTGTCTCTGCTCTCACCTCCCCCGGTCTCGCTTTGAACTGTACATGTAAGACATTCCTTATCGTTCGGTTAAACATACTATCATACGGGGTTTTGCCAGTGCTGACACTCGGCGTTCTCAGCAAGCGCTCTTTAATTGCTAGGAGTTTATCGTGCAGGTTACCTGGCTCAGAATCCATGCTCTTTAAAGCTTTCTTTACGGTCTGGACATATCTCTCTGCCTGTCCGTTCGTAGCCGGATGATACGGCGCTGAAGTTTTATGAACCACTCCACTTTTCTTAAGATAATCTTCAAATTCTGCCGATACGAACTGCCGTCCATTGTCAGAAACCAGTGTTAAAGGGAAACCGAAAGTTACAAATTGCTCCTGTAATTGTTTGATACACCAGTTGCTGTTCGTTGTTGTGGTTGGGATAATTTCGACCCATTTGGTGTAAGCATCCACGACTATGAACAGTGAATGTCCCCTTAGCGGTCCCGCGAAGTCGATGTCGAGCCTCTGCCATGGGCCTGTCGGCGGCTCCCAGTTGTGTAGAGTGACGTGTGGGGGTTCATTCTGGTGTAGCCGACATTCACGACAGCTCTTTACTAACTCTTCTATGTCTTTATCTATATTTTTTCAATAGACGTAGCCTCGTGCTAGTAATTTCATTTTAACTATTCCAAGGTGTCCTGAATGTAATTCGTCTAATACCCGTTTTCTCAGCACGTCCGGCACCATGACTCTTGTTCCCTTTAGCAAACAACCGTCCTGGATGGTAAGTTCATTGTCGTTATAACTGTATCGACGCACAGTCGTGCCCGTCATTAATGCTTGTAGCAGATTATTGTACTCGCCATAATTTACGACTTCTGTGAAATTCTTTATCTGGGTTTCTTGCAAGAGTTTTGTTCGTATATCATAGTCACGTAGCCCTCTTATAAACGGTAGCGTTAAAAAATTGTCACTGATTGACTTCTTACAGTGATTACATGAAAACTCACAGTCTTGACACAATCGTTTCAATTCCGAGGTACATGCGATGACTGTTTCATGTGTGTCTTGAGTCCGTGTGATGAATTTGTGTTGGCAAGCCCAAACACTTGGTTTCGGATCTATATATTCTTTCAATATTTTGACAACGTCGTTGACATCTAATTCGCAGGGATCGTCCGGTGCGCATAAATCGTAAGCTTTCTGGTGTAGATTTGGGGGAATGGAACTAAGAAGCATGAGTGTCCGTGTTCTTGGATCTTCACAGTGGCTTAGTTTTAAATATGTTTCTAATCTTTTTACGAAATACGTGAAGTTTTCACTTTCTTGAAACGGTTGGAAGCTTAGTTTAGGTTGGTGCGCAGTAATAGGAGTGCATTCGCGCGTCCCTTCGTAGCTCCGTGTGTGTAGGGAAGCTGATACGTAAGTGGAGGGTGCGTCGGCAGCGGATGCAGGCGGGCGTAAGCCGTGTAGTTTTAGTTTTAATTGTAGGATAACTTTTTCTGTAGCGTAACGTTGTTCTATTTCCGTTTCTAAATTTTCGGTTACCGATTCTATTTCCGTTTGTATATTGTCAATTTTTTTTTCGTAGTTGTCAAGGCTTGTAAGCCTTTGACTTATTTCTAAGTCCGAAGCATCTTGACATTGTAGTAGCGTTTGTTGCAGTTTGGTAAGTTGTCCACGTATAGACGCGCGAAGGCGTGAAAGGCGTTCAATTTCCTCCATCTTCGTCGCCAGTTTTATGTATTCTTATCGAATTAAATCACATAGCGCAATGTTTGTAAATTGTATCTATTTTATTGAATGACAACTCGTATAATTTTTCTGCCGTCTTGCTGCAGCATAGACAATGACACAACAATCACCATCATCATTTCAGCTGAAAGACGTCTTCTGCTGGACATAGGCCTCCCCCAAAGAGTGCCACAATGACCGGTTCTGCGCCACCCACGACCAGCGGACTCCCTTCCATTTTATTAAGTTACATTTTTGAGCCCGATTATTGTGACCAAGGATTATTCGGAAAGCTCTTGACCTCGAATCTCTCAGCCCTCAGATATCGATGCACTCATTCTTTAGATAGATAAATCAAAATGCCACTTCAATCAAATTATTTCTTGGGTTATTTATTATGTATCGGTTCAAAGTTAATAAAAAATGGGTGTCTTTTTCCGATTCACTTCTGTAAAAACCGAAATGGAAACGGAACAGCTATAAAGACAAAATGTTTTCGATATTTATTTTTGTGTCTCTACTTAAAGCCCCCTTTACAACATTTTTTTAAATAAATTGGTTATAATACAAAACTTTTTTGTCGAAAATTACCAGACGCGTCAGCTAGTTACTGGGAAAATTCTGACCTCGAGCAATGTTTCCGGCGTTCACACATCGGTATTATAATAATTAGGCATACCTATACATACAATTTACCTCGTAAAATTGGCGGTATTCAATCAATGCTTATTGAAATGAAATCATATCATACGAATGCTGTGCCTCTACCACTATGAATAATGAATTTAATTATTGGCTTCTCAGCGTAACAATAGTAGATTTTCAAATCTTCGGGTGATATATTCCACGATTTTTACTGTTTATGGCAACATTAAGTCTGCTGATGATAGATGTTTTGGGGCTTACTTATAAGCCGAAACCTATCGCTGTTGCGGGGCGTATAAAACAAAACCCATAGAGGCATATTTTGTAATTGAGTATTTAAGCATTTTTGTGTTAGGTCGTATGAGTGAACAAACAATTTAATACCCAAAAAAGCATGGTCGTATACGCCATTTTTGATGGTCCTCGGTCAAAAATTAACATACTAACAAAAATTTACAAAATTAAAATATTAAACAATTACGAGCAAAAAAATTTTTTGCGAATTTCTCTACTTCGACTATATAGATCGACAGAGAAAAAAACCAGAGTAAGGTGGCATCAATAAGTCATTTTCGCCAAAATGGCGTTTACGCCCTTTGAGTCTGCAGGTTATATTTAGTACATTAACTGGACTTCCGGGATGGACACAAGTAACGTTTTATGCCATAGAAGGGAAGAAATTTGTAAACGTATCTATAATAAATACCTCACAGATGAATACTTAGTTACTCTTTTGTCTTATGTGTATTCTACTATACACTGCGTTTGACACACTACGACGGTATGCAGCTGCTCACGTAATTATGTATACAATAAGTTAATATGTATATGTATGTAATTACATAACAATAAAAAAAAACAAAAACATGTTGTGTTGTGTAAATATTGGACACAAGACACGGGAAAAAATACAGACACATAATCGATGGCTGTGTGACTCAAACTCGTATATGAGAAATGTCCACTTTAGGGAAACAAGTAAAAACGATTTTTTTCGTGTTCATTGTACTGAACATGTTTAATGTTTATTAATATTTAGACAGCTAATTCGTCATTATAAAATAACCAAAATTGATGCTAGCTAATTTATAAATATGCTTTTCTTGTAAGACGAAAATGTGTCTATAGGAGTTTGTGTTATACAGGTATGGCACTATAAGATGTTATACGTGTTTCTGCCAAGAGGTCGATTTACTTATTTTGTTGAAATAAACGACTACTGACCGCTTAAATTTAATATATTTTTGTTTAATTTAAGAGCTTCACTTTTCGCCTAGTGCCTGCTTTACGGCCACAACTCAAAATTAAAACACATTTGAGATGTGTCCATATTGCACTGTGCAATAGAGCCCCATCTCAAATGTGTTTTAATTTTGAGTTGTGGCCGTATAGCAGGCACTGGGCGTTTTGTCGGTGGAGCAAGAGCCATCCGTCTCTATCTTTCGCCATCATCTTTGGCGTTTGATAAATAAAACATTAATTTGTGAGGTTTGTTTATTTTTAATATAGGTATTGTAATAATGATACTGATGAACAAAACGAAACTCGTCCTCTCTTCAAACTATAACTGCGGTGATGAAAATTAAATGCTCTTCTGTATATTATAACATTTAGCTAGACTCGTGGTTCGGTGACAAAGGTCTATGGGGAAATAGGACTATATGTAAAGTGTTTAAATTTACACACCATTTTACGTCATACGAATAGTTGTAATGTATTCCTTAAGTGGCTGGCCATTGATTATTTCTATATCTTCCCCAAACCATTCTACTTCATAAATATCCTTTTTTTTACTCAATTTATTCAGTTTATCACACAGCTCTAAGGCTTGAGTTCATAACAGTTTGCTCTGTAGGTTAGATACCTATGTGGTGTTGTGTTCCGGGTGGTGAGTAAGGTCGCCAGAGCTCCCGAGGATGTGTGTGTTGAGAGTGAGGGACCCGTGATCGTCTCTAGCTATCAACACAACGAATCTTCAAATCAATAAAGGGTCGGCCACACGCTAGTGATTATGCTGGAATCACATTGCAGGCCGTATGCCTGTTTGCCACCCACTTCGTATAAAAAAACTTCCAAAGCTATCTATCTCAGCATATCATCAAACGATATAACCCAGTAACATACGGACTGAGACAGAGTAGTAGAAGGGTCCTTTTGGGTACAGAACACGAAAAAGACAAAATAAAAACTTCCTAAAATAATTGGTTCCGGATAATACCCCCTACATACAAACTTACAACCTTACAAAGCTACAATCTCACAGCCTTTTCCTCTTTATTATATTTCTACAGATAAAAATACTTGACTCATATCAAATTTCATTCAGTAGTAAGTGGGTTTGCGTTAAAAATTTGTGTTGTAGCAAACTTGTATAATAATTTACGAGGTTGTGTCATAAACATATATTTCAATACCAAATACGTGTTTTGGTTTTGAATAAATTTATACGTAAAAAATGTGTTTCATCCTCTATGCTTTTGCCATAACGTAAATAGTAAAATTTTACATAGTTTTGTACAATTATCTCATTTTCGCCAAAATTTCATATACGAGTTTGAGTCACACAGCCATCGATATTAGGTTAAGTACTAACTTAAGCTAATTTGTCTGTATTTTGTACTAACGGATCTCTTCCAGTTAAATTTACGTGCATGTTTGCTTAAGCATTTAGCCCAAAAATTACACAAGGTTTCCAAATACAACTCCAAAGGCAAATAACGTGTACCTCTCATCACCCCATCGGATGTTTCAGGCAAAATACTAAAAGTTCAATTTCTACGTTAAAAGTTAGCCTTCATTTTGTTTTCTTTGTAAACAACAATACATAGACGCAAACACTCTATTTTACTGTCCTGTTTTATTTGCACCTCGCATTTGCTTGCATGTTGATAGCACAAAAACACAATTTTCCGTCATCTGCTTTAATAATTTCGTTCACATTGAAATGTTTACCAATTGTACGAATGCAAATTTATCTCGTAACTTTCGCAAACCAAGGAATAACATTTATTTGAAGTCGTGTAAGCATTGAAGTTTGCCGCCGACAGCTGCCAACCCGCATGGCGCTGACAAATATCGTTCATCTATCAAACGGGCTGAATACGCATCTCTAACAATTTATTTGCATTGCTATGATAAACCGATGACAAGTATAAAAGGTATAAAGGCAAAGGCTTAAACTGAGAATTTTATGCGAATTAGTGTTTGGATACGTATACGGTTTTTATTTTAAAATAACTGCAGGCATCAATAACTTGACCAAGCTTCTCAACAATGTCTAGTTTCCTCTCTGATTTGGAAGGTCAGATGACAGTGTCAATTGAAACAAGTGACCCGCTCCGGCGTCGCACGGGTTTAGGTATATGTATAATACATGCATATATTATACATATAAACCTTCCTCTTGAATCATTCTATCTATAAAAAAAAGCGGCCAAGTGCGAGTCGGATTCGCACATGAAGGGTTCCGTGAAATAAATTGCGGTTTACGATTTATGACGTATTAAAAAAAAACTACTTATTAGATCTCGTTCAAACCAATTTTCGGTGGAAGTTTACATGGTAATGTACATCATATATTTTTTTTAGTTTTATTTCTCTTATTTTAGAAGTTACAGGGGGGGGCACACATTTTACCACTTTGGAAGTGTCTCTCGCGCAAACTGTTCAGTTTAGAAAAAAATAATATTAGAAACCTTAATAATATATCATTTTTAAGACCTATCCATAAATACCCCACACGTATGGGTTTGATGAAAAAAAAATTGTTGAGTTTCAGTTCTGTGTATGGGGACCCCTAAAACTTAATGTTTTTTTTCGATTTTTGTGTAAAAATCTTAATGCGGTTCACAGAATACATCTACTTACCAAGTTTCAACAGTATAGCTCGGAAAAAAGTGACTGTGACATACGGACGGACAGACAGACAGACAGACATGACGAATCTATAAGGTTTCCGTTTTTTGCCATTTGGCTACGGAACCCTAAAAAACCGCATCAAATTCCGTTCAGGCTTGTTTGTTACCATCGTGGCAAAAATCGACCCACAGGAAAATGGAACGTTTGCCTAAAGATTGTACAATCTTCACTGATGAGTACCTAAGTATGGACCATAATCTATCATTGAACAATAATTGAATTGAGTTGAATTTGTTTAACATTTGCTCGAAATAGCTGCTATTTCGAGCAAAAGTTTAGAACACGAACCCTTTTTACAATAGCAGAAGTAAAAACAAATTCTTGCCTGGAAATATTTTATCTAACTTTATGTGGGCATTTCTCTGGAGTGGCAATTTTGCCTGTGGCTAAAATTTCTTTAATCAGTTGTATGATGTTTTTGTAAAAAAATACACAAATACTTCAGCCTCTTTGTTACCTGGGAAGCTAAGCTAAGGAAGCGAAGAAATAGTACCAAAAATTATGTTCAGTGGCAGCGTCCACTACCTAAGTTGGTTTAAGCAAAAAATTATAACTCAAGATTCGAATTTTAGTTTATATTTTTAGATCTGTTCACGACAACCACATTAGTTTGCCCCATGTTTTATTAATATGTATTACAATAACTTAAAAATTAAATTTACTGAATAAAAACGTTTGTCTACGCGTCCGACGGTAACGCGTGATGGCGTGATCTCCATGGAATGTATAAAACGGGCCGGTATCATTACAAATAATTCTTCCAGGAACCTCGCGCCGCACGCGCAGGTAGCTGATATTGATCTAACGTAACGTGCGTTTGTATGAGACCGATCGTCTTGCTAAAACTCTCCTGTTAGGTACAATAATAGTGAGTACGTTATATATACCCCAGAACTCTTTAAAATTACCAAGGCTTAATTTTTTATAAATAAGTAGTTATTGTATTTTTTTATAAATAAAAGTGTTTATTGTAGCACAAATTACTCGGATTATTACAATTCTGATTTTAGTGGAAGCATTTATGAATTGGACCACTCCAGTTTCTGTGCGCGATCGCATCAGAAATGAGGCTACCCGCAGCAGAACCAAGGTAACCGATATAGCCCTCCGAATTGCTAAACTTAAGTGGCAGTGGGCGGGGCACATTGCACGTAGAACCGATGGCCGTTGGGGCGGAAAGGTTCTCGAGTGGCGACCACGTACCGGAAGGCACGGCGTGGGTAGTGTGCGAGACGCACCTATGACTGGCTCTGGGCTGGGTAGAATTGAAGAGAAATCCTGCACCTTCGGCGTTGGTCGTTACGGCTTAGCAGGAACTTGGTCGGGTCGGGGTTCTGAATTGAAAGGCTTGTTTACTTTTTCAAGTAATGTCACTTCGCTGCTACTGTAGGTACTGAATTTCATGGGGTCTGGCCGCCCAATTTATACTATTAAGTTACCTCGGCCGGACGCCCCTTCGCCCCGTATATTTGGCGGGAAAGCGATTTGCGCGGGAAATTTTGGCGCGAAATGACATGTTCATTTATTATAGTTCAATCTTACTCTAATACATTATTTACAGTGCTTATACCTATTTCTATGCTATTTATAATACATTATTACACGAGATCCCGCTCGTTCGGCGTAAAAATGCATCTGAAACGCGGGGATTCCGTGTCCGCCCGTATATACGTACCTCGTTCCCCACCTGAGGTATAAATACCGGGTTTCCCCCCTCGCTCGCCCATCAGTCGTTGCCTGACTGGCGCGCGAGTAGGGTCTCTAGGTTCCTTTAGTCTGTCTATATTTCTTGGTGGAAACTTAGTGTTATCCACTCGTTATTTAGGAAACCAGCGGTATATTACCCTTTTTTTCTATGTAGGAATGAAATGTGAGGCCTATTATTCTTTATTTCAGGTGCCGATGACATAAGGCAATAGTAGCGCAATGCCTATGTTATAAGAAGGTTTATAAGCTAGATTATTACAAGTTAGGTCGCGACTGACAATTTTATGTTTATAGCGGGTTTATTCTATGCCGTCCTGCACATCTCTCCCGCCGACCATCGTTCGGGTGAACGTTGGATCTTCTTTTGCGTGCAGGTTCTCAGGCTCCGTCGGCAGGATCACCAGCTTCTTGGTCGGTCTTCTGAAGACTCCGCCCTTGGTGGTCACGTCCACTGCTCGTGTCACGCCGTCGGGGCCCGGGTATATAGCTGTAACCCGGCCTCGTGGCCATGTGTTGCGAGGCAGATTCCCGTCGGCCACTAGCACGATGTCGCCGACGTTGATAGGCCGCCCATGACCGTAGGGCTCCCGCCGGTACTGGAGTGAGGGCAGGTACTCCTGGAGCCAGCGGGCCCAGAAGTGCTCGGCCAGGCGTTGGCTCGTCCGCCAAGTCGCGCGGCCGATGAGTGCGGTGTCGTCGAATGTCCCGGGGTTGGGGGCCCGGGCTGAGCCACCGAGGAGGAAGTGGTTCGGCGTGATGGCTTCTGGCTCGTCAGGATCAACCGCCACGTGAGTGAGGGGGCGGCTGTTCACTGTATATTCGGCCTCGGCGAGCAGAGTAGTCAGGGTCTCCTCGCTGGGGCGGCGCTCGTTGAGCACGGCGTGTAGGGCTCTCTTGACGGCTCGTACCATCCTCTCCCATGCCCCGCCCATAAATGGGGCTCCCGCCGGTATGAAGCGCCAGCTGATACCGCGTTGCGCGGCGTCGGTTTCGAGGGCGTCGCCGTAGGCCACGCGGAGCTCTTTGTCGGCAGCGTGGAAGTTACTTCCGTTGTCGGTCCAGATCTCGGTCGGGCAGCCGCGGCGCGCGATCATGCGTCGGAGCGCCATGACCGCGGAGTCCCCGCCGAGACTTGGTATTACTTCCAGATGTACTGCGCGCACGGTGAGGCACGTGAAGAGTGCCACGTACCTCTTCTGAGTCCCTCTACCGACGGTTACTGTTATCGGGCCAAACAGATCGAGGCCCGTGTAGGTAAACGCTCGCTGGTGGTGGGCGAGCCGGCACCGCGGGTGGTCGCCGGTGGGCGGCACTGACGGCATTGCTTTCTTTATCCGGCACGGCAGGCATCGATGCACTATCATTTTCGTCACGGGTCGCAGGCGTAGAATACTATAATATTGTTTACACTCGTTTATAGTAGCCTCGGCGCCGTTGTGTTGCATTTGCCTGTGTATAAAGTCTATATATAGCTTCACTGCCGGATGATTTCCATCGAGCACGGGTGGCCGTTTTTGTAGTTCGGTGATGTCCACTGCTGCGTTGATACGCGTCTTGATAACAATAACGTCGTTCACTAGTTCGACCGCCATGTGTCGTAGGCGGCTATGTGAGCCCGGTGGCTTATTATTTCTGAGGTCACTGAAGTCGTCATAGAATGACTCCAGCTGGCTGGCGCGTATCACTAAGCGTTCCGCTTCACGTAGGTATGTGGCATCGAGTATTTTATACTTTCTATTATTTTGTAGCCCTTTAGACGGCGGCTGCGGCGGGGCGGGCTTGCTTCGTTTATTCCAGTCTGGATCGGCCTGTTTGTTCCGCGTAGTGCGCTTGTAATGTGCGCGCGCCTTGCGGGTTCGGCATAGGTCGATGAACTGTAATACTCTGCCTATAGTTCGCAGCAAGCGTTCCCACCTCGAGAATCGGGCCGGGTCTGGTAGCCAGGCGAGCGGGCCGGGTTTTCCCTTTACGACTGATATTGTGTGCACCTTTTCTTCACTTATTTCGGACTCGTGCGGTTGTGATGGCTCTGTGGGCCACGTCTCCGGGTCATCACGCAGGAAGGCTGGGCCCTGGAACCACCGATGATCAGTGTTGAACTCGAGCGGGACTGTGCGCGTGGCTTCGTCAGCGACGTTGAGCTTGGTAGGTACCCAGCGCCATTCTTTGACAGCCGTGTACTCCTCTATGGCGGCAATGCGGTGCGCGACAAAGGGCCGGTACGTGCGCGCCCCGGTCCTCAGCCACGCGAGTACTGTGCGGCTGTCGGTCCAGAATGTCTTCGTGTCTGGTTTGAAGTCGTGCTCTTCTATTACTGCGGCCGCCATTCGACTCCCCATCGCCGCGGCCTGCACCTCTAGGCGTGGGACTGATATCACCTTCAGGGGCGCGACCTTAGCCTTCGCAGCTATCAAGGACACGTGCACTCGCCCGTCGCCCGTAGTTATGCGCCAGTATAGCGCGCTTGTATATGCAGATTCGCTAGCATCGACGAAGATGTGCATCTCACGCTTGGTCGCGTCACCGTAGTAGGGGTAGGCGCGCGGAATCGCGAGGTCTCGCAATGCCCTTAGGTGCAGCGTCCACTCCGTCCATTGGCGCGCTAAGTCTGCATCCAGCTTGTCATCCCAGCCAGTTCCGCGCCGCCACACCTCTTGTAGGATTTTCTTTGCTATGATGGTTACCGGCGCCGCTAGCCCGAGAGGGTCGAAGATCGACATTGTTATTTTCAATATTTGCCTTTTGGTAGGCTCGATGTCGTCCAGGGCTCCGGGAGGTAGGCGGCTGAGGTCCAAGTTGAAGGCGAGTTCGTCGCTCGCGGGTTTCCATATTTGTCCCAGGATTCGTTCATTTTTCATTTCGCTCTTATTCAGTTCGACGGGCGCGGACGTGGCGTCCTCCGAAGTGAGGGCTCGGAGGACCCGCGTGGAGTTAGAGGTCCATTGGCGTAGTTCGTAATGGGCCTCTCTATGTATATCGCGTACATCACTTGACACTCGAATCGCGTCTTCTTCCGTTTTGAAGCTGTGTAGGTAGTCATCGACGTAGTGATGTCTTATTATTGCTTTGACGGCCTCTGGATGCGTTTCTTCGTGTTTCTGGGCGTTGACGTTCTTCACATATATTGCTATTGACGGTGAACAAGTAGCGCCAAAAATGAGTGAAGTCATGCGATATTCTTGCGGCGCGTCGTCGCCCCGCCGGTCGCCCCGCCATAGATAGCGCAGGGCGTCTCTGTCTTCAGACTTGACTTTCACTTGCATGAACATTTCTTTAATATCCGCCCCCACGGCGACTGGGTGTTGCCGGAAGCGCATAAGGACGCCTGGCAGCGACTGTAGGAGGGCCGGGCCCGTCAGTAGGCGGTCATTGAGCGACACGCCCCTTGTAGGCGCGGCGGCGTCGTGGACGATTCGGACTTTCCCGGGCTTGCTAGGATTCAGCACCGGGAAATGGGGGAGGTACCACACTCTCGATGACTTGGTGGGCGGCGCAGGCTCGGCGTAGCCCTTCGAGACAAGGGCGTCCATTTCTTCACTATATTTGCCTTTAAGCTCTTTATTTTTGTCGAGTTTCTTTTCTATGTTATGAAGTCTTCTCAGTGTATTTTCGTAGTTGTCAGGCAAGCTGCTGTCGGGTTGTTTCCATAATAGCGGTGCTTCATAATGGCCGTCGGCTGTAGTCTTTATTGACTGGGCTAACATGATACGCGCCCGCTCTTCCGGGCTTGACTGGGGTAACTTCGGCTCGATAAGTAGGTTTTCGAGCGCGAAATATTCACTGAGTTGTAAATTCAAATCTTCATTTTTCTCGGCTTCTTCAATAGTGGTCAAGCGATGCGTCGCATGTACTTGTTTGCCTGTGATGCGTGTGTGTGCACCGTGTAGCACCCAGCCTAGCGGCGTTAGGGATGCCGCTGGCTGATGCCGCTGGCCGCGGCGCGTTTCATTACTGACGAGTAAATGCCAGTTATCTTGTCCGATTAATACTCTAGGTCTCGCTGACTCGTACCGCAGGCTATCTTCTATGTCGCATAAGTGTGCGCACTCGCGGAGATCCTCCTTCTTAACGGACTGTGGTGATAGGCTCAGATCGTCTATACCTGACAATAACTCACCTAAGTCCTACTTACTTGGGGAATATTACCGGGACATTAAATAAGTAAGATTGATTACAAGATATAATTTATTTTAATTAATCATGCAAATATACTTAGTTTAGCTTAATATTCTAGCTTTAGGTTTCTATATTTAAGTTTAGGTTTTTATATTTTATGTTAAGATTCTAGGTTTAACATTTTAGGTTTAAGATTCTAGGTTTCAGGTTGTAGGTTAAAGATTCTAGTTTTAGGTTTAAGATTATATATTTAAGATTCTAGGATTAAAACTGAATTTAATTACTTAAGCTTATAATAACCCTAAGGTCCTATGTTAAAGTAGGGCAGGGCAAATGGGTCCGAAGCCTAGATTTTGGGTCAGACGAAATACAGAAGAGTTGGGCAATCTTCCCATTATACCCAACGTCCCTCGGCGGTGCGTAAGCGTGACGCGGGCTTGGTATGCAGAGATGCCGGAGATCTGTAAGGGCAGCAGCGGCAGCAGCGTTCAGGTAGGGCCTTAGGGGGAAGTCGAAGCGCCCGCACTTAGTAGTGGGGAGGCCGTCGGGGACTCTGCCCGGTCCATGACCTATACTGTAGGCCCGCAGGGTGTTCCTGGAACGCGTCCAATAATATTTATTAGGCGGGTACTCATAGTTTAGCCTGGACTGTCATCATCACGCGCTCGCACTAGGGATGGGTATTTACAATAAAGCAATCGTTGTGTGTGATGGGCAGTCCAGGTAGGTACATGAGAAGCGTAAGGCGGTGAGACGAGAATCAAATGCCAAGCTTATAAAAATAATAATTTTACGGCAGTGATTAAAATGCGCAAGCAAATCCGAAGGCAGCACTAGTATTGCTCGTAGCGACATTAGATTCTTTCGTCATTACATTAAACTAGCGGTACAATGATAAGCATGATTATAATGCGTTGTACTTCGCTAAACCTTTCCTTATAATTAGCGTTACAATGTAGGTACTTATGACTTAAATATGTACAGGTATCGTAAACAATAATTTAATCTTTTTAATTATAAGCAAAGATTGATGCTGCTTGAATCAGGCAAAATCAATCTGCGAAGAACCATGCATGAGAAGGAAAGTGAATTTAACATTATTTTAAAAGAAAAGCCTATATTAATATTAATATAAGTACTACTGTTACACTACTGGTAGAAAAGAAACTAGTTATAACTACTATTTACCTTAATGGGAATTCAAGTGATATTGTAAGGTGAACTATTTTTTTTTTGCCTGGGAGACATCTAACGGTATCTTTTAATTTCTAGGAACTAAGAAGTAAGACTACGTTTACTAAGGCTACAGATACTTAATTCATATTGATTTATGCAACACTTACCCGATTTTCGGGACACAAACACTGATTTTATAAACTTAAATGTTAAAAATATGATTACGTCCGCTCGGCAGCGGGCGCCTCAAGGGCAAGATTCCTCAACGGAGCGACACGGGCTGTGCGTCAAAACGCCATCGGCTCAATGACGCGGCGGCCCAGTGGCGATCGGCGAGGAACCGCGGGACGCGAAACCAGTTATCAGCGCAGAGAAAGCCAGCTATGCAATGCAACCAAGTACGCAAATTAGGGCAACAAACAACTCACCGCACCTCAGTCCAAGGTTCACGATTTATAAACGTGACAGTACCCCTTCTCCTAGGAAAGGATTTTTCCTAATAAAAATCCGCCTAGGAGACTTCCTGACTGACTAAGAGATAGTGAGGTAAATGATCTACCTCCACACAATTTCTACACCGGCGTCATTGTAAGACATTCCTTCAAGGGACAGAATGCCTATTACGTTGATATGGTATAGGGCTGAAGCCATCCAAAGTAACTATGAACAAGGATGACAAAATGCTGAAGGAAATTGAATCTACAACTTGTTCTAATAGGATTTGGGGTAGACCAGTTAAGTTGCGTAGGCCTTATTTGACAATTTAAAATCTTTTATATGCCAGGCTCCTAGATCATGCCCAGACATATCCTCCACTATATAAACTAATGGTGAGCGCTTAGCTTTGACACGGCATTTTTGGTACTTAGGCGCAAGTTTCTTGGTGAAGTGCGCACTTTTGTCACTTTGGAAATAGCAGCGTTTCCAGACTATATCGCCGACTTGGAACTGAACGTCTTTGCGTCTGGTATTGTAACGAGCAGCATTCTTTTGGTGGCTTCGCCATAAAGTGGACTGGACATGATCAAATATTCCTGATAAATAACCAAGGTTCTCTGCATAGGCTTCCCGGGGTTGGAAAACTATTTCGTTTGGGATGTCATTTTCAATATAATGAGACCCGCACGTGACTAGTTCACGACCATACACGAGAAACGCTGGAGTATACCCAGTTACTTCATTTATGGAGCTATTAATCGCAAATTGGATTTTCGGAAGGTTCAGGTCCCAAGTTCTCTGATCCTCTCCTACGAAAGTCGACAGAGATGTGACGATTGTCTTATTGTATCTTTCGACTGTATTTATTTGAGGGGTGTATTTAGGGGTGAAGTGAACACCTGGCACTTTATACTTCCCAAATAAGTGATTCATTTCTCGGCTAGCAAACTGGCATCCATTATCTAATATGATAGTTTGAGGGACTCCATGAACTAAAAACACACTTTCCTCAAGTATTTTAGAGGTTACAGCCGCAGTAGCACGACGTAACGGGAAAATCAAACAATATTTAGAGAAGCAACAAGTAATTACGAAGATGTAGCTATGTTGTTTTCTACTTATAGGCAAGGGTCCAACAAGGTCGACCGAAATGACCTGCCAAGGTCTGGAGCAGTCTTTAGGTCTTCCCATCTTACCAAGGATTCCATGAGTAGGGGCCTTGTGAGCGAGGCAGATTTCGCATTTTGCAACGTAATTAACTACATCACTGTACATTTTGGGCCAGTAATAAGTGAGACTTACTCGCTTATGGGTCTTGAAAGTGCCGAAATGACCAGCAGTGGGTTCACTGTGGCACTTTGATAAAATCTCTGAGCGTTGTTCTGTACAAATAACCTCCTTCCAATTGAATTCGGAGCTGAGCGCATTCTCATTTTTCATATGCCTGAATAGCTTATTACCTTCGACAATATAGTTGGGATAACTAGCTGGTGAGTGTAAACAACCGTTAAAAACTCTCAAGTACCAATTATCACCTGTCGTAGGTGGAGCGGTAGTAGAGGTCGATATAGCAGTAACTGGGACGCATCTAGATAAAGCATCGGGCACCACATTGTCCTTACCCTTCCTATGCTTAATAACCAGGTCAAAAGCCGAGAGCCTGATCCCCCATCTGGCCAGACGTCCAGTAGGATTAGTCAAGGAAAGGAACCACTTAAGGGCCGAGTGATCGGTATACACCGTAAAGGGACGGCCGTTCTCAAGGTAACACCGCCAGTGTTCGAGTGCCATTATAACCGCAAGGGCCTCCCGCTCGGTGACACTATAATTCTTTTCAGGGCCAGTGAGGGACCGACTCATGAAAGCAACTGGGTGTTCGGTCCCATCAACGATCTGTGACAGCATCGCCCCGACGCCGTAGTTGCTCGCGTCGGTGTGTACTTCGAACGGAAGACTGAAATCGGGACAAGCAAGGACCGGTGCCTGAACAAGGCAACTTTTTAGAGTTTCAAACGCCATGGCCGCTTCTGGCGTCCATTCCCAAGGGGGCGATGACTTTTTAGTGGAAGTAAGCTTGTTCAATGGCCCTGCAATAGTGCTAAAATTGGGAATAAAACGTCGATACCAGGAAGCAGTTCCCAGAAAACGTTTGACTTCCTTTCTATTAGTTGGTACTGGATAGTTAACTATGGCTAAGACTTTATCTGGATCCGTCCGTAAGCCGTGTTTGTCAATGACGTATCCGAGGTATTTGAGAGATTCCCTAAAGAATTTACATTTCTCAAAGTTGACAGTTAAATTGGCCTTTTTTAGTTTATCTAGGACGCGTTTGAGAATAGAGACATGCTCTTCGAAGGTCTCACTAATGATAATGATGTCATCTAGGTAGCAAAAAACTTTTAGTTCGAAATCTGGCATGAAAAGAGAATCGACGAGTCTTTGTTGGGTAGCCGGGGCATTAGTAAGTCCAAAGGCGGTTACATTAAACATAAACGTTCCGCGTCCTCCCACGTAAAACGCGGTTTTTTCCCTGTCCTGTTCATGGATTGGTATCTGCCAGAATGCCTTGGAAAGATCTATACTGGACAGGAACTTAGCATTTTTCAAATTGTCCAATATCTCAGAAACGTATGGGAGATTATAAGCATCTTTCTTCGTTACCGCATTCAATTTTCGGCTATCCAGACAAAACCGAGGTTTCCCATCCTTCTTACCCACTACTAGAACTGGAGTAGACCAAGGACTTTCACAGGGAGATATCACGCCTAATGACAGCATTTCGTCCACCTGCTCCGTAATTATACGTTTCTTTTCGGGAGACAATCGGTAGTACCTCTGCTTGATGGGCTCCGCCGTTCCAGTATCTATGCGATGAGTAATGAGCGAAGTTCTTCCTAAGCCCTTATTCTCGAAAGAAATGTCATTAAAGAGAGCAATGACGTCATCCGCAACAAGCTTTTGTGAGTGTTGTAGGTTGCTGTAGGAATATAAGTGAATGCCCTGACTGATGGAAGAGATTTCAGACAATTTTGGTTCAAGGGAGCAAAAATAATCAATATTGTCAAGGAATCTAGGACAAATCTGAAATCTTTTCCAAAAGTCGATACCGAGAATAAGTGGTGTTTCAATTTCAGGCATAACGTAGGCTTTTAAAACATGGGTCCTGTTTTCAAAAGTAACTGGTAGCGATACGTAGCCCAGAGATTGCAGCTTTTGGCCACCGGCTGCAGTGACAGTGATCATATCGTCTGTCATTAGTTGCAGGTTCAGTTCAGAAAGTCGAGTATAGGTGTCATTATTAATAATAGTTATGGCCGACCCCGAGTCTAAAAGGCCATACATTTTTAAATCAGTATTTATATTAATGCTGACAAATGGTCGAGGGTCGTTCGAGGGTTTTGAATTGAAAATTGTTGCAACCTTGTACGAGTTGAAAAAATGTCGTATAGTCGCTAGCCAAATATTCCAGTCAGAGTTGGCATGTCGGGGTGTACAACAATTTTCAGTTCTTAGTTTTTTGGAACGGAATCAACAGGACCTTCGATCGTAGCACAAGTCTCGCGATTTTTAGATGAATTACAGTGTGGGCAGTCAGGAACACGGTACCCTTTCAGGCCACACTTGAAGCAAATAATAGTACGCTCAGCAGTGCAATCTTTCATCGTGTGAGTATCAACACGACAACGGAAACAATACTTATTATCTGCCTGGATTGCCGAAACGTTATAAGGTCTGTTGAAGGTAGGTTTAGCCAGGTAAGTGTTATGCGAGTGACCTGCCGCTGCCTGCACCTGGTAATTTGCGGGGGCACCTTTGAAGCTACTTTTTGTTGTTTCCCTCCTAGGTTGATAAGAATATTCTGGTGCCAGAGTGGTTGGTGTTGCCGAAGGTGGTTCCCTGAAGTCGTCTGAGCGGGCTTTAATCTGTTCATAATTCTTACAAAGGGTGCGTAAGCTTGAGATCGAGTTTAAGTTTGGGCAAGTAGCGAGGACGCTCGAGTAACTAGGGCGTATATTATGAAGTATAATTTCGAGCTGCTCCAATTCACTTAACTTCCTATCCAGTCTGCTAAACATTCCATGCATGATTGTTAGGTAGATTGTTATTGATTCTGTAGGGCCCTGGCTACGATTTCTAATTTCTCCTAGCATGCGGTAGTCAAAGTCAACTACATCGAAATCTATCTTAAGCATGTCCAGCAAATCACTCCATGAATGCAACGAATCTTGAACACTGCGATACCAGTGCAAAGCATCCCCGGTGAATATTTCAGTGGCCAATGAAAGCATTTTGCCATCAGGTACGTCTTTAGCTAATCGGAACTCTTTGGCGCGTGCAAGGAAAGCGCGAACGCAAGTTTTGCCATCGTATTTAAGTTTAGTAATATCGGAACTAAGGCCCCGGTCGCGTGTCACCTTGATATTATAAGTACTATCTAAGCGTTCATAGTTATGAGCAGGTTCATTAGGATCGACGACTGGAGCTGAAGCTGAGGGTGGACACTGTTGTGTTTTGTGATACTTATGAGATGTAGGTTGAGCATCTGTTAGTGAATTTGATGCAACTATTGCCTGAAGGCCTGAGCATTGCTCCTTATAGAATTGCTTAGCCTCCTCTAGCAGGTCCCATTCTCCAGAAGGAGCTTCAGGTACGCTTATTCTGTTAAGCCTATGATAGATGTGATTAAGATAGGTTTGTGTGCGTTCGAGTAGACCCCTTTGTTGAGGGTCCTGTTTTAGGCAAGCAACATTGATTGCAACCTTAGCTAGGGTGTGTTTTATACCGACTATGTCCTCGTCAAACTCGTAACAAGAATCTAGTAATTCCTCTGATGGGAACCTAAGTGCAAGCTTAGATATTTGTTGCCTTAACTCTTCCACCTTATCTTTTGGGTCCTCCGCGCGTATTTTAACTTCGTAAAGTAACTCCGGTTTCGTCAATTGCAAGTATTTGATTGGGTGTGACATTTTATACTGTTTTATCACTGAGTCAAGGTAAATTAATTGAGCTGATTATTAAATCAAGCTAAAATAGGAAAAAAAATCGCGTGTTCGGTAAGTGGTGCATAAATTCGGTTAGGGCTTATAATAAACTAGGTAATTAATTACAAATAAGTCTTAATACAGAGAGTGACGACTTACGTTATATTATGATGGAGCTAATAGCTAGTGTATACTAAATCTGCGACATGCACACACCAACACCAAGAATGCTGACCCAAGGAAACTCACAAACCCTTCTGTATAAAGCAGACCCAAAATCTACTATAAAAACACGTATGGGCGCCAACTGTCACCTGACAATAACTCACCTAAGTCCTACTTACTTGGGGAATATTACCGGGACATTAAATAAGTAAGATTGATTACAAGATATAATTTATTTTAATTAATCATGCAAATATACTTAGTTTAGCTTAATATTCTAGCTTTAGGTTTCTATATTTAAGTTTAGGTTTTTATATTTTATGTTAAGATTCTAGGTTTAACATTTTAGGTTTAAGATTCTAGGTTTCAGGTTGTAGGTTAAAGATTCTAGTTTTAGGTTTAAGATTATATATTTAAGATTCTAGGATTAAAACTGAATTTAATTACTTAAGCTTATAATAACCCTAAGGTCCTATGTTAAAGTAGGGCAGGGCAAATGGGTCCGAAGCCTAGATTTTGGGTCAGACGAAATACAGAAGAGTTGGGCAATCTTCCCATTATACCCAACGTCCCTCGGCGGTGCGTAAGCGTGACGCGGGCTTGGTATGCAGAGATGCCGGAGATCTGTAAGGGCAGCAGCGGCAGCAGCGTTCAGGTAGGGCCTTAGGGGGAAGTCGAAGCGCCCGCACTTAGTAGTGGGGAGGCCGTCGGGGACTCTGCCCGGTCCATGACCTATACTGTAGGCCCGCAGGGTGTTCCTGGAACGCGTCCAATAATATTTATTAGGCGGGTACTCATAGTTTAGCCTGGACTGTCATCATCACGCGCTCGCACTAGGGATGGGTATTTACAATAAAGCAATCGTTGTGTGTGATGGGCAGTCCAGGTAGGTACATGAGAAGCGTAAGGCGGTGAGACGAGAATCAAATGCCAAGCTTATAAAAATAATAATTTTACGGCAGTGATTAAAATGCGCAAGCAAATCCGAAGGCAGCACTAGTATTGCTCGTAGCGACATTAGATTCTTTCGTCATTACATTAAACTAGCGGTACAATGATAAGCATGATTATAATGCGTTGTACTTCGCTAAACCTTTCCTTATAATTAGCGTTACAATGTAGGTACTTATGACTTAAATATGTACAGGTATCGTAAACAATAATTTAATCTTTTTAATTATAAGCAAAGATTGATGCTGCTTGAATCAGGCAAAATCAATCTGCGAAGAACCATGCATGAGAAGGAAAGTGAATTTAACATTATTTTAAAAGAAAAGCCTATATTAATATTAATATAAGTACTACTGTTACACTACTGGTAGAAAAGAAACTAGTTATAACTACTATTTACCTTAATGGGAATTCAAGTGATATTGTAAGGTGAACTATTTTTTTTTTGCCTGGGAGACATCTAACGGTATCTTTTAATTTCTAGGAACTAAGAAGTAAGACTACGTTTACTAAGGCTACAGATACTTAATTCATATTGATTTATGCAACACTTACCCGATTTTCGGGACACAAACACTGATTTTATAAACTTAAATGTTAAAAATATGATTACGTCCGCTCGGCAGCGGGCGCCTCAAGGGCAAGATTCCTCAACGGAGCGACACGGGCTGTGCGTCAAAACGCCATCGGCTCAATGACGCGGCGGCCCAGTGGCGATCGGCGAGGAACCGCGGGACGCGAAACCAGTTATCAGCGCAGAGAAAGCCAGCTATGCAATGCAACCAAGTACGCAAATTAGGGCAACAAACAACTCACCGCACCTCAGTCCAAGGTTCACGATTTATAAACGTGACAGTATGCGCACCGACCCTATAAGGTTGGTCGGTGCCGCGGATGCTGAGCGTAACACGGCGTGATCTCGATGCGTCGATTTTTTCTTTCGTTATAGCTTCTATTTGTAGCGGCACTGTCGGGCCGTCCAGGCCTAAGTCGTTCGCGAGCCCTTCTTGTACAAGTGTTATCGTGGAGCCGTCGTCGAGGAGGGCGTAGGTCTCGACGGCTCCCGCCGGTCCAGAGACTGTGACCGGGATAATTTTCAGATAGGCTCTCGCTTCTCGGGAGGCGCGCGTCGATGTGACGGCCTCGTTTCTTTCTTCAATTCTTTGATAATGTAGCAATTTGTGGTGGAAGTATTCGCAGCCGTCTCGCTCGCACTTCGTGCGCTTGCATGAGTGCATCCTGTTCTTGTAGCGCAGGCATCGGAAACATAGCCGTTGATCTTTGGCTAGTTTCCACCGGTCTTCAACGGCTTTTTCGATAAACTTAGTGCATTTATCTATTGGGTGACCGGTGTTGTTGCAGGCGGCGCACTTAGGTGAAGGCTTGTCTGTGGTCGCGAAGGCTCGGTGTGTCCTCTTTGCAGGATGAGGATTTGCACCGTCGACGTTCTCGGGCTGCGCGTAGAGTGCGCAGTAGTCCGCCTCGCGTTGCAGGAAGGCTGATATCTTTATTAGCTCAGGCTCGTCGTTTTTCTGCGTATTCGCGTAGTCGAACCATCTGTAGCGTAGGGCGGGCGTAAATTTCTCCATCATTGCCCGTGTCGTCTCCGGGCTGTGTAGATAGTGAGCGCGGTCAAGAGCCTTGAGTGTGGCTATGACGTTGGCTACACGGCTGGCGAAGACACAGATGTCGAGCGGCCCGTCGTTAAGGCGCGGTAGGGCGCGTAAACGCTCGAGCTCGGCGAGGGCAATGGCGTCTGGGCGGCCGAAGCGGGCTTCTAGGCTTCTCATTACTTCGTCTGCGCGAGCGTTGTAAATGAGGAGGCTCTCGACGGCTTCTTTGGCCCTCCCTTTGAGGCATCTTCTTAGTCTTGCTATATTATCCACTTCACTATAATTTGCGGTGGTTCCGTTGTAGGCGGCTTTAAATGATAGCCATTCTTGATGCGAGCCGCTGAATGGCGGCAACTCGGCGTGATAGCGTGATGACTCTCTCGGGCCGGCACGCGCGGCGATGGCGATGGCAGAGGCGAGCTCACTCAGGTTCACACTTTGTTGATTCTTCATTACTATGGCGCTATCTTCTTGCGCATTCGCTTGTGAATACATTAACGGCGGCGGATATGCGTCTGTTTCGCGTGGGCGCGGCGGCGTTGGCGCGAAAACGGGAGCGTGGGTTCCCCCGGCGGGGGGAGGGGCGGGGACGGCGGGGCGCACGGCAGCGGCGCCCTGTCCCGCGCCCTCGGCGGGGCTCCTCTCCCGAGCCTGCTCGGCGTACTGTGGGGTTGCAGGCTCGGGTTCTTCGATGTAAGGTGCATTGGAGATGGCGAGGACATGTCTCTGGCTGGTCTCGAGCCATTCATCTATGCGGCGTTCTTGTTGGACTGTAGATATTGTGCCGGTGTCATCGTCGCTGTCTTCGGCTTCTATGGCGGCTATGCGCGCTTGCGCGAGCTCCAATTTGATTCGGAGGGCTTCTTCTCGCGCTTGTGCGAGACGGCGGACGCGATGACTCGACGTTGTTTTCACCGAATTTGACGACGGCCGTGCGGCAGGATGCTGGCTTGACTGTGGGGTTTCCTGCCGCAGTGTTGCTGCAGGGTGTAGGCTCTCCTGCAGCAGCGGGACTATGGGTGGCAGCGTTGACTGTGGGGTTTCATGAGGCAGTGTTTGTGACTGCGCGGCATCATGATGCTGCCCTATGGGTGACCTCGGCTGTGGGTCTGGACGAGGCGCCGGCGTCGCAGGAGTGCTTGTCTGTGGGGTTTCCTGCGAGGGCCTCGAGCCGTCTTGACACGTAGTTCTTGACGGCACTATGGGTGGCAGCGTTGACTGTGGGGTTTCATGAGGCAGTGTTCTCCACTGCGCGGCATCATGAGGTTGCTGCCCTATGGGTGACCTTGGCTGCAGGTCTGGCCGAGGCGCCGGCGTCGCAGGAGTGCTTGTTCGCGAAGTCTCCTGCGAGGGCCTCGAACCTTCTTGAGTAGTAGCAGTTCCCGACGTGGACGTGGTTGCTTCTTCCAGCATGGCTTCTCTGATGTTCGCTGCGATAAGTTGACCGAACGTGCGTTTTCCTGCTTTCGATCTTGTAAGGGGCATCCTCTATGTAGAATCCGGTTTTCGATGGACCAGCATGTGCGAGACGCACCTATGACTGGCTCTGGGCTGGGTAGAATTGAAGAGAAATCCTGCACCTTCGGCGTTGGTCGTTACGGCTTAGCAGGAACTTGGTCGGGTCGGGGTTCTGAATTGAAAGGCTTGTTTACTTTTTCAAGTAATGTCACTTCGCTGCTACTGTAGGTACTGAATTTCATGGGGTCTGGCCGCCCAATTTATACTATTAAGTTACCTCGGCCGGACGCCCCTTCGCCCCGTATATTTGGCGGGAAAGCGATTTGCGCGGGAAATTTTGGCGCGAAATGACATGTTCATTTATTATAGTTCAATCTTACTCTAATACATTATTTACAGTGCTTATACCTATTTCTATGCTATTTATAATACATTATTACACGAGATCCCGCTCGTTCGGCGTAAAAATGCATCTGAAACGCGGGGATTCCGTGTCCGCCCGTATATACGTACCTCGTTCCCCACCTGAGGTATAAATACCGGGTTTCCCCCCTCGCTCGCCCATCAGTCGTTGCCTGACTGGCGCGCGAGTAGGGTCTCTAGGTTCCTTTAGTCTGTCTATATTTCTTGGTGGAAACTTAGTGTTATCCACTCGTTATTTAGGAAACCAGCGGTATATTACCCTTTTTTTCTATGTAGGAATGAAATGTGAGGCCTATTATTCTTTATTTCAGGTGCCGATGACATAAGGCAATAGTAGCGCAATGCCTATGTTATAAGAAGGTTTATAAGCTAGATTATTACAAGTTAGGTCGCGACTGACAATTTTATGTTTATAGCGGGTTTATTCTATGCCGTCCTGCACAGGTAGGCCCCCCGCAAGGTGGACTGATGACCTGGTAAAGGTCGCGGGAGTCCGCTAGATGCGGGTGGCCCAGGACCGGCCATTGTGGCACTCTTTGGGGGAGGCCTATGTCCAGCAGTGGACGTCTTTTGGCTGATATGATGATGATGATGATGATTTATGAATTCAGTGTCACCATTTTATATAAAACTAGCCCCATAGTAAGCTTGATAAGGCTTGTGTTATATAATTATTTAATAGATTTAATAGACGACAAATTTCATTCTCATCACACAAATATTTGCCCTTACCGGGATTCAAATCCAAGGACATTCAGCTTCGTAACAGGGTCAGGGTAGGGTCACTAACCAGTGGATCCACTAGTCACTAGGCTAAAGCGGGCGCCGAAAATGAAGTTTTTACAAAACTAAAGTACACAGCTACACAATCATTTGTTACAAGTTTCATTGCATGACATGAGTTTTAAGTAATGTAATGTACATTACTTAAAACTCATGTCATGAACTATAAGGCTCACGTGAAGGCCTTTATCACCAATTTTTTTTAATATGTACTTCTATTTCATGTAAAGTGTACGAAGTCATGTAAAATTGCTCGGCTCGGAGAATCACCCATGTACGTACAATCTTATTTCGAGGTTCGAGGTTGGACAAATACATTTCTTAAGCATTATATTTTAATTTTCATGACCAACTAGCTACATGTTCATAAGTTTGTTTGCCTACAATATCCTCACTTGGAGGAAAAAGATAGGAGACGGTTTTTGTATTCGACTTAAGGCGCCGTAGGTTCAGCGAAGTGAAGCGAACATAGTTTTTGAAACAATATAATGCGTCTGTTTATAATAATATGGTTTAAAAAAAATACGAATAGTAATCTTGAGGCTTTTCTGCAGGGAAATCAATAATTCGAAACACGATTAAGCTATTTTCGATTGATGGAAAAAAATCACGAACATAGGTCTAAAACATATTAAAATTCACTTAAAACATTCGTAGCAAACACAATAGCTAAACACATTAAAATTGGTTCAGAAAATTGGCAATATCATGTTTGAGAAAACTTAGTGATTACTTTTTTATTTATTTAAACGCACAAAAAATTAAAATTAAAAAACATGATATCCGCGCTTCCAAACACGCACTTCCATCTCGCTCACGTTTATGCTCAGCGAGAGGGAGCATGAACCTACGGCATCTTAACTTGTTTTTCAATATTTTGCTGAAAAAAAAAATGTAAATTATTAATTACAGTAAAGTAGGTAGGTACGCTAATAATGTTCAGTGGGCTCAATCTGCGACAAATAATTGCTTGCGCTTTTCAATTTTATTCTAATGCGTTTTATCCGCTCGTTCTGACAAGTAAGCAAGTATTACACGAATACACATTTCCTAAATTTAGCACCCTTAGAGAATGCATACATATGTTATTTTTATTTTTTAAAGAAAAATCATACGTTAGAGCCAGACGATTCAACTGCCCTCCCTTATTTATATTAAGATAATACGTTCAGGAAGATACAAAGTACTTTTAACTTGCTACACATGAGACATTAAATTTAAATCGGAATCGGAAATACGTGTTTCAGTTATAACTCGGGCTGTTCGTTTATTAGGAAAACACGTTCAAGATTTTTATTACAAAAGAGTTTTATTACAAAGGGAAATACTGAAATGCGATGTTAGCTTTATTATAAAATTATGTCTTTCATTAGCTTTGTAGCCTCTTCAACGATAATATAATTCAAATAAAGTCTAAGAAGAAAAATATTTGTTACAGGATCCTGTCCTGTTTCCGTTGTTTTTAGAGATCTTTACATAAATATTCAATTTGAAAATTTATAGACAAACTTCCGTGTGCATTGTTTTTATCGCATGATAAGTATGATAACCCTCTGAGTTCCTGAGTCGTGGTCATGGCAATGAAACCGTAACACGCTTTTGTAGAAGATAGTACTTCTTCATTTTAAAAACGTTTATCTATCCAAATATCATAAACCTTCCATGATGCGTTCAAGAACCGCACATTATGACCACCATAAAAACAGACTGTTTTGTTAGAATAAATTTCTTATCTGTAAAAATGTTATTATTGCTAAATAATAACATCGATTTCGATAATATTATTTTATTTAAACGAACATCTCTGAAAAACAAAGAAATTAGATTCGACCTCTATTCGGAATATTTATACTAAAAGTATGACATTTAATTTATTTTGATATGTGTAATTTAATAAATACACCACTATAATTAAACTAAACTAAAACTAAAATACATCTAAATAAAAATAAATATATCTAAAAATGGCCCCTGCGGCATGGTACCGAAGACGCTGGCAGCATTTCCTCGCTGGATCACCAGGCCGATGCGTTGAGCGAGGAAACTGCCAGCTCTTTGGTCTCCTGTGGCGTCTCTGAGCCTCTTCGACATATCCTTAAAGAGGCTCAGAGCGCCAGGGCCCCACGGACCTAGGGTTTCGACGCCGAATGGAACAAAATTATACTCGGCGCCGAGACCACTGTATTTGCCAACTCTATTCTAATATCAGTCGAGATGACGTTTAGTTCGCAATGAATTGTCAATTTGCATACAAATTTGACAAATGTCGCACGTAAGTAAGACCCACCAAAAACATAAATGTAAAAAAGGAGAGCCAAGTTCAATACAAAAATTATGCTTGGCTGTGGGCTTTGCCGCAAAAAGAATGGAGATCTAAATGAGTGCCAAGTTCTATGCAAAATCCAAATATGTATTTATAGGAACAAAATAACATTATAAACAAGTATTAAACTCTATGACTTTGCTTTATTGGATACCTATAACAATTGCTGTTATTTAAAAATGTAAGATCTTAATGTAGGCTGGATTTGACTCGCCTTCGGCTCGTTTCATAAACCCACACTCGTGTTTAATGCCCTTCATTATGTACAGTCACATAAACTGCTATAATGATGGCGCGATTGCCTCTATTTACAACTCCAAAACACAGCATAGTTACTTAATTACAGCAATCATTTCCTATGTTTGTTATGTATTTCACAATCTGTGGCGATACTATTTTTGTATTAAAAATAAGAACTGCTTAATTTTAATGAATTAAAGTTAACTTTAAATACTTATAGGACCCGACCCTTTAGTCAAAGACCGTAGCTGCAGAAATGCATCTTGTAAGGAAGCCGTGTTTTTATAGGAACCGACTACTTCGCTGACTTACACGTTACCGCGAGTGTTCCACTAAGTGCTGGCTATAAATTGTTCTGACGAGCTTCTTCAGGTACTCTCATTAGAAATACTTCCGTAACGGCGCTCAGCTGCAAATTAATACTAACGTACTTTTGAAACGAGGTGTTGAAGTGCCGGGAAATTGAGTTCTAATATTAGAAGGCCACTTTATATTCGCATGACTCATGCTATTTTCTGGAAAACTAACTCTATTGAGAAAGTTTGCTTTTTTGTCAGTAATTAACTCTCGTTCCGTCTATACCTCATTCCATATAACATTAGAATTTGGACGGACAAATTCGTCTACGTTTCTGTGTTTGCCTAGGAACTCTAGGATATCGAAGGGAAATATTGTACTAGTTTTACTTATTTCGACGATTAAGTGCTTTTCAAACATACCACAACAATTGTTCTGATAGTGACGATTAATGCACGATTTTTCCAATCTTACCTGGACATTTAAAAGTTGATAGAAATAAAGATCCATTTACATGTTGGTTGAAGTACATTATGCATGCGTACCTAAGTAGGAATATTAAAAATCATTTAATATTATGAAACGAAAAGCAAATCCACCGAACATCATATAAAAGAAGCCACGTCGCTTGCTTCAAACGCCGTATGTCAACAACCGCCTGCGATTCTTGAATCATTTTACATAATACTCGTGGCGTGCACTTGAATTTAAAAATCAGAGATGCTGGAGATTGCGATATAAAGTTATCCCGGTTTATCTCGTATGCTAAGTGACGGCCGGCCGCGCCTGCTACTGACATAAAACGCACGCCAAAGGGCGTACATGTACATTAACACAGTAGAGGATGATTGGTCAGTAACCTCGAGAGTAAGACAAGTACGGCACAGCGAAATGTCATCTCGCTCGTATTTGGAGCAGCTCGCAGACTGCGGTCATAACAACACTCGCTTTGTGGTTTATAATAAGGTCGCCAGACCTCCCAAGGATCCGCTGTGTTGAGAGTGTTGGTCCTCCTTTTGTCTCTAGCTGTCTTCACAACGAATCCTCAAATCAATAAAGGGTCAGCAGCGCGCTTGTGATTCTTCTGGCGTCGCAAGCGTCCATAACGTTGTCTGCTAACCATCAGGCAGGCCGTATGCTTGTTTGCTACCGTCATTGTATGAACAAAACTTTATTTAGAAAGGTAGGGCACAGCGGAATGTCATCTCGCTCATATGTGGAGTACCTTCACCTTACCGAAGACCACAGCCATAATAGCACCACTGCTTTGTAGTGTTGATATATTATTGCATGAAGCATGTGCTGTTGTGTTCCTGGTGGTGAGTAAGGTCGCCAGAGCTCCCTAGGATGCGCTGTGTTGGGAGTGAGGGACCTGCTTGTCTCTATCTGCCAACACAGCGAATTCTCAGGTGAATAAAGGGTCGGCAACGCGATTGTGATTCTTCTGGAGTCAAAAGTGTCCATAGGCTACGGTAACTGCTTATCATCAGGCAGGCAGTAAGTTGTTTGCCACCGTCATTGTATAAAAAAAAAACATAAAAGATTCACGCATGTACCTATTCCCAAGAGTGGTAGGTAGAGAGCACTAAGGAGAACTCTAGCCGAGATTTAAATCTAATTGGACAACTTATTCGCAACGCTTGTGTATGTTTTTCTGAATGATCAAATACGCAAACTGTGTACGGAAAAATGCATCCCACCAAAAACATTACATGTTAAGTGACTGCCAAGACTCGCTAGCTCATATAGCGTTAAAAAGATATCAGATCATAAGGAGCGCCAAGCTTCCTACTCCACACGGCGTAACCTACCACTACCAGCCACGCTCTAAAAATTCTACATCTTGGCTAAAAAGTATAGCTTTGTTGGGCACATCCCAGTCGCCGCATAGACTCTCGCGCTGAATGAATTTATAAGCGACATTAATAAGCGACGGGTCTATACTTTTTAGCTAAGATATAGAATTTTTAGAGCGTGGCTGGTAGTGGTAGGTTACGTCGTGTGGAGTAGGAAGCTTGGCGCTCCTTATGATCTGATATCTTTTTAACGCTGAAAGCTATATGAGCTAGCGAGTCTTGGCAGTCACTTTACATGTAATGTTTTTGGTGGGATCTCATTCCTTTTTGTAAGGTAATTTCTAAAGAAGTGTATAGGAAAACCCATACAAACTTCAATCCCCTAATTTAAAGGGTAGGGGGTTGATTTATTAAAAATCCTGAAATATGTATTTTTATTATTTATAATAAGGAGTCCCTATTTAAATTTTCAGACCTCTCTAGCATCAAAATTTGCGGAAGAAGAAAATTGCATCCCCTAGTTTAAGGGGTCATAATTCCAATTTTTTGAATTGTTTTGTTAATTGTGTACTAATACTAGCTTACACAAATTACATTACCTTGGACAAGAAGTAGACAGAAGTGTTGCTCTAGACTGGAGAAGATACTGGATCCTAAAACATATATTTAAGGGAGACTTTAGCCTTACGTTAAAACGTAAGGTTTTCAACACGGTTATAATACTTACGCTCACAGACACCTAACTGAAAAACTAAAAACCAAATTGAGAACCTGTGAACGCTCTATGGAAAGAAGCATGCTCAACATGAAATTAAAAGATAAAATCAAATGCACAGACATAAGGAAAAAAACTGGTGTTATGGACATACACGAAGTTATTTACCAAAATAAGTGGCAATGGGCTGGTCACATTATGCGTCTAAATGACAACAGATGGACACTAAGGACGACCGAGTGGACACCACGAGACGGGCGCCGCGGAGTGGGGCGACCCCGCGCACGCTGGGACGACGAGCTGCGTGCGCGCTGTCCGCTCTGGCAGCGCGCAGCCCGCGACTGCGACGGTCTGAGGGACCCACACTGGCACGACCACACCGCCGGATCAAATGATCTACCATCCCAAACTTAACCTGCATGATGATAAATATAATTTCTTTTTTAAATAAATAAATAATACGAAAAAACACTAAATCATTTGATAATGTTGAAGTTATAATAATACTACTTGTGTCTACAATATAAATACTATAAATCTAATAATACTAATCTAATATGTAAATTATGTAATGAATGTGAGTGTTAGTAAACTTATATGCGCGTTTCATACTATCTTACTATAATAACTAAGGTATAATATAATAAAATAATAATAATATAATATAATGTTGCGTGGTATGGGCACGTAATGCGGAGGGATGAAAGTCATGTGACCAAAAGAGTATTAGGTATGAATGTGGATGGATGTAAAAGACGAGGTAGGCCAAGGAAAAGGTGGATGGACTGTGTGAGAGACGATATGAAGAGAAAAGAAGTGAATGATGATATGACGGCTGACGGAGAAGTATGGAAGAAAAAGACATGCTGCGCCGACCCCAAGTAAATGGGATAAGGGCAAGGAAATGATGAATGATGTATATATACGAATGATAACTGAATAACAATAATTAGGTAAATTAAATTAAGTAAAACACTATGTATTAAATAATTATATTTATATATTCTCCTAGCAGGGCTGGTAACCCATGGAGTCTTACTACCGTCCCTCCCTCTTCACTGAAGGAGAGGTCATTTAAAATCAATGTAAATTAATAATTACTATAAAAATAAATAAAAACATAATTGTATAAGTCAATCATTGTAAGTTTTAAAAACCTGTTAAAAACTATATTTTCATGTAATAATGTTTTATAACCAATAAATAACTATTCTAAACTAGCTTATATACCAAATTTCAGCTTTCTAGGACTCCAGGAAGTACCCTAGAGGTTTTGATGATCAACGTGAGTGAGTCAGTGACGAAATCAGCGTTTTTTAGATATCAATAGAATCTAAAGTATAAGAGCTATGCAATTGAAACTTTATATTTATGTTTAATAAGTTTACTAGTGACATGATATCCCGAGAATATTGTTTATCTGGTATAATCCAAACACAAGTTATGAGGGTTAAAAAAAACGACGAAGCGCTTCGAGAAAAGATAGATAGTGCCTGCCCTTGCGCTTCGCTTGGCTCGTCTTGGCGGGGGCACTACCGTGCCCCCAGATTTTCTTTGCCAATATGAATATGACGCGCTATTGGAAAAGCTGACATACCTCATGCGGTGCCAAAACTTTCATAATTGTATATTACTGAATACTTTAGCTCTGCTGTGTAAACAAGTTTCAGTATTCTCTGACATGAGATTGTGTGCAATTTGCAGTGTGCCGTTATAATATGCACACAGCTAAATAGCAAATACTTTGTAGTACTCGTAGCGCATATTTATTGTTTTAATAATATACGAATGATATTCGCTCGGCGGCGGCTCAACAGGATAAATCATGTACGAGTTTTGCAGAATGTGGCTTGCATTAAAATATCAGGCAAATGTGAGGATATAAGTGTATACGTGCTTAAATTCTGTTTGGCGACACTTTCATTAACTTTCTACTGTTGGCTTACTTTGGAATTTGGACTATGTCCGTAGATTCCGTGGCACTGAATTAATAAAGTGATAACGTCTCACAAATTACACATTTTTCACAAAATTTTCTTCCTGACACGTGTAAAGCCGCGTTTGCACACATGCACCAAATGCGCAATGTGCATAAACTACGTATCTAAAAATATGGTTTTGTTTACAGTTTTGTATTGTCTTTTCGAAATCATCATCACCTGAGGCTCTGCAGCCCTGGGTGGGGTGACATGGTCGAATATTTTTCTCCATGCTGGTCTGTTCTTGGCTATGTCCCTCCAGCGACTTACTCTTTACGAAACTTTTGTCGTTTATGGAAGGTACTATTATATTTATGTATCTAAGTTACTGGTTACCCCGAAGGGCAACAGGCGTGCGCTCATATACTCGTACGTAGTGTACACATTTTAATGGCATGTTGAACAAGATTGCACGGTGTTTATACCTCGGTTACACTGCAATTCAATTAGCTCTGTATATTTAGGTACACTGCGATGTACTCAAGACGGCTCCGAGCTACGTGTCTCATTACTGTTAACAACCATTGATAGATGTGGTGATATTACGGGAGCATTACAAAAAAACATAACCCAGATAATAACTGAATAAAATTAAGAACCAACCTTATACTTATTATTATTAATATAATATTATGAATATAATAATTATACTTCATTTGAAAAGGAAAAAAAATAGGGAAATAAAAACCTAATATTGCACGCTGTAAAAATATAACAGTAGAAAAATATTTAGGTTGGAATTCAGGATCTGTTTGAAAAACTGTGTAGGTATTAACTTGGATCACTTTAATTAAGAACTTCCTTACCTACCGGCTAAAATAATAGTTTAACGAATTGTTTGGGTCAGTGTATTCGTTGATAGATAATTCAGTTAAGTATATGAATATACGGCATAAACGGCCGTATCTTTTGATTCCGTAGGCTTAAAAGTTTGATCTCTTCACAGTTTCAACGGATTGGGACCCGACCCCTTTCTGAGAACAAGGACAGACAGACGGACAACAAAATGATCCTACAAGGGTTCCTTTGTTTCCTTTTGAGGAACGAAAGCCCAAAAATAAAACGAAAACCCTCAGAAAAAACTTCAATCAAGTGTAAAATGTAACTAGCTCTCTCGCAGTGAGTGTGGCTTTCCGGGGAGAATATGGTTAAGTTAAATTATTTTCTTTACGTGTCTTCTCCGCCCGAGAGACAAGGCTAATTCAAGAACCGCGTTTTTCAACTTTGTTTATATAAAATATTTCTCTCTGCTCCGAAAATATTGTCTCTTTGAATTGCAATGCTGCTCTGTTTGAAAAAAACTTCCGTTTACTATACCTACACTACGCAATAACAGAACTCTGAATGGAAATTCTAATAATCTACGATTGTTTGTTGGCTTTAGATTCTGCTTAAATATTTTTAATTTACACTAGTATTTTATGAAATTAACGATAATTTATATTGCAGATGCAGAAGTGTAACAATAAATGGCGGCTATCCGTTTAAGGCGTTGATTGGTATCGCAGTGTAACTTGAAATCAATCGGTAAAAAAATCAAAAACCTGACTGCGTTTTTTACGCGTAGGTATTTATGATTCTCTAGAAATTTTGGAAAATTTAATAACCTATGTCACACACTCCTGCAACTGAGACAAATTAAATGATACCTCATAATATGTCGAATTCTGTCAAAAGTTTTAGGCTGCAGGGCGTGCCAAAGAATAAGACATACACACATACATACATACTTACATACATACTTACATAAATAAATACTTACATAAATACATACGTTTGAAAAGCATAACTCTTCTCTCCTTCGGCAGTCGGGTAAAAATATAACGGTCCTCAAAAGTCAGAGGTTATCATCATCCTCCTAACGTTATTCCCGGTTGTGCCCCTAAATGAGCCCGGGGTCAAATCAAAGGTTATATTAGCAACAAATTATTTTTCACCTCACTAGCTCGGAAAGCCCTTTTTGTATGTTTGATACCTATATTACCTATTAAGATCTCTCCTGTTCTGAAAGTTGACTTTTCATGGGCATATAGCCGGGTAGAAAATAGTGTTTTCTCCCCTAGGGTGGAAAGTAATTTTTGCGTATTGTAAAAATACCATAAAATCTAGTAAATTTGTTGTTTGTTTGTTTCAGTTTTTTTGTAAGTTTGTTTTGTTTTTTGGGCGTTTTTTTTTTTGTTTTGTTTGTTTTTTCACGTGTCGGCATGGCCCTCTAGATTAGTTGCGTCGCGGCCTACTCGATTACAATCGAGTAGGCCGTGGCAAGTGGCCAGTGCAAAGAGGTTGGATATAGTTTTAATTATTTTACTTAGGTATATCTAAAATCGAATAATTAATTTTCCTCACAGTCGAAATGAAAAGTAGAGTGTTTAACTCGGGTGAAATTACCCATTTTACCCTCGAACTATTGGCGCTCTCACTTCGTTCGAGCGCCAGAAATATCTCGGGTGTAATGAGTCACTTTCAACCCTTGGTTAACAATCTACTATTGTTATACAAGGGGGGAAAGTTGTATTTTACCTGCGAGTGTTCATTTGAAACACGAGCTAGCGAAAGAACTCTATGATTGACCACGAGCGAAGCGAGTGGTTCAAAAATAGAATCCTGAGCGTAGCGAGTGTTTCAACACACGAGACGTAAAATAACTTTTCACCCGTGTATAACACAAATCTTTTCACCTCACTACAGCGAGGAAAATAAGAAAAAGGGTAAAAAAAAGTAAAAAAAAACAAAAAATGTAAAATAAAGTTTGAAAAAAGATTTAAAAAAAGTAAAAAAAAAATTAAAAAACTAAAAAAAAAAGTAATAAAAAAAAAAAAAAAAGTTTTAAAAATAGTAAAAAAAGTTAAAAAACAAAGTTAAACAAAAATATGTCATAAAATATACCTACAAAAACAAAAATAAATATTTAACGTTCTACGTCATAGTACTTTTAACGTTCTACGTCTACTTTCTTCACATGTGGATAAAAAGCGATTTTCTCAATAGTTAACAGACATACAAAAAGGCCTTTCCGAGCTAGTGAGGTGAAAAGTATACTAAATGTTTGGCTCGTTTAAGTTTTTATTTTCCTGACATATTTTATGTTACATATATATATATATTTTTTGTCTTAGCCTTTTCTTATTTTCCTTCCTCCCTGTATTGAGTACATTTACATACATAGATTAGATTAGATTAGATTTATTTATTTCATAATATAAAAATACAGTATAAATTACGCTAAGTCAACTTACACGACTTTACATTATGATCGTCAAATAATTAAACAAATAATAAAAATCAAATTAAATTAAGTACAAATTATAAATGTCAACATTATTATTAATTCAATAAAGTTCGTCAAAATTCAAATAATAATCACACTAACTACAATAAAATATAACTAGGTACCTACTGCAAATTGATAATTAATGTCAAACATATTTAATTTTCATATAGTAATTAACATATTAAAATGGATTTTCCAATAAAAAGATTCTAAGTTGGCGCTTGAATGTTTCGTCAGGTGAAATCATTTTTAAATTTGGCGGGTAGATGCTTATAATAAGAAGGGCCTATCACGCGCGGGTTTCTTTCCGAAAGTGCCATGCGACGCGGAACTGTGCAGAGTCTGCCTGTGGATCTAATGACTATTCCTGTTACCACTACTCGTTGGAACATCTGAAGATTATTCCTTACAAACATCAGTACTTCAAATATGTAAAGGGAGTACTGCGTCATAATTATGGTAAATTTTAAACAGTTCTCTGCAAGATTGCTTTGCTTTCACTCCGGCTAGCAACCGAAGTGCGCGTTTTTGAAGTAAAAATACTCGCTCAGAATTTGTAGAATTACCCCATATTACAGTACGAGTAGGTACCATAAGACATTAATGAATGAAAATGTGAAAAATAAACAGACCTTAATGATTTGCTGGACACTAATAATATACGAAATAATGATTGTAGAGTTGTTGAAGCGTTCATAGCCCAGCGGCGCCTGCGAGTCGGGATGGTCGGAAACGATAACGCAGGTTAAGCAACGATGGCAGCGGTCAGTCTTTGGATGGGTGACCGCCTGTTTGAGTGGTTACTATAAATGAGCGCTTCCGTGCTTTGGAAGGCACGCTAAGCAGTTGATCCCGGCTGCTGTCTATGACAGTAGTCGTTAAGGGCGAATATTCAGCGTTTTTGAGGGCGTTTTTTTCGTTATTGTCGTCTCCAGAAAATACTATTAAAAGAGACGAATATCAGAGTCCACTTTTGATGAAGACGAAAGCCAATACCGGTGCTAAGTATTTTTTGATTTAAGTTTCCGCGGTATGTTTTACCTCTGCTGAAATAATCTTGAGCCGACAATGACTTTTGAACCGAGCGGTTCAAACGCTCGGATATTGGCCCTTAAGCCGAGTTAGAGGCCTTCGGGCGGCCTCTGAACCGAAGAACCTCTAACAGTCTAGTTGCCCACTCACTTGATAAAGGGGGGACAACCTGGTCACTTGCGTCCGCAGGAGCTAACTTTTTTTTTTTTGGGAGCTACCTACCACGACCCTGCACGTGTCCCCTAAAGAGTGACAAACTCAAAGGCCAAATAATGTATGCCATACGATTAAATAAATTGTAAGTATGTACATTGTTGCTAAAATAAAATATAAAATCCTAAGTTAAATAATCATATTACTGATGTCCGAAAATACACAATATGAGCAAGTATATGTCGCAGGCCAATACCTGACACGTGTGGCACATTTTACAGATAGTTTGTATGGTTGAGAAAAGTAACCTAAATTCAAATTGATATAAGAAAGAAAGAAAGAAAGAAAGAAAATTGTTTAATAGTGCAAAAACTATACATAGAGTACAACAAAACAGGTATGTAATTAAAAATATTATCAGCAACAATGCCAGTCATATTCAGTGATGATTTAAATTATATGAGTAGGTATTTTTACTGATTTGTGAAAGAAAATTAATTGGAATATGAATTATGATAGACGAGGAAACGGGAATTGGAACTGGAGGATTGAAAGGAAGATGTAGATCGATGGGAAAATCCCAACGAGGTTTTCATAGATATTGAAATTGTGAAGATACCGGATATTGTCGCTATTGTTGTTGTTACAGTAGATGAGTTTAATGGATTTCCGACTTTAGAGCAACGTCGTCCGGAAGAGCTCTAGATCGTGTTGTTCCGGAATACATCGCTCGTGAACTATGCTTTGGTGAAAACGGAATCTGTGGCAACTGGGACCTTAATATCATTCTTTTAAAGTTGATATTCGATTGGCTGATAAAGTTGGCAAATTAGCTGATAATTGGCAAATTGTGTTATGTTGTCCAATTGATTTACTAGCACAAGTAATGTCTACGAACATAATTTAAATTATTCAGAAATTCACATTTATTGAAACCTTATTACAATTCATATCGCCGCAGATCGACGTATTTGATAGATAGATAAAACATTTCGGCATTTTTTTACATAACTTACAACTTTTCTTCTTAGGGTTCCGTTCTCAAAGAGTAAAACGGGACCCTATTACTAAGACTTCGCTGTCCGTCCGTCCGTCCGTCTGTCTGTCACCAGGCTGTATCTCAAGAACCGTGATAACTAGAGAGTTGAAATTTTCACAGATTATGTAATTCTGTTGCCGCTATAACAACAAATACTAAAAACATAATAAAATATTTTTTTAAGGGGGGCTCCCATACAACAAACGTAGTTTTTTTGCCGTTATTATAGATAATGGTAGGGAACCCTTCGTGCGCGAGTCCAACTCGCACTTGGTCGGTTTTTTATTTATTTGTTTGTTAACAAATTAAATAAAAAAGTACACAAAAATAAAGTACACAAAAATAAATAGGAAAGAGAAAAAATGAAAATAAAAGAATAAATAAAAACAATACTGTGCGTTGCAACAATTGCAAAAAGGTTCTAGCTACGAGTACTACTTAGCTCAGATTTGCTTTGCTCACTGATGTTTTGATTTGCTCACTGATGGTTGCTTTTAGGTACCTCAGTGGGCCGATCACGTAACTTTTCTTACGCGCGTCTGTAAGGTCTAAATGTCAATTTTATATGGAAAAATGACAGTTAGATTGTGATTTTACTGTCAGACGCGCGTACAATGCGTTACGTGATTGACCTACAGGTCACGATGCAGCTGAAATTTATAAAAGAAAAATAATAATGATAATAAAATAAAGCTTGCAAATAATATTGAATAAATAAAATAAGTCTGTGTGATAGTAAAAATGACAAAATATAACGTGTACCTATGTGTCGACATGAAGTGTATATGAAAACGTGTAGTGAGACGTGTGATGTCCTTTAGAAGCACGCCTATAAGTACGAGTATTACAAAATCTGCAACCAAATAGCCATGCAGAATTCCTGTCACTTGCTTGTCCAAGACAAATCGTTTAAATTTGAATTCAAAAGATTTCTCTTTCCGGACGTTGGTGGTTTTGGCAGGAAATGTTTCGCATTTAATTTTTCTTACTGAGTATCTTGACTAGACTTGAAAACTATGACATTCTTTTTTTAGGGTTCCGTATCTCAAAAGGAAAATACGCAACAAGGGTTCCTATAAGGATAAGATCACAATGTTGTCCGTCTGTCTGTCTGTCTGTCAAGACCCTTTATCTCGGGAACGCGTGGAGTTATCGAGTTGAAATTGTATCCATATACTCAGGTCTACACAGTCCCTTGAAGCTGTAAAAAAAACAAACTTCTAAGTTTATGCCGCAAATTTTTTTTATTTCGACACTCTCAAGGGAATCAAAATTTATCGGGTACTTTCCGTTGACTTAGAAATACGAGTATGAAAGGCAAGTAATATCGTCTTATACAACAAGTACTGGGAAAAATCTGAAAACTATACATTTGTAATTCTGTACGGAACCCTCGGAGGGTGAGTCCGACTCGGGATTTTCTGTATCTAAGTAACTTATTTAAATTTTTATCGACATTGATAATTATTTGTGTTTTGAGGAATTTGAGATTAGGCATGGTATGTAATCGACTTGGTATTTTTAACTGTTAAGCTTAATACATACATACATACATACAATCACGCCTTTATCCCTAAAAGGGGTAAGCAGAGCACATGAAACTTTGTGTTCCAGTGCCACTTTTAGCATGGATG
Source organism: Epinotia brunnichana (assembly GCA_963854355.1). Lineage (NCBI taxonomy): Eukaryota > Metazoa > Arthropoda > Insecta > Lepidoptera > Tortricidae > Epinotia > Epinotia brunnichana. Next base: position 11,921,846 of record OY977945.1, on the reverse strand, counting down.
TGGGTATAAAAGATCGACAAAATTTAAGCTTAAATATAAAATAAATAAAACATATAAAGTAATATTATTAAATCATATTCTTTACGTATATGTATTTGACTGCTGTTACTTTAAATGTCTCGCTATTAAATATTTTGCTCTACAAATCCACCAAGGTGTTAACAAAATCGGTATGTGTTTAGCGGATCGAATTAAAGAACGGGAAGGTTGTCATCCACCTTTTATCGCATTATCCCACCCCAATCTAAAAACTGAAGTAAGAAGTCCATTACAGCACTGAGACTTGAAAGTATTGTTCAATCGTTAACTAATCGCAGAGATTCCGCACATTCTTGCGCACGGTGGAAATAAAAGAATTTTTATCTAAGATTTGCTTCATTTTATGTTTTCCATTCTTTAGTTGTTTATAAGAATCCGTTGGGTGTTCGGATATGGGTTCCGTTCGCGAAACATTTTGTGAGACAAGTTATCCACCTTTGTGAAACGCGAGCTTACGAAACGGTTGCTACTTTCGTAGTGCCATACATATTTGTGCTGCGTTGTTTATAAAAAGATTCTTATTTTATAGACACAAAGGTAACCTTTGAAGGAGCAAACTTTTGAGATGGGAGTTTTCTCCAGTAAGCGCTAGGATTGGGGTTCAATAGAAGCGTTTTATTTCGAAGCCCCACTGCAATACACGGATAATCCTCGTTCCTGGAACTCGTGTTCCGTTTTTCTTGATGCATTGCGTCAGGTACCAATAATAGGGGATTAATATTAAGTTTTGTGAAACACTCAATGGGATTACGGCCTCGATACCGCTAGTAAGCGCATTTCAGCGCATACCAAAGAAATATCAGATAATACACTATTTTGATTTAATTAGCTTAATGTCTATAGATTTTAACTCGCACGTTACTGTGGAATTTACTTCGCTGCTGAACTACACGTACAGCAAAACAGTAAAGATAATAATTAATTTAACACTTTCACTACCAACAATAAGCTTGTTGCGTGGTGTTAAAATTGATAACGTCGTGTTGCTACATTTAGCAATAGTAAACCATCAAATGATTGTAATAAAGTATTAATTACAAAATATAATTCAAATCATAAAAAGATATGAACCTTGAAAGTTTAGAATTTTTTTATTTTTATTTATTGTCCAAGAGTAAATTTAAATGTACCAATAGAATCCTTACGCTTTTATAGAAACAAATTTGTATGACAACTATGGACCTAAACGCAGTATTTCGCGACCGAAACAGCAATTTACTTCATTTTCCATGCAACGGTTAGTACAAATTGCACGGTGTGACGTCATACTTTAAAGCCAATCAGTATGAAGCGTTTCGGCTGCTGTCAGCGAGGTCCGTCTTTAACTCGATTTTTTGGGTATTAATGTCCTTTAAATGTAGTTGCTTCCATACAAACATTTGTTCATCTACAAAAACTGGTTCGAATGGCATCGTAAACAAATTTAAGGTCACAAGCCCATTTCGTAGCGCTAAGCTCGTAGCCGATAACATGGGAAAAACCTACAAACGGAGGAAAGCGCCTACGAGCAGAGCGCCCACTGGCGCGTTCCTGGCACTGAAAGTGTTTAGGAAATATTTAAATTAGGCTCCTTCCGCGTTTGGTGCGGTGTGATCTGTATGCGGTATTTGTGCTTTACCGAGAGCTTACCGACGTCACCCAGATTTCTTTAGAAAGCACTCATTGAAATGTAGGCCCGCTGTAACGAATCTCCAGTGACTTGAATTCACAGATGACAGCTGATTGATACCACACCGACAAAAAAGCGGAAATGCCTAAGGTTTGGTATAATGTTCCTCCCAATAGACATGATGCCTCATGTTAACATTGATAACTTAGTGTTGCTAAATAGAAAGTAAACCATCAAAATATATATTTTAATAAAATATACATTATAATGCCGCATAAAACAGAATTAAAATTAAAAAAAGATATGGACCTTGAAAGTTTAGAAACAATATGCATTTTTCTTTATTGTCCAAGATTGCATTTATAGCTACTAAGTAATAAAATCTTTACGCTTTTATAGAAACAAAATTGTACAACAACTATGTACCTACTCGTAAACGCAGTATTTCTCGAGTGAAACAGCAATTTACTTGATTTTCCATACAACGATTAGTACAAATAACAGGTGTGACGTCATCCACGTGTGTCAATTAGTATGAAGCGTTTATGGCTGCCACCAGCGAGTTCATATTCATATTCATATTCAGCAACCAATCAATCAATCAATCAATCTTTGTCTCATTGGGTATTTATGTTCTTTAATTGTAGTTGCTCCCATACAAACATTTGTTCCTATACAAAAACTGGTTCGAATGGTCTTCATCCCTATCGATTTATTGCCGGATTAAATTATTTTTAATTTCTTTCTCTGGCAATAGGTGTTATTCTATATATGTATTCGTATCGATTTCGCTGATATAGCTCCAGTGTGCGCTGCGAGGTTCAGAAGGAATAGTGCAGCTGCCGAGGTTGTTGTTACTACGAATTATAATCTTAGGCAAAGAAATAGACTGCATTTAAATGATGTGCATTATGCCCATTTTGACAAAAGTTTAAATAATACTGCCATTAGAGTGTACGATTTACTTGCTGACGACCTAAAAATATTCAAGAGCTAAGATCCTTTGACAATAAAGTAAAGGAATATTTTTTGACCCGTCCATTCTATTCAATCAAAGAATATTTATTATGCAAGAATTTTCCACAAATTGTCTTGACATTTATTTATCCAGTTATTTATAATTTTATTTTTTCTTTATATAATTTTATTTTTCCTTTATAATATTGATTGCGTTATTATTATTTGTATGTCTGTGTATCACGGGTCCATGGGGTCCCGGACTTTTGGAAGGCATGCGTGGGGCCAAAGCCAACAGCGCAGAGGCCCTTTAAGACAAAAATAATCTAAAGCGAGGGATGCATTATTATTCCCTTTATTTAAATGTCATCTTAAGTTAGGTTTTTACAATAATCATATAAAAAGTAAAATATAAAACAATACATACAAAACATAAAATCATTATAAAAACCTAACCTAGGGTGCCGCCGGCAGCGAGGCGGGGCCTAAGCTACCGGTGGTCAGGGCGACAGAGACAGGAATCTCCTGACTATCCGCGCAGTATCCAGGAGTACCGCCTTCTGTATCTGACCCTTGATCCAGCCATCTAGCGAGAGTCTCTTAAGGTGGCGGTCGAGACTCTTCGCTATTAAACCATTCGCCGAAACGACTATCGGGACGATGATCGTGTGTGTGTGTGTGTGTGTGTGTGTGTGTGTGTGTGTGTGTGTGTGTGTGTGTGTGTGTGTGTGTGTGTGTGTGTGTGTGTGTGTGTGTGTGTGTGTGTGTGTGTGTGTGTGTGTGTGTGTGTGTGTGTGTGTGTGTGTGTGTGTGTGTGTGTGTGTGTGTGTGTGTGTGTGTGTGTGTGTGTGTGTGTGTGTGTGTGTGTGTGTGTGTGTGTGTGTGTGTGTTCAGCCCTCCTCAATATTATTATGTATTTGTTTCGCAATTGCACTTTTAAACGATTTTTTGTTGTTATACACAAATGGGTCGATGTCACTAAACTGATTGTTGTATGTCCTTGATATTCTATATATTACAGAATTCCTACCGTAATTTGTTTGATGATTAGGTAAACTAAGAAGGCGTGGGTACCTGGTGTTTGTTTTCGGTGTGAAGTAATTGATGGCTGCTATAAGGTTAGGGCAATCTACACAACCTCTGATAATGTCATAAAGCAAACCCATATCGAGCATGTCTCTCCTATCCTCCAGACTCATCATATTATGCCGCTTACAACTATCACTATAACTAATAGATGTACGTTTGGTTCGGTAATTAAGGTATCTTAGAAACCTCTGCTGTAGTCTTTCAAGTCGAGATTTGTAGGTAATGTAATGAGGGGACCATATATTAGACGCATACTCCAAGACACTACGTACGTAAGTAAAATAAATAATTTTGATGCAAACAGGGTCATTAAATGCTTTACAGACTCTCATTACAAAACCTAAGTTTTTATAAGCTTTGTTTATAATATTATCAATATGATCAGACATTAACATTTTACTATCTAATAAAACTCCTAAGTCTCGAATTAACTGGACTCTTTGTAAAATAATATTGTTCATAGTGTAGGAAGCACTAATAGGAGATGGTTTTCTAGAAAAAGTTATTATCTGGCATTTAGATACGTTTACCGTTATTTTGTTCCTGTGGTAATATTCTACTAGAGAATCAAGAGTGTTTTGCAAAACTTGACAGTCAGACGGGCTTTTAATTTTGATAAAAACTTTTTTGTCATCTGCATATAACAGGTGTTCCACAGGCGATTCAATACATGTGTAAATATCGAATATATATGCATTATAAAATAAAGGCCCTAAGTGTGATCCCTGAAATAGTCCTGTCCGTGATGACAGATCGATCCCAATAGAGCGTGGCACGACCATTTTCGAGAACTGGCGCAGGTGTGTACTTATAGTAAGGCACTTCGGAGACCACAAGACCATATAGCAGAGCAAGTTGCTGGTGAATAATTCTGGCTACAAGGTTATTCATCCAGTTATTTATAATGTAATTTTTTCTTTATATAATTTAATTTTTCCTTTATAATGACCTCTTAATTGCATTATTATGTATGTCTTTCCCGCTCACGGGACAATGATGTCCCGGACCTTTGGTACAAAGTACCAACTGAGCCAACACGTAGAGGCCCTTTTGACAATTTAATGAAATGCAAGGAGTACACCGAGCGGATGCTGACCCTGTCCGTGTCATGGGACGCACACAGAGACAGCACCCGCTGGGGTGTATAGGGACTATTGCTGGTTGATGGAATCTAAAGAAAACGGGTTATTGGGTGAAAATGATGGACTAGTGGCTGGGCTATTGGGTGAAACATCGGATGCCTGCCTAAAAAAACTGTCTCATTTTTATCTCTAGCAGACGGTAACTCGCCAACTGCTAGATGGGCCCCTATTAATAGCGACATAAAAAAATGGCCTAAGGGCAACACCAGTCAGAGAGGCTGGGGGGGTAGAGAAGTGGCACTGGACTTTAAACATATAGCCAACTCGCCACTTAGGTTTAGCTGTCACATCTACCCTCGAGCAACAGCTCTTGAGACTCCACTCTGGACAGCCAGTTAAGGCAAGCCAGAGGTGGGGGGGCCTGTCCAACCATCCACCTGATCGGCTCAGCCTGACCACAGGACACCCCCAGGAGCACTCAGGTGCGTAGGGTCGCTACTCCCTAACAGCCCGCCACAAGCTGCCTTACGTTGGCAAGCTGCCTTTATATTTTTATGTAATAATGTTTTATAATCAATAAATGGCAATTCTATTCTAGTTATTCTTTTTTATTTGTAATTACGTAGAATATATCTGAGTATCTAAGACAGCAATAATAATAATTATTATTAAAATTATAAAATGATTATCCTTCTTTTGTGACATTTAATGTAAGTTGATAATATTTGTTTTAATTGAATCTTGTACTTGTTCATTCTATTTGTATGTTATAGTTATAACATACAAATAGAATTAACAAGTACAATATAGTTATATTGTGTGCAATTGTTATTAAAATATTTCTTTCTTTCTTTCTTTCATGCATTGAGAAATGTGTTTTATGGCAAATAACTTATTGATTGATTGATTGATTTGATAATATTGAAATTATAATAATTCTACTAGTGTCTACCATAGAAATACTACCTCTATAAATCTAAGGTAATAATACCGAATAAATTAAATAAATACACAAAATATAATGATGTGATACGACATGGTAACTGAATAATAATAATTAAATTAAGTAAAACACTATGTATTAAATAATTACATTTATGTATTCTCCTAGCAGGGCTGGTAAGTTACCAGTGGTAACCCATGGAGTCTTATTACCGTCCCTCCCTCTTCACCGAAGGAGAGCCCATTTAAAACCAATGTAAATTAATAATTATTATAAAAATAAATATAAACATACTCGTAATTATATATTTGCATTGTACGTTTTAACATATTAAAACCTGTTAAAAACTATATTTTTATGCAATAATGTTTTATAATCAATAAATGGCAATTCTATTCTAGTTATTCTTTTCTATTTGTAATTACTTAGAGATACCTGAGTATCTAAGACTACAATAATTATTCACATTGTGCTACATCAATAATTGTACTTTTACGGATCTCTTGCTACCCATGACAAAATAGACTTGAAACTATGGCTTAGTGCCAAAGATTGGACGGTTAGTCGGGTTAGTCCATATCCCGTCGAAGCTTAAAATAACATGGACGTCCTAACGTGTCTGGCATGTCAGGCATTATTCCAATAAGTAGTTTAGTTATGTATGAATTGTATGATCTCAAATCAAAATGGCGCGGACTACGTTTACTTTACGCATTAACCTTGGAGGGTTACTATTAAAGACACCCTTGCGTCCTGTTTATTATCTGTAATGTTGTTAACTTACTATGATTACCTACATTAATAAATGTTAAGGTTCTGTTAATCATTATTACTGCGAGTTTGTGATTCCAACATTTAATGTTGAATCATTCACAGTATACGAGTTGTTGCACCATGTAAATGGCCTCCTTACTGGAACGGGCAGTACTCCCCACGCTGGCCCAGTGCGGGATGGAGACTTCACATAGGTACACCTTTGAATTTCTTCAGATGTAGGTAGGTTTCCTCACGATGTTTTTCCCTCAACGATAAGCTAATGGTAAATATCAAATGATGATATTCCGTACATAAGTTCCGAAAAACTCATTGGTACGAGCCGGTATTCAAATCCACGACCGCCGTTTGACAGCCGCTTGCCTGAACCACTGGGCTACCGTAGCTTGGTATATATACTATTTGAAAAATTTCTTTGGTACAAATTAACTCATCATGCCTTGCCTTGGCTTCCGGTCGACGTACACATCGGTAAAGCATGTCAGATTCCATTACATAAAAAAATTGGTATGTGTGACAAACGATAAAGGTTCAGCTCTTTAATGAAATGTTTGATTTCAAAGTGTCAGTTTCATAGCCGCAATCATTTCTAGTGAAACCAGACGAACGTAATCAAAGTTCGAGTTTCGCGCCCGACAGCGACAAATTTAATGACGATACCTGTCTCCCTCGTGTTTCAAATAATTTATCAATTCTGTAATGATTTATCAATATCACGCTTATCAAGATGCTAACTAGATGAACAGTTGCTGACAACACGTAACAATAATTTGGTTTTGAATATTATAATTTATATTGAAGACGGTCGGATTTTATACATCTAATAAAAATCAGTTTATGATATATTTAACAACAACATTTCTTCAAATCTAGGTTATATATTTAGCTTCACTAAAAGTAGATATATAATTTCAAACAGACTAAATATTAATAAGGAATATGTCAAACACTGCTGCCGCCTAAGCAAAATATGCTTTAATATTTCCCACAAAGGCGGTCGTTAGTCCATTTTCTATCATTTTGATATTTCCGTTTACGAGCGACGTTATTTTTACGTTACCGGAGAAAACATTATTTTCTCATTAAACAGAAGCGGGGTTAGTTCGGGAACATGGTAGATAGACTAATTTGTCAGATCGGGACGCAAGCGCCTCCATGTGGGAATTCTAATTAAAGTTACACAGCATTCAGAACTTAGGTCGCTGACGATGAACCCTCCAACTTTGACCGTATTACTTCCTTAGCACGTACTTGCAGCCACTTAATCGCGATTTCTCATCTGCCGGCAACCTTTTTGTCCATCCCCGTAATCCAACATTGTAAGACAGGCTAATAGGTATATAGGTAATAAAGACAAGATATAAGTATTAGTTCAATCTTCGTCACGCGACTATCTACACTCTATTTTTTTAATAAAACTTTTTAAATAATTGTAGTCGTGAATGTAAACTGTAAAGTTGGAGATTTTTTTCTAAATGATAAAGCCAGGGATTTTCTAAGGCCCAAATGTTACCTACGCGGCCCGTGTCGCGAGCGATGCTAGGCGGAATCACGCGGCTTCACATGAGATGGCTGGCAACATCGTGCGACACGAGAATTCATAGTTCCATGTGGGTCGCGTCATGTCGAGCGAAGTCCGACAACGCTGCCGCCGTAAGCAAAAAGGACGCATTTGACTATGAGTCTCATTTAAAAAGGACGCATCTGTCTATGAGTCATTATAGTCAGACGCGTCCTTTTTGAATGAGACTCATAGTCAGATGCGTCCTTTTTGCTTACGACGGCAGAACGTTAAGTCGACGTTGCTGCTGAGACACGTGTCCCCTTATGAATTCCTGGATTTTATGTGATATTCATGAACTAAGTAACTAATACCTAACTGAAGCTGTAAGCTCTCTGAAGCAATCTGAATTAAGTCACCAGCCAAACTGAACAACCATGGCATGGCACGCAGGGGTCGGATACCGGTATTTCCACCATACAAAAATTCCGGTATCCGTTCTATTTCGTTCTTTGGTTTACGTTTATGTTTAGCTTTAAAAACCGGATCCGATCCCTGTGTGCACGTTGCCAATCTTCCTTCTTTTACCTTATATTAACATGTTTACTGACTTGCATGTATACTCGTCTATAACCATAACTTGCAATGTTTACTCCGGGAAGGTTGTACCATCCTAGTGTGATTGTTACCTTATCAGTCATTTCTAGGCCATTGCACAGATCAGCTTAAAACTTCCATAGCACATTTTATGAAAAATAAAGAAGCTACGAAGAATTCCTGTCTACCAAAGGATTTTAGTTTTCACACGTAAGCTCTATTGGTTCCCCAAGTCACTAAACATTGTTTAGATTTGTATGTTCCACATTTTACAACTTTTATTTAGTTCACCAATATTAATTTAAATCTATTTTAGGAAATTAGATTAAAATACACGGCGCTTCGCTATTTAATTACTAATTCCCTCATGATTTGTAGGTAGCTAGTAATGTTTAATGTTGTGAAAATATGAAGTCTTTTTCTTAGCGCTCTTCATATTAATTTGAGCCTGTTGTCGACTACCTAGAATAATGAGGGTTTGGTAAAAAGAGGATCGGAAACAATTTTAGAAACGTTTTACTCAGTATTTATTTGTCACCACTCAAAGCGTTTCTCCGCCAATGAGCGATATAAATTCAACCGTCACATTGGATAGGTACATTTAATAAAATTGGAATCTTCCTTTTTTCCTTTTAAAATTTCGTTCCATGAATAAAAGCTTCAGATCCCGAGGGACACTCATCGGATTCGACTCCTAAATTGGATCGGAGTTTTCTCCGACACGATACGTCAATATCCTCCTGTCCGTTCTTAGCTGAGGACGCCGTGACACCAAAATTATACTATTAAGAGAAGTAGCGCATGCACCCACAACTTTAGGGGCTTAAGCAACACCACACAGAAATGACTAAGACAGCAGAATTGGTATCCACTCGTAGCTATACGTAGCTTGTCGTGAAGATTGACATAAAATGGTCAAAATAAAAATATTGTGAAAATGGAATCAGTTCACTTCCATCCAGTTCGATTAAACTTTGGTCGTTCTAAGTTCTATTAACAACATTCAATAATAACAGTGTATGTTTCTAAAACTTATCCAAACGGTACATGTATTTGGAAGGCTTCCAAACCATTTTCCCCGTTGAGGCAAAAATGTCACCTCAAGTCCTGAGCAAAGCAAATTATGTGAAAATACGAGTATATATTGATGTCTGTCCGAATTGAAATTAGTATTTCTAGCTAGAAACGTAATTATTTTAAAAGGAACTTTTAGCTAAGATTACTTGCGCCACGGAAATCTCCTAAACCCCGCCCTGGTAAATCTTTACCAATAGGTAGGTAGTGCTATGTGAGAAATTATATTATCTTATTAAAAAAATCAACAGTTATTATATTATTGAAGGCGCGTAAGTTACATAGGTACTTGCATATTCTTCTTGATATAAAACTACATTAGGCTAGGCCGCATTTGGCACAGCGGAATCGGTATGCAGTATTTGTACCTTAGCAAGAGTCTTGCCGTCGATATACTAAATTAACGCAGTAGTAATTATATAGCGCGGGCGCGGCGCGCTACGCAGCAGCAGTACTGCACCGACTCCGCGCCTCAATCATGAAACACTCATTAAACCCGTCAAACGTCAGTTGAAGTCAAAATACCATTCAAAATTTAACTCTATAAGTACAATAAGTAAGCGCGCGGTAAAGAATCTGTACTAACTCGACTAACAGTTGATAGCTGACATCCGCATTAGGGAACTAGCGTTATATTCGATAGTGGCTGTTTGAGATAATTATAGCAATGCCCAATCAACATCTGCAAAAAAGCAATTAGGTAATAGGACCCGACCCACTGCGTCAATTTTAATTTCAGCGCATTCGAGCTTAAACCTCTGTTCAATATCGGCTTATTGAATACGTATATCAAATTATTAGTATTCATTTAAAGCTGTAAATTCAAAAAGCAAAGCGAACCGCCCTTTGGAATAAATACCGGACTATTTAATATCTATGTAGATAACCGTAAAAGACAAAGAGAAAGCCTGAAATTTCGCAATAGAGACAGGCGGCGGGTCCCTGGAGGTTGCAGAACCTACCTGTCGACATTAGCATATCAAAATTGCCACGAGCAATATCCCCTAAATGTTTCTCCAATATGCTAAGACTAAAATGAGGCTATGGTTGTAAAAAACCCGGTCGAGCGAGACAGCGTTTGTGCGGGGCCAGTCCGAGGGATTTGTGATTTAATATTCTATTTTCTTTTATATAACCTACCTTCGATAGATGTTCAATTCGAAGATATTTTCGGCAAAAGCCATTATATTTAACGCCTATTTTGTGTAATTCCCACGTTAAGTATTTGCTTCTAACAGTAATCAAAATCGTTAAACATGTCGTTTTTAAAAGGTATTCATTGAACTTGAAATATATTTGAAATTAAATTAGGTCGGAGAACAATAATTTCCGTATTAAAAAAAAACAAAATTCAGCCCATACAAATAGGCCTTATTATATTTATCCGACATAATATACATAACGAGTGAGTTTCCAAACTATGTTAAATTACACATTTAAAAATTGAATATTTATTCAAACATATTTACTAGTTTATCGACAGCCATATCATAAATCCTCTATAATAATATATGTTCGAAAACCATATAAAATGACCACCATTATTGCAACCAGTAACGTAACATCAGCTTCTTTTATCTATGCCAGTGTTATTATAATGTATGAAAAATCATAATAACATCGATATAAATCTAGTTGGTCATGATTTGAAACCTAGTCGGCCATGGCGGTGCAATGGCGGTTATTCTAATGGTTCCCGAACACATCATTGAGGATTTATAATATGTGGGTAGATAAAGTAGTGTATGTAACTGTACATAATTAGGCATTAAAACACTCGTGTGATCCTATTATGAAACTCGCTGACGCTCGTTTCATAAACCCACACTCGTGTTTGATGTCCTTCATTATGTACAGTCACATAAACTACTATTAAAGTACCCCTTGGTTGAATTGCAATGTCATTTTTACAATTTTTTTTCCTGTCGCACAGGGTTTTCCATTAAGTCAAGGCATCTATCGAAATTAGTGTTATTGTTCCATAGTAAGCCTTCTAATTAAGGTAGGCCGGAAAAGCCACCAGGAGGAATATGTACATAAAATACCTACACATAAACAATATTTATACTCGTAGTAAATAATTTCCTGAAATTGCTTGCGCTCTCTTACATTATTATACTACCAGAATATCCATCGTAGTGTCTTCGGGTAATAAAGCGCCTATTGTATATGGACAATAAATACAAGTTTAGCGCGTAATTGGGCTTTCGTTTTATTACGTTTGATTCCTTAGTAATAATAAGACAACAGTATTAATACAATAACGAAACAGAATATAGAGGACATAACAAGTCAAGTTTCGTTATTCGCGTCAGTGGCCATCCCTTCACTAACTGAATAACAACAATAAGAGAAAGCCGGTCTGCCGGTGAAAGCGGAACTTACTCCTCGCCAATCTAATAAGAAATCGGACGATAAGGAAAATGTTTCATTGACAAAGAATAAACAGACTGCTCAATTCTGTTTTGGTGATAAATGTATTTGAGAATTTCCATTGCGGCCTACATGCAGAATAAAATTAATTAATTTCATTTATTAAGTAGGTACGTTCAACTTCAAAGAAATGTTTGCGCTTCTGCAGTATATTCGTTTATAATAAAGCGAAAAATGTATACATGTCTTAGACGTCTACTTTACAAAGCTTATGAGCAAATACAATAGTATTTTTCACAATCGTGTTATAATAGAGAGCTTTTTAGTCGAGTACCGTGTTTAGGCCACGAAGCTTGCTGAGTGGCCTAAGTAAGGTATGAGATTAAAAAGCTTGATTATAACACTATTGTGAACAATTCTTTTTGTACGAGTTCATTAAAATAAATTTTCTACGAGTCAACTGAACTAATTAAACAAACTCGATACTGTTGAAACGAAGTGCAGCCTATCGCTCGTACGCTCGTTGATATCTTAAAAGACATGAACGAGCGTACGACATCAACGAGTAAACTCAATAATCAAAGCGATTCTATTGGTCCAATTCATTACAGTTCGGTAAAGCAGCCACGTGATTGGTCGAATTTATTTTAGTTCTATTTTCAAATTTTTTTCGTTTGTCTGGAGCGAATTGAAACAGTTATTTCCATTGTTTCGACAGTAACATGGACTACAACTATGAAAAGAGAGACGTTGCAGTATTCTCTATGAAATCTTAATACACAGATTTTAATCGACGAGTACAAAAATTAAATTTCAAAGCGAGGTCACGGGCATATATTTAATTAATCAATAGGAGAGGTGCAGAGACTGTCCATAGCCATCCAGCGGGGTAATGCCAGGAGCATTATGGGCACTTTTGCACCGGAAGCGATAACGAACGGGGTTAACTAGTTGACGTGTGTATTATATTATACTAGTTTATATTGAAAATGTATATCATGTAATGACATTTATTGAATTAATTGACGAATATTTACGTTTTAACATTTGTATATTATTAATTACTTACTACAATAATAATAAATCAATATGATAACAAATTGCATCCATATATATATATATATATATATATATATATATATATATATATATATATATATATATGTTATCATTTTATCAACCCTGCGACCAGAGGATTTCTTTATTACCGCCCGTGGTGAGTACAACTTTTTTCCCTGCCTAGGAAGCGGGATTTTCCGCATGTGTAGTGGGCGGTAATTGTCACTCTATGACCAGATGTGACGTAAAATTATTTTTAATTATTTTTGCATTTGTATTTGTTTAGCAGCAGGTATAGTAGGGACGGTCAGCAGCAGAAGTTGCTAAGCGGTCCTAGTGCTCAAAATTATCTACACATGAACTCCAATGTCAAGGGTTTAAGGATCTGTGTAGTTAATTTTGAGCGTGTTATTTTGCTTAGCTACTTCTGATGCTGACTGTACCTATAGACTAAATACGTATTCCATTACGGTATGGTCTTTGATTTCTTATTCAAACAAGTAGAAAGAATCAATAGAACATTTTTTTTGTTAATTAAGGTTCAATATTAATGACAGATATTATGTCGTACTACAAACGTTCGTATGGAAATTAGCCCGAGCCTTCCTTTCACGATCACTTATTAAAATCCTCGTTGAGCATGTCTGAGTGAATAACTTGTCAAGTTGTCACTGTTCGAAATGTAATACTGCTGGAAATATTAAATTCTATTTGACAAGTAAACTCAGAAATATTTACCCTTTACGAGAGATAATATTCGAGAGAGGCATTGCACCATTTGCACCGTTTAATATATTGTGTCCTTTACGCGAACACTTTCTGGCCCCGTAGCATGGATGTATCACGCGATAAGTGATAGGATAAGCGCGTCGTCTCGTTCTATCGAACGGTGTCAGCCAGGGACGGCATCTCTATCCTATCACTTATCGCGTGATAAGGCCATCCATGCTACGGGGCCTGATGGGAGTCTACGATAATTGGGTGTCAGACCTTTTACACGTGCAGCCTGTGGACAAATTATACTAAGAAGGCGTTCAATGCCCTGCGCATCTAATATAAGAACGGGTTCAGGATGCTGTTGGGGCTGCCCCGCTTTTATAGCGCATCAGGTATGTTTGCGGAGGCAGGTACTGATGGTTTCAATGCAATAATACGTAAGAGAACCGCCTCCTTGATGCGCCGCGTGCGTGACAGCTCCAACAGCCTCGTGCGCCTGGTGCTGGAGTCTCCTGCCTGCGCTGTGTGGAAGTTCTGGGACTCGGTGCACATGAGAGGCCCTGTGTATAATATATTGTAATATTAGATTTAGGTACCTGACTAACTTAGGATAAGCAATTGTATACTAACACTATGGACATGGTGTGAATCAAAAAAAAATAATTTGAATTTGTAAGTGTCTTGACTCTATAAATCCTTGGCTGTAAGACATCGGTTACACGCTCATTCTGGCGTCAGTTCAGTATTTAGTCTTTATTCGAGTTTGGACTGATGCCACAATGATGGAAAATGGACACGGTTACACGATCAGTCTAGACTGACGAAATACTGATGAAATTACGACGCAGTCGCTGTTTGGATACAACGCAACAGTCATTTAGTTTTGTATTTTAATATGGAAATTATAAAGAAAAAAAAAAACTGGACAAGTGCGAGTCAGACTTGCGCACGAAGGGAATGACTAATAAGTACCATCTATAAAAACGGCAAAAAAATCACGTTTGTTGTATGAGAAAAAAAATAAAAATATATATATATTTATTTTATTCTGTTAGAAATAATTACACGGTTAATGAGATACAGCCTGGTGACAGACGGACAGACAGACGGACAGCGGAGTCTTAGTAATCGGGTCCCGTTTTACTCTTTGAGTACGGAACCCTAAAAAAGCCCTGTGCTATGATAATTATCGTTTTACTGTTAAAAAAACGTGAACGTATGAATGAAATAAGAGCAAGTACAGAATGAGTAACGAGACACAACTACACGGTTAGTAACATGGAAACATAATACATATATAGAGGAATATAACTATTATAACACTCATACATATCTTAAGATTGTTTAGTTGACAAAAAGATCCCAAAGCCATCAAGATATCTTTATTCTTAATTTGAATGAGTTCCAAAATGTGAGTTGGGAGAGGGACCTTCAGTCTTATAAGTTCATCGTAAAAACAATTGTGATTATATTGAGGACACGCGAAAAAAATATGATTAAGGTCCCCACGCGATAATGACACAAACAGGTTACACGATCAGTATCCTATCAGTTTTCTGTCATTCAAAATGGTCTGAAGAATATTATCTAAAATATTTAATTTTCATCAGTCCAGAGCATCAGTCCATCAGTCCGAGTGGTTACACGATCATTAGTACTAGTAGTACTAGAAGCGTTCATAGCCCTGCGGCGCCTGCGAATCGGAAACGATAACGCAAGTAAAGCAAAGATGGCAGCGGTCAGTCATTGGATGGGTGACCGCCTGTTTGAGTGGTTACTATAAATGAGCGCTTCCGTGCTTTGGAAGGCACGCTAAGCATTTGATCCCGGCTGCTGTCTATGACTGTAGTCGTTAAGCAGAGTTAGAGGCCTTCGGGCGGCTTAAGAACCTCTAACAGTCGAGTTGCCCACTCACTTGACAAAGGGGGGACAACTGTCACTTGCGTCCGCAGGAGCTTACCTACCACAACCCTGCACGTGCCCCCTGGGTGGTACTTAAAAGTGACAAACTCAAAGGCCAAATAATGTATGCCATACGATTAAATAAAACTAGTAGTAGGTACTATTAGTAGTAGGTACACCTAAATTTAATGAATGAAATTCGAGTAAGAAGGAAGACGAAGATTTTGAAAATTACTATCGGATGAAAGAAACCTGCTGCGATCAGTTAAATTGCAAATGGTCCATTGTAGCGTGGACGGTGAGATATCGGTTACATGCTAATTCTGGCGTCAGTTCAGTCCATCATTCTGGGCAGAATCACGAGATAATGATCGTGTAACCATTCGGACTGATGATCTGGAGTGATGAAAATTAAATATTTTAGATAATATTCGTCAGTCCATTTTGAATGACAGAAAACTGATAGGATACTGATCGTGTAACCTGTTTGTGTCATTCTCGCGTCAGTCACTATAAATGATATTGATTGATTGATTGACATAATCTGAGATGGTATTTAATAAAAAGACTTAATTCGACTTGTTTTAATAGCAGATGACATCTAGGTACTTGTATTTGTACATATGGCCACTTTTGTGAAAACTGGCGATGTCCCCGGCGACGAATCCGACACTCCAAACCCACGGTAGATACCTATATGAAGAAATTATTTTCAAATTCAATTTAAAATTCATTGAAACTACAAGAATCTCAATTACGGCCCCTTATTAAACTTCAGTATAGACGTACCGCAAATTATTAGTGTCAGATGGGGCTTCAATTTTGTACCGTGTCGCTTTAACGTCACGTTTGACCTGCCATACGATATCGTCAAATGGGTAAAAGCGATAAGGTAGTAAGTATCAAGCTACATAGTTATGAGTTCCAATGCTTGGGGTATTCTTGGACTACCTATCCATCTCTAAAGTAGAGATGGATAGGTAGTCCAAGAATACCCCTTACGTTAACGTACGGTATAATTAGAATTTGAAGTGCCTTTAAGTAACCGCACGACTGCACCCGCGTATTAATAATCATCAAATATTATGAAGAAACTTGACGTTTGTTAGTTTGTACCTTTTATAGGATAGGGTTTTTGTTTAGAGGATAAACCAGAACCAACCATCCAATAAAAAAAAAACTTGCAACCGTTAGGTATATAGAATGAACCTTTCGGATAAATATAATCCCGTGGCTTCGCTTGCCTCATCTGTAATTCACGGACGAAGCCGCTCGGGAAGGTAGTAGTACCTACTACATGTATAAATAAATTAACATAGTTGTTTTAATTAAGGTAATTATTAAAGATTTTAAATAACTCCTTGTTAGAAATAGTAATCATAATTTATTCATGGCAAAATGCTTTCTGACAGCTGTGGCAACTCTCTTAACGACGAAACTTTACGCGTAACTGCTCACCCTACGGTAAATTAATTAGATTATCGTTAAAGTATCATCGCTATACACATTAAACAATCTGTCACTTGGTGAGTTAATGGAAGTATTCTATTGTTTGTAGGGTGCCGGTACCTACTATTGGGGCGCGATACGACCCATCTCTGACATGTAATATGATATGAATATCCCAACTTTCATGTCTTTCAAAATCAGTATGACGTGACGGTTACATGAAACAAAAGCGATATCTTACGGATACATCTTTCTGTCAATTAAGACGAATGGAATCGCGCTTCTGTTGAAATCAGAGTTATAGTTCAAGTTCAAGTTACTTTATTTGGCCAAGTAACAAAATAACGTGACATCTAGCAAGTCATGATACATAATACTTTTCTCTTAATTTAACATTTCACTTATAAAATAGGATAACAATAATGAAAAATTTGCAAGTCAAATGTAGGTTATTGAATTATCTAACGACTGTATAACAATACAAAAAATGGATCTCTCGTTTAAAATTTTCTGTAAATTTATTGATTGTGTATAATGGGTTTCATTGAAAGAAACGTTTAAGTTACGTTACGTTATACTATCCCACATGAGCAAAGGGGCATGGTACCTAGTGGCATGGGGCATGGGAAGCCAATTGATGAAAGTTTGCTACATAAGTTTCTTAAAATATCACGCCGTTAGCCTGCGAATGTCAAAAAACGGTTTGTAGTAGGCACGAGGTATGAACGTTTTATATGTGCGAAATATTCTCGTTAATAGTACCTAGTAGTAGTAATAGGCTCGGGCGATAAATATGCGCTCTGAGGTTTTCTTTATTACCGCCCGTGGTAAGTACAAAATTTTACGTCTCTATCTGGCCAGGAAGTGGGGTTTAATTCCTACTTTATGGCCAGGTATGACGTAAAATAAGTTATTATAAATAGTGAAGTTCGTGAAAGTATAAATAAAGCTACATTATTCTTGTTACAGAATAGGTACTGCCTAAATATGTTATCTACTCGTATGTATGTATTATCTACCTAAACAAAAGTTTAGCAAATCGATTTTTACTCATTTCCAGTGGTCGGTTTGATCTGTAATTTGAAAACTATTACGAGCTATTCTTGTAAGTGAGATGTAATAAGGATACAGTTAGAAGTAGGTAGTATAAATAACGTCAGCTCCAGTTCTGAATAGGACTTGTTGTAAAACGGTTTTCTATAGAGCTGCCTTCGTTGCCCGGTCCTTAAAAGAATTACGCGGGCAGAATTAAACACGTCAGCATAAGCAATCGTCGGCGTTAGTCCGCTGATTTAGTTATTGTCGGCACCATTTCTCTGCAACAGCTCTAATGGAGTTAAGCTATAACGAGCTCTAGTGAAATATAATTCGAAAGTCGATCACTAGTTAGTTGATGCATTAGTGAAAAACGAGTTTTCTCTTTATAATGTATGTATATGTGTGTACCAACGTTGAATTTAAATGCAGTTTACTAGATTAACTAGGTACCTAAGTAGTAAAGTTACATACGCTTAGTAATCATTAGTAAGCTAGCGGCCCTAGTTTTAAAGTTCTAAGTGTTAATTGCCAGATCATAGTTATAAAACAAATCTTAATATAATAAGGTATACATAAAGTACTTATGTTCTACCAGCTTTGGGCATGCAATATTCTATTTCATTTAATAACTAAGTAGGTACCTAACATTAAATCTTTTTACAATATTATCAAAATTACAACATTATTAGCCTACATAATTTTTAAGCTATGATTTTTATTGTTATAATTTATGTGCAATTGATGTTAATTAATCCTAATGCAATGATTGAATGAAAAGCCCTGGAACGCTTTCATAGTTATAAAACAAATCTTAATATAATAAGGTATACATAAAGTACTTATATGTTCTACCAGCTTTGGGCATGCAATATTCTATTTCATTTAATAACTAAGTAGGTACCTAACATTAAATCTTTTTACAATATTATCAAAATTACAACATTATTAGCCTACATAATTTTTAAGCTATGATTTTTTTCTTTTGTCGTGTTATTGTTATAATTTATGTGCAATTGATGTTAATTAATCCTAATGCAAAGATTGAATGAAAAGCCTGGAACGCTTTCATAGTTATAAAACAAATCTTAATATAATAAGGTATACATAAAGTACTTATGTTCTACCAGCTTTGGGCATGCAATATTCTATTTCATTTAATAACTAAGTAGGTACCTAACATTAAATCTTTTTACAATATTATCAAAATTACAACATTATTAGCCTACATAATTTTTAAGCTATGATTTTTTTCTTTTGTCGTGTTATTGTTATAATTTATGTGCAATTGATGTTAATTAATCCTAATGAAATGATTGAATGAAAAGCCTGGAACGCTTTGCCTAGGGTAAATATTTTTTTTTTTTTTTTTTTCATTTATTTACTACAAAAATCAATACAAAAAAAACATTTGTACAGCGGACAAAGCCGTAAAGGTTTATCTGCCGCTGTATTCGCTCTTTAACTAATTAAATATATATTTTTACAGGGGTGCAGTTCTATTTTAGCTAATTTAATATTATAGTTACTTACAATAGTAGGTACTTAGTTAATTACTATTGGCCTTATTCATAATCGTTCAACAAACCTATTTTAGCTAAAGTGTTGTTAAAGTTCGTCTCTCTCACATTGTCTTTGGCATTTGTGTTCGTAATAATGGTACAAAAATATTTTTTATAAACTTAGTAAGCCTTCAAAATTTTATGAATAAAGTATTTTTTTATTTTTATTACACTGTGTTTTTTTTATTTTTTTTACACATGGAATGTTTGTGCAGTTGGCACATCAGCAAGATATAACTCTTTCAAAGTACGTTTACATTTATGTATATTTGTGCGATGAGCATTGTTGTTTGTTACTGATCTTCGAATGTATATATCTATATGTGTACATGTATGTCTGTTGTTTGACGGCCGGTTAGCCTAGTGGATAGTGACCCTGCCTGAGCCATGTCATGCCCTTGCCAGACAAATAATGAATTAAGTACTTTGGTAACGGCTATCCGCAACCAAAGGAATTCAAGGTGCTCCCGGTGAACTGCATCACCCGTTTTGTGGAAATGATGGAGCGAGCTTGGGAGCAGGCATAAAGGAGAGGGCAAATGCACAAAATATACCATTCCACTGAGAAGATAAGACCCTATCTGAGAAGCTGGCGGCCGGCCCTGAATCAAATTTCGGGAAGGGCAAATATTTATGTTATGAATATGATATTTTTGATTTATATAAATGTTAGTTATTGAATTTTATATTGTGTTTGTCTAATGTATTACATTTTATTGGTGTGTAATAAATAAATATAAAGTATATGTAGGTATATTAAATATCCTATATAAATGTACCTACAAATCTATTCAATATATAATAGTCCAGTACGCGAACTAAAAAAAGCCTGTGTTTGTCCCCATTGCGATGATAACTATTTCTTTCCTGAGGACCAAAACTATTTCCATGCCAATTTTCATCCAATCGATGCTTTCTCATCCATGAGAGGCGATCTCTGTCCAGCGGTCGACCGTGGGTCGACCGAACCGACCGCATACAGGCTTACGATCACCAAAATCATCTTCGTGCAACTAGTTAAAACTTGTTATTGGCACAACAACAACAACATCTAGGTACAACAACATTACATTTTATTAGTAGTTATTATGATCATAAAACTGGCCCGTGTATTTAAAAATTACAACACATACCTTCTTAAAACTAGAGGTGTATTTTTGGTTCTGATTTCAATCACATATCGCGCACTCGCCTCGACGCGTCAAGCCAGGCAGCGTGGTCAAAAAAACGCGCGAAACACATTAAAATGCGATATGAAAGAGATGAACCAAGTTGAGGGTTTGATTGAACGACACTGTACTTCGTCGCTGGCTATTCGATTAATGACGTCGATTTCACTGCCGTTGCCAATGAGGAGAAACTATCTTAATCAAAAGTTTTTATTTCACCCCTTCTTCTTCTTCTTCTGTGCCTGTTCCCACGTTAGGTGGGGTCGGCTCTCCTAATTAATCGGCGCCAAGTCGCTCGGTCTTGGGTTGTCGGGTCTGGTAATTGTTCCTTTTTCAAAAGCCGGGTCATGCTGGTCCACCATGTAGAAGGGGGGCGGCCTCTGCCTCTTTTACGTTCCGGGATGTTTAAGGCCTTTTTGACAACGTAGTCATCAGGTCGTCTCATGACGTGGCCATACCACCTAAGACGGCTTTCAGAAAGCTTTTCTGGTATTGGAGCAACTTTGAAACTGCCTCGAACATACTCGTTTCTGATTTTGTCATGCCTGGTTGCTCCCCCTGACCATCTTAGCATCTTCATTTCCGTCGTGTGTATTTTCTGTACATGCGTCTCTTTTACCGTCCAGCATTCTGCGCCGTACATTAGAGCCGGCCGAACTGCCGTTTTGTAAACCTTGCCCTTAGTGCGAATAGGCATTCGTGGGTCACATAGAACCCCTGTTAATGACCGCCATTTTTGCCAGGCAACATTTATTCTATGCTTTACATCCGCATCTATATCGGCAGCATGGGTAAGCACTGAGCCGAGGTATTTAAATTGGGTGACCTTTGGAACTGCAGTTGCGTCGGGGTAGTAGATTGTAGAAGACCCGTTAATATTGTTTCCATTACTAAAGCAGCATTCCATGTGTTCCGTCTTCGTCCTATTTACTTTAAGTCCTGATTTTTCGAGCGCATTTACCCATGCAGACAAGGACGTTTGCAGTTCGTCTGGGGTTTTGGCTATAAGCACCACATCATCGGCATAGAGGAGATTCCAAGGCAGCTGAGTTTGGATATTTCTTGTGATGTAGTCCATAGCAAGGTTAAAAAGGAGAGGGCTAAGTGCAGATCCTTGATGCACACCGACGCGCACTTCAAATTCCCGGCTAGTGCCGGCAGGGCTCTTTACCTTTGTGCGCACGTTTCTGTACATATCCTGGATCAAGGTTATGTAGCATTCGGGTAGCGCCTGTGCTCTCAAAGCCTCCCAGACCAGTTCTCTTGGGACACGATCGAATGCCTTCTCAAGGTCAATGAAGATAAGGTGTAAATCTTCTTTATTCAGTCGATGTTTTTCCGTGAGTATCCTCACGGCCTGTATAGCATCCGTTGTTGAACGCGATGGTGTGAATCCAAACTGGTTTGATGTTATGGTTGTCATCGTGAGGATGCGCCTGTTAAGTATGCGTTCCCACACTTTCAATGTATGTGATGTCAATTTTATGCCCCTATAGTTGCCACATTGTGTAACGTCACCCTTGTTTTTGTAGAAAGGAACCAGATGACTAAGACGCCATGACTCGGGTATAGCCCCATCTTGCATTATGGTGTTGAACAGTCTTGTCAGCCAAGCTACACCCACAGGCCCAATAAACTTCCAAAAGTCAGCTGGGATTTCATCGGGTCCAACTGCTTTCCCATTTTTCATTTTCGCTACAGCAGCTTTGACTTCCTCGGCATTTATCTCACGTATTGGTCCTTCTACAAGGGCGTTGGGCACATACGCTTCTCTTGGGAACTCTTCGTTCATTAGCTCTTCATAGTACTCAAACCATCTGTTGTTTATGTCGTCGTTTCTAGTGAGTAGATTTTGATTTTTATCTTTTATGAATTTGTTACGTTTTACATCTTGTGTTGATAAATGTTTCTTCTTGGCGATTTTAAAGATTTCCGAATCTGTTTGAACATCCTCAAGTTTAGCGTAGAAACCCTCCCGTGAATTTGCTCTAGTTTGGGCAACGATTTTCTTAGCAAGCTTTTTTGCATCTTTGTATTTCATTAGGTCCTCTTCTGACTCTGATTCTTGCCAGGTTTTGAACAAGTCCTTTTTGGTTTTGAGATATTCCTTGACTACTGAATTCCACCATGTTGGGTCTTTGTTGGTGCTGATCCCTCCCTTTGATATACCTAAAATGGACTTGGCATGGCTTTTGCATTCATTTTCGAAGTTTGACCACATAGAATTGGCATTTTCATAGGTTTTCTCCATATCCTTAATCAGATATTCATTAAGTTTTTCACGAAAGGGGTCTGATTTGTCACTAGCAAGTTCTTTCCATTTTATGCGGACTGTTTTATCAACTTGAGTTTTGATAGGTTTTGGTAGTTTATAAATACCCACTAGAATTCTGTGCTGCGATGTTAATGCCTCCCCGGGTATAACCTTGCAATCCTTGAATCCCGTTCTAAGCTTACTATCGGCCATTATGAAGTCTATTTGCGAGCACTTCCCTCCTTTTTTGTATGTTATTAAGTGTTCTGGCTTCTTTTGGAAGGTGGTGTTGAGTATTGTGAGGTCATGACACGATGCAAATTCCAGGATCCGTTCACCTTCTGGGTTGGGGCATCCGTAGCCGTAACCCCCATGTGCGGTTTTACGTGTGATATCTCTTTCCCCCACATGTCCGTTAAGGTCTCCTAGGACAAATGTGTGTTCTTCTGGTGGTATACTTGTAGTCATATCGTCCATTTCCTCCCAAAACTCATCTTTCTCCTGTTTGCTACATCCTACTTGCGGAGCGTAGGCGCAGATGACATTTAGTATTGGTAAGTCATCAAGTGCTAGTTTTACGGTTATGAGACGGTCTGTTCTTCTATCTATGTTTACTATCCTGCTTTTTAGGTGCCTGTCTAGAACAATCCCTACACCGTTTTGTTTGTTGTCTATTCCATGGTAGACCAGCTGGTACCCCTGTCCTAGGTCTCTGGATTTTGACCCTTTCCAGCGCGTCTCCTGTATACAGCAGATGTTTATGTTCCTCCTTTTCAGGGTCTCCGCGAGTTCTTGTCCACGTCCTGTAAGCGATCCCAGATTCCACGTTGCTATCCTAAGCTGGAGTATTGACTGCGAACCTTGATTTTGATTTTTGTCATATTGGTCGTCGCTTGGGGGGAACGCCCTAGCATTTTTCGCATTAATCGAGTTCGCGTCGCTTGAGGGGTACGCCCTAGTTTTATACTTATTTCTTTTGCTTTTGACTTTCATAATTAGGAGAAGTTTTGTTTTGGCTATTAAGTTTTACGGCCGGTTGCCACCTGACGCCAAGGCTGTAACCATCCTCAGGGTGTGAGCGCCGTCGTTGGCCCGCTAGGAGCTCATCCGCCGCCATCTCTTCTGCGTGCCCCAGTCTAGGTACGCAGCACTGCCACGGCCTCGACTCTGAATATGTCGGAGAAGCCCGGGGCAGGGGTTTTTTCACAGAGTGTCCTTCTCTGGCCTTGTTGGTCCGCGGGAGGTATTTTATTTCCCTCCTACCCTATGGAGCATCCATCGGGCATCCCCCTATCCGCCACCTGGGGACGCGTCCTCTAGGGAATCAGGCTACCCCGAGGATTTTATTTCACCCCTTCAAACGTACTTAAATGATTTTTATATATTAGGATTTTCTCTGTACTTTATTCATTTAGATTAAATATTGGTTATCCATTTTCCTATTGGTAATTGGACCTCTGCCCTGTGGAATTAAGTACCTAATTGAACGGACATAAATATAACTAATGAGTCAAGTTATTAAATAAATCAATCGCGCCTATTTTACATACGATATTCAAGTTTTATATGCAACGTTAGCTTTGATACAGCAAAATTCACGAAAATAGTACATTACTGCAGACGCCGGGAAAGAAGGGCTGGGTGAGTAGGTATAGACGTACGGATAGTGATACGAAGCCGGCAAGCCCTTTTTACGGCAAGGCATGTAGGATAGTGCTTTTCTCCAAATATGCGAGGAAATAAAACGATATCTTAAAACGTTATATTTATTTGATACATGTTTATATAACAATCTACCTTCAATCTAAACATTTTTTTCTGACAACGAACTGGTATTTTTCATCTTTCGCCAGGATTCGAAATTTTCGAACGTCCTTAAATACTTCTCTTCAGACTTAGGTGGAAGCAAGTTAGCGCTCGCCAACTTTGCCTCTGCTGCCAATTCTGGTGGTGTTACCATTGGGATATGTTCGTCACAATTTGAACAACTCATATTATTTTCGTAAAAATAACAAGGCAGAAAATCTTTGACAAAATGAAATTCACGTTCCCGCCTCAATTTTTTTTAAGGTTGTATTAAAGTTTAAATTTTTGGGTCCGTATTGTATGTTTGGATCAGCATAAAATATAGTAATTATAAAATAAATAAAAAGAAAACTTATAGGATTAGTAAATATAAATATATGCATTATTACATTTAGTTTAATTGTCAATTCCTAAACGCGCAACATTAAAAAAAAAACCATACCTTTGTCACAAAATATTTACCAGTCCGAGAAGATCATTAAGTCTAAATAAACTGTATGATGATTTGGACACAATCATTTTTCTATCTATTTCACAATTGGCTGTATAGTGAATTTTCAGTCTTGGATGAAATTAAAAGTAAAAAAACCTGCACAATAATGTACACTTCCCGGGCATGTCCGGGAAGTAATTATACTTTTTTTAATTTATTATCGCATCAACGCATAGAACGAATGACTTCGCGGTGTGTTTTTACTACATTAACGGGAACATTTCCGAGCAAGTTGTAGAAAAAAATATTATTCACGGTTTCAAATAATTATTTTAATACCTACGAAAATGTACTCACGAATAACAAGAACACTCAAGAATATTATGTTTGTGGTGGCGAGGTATCTGATATCATTTAATAATAACAGTTAACTTTATTATGTCGCACCTTCAAAGGCAGACTTAAAAATATGTAGTATAATACCACTTTATGTAGACGGCCATGGAAAGGAATAGCATCTATAAGAGAGAAAATCTTTATAGAGAGCTTAGTTCATACGTTGCCCGTAGCAATACATTGTACATACAAAACTAATTCTACATTAAGCACAAAACTCCGAGCAAACCTTCAATACTATTTGCAATCGGATCAAACTCGTGCCCGGGAGTTGGAACTGCAAAATCCGCAAACGTAGCAAAGTGTGTGGATGCCGGAACAGGGAGCAGGTAATCCATTGTAGCCGCGGCCGACAATGGAGTTTAGTCGATTAAACCGCGGCAAACACTCGCCACCTGCGGGAAAAATGTAGCCCCGCACAATGAATAAGCACGGATTTGTGGCTTGCAGCGGATACACCTTGCTGGGAACCCTTTCATGGGGAAGTACTAAACATATCATTGGTGCAATCATAGCTAACGTAGCCACAATTCAGTATTTTCGTACCTGCTTTCTTATACTTTTGTGATAATTCCAATTGTTGTTATTTTTTGGTCGCTGTTCGTTATTGCTGTTTGGACCACAATCACTATTCTAAATTTCCCAACTCGCACTGACCCACGTGGGGACTACTATCCATTCCGTCTCATCTAAGAGATTGGGACTACAGCGTGTCTGTAACCTTGGGGCTTTAAATGCAAATGTCGATTATACTCCCGAAACGGAACTGGTTTTGTTCTACAGCTTTTCAAAAATACGTTCTTTTTATATTTTCATTATTCCATACAAATTAAATAAAAATTTCAATGTACATCATCCATTAGTTTTCATACTTGTCAGTGTCATGGATGTCAAATAATGAGGCCGTGTTTGCAATACATTGATGGTACAGTTAAAGTGCAAACACTAATAAATTATAGAAATAATAATGATTGTACAAAGTTGCGGAACAAAAGTGGTTCTGTTTCAGGACCATAATCAATATTTGCATTTAAAGGTCAGAGACACGCTTTATAGTTTCCTATGATTATAATTTCCACTAGCTTATAGTCTTAAATATACAAATAATAGCTACAACAAAATACTCTTTGGAATAAAGAAATTATAAGCGAAAGAATCTCGAGCGTACCTATAGATTATAATGCAGAATCTTATAACAGAACAGAACCTTAGATTAAAAATGTTTTTAACAATGAAAGTATGCTTTATTTGCCGTATATTATTAATTTGTACGTTACTAGAAGTGCTCAAATAATGTTTTTGTACTTTTGTCACAAATTAATACTTTTATTATACCTACATACAATCAACATAACCTCTAGACTTACAAGTTTGATTACACAGATCCATCATGCTACGGAAATTAGTTAAACCGAATGTCATCACTTCAGAAGTTAACTTATTGAAGCTTAATGCATCAGACCTAAGTCTTACGCGTACAAGTTGGTGCGCTACGCCTGCTTTTAGTAGCGCTCTGTGATTAGGTAAGTTTAATACCACACCATTAAATCTCATTCGTCGTTATATAGTAGCATACATTAAAGGCATTTTTAAAAAGGGATAACGGTTCAACATTGTAAGAACGGTTTATAATGTTAAGTACAGTTTTGTTACACAAGTAGATGATTTTAATGAAATAAAGGTGAATGTAATTTGGTACTTAACACAAGTATCTATAGTAAGGTACACGTCCGAGTGCTCGACGCGGTACTAGTATATGGCATGGGCACTTTATGTCAAAGCAATATGGGTTAAATTCGAACTATAAGGATTTTTCTTCATTCAAATATAAGCCTTGTTATAAGAGTTTGACATAGAGTGCCCCTGCCATATACTCGTACAGCGTCGAGTACTCGGACGTTTACCTTATACTTAAAAAGAGGCACCAGCACTGTTTCAATGTAACTAAACTGGTACTGATTTTTTTTATGTAGCCGAGCGGTAAGGCAAGCCACTTTCCATCTGGAGGTCGCGGGTTTGAACCAGGGCTCGTGACGCTGGGTTTTTTCAATTTCTTTTAAACGGAATATCATTTGATATTTTTTAACAGTGACTTTTCGGTGAAGGAAAGCATTCCGAGGAAACCGGTCTAATCCCAATAAGGTCTAGTTTTCCCTCTGGGTAGGAAGGTCAGATGGCAGTCGCTTTTGTAAAACTTGTGCCTACGCCAAATCTTGGGATTAGGTGTCAAAGCGGACCCCGGGCTCGTTTGAGCACTACCGGGAAAAACTGCTAGGAGGATGATGAAATGTGTCTCGCTTGCTCACTAGTGTTTTCACAATATGCTGTGCTTTTCGCCTGTGCTCGTTCTGAAACGTCAGCTTGGCTTGCGTGGAAGTGAGCGCGCGATACATAATGTAAAATATTTATTGGCTTATATATTACATTATGATATGCGCGTTTTGAAACATGCCCAGTGACGAGTCAAGTTTGTGCCTTCACCTCTTGAGGTTCATTTCTCATATTTCCTACAGGACCAATGACAGGGTAGAGTGCAACCACTGCTTATAGACCAGGAGATGCTGACACAAATTTTTAAGGCATTTGTACTAAGTATGGCGACCCTTCCGGGGTCTAATTACGTATTGAAGAAAAGGAAAATGATGGTCATAGCGCTGGTACCTTTGACTTTCGTAATTTATCCAACACGTTCGATTAACGCACACGCGTTTGTGCCGCCGGTACCAGTGCTATGACCATCATTTTCCTTTTCTTCATTACGTAATTAGACCCCTGAAGGATCGCCATACTTGGTACAAATACCTTAAAAATTCGTGTCAGCATCTCCCGGTCTATTAATAACGCTTGCTAGTGAATTACTACATAGTTAAGAATTACGTAATTCACAATAGAAGATAATTTATTTGATGATTTCTGTCCATGTCCTGTATTGTCACGAACAAAAGTATTCTACATAAGTACTTCACTATTTTCAGAATAATTTAATTCAGAGGGGTAATCACGTAACGCATTGTACGCGCGTCTGACAGTAAAATCACAATCTAACTGTCATTTTTCCATATAAAATTGACATTTAGACCTTACAGACGCGCGTAAGAAAAGTTACGTGATCGACTCACTGCTCTACGCCAAGCGACGTCATTGTTCTACAAATTTAACAACTAAACATTTATTGTTAAGAATAAAATAATTGGCTTATCATGGTTCAATATTGAACCGATTTACATAGTTTTTTTGAACATATATTTTAGTTCCAAGCCTAAGCAAGGGGTACATGTGTAACTTTTTGATCGAGCGTTGGGCTAACTGTCATTTTCCCAGAAAAATACATTTGGATCTACCTAATGTACGTACATAACGTTACGCAATCGAACAGAAGACGAACAATATGTTAGCTTTTAAAACTTACAAAGATGATTTAAATAATATTATAAAAAAATATTACCCTTAACATAAAAGCCTCAATCTCCTCTAACTAAATCCTCTTTGAATTTACTTCGTTATTTCACATAAACGGCTCTTGGATTCTAGTAAATTCTATGAGAGGCAGCAGGCGCCCAGCTGTCGGTTTGTTAATAATTAAAGACTTACGTTAGTCATCCTTATATTACAAAAGGCCGTTAAATTAAACCTACATATTCATTCACGTCCGCTATTCTCGAGCTACGTCGTGTTCCACGTCATACATTAAATAGGTCTACAAAAAGGGACATTATGACACACACCGGAGTGCCCACATTTCGTGATTCCGTACCTAGAGCGAAGCAAACGGAATCAAAATACAGTGTGCAGTATTATTTATAAATGTGTACCTATCCATAGTTAAGGGGTCAGCAACAATTTGCCTAAATTAAGTTGCCAAACGAATAATGCTAGAAATGAAAGTGTGATCGTTTCTCATCGCTATAGGACTAGGACGCTGTTCACAGTTGTCGCCGATAGGCAACGGGCATGTGACTCTGGAGTTGCAAGTGTCCATAAGCTACGGTGACAGCTTACTGGACGTGGTATACCTACCTACAACAAAAAACCAAAAAAATATAATAATGTACGAATAGGATTAGGAAGGCAATCATAGGTCTGAAATATTAACTAGATCTGCAATAAACTAGGTTTCCTTATTAATGAAATCGTGTGATCCAGACTACTTTTACCACATAGACCCGCTGTTTACTACCATTCTCAAAATAAGTACCTACATGTCTGCATCTAACTAACGTGTGTACGTGTCACCATAAAACTTGTTGATAAACTACGTAGTGGCATGTAAAACTATTATTTGGAGAATGGTTACATTAGGTACACATTGAATACACGAGTACCTAAATTGCAGTGAAATATATCACATTTTGAATTCGTTCAAAGGGAATAAAAAGTAAATCTTCATTCTTCGCTTGTGATCTTTCTCGGTTTAGTCTCTATCTGAGCCATAGTTACCTACTTTCTGAAGTTTTTAGCAATTTACTATGTAATATGATACAAATGGCAGGAATTATTATGGAAGATAGAAATAGAAATACATTCCTGTAGGAATGGGGATGCGAAATGGGAATTACTCGGCGCAAACGAGTGACAGGACAAGACAAGCGAGTCCATGAATAAGTAATCGCTTTACCACAAGGCATTGGATTTGGAGTATCACTTTTATTTAAAGCAAATATTTTAAGTTTATCTAAATCGAAATCTTGTTTATAACCGTATAACATCTCGTCATTTCTAGGTTATTCTTATTTATTTTTACAAAATGAATAAGATTTATAAAAAAAAACTAGTTTAGTGGGAAATAGGCCTGTTTCACGCTGGCGCGGCCTGCGGTGGCGGTCAGTGTAAACTTGACTTCAGTTTACTATTGACTACCACGCGTTTTTTTAGGGTTCCGTAGCCAAAATGGCAAAAACGGAATCCTTAACAATAAGGGTTCCATTTTTGACGAAACTTCGTCATGTCCGTCTGTCCGTCTGTCCGTATGTCACATGCATTTTACTCGAAAACTATAAAGCGTATTTGAATGAAATTTGGATTTTAGGTGTATTTTGTTAGCCGCTACATAGTTATGCAATGAAATAACTAAATAAATATTTTTTTCGGGGTGCACTCCATACATGTAACTGCAAGTCAAAAAAAAATTAAATCATTGTATGTCCACTTGTGGAACATCAATCGATAGGCCTTTCAAAATAAATATAAGGTTTCTCAGCAATTTTTTTATTAAATAAGAGAATATAGTCGGAGATAGTCACCCCGAAAGTCAAAAAAATTGTGTCCCCCCCTCTAACTTCCGAACGGCAGAAATGAAAAATTTGAAAAAAATCATTGACATAGTTACTTTTACCAAAAAGTATTTTGAACAAGATCGGTTCACAGGTTTTTGAGCTTTGGATGTTTAGATGTTTGAATGATTGTTACTCATTCAAGCAAAAATGGCTTGACGGATTAAGATGAATTTTAGTATACTTATTGTTTATAGCCTGGATTAACTTACAGAATATTTTTTATGCCGAAAACCATCCCTCAAAGGGTGGATTCTAGGGTCCACGAACCGCAGTTTTTCAAATCCATGCATGCCATTCTAGGATTTAATCGTCAAGCAATTAGTACTATAATGGCTTATACAATATACCTATACGCATCCGTTTTCGCACTGACGGCAACATTTTCAACCTGGCCAGGTTGAATTTTCAACCGGGCACGCACAAAAGTGTCGCATGCAATGATCACCGAAATCATGTATGCGGACGACTTATGCTTCGTTGCGCATAACCTGTGTGACCTTCAACAGCTTGTGACTGACTTCCATGACTCCTGTTGCAGGTTTGGCCTAAAGGTCAGTATTAGGAAGACGGAAGTAATGTCTTTAGACATTCATGGTCGCGAAACACTCGCTGTTAAACTTGGCGCTGATGTTTTGAAGCAAGTCGACAAGTTTCGTTACCTGGGGAGCACAGTAACATCTTCGTGCGACCTTGACGCTGAGATCAACAGCAGGATCGGTACTGCTGCTGCAGCATTCGGTAAGCTGGATGCCAAGGTGTTTCGCGCGCATGACCTGAAGCTAGGCACAAAGATCTCCATTTATAAGGCTATTGTGCTGCCAAATCTCATATACTCATCTGAAACGTGGACCATATATCGTCGTCACATCCGCACTTTAGACCGATTTCACTTAAAATGCCACCGTAAAATCTTAAAGATCAGCTGGTCCGAAAGTATACGGAACACCGAAGTTTTGCGGAGAGCCAACGTGAGTGGAATCGAAGTCTATCTTATGAGACGACAGCTTCGCTGGGGCGGCCACGTTTCAAGGATGGCAGCGGGTCGAGTGGCAAAGCACATCTTCTACTCGGAACTTGAGGAGGGCAAGCGAAAGCATGGCGGACAACTCCTTAGGTATAAAGATATGTCAAGCAATTTTAAGCGATTGCACTCTCCTGTGCGCGTCTTCTGCTTCTCCATGACACCTTAGTCGCAGAGCTGACGCTCCGCGCCGGCGGGGTCGATCTGCCCACGCTAGATTTGAAGATTTTAACGAAGATTTTCTTCTTGAAAGTCTTTTAGATACATTTATGCCAAATGCTTTACTTATAGTCCTCTTTGCTGCAACTTTGTAACCACGCGAGGAGGAATAATACATTTAGACACTGTGTTTGGTAATTTCACCAGCTGGACTATAATATACCTACTTATTCCTCTTTGTTCAGCTATCACATACCTATTTGGGTACGTTTTTGAACTGTAGACGTGCGATTTTAATGTAGCCAAAATCTGAAGCTACAGGTAGGCTGACCTACTGTGCAGCCGAATTAGGATGGGTTGCATCAAAAGCGGTGTTCGTTAAAATCTGAATGAATCGAAAATTCGCCATAATTATTTAACGTTGATCGCTCTGTTATTGTAAGGGGGTGCAACCCGCCCTTACTGATTACATGACGACGCTAGCAAATTCCTTAGTATTTATTATATTTATATACAATCGTACATTATTTGTATGTCCGTATATTTTAATATTTTATTATCCAAGACGTTCACAGTTTGAAGAGAACCACAACATAGTCTTACTTAATATAGGTTGTAGTGTACAGTCAGCCAAGAAAGTGGTCTACCACTTTTCGACTTTATTGCATACAAAATAAGGTCTAAAAGTGGTAGACCGCTTTTTTGGCTGATGGTACATAGTTAGTAGTAGGCACGGAACCCTTCGTTGTGCGTGGTCCGACACGCACTTGGCCGCTTTTTTGACGGACTCACTTCAAGTCGGACCCTTTTGCTCGGCACTGACGGTGCGTGGATTGGCCGGGAGGCCAAAACAGCAAATAAAATATATAAATAAATAAATATTTGGGGACAATCTTACACAAATCGACCAAGTCCCCAAACTAAGCAAAGCGTGTACTATGGGTACTAGACGACGATATACATACTTATATAGATAAATAAATACTTAAATACATAGAAAACATCCATGACTCAGGAACAAATATTCATGCTCATCACACAAATAAATGCCCTTACCGGGATTCGAACCCGGGACATCCAGCTTCGTAGGCACTACCAACTAGGCTACAGAGGTCGTCAAAGACCGCCACGCGGCGGTCTGTGAGAGCGTTTATAACGAAAGCCGTTGTCAATTCGTGCAAATTTAAAGTTTTACTCGAGGTGTTTCTGTTACCTATTATTTAATGAGTTGCACAATTGCACACTTTCTGGTTCAATTATCACATCACCTTGATGGTTTGAAATTATGATATCGTCATAGTTAATACATATCTACTTACCGCATTCAAATCGGTATGACTAATGGACTGTGAAGTTAATATAAGGCTTGTAAAAAAGCCTGGCGTAACAAGTTAACGTTTTCATTTCGTTTCAAGACATTGTGTTGAAGCCTACGTTAATTTGTCTATTCAAC
Organism: Epinotia brunnichana; assembly: GCA_963854355.1. Lineage (NCBI taxonomy): Eukaryota > Metazoa > Arthropoda > Insecta > Lepidoptera > Tortricidae > Epinotia > Epinotia brunnichana. The sequence continues at coordinate 11,888,120 of OY977945.1, read as the reverse complement.
GTGTCATCATGTTTGCCGTAAAAGGCCCTTTTTATAAAATAATAAACTTACCATAAAACACTGAGTCCCGGAAATACCTTCGGGCCTGAAGGCGACACGACAAAATCTCTGGATTTTATAGAGAGCTCAGCAAAATAATTTTCTTGCCTTCGCTTTTATACTTATACCGAAAAATTACTGGCAATAAACATCCCGAATTTGTAAATGAAACCGTCACACTGTATTTTGACAAGACATTTCCTTGAGTCGCTCTCCGTGAACAAGAATGAGTACCTACTTTCACTTTTTGAAATAAGAAATGCTACGTATCCTATATCAGATTGCAAAGCATCAGGCGGAGGTTGCAAAATAGGTGACCTCCATAGTTATAGTAACTCAAAACCGAATTGCTTGGTACTGATTTCACCTTTCTTTGTTTCCCCGAGACCATTCATCTTTAGGAACTTACCTACGTGAAATGATGAGAAAACCTGTAGTATTCAGGTTTTAATAAACATAAAATTGTACATTATTTACATGCACGGAGAAATATTGAATGACAGTAACATGACAAGCAGGAGTAAAGTTAGAGGTTGGCACAGGAAGGAGGTTGCAACTCTAAGCAAATAGATCATATCACGTCATCCATAGTTATAGTACCTACCTCAAAACCGAGTTGCTTGGTACTGATTCAGTGATCGGATTTCCCGGTGCAACACCGTGGGATACCAAGTATAAAACAAAATTGAAAAAAATTATATTGATATGATAGGTATACTTAAATAGGCAGCTCAAATTACAAACATAAACGAAATCTTTACCAATGCATTGAATTTTCTTTAGTTTAATTTAATGTAAACCTGTACAGTATTTTTGGTACCTACAAAATGCTTCATGTTTGTTATTGTTATCACACATAACGCGGTTTATCAATACTTCAATAGTTTGTATATCATTCGATATCTAATACCCAAAGACTATTTGGTAGGTCAGTTTTAAACAGTTTTACAGCCTATCTTTTAAAATTGTTCAAAACACATATATCGAAATTGCAAAATAATAAACGCCTTGGCGGCATCCTAGGTTAGGTTTTTTATAATGTGTTTGTATGTTTTTTTATTGTTTTTTTATGTGTTTTTGTATTTTATTTGTGCATATTATAAAAAACCTATTCCTAAGAGTTAACATGAATAAAGAAAATACTAACGTTTATTATATGCACACGCACTTATTTTGCGAAAATATTTATTTTACGCGACAAAATGTTACAAAAATTTACTGAATATAATATAACCAGAAACTTATTCAACAATATAAGTTGTGGAATCCCGGGGTATATCCATATTAGTATAATGTTTGAGGTCATTCACCCCGTGTTGCACCGGGAAATCCGATCACTGGATATCACCTTTCTTTGTTTCCCCGAGACCATTCATCTTTAGGAACTTACCTACATGAAATCATTCATACATTGAATTCCATTACCATTCGTCTGTTCACTTCAAATAGGTTTGTGATGCGTAGAAAATGAGTGACATCTAGACCTCAAAGGATTGTGGTCATAACATCATTGGTCGGTCGTCAACTAGAAGTCAAGAAGCTACATATGTGCCCTTATAATTAATCAAATTACTAAATGGGTCATTGTCAGTCACAAAAACAAAAATCATCTTTCCGGTGGTCAATAGTTAAGGGCTTACGCTTACATATAATATGTTTTTATCACGTAGAATTATAGAAGGGGCAACGCCGTTTATGCGGATTCAGTGATCAACCAAAAATTAGGCTTTATAGCCCTTAACTTTGGCAATGTCCACCGAAGAGACGCGAACCTAAATCTGACAATGACCCAAATAGGATAGACCTAGGATTCATTTACGATATATTTATAAGAACATCATTTCAGAACTGTTTTAAGTCGTATATTAAAACCACGATCGGGTTCAATCTCAAAGAGAAAAAGTGAAAAGCAGCATTTTAATAAGCTTAAAAGAAAGTTCTGCTATAATTTCTCCGCCTTAACATCTTTAGAGGTTATCCAAAGATTATGCCCCCGGTTGAATAAAACTTTCGCAGTCGCCAGTATCTGACGCACCCACCATCAGCCACGCGCAGACTGAATTACTTTGCAAACAAACTTAAACGGACCTTGGAATTCTTTCCAGCGAATATAAAGGTTCATAGGTAAGGTCTGCCCGTGTTATTTCAGGCCCTGAAAAGGGGATCGGGTTAATTAAAAAGCTTGAACTTGAATTGTACAACCAGGAATTTTTCAGTAACCCATAATAAAATCGTCACTAAAGTGGCCAATACACGAATAAGATGAATCTTTGCTTAAAAATGTGCATTTCTAAAATTAAAGTAGGTAAAGTTTGTTTGCCAATCCGTTAGCGTAATGTCTGCATTATATTGAGCATTTCGCCCGATGTCCACATTCTGTGCCCGTAACCTCGCGGTGTCCCAAAAACGTTATATGTTAAGGGACATTTACCTTTCCCGGGATCTAATGTGTTACCCAAAATATGCTGTCTGAATTTCGGTCATTTTACTAACCATCAAAAGTGAATAATTACGTTACCGCTTTATGATTACCTACTCTTATCTTGCATTTATGTGGCTTTTTATCTTTTTTATACCAACCAAAAATAAAATAATTGCAAGTAGTACGGTAACCTATTGTATTATGTTTTTAAATTGTATTTTTTTCCGAAAAAACCTACTCCACTCTAGTAAAAAGGTACACTGAATTTTTACAATCTAAATATTTTAAAGACCAAGCTTGAAAGGACTAGAATCTTGTTAAAGTTATTAATACAACAACTCAGACGAACTTTAATTAATTAAATTGAAGTAATTAAACGAAGCAATGGAAATATCATTTAACTCTTGAGTAAAAAGCGGGCGGTGTCGAATGGCGTTGGCGACATAATTTCTGAACGTAAACAATCTGGCGTCGGTTGTCGTCCGGCACCCTCGTTTCCACACAGATGGTTTCAATCAGTTTACTTCCTACTTTTAGAATTTATTGAACCTGACTAATGTTTCCTATAAATATGTCAAATGTTTATCGGAAGGGCAATTCATTTCGCATCAAATTTTTTTTAATTAAGATTACTTCAGACATTAGGTGTTAGTGGACTCAGGATTTATAATTATGCAATTTTTATAGTATGAAATATTTTTGTACTTTAAAGATTGGACAAAAATCAACTTGAAAATAAACTACTCTTTTCTGTCATATTACTTACTTTTACTTTTCTGTCACAATACTTCTACTTGCTCTATAAGTATGTGAGTGGTGTGTTCCTGAAGGGTGATTACGTAAGTTTTCGAATGCACAATCGTGTGCACTCTGTATTTTTTTCTTACAAAAACTGACCTGCAGGCTGATCACGTAACGCATGTCCGTAAATTGCGTTTAGGTGGATCTAAATGTCAAATTTCATATGGATTAATTACAGTTAAACTGTCCTAACTTCGAAACGTTACGTGATTAGCCCTCAGACATACATAGGTACGTACAGTGCGTTACGGGATCGAACTGCTGGTCGTGAGTAAGTAATGTCACTAGAGCTCTCGAGGATGTGATAAGAGTGAGAAATAGTACATTGTTGTAGAGGCTAGAAAGTAAGCAATAGATGGACGAGTTAGTTCGAGAGTACGAGTCCAGCTATATTGCACTTTCGGCCGAGGCTTAACACATTGCTTTTCACGTCTACTGCGAGGAAATTGCAAATAATTATAATTTTAAATCAAAATTAAGTACCTAATTCAAGATCATAATACTGAACAAAAGAGCGCGGCCCCGATTGCCAGCACGGGGCGATTAGTCGGAATCGCTCAAACTGTCCAACGATAACATTAATTGTTGGACAGTTTGAACTCATAGATGGCCTGTTCGTGCGACGTCCAACTAACCCCAGCTTTCAAGCCTGAATTCTGACCATCTTTTGCCACATTTCCGAGCAGTGGCGTGAAAACTATATTTTCACGCCACTGTTCGGAAAGGTGGCAAAAGATGGTCTAAAACCAAGCTGGAAAGTAGGCAATAGCTACAGCATGTTTCATTGTAGTAGTGGTTGTTCAGGTGCTACTACAGCAATGAGTATCATTTAAGCCTCTCACAGACTGGCGCGGCAATAGAACACTTGTCATTAGCTGTCAAATTTACTATGGTTCACCACCGCAGGCCGCGCCAGTGTCATGCAAGCTTAAAACATAAAACTCAATAAAAGGTCTTTTTTCTGGTGCAACTTTATCCTTAAAATATAATATTAGGTTATTTATAGGAACAATTACTTGTTTCAAAAAAAAGCAACGGAAAAACCATTGGCGGCCTCTACACGGTGAATAATTACTGTGATGATACTGTTTGTCAGTATTTGCAGAAATATTTAGTATGGTAGCAGTATTGAATGGCCCTTTAAACGCTAAATATTTATCGCCTCAGTATTAAGGGTGGCCAGACGGTAATTCTGGTTCTTTCATATTCTCATCTCGCTCTATATTATAGCTGCGTACCGCTCATACCATCCACCAAGCGGAACGTGGGGTGAGCCTTTTATTTTAGTCGCTGACAGTGACACTGCCTGTCGCGTCGACATAAATAAAATAAACGTCGAAGGTGCCTTCTACAATCTGGAGTTGTAATTTGAATTCAAATCTTTGGTAAAGGACATCGAGTTTGGTTGAACAATATTATTAAGACATGTCCCTTAATTATTTATTATCTGTGGGCGGATTTCAAAATTTCCGGATAATTCTGCAGTATATTGACAGTCCTGTGATACACGTCAATATGCATGTGATCCATATTGTGATATGGGTGGATTGTCAGTATTTAATCACCGTGTAGAGGCCGCTATTCAGTTCACGCTTAAGACGATGCAGGGGTGGCCATTTTTCCATACAAACGTAATCCCCCGTTTCCTCCCTGGATAATAACAAAAGAGCAAATATTTTGCATTCATATAATAAATACTGACCTCTGACATGTCCCTATGTTTCGTTTTACCTAATTATTTGTTTATTTTAATAATTAGAGACCCTTTTAAACCACGAAATTCGCCGCTTTTCGGCGCCATAAACACACGCTCAGTAAACTAATTTAACGAACACAAATGAAAAACAGAAAACCTAGCCAAAGCCCTCTTAATAATATAAGTGAAAGAAAAACTAAAACTGGTGCAAAATTAGAAGAGAAAATAGGGTACTACCAAACCCTGTTTTTGGTGGGTCAGATCGGTCCAAATCGGATCGGATCGGTTTCAAAATTAGAAAACTGGGGGCATTGCACGCACACATTGATGATTTACGCACACATTCACAGAAACACCTCTAATTAGCGAGAAACGCGAAAGAAATAGGTTTTACATAAATCAATTTTTCAAAAAGCTCGGTCACCGCGCGTTATCTTAAGGCGTTTTTACTTTAGTAGCTGACTGTGTTTTTTAGGCAAAACGCTTGTAAGTTTAGAGTTGGTTTGAAGCAAACAACAGAAAAACGCCTCTTAAAAGTGATAAAAAAGGTAAATAAAAAACCGGCCATGTGCAAGTCGGACTCGCGTAAAAAGGGTTCCGTACCTATAAAAAAATATTTTATTCTGCGTGTTTAGTATTTGTTGTTATAGCGACAACAGAAATACATCATCTGTGAAAATTTCAGCTGGAACTAGTTATCACGGTATCAGTGAGATACAGCCTGGTGACAGACAGACGGACGGACAGACGGACGGACGGACAGCGGAGTCTTAGCAATAGGGCCCCGTTTTACTCTTTGAGTACGGTACCTACCCTAAAAAGGCGGGATCGGAAAATACTTACTGAATTGTAGGTAGTGCAAATTGTGTTTGACAAAAAAATACACGAAACACGACGTATCTACGCTATAATGTACTATATACATAGTTATGCAAATGTTTTCTTATTTCCTCGCAGTAGTCGTGAAAAGCACTATGTAATGCCTCGGCCGGAAACGCTAAAGATGGACTCGTATTATTTAAGGGCCTCCACTATGATGTGTCGGCCCTAAAACTCACCCGTCCATCTTTGAGCGGTTTTCCGGCCTCTCCTACAATTTACTATTAACTCTAGCTGTCAACACAACGAATACCTAAATTAATAAACGGCCGGCAACGCGCTTGTGACTACTATGGAAGTATGGAGCTGCAGGCGTCCATTTGTGTGTCTGCTGACCTTCAGGCTTGCTACCGTCGGGGTGCTGCTAGGTCGGATAACCTCCTCGAGTGTCTGGACTCTACCGATTCCTCTTGATTCGGTTGATCCGCAGGAATGGGTAGTGTCATGGCCGGTGCGTCCTCGAGACAACGGCAAGTGATAATTTAGTGAACCCTAAGTTATCGCTTGCTGGTGTTACAAATAACCTGACACGGGGGGGTCGGGGGGTTCCGATTAGGGAATCGCAAGATTTCCCAGGTGCGGCTTGAGGGAGAGGCCATTGCCGTTTGCCTCTATAATAAATAACGGACCCGGAACCCTGACAAATCCTCTGCTATCAGAGGATTCATCTTAGGCGCGGGGGCTGCGACCGCCAGGCCGGGGCCGAGTTGTGGCTGCGAGGGAGAAAACCTCTATAAAACGTTACAAGGGGACCTGAGAGGGTGAATCCGAGGTCTATCACCCTCTCCCGGCGTAGAGGTCCTTTGGTCGGGTCGGGAAGCGTGTGGTGTTGCCCTGCACGCTTACGACGGGAGCCCCCCCTTTTGCCTCAGTAGTGAGGGCAGCTGCGGCTGTTGCCGAGGGGCGTCGTGGTGAAATGTTCGCGATCCCATGACGCCCCTACTACACGGCAGGCAGGCAGAGGGCATACCTTGGTGGTTTTAGACGGTTGTCCGGAGGGTTCCCGGGAGCCCGTCATACCCATCCTAGTTCCTCGGCTAGGTGGGATGCGTAAAGGCATTTCCCCAAGTAAAAAAAAAAAGGCTTGCTGCCGTCGTGGTGTATAAAAGATACCTTACTGTTTTCAGATTAGTAATAATTATTCATCTAATCAGTAATCATACATATTTAAGCGCTGTGATATTGTGTGTACCTATTTATTTATTGTTAGGTGTCCATGCTCAAAAACGAAGCATTACCTTTTACAAAATAGGTATCACTAACTACTATTTGGGTTAAAACCACATCCTAAAAGAAGTTAGCTACCCAAAACCATATTTACTAAATTACATTTACTGGAAATGAAGCGAAACAAAAAGTATTTTCGATGTCAATTTTAGGTTTACTCCGTGGTCCCCAATGGCACAAAAGCCACTGGCTTTATTTCTTATAGAACAAAAAATAATTTCTTTCTTTGAATAAAAGCAGAACGACACCGATGAAACTTCTAACCTATTCCTGCTCAGACGATTACGCGAAGACACGTTGCTGTTCTTCTGTCCTTACCCATTAGCTCTGTACATGACACAACTTTATGTTTTGTCCCTCTTTAGTGTATGAAGTGGGAAGCGCGGTTGGTAATTGGAATTATTACCAGAAATAAGGATAGGGCACGATTGATGCTCAAGAAATATAATCTTATTTTTGTGAAAATATGGAACGTTTCGAGTCCTTCAAAGTTTCGTAGATACAATTTAAATATTTTGTCACGGAAACGCTGCTTACATAATAATACTGTTGGGGGCGCTTTTCGTCGGCAGCTCTATTGCTACGAGTAGAACCGGATATTGTTATTTTGCAATAGTTTTATTTCGCTTACGTACTCGTATTAAGCTAAGTTAAATATGGGCATGTCTTCCTAAAACCTACATTGTTGAACGAGCGAGTGAAGGAAGTTCTCCGTTTCATCTTGGGCAAAAAATCATTCGTATGTCCGGTGTCTGTGCGGCTGTTCTCCTCTACCTGTAGGTCGCATTTCTCAACCGATACTCTGGAAATTTTGTGACCTGATTCAAAAATTAAACAGATGTTCTTTGCAGATTCAGATTTTAAAATATATATATGTTTTTTTTAATACATACTCGCGAGTTCTACAGTTCACAGAGCCACTAGTATAAAAATTAAATGTGCTATTGTGCTTACATCATATTATTGTCACGCGTATTTTCTACTAGTACTAAAGATGAGTATGATGTAGGATTTCCTTAGTTCAAGAATATGTGAACACACTTTAATGACAAAGGAATAATTTCGCACAGATCTCGACTCTTCGTCGTTTAGTTGAATTAAATGTGAATAAAAAAAGGTTTCCTTGTTTCCTAAAGATTAAACATGTCTGTGTTAATAATTAATGAAATATACTTACTTAAAGCAATATTTTGTACAAGCTATTAAAAATATTTGGCGTCGAAGTAGACTCCCTATGTGTAACACAATAAAGTCGTGATTACATTATCCTGAAGGTTACATTACAATAAACACGACGAACATTAATTAGGTAAGTACCTACAAAGTTGCTACGAAAATATAAACACAATTTATGTTACTAAGTAAATTGTTTGAATGAGGGTATATTGTGGTAACCATGACCCGTAAATTAAATTTATGCCTTATTCAAATAAATTATACATTCATCCGCGTACCGTTTACATGTTCCACTAAGCAGAGCTATTAATTCTTTTATTTCAAGTGCGAACTGGATGAATTAAAAAGCCATTACTGGCTCAGAAATAAATCATCCGCCTTCCGTTGCAACATTCGCTCAGATGGTTTAATTTACATTGAGAGGGCCGAGTTCCGCTTAATTCCCGATCCGGGCCGGGCTGCCCCAGATAAATAAAACGCCATATTCGTGTTAGAATTTCTTATACAGTTATGCCTCTTCGACTACAGCGGGAAGTGGCCGCTCCCGAATTTAACGAGTTGTTGACTGTAGGCTCTCCCGGCCCCCAAAATTACGAGCCCCGGATAATTTTTTTGTTAAGAAAAATTAGGTAAAAAAACGGTATTAATGTCGCTTTTTGTTAAACGCGAAGACCTCAATTAATGTCATTCTTAACTTGTCTAAATAAACCATTTGGTGGCTGAAAGAAACTGGATAAAATATACATGATTTTACGGAATTGGCTCCATATGGAGCTTTCGCTATGATCTGATAAAGCGATTATGGCTTGCTGTTAGTTACACTGAAGCTGCTAGAAACTTGGCAGAAGTTATATTGGATTTGGGTGTTCTTTTAAAGGATTATGAATATGATAACTGTTTTTTTAAACGATGGTGTTAGATTGTTCAACAGCCTTTAGATATTTAGAATTTTTATTTCATAATTTACATTTACAATAAAAATTAAAGCTAGCTTAATTGTTATGAATTTATATTAGCATCATACCCCGAAACTTAAATCCCTGCTGATGCAGAAGGCCTATTATTCGGTAGCTGAATTCCTGGACGAACAATTTTAATGATATTTTAAATAACTTTGACTGTATTGCTTCTTATATATATACCTGTTGCCATTGTTTTTAATGACCTTATTATGATATTTTAATGTAATGAATGACAATGTATGATTAATACGAAATAAATGAATATGAATATAATTGTGAAATTTAGATGCGATACCTGGACTATCAAGTCCGGGTACCATTTCCAACCAAAAAGGACGGTTGTCTGATATATAGGCAGAAACGATACAGACTGTCTTTGAGCACTTCAAGACGTTTCAGCTCAATCTTTACCTTTTCATCTTCAACTGAGTCCAGAATTAACTTGATTAGGTACCTAATCACAATTAAGATTTCGCTGAAGCAAATGCCGTCTGATAAGTACTTACTTGTCGAAGTCAAGTGAGTCTTCAACTTGACTGTTAAGTTCGCAAGTAGTCCGAAGACATCTAACTGGATTAAACGACTACTGTCATAGATAATGGAAGGGCTTACTAACCACTAAACGTAGATGCTCATCCAGTGACCGGCCTCAGCTAACTTTGCTTTGCTTTGCGTATTGATATACTGCACGGCTGTCACAGGACGGCCCGCGAGCAGCCCCCCTATTCTGTAACTAGTTTTAAGCTCACCTCAACGCTCACCCACAATTATACCTTGACACCGCGATGCGTAGTTATTAAGCGTAGGTATAAAGGCCTCGTTTCGTAACGGGTGACTGGCGGGGTGAGCCGCATTAACGCGTAGCGAATAACAGCCCTGTATCGGAAGCAGCGACATAGACTATTCCGATTATTCGTCTGCTTCTAATTAGAAAGAGATGGATAGAGTATCACACCGCGACATAGCTCGCTGAATAATTCAGGGTGGATTTTATCACCGGCTCTGAATAACGTTTTTTTATCACTCAGGATATACTAAAAAAAAATTGCTCCTTACTGTATTAGCGCTTCAAGTTTTCAAATAGCTATATGAAACTGTTTGTGTTGATAAGGAGTTGTCCCCATGTAAAGGGCCAAAGTTTCAAGCGACAGGTAAACTAGGGCGTTAAATGTGAATTGACAACTTGATTGTCGCTCAAAGAGACGAGGGTTCTCCGTCCCTCTAATGTGGAAATGCATTGATGTTTACTTTGGCGGTGCTCGGAGGTAGTATGCCGGCGATATTAAACTGCTGATATTAAAATATTGTTTGTATATATGTTCCATCAGTTTCTTTCCAATCCCAAGATGATAACAAAACAAGGCGGTAATTATAAAAAAATACAAGATAACTATTCATTTAAATAAATAAATGAATATTAGGGGACAATCTTACACAAATCGAAGTAGAACCTACAGTAAGCTCAATAAGGCTTGTGTTATGTTATGGGTACTAGACGACGATATACCTATTTAATAAACTTAGATACTTAAATACAAAGGTTAAAGGTTAGCTGGAAGAATCAAAGGGATAAGTTCGCCTTTGTACAATTTATTTATATTTTCTCTGCTATGTACTTGTTTTTTTTGTGCAATAAAGTGTTCACTACTACTACTACTAAATACATAAAAAAACATCCAAGACACACAAACAAATATTCATGCTCATCATGCTACTACTCCTACGATTTAGGTAATTTAAAAAAGTACAGGTCATATTATTAAGTATTAGCTACCTACTTGGTGCTAAAAAGACAATTTTGTCGGCAACTCCCACACACCTCGTGGGAATTAGAAACGCAAGAAAATTACTTTTTGCTACGTTGATGTATTTGTATTTTTTATGGAGCCTAATTAGGTACTTAAGCTTTGTGCTATTACATTACAGAACTAGCTGCCCGCGCGACTGCGCTCGCTTATAACAAAGAACCCAGGGGCGCTACTGCTAAACGAAAACGAAGTTCGTTCCTGTATCTCCTTCTCTGTCACTCGAATAAACAAGTGCGACAGAGAGGGAGATACAGGAACGAACTTCGTTTTCGTTCCACGGTAGGGCCTCAGCCGAAGCCACGGGATAAGACATAATAACCCATATAAAAGTACACTTTATGCTCGAAGTTGTAAACGATTAGGTCGAACTTCGAAAAAAGGTCAATCGTCGAATCTGACTCGGCTGGCACGGTCGGAAAGCTACGACACGGCACATCTTTTTGTCCAATATACTTCCATTCCACACTGACTCAAGACGAGAATCGTTGACCAGTGTGTGTTCCCAGTTGTAGTATTCACTTCTTTGCCGATTCTAAAGGTATATCTGTATAGCTTGGCTAGCCAGCGCACCACCCCTCCCGGCAACGGTCGGACCAACACTCCCGTCATCGTGACGTATGCGCACTAGATAAGCACAGATACACTACACCAGTGATGACTTATGGCACTGAACCGTGGTGATACTAATCGCCTCAAAGAAGGGATCTGTCACTCAAAAGGCAATGGAAAGGGCTATGGTGGGAGTTTATCTGCGTGGTCGTATCAGAAATGAGGCATGGTAACCGATATAGCTCTCCGAACCGCTAAGCTTAAAACTCTTTTAAGTGGAAGTACGTATAGGTAAACAACTTAAGTATAAGCCCCTCTGCCATGTAGGGGTGACGTGTTCGAATGCATTCAGGGGGCGTACTTTACATGCCGATGACATCAATATGACGTCACGCTATATCTATTCACACGTGGAATAGTTAATAGGTACCTACTTGATACGTGAACCGTAAATTAAACTATTTGTTTTGTTTTTATACATACCACCAGGGCCCGTACTTATCATGCCGTTGACGCAAAAATGCCGTCACGCTGCATAAGAGTTTGATTGCAATTGTATGTATAAAAACAAAACAAATTGTTTAATTTACGGTTTACGTATCAAGTAGGTACCAATTAATTATTCCACGTGTGAATAGATTACTTTTGAAGTAATTTGTACACGATTAAAATGATTGACAACTAATGATTAATAATGACAATAAAACTATTTGGGATCATTCTATATGCAGCGTGACGTCAAATTGATGTCATCGGCATGAAAAGTACGCCCCCTGGGCATTAATAGTTACGTTTGTTAGACCCGCCGAAGAAAAACTTATTGGGCAATAAGTGTTTTAGGTAGGTATTGAATTAAAAACCGGTCAAGTACGAGCCTGACTCGCGCACCGAGGGTTACGTACAAACTTTCATACACCATACCCGTCATGTCAGCCTATGTTTGTTAATCAGCGATAGCTTGTTTTATCACGCGCACCGATTTCGATTAATTATTTTTTATTTGAAAGAAGGGACTTTAAAGATAATCTGATTGGAATTTGAAGTTATAAAATTAAGTAAATTACAAATAATAAAATACGCTAGTTAGAGATATCGTTTTATTTTTCCTGTATTATTTATGTTACTCTTAATCATATGTAATTATTTCAGAGATACGGGGGGGGGGGGGGGGTTTCTACATTTTCCTTAATAAATCAAAATTTAATCACTGTAGAAAAAAAACGGTTTTAGAAAGTGCAACTCAAGCCCTTTCATATGATACCCCACTTGCTTTTTAATTTTTAACCCCCCTCATATTCGTCATTTACACAGAAAATAAAAATGTATATTAAAGATTTTCATTTTCCATACACGTGTCTTAACCCTCTCAAAAGTTGTTCCAAATTAAGAATGGATAGCTTAAGTAGTTCCTGAGATATTTAACTTTGTGACAGACGGACGGACGGACGGAGTCGCACCATAAGGGTTCCTTTTTAACCTTTTTGGTACGGAACCCTAAAAACAGGGTCTATTACATAGGAGGTCTAGGTAAATAAAATAATATATACATCTTGCACCACTCGTGTGAAGCCGGGGCGGACAGCTAGTTATATATAATTGTGAACGAACTTTTAAATTATGTAGAATAGTTTCACAGACATTACCTATTTTTGATCATTCGTCTTGGGCTTTTTAGGGTCCCGTACTCAAAGAGTAAAACGGGACCCTATTACTAAGACTTCGCTGTCCGTTCGTCCGTCCGTCCGTCCGTCCGTCCGTCCATCCGTTCGTCCGTCCGTCTGTCTGTCACCAGGCTGTATCTTAAGAACCGTGATAGCTAGAGAGTTGAAATTTTCACAGATTATGTATTTCTGTTGCCGCTATAACAACAAATACTAAAAACAAAATAAAATATTTTTTTAAGGGGGGCTCCCATACAACAAACGTGATTTTTTTGCCGTTTTTATACATAATGGTACGGAACCCTTCGTGCGCGAGTCCAACTCGCACTTGGCCGGTTTTTTTATTATCAGCGATAAATATGAAATTCAATATAATCAAGTAGGTATATTCAATGACGGAGAGGAAACTAAGTAGGTACCTAATCGTTCTTTTATGTATACCAGTGCTTACAACCATCAGTAATTTCCACTGTTGGCTGTATTGACGAATCTGTCCCACGAAATAATATGATGATTTCAATCATAACATGAAAATATATTACAAAGACGGTCCACAGATCGTTAGTTCCCATTAGTTCCGACGACTAGTTATCGCGCAATCGACCGCCCGGTACACTGAGCTGCAAAAACACCTACTTACCTCCTTTTGTCCATTTAGAATAGGATTCTGCTGTATATTTTTATCTCGCTTGCTCTTACACATTCTTATGCCAAAGTGAACGATTTCCCGAACCTGAATACTGTTCTATGCGTTCACGAACTGTATAAAGTTGATGCATAGTAAATGAACCGATACGATTTAGGTACAGGTAGCAAAATACGAATGACTCAATATGGGCGCAAATTAAATAATTGCCAATAATGGTCATTTTGGTATATGTTACAACAGCAATTTTACTTAATAGGGTTATAATGTACAATATTTACAATGTCCCAATCCTGAGGAAAATGTAACTGCGTTCCAAAAATCGCGTCGTTGTCGTTACCTATATTAACGGCGATGTCCGTAAATAAGTATTTGTCCACGGTAGCTGCATAATATTTTTTACAGTTTTATTCCAATTTAATACGAGTAGAACAGAAGACAGAGAATCGTCATAAAGCTTTTCTTGAGAATGACCCAAGCAACGTCTCAAAAACTAGCATAAAATCACGATGTCGATACGATACGATATAGTGTGCGAAACTGTACCCATTCCCATAAGTACCACAGTCACTTTCGTAATATATCATTCGTGGCAACGATGACGTCATGCCGCTATACTGTCTCCGAGTCAATAAAACAATCGTAATTAACTCAGTTAGCCTGTTACAATTTGATGAGAATTACTTTCAAAATAAGTACAATCTTACACAAATCAACCTAGGCCCACGGTAAGCTCAATAAGGCTTGTGTTGTGGGTACTAGGCGACGATATATATAATAGATATATACATATAGATACTTATATACATATATAACATCCATAACTCAGGAACGTTTTTAAAAATTCGTGATAAACACACAAATAAATGACCTGACCGGGATTCGAACCCGGGACCTCCAGCTTCGTAGGCAGAGTCACTACCAACTGGTCTACGGAGGCCGTTAAAAACTATGTTTGTCACTATGTATTTTTGTGGACATTTATCTAACTTCTAACGTTTGTTAAATCAAAAATTAAATTAGTAAAATATGTTTACGGAAAGATGTGGTCATCAATATAATTCAAGGGTGGTCCCAAAGGACATGTCCGGTTCTCAGACAACTTGGGGCCAAAATGTACAGGATTAAAAATTGGTCATGTCATGAATCTCGACTAATTATAAAGGTTTCGTCTGTCCAATTTCACGACTTTCAACAATAGTCAAGCATTCTAATTACGAAGGAAGTATGGAGTGTATAATGAGAGTAGTTAAAATGTGATTTTATGCGTTTGGCCATTGTGGGATATTTACTCGTAAACTGATTTTGTCTTCGATATATTTTTGGTACAAACGTCAACACAGTTACCTGACCATCCTGTATTTATATTGAACCTTATTACAATGCACATAAAGTGCACGGATGGTCAGTCAGCTGTGTTGTCGATAGTACTACTCTAGACCATGTACAAGTACATTCAGGCCCAAACCCAGGGACGTCCTTTAAAGCTCGTATCGAGTCAATGGAAGTTAAGCTGCGATTATTGATCCTTATAATGTATCGCAGCTTAGCTTAGGTCGGGATTTAGTTCATCACTTTCGCGCTGTATTGGAATTTGAATGTGTTTCGCTCGCTCGTATTTATAAGTTAGTCAGGCGCGCGTTTTGTTTGTGCAATAAAGTTTAAATAAATAAATAAATAATGCGAAGAGACAAACAAAAGTAGATCTGGTAAAAAAGTATCCAAAAAGGCGTCCGGCTACGACTAAATGATACTCGCTCGTCCCCATATTGTGAATTAATGATTCCCATACTAAGTTTGGTACAGTTAGTCTAGAAAGAGATTTTCCACTTTTCGACACTATTCTTACCAAGGTTCAATAGTGTTCCACTTTCTTGGCTACTGTCCCTATGAGCGTTTTCGTGCGCGTACCCAAACTGTTTGGCTGGCACAACTTGCCACAAAATTGTTTGTCATGCAACTAACTACATCCGACCCTTTCGCATTAGGGTAGTTTGAAAGAAATTGATGCGTTCTGTCTTGTTGGCGTGTTGTTTCTTGAAGCATGAAAATGATTTTCCGACTTTACTTTATTTTCTTGAAGATACTGTTCTTCTAGCCGTTACACAATGCTATTTTCTGTTATTAGTGGCAGCTAGCCGACTTGTAAGTCTGTAATAGCATTGTATGTATAGGGGTAAATTTTTCGTCAAATCATATCATGGGCCTGCGTGTAGTAATAGTAACTCGTGCCGAGGATAAACGCGTGTAATTGTAGTCCGTGAGCCCGCTCCTAAAATGTCTACGTCTTATGACATCAAGCTAAAATGTATGGCACACATCGAAAATGGTCGAAAATGTTGTGCTGAGTGAGTTTGAGAAGAACCTTCACTACACGTCAAAATTTAAGGGTATATTAGTACGACACACGTGACGACGATTTAGATTTAGATTTAGATTTATTTATTTCGAGATAAAAATTACAATATAGGTTTGCATACAATGTCAAAATTATAAGAATCCTTATCACGATCGTCAATAATAAGAAATAAAATTTAAAAATATTCAAAATGTAAATACACAAAGTGGAAATCGTAGCTCCAATTACGGATTGTCATTACAGGATGGACAACAGGACAATAAATCAAATAATCTCTTAAAAAACCATGTCCATGAACTCATGAACAGAGTACAGAGGGTTATCCAACAAAAGATTTCTCAGTCTACGCCTAAATGTTTCGTCACAAGGTTCGTTTCTTATATCGGCGGGTAGGTGCTCGAAATAAGTAGGCCCTATAACCCGGGGATTTTTCTCTGAAAGCGCCATGCGACGAGGAACTGTCCTTAGGCGCCCAGTTGAACGAAGCTGTTTGCCTGGTACATTCACACGTTCAAACTGGGAAATGTTTTTTCTTACAAATAAGAGAAGCTCAAACAGATGTTGTGAGTAGTGTGTCATTATGCGTTGCGTTGAGAATAACTTCCGACAGGGGTGCCGATGCTTGACTCCTACAAGTACCCGAACTGCACGTTTTTGCATGACAAGAACTCTTTGCGCATTGGTGGAGTTACCCCAAAGGAGGGTACCGTAGGACATCAGTGAATGAAAATATGCAAAATAAACTTGTTTCAGTGAATCACCTGAGATTAGCGGCTTTAATTTTCTCAACGCAAAGACAGCACTACTCAACCTATCACACAGACTGTCAACATGGCGCTTCCAATTCAAATTTGAGTCGATTATAAATCCAAGGAACCTGCTTTCCTCACACAATGGCATTGAACAGCTTGCCATTGACAATGGCGTTGGTACTTTACGGCCAGAAAAAAGCATTATATTGGATTTGGCTACATTCAGTAACAGCCCGTTAGCCGCGAACCATGTTTGGAGTTGCGTGCAAGCCGCGTTTATTTTAACGCTTAGTTGTTCATAGCTGTTTGCACCGACCAACACGGTAGTATCATCCGCAAACAGTACTGATAACCCGGCTACGATATTCGACGGCAGGTCATTAACAAATAATAAAAATAGGGTATTTCCTAAAGCTGACCCTTGAGGAATACCTAAATTGATATAACCTGTATCTGATTGCACCAATTTGCCGTTTGCGCGTAGTTTTACGACTTGTTTACGCTTTGACAAAAACGAGGTAAACAATTGGTGAGCTTTGTTTCGAATGCCATACGATTTAAGTTTGTTCAGCAGCAGTTCGTGGCTGATAACGTCAAATGCCTTTGACAAATCGCAAAGCACTCCAGCCATCTTATTCTTGTCATCTAACCCAGTCATTATGCAATCGAATATCCTGTACGCTGCAGTGGTCGTAGACATTCCCTGTCTATACGCGAATTGATTATCCGTAAGCAGGCTATTCGATTCCAGATGACTCATTAGGTGAGACGACAAGATAGATTCGACCAGCTTAGAAATAGTGGGTACAATCGTAATTGGCCTATAGTTATTGACGTCACACCTGTCGCCCTTTCCTTTGAAAACAGGACAAACTCTGGTATTTTTTAAGACACCAGGAAATGTGCCCGTTTCAAAAATCAGATTGATGAGAACGACAAGTATGTCGCCAATAACGGGCCATACACTAAGAATAATGTTAAGCGAAATGTCAAAAGCATCGACGGTGCCACGTTTTTTCAACATAGGCCGTAAAGTCTTATTTAGGAGATCGATAGTGACAACTGGTAGGGTAAAAGCAGGAGTAGACTCTGGTGTATCTAAGTGTCTGTGGAGATACTGTGTGGATTTTTGTTTGTCACCCTGTATTGCGTATTTTGACCCTATTCCTAGAAAGTGAGTGTTAAGAGTGCTCTTCAAAAAAGCGCTCGCTCAGAATTCGGTATTTTGACAGGCGTAGTGCTTTTGTGTGTGTAAATACTACTACCACCCACACAAACGTACCTAACCCCCACATGCACAGCTAGATCGCACCAGCCGCGGGTGCCGTCCCTTTCTAGCTATATGTAAGTGCGATCGGGATAGAACTAACCGCGGAGCTTGCCGATGCAAATAGCTGTATAGCGCACCGTTGGAAATCGCTCCGTGACCGATATTGATACTTGCACTAAAAAGTGGTAAACATTACTTCGCTAACATGATGCTCTAACTTGAACAAAGTAAGTATTTGATTTTTGTGCACATGTTTTCTATTTATATTAAAATACTATGACAAAGTATATTCATTCTTTTTTACTAGCTTTATATTAACTTGCACTGTTCGTATGTATGTAATTATGTAAGTATGTAAGTTGTCCGTCAAAATTTGTAATTCATTTTTCAGTCACTTCCCGTTATCCAATTGAGCTGAAATTTTGCATGCATGTGTATATCGCATGACAATGCAATATTATGATGATTTGGAGCTGATCTAATGCTGGAGCAGGAAGTTGGCCATAGGAACTCCGCAATAAAACGACACAACCCTATCGAGTTTGGGCTCGTTATAATCGTCTCAATGAGTTGTTGATGATGGTATGCAGAAAAGTACAGTCGGCAATAAAAGCTTGTACCAAAAATGAACATTTTGACAGCAACTTATTTTTGTATAAAATAAACTAACAAGTTTTAAAGTTGTCAGTAATAAGAATAATAATTTGCTGTCTGGCACTACTACTTTCTAGCCGTGTAGTACTGTCGGGTACTACACGGCTAGAAAAACACCGATTTATGCCTGCTTCCTGGACCTCTCCAAGGCCGCCGACAGAGTGGACTACAATATTCTCTGGGCAAAACTGGAAGAAGCAGATATTCCGGGTGATTGTACAGGCTTGTTGAGGTACTGGTACCAAAACCAATTAAACCAGGTGAGATGGGCCAGGACTTTGTCCACAGATTACAGGTTGGAATGTGGAGTACGGCAGGGGGGCCTGGCGTCTCCTAAACTGTTCAACTTTGACTTATGTCAATTAGTACTGCAGTTCTTTTTAGGGTTCCGTAGCCAAATGGCAAAAAACGGAACCCTTATAGATTCGTCATGTGGACGGACATGTCTGTCTGTCTGTCTGTCCGTCCGTATGTCACAGCCACTTTTTTCCGAAACTATAAGAGCTATACTGTTGAAACTTGGTAAGTAGATGGGTCATTGTCAGATTTAGGTTCGCATCTCTTCGGTGGACATTGCCAAAGTTAAGGGCTATAAAGCCTAATTTTTGGTTGATCTCTGAATCCGCATAAACGGCGTTGCCCCTTCTATAATCCTATGTGATAATAGTACATTATGATACAAGTGTGCTATGTTGGTCATTACACTTGAGTCGGTTTTTAAGCCTGAGCCGAAGGCGAAGGCTTAATGGAGACGAGAAGTGTAATGACCAATGCTCACGTGTTTCATACGACGTTTTTCAACACATTTGCGAGGAAAAAAAAAAAAAAAAAATGAAAATGTTAAAAGATATGTAATGAAAAGGCACTAGTGCGATAATGTAATGTAAAAGTCACGGCATGGGTAATATTCTGCATTATTTTGCTAATATTTAAAAAGATATGTAATGAAAAGGCACTAGTGCGATAATGTAATGTAAAAGGCACGGCATGGGTAATATTCTGCATTATCAGTGTAAATACGCTGTAGTAAGACCTACTTTACGAGCAGGTGTGTTGAAAAAACATATTATATGTGAGCGTAAGCCCGTAACTTTTGACCACCGGAAAGATGATTTTTGTTTTTGTGACTGACAATGACCCAGATGTATTCTGTGAACCGCATTAAGATTTTCACACAAAAATCGAAAAAAAAACATTAAGTTTTAGGGGTCCCCATACTCAGAACTGAAACTGAAAAAATTTTTTTTTATCAAACCCATACGTGTGGGGTATCTATGGATAGGTCTTCAAAAATGATATTGAGGTTTCTAACATATTTTTTTTCTAAACTGAATAGTTTGCGCGAAAGACACTTCCAAAGTGGTAAAATGTGTGTCCTGTAACTTCTAAAATAAGAGAATGATAAAACTAAAAAAAAATATATATGATGTACATTACCACAGATGTATGAATATATTATATAGTATTCTATGCTCTGAGTACATTATTATGTAAACTTCCACAGAAAATTGGTTTGAACGAGATCTAATAAGTAGTTTTTTTTTAATACGTCATAGATCGTAAACCGCAATTTATTTCACGGAACCCTTCATGTGCGAGCCTGACTCGCACTTGGCCGCTTTTTTTTAAATGTATAATAATAATTGCTAACATAGTTTTAAGTTTATTTTGTTACTAACAGTATATGCACTATCACATGGTCTGAAATAAAACTATTGAATTGAATTGAATTAAACGAGGATTTGAAAGACGATAAGGATATTGACCGGGAGAGGAGGGCCTTATCAGTCCGCTGCAACATGCTGGCATGCAGATTTGGTAAGTGTAGCAACGAAGTCAGTGACATTGTTCAATGCATTTTGTCAGTGTTTCTACACTTGCCAACTGTGGTCTAAATTTATGCGAAAGTCGTACAGCACCATGAGGGTGCAATATAATGATGCATTTCGCACGCTCATGCGGCTGCCGCGCTACTGCAGCGCGTCCTGCATGTTCGCTGAGGCGCGGGTGCCAGATTTCTTCGCCGTAATGAGGGCGAGAGTTGCCGCTTTCTGGGACAGGCTGGGGCGCTCTCAGGACGAGATCCTCAAGGTCATCTACAACGACCTGGAGAGCCCTATTTTCCGATATTGGCTATCTGTGCATGATGAAATATTTAAGAACTTCACTTAGGCGTCAGATAGCTAACAATTGTGCGTGGAATTATAAATCTGGTATCTAAGAAATTTCTCTAACCTTGGTCAACCAATATGGAAAACGCAAATCCGTTGAAGAGAGCAATGGTGGAAGAAAATAAATGGCTCTTTAACGGTTTAGAAAACGGCCGAAGGGGCACAATCAATTCAATCAAATTAAAATGCCTGACTGGTAGAGAATGCCTCATGGCATTAAGTCCGCCATTTTTACTTTCCGTTGTATAGTGCAATAAAGTTTAATTAAATAAATAAATCAAGAGTTTACAGAGCAGCATTTGATCTTAATTAAATAGCTATGCCGTACAATCATCATTGCAGCGGTTGGTACAGTAGACGGCAAACTTCGTGCGCAAATGACCTTGCCTGCGCAAAGGCGAATTGTACGTGCAAGCTGCCCCCCCACTTCCCCTCATTTGCGCACGAAGTTTGCCGTCTACTGTATCTAAGAAATTCTTAGACTTAGTTTAGGGCCTGGAGGCAACATACCAACGGAACTAGTAATGTGCAAAGAACGAAAGTTTCTTCCTACATTACCCAGTTTTGAACGAAGACTATTTTTTCTTTGTACGTTACTAGTAATGTAACTCAGTAATGTACGAAGAACAAGGGGATCATTTTTTTGATGTTTTAGTTTAACATTTTAATTTTAATTAAGTATCTTGTCAAACTTGTATTTGTATTTTGGGTTATGTTTCGCCTGTGAATAAATGATTAATTATTTATTATGTATGTCTTTCCCGCTCACGGGACAATGATGTCCCGGACCTTTGGGAGGCGTGCGTGGGGCTAGGTACCTACAAAGTACCAACTGAGCCAACACGTAGAGGCCCTTTTGACAATTTAATGAAATGCAAGGAGTACACCGAGCGGATGCTGTCCCTGCCCGTGTCATGGGACGCACACAGAGACAGCACCCGCTGGGGTGTATAGGGACTATTGCTGGTTGATGGAATCTAAAGAAAACGGGTTATTGGGTGAAAATGATGGACTAGTGGCTGGGCTATTGGGTGAAACATCGGACGCCTGCCTAATAAACTGTCTCATTTTTTATCTCTGGCAGACGGTGACTCGCCAACTGCTAGATGGGCCCCTATTATTAGAGACATTAAAAAATTGCCTAATGGCAACACCAGTCAGAGAGGCTGGGGGGGTAGAGAGGTGGCACTGGACTTTAAACATATAGCCAACTCGCCACTTAGGTGTCCACATCTACCCTCGAGCAACAGCTCTTGCGACTTTACTCTGGACAGCCAGTTAAGGCAAGCCAGAGGTGGGGGGCCTGTCCAACCAACCACCCGATCGGCTCAGCCTGACCACAGGACACCGCCAGGGGCACTCAGGTACGTAGGGTCGCTACTCCCTAACAGCCCGCCACAAGCTGCCTTACGTTGACTGATTATTATTATTATTATGTCAATCACTCGTTCAAGTTGAAAATGCCTCGTAAATCTACTATTGGTATATGGTTAGAAACGTACCCGGAACTGGTTTATAAAGAACAAGATTCCGTGATACACTGTTCTGTTTGTTATGTTAATTTGAAACAGTTCAAAAAACATAATATCAAAAAACATGTATCAAGTGATTCACATCGGAAGAAAAAAACCGGCCACGTGCGAGTTGGACTCGCGCACGAAGGGTTCCGAACCATTATCTATAAAAACGGCAAAAAAATCACGTTTGTTGTATGGGAGCTCTCCTTAAAAAAAAATATTTTGTTTTCAGTATTTGTTGTTATAGCGGCAACAGAAATACATAATCTGTGAAAATTTAAACTCTCTAGCTGTCACGGTTCTTGAGATACAGCCTGGTGACAGACAGACGGACGGTCGGACGGACAGCGAAGTCTTAGTAATAGGGTGCCGTTTTACTCTTTGAGTATGGAAACCTAAAAACGTGTACCTGGTAACAAAGAAGAATTTTACTGAACTGAACTGATTAAATGTAAAATTGTTAACTATTAATTTTTCATTGATTTCATTGCAAATCTCTATTTAACATTTTCAGAAAGTCAAAAGTTATCTAAAAGAGATCGGTCTTTAGCGATAAGACCGCCTGTTGTTTACCTCTACTTTTAATTTTCTTTGATATGTTATGTTGTGCTCTATAATGTATCGAAAAAATATTTGTATCAGAAGTCGATAAACGAGAAGTCCCCATGACAGCTCAAAAATGTTACGAGAATTCCGATGACTGGACTAACTAGTAAATAAATTAAATCTATCAAGTATCACGATCACTCGTACAATAATAATTGACTATAGAACACGTAGTTTAGACAAAAGGATCCAACCCACAAGATATCACCATTGAAATGTATGACTTTTGTTTTAGGTAGAAGGTTCAATTTTAAATGTTACGTATCCGGTGGGTTTGAGCCTTTTCGCTACACTACGTCATATATGGCAGCTATGCAATTCATAACTTGTCTCGATTAGCCTCACGAATGTATCCCCAGTATAGTTTGACCCCGAGGTTGGTAACAACTATGCCTAGTCGGAGATCAAAATAATATTATTTTATCTGAAGAGTGGCCGGTTAGCTTCGTGAATAGCCACAAATAAACACACTACACGTCTGTCTCGGAGGGCTATTCAGCCGGTACTGAGATATATTCCCGCGCGACGGTAAATTTATACTAGTTTTGAATAATTATTTATAAATATAAATTTTGACAAAAGTTATATTTTTTGGACTGGATATTGTTGGTACAAGCATGAACTTTAATGTTGTGTAAGATTCAATACAAAAATAATTCAACAATAATGAGAAAATCCTTGAGTTTTCAGTACGATTTTGTTGACAAATATGGTGTAATTGAGAACAGTTTACATATATATACGTGCAGAATAAGGAAAATTCGAGGCGGCTAGGCGCAATGGCAACATATTACGCTAGTGAAAATAGAAAAAAACAAGTAGGTTCTCATATAACATCATGGAGTATTAGGGGCTCAAATTTATGACTCTGCGCTCTCTTCAGAAAACTACTGTCGGTAATCGGGTATTTTCAGTTAAAGTATTCAGTTCTTCGTAAATTGGAGGCGGCTAGGACCAATATGAGAAGTTTACCTATGCAAATAAGTAATCAGGATCTAGAAAAAGCTCTCCGTTTCTTAGAATTACAACGTCAAAAATCCGTCATTCTCGCTTATTCCTGACCAAAAAACGAGCGCCCTCTTAAATTTGCCTGGTAGGTCACAATCCCTTATTTCCAAATTCGTGGTTGGATCTCGAAGGCTGATATGGTGCGATTTCGCTTTAGTTCCCACTTCTTCATTGACAATTCGCCACATTTCCTTAGGTTTGTTACTACTAGAACATAGCCTATTTTCAATGTGAGCTTGGCGGGCTTGGAGCGTTGTCGATTTAATTAAGTATGAGTAATGCTCAATACACTCTGTTAATATTGGATTGTCGGGGTACTGACGTCTTATTTCGTGGAGATCACTATGTTTTATAATTAAGTCAGCCAGCTCGTCACTCATCCATGACACGTTAACATTGTTTTTACATTTATATTTCTTAATTGGAAAGTGGATGTCAGTATAATATGTCAGTATATTAAATAATTTATTAAATTTGCAGTCAATGTCTAAATTAGTATCATAAATAAAATTAAAGTCATAATTAGCAATGTCAAGATAAAATAATTGGAATGCATTCTCACTAAATAACCGACGTTCAACTATTTCGTTTGTTTTGTTATTGTGCCCTTGATCTACAATTAACTCGTACCGTTGCGCGTTATGGTCACTAATTGCAGTATCCAACGGTGTTATTGTAATCTCATCATTCGCGTAGTTTGATAGCCCGCAGTCAATGCATGATGCACAATCAGCAGTCTCGCGTGTTGGAAAAGTGACGGTGTTACGACATCCATAGGCTCCTAATACGTCGTCAGTACGTCGTCTTAAATTGTTATCAGATAAATAATCCACATTATGGTCGCCAAGAATGAGAAATCTTTTGTTTTCGTCTGTTAGCTTATTTAATAATAATTCTAAATTCTCAATATAAATGTCAAAGTCACCATTTCCGGTTCTATATAATACTACAATTATCAATTTATAACAGGTAATTTCAATCGCCGCAAATTCAAAATGATATTGTACGGCGAAGGTGTGTAGGTCATTCCGCTGTCGATAGTGTATACCGTCCCGTACGTATAGCGCGGTACCGCCATGCGCGATGCTCGTGCGACAGTATGAATCGGCCAGCGCATACCCACTTAACCTCACTCGTACTATTTCATTTTTTCGGCTCCAAGTTTCGCTTAAACCTAATACATCCGGTTTCTCGTTACATGTTAATACATTTAAAAGTGATGTTTTACCACTTATGGATCTCACGTTCTGGTGAATAACTACAAACGTTGTGTTTATCTTTTTTTTGTTACATTTCGTTTTGTAGGCAAGTTTTTTGCCTGGACCACGTTAAACAAGCGAATTGATACACCGGTCGGCCAATTTTTTGCATCCCTTACGATCTTCTGCTTATCGGCTGGTATATCAAGGCGGAACGACGCGTATTTCCCTCGGGTGACGACTAACTGCTCGCAAACAGGCTTCAAGATACCCATTTGAGTCTGCACGTGATGAATAATGTCGTCCGACGTGGTGTCCTCGCTGAGGTTGAACACGTGCAGGCTCGTAACACGAGGGCCCGCAGCGCGCAGGCCCGTAGTGCCTTGCTGGATCGACATCTGAGTGGGACTGGTGTTAGTGGGTGTTGGTGCCGCTGATGGTGCAGCCGTCAGTACTGATGGCAGTGGACGCAGTACCGATGGTACGATCATCTAGCCCTTTAATAGTAGAGAAAGTAAAAAAAAGTCTGTCAGTTCTGAAATGGCCGGAAGTACTTGACGGACGGTGCCAAAGATGGCTACCTTTTACTACGTCATGTGACACATTAACGAAAATTTTTATAAACGTTTTGAAATAATAGTATTTTTAAGAACAAATGCCTCGTCAGTCTGCAGTATATTTGCGCGTTTTCTAACAACTACCGGCAGATGATCCTTCTTTTTTCAAGCTTTTATTTTTAGTTTTAACTGTCCCGTTGTCTGTTTGTAATCAAATCTTGCAAGTTAAATTTGACCCACTTCCCGGTTTCCGATTGAGCTGACATTTTGGCTAATAGTATAGTTTGGATGACAATTCAATATTATGATACCATCGAGCTGATCTGATGCCATCATCACAGAATCCATATACAGAAGGTGGCCATGGGAATTCAGTATTCGACCAACGTAACCCCGTTGAGTTTGGGCTCGTTAAAATCGTCTTAATGAGCAGTTGATTATGGTATCAATGCTTAAGAATCAATACCGTCTAAGTAACAAAAATACAATTTTACAGGAAGCGTGGCATGCTACTCGTTATTTTATTCTGCACCTAGCTGCATTAAAAATAAAAATGTTAGTTAGACAGTATTGATTCTTAAGCATCGGTATGCAGACAATTATAGTCGGCAATAAAAGCTTGTACCAAAAATTAAATTTTTGACAATAACTTATTTTGATAACCAGCCAACACAAAAAAAGCAAAGCAAATAAATTCAAATTCAAACACTTTATTTCGGTTTTTTAATATCCATATCGGGAAAGATAAAGGTAAAGGTTTTGATTTTGACTTTTGACAAGATATTAATTGAACAAGTTGGAAATGGCACGGATTTTGGCCAGATGCATTTAGCAACTGCCAGACACACGTAAGGGATAGGTAGGATACATTCATCATCCTCCTAGCGTTGTTCCCGGTTGTGCCCTGAATGAGCCCGGGTCCGCTTTGAGACCTCAGAGGAGGAAAGAAGAGGAGGCGGGCACGCGTAATGCGTTCATTGTGCTAGCTAGGAAAAAATAATAAAAATAAAAATTTACATATATTTTTTGGTAACGAGCGGTGTAAGTAATCTTTAATCGAGTAACTTGAACAAATGTATTTGGGTTCACAGCAAGGAATTTCGTTTACAATTTTATTACATATTTACAATTTAAAAAAAAAAATTAAACCGACTTCAATTCAGTACTTTGCCAAGCCACATAGCTATTGCTACATGAAAAATTCCACATTTCCTTTTCAATTTACCACATGAACTGCTCTCCGAGAGCAAATGCATCGAATATTTGAGGAGTTCAGATGGTGAAGTGGAACTGATGATGAAGACCACAGATGTCTTATGGAACTCCTCAAGGATGTAAAGTACGTCAAAGATTCTGAGATGCTTCTGTTGAAGTAGCAACTAATGAAGTGTCAATTCTGAGATCCTTGAGAAATCTACGGAACTCCTCAAATATTGACAGACCACATAGGTATATGACTTGGATTTTTTCTGTAATAATCAACGCATTTGCTCTCGGAAAGCAGTTCACGTGGTAAATCAGAAAAGAAATGTGGATAATTTCATGTTTGTTGCCTGGCGAAGTATTTCATTGAAGTCGGTTTATATATTTTATCCGTATTAGGCTTATGTACAAACAACATGAATGGAGTTACCTAAAGTTAGTGAAAAAAATACAATGACATATTCCAATTACTGACCCGATAACCCGATTTGCATATATGAGTAGGAACATTGTCGGACAAGTTTTGGTTAATCCCGTAAAGGGTCGCCTTAGATAAACTCGTCCTGGATGCGGATTACAGTGTCGGAAGTTGGCTTAAATCGGACACTCGTGACACTATCGCCAGCCGATGTTCCACGGATTATTACCGGATTTCTATCACTTAATATAACTTTCACGCTAATTGTTATCGAGGTGAACCGCCTGGACATTTTTTCCAGAACATCGCGTCATATACATACATATTTCTTTACCTACGTTAATATTGTTTGTTTTGTGATACATAATAAAACATTTATAGACGATTTTATTTCTGGTATTTTTTTTAATAAACTATTTTGAGACATCGCCCATTTAATTGCATTTTCGTTGCGGCGTAAATTGCTAACTAGTTATCACACAGGATTCAGTCCGATAGAGGAACAGCAAATCCCTTTTTAACGAATATAAATATTTGTACAACTACTGTTTGAAAGAATCGGTGATCATAAATTACGTCCGTTAAAATATGATTGCGAGTAAATTTACAAAAGTTAAGTTTTTGGGATTGCCTTGAACCGACGCCATAATATATTTAACTTCTACCGGTCCGTCAAAAGCACTCCGTGCAACCCGCTGTACTTCGAGAATATAAACAAGTAAATATCTTACCTGTCCTTCTTTGCCATTCTACAGTGAGTTCCTCGGCGACTGTTTATTGAATCAAATCGTTGTCCACATGCGCTCGGCGGGCGTACGTAATATGTTCATTGTGCTGAAAGTGGAAAAATCTTACATTACGCCCGGCAACATATTTTAAGATCACATCAAGCGCGAGGTTCTTCTGCGTTTCGTAGGTCGGCCGTTAAGAATGAGTCTCATATGTGTGTGAGTATATTATTATAAGTAAGTATATAAATACTAGTGGCTCTTTTAGCTGTAGAAATCGCAAGCCTCTTCTTATTTTTTTAATTTAAATATTTCCAAAAACTGAATTGACAAAAAGATACCCTAGCTGCAATCGTCGAAACGTCGCTAGATTATGGTAATTTCGGACCTATCTAAAATGAAAAAAAAAGCCTTGTTTTTGAGATATTCCTTGATCAAACGTATTAATCTAAAAAAATAGTTAGATATGTACCCTTGGCATAATATTTTTAAACTTAAAATAATTTATTTATGACATTTATAAGAAATTATTTTGCCATGATGCCCCAGCAATGTTAGCATCCACCCACTATCACGATTATGTAAGGGTTTATTTTAGACCCTTACATAATCGTGATGGTGGGTGGATGCTAACGCTGGCATGGAAGCCTATTTTTCGTAACTTGACGCGGATAGTGTGTTGTGACAATCGCGTAGGCACAGTGCGCAAAGAGTTCGAAACATGTCGCCCGTAGGTACATTGAATACGTGAGTTTAATCATATAATTATTAGTATAAGGCGGCCTTTACAAATGTAAGTTACTGACGTAAGTTCAGTACAAATATTGCTTACAGACGACTTACATGAGCAGTATTTGTACTGAACTTACGTAAGAACTTATAAGTGTACAACAGGCCTAACGTCAATAATCCATACTTCCATACGAATGCTAATATACTCTATATTAGCATTCGTATGGAAGAAGTTCATGACGTAAGTTCAGTACAAATATTGCTTACAGACGACTTACATGAGCAGTATTTGTACTGAACTTACGTAAGAACTTATAAGTGTACAACAGGCCTAACGTCAATAATCCATACTTCCATACGAATGCTAATATACTCTATATTAGCATTCGTATGGAAGAAGTTCATGACGTAAGTTCAGTACAAATATTGCTTACAGACGACTTACATGAGCAGTATTTGTACTGAACTTACGTAAGAACTTATAAGTGTACAACAGGCCTAACGTCAATAATCCATACTTCCATACGAATGCTAATATACTCTATATTAGCATTCGTATGGAAGAAGTTCATGACTTAAGTTCAGTACAAATATTGCTTACAGACGACTTACATGAGCAGTATTTGTACTGAACTTACGTAAGAACTTATAAGTGTACAACAGGCCTATCGTCAATAATCCATACTTCCATACGAATGCTAATATAGAGTATATTAGCATTCGTATGGAAGTATGGATTATTGACGTTAGGCCTGTTGTGTTAATACTAATATACTAATCCATACTAATATTATAAATGCGTAAGTGGGTCTGTCTGCCTGTATGTTACCTCTTCACGCTTAAACCGCTGAAACGATTGAGATGTTTTTTGGTACGAGTATAAGTAGAGATAGTTTGAGTCCCGGGGAAGGACAAAGGATAGTTTTTATCCCGGAAATCATCTCCTAAGAGACTGAAAGTTTGTATGGAGCTACGATATAAACGAGTTCCACGCGGACGGAGTCGCGGGCAGAAGCTAGCAATATTATAAATGCGGAAGTGTGTCTGTCTGTCTATTTGTCTGTCTGTCTGTTACCCCTGCACGCTTAAACCACGAAACCGATTTAGATGAAATTTGGTATAGAGATAGTTTGAGTCCCGGGGAAGGACATATGATAGTTTTTATCCCAGAAATCATCCCCTAAGGAGGTGAAATGGGGGGTGAAAGTTTGTATGGTGCTACGATATAAACGAGTTCGTCGTGGACGGAGTCGCGGGCAGAAGCTAGCAATATTATAAATGCGGAAGTGTGTCTGTCTGTCTATCTGTCTGCCTGTCTGTCTGACTGTTACCCCTTCACGCTTAAACCACGGAACCGAATTAGATGAAAATTGGTATAGAGATAGTTTGAGTCCCGGGGAAGGACATATGATAGTTTTTATCCCAGAAATCATCCCCTAAGGAGGTGACATGGGGGGTGAAAGTTTGTATGGTGCTACGATATAAACGAGTTCTTCGCGGACGGAGTCGCGGGCAGAAGCTTGTTAAATATAAAAAGATGTTTCTGTACTATAGGTACAATTCATTTGGTTTGTGTGTATTTATTTTACTGTACCTCCAAGTTAGGGAGCATTATTAAGCCTTCTTACATTTAGAGGCTTACGACTTTGCGATTTGCCAGTCTCAGAATCACTTAAGAATTCATTATGATTTCAACTCATTGTTGAAATTGAAAATTAAATATAAATGTGCATGCTAAGTGGGTAGGTCACTCGGACAGAAAGGCATGAATGAGGCGCGCCCAAGAACGGCGCTCGCGACTTTCCTCGCTGAATAATTCATTTAATCCTTTCAATATCGCCGACTGAAGGCGGAAAGCGAGCTTAGCTGTTTTTGTCATTCCCATTGTGTTTGTACAAACAATAACTCGCGTTCGTAAAACAAAAGTTACTGTATCCTGATTCCTGATGCGACATCAATAACTCCGTGAAACTTGAACGAAGGTTCGCAAATTTGAAATTGAATTCGAGTTCATACAATTCATACGGTGTTGAATAATAGAACTTTTTGTTTAAATTTTATTGTAAGTTTTCTGTTTTTGCCACAAAAACTGGCGCTAAAGCTTAAACTCGAGAACGTGTCTGAATTACAGCATAATAGCATGTGACTCTTTTTTAATGTCACGATGATGACAATTTAGTGATACACCATTCTTAGCTAATTTATAGGCGCTATTTTCGCTCTTTTTGAGAACATATTTTGTAATAAACCATTTATTTCAGGCATATAAGGCCCATAGTTACAAATACTTTAAAGACTAACATACGTACAATTATAAAATTAAAAACGAATTATTATTTAGACGACGAAACAGCGTGGCTTCGTTAAGTCGTCAATTATTATTATGTTCAACTTTTGTTAGTTATACATTATGAGTGAATGTAATAATCATTCCCTCTCATACTTCGTACGTCATATTTCGCCTTGAGTTTCATCTAGACTTGAGAATGTAAAAATTGAATTAACGACGCGTGTATTTTTAGGGTTCCGTAGTCAACAAGGAACCCTTATATAGGTAGTTTCGCCATGTCCGTCTGAACATCTGCGGTTTAGCTCAGTGACCCTTTCTACTAGAAAGCTGTAATTCGGCATGGGTAAATAAATCAATTACGCCGACAATATAAAAATTAAAAATAAATTTGAATATTGGTTTTTT
Source organism: Epinotia brunnichana (assembly GCA_963854355.1). Lineage (NCBI taxonomy): Eukaryota > Metazoa > Arthropoda > Insecta > Lepidoptera > Tortricidae > Epinotia > Epinotia brunnichana. The sequence continues at coordinate 11,856,385 of OY977945.1, read as the reverse complement.
TATGATACTTATCTTCTCGTAAACTGGAGATGACATTTTGTTTGTTTCTTGGTAAATTCTTGGTGAAGGTTGTCGTTGGATAGCTTGCTGTAAAATATTATGGGCCCTTCAGAACATTTTTTCTATTCAGGGATCCGTTTGCGTGATATTGCGTTTTAGGGTATTCCACTCGTCTAAGATCTTTGTCCAATGTGCATTGCGTCTTACTCACTCATCAAGCAAAATGTGAGACGCAAATACATTTGATCAAATATCTTGGACAGCAATTTGACGAGTGGAATACCACCCTTAAAGCCCAAATTTTTGTTATAGTCCCATGGAGGAAATGGTTCCTATCAAAAACTTAAAGCTATGGACCTAACAAGTACCTGAATTACGACAATTTCGTCCCTTGATTGCGAAAACCGCTTAAGCTCCGTTTTGGACAAAACTGAGATATTAATACTGTTAGATTATGCTTTCGCAGCAGAACCAAGGTAACTGATATAGCCCTCCGAATTGCTAAACTTAAGTGGCAGTGGGCGGGGCACATTGCACGTAGAACCGATGGCCGTTGGGGCGGAAAGGTTCTCGAGTGGCGACCACGTACCGGAAGGCGCGGCGTGGGTAGGCCCCCCACAAGGTGGACTGATGACCTGGTAAAGGTCGCGGGAGTCCGCTGGATGCGGGTGGCGCAGGACCGGCCATTGTAACACTCTTTGGGGGAGGCCTATGTCCAGCAGTGGACGTCTTTCGGCTGATATGATGATGATGATTCCCAGATCTACATGCTACAAAAGTCCATTTTTCGATACGTGGCTTCATTCCTGATTTAGTTTTAAGATAAGGGTAGATAACAACGATTTTTAAGATAATCTACAAGCCAAAACCTATTAAGTCTCTGTTATAATAGCTAGATTGAGCAAAACTTGCAATTTAATAACAGTAAAATTGTGCTAACCGGATATACTAGATTTTTGCAGCCAGCGATAACACAAAAATGTGTGTTTTATAATCTGACAAAATATTCTAACCACCACATAATATGTTTTGCCAGGGGTGCGTCTCACGAAATATAACAACATAATATATAATTTCATATTAATAACGTTGACAAGATATAATGAACGTTGGCTATAATAACAAAATCAATAAAATTATAAGGAATAACGGTCAGTTGCCATAATATTCATTTTATATAACGTTTTTTTACATAACACTCAAATTTACTAATTTCAGTTGGTATAACATGCAAAACGTATAACGATCATAATACATAATATCTTTTAGTATAAGCATTATAAGACAGATAAGACATGAGATATAAATCAGAGCCCGCGGAATAAGGTTAAGGCAGCTAGAAAAAGGGGGGCTCGGGGGGCGTAGTAAAAAACAAATCAACAATTGTATTTTTGGTAGGTTTAGGTTATGGTTATCTTGTGTCCCTTAGAGCGGAAATAGGCACCCCGCGAAGCGGGGTGACGTCGAAACGCTGGCGGTTAGGTTAGGTTTAGGTTAGTTTAAAATAATTGCCATGCGTTTAAAAAAAAATAAGTTCTGTTAGGTTAGGTTACAAGGAGACAATTTACTTTAACTAAATGTTCAGGATTAATAAGGGCTCAACTGTAGAATATCTGGCATGGAGTACAGGGTTCATATTTTTTTTATAGATTGTACTCACCATAAGACGACTCCTCGCCAAATTTCAAGTTGCGGAAACGCTTGGTTTGCGAGAAAAAAAAAAAAAAATTTTCATACAAAGTCCCGATTTTATGACCGCCATGACGCATATTTTTCTGTTTCTTTGCACGTGTTGTCATTGATATGTTCCTAATAGCGTACTTATCTAATCCTTTTGTTAATCATTTGCATATTCTACTCTAAGGCAGGTCGGTGTAGGTACGACGACGAGCGAAGCGAGGAGGAGTGTTAGGTGTACCGCGACCCTACAGCGCGCGAGCCGAGCGAGCGAAGCGAGCGTGCCGCGGTAGCGGCCGGCGAAGCGCCAGAACCGACTTTATACGAAAACAGGCCATAATATTAATGAAAGTGTCAATTTCATATGAAAAAAAAAATTTTTTTTTTTCAAAAACCATGGATTTCCGCAGATTTTGGATTTCAAAAATACACTATAGACACTTTCCTCTGCTCTCAAAAAAAATGGTGCATTTTGGCCATGAAAATGTTAATTTCATATGAAAAAAAAATATTTTTTTTTCTCAAAAACCACCGATTTCCGCAGATTTTGGATTTCAAAAATACACTATAGACACCCTCCTCTGCTTTAAAAAAAAATGGTGCATTTTGGCCATGCCAGATATTCTACAGCCCTTCCTTAATAAGTTAGGTAAGGTTGATTTTAAATTAGGAAGACCACATAACACATAAAAAAATATTTAATTTTAACCAACATAACATGTATATCTTCAATGTTTACTTTTCTTCAAACACAAAATCGCTCTAAGAAATTCACATTTAGTATATTCAGCTTTTCAAGCGATTTCAAGAGTAATTGTATGCGTTTATACTATACGAGCATTATGCTTTTTGATGTTAGATTAATTGTATAATATATGTTTTCATTCTTAGGAGTTATGAACATTATACACTTTAATCGTTATATCAATTGGTATTATATCTTAATAACGTTATACTTTACAAAAGTAGATATTTTGAAATTATATATTTCGTTCATTATATCCAGTGAATGTTTTACTCAACAAGCTTATACAAAGTGAGCGTATGTATTATGAATGTTATATGATGTGTTCTTATATCTCGTATTACTTACCCTTTTGCCAGACAACCAAAATAATCAATAGTTAACATTGTTCAACAGCAAAAACAAACTAAGTGTAATATAAGCGGTTTTGCTTGTTACGTTTCACTCTCGAAATCACTCACACATTTTGCATTCAACCAAAACCGCCTAAGTGAGCTTTGATGCTCCTTGCATGCATAACGGTAATACTGTGTAAAAATGCATATGCATACTCTCATTGCAGCAAAAACCGCCTAACTGCATGAAACCTAGTATTGAGTAAAATGCAAATAAAGGTGAAGGGCCAATAATTACTAATGTATTTTCGTGTTTTAACATGAAAAGTCGCTTTGCTAAACTTGTATGGTAGTTTGATAAAATGGACTAGACCTGAGAAGAGAGGTGCCAATGCTGAACTTGCCTCCCGTGAGGTAGTTTGGTTAAACTGGACTGGACACAAGAAAAGGGTAACCACTTTGCTGAACTTGTAACCCGTACTATTGTAAAGTGGACTGGACCTGAAATGTATTATATTACATTTTATACTCGCTGAAAGACTAATTAAAGGGGCTTGCTTCCCGCACTGGAATATAGATATATCATTTGAAGTACTCAATTCTCACCAAAAATAATTCCATTGCCTGCATTTGGTAGTATACTAAAAAGTAGTCTGAATTGTCCTATGTTATAAAGTCTGCTTTTACTGTGCAAATATAAATAGCATAATTAACAACGTTGTCGCTCTCGCTCACGCATAATGTGGATCAGTGAGCTGTACAACTCGCAAGCTTGTCTTTAAAAAAAAATAAAAAAAAACTTGAAAAAGTTACACAAAAAATTAATTCTACATAATTAAAGAACAGCTGCTTGATGAACTACGAAGGATTTTCGGCCCAAACTGAAGCATAGAACCTCGTTCGCTTAATAATGGAGACGGAATTTTACATTGTTTGCAATAAACTCTGGCCCCGGTTAGCAGTATAGTAACGAAGTACCAGTGTTTCTAATGTTACACAATTGACAAAAATCAGGTAAGAGTTTCGATGTAGGTTACTATTACATAAGATAATGTAATTAAACCACGCAAAATTATAAATTAGTGATAAAACCTCACGTGCCAAAACATTGTACACGTATTTTCTAATTATAAGTGCTTATAATTCCTAGGCTGTGCATAGGGGAGTGTTGGTGCCCACACTTATGTATGGTAGCGAAAGTTGGGTGTGGCAAAAAAGACATCAAAGTCGAGTGAATGCAGTAGAAATGAGAGCGTTGAGAAGTATGTGTGGAGTGAAATTGAGTGATAGAGTCAGAAACAGTGTGATAAGAGATAAGTGTGGAATGGATGGAGATATAGTCACTAACATTGAGAAGGGTATGTTTCGGTGGTTTGGGCACGTAGAAAGGATGGATGAAAGAAGATGTAACAACTTTTTTTGTATTTTGAATATCCTGCGTGATTATAATTATAAATCAATAAGTACATACTAACGCCATCTAACATTTGTCTCGCGCAACTCGTTGCCTCATTATAAGCTACTCCGATAGTTAATAAAACTCGCTCATCAAGCACGATATACGTCACGTATTTCACATTAGTTCGGAATTTGGACACCACCGAGGCGATATCAAGTGCGCTGAGGTGTCTTTTCTTCCGTGGCTCCCAAAGCATACGGGCGCATCCATTTTTAATTTAACAAGCTCCGAGAAGCTGCAGGAAAGATGGCGAAGTCGGCCATATTTAATATAATTAAATAAGTCGCAGTAAGGCGCACATGCCGAATTAATTTTAAATCACTATAAATAAAAATGGCAGTATAACAACATAAAATGAATTAAAGAAAATCCCGATAATGTGAGTATCGCTTTTGTTCGTACTTAGCAGTCTGGTGAGACCTAATCTCAGAACCACGTTTAATCTGGCCGTAATTTTGTTATTAGGGGTCCTTAATTTACGTTACTTCCGGCGCATACACTATATTCCTGGTCTTCGGTGGAGAAAAGCAAGTTGCCCACATCCAGAGCATACGTGGCATGGGTGGTTTGAGGTGAAGCTTCTTGATGTCTGACTGATGCTTCCACGAGTACATCGGCTTCCTTGCTGCAGCTGAAGAAACGGTGGTATAGTGTTTTGTGTAAAACTGTTGGACAAGGTTAGTGTACCTACCTAAAACTTATGTACTTATCTCTTTGAGTGAACATTTAACTTTCCCATGTGAAATGTAATAAATGATTTGTTATATTGCCTAATGTGTGTTTCCTTTGAATAGTAACCAGTAGCAAGGCGCCCTGAGGTTTTATTTAATTTAAATTAGAGTCTTATGCCAACCGACTGTGGCGGCCGGTGGTGACCCCATAAAAAAGAGGTTAACGAAGAGAGTGTATATAAAAAGAGTGGTAGGGCAATAGTTGGAAGGGGAAGACCTAGGCGAACTTTCTCCGATCAAATTGGAGAAATCTTACAAAAAGGCCAGATCAAAAGTACCCTAAACCGACGAGCATGTATGAGAAATGTTATGAAAGTGAGTGAAGCGAAAGAGTTTTGTCAGGATCGTAGAAAATGGAGATCCGTGATCTCTGCCTACCCCTCTGGGAAAGAGGCGTGATTACATGTATGTATGTATGTTTGTATTTAATTTAATTTAATTTAATATTTGCGGACAATCTTACACAAATCAATCTAGTCCCAAACTAAGCTAAGCTTGTACTATGGGTACTAGACGATGATATAGATACTTATATAGACAAATAAATACTTATATACATAGAAAATATCCATGAAATATGTATGTATAATGCCTAAATTTCAAAATTCTTCCAAGCAAAACCTACTAACTGCACGGATAGTTTTAAATAAATTCAAATACTTATGAATCTGAAATCGTTTGAAGACATTATTCAGGTCTAACGGTTTATAAATTTACATCAAAAATTATTATAAATCAAAAATTATGATCTAAGGCTATTATTTTAGGAGATACAAAAAAAAAAGTATCTTCAGGAAAAACTGCTTAACTGCAGCACTTTTTACGGTAAACCCTAAATTTTATCCTCTTATCGTCAACAAAAAGTAAATTTAGTCAAAAAGTCTTAATAAACGATACACTGTTCATATAAAAACACGATAATGTTTAAGCTGTTATTGGCCCTTCATAGAAATATTAACATGCAAATGTTTATATGGGTTTTTCTCGAAACTACATGTCATGCAGTTAAGCGGTTTTCGCAGCCATGGGACGATTTGTTCTTGCAATCTGCCCTACTAAAACTGCACTTGGAAACTTTCGTACAAATTCGGGCGACGACGCTACCGCAACGTTTAGTTGACACGCGCGTGTTGATGTAACAAAGACAGATAGGCAACTACGGAACTCTACACTGCGCGTGGTCCGATACGCACTTGACCGGTTATTTTTTTAAATTTAGGTCATTAACCTGCATCGGTTAATCGTGGTGGAGCATGAGACTTACTCAAGAGGCTGACAAGACCTAATTTGTTGAAATTTATATTATTTAAGCTGTTTTTTAAGTAAAACGATTGGTTCTAGCACATTTAAAAAAAAAGTTAATATTCATCATATTTCCAAGACCGTAGACGGACTCGTGTATGGATCAGAATGTTGGGCCTTAAAGGTGACGGATGAAAAGAGATTGCATGTAACGGAGATGAGAATGTTAAGATGGATGTGTGGTGTGACAAGGATGGACCGAATAAGAAATGTGTACGTAAGGGAAAGCTTGAAAGTAGCACCTATCGCAGATACATTGAGAGCCAATCGCCTTGCGTGGTATGGGCACGTAATGCGGAGGGATGAAAGTCATGTGACCAAAAGAGTATTAGGTATGAATGTGGATGGATGTAAAAGACGAGGTAGGCCAAGGAAAAGGTGGATGGACTGTGTGAGAGACGATATGAAGAGAAAAGAAGTGAGTGATGAGATGACGGCTGACAGAGAAGTATGGAAGAAAAAGACATGCTGCGCCGACCCCAGGTAAATGGTATAAGGGCAAGGAAATGATTAGACGGACTCGAAACATAATTGGACGAAATCGGCTCGATAGAAAATAATTGCAAAGATTGGTCTTAAAATCATCTTAAACGGTTCTAAGTCCTTATTTTTTTGACGTATGGGTCTGAAATTAAACAACATGAAGTCCACATATTCATACCTAAACCGCTAACGAGCCATATTTCCCAAATAATCCACACTTTTTTATTTTAATATTTATTCATTATTTTCTTGTAAAACCTGGCGGCCCAAGTAACACTACTTAGCTCTCGTTTACTCCGATACAAATAGACACTGTGCGCGTTTTTGGTGTTGACAGCGCCTTAATCTCAGGATCGTTGGTTCGTGCCCCACGTCGTTGGGTGCCACTTTTAACCATGGTTTACGCTCAATTGCAATTAACCCTCAAATCAACAAAGGGTCAGCAACTGGTGGGTCTATAGCTGTCTGCTTAACATCAGGCAGGCTGTATGCTTTTTTGCCAACGACGTGGCATAAAAAGTTTTGAATATATCCGCATTGGTTGAGTTAAAATGCAGGCAGCTGAAGGCCCTGTTTAATTAAAATGCTTAAAGGTTATGAAATGTCAAACTGTCATATTGCCATAAAAAATGTATTGTGCCGCTCTATCAGACCCTTGTCTTTTGCATTAACATTTGATATATGCTTTACGCACTCGTTCTTAAGCCAGCGGGCGATAAATGAATACATGTGAGATTATATTATATTTATATAACAGCTGTGTACATAAACACGCAATAAATCTTTTTTTTTTTTTTATTATTCCTGAGTTGGTTTTGGTACATTGCTTTTTCACCCCAACTATGTATTGCGAAGCTCGAAAAACGACCAAATAATAAACATCTCGTAAATATTAATTTGTGAGTTAAACATATTCCGTTTTCCAATAATTTGGGCCGCTCAATTAAAAGCGCTTATACTATTATAATACAGGTCAATTTGCATTGGTTAACCAAATTCACAGTTGTAATGGACAAACGAATATAAATCCGAAGTAATGACCTACGAGTCATTTTATGCTTCACAATTCGTTAAACGTAATTATGGCAGTGCGTTAATTGTGCCGCTTTTGTACTTTCATTGTATAAAATTGTATCAGTAGGTATATTTGTGGTACCTTTGCCTAACCGTTGTGATTATACATTTTCTTTGGCTTAATCATTGATTGGATGTGCCCAGCAAAAAAAATCAACAGAGTTCTATGCGTGTTTTTGAGCATTACAGTTCTTCTACCAGTACGAGAATAATACAGTTAGATCCCTCTGTAAGTAAAAATGCTTATTTATCAGTAGAAAGCGGTTGCAGCTTAACTATAGACGCTTTAACCCCGGTTGACCTCATTTGATTTTTAATATTTTGCGCTCATGGTCGTAAATAATGTGTTAAATGTAATTACTAATTACCCATCGGCTTCCTTGGTGATTTAATGCTCTTTTGTTGAATGTTAATAAAAATGTATGATGTCAGTAGAATTTGTTACGTTAGCGGATTTTTTCCATTACAAGAGTGTTTGTATGTTTTAGTGTGGAGTGGTCAATCCAACGCTCAAAAAATTGATTTCATAATGTGTCAAATCACATTGGAGTGTGAAATTTAATTGCCAATTGAGGGCTTAGCTGAAGAATTGTACATATTTACTGACAACCTTTTCGTAGCGGTACAATAGCGGTAATACAGTGAGATTTTCAATTTGTAGTCAAACAGAAAGCAAGGCAAGTGTGATTTATTTGATTTTAATTTTTCTTGAATTTAATGAACGGTATGCGAGATAACAAAACGTTCGTAATCGGCTGCAGTAGTCCAAGGACTGAGTCGCAGCGATTACGCCCACCTCAGGACACAAAGGACTTAAGTTCTAAAACATTCATTGTGTGGTTCTTATATACACGATGATTTTTAATCCGTGAACAGGAGTGGGAAAATATTAAAATTTAGCTCAAATTAAACTTATTCGGTGAGGTCTGGCGTTATTTCTTCACTGTTTAATTAATTAAAAGTGAAAACATAGTTAAAACAAGTAACCATTGAATACATGGTCATCCTACAGTATAATAAAGTTTAACTACGATACGTCAAGTGCCATCAGTATGGCGGGACAAAAGTGATTGACAATGTCAAGGACAGGGTTTACCTACTCTTAAATTGTCAATTGCTAATAAGTTTGTAAAGAGGTTACAAACTCATTAAACCCGGGTAGTAGAGTGACAAGGATTTTAGGTTAAAATTTAACTCAAAATTAAAATTGTGATTTAAAAAAAACAAGTTTGTTTCCACGTAATTACTACTTTAACGTAATCCCCATCAATTACTGAGTTAGAAAAAATGGTTGCTGTTCACGGATTAAAAATCATCATGTATAATAACTAAATTAGATACATATTTAGACTAGTATTAAAAAGTAGTTAACAGATGATCAGGTAGAATACAATGCGCAAATAAATCGATTTGACAACTTATGTAGGTAACCCATAAGATACAACAAAGTGTAAAAAAAAATATATTAAATGTAAATTGTGTGTGTGTGTGTGTGTTTAGGTACCTACATGGATTACTAATGGCCGGAAATGGGGTTCAGTCTCATCGTATGATAACTTTTGTAACCAATTTACGATTTTGACTTAACTTCCCGCACCGTGAGTGAGTATGTTCAAGATCACGTTGATTTTATTATACAAAGAGGCGCAAAAGTAGTCACCCGATGTTCTTTATAGAGCCATAGCACATCGGGCGACTACTTTTGCGCCACCTTATATAAAGTACTTCCAAGGTATTCATTATGCTGCTTGATTAGGGTAATTTGACATTGCATTACCCTACAGATCCTGTTAGCTCGACGTTTGGAAAAAGAACTTAAAAATGGTTTGCTAACGTGTTTACGGAGTATTTTGTGCATTATAAAAAGTTAAACGGGAGCGGGCAGTGGCAACATGATTCTAAATCAAGTGCTTGTGAACTCTTATATAAAATAAAAAAAAACAACTTCCATTTCTCAAATAGACTTTGCTTCCAAAGGACAAAAGGAATGACACATTGAAAAAACAACAACTTCAGTAAGTAGATTTAAATGTCTCCAGAGCATTTAGTTCGAGAGTGGAGTCCGCGTTAGAATAAACTCGTTGTTACTTTTACTTTGGCGGCGAACACAAAGGCCAGACTGACTTCCAGGTCAATTAAAACTGCTACTTATAACTCGTAAAAGGCAAAGCTTCACATTCATTTCTTGTATTATAAAAAATGGCTACCGATCCTTCAGTTCTTTAAAGCCATTGATTTTTTATACCACGTTGGTGGCAAACAAGTAGCCTATGGACGCTAGCGATTCCAGGGAACACACATACCTGTTGCCGGTCCTTTCATGATTTGAGGATTCATCACAATTGAGCGTAAATCATGGTTAATATTGAGGCTTGAAACGTAGACGCAATCAACGCAACACCTAGATAGGTGTAGCGTTGATTCGTTTTTTAATGAGTTGTGGAAAATGGGCAATAACAGTAAAAACAAAATTTTCTTGAAAACTATATATTGCGACCATTGTCTAGTACAAGAAGCAGTAATGGCCATCATACCTATAATATAATAATAGAAAAAAATAGCAAAAGTAAGTATTCATTAATTAACTTACTTAAATGATTTACAAAAATGCAGGTTTGTATCTCTTTTTAAGCATACCGAGACACTTATGATTAGAGACACCGCTCTTCCAGGAGGTGTAACATAATAAGCACAAGGTGTAAGAATAAGATTTAGAAAAAGGATAAAGTATACAAAAATTTACAGATATTCTTTTAACTAAACATAATAATAATAATTACTAAGTTAAGTTTATTACTATAGTTAAAATTTATATAAAATAGGTAGTACCAACTTAATTAAATAATGTTGGAGTCTCCAACAATGTCACCCACCGTGGGGCTGGAACCCATTGAAAGTTTCATACTCTACCACAATTAAAGGTTTTTTGGGTCCTGTGGTTTACGCTGAATTATGTAAGTAAGAGAAAATCACTCGTGGTGTTAATTCACTACTTGTTTTTTCAAGGCTGATTCAATAATGGGGTCCACATGTGCCCCCCAAGTCACGCAATACGTGACGCCTGCAACGGTGGGTGAATAGCGTGACGTTGCCAGACATCGCTCAAAATGAGATCAGATTGCATCTAGTGTCGCACGATATGTCGATTGATGTTCGGCAACGTTGCGCCACTTCACCCGACGTTGCTGGCGACACGTGTCGAGGGACATAAGTTCACTTAGTAAATCCATGTTATTGTATAAACAAATCAATGTCTAGGTACACATTGATAACATGATAGATAACTAATCACATCAAATGGTGTTTGCTATTGCTAACTCAGGTTCATTGCCACGCTACTTACGTAATTATTGAAGCCTCTGTGTGTATGAGAACATTGTTTTAGTGGCAGTTAGCTACATAGTGACTCTTTAGTATCAATGATAAACGCACTGATTCGGATGTAAAATAAAACCGGCCAAGTGCGAGTTGCACTCGCGCACGAAGGGTTCCGTACCATTATCTATTAAAACGGCAAAAAAATCACGTTTGTTGTATGGGAGCCCCCTTTAAAAAAATATTTTATTTTGTTTTTAGTATTTGTTGTTATAGCGGCAACAGAAATACATAATCTGTGAAAATTTCAACTCTCTAGCTATCACGGTTCTTGAGATACAGCCTGGTGACAGATTATCTATAAAAACAGCAAAAAAATCACGTTTGTTGTATGGGAGCCCCCTTTAAAAAAATATTTTATTTTGTTTTTAGTATTTTTTGTTATAGCGGCAGCAAAAATACATAATCTGTGAAAATTTCAACTCTCTAGCTATCACGGTTCTTAAGATACAGCCTGGTGACAGACAGACGGACGGACGGACAGCGAAGTCTTAGTAATAGGGTCCCGTTTTACTCTTTGAGTACGGAACCCTAAAAAGTATAATGAAGTCAAAAGTACATAAAAGTCATGGACAATAAAATATATAAAAAGGGAAAAAAGTCTCATAAAAACTTGTGCAATCTTGCACAGCGACCATTATGCCAAAGTGGCGACGTGACCACGTTATTGTCAAAAACTGTCAAAAGTTAACGTCCCTGGCATGTCATAGGAATATCCTTACTTTTATGTTTAGTCTTTAAAATTATTTTCTTTCAAAAGAGGCGTGAATCAAAGCGATATCCTGGTAATGTCTCTTTTTGTCAATCACGACAAATCCAATGGGAAATTGAATGTTGTTTCTTTACATCAAATGAAAATGAAAAATTACATTACATATATACCGAGACATATTTCTCTCAAACATTGAGTATTTAAAACACGTAAAATGTTTAGACTTGTTCACATCGCTGACACGGCCGCTCGGGGGTTTTTGTCGAATCGCCTATTCCTGATACATTTCACACCATAAAATATATCAGAAAAAGTTTTAACGAATGTCGCTAAAACGGCACGCTGCCGAAGCGCCGTCGCTCTGTAGAGCTACTTTTAATAATCCCACTTATCCAAGAATACGCGAAAAATCACTTTTAAATTGGTTTGCTCTCTACTAGTTTTCAGACTGATAGTCTGGAAGTTTTTTAATATCTCTTAGCTCCCCTTTCTTATTTACTATGTGATAAATGGATTCACACATTGGGAGCTTGTCGAATGCTAGGAATAAAAAAAAACAACCATTTAGATGGTATAATAAGTAAAATTTTATGGAGTGGTTATGTTCCGATGAGTTAGAAAACGATTACCTATATTAATTACTGTGTCTTACTTGATTGCTAGCATTGATTAGAGCTTGTTAGTTTTATGATTTATAATACAACACCATGAAAACTTGTTTGGTTAGTTATATGATATTATTTCTGTACCGACCGCTGATCAATGTTGTGTACCTAACTTTGTTGTGCTTGTTCAATAATTTGAACACCTTCCGAAATAAATCACGGAAGAACCCAGCCGTGAACAAAAGTGTCTAAGACGCGTTCGATATCGGGGCAACAAAAACAAACCGGGCTAGGGGAGTTGTCAGGAGACGCGTAGTCAGCGAGAAATGGAGTAACCCATTTTAAACTAGAATGAATTGCACGTCGTGGACTACAGGTCCTCTGGAATTTTGCCCACTGACACCGGTAACGGACGTCCGCTTCCATCGCCGAGCATCGCTTTGGCAAGAATTTGAGGACATAACTTAAGTAATAATGAAGAATAAGAAGAATTAAAAGACAATAATTGTAAAAAATAATTTGACACAAGGTTTCTAATGATAGTCGCGCTTACACATCTCAATAGATAGTCGTTTCATAGTTCTAATGGTATAAAGAATCTCTCAAATATTCAAACAAGACTCCTAAAAATATTACACACCGATTTGTGTAATTATTTCGCATACAACAAATTTGATGCCTTTTTTACAGCGCGTTTCATTCGTAAGCCGCGGTTGATGATTTTAATGGAGGCAAAAAAACGGTTGGTGTTAATGCATGAATATGTTTTTAGCAATTGTTAAATACAAGTTCACTACAAACATGACGGCATCTCTGGCGTAGTTCACATGATATTTATCATATTCAGTCATTATATATAAATAAAAGAAATAAATATACCCATATAGTACAAACTAAGCAAAGCTTGTACTATGGGTACTAGACGACGATACACATACTTATATGGATAAATAAATACTTAAACACATAGATGACTCTGGAAAAAATATGCGTGCTCATCACACAAATAAATGCTCTTACCGGGATTCGAACCCGGCACCTCCGGTTTCGTAGGCAGGGTCACTACCAACTAGTTTACAGAGGTCGTCAAAATGTATGTAGACAAACATATAAATCATAGTAGTGTCGTTTAATCAATTAGGATACAATACCACCACTTCCTCTACTGGTATGTGGTGTTGTGTTCCTGGTCGAAAGAAAGGCCGCCAGAGCTCCCTTTTTTCGACCAGGCTTGCATTTGACTCTAATAGGAAACACAACGAACCCTTAAATCCATAAAGGATCGGCAACGCGCCTACGAGTCCTCTGGAGCTGCAAACTCAAACTAAAACATTTATTCGTTACAAACAATTACACATTAGGCAAATTAACACGTTAGGCTTTATCACGACATGGACCCAGCTCAGCATAGTAACTACCTTTACAGCCAGCGCTGGTCTTCCGCAGGGTCCATAGGCTACGGTGTCCTACTATCAGATAGTAGGTAAGTACTACAAAATAACGCAATGCCTGTTCACTAGTTTAACAACCCGTGTGTTTTTCGAAGGCTTCAGGCAGACACGCCCCGGTAACTGGGCACAAACTACCGCACCAATATTGACTTTTGCTCCTTCAAACTTCCTCATTCTGTCTTTAATTAATACCTTTTTTTATCGAGTAATTTTGGTCCTGAAGGAAATGAGAGTGCATTCTGTGCATTTGAATTAAGCATGTAGGTGTAGGTATGGTAAATAAAATCGTGAGCTAATAATATCAACAAAATGGAATCTCGTCGCAATGAGATTCCATTTTGTTGATATATTACTATCCCGTAGGATTAACTAGGTGTTTGATGTTGTGGTCGTCCAACTATTTATACCGTAAAGTCAGCACCAGAATACAGCTACGCCCACGAAAAGGTCAATCATCTATACACGTCTGTATTATGAGACAATAAGAGCCTGTGTAGATACTTTTGAGCACTTCGCCCGCATAACGGCTTTTGCAGCTGACAGTACACAAGATATTCCTTACAGTTGTCGTTTCATGTCTCTTTATATTGTAAAACATTAAGTCATTGGTAAATACTTAAGTATGTATGTACAATCGACATCATTTAGATAGTAGTAACCAAAGTAGCAAATATATCGCAACACAGTCATAATGTGTGGATGTGTTACGATACATTTGGGTATTTTAGTTGCTACAACTTATCTGATACCTACTGACTTTATCTGATGTCATGTATTAAAATTTGTTTGCATGGGAGGTTTGACAGTTCTCTATGAGTTGAAAGCTGCTAATTTTATAAACAAGTGATAAAACCGTCCACGGCTGGCAACAGGGGAGCACCAATCGACGTTGATAAAAACTACTCTGCTCCGCAAACATCCGGGTGAACTCCATTACTCCATTTTATACAAGTACCATGGAATTGCCCGCATCGACGGGCGTCTATTTTCCGTGTAGCTGTTTATTAACTCCATTCTTGACTGGCAAACCGATATTGACATTAGACTCTTGGAAAATGGAAGGTTGAGCGTTGTAAATAATACCTAGTAGGTAAACAAAACGTTTAGTTTCCCGCTGTTATAAAACCAACTTTCTTTAGTTAGAATGAGACTGCAATACATACTTTTCATTCCAAGTACGAGGGTGATCAAAAAAATTTGATAATCGGCATAAAAACACAGAGTATCCGTATAATTATGATTTTTAATTATTAAATACACTCTTTCTTAGTTTACTTACCAATATAATATATTATTAATATTTACATTTTGCTTTATATAAAAAAAACTTTGGATAGACGAAATGAGGCTTACTTTTTACATCGATAGTTTTCAATATCTAAGAATAAGACGCAATAGTAAAAGAGTTGGTCTTGATTACACGGTAGGTAACTGGTTTTATAGAATTCACAAGCCTGAAAAGCAGCCCTGGTAAGCGGCAAGCTCAGCCAAGAAAAACAACTCATAGGATTGGTATTTTTTTCTTTGGTTTTTTTTAGACGACCGTTGCTTACTTGCTGTAGAATTATGATGAATCACTGTCCCTTCGAATTTATATTCATATATTTGTCACCTAAGTTCACCCTATTTGAAGAAATGAAAAAATATATATTGATGGCCAGAAAAACCTACCTTGAACTATGTAAGGTGAGCTGCGCCTTAAAAAAATGATGACACAAGTTTAATTCTTTAGTTGTGTGGCATTATAAAAGATAAACTTCTAATTTCAAAATACGTTTTTTTAATTACCACACCTGTAATTTACCAACACCACATAAATATCCCCCCATTTAAGTGACGTCAGAATTTGTTCTATAACATCAAATTTGTTTAGGTATTAAAGAAAAACAAAGGAATACTATCCTTTTTTTACTTATTCACTGTATTAATGAATAGTGACAGTATGAACAACAATCAGATATGATCATAATGAGACGTAATCATGCCGATTCTTAGTACTTATTGAACACCCCTCGTATAGCAAGTTGTTGTGAATCATTGCCAGGCCTCTCTTTAACTCTTTTTAACCTGTGCAAAGAGAGAGATACAGACAAATTAAATTATTTACCTAAAAAACAAACCCGCCAAAAGACTACGATCTTTGTTATCAGCCATTTTTCAGCCACAAAATTCGGCAGAAAAATAAAATGAAATATATTAATCGTACACCAGCCAATCAATCAATTGAATCAGATTTCCTTACTCGTCGGCATACTGTCAGTATTACATTAAACTCACTTCTGCTTAAGCATGCAGTTCTGCATTCGTAATATGAATTTAGTCCGACCCTGTTTCCACGCATCCCGCACCAGTCGGGAGCCACACATCTATACATATAAATGCCTATGTCCTGACTGACTTATTCACTCACTCACTCACTCATCAACGCACAGCCGAAACTACTGGGGCTAGAGAGTTGATTTTTGCACAGTAGGTTGCTTTTATAACGGTAGCTAGGGATAAGAAGGGATTTTTGAAAATTCCATCCCTTAGGGGGTAAAATAGGGGTGCAAAGTTTGTATGGAGAACCTTTTGTTTTTGAACTAGAGACTTAAAGCTTTGTAAAAAGATTACTTATTAGAATACTAATAATGTACTTTCAGCGTTTTGGAAAAGTCTACCCCTAAAGGGGTAAAACAGGGTTGCAAAGTTTGCATGAGGGAAACTCTTTTTTGAGATAGAAGCTTTAAATTAAAATTTGTAAAAAGATTTCCTATCAAAATACAAAAAAAGGCCTTTCAGCGTTTTGGAAAATTCGGCCCCTAAGGGGGTTAAAAAGGGGTGCAAATTTTGTATGGGGGAAACTTAATTTTTTTAGCAAGAGACTTAAAACTTTGTAGAAATATTACTTATTAGAGTACAAACAAAAAGTTTTCAGCGTTTTGGGAAATTCTATCCCTAAGAGGGTTAAAAAGGGTTGCAAAGTTTATATGGAAGAAATTATTTTTTGAGATAAAAGCTTAAAAGTTTGTAGAAAGATTACTTATTGAAATACAAAAAAAAGTATATTCAGCGTTTTAGTAAATTCCACCCCTAAGTGGGTTAAAAGTGGGTGCAACATTTGTATGGAGGAAACATTTTTTTTGCCGACTTATAATTTTGTAGAATGCTTACTAAATAAAATAAAAAAATAAATACTTTCAGCATTTAAGAAACTTCGACCCTTAAGGGTTTATAAGGGGGTGCAACGTTTGTACGGAGAAAATTTTTTTTTAGCGAGAGACTTAAAATTTTGTTGAAAGATTACTTGTTACAATACAAATAAAGTACTTTCAGCGCTTTGGAAAATTCGACCCCTAAGGGGGATAAAAAGTGGTGAGTTTATATGTAGAAAACTTTTTTTATAAGCTAGAGACTTGAAATAGTCTAGAAAGATTATTTATTAGAATACAAATATACGTAAATTACTTTCAGTGGTTTGGAAAAATCCACCCTTAAGAGGGGGAAAAAGAGGTGCACTGTTTGTGTGGGGGAAACTTTTTTTTAGGTAGAAACTTAAAACTTTGTAGAAAGGTTACTTATTAAAATACGAAAAAGTACTGCCAGCGTTTTGGAAAATTCCAGCCCTTAAGGGGTTAAAAAGTGGTGCAAGGTTCGTATAGGAAACACTTTTTTAAGCTAGAGACTTGATAGTTTGTAAAAAATACTGATTCTAATAAAAAAACTTAGTGTTATCTTTTAAATATTTCCCCGAAAAGCGTTAATCGAAGGGGGTTCAAAGTTGGTATGCAGAGCAAGAAAATTTTAAAGTATGAGATTTGTAACGTCGATCTTAGCCTGTTTGTTAAAAGACTACAAAACTCATTTCAGCGATTTTTGAATTTCATCCCCTAAAGGGGATTATAAGGGTGTTCAAAGTTTGTATGGAGAGCAAGACATTTTTAAAGTAAGGGTTTTGTAACTTCGGTTTTAGACTGTTTGCTAAAAGACTACAAAACTCATATCAGCGTTTTTTTTTTTATTCATCGCATAAGAAGGTTAATAGGGCCTTCTAAGTTTGTATAGAGGGCAAGACATTTAAAAGTAAGAAATGTGAAACTACGGTTTCAGACTGTTTACTTCATAGTTCATTATTCAATCACTTGCTTCAATTAACTTCTTATTTATTATTTGAATTAAAATATTATTTATAAACCTAGAAATAAATATAATTACCCCCATTATAATAAACTCTACTTTATTAATAAAAATAGGATCAGCCCCCTTCCATTTTTGATTTCCTAATATCATAGAAGGATTATCTTGATTAAATTGCTTTATATTAATAACATGACAAAAAATTTCCCCAACAGTTTTACTTTAATATAACCCTCATGGGTTCAAATGGGGTTCTAAGTTTGTATAGAGAGCAAGACATTTTGAAAGTAAGAGATTTGTAACTTTGGTTTTAGACTATACTAAAAGACTACAAAACTAATTTCAATGTTTTTAAAAATTCATTCCCTAAACAAACATTTAGACGATAACATGCTCTACGCGGACGAAGTCGCGGGCATTAGCTAGTATAATATAAATGCATGCGCAGTAAAAAATCTGTACTCACTTGACTACCAGTTGAAATTGAATTCTGATAAGTTACCTACTGACCGAGACCGCACCGTGCACCGCCACATGCGGATGTGGCTTTAGATTTAGGATGAATATCCACCAGCGATGTGTGAAGTGTTGACATCTCGCACGCTTGACAGCTAGGTGTTAAATATATACACGTCTTCGCACATCTCTTCTTTGGTGGTTATTCAGTATAACGATTCGTTTATTATGGGCATAGCCGCGCCTAGCTGCGATGCCTAGGTATCGTGCACGTATCTACCCACACAAATATGTGAGCATTATGTCTACACACGACTTCCCAGTGCACATTTTAAGACTTGATAGATGATCTATGCTATGTTTGAATCCGCTTAAACAAGCACAGTACTGGTGCTTGTTTGAAATGTCGGCATCACGATCACATGTCGTCAATCTGCGACGTAAGTTTTGCAATATAATTGTTATAGTATGTATTGAGACGATCCGAGAGCTCCGCTCTCAGACTCAATAGTATCTAAGGGCGGAATTACTCTTTTAAATTGATAGATGTTAGCGTTGTGGGTTTCAGGTCCAAATATGAAGGGATTGAAGCTTTCATTCGTTATCATCCTGTTAATTATGTATGTAAATAAGTTAGATATAAATTGCGTTAGATGCTATTCTAGGCTAAAATCAAGACTACAATTAAAAGTGTAGAAAACTCGCGTTTCGTCCAAAATAGTTGGTTTAAAACATACTTCAGCATACTAATTCAGTATTGATGGATTAGTGTATCATTTAATGTGTGCTAGATCTAGATTTATGGATTCATAAATTAGACTACTTAGGTTAATTGCAGGAATGGATCGCTGGCCAGCAAGAAAACGCGTGGACGGACGCGCGAGCTGCAGAGACATTCTACCCGCGAAGTCGAGAAAAGTGCTTATCGATCGGCACTGTGGGGCGGGGAACGCTCCCTGGAAAATGGGCCTTATACCCTTTTTGTTAAGGTATATTTTCAGATGAGGAGTCGGATTAGTGGCGTGATCGTGTTAGTGTTGGCTATAAATACCCCGGCGGGCCGAGGAGCGCGTCACTTTTCTATGGGACGTCGAAGCGAGATCACGCTGCAGAAGGCAAAGGCGGCCAGGCTAGGCTGACCTCTGGGCGCGTACTACTTCGAGGCGGAACAAGGCTGGTCACCGCTGGGCTGCATTACGGCTGTTGCTGAGAGGAATTAGAGTTTGGTAAGGTCGCAAATGCCTTTGCGATCGTCTGGTGAGATTGAATATTTTATTTTAAAGTGTGACTAATCGTAGTGAATTCTAGAATTTCTTAGGGAGTAATTATCTGGTGCGCGCATTGTCTTGAATTGAGTGATTAATATTTAGGCAATATCTTTCTGTTCACGAACTAATATGATCTTATATTATCACGTGTGTATTTTTAATATGTGACGGAATAATAGGTTTATCACCTAATAAATGCGCTTAAGACATCACCATACTAGGATTCCGTATACTCCCATGAAGTGAAGTGAACACTTATCTTAGTCCAGTCATTGCAATCGACAACTATTTATAGTACATGAATGTTCGCTAAGGAACGGTCCAATGGTAAATAATTCCTAATTGTATACCAGTATCTAGTGGTTAGTTGTAGGTACAAATGAGGGAAATCTTTATTAAAATATGTGCTAATATTATATTGTAATTTATTTATGGCGGAGGAGCTGGCTTGTTACGAGCGTCGAGGGAGATCAGCAGGGCAGGAGCCCTGGGAACCAGAGAGGCGTTGGGTACGTGTCCCACTATTAAGAAATTAAAATCTGGTGAGTGACCTTTATAATCACTGTATTGAATGATTCTGAAACTTATTAATTTGTTTTTGGGGGCTATTATCTAACCATTTCAACGTTATCATACTTGTATTTGTGTATCGAAATCTAGTTCTACGGTATATAGGTTGGGAGATATATTAGAAAAAATACGAGCGTTTTATGTATAGGTTATGAACGGATCTAGGTCATTGGTTAAATAACTGACGATATTACAGGAATGTTGTTTTGTTATACATATATATTACTAGTTGATTTGTCACTGCGATATGATTGGGTTCCGTGCGCCCCCACGAGATA
Source organism: Epinotia brunnichana (assembly GCA_963854355.1). NCBI lineage: Eukaryota > Metazoa > Arthropoda > Insecta > Lepidoptera > Tortricidae > Epinotia > Epinotia brunnichana. The sequence goes on along the minus strand of OY977945.1, from coordinate 11,835,748 downwards.
AAGTGATCAATTATTATACGACAACCTAGCTATAGCAATTGACTCGGTCCGTGGTACGCGTTACACTATGAGGATAGATTGTTAAGATGCGGATAAGCGACAAATATTACCACAAGTTCATATTAATATCCGGTGGTTAGTATAGGTGCTGATGGGTGGTTACTTTACTAGATTAACGCAACTGAATAAAGTAGTTATATACACTCGTGGCTGTGTGCTCGGTGTCGAGACAACCATATCCACAGGGCACATTGAGGACCCTGGCCACACGAGAATTCTCCCGAAAGGGGCTTCTTAGTCAGCAGAGATGTGCCCGCACTAGAGCGCCAGTCAAAGATGTGTAGACAGAGTGAGTGGCTGAGAGTCTTCAATCTTGCAAATTGAGGGACCTCACTGGTCGAGCTGCTGTCTTAGTTCTAACAACCCTCTTAACAAGGGTTACGGTTGTGTTGGTTTATGAAGTAATCAGATGTACTTATAGATATATTGTGTGGAATTCCTTGAATGAATGAATCTAGCGTAGTAAATTAGTTATGTACACCTGTGGCCGAGAGCTTAGCGTTGTGGACAACCATATCCAAAGAGCACATTGACGACCCTGACCAATACGAGAATTCGCCCGTTAAGGGGTTTCTTAGTCAGTAGAGATGATGATCGCGCTTAGGCCTCCGTCACGGATGTGTCAACGAAGGTAAGGTTGGTGAGACCTTTCAGTCTTGCAAACTGAAGAGTTTCGCTGGCCAAGCCGTCGTTTTGCTTTAACCGAAGCTTCTTACCGTGAAGCTAGCTATGTTGATTTTACAAGGGAATCCAACACTTTCGCTTTAGTAACGGCAATAATTGAAAATGAAAATGAAAAATGAAAATGAAAAATTATTTATTCGTTTTCTGAAGTACCTACTAATTTAACATGTTCTGGTGTCCCTTTTTAAGTAAAAAGTAACCTGTGCTAAGGGGCACCGCTCTTCCATATGCAGGTATCGATGCAAGTAGTTAATATATATTAATGATTACTTAATTAATTCTATAATATGTTCTAGGGGTACACAATTTATATAAAGTTAGAAACAAGAAGAATTGAAGGAGTCTGTAATTGAATGTATGTATGTGTGTGTGTGTGTGTGTGTGTGTGTGTGTGTGTGTGTGTGTGTGTGTGTGTGTGTGTGTGTGTGTGTGTGTGTGTGTGTGTGTGTGTGTGTGTGTGTGTGTGTGTGTGTGTGTGTGTGTGTGTGTGTGTGTGTGTGTGTGTGTGTGTGTGTGTGTGTGTGTGTGTGTGTGTGTGTGTGTGTGTGTGTGTGTGTGTGTGTGTGTGTGTGTGTGTGTGTGTGTGTGTGTGTGTGTGTGTGTGTGTGTGTGTGTGTGTGTGTGTGTGTGTGTGTGTGTGTGTGTGTGTGTGTGTGTGTGTGTGTGTGTGTGTGTGTGTGTGTGTGTGTGTGTGTGTGTGTGTGTGTGTGTGTGTGTGTGTGTGTGTGTGTGTGTGTGTGTGTGTGTGTGTGTGTGTGTGTGTGTGTGTGTGTGTGTGTGTGTGTGTGTGTGTGTGTGTGTGTGTGTGTGTGTGTGTGTGTGTGTGTGTGTGTGTGTGTGTGTGTGTGTGTGTGTGTGTGTGTGTGTGTGTGTGTGTGTGTGTGTGTGTGTGTGTGTGTGTGTGTGTGTGTGTGTGTGTGTGTGTGTGTGTGTGTGTGTGTGTGTGTGTGTGTGTGTGTGTGTGTGTGTGTGTGTGTGTGTGTGTGTGTGTGTGTGTGTGTGTGTGTGTGTGTGTGTGTGTGTGTGTGTGTGTGTGTGTGTGTGTGTGTGTGTGTGTGTGTGTGTGTGTGTGTGTGTGTGTGTGTGTGTGTGTGTGTGTGTGTGTGTGTGTGTGTGTGTGTGTGTGTGTGTGTGTGTGTGTGTGTGTGTGTGTGTGTGTGTGTGTGTGTGTGTGTGTGTGTGTGTGTGTGTGTGTGTGTGTGTGTGTGTGTGTGTGTGTGTGTGTGTGTGTGTGTGTGTGTGTGTGTGTGTGTGTGTGTGTGTGTGTGTGTGTGTGTGTGTGTGTGTGTGTGTGTGTGTGTGTGTGTGTGTGTGTGTGTGTGTGTGTGTGTGTGTGTGTGTGTGTGTGTGTGTGTGTGTGTGTGTGTGTGTGTGTGTGTGTGTGTGTGTGTGTGTGTGTGTGTGTGTGTGTGTGTGTGTGTGTGTGTGTGTGTGTGTGTGTGTGTGTGTGTGTGTGTGTGTGTGTGTGTGTGTGTGTGTGTGTGTGTGTGTGTGTGTGTGTGTGTGTGTGTGTGTGTGTGTGTGTGTGTGTGTGTGTGTGTGTGTGTGTGTGTGTGTGTGTGTGTGTGTGTGTGTGTGTGTGTGTGTGTGTGTGTGTGTGTGTGTGTGTGTGTGTGTGTGTGTGTGTGTGTGTGTGTGTGTGTGTGTGTGTGTGTGTGTGTGTGTGTGTGTGTGTGTGTGTGTGTGTGTGTGTGTGTGTGTGTGTGTGTGTGTGTGTGTGTGTGTGTGTGTGTGTGTGTGTGTGTGTGTGTGTGTGTGTGTGTGTGTGTGTGTGTGTGTGTGTGTGTGTGTGTGTGTGTGTGTGTGTGTGTGTGTGTGTGTGTGTGTGTGTGTGTGTGTGTGTGTGTGTGTGTGTGTGTGTGTGTGTGTGTGTGTGTGTGTGTGTGTGTGTGTGTGTGTGTGTGTGTGTGTGTGTGTGTGTGTGTGTGTGTGTGTGTGTGTGTGTGTGTGTGTGTGTGTGTGTGTGTGTGTGTGTGTGTGTGTGTGTGTGTGTGTGTGTGTGTGTGTGTGTGTGTGTGTGTGTGTGTGTGTGTGTGTGTGTGTGTGTGTGTGTGTGTGTGTGTGTGTGTGTGTGTGTGTGTGTGTGTGTGTGTGTGTGTGTGTGTGTGTGTGTGTGTGTGTGTGTGTGTGTGTGTGTGTGTGTGTGTGTGTGTGTGTGTGTGTGTGTGTGTGTGTGTGTGTGTGTGTGTGTGTGTGTGTGTGTGTGTGTGTGTGTGTGTGTGTGTGTGTGTGTGTGTGTGTGTGTGTGTGTGTGTGTGTGTGTGTGTGTGTGTGTGTGTGTGTGTGTGTGTGTGTGTGTGTGTGTGTGTGTGTGTGTGTGTGTGTGTGTGTGTGTGTGTGTGTGTGTGTGTGTGTGTGTGTGTGTGTGTGTGTGTGTGTGTGTGTGTGTGTGTGTGTGTGTGTGTGTGTGTGTGTGTGTGTGTGTGTGTGTGTGTGTGTGTGTGTGTGTGTGTGTGTGTGTGTGTGTGTGTGTGTGTGTGTGTGTGTGTGTGTGTGTGTGTGTGTGTGTGTGTGTGTGTGTGTGTGTGTGTGTGTGTGTGTGTGTGTGTGTGTGTGTGTGTGTGTGTGTGTGTGTGTGTGTGTGTGTGTGTGTGTGTGTGTGTGTGTGTGTGTGTGTGTGTGTGTGTGTGTGTGTGTGTGTGTGTGTGTGTGTGTGTGTGTGTGTGTGTGTGTGTGTGTGTGTGTGTGTGTGTGTGTGTGTGTGTGTTTTCATTATTTGATTAGCATTTATAGGTGCTTGTAAGTATTTAGTATAATGTTTTCCAGGTCGCCGTAGGTTTTCGTTTTCAGCCACGCAGTCACTCTAGTTCTACACTTATGTGCTGTGGTAGGGTAGATATCAATTTCTTTATTTATTAAGTTGTAGAGTTTGCCAGATAGGGTGGCATATTGTCTTCGCGCAAAAGCAGTTTTCACTGTCGGTATTGAGATGACATTTATCCTTTTCCTCCTTTTCAGCTGGTCTATTGGTACGTATTTGGTAGATTTATGTCTCCTCAAGACCGCATTCAGTGCAAACAGTTTGCGCACGGACAACAGGTCACACAAAACATACAAGTCAGAAGTCGGGAATCTACGTGGCTTGAAATACATAACTTTAAGAAGAGCCCGCTGAGCCCTTTCTAATTGAATGAAGTTGGTTTTAGTGGCTCCACCCCATATTGGTATGCAATATACCAATACAGACTGGGCAAGAGATGTGTAGATCTGGTTCAATAGTTTTTTAGGAGCCACATGTCTTAAGTTTTTGAAAATCCAGGTCATCTTTCGTACTCTGGACATGACCAATTCTGTGTGTGCGTGCCAGGTGAGTCGTTGATCTACCAAAATCCCAAGATATTTCGTACAGTTAACTTTATCTATGGCTGTACATAAACAGTTGTGCTGCAGAGGGTCATGACATGTATGGATCTTAATCTTAAAGCTATTATCTGGCTGTGTAGTTATATTATTTGTAAAGCAGATGTAGTTTGTCTTACTTATATTTAATGTCAATAGATTAGATTTTAACCAATGGGCAATCTTAATTAGTCCCGTTTCAGCATGTTTACGAACCTCCTCCCAAGTGTCACCAGAGAATACAATGGCTGTATCATCAGCATACGTAAATATGCTACCCCCCTCTAATTGCATGTTACATAGACTATTAATATATATGAGGAACAGGGTGGGTCCAAGGACACTCCCTTGGGGGACTCCGTAAGTAATATCTCTCAAACCACTTATGTAATCTCCTATTTTAACCTTTTGTTTTCTTTCAGAGAGATAACTCTTGAGCAATTGAAGGGGGACTCCTCTAATACCCATCCTCTCCATTGTTTGTACAAGGGTTTGAACAGAGACAGTGTCGAATGCTTTTTTAAGATCGAGGAATATTGTCAGGCATTTTTTATGTGAATCTATGTTGTTAACTATTAAGGAAGAGAGGGCTTCGACAGCATCTTCCGTGGAACGACCCTGTCTAAACCCGTATTGGCCTGTAGATAGAATTTTAAATTTATTTAGGTAGTTAGTCAGTCTAGAGTTTATTAGTTTTTCTAAGATTTTAGCTATTACTGGTAGTACGGATATAGGTCTGTAGTCAGACATGTTGTCTCTGTTCCCTCCCTTGTACACCGGGGTAATGATAGCTTGTTTTAGTACATTAGGAAATATTCCATTATCAAAACATAAATTAGCTAGGTATGTTAGTATGGGGACAATTATTCCACTGGCAAGTTTTAAAAAAGCTGTTGGTATATTGTCCCATCCCGGGGCACTGCTTGATTTTAAGTTTGTCAGGATATTAAAAACCTCATGAGTATCCACCTCAAAGAGAACAAACGTACTCGAAAAAGTGGTCGAACAGTGGCTAGATTGTAAGCGAGGAGGATCATTACCGGCTAAGATAGTTTCCGCTAAAGATTTACCAACATGACAGAAGTACTCATTTACCGCATCAACAGAGTCAAGGGGTGTGCTTTTGATATCTAATAATTCCATATTGTCATTGTTGTTTACTTTGCGGTATGTTATTTTGTTTATAGTTTGCCATAATTTTTTTGTGTTTTTACTTGCCTTTTCAAGCTGTTCCTTATCATATTTGCGTTTAAGCTTTTTTATTAGACCATTACAGTAGTTTCTATACCTTCGATATGTTATACGTAATATTACATTATCAGGGTCGGACCGTAGTTTTTTCTGCATGTCATTTCTATTTCTTATACATCGGAGTATACCTATGGTTATCCATGGTTTAATAATACGTTCGTTCCTTGGTATCAAGATGTGTATAGTGTTTTCCATTAGGCATTTCCTTATTTTACTTATTAGGACTTCAGTTAATATATTAGGATCTGGGATAGTGTAAATATCGGAGAAGGTATCATTTGACAGGTCACTGAGAGCTTTCCCAAAGTCGGTTTTTAATCTAGTTTTTGGCAGAGATTTTACTATTTTAGTACTGCCTAACTTTAATAATATCGTCGCATGATCGGTTATTGTTGTGTCTAAAACAAAGATACATACCTCCGATCTGATTCTATTAGTTTTAATTAAGAAGTGGTCAAGGCAAGTTTTGTCTCTTGTAGGTAACAGGTGTCCAGGAAGTAGGCCGTGTGTTGCAAGCATGTTTAGGTAGTTAAGTCTGTTCGCTTTTTCATATGGGTATTCAATGTTTTTATGTGCAATGTTAATATTAATATCCCCTGTTAAGATTATAGTCCTACATGTTTTAATGGTATCTAAATGTGAGCTTAGGGAGTAAATAAAGTTGTCAGCGTTACTGTTAGATGGCGAGCGGTATATACCTAGAATCTTCACATTAAAAACCGTAATCTCCAGACAGGAGGCATGCACTAGTTTTACTTCACGAACTTTGGTTTTATGTGTGTTTTTGATATAAGCTACCACCCCATCATTTTGATTAAGGTGATGGGTAGTACTAAAGGTTAAATAATTATCTAAAGAAGGGATAGTTTTCCCTGAGTGCAGTCTACATTCGGTTAATATAATTACATCAGGATTAAATTTAAATTGGGTAAGGGTTGAGAGGAGGTCATCCATGTTGCTATATACGCTTCTAATATTTTGAGAGACAATTGTAAAGTCAGTGTGCTGAAAGTTTGTAACCAGTGAAAAATCTTCAATTTTACAGCTTGTGGATTCGGCAATGCTTAAGTCGTCTAATTGGTTTAGAGTAGTAATAGTGCTATCCATTATATAGGAGTGACAAAGAGCGATGGGTAGAACTTAGTGGTAGTCGAAAGTGATTAGTTAACTGATAGTGTGCTGGCCATAATAAATGCATAAATATATTTTTTGTATATTCTTTTGTTATATTATTTGCATGTCTGTGTGTGAGAATTGTAGTGAAATTTGGGTTGTTTGATTTTTTGTATATGTGTGTGTGTGAGTGTGGAGTGTTTAGAGTATGAAATTGAGTATTTATCAGTACATTGAGTAAACTATTAAGAGCGATTAATAAAAAGATATAATACCAACAAAGTCGATTGCATAGTTTAGTAACTTGAATAAAGTAGCAGTAAGGTTGGTTCCCAATCGTATGAGTTATCATCAGTCAGGTTTCTTGCAATAACCTTTGTACCAGTGCCTCACTATTTATGTGTATAATCCGCGAAGTATCATTTTTCCGGACAAAAACTCTTCCAAACGTTGTCCAGCAGTACTTGTAGTTCTTCGATTTAGCCAGGTCCCGGGCCAGGTAGCGAAGACGGGCAGCCTTAGGGGTGAGCTGCTCCGAGACATATACGGGGTTACATTCTTGGGTAGTATGGCCAATATGCTTGGCACATAATTTATCATCGGGCTTGTTTATATTGTGCTGCTTGCACTTTTGTAGTATATCTGATTTCAGTATAGCGGACACCATCTGCACGATTATTGGTGTATTTTGCTTGTCTTCCTGTTTTCCACGCACCCTGTATATGTCCGCTATATCCGATGGGGTGATTTTGCAGTTTATAGATTCCGAGAGTCGTATAACCATTTTGACTAAATCTCCCCGCGTTTCTTTTACTATTTTAGGAACGTTTTTTATTTCTAGGTCCTGCGGCTGTCCCTTTGCAGGTCTTCCACTTTCTCTTCCAGCAGGTGTACATACTCCCTATCTTCCTTTTTTTCAGTCTCCAATTTCTCTACTTTTTTCTTAAGTTCTTCTGTTTGGGCCGTGAGGAACGTAATAGAGTTTTCAATGTTGCTATTTGACTCCTTTATTTGAAGGAGAGTAGGGGTGATAATTTTGAGTTCGCTTTCGTGTGATTTCATTAGGTCTCGGATCATCGCTTTCATTTCTTCTTTAAAATTGTCTAAGTCCGTCCCTGGGCTGTCGCGCGCCCTTTTTTGGTTGCGCTGGACAACATTTTGCGGTGTAGAATGTATTTGCTCGTCCCCCTCCATAAGCTCATTGCCCGTAAGCGAAGAGACTCCCGCTTTCTCTTCCTGCATTCTGTTTGTTTCCAGATGACCAATTACGGGAGTATTGTTTTCGTTATTTCTCGGCAAATGACGCATACAGTCCTGACAGGTCCATTTATCTTTCTGTTCCTGACTCATTGTACGAAGTTGTTCCTTAGGTACATTAGCGCACAAGAGGTCAAAGGTGTTTTTGCACTGGGGGCAGTTCAGATAGTCTTTATTTTTTATTTCGACGCGACATCCCGAGCACAAAACCTTGCCTTTAGGTGGCATTTTATTTTTTAATTAAGTAGGTATCTTGTTAGGTGGGGTCGTTATTATCGGGATCTCAACAAAAGTATCGCAGTGGGTTGGTAATTAATTATCATTCGTCAGTTCAACTGTGCATTGTCGTATATTTAACATTGTTCCGACTATAAAGTGCCTTTGAGTTGATTGGGTGAGATTGGTTGCTAAGACACTGTGTTACATCCATTGAGATATTTTGGGGGTGAATTGTATTATAAATAGCTTAGGAAGAGTCAGTACTAATTGGTATTAGATTTGATAGAAATAACGATAGGGTAGGCGGAATCAACAGATGAGGTGGGATTACTAGCGAGTACGAGCAGCCGCGAGCGAGCGAGAGGCGAGCGCTACAGTTCGCTAACAACTCTAAGATTCATCGTTAGGGAGAATCGATATTACACTAGACATTACGCCATTCATGTACCTATAAGTAAAACATGCACTAATATTCTATTTCAATAGACTATCATCACATCATCATCAATATCTTGACTTATGATTATTTTCATTATTATATCATCGCATCATCATCAATATCTTGACTTACGATTATTTTCGTTATTATATCATCGCATCATCATCAATATCTTGACTTCATGATTATTTTCATTATTATATCATCGCATCATCATCAATAGAGATCCCATCATGGCCAACACAAGTTGACCACTATTGTATTGCGAGTCTGTTTAAAGGGCGTCACCTACCACATAGCGTAATTTATCACTTCCCACAACTTAGTATAATAAGGAATTTATGCCCACTTTAGCCTCCATAATTGTGCATCACTTAATGAGACTACTGAATTGTAAATTAATTCTAAGGAACTGGTATAATTGTCTTACTTAAGTTATAGGTTCTACTAAAATGGGGTTATTGTACAACTTCAATTAACGTGTAACTTTTTCTCTTTATAGAAATACAAACTTCATACTTCTCGAAAAGGGCTGGGTCTACTCGCACAACGCGGGGCCTAACCACTAGACGAAATCACACGCCAAGCCACTTCACCAGCGCGAATCACGTATAGCTTAGGTCTAAATAGGTCTTCGAGGTTAGGTTCCAGAGATAATAAATTCTAGGTTAGATTACGGCATTGTAGGCCTGGAGTCGGACGGTTTTTTATTTGACCGAATCTCTTTCCGTCCGGCAATATCCTAGGAGATGATTTGGTCTGTTAAAGTACTCAAGCTCGATTACTTTAACATAAATAACGAGAGATTCTGTAGCTGTAGGATAGATTTACCTAGACTAGAATAAAACCCAACCTTTCTAGTAGGATCGGCCGGAACTAACTCGGTTTTTCTATTCGCTTTGGTACGAGTTAGTATTTATAGGAACAAAGTGGATATCTAGTACAATCGAGTCTTGATTTTACTGGATTAATTAGTCAAAGGTTCTTTAGCTTCAAAACAAACAAAATTAATTTGATATTTCTATGGTAAATAAATGATTTATTTTCTCGCTTACTATCTGTTTAATTTTATTCAATAGCTTTTCCTTCAGGTAGGATTCAATTTTCAGACGACTAGAAGCTTCTCAGGAGCTTCAGCTTTCAGATAGGGGTTAATTTAAGTTCAGAATACAAAAACATAAAAAGCAAGCCATTTATGAGGTTGAATCGTTACAGTATGTATAAAGCACGCTTGTTCTGACTTCTGACACGTTGGCTCGGCACAGCCACATTGAAAACCGATCGACTCCTATAACACGTATTAGGATATTATGTCTTGTTACTAGTTTACGGATTAGTAGATGCACTATAGGTAATAATGATCAGACGCTGTAGCAAGTAGCGCCTCTCCTCATTTTAATTTGTTAGGCAGATAGTTGTATTTAGATAGTAGAATGTCGAATGCTTAATATTTCATAGGTATCTATAGTATTTTTAATCTTCAAGAAAATTTATTGAGTCTTTGAATTTAAAGTATTTCGGTGTTCAATATAAAAGGTTAATATTTTATTAAACAGCGGATTAAGGTTGCCGTCTTTGGAATATCGATACATTATTAAATTCTTTAAGCTCCGCATCCTGCCATGAAAACCGAAATATGCGTACTTTCGTTAAGCATGAACACTTCTAAATGGAAATTCCAAAGTTAGGTTCGTTAACAACCCAACTTTATTCATTAGCCTGTATTGTCTACCGAATTTATTCGTCAGGTCGCCAACGCGTGGCGGCCGAACTCTGACGTTTTGGCTTCTTCACTAAATAATTTCATAGTGTTTTGTTTATCCGGCGCGTTCGGAGTGCAAGCTTGTTTCATAATGTTATTAACATGAGTTTCAAACTTCTGCTCATATTTGGATGAGCCTGGGTATTATTTCAAGGACAGTGGTTAATTTTGTAGGTTAATTAATTTATGAAAACATCGGTACTCACAACATTCGTATACGCGGGGTAATTTGCGAGTGTAAATATGGATTTGTTTTAATAAGAGAGATGTTAAAGAGACATGGGGATAATAAGAGAAACGTGCAAATTTTACCATTAAACCGTTTAATTATGGTAAATATTCGGAATGCATGTGGCATCTCACAGAATTTTGAAGTAAAAAAAATAACGTGATTAGGCGGCAATGTAACATTTATTTTTATTTTTATATAACATTCGAAAACAGCAATCCTAGGGAATTGCACAACCAGTAGAAAATTAATTAATTTTAAAATAAATAGACTCTTGGCTTACTTATACATATTCATATCGGATTCATAAGAACAAGGCTCCTTGTTATAGAACATGTCTTACAAACTAATACACGTAGGTATTATTTCATAGCTTTTGCTGTCCCAAATAAAGAAAACATTGAACTAGAACACCAATAAATCTAAAAACGTTTCGTTAATCATGGTCCTATCATCAGCCATAATAGTTGCATTAGTGTTATCAAACCTAACAGAATATCCAGTACAGCGATTCATTCCATGAAAATGTTTAGTTTGTCCTCACTTCTCACTTCTTGCATTCTGTATAACGGCCTTTGAGCCAGCTTCGAAGCATTCCAGGCCAATTCTATACTAATTACGAAACTTTTCGATTGAAATGTCAATGTCGGCCGCTTCGTTATTCTATTACTACTATCTAGGTAGTTTTAAGGAAACGGTTTTAACAATACAATACTATACTATACACCTCACACAAACAAAAAAGACAATATAAAAATATGTAGGCAGAGGTAGACAACAGGTGGGCTTATCGCTGAAGAGCGATCTCTTCCAGACAGCCTTTGGGTATCGGAAAAAGAGATAAAACTAGATTATGCAGATAGGTGGTGCAGAGATTAAAATTAACCAAAAATCAAAATAATTATATGAATACACGTACACCTAAAGATACTAAGTTTTACATTTTGGCTCAGGTTTTTATAAATATCTGTTCTTTTTATAAGGGTACGTTCACGTCAAATATATGATATGCTTACATGTTTGTCTTATTATTTTGCAATCTAATGCACAAGTCTAAACATAATCATTGACATCGACTATATCTATTCGGAATCGTTTTACTACTTTGGGTCATGGTTTTTGAATTCCATATATACTAAATTTATGATCGTTATATGCCAGTTTTTATGTATGCAAATATACATTGCGAAAGGTTTAAGTACAAATATTAAGAAATGGTACCTAAATCGTCGAGTTAGGCCCCTACTGAATATTTACACTAGCACCATGCGTTCAGGGCAGAAAAACCCGGTATATTTTTAACCTTATTCTTAATTTACTGTAATAATAAAATTAAAAACGTTTAATTTTACTAACACCATGATGTACCTACCTATTTTAGGATCAACCCCACCACTTTTTTTTAAATTGAGACCAATAGAGGGAGACTAAAAGTGTGATTCGATCTTTTATCATACAGGCGTAAATAAAGACATATATGTACCTAAGTGCCGTAACTCTCATATGGACGCTCGCTGCTTAAATCATGTAGGTATAGAGTAGATACATTTCCGTACATAAACCTATGACATATATAGTACAGTATTTTCCTGTGATCGTCGGGGTTTAAGAACTTTATTCCTATTAACATAGGGTTCCATAGCAACAACTGTTTGCTTGTATGTTATACTAAATGTACATTATATATACGGCTAGTTATATTCGGCTCTGGTATTATCTTACGGCAGAAGCTACAATTAACTAATTGGCAATAATATCGATTACACGTATTGACTAATAATGACTACGTCTTCAGATTGTCAATGTGAGTTTGCAACACTGGAGGTGTATGTGACTCAGCATATCGATATCATATTAATATGAAATTTGTTGGTCCCGCTAGCTTTTCCACATGAGGCTGTGTTTATATATTTTTTTTTAATGTATGTATGTTCGCCGATTTTTCCGTCAATTGTGGACCAAATTTCAAAATTATTTTTTTAATTGAAAGAGTATTACTCCTGAGGTGGTCCCATTGTCACCAAGTTAGGATCTGATGATTCAGGGAAATTCTGGGCAACCCTCAAATATTATAGGCACGCGTGTAGTAATTTCGGACTTTTCTATTATAACTCGTGTATTTACCCTCGGAAATCGCAATTTTGGTGAAGTGGAACTGATGGTGAAGCCCACAGATGACTTATGGAACTCCTCAAACATGTATAGTACAGCAAAGATTCTTACATGATTCAGTTGAAGTAGCAACTAATTAAATCATCCCCTCAGGGGGTGATATGAGAGGGTGAAAATTTTGATGTAACCCATTTTGATGAAATTTAGTTTAGAGATAGTTTATGTGCTGGGAAAGGACATAGGATAGTTTTTATCCCGTTAATCATCCCCTAAGGAGGTGAAATTAGGGGTGAAAATTTGGATGGAACCCATTTGAATACAATTTGGTATAAAGATAGTTTGAGTCAGATAAAAATGACGCCCTTACAAGGTTACTTTTGATTGACTAGCGGTTTCGAACTAGCAAAACGTAATGGCGCTAGGTAACCAAATAATTATTTTGAAAATGTGTTACTAAGCGATACAAAAGAAACTGACGATACTTACCGATGATAAGATATCCCATGTATTTTTTTAACTTTTGTTACATAATTTTTGCACCCTTTTACGGCGCAACTAGGCATTTTGAGACAGTCGGCTCTGACACACTCTGACAGCTGAACGGTACGAGGGCCACCGCATTGGACGAAGTACTCGTGCGGGTTGGGCCTATCTTTACTTTTTATATCTATGCTATAAGTTAATTGTGTAGAACTCATTCGTTAGGTTAGTTAAGGTTTATTATATAACAATTATTGTATTTATTTATAAGGCTAATAATTTAAGACTCCCTTGTAGTGGCTCTTTCTTTACCTAAATAAATAAAATAAAATAAAAAAAACCTATATTACTGTTTCAAAAAATAAAGGTTATCTATCAAATTAAAATCTTGCGAAACATTCATTCAATAAAACAAGATAGTTAGTTTCATTTATTTCCTTTAGAAAAGAATATATTATTTTACATCAAAAATAAGATGCATTAATTAAAAGATCGTCAATAGGTAGGTTACCTATAATAATTTGACAATATAAACCAATAGAAAAATGTCACAAGTGAAAGTCAAAAATAAAATAAAAGTGGGCAAAGGCCACAGACTAATACAGACCCGCAGTATTAAGCAAGACCATGTTTCATGTGTGCTTGATGAGCATGAATATTTCGTCGGGTGACAAGCAAAAGTCACTACCAAAACTGTCACTGCTCTTAAAAACCTCGTATCTCGGTACGTAGTCGATATCGAGATATGACCTTTGATTTAAGTAGGTATTTGTTACTTAGTGAGTTTTGCTTGTCACCCGACGATTTGTTCCTGAGTCATAGAAGTTTACTATGTATTTATTTATCTATGCAAGTATTTGTAGCAATGAGTTTTCAAACACCAGTACACAGTATACAGCGACATCATCTGCAAAGAGTTATAGCCTGACAAGTTTCTATTTGACATTTGTACAAAACGACACTACCTCAGGGTCAAATAGAAACTTGTCAGGCTTTAACTTCTAAAACGAAATGAAGGTTTCAAAGGAGACAATTGTGTTCGGACTAATTATGACCCAGTCACGCCCTGTACTACTTTTCTTTGTTACTTTTTATGTCAAAAAGCATTGCAATTTAGTAACTTAGAGTTACGACAATGCGGAATAATTAAATTCGTTATTGAACGACTTACCTCTTTTTTAAAGGGGCAACACTGGCAACTGAAAGCATAACTTTCAAGTTTTACATTATGTCACTAGAACTCGTCCTGTTTCAAGTTGCAGATGTATCTTATGAATTCATGTTTGAGTTTGATATAGTTACTCGTAATTTTACTAAGTTTCGGGTCATTTGAATAGGAGCCGCTACTTGATGATATTCGTACTTTCAAACAAATGGCTTTGATTTCAAGTTAAATGTCTAATATGTTCTTTGAGGTAAATATTTCTCGAATGTTCACTCATACATTCCGGCATTTCGGAATAATTAATGAAATCTGTACGAACTAACTAAATGATTAAAACATGAAACCCGGCTCTCCACTTAGATTCAACCGTTACTTCGTAACATACAAAAGTAGTGTCAAAGATAATATCGAATGTCCCATGGGTAGCTCAGTGCCGCGGTGAGGAAGAAACTCTATAAATCAGAGAGCAGGCAATAATACATTTTAAAGGAAGACAATTTCGGATATTTTTGTAAAATCCGAACGGACTTCGATGGGAATGGCGATTGGTTTCTTTCAGGAAATGTGGATGAGAGTACTGTGTTGGCTCCTTTTCATTTAGCTTTAGCTATATTTTATTTTACTACATAATGTATATACAGATCAGGTGAATCATTTGTAATTAAGTATGATTTTTCTTCTACTTTTAGTACCTATGCTTGATTTTGATATTCTATGGAAAACATCGTAATTTTTTTTCTTTAATTCCACCATAAAAAGAAAATAAGCTGGCTATTTTCGAATAATTGTAGCATATGGTATAAAGTAAAAGAACAAAATAGAATGTTAAAATTTTTATATTTGTGTTTCGTGTCATTTTATAAACAATTTATTTTTGTTTTTTAAGTATTTAGTTGTAATCGTCTACTGACTGATCTACCCGAAAACGGCACTTTGATTGACGTTATTATTCGATTCTCGAGTCCGTCCCAAGTCGCAGCAAAAAGAGTGATGCGTCTAATTCGTCAAGGGGCAAGCCCACCCTCGAACCATTTCCGTGGCTACATTTTTGTTTGTAAATTCGTTATGATGAAATATTCATGTCACATTTGCACGCAGATTCGAGCGATCAGCCAACTGTGAAATAATGCAAACAAGATAAAGTTATGACATCTCTAGTGGGCTGGAAGCGATTGGTGCCGCTTACTACAATTTATCTCCTTTGCTCGGTATTTCTAACAACAGTTTTACCTTTTGTCATGTGTTTTATGTTTGATCCTTTCAAGTTCTGATATAAGGTAATGGTAAGTGTATTCTTGTCTTTTATTACCAATAAAAGATAGATTTGTTACCAATAATAGCTTAAGATAGGTATCATATTTTTATTAAGAAACAAGCGGATTGACGTCTCTCTTGCTCATATTTGGGAGAGCCCAGCAGGGGAAGACCGCTGCCGTAATGACCCCACTACTTGATCTGTAGGTATGTGAGTAAGGTATTCAAAGCTTCTTAGGGTATATAGGTTCCCGTTCGGAGTGAGGGACCTGCATTTATCTCTAGCTGTCAACACGATGTATCTTCAAATCATAAAGGGTCGATAACGCCCTTGTGATTCTTCTGTAGTCGAAAGCGCCCACAGGCTCCTGTGTCCACCGGACCACGTCTTACCGTCAGGCAATTTGTGTGCTCGTTTGCGACCGCCGCAGTTTAAAATAAATATAATTAAGATATTATTTGTACAGTCATCTGTAATATAAATAATAATATTACATACAAGTGCTATTAACTTATATGTCAATAGTATAAGATAAAATACATTGCAAGGACTTTGGACCCTGTTAATGTTATTAAGGTGTGACAGTAAGTTTTGAGACTCGTTCGTCTCTCAGGGGCGATGCACTCAAATAACTTCATTCCCACTGACCTGCCTATTATAAATGACATATCCTCATCTACGTGGCATGGTGAAGTACGAAATGGAAGTCGTTTTTTTTTTGGTATAAATTATTCAAATATCTTCCTCAGGCGGGCACGCTACGCAACTTTGCCCGCGCAAAGACAAATTAGGCCCAATTAGTTTAGCTTGTCTACTAATACGTAAAATACGTTTGACATTACGCCGTTACACATATATGTCAGACTCCAAAGCATTAAGTAGGTACTAGCGTTTTATGGAATGCAATCACACCTTTTCGTATGATGCTGCGGGATAAACAATAACTTCAACGAGGCGACATCGCATGTTCCCATCTAAATTATCGTTTAGTTTCAGAGCTGGCTAATTAGCTTTAGTGCCCATAACTTGGCGGACCCTTCTCGGAAAACAAGCCTTGCAACTACTTCATTTTTCTTTTGATGGTTTCTTGTAGTTTCTCCCCTTCTTGGCCGGCTATAAAATATGCTTTGATCCGTAAACGAGTTTTCATTTGCTGGAGTTCGGGCTAGATTTAATTGGTGTTTTTATGCGCAGTTTCAGACTTGGTAACAGGGTAATAAAGTTTCATGCCTAACCAAGTTATTAAGAGCTGATTTGCCAATCATCGTTCGAATTGAAAATATTTAAGACGACGTGAGCTCCGAAATCAGATTAAAAAAAA
This sequence comes from Epinotia brunnichana, assembly GCA_963854355.1. Taxonomy (NCBI): domain Eukaryota; kingdom Metazoa; phylum Arthropoda; class Insecta; order Lepidoptera; family Tortricidae; genus Epinotia; species Epinotia brunnichana. Next base: position 11,819,062 of record OY977945.1, on the reverse strand, counting down.
ATCTTAGCTCTTGTTTGGATTATAATACGGTTATCCTAAATTTAATTAGCAATCTTGAGGCCTTTCTCGAGGGACAACCGCTATTTAAATCCTGAGTTTTTTGACTTTCGCTCGATAGAAAAAAAATCACGAACATGGGTCTAAAAACACCTTAAAAAATCTTAACAAATTATGCACAACAGCTAAACATTTAAGAATTGGTTTTAAAAATCTTCAATATCATGTTTGAGGGTTTCAGCTATTATTTATTTATTTATTTATACGCACGAAAAATTAAAATTAAAAAACATGGTATCCGCGCTTGCGAACACGCACTTCCATCTCGCTCACGCTTATGCTCAGTGAGAGGGAGAGAAGACCACGAGCCTACCCTTTTGTCGCATATGGTACCGTTCGCAATTCGTCCCGTTTGAAATTCGTCCCGTTAGCATTTCGTCCCGTTCGCAATTCGTCCCGCAAACGCACCTCGTCCCGTTCAAGACTGGTCCCGTTCGCAATTCGTCCCGTTTGAAATTCGTCCCGTTCGCATTTTGTCCCGTTCGCTATTCGTCCCGTTCGCAGTTCGTCCCACAAACGCACCTCGCCCCGTTCGCGACTGGTCCCGTACGCAAATCGTCCCGTTCGCAATTCGTCCCGGAAACGCACCTCGTCCCGTTCACGACTGGTCTTGTTCGCAGTTCATCCCGATCCCGATGTCTATACTTATTGTTTTGCGAGCAACACATGAGCAATAGCGAGAACCACGTCGAAATAAGGCTGGAAATTTTCGAGATTTTCACGAACAGCGACACAGACTTACAGACATAACCGTAATGTATTTACGCTTTTTACACACACACCTAGACACACACAGACGGCACACCCTTGCATCTGGTGGCATATAAAAGCTATGCTTTGACAAAAGGAAAGCCTTCTGCTAATACTTATGGGATATGGAGAAGATCCACCGAGTAGCATCCAATAAAATGCATTTATTATCATCGCTTACTATTCTTTTCAATATAGAGCTCTAGACCCGAAAGCACCTTCGCTATTTAATTCGAAGTAGGTACCTTACTCATATTTGTTCCCAATATTAATATACAAACGCAATTAAATTTCACACTTTGAGTTGCTTCCCCCGAAGACTTTATTTTGTGGCGGATTCCCGGTAGGTAGTTGTTTTTAGGGTTCCGTACTCAAAGAACTTTTACTAAGACCCCTATTACGAAGACTCCGCTGTCCGTCCGTCCGTCCGTCCGTCCGTCCGTCCGTCCGTCCGTCCGTCCGTCCGTCCATCCGTCCGTCTGTCACCAGGCTGTATCTCACTGATACCGTGATAGTTCCAGCTGAAATTTTCACAGATGATGAATTTATGTTGCCGCTATAACAACAAATACTAAAAACACAGAATAAAATAGTTTTTTATAGATAATGGTACGGAACTCTTCGTGCGCGAGTCCGACTCGCACTTTGCCGGTTTTTTTTAGTTGTTTTTGTATGACACCATAATTAACTATTTGCACACGTTTTTGACTAAGAATGTAAAAAGACATTATGTATGTATTTGACATTAAAAATTTTCTCGCTATTGCTCATGTGTTGCTCGCAAAACAATAAGTATAGACATCGGGATCGGGACGAACTGGAGGAGACTTAGGAGCCGGGCCTTCCTTGGTGAACGTACTTTAGTAAAAAGGTAACTAGAAGATAGATACCAATATAAAAGGTAGTTCTGATATTTCACAACAACAAACATCATCTTCAACACCCTTAAATCGACAACGAGAAAAAATATGGACATTTAGTTTAAGCTATTGTTTTTATGGATATTTATGTGTTCATAAATACTGGAAAAACGATTTTAAAAATCTTTTTATGATCGTTTTATAAAAATTGTATGTGAAGCATGTTGGACGTTGCCAAGTATGTAGTGAACTAGGACGTACAGTATTTTGCACATTGCCAATTATATGGTATGTTTCTTTTGCATACGTTTATTTCAATATTTTCATATTTATAAGAAACTAAGTGTAATTGATGTCAAAATCTTCAATTAGGTATTCGCACTATAACAAGCAGCGATGAGTAGTGCTGGTACGTCACAGCTACCATGTGTTTTCGTTGAAAAAGAATCGGCGTAATTAATCAATAAATGCACAATCTTACACAAATCGAACTAGCCTCACGATAATCTCAATAAGGCTTGTGCTATGGATACAAGACGACGATATGTATAGGTAAAGATTAAATCAATCGCACTACAACCTGAAGAAGCCTTATGTGGATAATTGTATATTTTTTTCGCTAAATTTAGTGGCATCGTTGGCAACGGGAAAAATAGTGGATTTTTCCCGTTGCCAACGATGCAAAGATCAATTTTAAAGTTTTAATGTCCACTTTTTTTCCGTTGCTGACTATTCAAACAATAGTAAAATATTACATCATGATAGTCAATATAAAGATAAGACATTATTCACTGTTATGAGTAAATTTAATTGTTTTTAGAGTAAACAGTAGGGTTGTATGTTTTGCACGTCCTCCTCAAAACTGCTTTCAGTTAAATGCATTACAAATAAATAAAATACATTTGAACCTTCCATTGTATTGTAAACTTGATGTAAGTATCATCTATTCAAAGTCTCGGACAAGACCGTGGACCGGTCCACGTTAGTGATGCAACGAATACGTATTCGTAATCGTTGAATACCTAACAGCGATTTACGAACGTTATGTGTTTCGTATTTAATGAATACTGTGCAAGTAGGTATTCGTACAGTTCATATTATTTCCATACAAAGCAATTCACCTATTTTTGTATAGCAAATATGTTTGCTTCGCCGAATATGTGGAATTAAGTAATAAAAAAATATACTTCAGTTTTATTATTTGGATGAACAACTGTTTGTTTACATGGGTATTTGCCAAAAAGCACAAATGCCATTCATATTAGTGAGAGTGCTATTCGTTGCATCACTATACTCAATGCAGACGTGATGCTCCTCTACCTACTTTGTTTAGTATTTATGTCACTATTGTTGTTCTTTTTGAACTAAGTAGTACCTACTATGCTGTTAGCTACAAGATGTGGTATAAAATAAAGATAAGATAAGATATATCCTCGCAAGGGAAACTGCGGTTTACCGCCATTCTCATGCAGGTTGTACCGCCGCCTCGCCCTCTTGTTAATTTTCCTTCCCCCGTTAATATAAAGTAACACACCAAACTTCCTCGAATCTAATGCATTAGAATGGCCTAAGCGAAAACCTTCCACAGATTCATGCCATTTTTAGGGTTCCGTACTCATAGAGTAAAACGGGACCCTATTACTAAGACTCCGCTGTCCGTCCGTCCGTCCATCTGTCACCAGGCTGTATCTCACTGATACCGTGATAGTTCCAGATGAAATTTTCACAGATGATGTATTTCTGTTGCCGCTTTAACAACAAATACTAAAAATACAGAATAAAATAGTTTTTTATAGATAATGGTACGGAACCCTTCGTGCGCGAGTCCGACTCGCACTTGGCTGGTTTTTTATGTCATTTAATGGGAAAATTACATTGTATAAAACGAGCGTATCGTGAAATATGCGGCCGAATATTATACCTATTTATTCTATTTATTTGTTAAAAATTTAGCAGTGTCTTTTGCTTTGCTTGTCCACATATGTGCCACGATATCTTATCTTTTTTATATCAATTTCTAACGTTATCACGCCCGACTTGGGGTGAGTATTTTGTACATTTGACAACTCGCATGCTTGACAGCGTGTCTTTCGCATGAAAACACAACTTAGCCAATCTCTGGTTGGTGCTCACCCTTCGACTTTTATTTCAAACGTTTCTGATGTTGTCATATTTATTTGTAACATTGGTCCCCTAGTTAATCTTCCTAGAGAGGTTTAAATTTTCCTCGTAAGTCGATGTTTTGATAAAAATATTTTGATACAAACCTGTGTTTAATGCCAATAATGGACACAGATTTGTACCAAAATATTTTGCGAAACTGCTCATTCTTGTTAGACGTGACGTGATTTCAGATTACAGACAGATATTTACTGAAAATATTAATCGTCCTAGACAACTTCTTATTTTCTAATTATCATTCAGGAATATTTTTACGCACAACCAAATTTAGATCAATAAAATACTAATCAAAAGGAAGGTCAGATGGCAGTCGCTTTCGTGAAACTATTGCCTATGCCAACTCTTGGGATTAGGTGTCAAAGCGGACCCCGGGCTCCTTTAGGGGCACAACCGGGTATAACGCTAGGAGCATGATGAAAATACTAATCAAAAGATTTATAAAAAAAAAATTGTGTTCCATTGAAACTAACAGTTATTTTTTTTAACCCTTTTTAAGCTTTTTTCAAATATTACATATTCTATATCAATCTCACGATTATGAGGAATCCAACGACACCTCATATGGCAAAATAAGTAAGGGTTTGGATATTTAAGCGAAAATTGTTTAAGCCAACATAAAATCGTTATAAATCCTAAACGGTTATTTTAACTATGACATGATTAAGGAAACCTAATAATGTTTTTGAAGTAACTATTCAAGGATACCCCACATGATAGTTCATACATTTATATTTTTATCTTTTTAACTACATGGCGTCTGGTGGCCGCCATTTTTAATTTTGACTAACTGTTTTATCTTCTGTGACACTCGCAAGATGAAACCGAATCGATTAACGTATGATTTATTAAAATCGACTCACGCGTTTGATCTCTAGTGTGCCACAAAGGAACAAACATACGTACACACATACATTGACTGGTTAACACATTACCCTCCTTTGCGTCGCGCAGTTGGGTAAAAAGCAGTAGGTCGCTCGTATGTGGAGCAACCCAACTGGGGAAGTAACCTAACAGAAAACCGCAGTCATAATAGCACCACTGCTTTGTAGTGTTGCTATATTAAATTGCATGCTATTAAGCATGTGGTGTTGTGTTCCTGGTGGTGAGTAAGGTAGCCAGAGCTCCCTAGGGTGCGCTATGTTCGGAGTTCGGGACTTGCATATGTCTCTATCTACCAACACAGCGAATCCTCAAGTGAATAAAGGATCGGCGACGCGTTTATGATTCTTCTGGAGTCACAAGTGTCCATAGGCTACGGTACCTGCTTACCATCAGGCAGGCCGTAAGCTTGTTTGCCACCGTCGTTGTATAAAAAAAAGGTTATTGAAAAAACCGTTTTCATTTTAGTTGCGGTTTCAGAGCGGTATCTTCGCAAACCTTGTTTATGTTAAAAGTTCCGAAGGTACAATATCCGAAACGCGAAGTTTGTTTTAAATCTAAACTGATATTATAAACAAAACAAACCAGAACGTGATAAAGGTAAAACTTGGGTCGGCACGTTTGGGGTAAACGAGATATCGCAGAAATATGACCGCTCTATTTATTCTAATTTATATAAATGGTGAATAAATTATAATGGACATCGTTAAACCTTTTTGTGCGAGGCAAATTATGTTATTTGTATGAATATATGTATAGTTGATTTACTATAACGCAGTAATCATATTAACTACCCTGAAATTTTATATTATGTTTTTCTTCGATATGTTTATAATATCCTTTTGAAGGGAGGGCCCTTACGTAGCGTTTTGCGACCGGGAGGGGAGCGAGGCGCTACGCACAACCCTACGACATCGCTACGCACAACCCTACGCACAATGCTACGCCCAACGCTACTCACAACCCTACGACATGCTACGCACAACGCTACGCACAATGCTACGCCATAAAAAGGTAACATACCTATCAATAGTTTATTTACCAGTTAAACGACCGGTTTAACCTAGTGACCCCATCTACGAAGCCCCCGTCGGTCCTGGGTTCAAATATTTGTGTAATGAGCGTGAATGTTCGTTTGTCTTAGACGTTTTCTACGTAATTTAGTATTATATCGTTGTCTATTACTCGTACCCATAGCACACAGTACCTAGTTAGATTTGTGTAAGAGTGTCCCCTTATATTTATTTGAACAAAGATCTAACCTCGACAACATGTATTCGTAACCAACTTTCTCTGGCAGTACTTAAGTAGTGTACTTACCTAAAAAAATCATACCCATATGACTTGCTTTTCACTATCTGGGATCTGTATACTCTAATTGACGAGACGGTCGCAATTTGAATCTCGCAGATGACTAATATAGTTGCGGTTATTCGTCTATTTCGGGTTTTAGTTCTGCGAGCTTTGAAGCTTAGGTCGCTCGGTAACTAGGCAAGTAAACATACTCAACTGTATTAATATATATATTTTTTGTTTTTGTTTCCCTGTTCTCTTCTAGATTTAAATGTACCTAACAAACAAGATAATGATTGAGGTTTTCTAGGAAAATTTGTACAATAGTTAGCGCGTCAATGAAGTTAGTGTTTATTATTCCATTTTTGGTACCAATTTTATCAACGTTTTTATGTGAACTTTATTGCAATTTTTGATAATTAAGTTGCTGTTATCCTTATCCTATTTTAACTCAAACCATTGCCAAAAAAAAATTAAAATTTTCAATCAAACAGGTATAACCAAACGCTAACTTAATTGAAGTGCTCTATGTACAAACTTTTCTAGAAATGCTCAATTATGGAATTAAGATGTTATTTTAATCGTCATTGCAGCGGAATAAAATACGAGTAGATAAGAAACCGGCGCAAATCTGTGTGAACTCACTCGTACTAGTTACCTTCGTTAGGCTCGGTGCGCGTGGAAGTGAATCCGCGCAACACATTCATATCATATTCCATTTGAATCGAGCACTGAATTGATCTACAGTTAATTATCGAAGCATATCGGTTTAGTGTTGGTTGGCCCAGGCTAGAATTCAGAATTGTTATTTTATAATTATTCCTATTTTTTTCATGACGCCATTCTAACTAGTATTTAGATAGGAGGAGAAGAGGTTCTAATTTTCCAAATAAAATTAGAGAACAACTAAAGGCAAAAATAAAAGTGAACATCAGGCATCGCTAGCGATCGCAAAAACGGTTCATAGGTTCTAAATTTAAAAGACATAGAAATATGACGTCTTTTGTTTCTATCCGTTACTCCGTTAGTATGATTAGGTCGAAATACTGCGTTAAGTATCTTTACATAAATAACTTCACAGTTTATTTTTTGGGACAAGAATACCATTGGTAATCTACATATTATAACTATTGGACGATAAAAAGAAAACATATTTTCTTGTATCTTTAAAGTCGCATTACACAATTTTTTTTTATATTTTATTTGGCATATCATATTCTCTAATAGGGACTATCAAAACAATAGCAAGGCAGGAAGTCAAAATTATAATCTGGTAAACATTTCGGTTGTTCCAACTGTCCTCTTTGCAGATATCCTTATCGCTCACGAAATAAAATTGTCTGGTCACAGTGGTTTTTGGCGCCTGCTATTACATTTAAAGCATCTTAACCCATGGGACATATTTGGCAATAATACGGGTTTCAATTTTAGATAAGGCTAGAAAATAGTGTAATTGTCCATTGTCTACCTAAACCGTATAGCCACACAGTCCAGCTCGGAATACACAGCACTACATTAAGCGAAAACGGCATGTAATTTGTTGGTTTCATTGTGGACTTGAGCTGAGGTTGTTTTAGTAGAGATAGATAATTGTATAGAGATCTTGAAGAAATTCAAAAACACGTAACAATAGTGTTGTTGTGGAGTAATATTTCACATAATTCATCTTATGTTATGTTCGTTTTGTGCTCTTAATCGCTTATTTGCGAAGACATAGGTATAATTTGGCTTCCCTTGACCTAATAACTACCGTGTACAGTATAATCTTATCTTTTAAAATCAATTCACAGATTCCAGACAAGTGGCAAGGTCCTCTAAATGTAAGCAATTTGTCAAGCTTACTCGTATTAAAAGAATACTTTACTTTTTAATACTTCGGTTAGTTAACCGATACAATCATTGGTAGTTACATTTATCACCCGGAGCTATATTTTGACCGTCGCTTCTGATCCCAACTAGGTTTTAATAAATTTCCAACCGCCCTGAGCTAACGTGTTGTAATGCTTTTCGATATAAGCTTTGTTTAAGTGTAATAGGCCTGGTGGAAATCCATATTACAAGTCAGTATTTCCAAAAAGGCGTGTTTTCTGCTCATTTCAAACGAGTGTAAACGTGGCATTGATTAAACATACGTTTTGTGGCATCGAGCGATGTTTATGATTGCAGAGTATGTTTGCAGTTTGCCGCGGACGTTTCCGACAACCGGCGCCGCGTCACGCGGCAAGCGCTCCTTTCATAGCGGTCATCGCCGCCGTAAACCATGTAATGTAACAAGGCCGATTCTCAGTCTTTATTGGTAATAAAAATTGCAAGTCAACATTGTACGTATACAAATAAATTTATGTTATTAACATTGCTTTAAAAACTCTTCAAAACTATAGAACGACTGCCAACAAGCCATACTTTGTGTTTATTTTTGAAACTGGCAAGAATAAGGGCGTCTAGTATGCTGATTGGCAATTTATTATATAGTCACTGGGCAACCGCGGGTGGAACTAGAGAAAATACGGAGAAAACGAATTTTCCCGGATATGAGACCTAGGTAGGATCGATTTCTCACCCCCGTAAAACCCTGTATTCCAAATTTCATCGAAATCGTTAGAGCCGTTTTCGAGAACGTGATTGCAAATATATATACTTACAAATATTTCTCGCTTAATAGTATAGGATATAGGATAGAAGGGCCTATTACATGAATGGTTTTAGCCATTTTGACCAACCTTCGAGACACCGGAGCCAGTTTGTGATCATAGCACGTGTCCCTGACGCTTTTTTCAAAATAATAATGATGTTAAATAATAATGTTATCAAAATAGGCATCAATAAATCAAATAATTACTTTTATAAAAACCATGAACAGAGTACTTGCTGTTTACTGAACTCGCAATTAGGCACCATTTTGAATAAAGACTATTTACAAAGAGTATAAATAAATATTTTCTTTTTCGATCCTAATCATAATCACATTGAATGTGTTTCGCGCGCTCGCTTACACGCGCACTGAGCTTTTGTGTTAGAGCAAGCGCACGAAACATTGAAATGCGTCCAGGACGTGAATGAGATGCACCAAATGGGTGCCCTGGAAGCGCCGGTAGTGTTTATCATTGCGTGAAGAGTGTTTGCAGTTAGCCGTGGGCGGCACTTCCGACAGCCGGCGCCGTGTCATTTTCCTCGAAGTCGGTTTTGACGCGTTGCTTCACATTGCAATCCCATTTCAATGTGGTTCGCTTGTTTCGGCGCGCGCCGAGGTGACAAACAAGAGAGGAAAATCTTTGAAATGTGAATGTGATCATGATCAAACAAACGTGCAATACTCGTACTTAGGCGTAGAATATAAATCCCGATTCCCCTCAACGAGTATTGTTTGATCGATTTTACATTACGAAGTCGTCGGCCCAAAAAACTATTTATATCGGGGTTAAGTATGGAAAAAATATGCAGTTCCCGAGTTTTGCATAATGGCGTAATTTTTCATTCCGAATGTTTTTCGCTTGCGCTGCCCGTGCCCGTTGCTTTTGTTATTCATTATACCTTATCCCACCAAAAACTTAAAATAATAAGTACTTTTGGGTATGAACTCCCAAAATAAATGACATCTGCCGGCCATTAGCAGGTTGATCACGTAACGCATTGTACAGTCAGCATTAAAAGTAGCTACGCAAACCAAGACGTCAAAAGTCTTTATTAAAAGCGAATAAGAACATTTGACGTCTTGCATAGCTACTTTTGATGCTGACTGTACGTACGTTAGGTAGATCTAAATGTCAATTTTTATAAGGAAAAATTACAGTTGGACTGTCCTAACGAGCGTTCGAAACGTTACGTGATGACCCCTCTGGACATACATATGTCGACTATCAGTTTTATAATCAGAAAATGTCACTTTCTAATATAAATTATTATTGGGTTAAATGTCCTAGTCCTCGACATTGCAGTAGTGTACGACACGGGCACTAGTCAAAGTGACACATTGGTGTGACGTAATGTGCTCATGTCATACACTAGTGTCACGTCGAGCACTAGGACAACGTTTACCTTACTCTTTTTTTAAATGTATCAAGATTGACGTTTAGCTCAATGTGTTGCCGAGAAACAATTCAGGTACTTGATTAAATTTCAGATAAAATTTTACAGTTTTCTATTATTATATAGTCAACAGTATGACTCATATGGGCAAATTGCGCGACAAGCAAAGAAATCGACTCGTGTTGATCAAACGGTTAGTCAGCAAAAAAGCGCAGTACGCAGTGAAGTGGAAGTCCGGCGAAGACTTTTCTATTATCAAGTTGAAGCACTTCATTATATAATTGTAGTAGAAGCTTGCACAGGAAAAAAAATGGAAAAAATGACAGTTAAATAATTGTCCTTACGCGCGTTTGAAACGTTTCGTGATTACGCCTCAGGAGTTTCCTCTCTATGCCGCCTTAAACACCGGTAGCTTAGGGTCCGCCCCGCTAGATTAGGTTAGTTTAGGTTTTTATGTATATATTTATATCCTACTTTTTATATAATTATTGTAAAAATGAAATGAAGAGAATGCTGTGAATAGAGCAAGCGGAATTCCAGGATACCTGCATGTTTTTAGACGAGTGCAATTTGATGAACTTATTATGACAACGTGAAATCAAAAATACCAGTTTGGATAATAACTACCGCCTCTTCTCTTTAGAGAGTTGTTAAATAATGTTTTCAAAATATAAAACTTAGTTATACCTTCATAAAACTGTAGGTACATTATATTAAGAAAATCTATGTATAACTCGATACGCTTTGAACTCGGAACGTTAGTGTTCCTTTGAGTTTGCACGCTGCTACACAACAAAGGGCTAACATAAATTAAGCATTGTCAACATCAGCTAATGGGCTAGTAACTTTGAAATAAAGTGTCGTAGGTATACCGCCTCCGTGAAATTCTGCTGAAATCACACAGCGTTTATAATGTAACTTGTGAATTTAAGATGTTTTAGGTAAACACGGCCTTATGTTCTTAGCCTTTGTATCGGGTGTGTTCCGAGTACGATCTCTAGCTTGTTACTACGATAAGTTTGCCGGCTTGCGGTGGCTTGCGTGCTCGTAATAGTTCGTGGCACGTGTTATGCGGAGGATCCCAGCTTGCATTCAATGAGTATAGTATGGACCATTTGAAGTTCCCTGAATTTTGGCTATAAAGTCGTGCTTGGACAACAGGTAGGGATAAAAGAAATCAAATCATATACGTGGTATTGATTATATTTGCAGACAAAATGTATTTGTTTTTAAATAATTCGATGACTGTCACGAGTTGAAATGTATCTAGAAATCCTGCGTAAAATAAAATAAAGGTGTGTAGAAACAAAGTTAGTTTACAGGAAAAGGTACGCTGAAGTGAACTCAGCGGAAATTCATTCCAGACGGTTTATTTCTAGGAGAAAACAAATTGGCGTCTGTCGTATCCTTATTGTAGAACTTCTCCGTAGATATTTTCTAAATTAAAAATCCTACGTTTTACACCTCTAATCTAAATGTTTACGACTATCCTGTCCTATAAAAAAACCCTTAGGCACATCTTAACGCACAGAGGAACAAGAAAGACAGTTATAAATGATTTAAGCTTCGTACCGGTCCCTTTCCTTTGAATGGCATACAGGACAGTAGGCAGTCATAAAATTTGCCTTCTAATTGGGAGACTTTTCCGGAGCCATAATAGGATGGACCTGTATTATTCACTGTGTTTCACGTGTTGTTAAATGGTAGTAAATATACGAGTATAGGGGGGGAAATAATTGTATAGTTTAAAAACTATTTGAACTGTTTATCTGTTTAACATTTGTGAGTCACATGTTACAGCGATGAGGCTTTCACAATCTAATAATTTTAAGAATTTGCTCTAACTTTCGTATGATCGGGATTTTTTTTTCTTAGAAATCTAGGTAAAATCATTTAAGGTACTCCTGACTAAACAGCGCAGCGTTGATAAAATTGTATCTGCGAGTTTTTGATACTTTCGAATTATTACTAAGTATGTATTTCTCTATATAAGTATCTATATCGTCGCCTAGTACCCATAGTACAAGCTTTGCTTAGTTTGGGACTAGGAAGATTTGTGTAAGATTGTCCGCAAATATTTATCTATTTATTACATAAGCGGTAGGTAATTAAACAAACCTTAATTTCATAATTAAAGTTAAATGACACACTAAACATGAACCAGAGTCATGGATTTTTTATTACCATTTATAAACGAACAAAAAACATTGACTTTGAAACAATGCCTATTTAATCCTGAAAGCCATAAAGCACCAACTATTTAAATAACAGCAGAAAATTCAACTCTTAACCGGCTCTCAACTGTTTTTACAAAGATCGAGTATAAAGTGGATAAGGATTAATTTCAACGCGAAAGTTTTGCATTCCCAGACACGACGAAGTTTTGACTCCAGGAGGTCCACAGATAATAGTTGAGTAGCAAGTTTAATTACTTCCCGTTTTGAGACGACCGCTGACACCGGGCATCAGCCCATCCTGCCGCAGGCCAGCTGGATGCTTCCGCGGAATCTTATTAGACTGGTCTAAACGGTACAGCGTAACTTGCACAGCTAATTCCGAGAACCTCAAGAGTCAAGATTGGAGCTATGGATCCTTCCATACGTTGCAATACGCCCTTCCGTTTCATCTTTAATTAGATTTGGATCAATCGATGCAGACGGACCGTCCGATTTTGATAATTTCCTTATTTCCCGTAGAGCCAAGACTCAGAGCATATAATACTAGAGAGGACAAGCCGCCGGCAGCCGTGTTGCAGCTGTTAGCTCAATGGGCATACTCTGCCATACTGTGCACGCGTTCTGATCGCAGAGAATATTACGTTTTTTCCCAAAATGCCTGATATGATGCGCGTGTATTGTCCAATAAGCGCATAGGTATACCTAAAAGTGTGTGTGTTTTAGATGTGTGCGTGCATTGTCTTGTCAATTACTTGGGCTTTGTCTGGGTTAATGAACTTGCGACAGGCGTACTCAATACAAATCGGCCTGCATGTCCGATCTCCTTATATTCATACATCTGTGAGCCAAGACTATTACCTGCTGGTCAGGTCCCCCCTCACAGGCATTTCATGAATTTTATCAAAAAAATTATCACAATATAACAACTTAATTCCAACAACATTCCAATGAACCGGTTTTTGAAACTATTTTTTTTTACTGGTCAGTTGCTGGTCATATTATTACTTCAGAAGTTATTCATTAAATAAAATAATTTAAAATGGATTTTATCGTTGTGTCATATATTAAATGCTATTAACGTATTATGTATTACATAGGTACATCTCGAGGTTGTAAGCCCATTCCACTGCTCGTGGTACCTACCACGTATAACCGTGGAAACCGAATACAATATTCAGAATCTAGTCGTGGCATGGCTTAAGAGTTCTATTTTAAAGTTCAATTATGGATAAAAAGAAGGTACTGGAGTAGTTTGAGGAAAAGCACTTCTCGTCTCGACAATAAAAGTTGAGGTTTAACTTTTTTATATAGGTAGACGATCAATCGAAAAGAAAGTAGAATTTTTACTCGTTCGCAAACATGTTTTTAACGAGATCAGGATTATTCATAATATTTAAGAAATTTTCCATAAAATTACTTTATTGGCGCATCCAGGTGGTCCTGTGTGTCGGACTGCAATGATCCTGCAAGCTACAAAATGGAGCTGAATGGAACATAAATAATGAATAGAGATATTTTTGTTGTTGTTGTAGAACGAGACAGGGATATGAATTCACAGGGCATATCCTTATCTTATTTATTAGCGACGTTAAAGTTAAAGTTATGTTCGAAATTAACAAGACTACAGTACCCAACTTTAAAGCAACAACAACAAATTGCATTCTACCTGCGCTGCGTGACTGTGTTTCTCAAACCCCAATCACAAGCAGATACGGTATTGCACAAATGCAAAACGGTTAAACTGCTTTAGACAAGCACTTACGGCTGCGTCATTCAGCTAGAGGGCTATTTCGTCTGCTTCCCGCGCCATGAAACATGCCTCAGTTTCAGACATGTTTCGCAGTCTACTGGGATTTCCGTTTATTCCCAGCAAGGTGACTACATCTTGACGTCTTATTTTCAGTACAAATATAAAGAGTTTTAGATGTAGAATTTTCGCACTTAAACACATGAAATACAAGTCACACAAGGCAAGTTTTAAAAACCGGCGTCGAAATACCATTTGACTTAATTAATAGAAATGAACATCCGTTAAAGTTTTCAGCTGGTCGATCACGTAACGCATTGTACGCACGTTAGGTAGATCTAAACTTCAAATTTTATATGGAAAAATGACAGTTTGATTGTCCTAACGCGCGTTTGGAACGTTACGTGATTACCCCTCTGATTTTAAAAGACAGGGTCATTAAAGTGGGTATTTCCCGGTGGCATGCCGAGGACACGTCACGTATTGAAAGTCGAATAGTGGCCCAACAACTCCTTGGGTACATTACGTATTTAAGTAATTTAAAATTCTCACATATAGGACGTTAAGTGATTTTAACAATCTTCCTTGGAACAAACCGTGTCAATCACACTGCTGCACAAAGTACGCAGCAAAATGTATGAAGAAGACGTGTTGCAGACGACACGTCATCGCGTATACGCAGCGTTAAGCACCGATGTAGTCGCTCCCATATCTAATAGTCTTTAATTATTTTAAGTAAATTAAATGTAGTCGTTTCTTGTCCATTCATTTATACCTTACCATCAATTGTAATAATGCTTACAACTTTATTTTCATTACTTATAAAATTTATTTACATACATATTTGTAAATTATTATTATAATTAAGGTATGCTAAGTAATATTTTTTCTATACAAAATATTTGTTATCATTTTAGTATCTATCTATACATATAATAAAGCTGAAGAGGGTCGAAAGTCTGTACATGGAAGATATTCGAAAAAAAAATAGCTAGGGATACTTAAAATCGATAACAGAACACGTTTCAACAGTTTTTAGAATTTTTGTCTGTTTGTCTGTTTATCTGTTTATCTGTTTATCTGTTTATCTGTTTATCTGTTTTTCTGTTTATCTGTTGGTCTGTTTATGTGACCGCGCATCACGTGAAAACGGCTTCACAGATTTAGATGAAATTTGGTACAGAGATAGTTTGAGTGCTGGGGAAGGACATAGGGTAGTTTTTATCCCGGAAATAAACCTCTAAGGGGATGAAATGGGGGGTGGAAGTTTGTATAGAGCTACTTAAACCGCTGCACCGATTTGGATGAATTTTGGTATATAAATAGTTCGAGTCCCGGGGAAGGTCAAAGGATAGGTTTTATCCCGGAAATCTTCCCCTTAGGGGGTAAAACGTGGGGGTGAAAATTTGGATGTTACCCATTTTGATAAAATTTGGTTTAGAGTTAGTTTATGTTCTGGGAAAGGACATTGAATAGTTTTTATCCCGGAGATCTGCCCATAAGGGGGTGTAGTGGGGGGTGAAATTTTGGATGGACTCCGTTTAGATCAAATTTGGTATAGAGATAGTTTGAGTCTCGGAGAATGACAACGGATACTTTGAATCCTGAAAATCATCCCCTAAGGGGATGAAATAGGGGTGAAAATGAGGATAAATCCCATTTAGTTAAAATTTGGTAAAGAGATAGAAGGAGTCCCAGGGAAGGACAATGCATAGTTTTTATCCTGAAAAATCATCTCCTGAGGGGGTGAAATGAGGAGTGAAAATTTGGATAGAACCCAGTTAGATGAAATTTGGTATGGAGAAAGTTAGTCCTGGGGAAGGACCTAAAATATTTTTTAGTCCAGAAATCATCTCCTTAGGGGGTGAAATGGAGGATGAAAATTTGGATGGAACCCATTTACGGTATAGCGAGTTGGGGTCCTGGGGAAGCACATAGGATAGTTTTATCCCGAAAATCACCCCCTAAAGGAATGAAAATTTGGATGTGATGTGACCTATTTAGATGAAATTTGGTTAATTCAATTTAATTCAAATTATTTATTTCAGACTAAGTCCATATCATGTGAGTAACAATAAAAACTTATAAAACTTAAGTTAACAGTTAAGAGATAGTTTGAGTGCCGGGAAATGACAAATGCTAATTTTTGTTTTTGAATTTATCCCTTAAGGGGGTGAAATGGGGGGGTGAAAAATTGGATGGAAACCATTTCGATGGAATTTGGTATAGAGATGGTTTGAGTCCTGGGCAAGGACATAGCGTAGTTTTAATTCCGGAAATAATCTTCTCAGGGGGTGAAATGGTGGTTTAAATGTGGATGGAACCCATTAGGATGAAATTTAGTGCCTATAAAGATAGTTTTACTCGCGTAGAAGAACAACAGATAGCTTTTGTTCCGAAAAAAATCCTCCAAGGGCATAAAATAGGGGGTGAAAATTTGGATGTACCCTATTTAGATGAAATTTGGTATAGAGATACTTTGGGGTTCCGAAAAAGGATAATGCATAGTTTTTTTCCTGAAAATCATCTAAGAGGGTCAAATGAGGGGTGAAAGTTTGGATGGAACCCATTAAGATGAAATTTGGTATAGAGTTAGTTTGAGTCCCGGAGAATGACAACCGACATTTTTAATTCCGATTTTTTATTTAATCGTATGGCATACATTATTTGGCCTTTGAGTTTGTCACTTTTAAGTACCACCCAGGGGACACGTGCAGGGTTGTGGTAGGTAGCTCCTGCGGACGCAAGTGACAGTTGTCCCCCCTTTGTCAAGTGAGTGGGCAACTCGACTGTTAGAGGTTTTTAAGCCGCCCGAAGGCCTCTAACTCGGCTTAACGACTACTGTAATAGACAGCATCCGGGATCAACTGCTTAGCGTGCCTTCCAAAGCACGGGAGCGCTCATTTATAGTAACCACTCAAACAGGCGGTCACCCATCCAATGACTGACCGCTGCCATATTTGCTTTACCTGCGTTATCGTTTCCGATTCGCAGGCGCCGCAGGGCTACGAACGCTTAATTCCGATAATCATCCCCTAAGGGGATGAAATAGAGGGTGAATATTTGGATAAAACCCATTTTACTGAAATTTGGTATAGAGATAGTGGGAGTCCCAGGGAAGGACAATTCATAGTTTTTTTCCTAAAAAATCATCTCCTGAAGGGGTGAAATGAGGGGTGAAAATTAGAATAGAACCCATTTAGATGAAATTCGGTATAGAGATAGTTGGAGTTCCGGGAAAGGAAATCGCATAGTTTTTGTAACGAAAATCATCGCCTGAGAGGATGAGATGAGGGGTGAAGATTTGGATGGAACTCATTTAGTTGAAATCTGGTTAAGAGATAATTTGAGTCCTGGGAAAGGACATCTGATAATTTTATTCCGGAGATCATTCCCTAAGGGGGTGAAATGGGGGTGAAAATTTAGTATAGCGATAGTTGGGAGTCCTGGGGAAGGACATAGGATAGTTTTATCCCGAAAATCTTCTCCTAAGGGGTGAAAATTTGGATGTGAGTGACCCATTTAGGTGAAATTTGGTTAGTTTGAGTTCCGGAAAAGGACATAGGATACTTTTTATCCCGGAAATTATCTCTTAAGGGGGTGAAATGGGGGTTGACTATTTGTATGAAGCTACTATACAACCCATTTAGATAAAACTTTGTATAGAGTTAGTTAGTAGGCGCGGCGTTGGTAGGCACAAGGTGGACTGATGACCTGGTAAAGGTCGCGGGAGTCCGCTGGATGCGGGTGGCGCAGGATTGGTCACTTTGGAACTCTTTGGGGGAGGACTATGTCCAGCAGTGGACGTCTTTCGGCTGATATGATGATGATGATAAATGATAATAATGATAAAGATAGTTTGAGTCTCCGGGTAAGGACATATGATAGTTTTTATGTCGGAAATCTACCCCTAAAAGGGAAATGGAGGGTGAAAGTTTGTATCGAGATACGATATAAACGAGTTCTACGCGGACGAAGTCGCGGGCAAAAGCTAGTATTATTAATAAATGACTAAGATTATAGACTTCCTATTACCTGATTATTGTACTTTGTAGTCAACAGCGACCTTTCTTTCGTTTTCATACAAAATGATTTCTACCGCCTGATATAGCAGCAGATATGGTAAAAAAAATAATAAACGTACACGATTGTTGCCGAATGTACGGTTTCATTTAAAAGGGGTTTTTTAGAGTGCTGCATACGTTTGATTTTATGATTTCGAAGCCGTTTGCCGTTTAATAAACGTGTTTAAATTATTTATGTTTCCTAATGCCCTTTTTTGTTTTTATGGCGGTCTTGATCTTTCAAATTACTCCCTGGGGAGCTGTATAGTTCGTTTATTGTAATCATTACTTAAATGAAGTATGCAAAGCACCTTTTTCACAAATGTTATTTTTAATTTACTTATTTTTTTAAGTTCCGTCGCCAAAATGGAATCCTTATACCTAAGTATTTTGATAAACGTCCGTGAAAAAATACGAATATTTTATAAATTAAGATATACAAGGACGAAGGAGGAAGGAGAAAAAAAGCTACGGTAGCCTAGTGGTTCAGGCATGCGGCTATCAAGCGGCGGTCGTGGGTTCGAATCCCGGCTCGTACCAATGAGTTTTTCGGAACTTATGTACGGAATATTTACCGTTAGCTTTTCGGTGAAGGAAAACATCGTGAGGAAACCGGTCTAATCTCAATAAGGTCTAGTTTTCCGTCTGGGTTGGAAGGTCAGATGGCAGTCGCTTTCGTAAAACTAGCGCCTATCCCAAATCTTGGGATTAGGTGTCAACCCCGGCGGACCCCGGACTCCTTTAGAGCACAACCGGGAATAACGCTAGGAGCATGATGAAGGAGGAAGGAGAAGTAACAGGCCCATACTAATACTGAACGACGTAGTGCTAAGAGACATAATACAGTGTTATGTATCCGAAGACGATGTCGAGGACAAAGAGAAGTGAAGAAAGAAAATAGATAAAGCTGACCCCACCACCATGTGAGACGTATAGCTTGGAAGATAGTGTGGCTGCCTTAAGTGGAAGATAAAATTCAGCAAAAAGGCGAAAAAGACCAGTTTTTCCCAAACTAGTTTGAGGAAGCTAATCTTTTTTTGCCTGAGGAGACATGAGTTTTATTTCTAACACCAGTGTATTTCAAGACAAGAGCTGCTGTAGCCAAGCGGTAAGGCATACGGCTTCACATGTAGAGGTTTGAACCCTTGGCTCGTGCCACTGGGTTTAAAAAGTGGGTTCAGATCGCTGTCGCTTTTGTAAAATGGCTACCAAAAATGTTGGGACTAGGTGCCAAAGCTTCTTCGGCACCTCTTTTCAATTTCAGGATGAATTTAAATACAAAAATAATTATTTTTCATCTCTCCTGCTCTGAAAGTTGATTTTTCATGGGCATATAGCCGGGTGGAAAATAGCTTTTTCTCCCCTAGGGTGGAAAGTATTTTTGTTTTATTGTTACGGTCAGCCACGGAGTCGAAGATAATAGAGTTACGTCAAATCATTAAAATAAAAACTTTTCACAAATCGACACTCAGCTATATGTACCTGCATTAACGAGTTGTTTATTACGATTATAGGTTGATATTAAATTATTTTTCCTCACAGTCGAAATGAAAAGTAGAGTGTTTAACTCGGGTGAAATTACCCATTTAACCCTCGAACAATTGGCGCTCTCACTTCGTTCGAGCGCCAGAAATATCTCGGCTTAAATGGGTCACTTTCAACCCTTGGTTAACAATCTACTATATGATGTGTGCGACCTAAAAATAAAAACGCAACTCATAATGCTGTTTAACCATGAAAGTAAAAAACGCATTAACAAACGTAGCTAAGCGAATGCGTATATTTAGCGCTACAAAGAAACCTCGTACTTACTTAGTTACATTGTGTAAATATTATTAAATGTCACGGCAACCATATAAAACAAAGAGCTTTTCATTTTCAAAAAGCACTTTAAAGGAGATTTAGTTCCGTGTTGCTTAATTTTATTGTGACTGCAGCTCGGGGCCAGTTTTAAGATGGTATTTGTTCACTGCATATAATTTAGCGTGAATATTTGTGACAACCTCTTAGCGCACCGTATTCAACTTTGGTAGCAATTTCATTTTTCTAGCTGGATTTTTATATCGCTTTGCAAAGATTACATGAACATAAATTCATATACACTATGTCAAACTTTTTCTCATTACCACGGTCACAATAGAGGGCGTATAGTCAGCTGCAGTCTAGTTGTAAACAAACTAAACAAAGTAGTGGAGGACATTAAATATTGCGGTTGATTGTATCATGGACACTGTAAACACAATCGGCATCGCCTATTTATTTTGCATACAGATATAGCCTCCTGAGTCCCTGAGTCCGTTTTAAAGGCCAAAATCGAACCATGTTTATAGACCGAGCACCAAAAAATAAAGTTATTCATAAGCCCCGAGTGTCCGTTACAACGCCCCTAATATTTTGCGCTTAAAATCGGGCGATAGTGGCGTGATCCTGAGAACCAATCGCTATCCTCCAATCCAGAATATATCTATCTCGCTTTAGCAAAAGCTATTGCATAGAAAACAGGAATATTCCGGTCAGTACGATGCCACGTGTCCAGCAAGATGTCGCGTCGTGCAGGTGGAGGTAAGGTAATCCCAAAATTTTCGCTCAATCCTGTATGTGTTGGTCTGTTTTTTTTTGTATTTAATGAGTATTTTGTGTGGTTATTATTATTCCGTTACTATTCTTGTTATTAATATGATATTTGAAGTACAATTACAAGTTAAATTCGTTTGACCTTTGTAAAGCCCTCTCGGACTATGTTAATAGTAAAGTTCGTACTATGACTATGTTAATAGTATATTGTATTGTGAGAAGTAGACTGATTTTGCTACGACAGTTTTATATTGAATAAGATTTTAAAAGTACGTTTGTTATGTTTTTTCCAACAGAGTGGTTCTGTGTTTTTTGTTATTTTCGATTATAATACCATTTTAACAATTATTTGCATTTTATTTAATTGTTTAAAGATATACCCGATTCCATACAAAATGACAGATATTAGCCATATTAATTACATAATCTTAGTCGTATAAAAGCCGAGAGGCGTTTATAAAGCCCAAATAATTAACAAATAAAATGATGCTTAAAGTATTCCTCATAGAGTATATAATCAACTTTGTTCTAACGAAAATCCGAGAAACTCATTTTAGACCTTAGAGTAAGCGACAGAAAGTTCAGGACTCAACGCTGTTTCCTTTATAAAGGACTCTCGGCTTTTATGCGAGTGTACTCTTTTTTTTACCAGGACTCAGGAGGATAGACATGAAGAAATAGGTCTTAGTCCTGTTGAGGAGCCATCTGTTTTTCTTTTACCTTGGCACCACCAGGTCAATAACGTAACGACGACGCCAGGTAGATCTAAATTTCGATTTTTTTATAGGCAAACGTCAGTTGTCCTAACGTGCGTTCGAAACGTTACGTGATTTGCCCTCTGATAGATCAACTAGGCTAAACCTGATTGGTCGGATGCTCACAAGGTAATAATAATAATAAATTAAAAAAATTCAGGCATCTAAGGCCCATAGTTACAAATGTCTTAAAGACTAACATACATACAATACAATAAATGAGTACGGGCCGTAAATGCACGTTCGTTGATATGATTGTGATTATCTCGATGACTCTAACATTCTGCTAGCATTCCAGACTACCCTCTTTTTAAAACGCGAGTTTGAAAGTGTCAGTGAATTTAAAGTATCGGTTATACAAGCTGGAGCAAAATTGAATATCTGGAAATGGCAGTATTAAATGGCTTACAAATGTATCGTTCGTTCGATGCAGTCTCTGTACAGATTTTATATTTACTATGCAAATGTTTTAATAAAATCGGAATACCTGTGTTTTTAACTGTTACCCGTAAATTATGCGCGTACCTACAATGCTTCTAACAATACGCATCGATGTAAATACAAATGGAAGCTTATTACTCGTAGAATAATTAGGTCGAACGTAATTCACGACCAAACAGTGGATTCAATGAAAAGCGTTCATTATCAGAATTTGAGTAGAGGTTAATTCAGATTTAGGCAAAGCAGATTTATCATGTATCGAGGAATAAAAACTCTCTGTCAAAAAAGGGCATGTTTTGATTTAGTAGATATAAAATTTTGAGTGGATAGCCCACTTCCTCGCTGCATCCACACAGTTATAAGATTGTAAACGCGCAGTGACAGTAGGCGCCGGTTCTCGGATAGGTGAGCCCTTTAAGTCATAATTAAATAACCACTTCCGTGGTTTGGCAGGCACGCTTAGCCTCTGATGCCAGTTGACTATGATGACACTGAGTAGAGACTTGTCGAGTAGAAAACTTTTAACAGTCAAATTGCCCACTCAGACAGGCCTAACTCCAAGCCAAATTTACTTCTGGCTTGGAAGGTCAGATCGCATTCGCTTCCGCTAAAACTAAAACACCAATTCTTAGGAATGATATAATACCCGAGCGGGCCGCGGGCTTCTTCGGAATGCAACAAGGATAACACTAAGGCCCGGTTGTTTCACACCATCGGTAATCGTAAGTTACGTCCGTTTTGTATAGAATAATTAACAATATAACTAAATAATCTAAATAATATTAAAAATATAATACAAAATAATATGTTTGTATGGAAAGTTTGTCAATGGCCTGTAAAGTGTATATAGCTGATGCAAGTGATGCAACGCGCCGTAAGACGAGCAGTAGGCTGCCGTGATTCTTAAAAAGGCAGTCATCTGACAATTCACCAATTTTGAGTTATATATTGTGCTGTGATCAGGAAAAAAAGACGCGTTGACCTATCTAACCCGTTTTTCTCTATCACATTTAGTTTTTGAGATAATTTTTCAATAAAAGGCAGTCAAGTGCATTCTTACCAGTGCCGAATTCATTAAAACGCAGTCATCTGACATTCATCCTTAAAAAAGCAGTTAAAGTCCTTTGACTGCGTAATATATGGGAAATATTTTAGGCAAAACTTATTTAAAAGGCAGTTTTGTACCAAACTGCCTATTGATAATTATAGTTCATCAATTTACTTTACAATAATTCATTAAAAAGCAGCTTTTGAGTAAAAATTCTTTAAAATGCAGTCATGTGACGTTAGCTGCCTTCTTAATAATTATTTGATTGATATTACTTACTTCTATACTTCAAAAAAGGAATGTACGTCACAATTTTTTTTTATTAATTACAATTTTTTGGCATCCATCGGATACTAAAACGCAGTTTTCTCGCAATAATTATTTTAAAGGCAGTCATGTTTTATCGCGCACCTATAATATTTTTGCGTGGATTTTTTAATGTTTGTTTCAACGACAGATGCGAGCCGCAGCGGACGTTTGAGGCAGGGCGTGCGTTCGTTCGCGCCAAAATCACGTGAGCGTGCCAATATTTAAAGTACGTAATAGACCGGGAGATGCTGACACAAAATTTAAAGGTATTTGTACCAAGTATGGCGACCCTTCAGGGGTCTAATTACGTAATCAGAAAAGGAAAATGATGGTCATAGCGCTAGTACTGGCAGCCCAAATGCGTGGGCGTTAGTTAGTCAGTTATACTGGGCGTTTTCCGCAAGTCGACATCCATTGTGCCTATTTTGCGTGAAACGGCGGTGTGGCGCTACTCTAACCACCCCAGCTCGTCTAGAAAGTTGCTGAGTGCCTTGGTGTTGACTGCGTCCCGTAGTGTGTCTGGAGAACCTAGGTGCTTTATTCTGTATACTTCTACCTGCTTGCAGTCCAACAGTATATGTTTAGTCCATTCTTCTGCCTCCATGCACGCTCTGCACATGGGGCTGTCTGTGATACCTAAGTTATAGAGGCGTCTGTTCAAGGTGTTATGTCCTCTTATTGTTCCCACTATCTTGCGCAGTTGGTTTCTATGTGTCCTTAGTAGTGCGGTTGTGAGTTTGTAGTCGCGTTTCGACAGAATCTCTTTGCTCTGTCTGCATGTGTCTGTCTCCTCCCAGTATCTTTAATGTAGTTCTTTAGTGTGTTGGTCCAGTTGATTGTATATGTAGCTTTGTGGCAGGGGCAAGATTGGCTCCGGTCCGTATGCCGTTGTTTCTGAGCCTTTCCTGGCCAGTTCATCCGCTGTATCGTTCCTCTTGAGCCACTGTGCCTCTTGATCCATTGTATAGTAACTTTGTTTTTATCTGCGCACACCTCTGTGAGGTTTTGGTGGCTTTCGTATATCAAGCTAGATGTGATGTTATCACTGCTTAGTGCTTGTAGTACCGATTTACTGTCTGAGAGTATCCATATGTTAGTGTTTTCGACTTGTCGTCTCTTTATGGCATTGCAGGCTTCAATTATTCCTACGCATTCAGCCTGGAATACCGTGTTTTGTACACCCAGTGGTTTGGATATGTGTATGTTTAAATCCTCTGAGTTCCCGTATTTGTTTTTGAACCATGTGTAAAGATTCTAAGGTCTGTTTGGTTTAGCCCCTCTTTTAAATCTTCCGTCAGTGATATGCCGTAGTCTTTCCTAAAGACTGCAGTTTTTGGTATTTTGTCGATTGAAGCCTCCATCATAGGTAGGATTGTGATCAGTTTGTTATGGATCTTCGTGTGCGGTATGTCTAGTTTCGTCCATAGGTTGAGGCGTTTTAGGCGTATTGCCGTCGCAGCCGCCTACTTATTCTTTCACCGACTATCGGAAAATACAAGAATTTTTGAGTATAAAATTTTCGTAATTTATCCGACACGTGCGATTAACGCCCACGCATTTTGGCCGCCAGTACCAGCGCTATCACCATCATTTTCCTTTTCTTCATTACGTAATTAGACCCCTGAAGGGTCACCACCATACTTGGTACAAATACCTTAAAAAATTGTGTCAGCATCTCCGGGTCTAATACGTACCTTGAATATTGGCACGCTCACTTGATTTTGGCGCGAACGAACGCAGGCCCTGATATAAGAAATATACAGTGCCTTTTCCATGATTTTATATTTTGTCATATGCCATTTTAATAAATGATAATATGAGTGTTTTATTTAATTTCAATTCACTTGACTGTTGTTATCGAAGTTTAAGAAAAAATATTTTATAGAAGAAAATTACTTAAAAAGCAGTGAATTGCATTTGAGCATTTAAGACTGCTTTGTAGTGAATTACTCAGTGGATATAATTTTGCTATCGTTTGCTTTAAAGAAGTAGTTTGGTGGAATAATTTATTTAAAGGCAGTAACTGGACTTTCACTTCTTTGTAAATAATTAAACGAAAAGGATTTATAGACAAGAAACTTTACAAAAAGGCCGCTAACTGAAAACACTGCCTTTTAAAGAATTACGAGCATACAATTGAAAGGAATTTTAATTTTCAATGATAAATTTGTTAGTAATAATGCAGTAAAAGGCAGCTTCGGGACTTTAGCTGCCTTTTAGTGAATTATTATAGGTTGTAAATAAACTCCAAAAATGCATACCACAATTATTTCTTGATATAATTTAAAGGAATATGTAAAAATAGAATAAATAACAATGAAAAAAGATAGAACAGGCACCTTTTTAATACCTAAAATCATCATTGCGTGATATATTCTTACACAGCCTGATTAAAGTAAAAAAATCCAATTGAAGACTGCTTTTGCGTTTTTCTCAAAAGTAAGTGATGTCAGAAGACTGCCTTTTTAAAAATCACGGCAGTAGGTACGATATATAACCTCGAGAGTAGAAACCTTTTAAGTGATTGTCACCAAACAAAGCATATTATTATTCACGACTTTTTATGCATTATTTTTATATTTACAACATAAAATCAAAAAACAACAGCTATATTTCATGACTACCTTTAAATTAGGCTGCCATCGTAACCTATGAACAAAAGCTTCCTGCCTAATTTACGTCTAGTTAAACGCTGTAATGTAGTAAACTTTGAAGAGACAATAAACGTTTTATCTTCCTGACGTGAGGTGCGCAAGGGTCAGAGTTAATAAATACGTGTACGTGGGTAAAAAGAGCAATTACTTCACCGTCCATATTACATGTAAATCGTTTGGAGACAGTCGCCTCGGAACCATGGCGAAGGACTATTTGCAGTATCCGTTTCACGGACGTTTTGTGTTTATAGTTTTATGTTAATAGCCAGGAAATAAATAATACATTTCATTATGCTTAACTAAAACATGCTTAATTGGAACAATTTGTTAATTATTTTATTGCCTTTCGTTCTATACCCCCAGTAAAGCACTTTTAAAGATAAAATTGAAAAAAATACTGCCTTATTTGTCGAAAAAGTAGTGTACCTACGAGTATAAAATTGCAACATACCTACAGTTCTAACCCACGATGGTCTCAATATAAATTTGTAACGAACTGTACCATGCCATACGAATACCTATTCTATAAATGGCAATATGATTGCTGTGTTAACATTTATTAGGTACCTACTCTTTGACTTCAAAAGAAAGTGTTTGTTTGTTAATAAGCAAAATAAGAAACGTTTTTCCATGAAGTATTTATAACCATTCACGTCATTAATGATTACTTGGAATTAGGCATACGATTGTAATTTGGTCGAGAATACATGTTTGAGTTGCCAAGAAGGCCGCAGGCCTCAATAAGGTCCCACCTGAACCAACAGGAACTAATCGAGTTTTTGTAACGAAGCACAATCAGCGCGATGTGAACTTGCTCACTATCCACCTCAGTAACTGTGCACTAATTGGGATTGTTATTCACCCTCTGTCGTCGGACGCGGCTAATTTGCACCCCAAATTCACTAGTTAGGCTGAGCGCGTACCTTAATTCAATACAAACAACAGCGTAAAACTGTTCCTGTGTAGTAATATGTATGTCTACAACGCGATAAATAACACAATTAGACATAAAGCGAGTTACGAATGTACGCGATTCGAGTTTGCGTTGATAAACATGTCGGCAATTTGCGTGTTAGTGTTCAACAAAATAGTGTTGCGGTGCCGTCGGGGGTTTGGGTGTTCGCTCGTTTTTGCTCTGCTGGACGGTAATGACGTTCGTTTGAAATATTATAAATACCTTTATTGTGTAAATGAGACTATTACTTACCTATTGTGTTTAGGTAAACTATGCGTAGGCATATTTGTCGCATATCTAATTGTTTAATTTAAGTCGATGTTAGTGCTGTGTAATTTATTCATATTCATATATTTATTCAGCTTACTTAAACTAGGTATACAAATTAGATAACTAACAATATGTTGTATTATATTATAGTATAGTAGTGGTTACATTAAGTTAAGTAAGCCACCTTCCGTACTAGTTTAAACTGTATTACGGCAAGGTACCCTCCTTCTCCTCATGAACAACCACGTAGCCATAGATGGTAGGAACATAATGGCAGTTAGAATTGTTTACAGTATGTTAAAACTATAGTTATTAACCTAGGTGCAAGGATCGTTATAGTACATTACTTACCCAGGGCGGTTAAACAAAGAATGTCTCAGATCGCAGGTATTTGACGCCCGAGCCGAAGGCAAGGGCGATAAATATGCGCTCTGAGGCTTTCTTTATTACCGCCCGTGGTGAGTACAACATTTTACGTCTCTATCTGGCCAGGAAGTGGGGTTTTACGCACGCGTAGCGTGCGGTAATTCCTACTTTATGGCCAGGTATGACGTAAATAGTATTATTATAAGGCATTTGGTTTCAATGTAATTCATAACATCATTAGCATAATTATTGCATAAGTATCTGGGGACTGTATTAATAAAGAATGAGTATAGTAGTGTGGTGTGTGTGTGTGTGTGTGTGTGTGTGTGTGTGTGTGTGTGTGTGTGTGTGTGTGTGTGTGTGTGTGTGTGTGTGTGTGTGTGTGTGTGTGTGTGTGTGTGTGTGTGTGTGTGTGTGTGTGTGTGTGTGTGTGTGTGTGTGTGTGTGTGTGTGTGTGTGTGTGTGTGTGTGTGTGTGTGTGTGTGTGTGTGTGTGTGTGTGTGTGTGTGTGTGTGTGTGTGTGTGTGTGTGTGTGTGTGTGTGTGTGTGTGTGTGTGTGTGTGTGTGTGTGTGTGTGTGTGTGTGTGTGTGTGTGTGTGTGTGTGTGTGTGTGTGTGTGTGTGTGTGTGTGTGTGTGTGTGTGTGTGTGTGTGTGTGTGTGTGTGTGTGTGTGTGTGTGTGTGTGTGTGTGTGTGTGTGTGTGTGTGTGTGTGTGTGTGTGTGTGTGTGTGTGTGTGTGTGTGTGTGTGTGTGTGTGTGTGTGTGTGTGTGTGTGTGTGTGTGTGTGTGTGTGTGTGTGTGTGTGTGTGTGTGTGTGTGTGTGTGTGTGTGTGTGTGTGTGTGTGTGTGTGTGTGTGTGTGTGTGTGTGTGTGTGTGTGTGTGTGTGTGTGTGTGTGTGTGTGTGTGTGTGTGTGTGTGTGTGTGTGTGTGTGTGTGTGTGTGTGTGTGTGTGTGTGTGTGTGTGTGTGTGTGTGTGTGTGTGTGTGTGTGTGTGTGTGTGTGTGTGTGTGTGTGTGTGTGTGTGTGTGTGTGTGTGTGTGTGTGTGTGTGTGTGTGTGTGTGTGTGTGTGTGTGTGTGTGTGTGTGTGTGTGTGTGTGTGTGTGTGTGTGTGTGTGTGTGTGTGTGTGTGTGTGTGTGTGTGTGTGTGTGTGTGTGTGTGTGTGTGTGTGTGTGTGTGTGTGTGTGTGTGTGTGTGTGTGTGTGTGTGTGTGTGTGTGTGTGTGTGTGTGTGTGTGTGTGTGTGTGTGTGTGTGTGTGTGTGTGTGTGTGTGTGTGTGTGTGTGTGTGTGTGTGTGTGTGTGTGTGTGTGTGTGTGTGTGTGTGTGTGTGTGTGTGTGTGTGTGTGTGTGTGTGTGTGTGTGTGTGTGTGTGTGTGTGTGTGTGTGTGTGTGTGTGTGTGTGTGTGTGTGTGTGTGTGTGTGTGTGTGTGTGTGTGTGTGTGTGTGTGTGTGTGTGTGTGTGTGTGTGTGTGTGTGTGTGTGTGTGTGTGTGTGTGTGTGTGTGTGTGTGTGTGTGTGTGTGTGTGTGTGTGTGTGTGTGTGTGTGTGTGTGTGTGTGTGTGTGTGTGTGTGTGTGTGTGTGTGTGTGTGTGTGTGTGTGTGTGTGTGTGTGTGTGTGTGTGTGTGTGTGTGTGTGTGTGTGTGTGTGTGTGTGTGTGTGTGTGTGTGTGTGTGTGTGTGTGTGTGTGTGTGTGTGTGTGTGTGTGTGTGTGTGTGTGTGTGTGTGTGTGTGTGTGTGTGTGTGTGTGTGTGTGTGTGTATTTATGGTTGAGAAGAACGTTCGCTAGCCAAATGGTACAGTATAGTTTACTTGGTCAGTATAGAGTCCGTTGGCGCCAATTCGTATCAAAGGCCAACATGAACTTCGGGTCCCTGTAAGTAAGTATTACGGAATCCTAACACCAGAATAAAGTCCCTGCGCCTACCACAGGACGGCCCACGAGCTGTGTCGCGGCGAAATTCTCTGTCCGTCTCTTTCTTATTAGAACGCTAAGAAAGAGACGGATAGTATATGTCGCCGCGACACAGCTCGCGGGCCATCCTGTGATAGCCGTGCAGATATTTGTTATTGTGCCAGGAAAGCATACCTACCTTTTTTCAGCATCGCCCAATACGAAACGTACACACTGCTTGTTCATTTGCTAAACAAATTTGCCCATGAAACGGACAGGAATCAAAACGCAAAACAAGGGAAAATAGATTTCTGAACGTTAAATGAAAGAAGTGCAAATCGTTCTTCAAGATCAATATTATTCCGTGCAAATTACACCATTGCCTTGAAATTTTGTGAAAGAAGTGCAAATCGTTCTTCAAGATTCAATATTATTCCGTGCAAATTACACCATTGCCTTGAAATTTTGTTCTAGCAGTTAAGGGGGACTGCGAATGAAGTCAGTGCGTTCAATTGGATAGCATATTTTAGTACCGTCTGGCGACGGGCCACTGTCGTCGACACCCCCTAATGTTTTCCTGTTTCCCCCTAATGTGCCTACTTAACGAACTAAACTTTCTTATCGAACAAACCAACATCTCTGCTGAGTTTCGAAGTAATAACATAAAATTACAACTGTTAACCAGAGTTTGCTAGTTTGCGTAAATCAAATAAAATAATTGCCTAGTTTTCAGAAATTACGAGAACGTTGAATTATTGAATACGTCATTTAGTAGCTATCTAACATAATACATTAATTTTGCTTGCATTTGTGAATAGATTTTAGTTTTTTTATTTCATCTTAATATACAATAACAATATTAATTAAAGCGAGCTTAATCTACATTAATTGTTATTATGGTCGTTAAATACAATTAAGGTACGACGACACACATTTACAAATTATGATAAAATGTCAAAAGAAGTGAAAACTAAAAAGTCATTCATACATTCAAATTAAATCTCAACTAATTAGGTATGTACAACCATAACATAAGAAGTTCTGTCAAAAATTTCATTTTTGGTACAAGCTTATATTGCCAACTGTAATTTTCTGTACCTATACCGTCATCAATTACTAATTGAGACAACTCTAACGAGCCCAAACTCAACGGGGTTACGTCGGTTAAGTACTGAATTCCCTTGGCCATCTTCTGTCTCCATCATCAGATCAGCTCGATGGTAGGGTACCATGATATTGAATCGCCATCCAAACTATTTGGTTGAGGTTAACTGGTTCAGAATTCAGTTCCAAGATTTGTTCCTCACTAACAAACTTATAAACAAACGAACAGGGACCTATTTCTCAAAAGCTTGTAGCTTGTAAAACAAGCGGAAGTCTCTTTCTAATGAGATAAGTTGAAAGAGGCTTCTGCTTGTATTACAAGTTACAAGCTTTTGAAAAACGTGCCCCAGCAGTAGGTCGATCACGTAACGCATTGTACGAACGTCGGGTAGGTCTAAATGTCACTTTTTATCTGGAAAATTGACAGTTAAATTGTACCGACGCGCGTTCGGAACGTTACGTGATTACCCAATGATTACCCCTCAGGTCTGATTAAATAAAAGCTTGTAATTTGTACCTTTATGGTAAGGGCATTTATTTGAATGATGAGTGACAATCGGCAATTCAAATACCTTCTGTATATTTACCTAATCTTTGGCGGTGTAGTAGCTCAATAGTTATAAAAGAGGACTCTTTCTGTTTTATTCATACAATTCTCTGGGTTTCTAAATAAATAAATTAAATCAACATGCATTATGAATATCAATAGTTAATTTGCACGTATGTTTATTTTACTTGTACTTCATTCAACTTTTATACAGCCTAATATTATACCTCCCTGGTAATCTCTGGAACTGTAATTAAAATGGAATTTCTGGATGGATAAAGGATATATTTTATCCCGTGGATTTGCCTGCGTTTTTTGCATGGTACGCGCCGTGCGGGGAGCTAATATAATTTGAAGAAATAATTGATATCACATTATTCTAACGACCACCATTTTCAGTCTATAGCGGGCATTAGCGGCCTCCATTTTTAAATATCGATCGTTAAATTTAAATAATCCCAATTATTTACCAACATTGAGTCCACTACACAGGCCAACAGGGTAAGGAAGGTTCTCTCCAACAACACAGCCTTAACTCTAGGATCCCTGCGTAAACCTGACGACACCCTCACCAACTCACCGGAGGAAACAGAGTGCGTCCTGGTTCAGACGCACTTTCCGGACTGCGAGATAGCGAGTCCAACGGTACGGTTGGATGAGGAAACCGCCCCAACAGAGGAAGGGTGGCGACTGGCCAGCGAGGTAATAACCCCTCAAAGAACTCAATGGGCCATTGACAGCTTTGACTCCTACAAATCCCCAGGACCAGATGGAATTTTCCCCGCCCTACTGAAATGGGGCGGGAGGGCGCTAACACACAGGCTCACCATCATCCTGAGTGCCTGCTTGGCACACACGTTTGTGCCCAGGCAGTGGAGAGAAGTCAAGGTTATCTTCATACCAAAACCAGGTAAAGGAGATTACACGGACCCCAAATCCTTTAGACCAATAAGCCTAACCTCCTTCTTGCTGAAGACGTTGGAAAGGCTGTGTGACAGACATCTGAGAGAGAGGGCGCTAGTGCGGATGCCCCTGCATCAGAATCAACATGCCTACAGTTCAGGTAAATCAACAGAATCCGCGCTTCACGCAGTGGTTACCAAGGCCGAAGTCGCGATCAAAAACAAGACTATGTGTTTAGGCACCTTCATTGACATCGAGGGAGCCTTCGACAAGACTAAATTCACCAGCATAACCGCAGCACTGGGAAGGCATGGAGTGAATGCGGTTATGATTAAATGGATACACAACATGTTAAGTCAAAGGGTCATTAGGCTCGGGGAAGACCAAACAAAACAAGCACAAGTAGCGAAGGGATGCCCCCAGGGAGGCGTCCTCTCACCACTACTCTGGAACATGGTGGTTAACGACCTAATCACCAAGCTAAACAACAGTCATCACTACACCATCGGGTATGCTGACGACATAACGATACTCACCAGCGGCATACATGCAGGTACAGTGTGCGATGTCACCCGCTCCGCACTCGCCATAGTGGAACGCTGGTGCAATGACAATGAACTAACAGTCAACCCAAGGAAGACCGAGCTGGTAATGTTCACCAACAAACGGAATCTGGGGACCTACCGCCTGCCCAGACTGTTCAATACAGAACTCCAATTGTCAACAGAGGTAAAGTACTTAGGTGTAATACTCGATGCCAAACTTAATAGGAGCAGTCATCTAGACAATAAAATCCAAAAAGCTACAGTCGTCTTCTGGCAGTGCCGTAGAATGATAGGTAGGACCTGGGGACTAAACCCCAAGATCACTCTATGGCTGTACCAGACAGTAATCCGACCAATAGTAAGCTACGGTGCCATAGTGTGGTGGCCTCGTACCACGCTAACCACGATCGAAGCTAAACTACAACGCCTCCAGAGACTGGCCTGCATGGCGGCTAGTGGCTGCATGAGGACTACACCGACTGCAGCCCTGGAAGCCATCATGGACATTCCGCCGCTTCACATTTTCATCAGGCAAGAGGCTCTGGCAGCAGCCATAAGGCTCAAAAGACAACATCTCTGGAGACCGCCCAGGGTTCCACACACCGAAATACTCTACGAGGCTGTAGGTAGGGAACCCCTTATAGAGGCAACTTCAGACATCATTCCCAGACAGTTCGTCTTTGACAAAAAGTACAAAGTTGAACTATACGAAACCCCCCAGGAAGGACTTAACCCCAGAGAGCTAAGAATCTTCACGGACGGGTCCAAGACAAGGTCAGGCACCGGATCAGGAGTATTCTCGGAGGACCTAAACATACGCATTTCGACACCATTAGGGACCCACAACACCGTCTTCCAGGCAGAGTGTATGGGCATAATAATGGCTGCTCACGCAATCGCCTCCAGGGAGGTAAGGGGATATCCCATCCGCATACTTTCCGATAGTCGATCCGTACTGCAAGCCCTGCAAGGTCACGCAACAACTTCTGGGCTGATACACGAGTGCCACAAAATCCTATCAGAGGTATGTAATAACAGCGACATAACCCTGCAATGGATCAAAGGGCACAGTAATTCACGCGGTAACGATGCAGCGGATGCACTGGCTAGAGAGGGTTCAGAGTCAAGAGCTGTAGGACCGGAACCCACAATTCCTCTACCCTCTGCATGGCTGCGGAGCACACTGCGACTAAACACCAAGGTAGAACACCAAAAACATTGGAACACCCTAGGAACCTGCAGGCAAACCAGGGAGGCCCTCCCGACAATCAACCCCGGATTGTCAAGGAAGCTAAAGCAGCTAAAGAGGCCGGCACTCCGTCTTCTGACAGGAGCTATAACTGGTCATGCACTACTAAACAAACACCTTTTTACTTTAGGTGTTACAGACAGTCCTCTCTGCAGAGCCTGCATGGAAGAGGACGAGACAGCCGCCCACGTCATCCTGACATGTCCTGGAGTGGCGGACTACAGGGCAAAGTACCTCGGAACACCGGGGTCACTACCGGAGGCCGTCGGCAACGTAAAGGGTCTGCTAGGCTTCCTGGTGGAACTGGGTTGGCACGAATAACAGTAGTGCCAAAACCCCTACGCAAAATAGGCGCATTTATGACGTCGAGTTGCGGAAACCCAGCCCGCGTACAACCTATAACCTATATTCTAACGACCACCATTTTCAGTCTATAGCGGGCATTAGCGGCCTCCATTTTTAAATATCGATCGTTAAATTTAAATAATCACAATTATTTACCAGTGGCGCTAGTGTGCACATGAACGCCCCCTTAAGACAAACAGTACGTGCAGTTGTGGAAATAATAATGTACCCGTCATGTTATAAATTGTGACAACAACTTGCTTGCCGATGCAATGGGCAAATAAAATTACATTGTGATCGAATAATTACGGATATTTGTTTTGCTTAAATTGTGTGTGGCATAAGGCATAA
Organism: Epinotia brunnichana; assembly: GCA_963854355.1. Lineage (NCBI taxonomy): Eukaryota > Metazoa > Arthropoda > Insecta > Lepidoptera > Tortricidae > Epinotia > Epinotia brunnichana. The sequence goes on along the minus strand of OY977945.1, from coordinate 11,784,719 downwards.
CCAGCGAAGGGGTAAGTTTTAGTATTAAAAATAAAAGATTGTAATCAGACAATTGTTATGTACCGGCAGCCGTATCTAAGCTTACTCCTTTGTTCTAGGTTTTGGACATGCCCTTCGAGGTATGGTCTGGATTTATATAATAATCGCGCTAGCCGGCGCTTCGGATAAGCACGGATCCCGAACATTGATTTCAAAACCCTCTTGGCGCTCAACGCATTTAGTTATATATTTTAATTTATAAGGATTTTAGGTTTAGTGTTAATTTAAGGTACTTTACTTTTCAAATTATTAACGAGGTCCGTTATCTACTTAGATTTATTTGCTACTGCAGGTCGATCACGTAACGCATTGTACAAACGTCGGGTAGGTCTAACTAAATGTCACTTTTTATATGGAAAATTGACGGTTAAATTGTACCGCCGCGCGTTCGGAACGTTACGTGAATACCACTCCGGTCCAACACATAACAACCAAAAGCTACAAGACAATAGCAGAAATAATAATTATTGTTATAAATACAGTCTGTGTAGCAATAATTACTCTTTCAATTAATTTCATCCATCCGTACAATTGTAAAAGCCTTGTTTTCAATTCCACTCTGCAAAATTGACTCAATATTTTTATGCTATAAGTCATTTATAATCCGACGAGTTGAAAGGCAATATGGAAATTATTAAAATAATCTGCTGCAAAAGCCAGTTATGTACCTACTAGCTTATAGATAGGAACGTTCTATATTATTTAGGGTAGGGTGGGGAAAAGCGGGGAATCTAAGGAATAAAGAGAGTTTAAATCGGATACACCAATATAATTGAAAGAAACCTGGGCTCTATTTCACCATCTTGACAATTGCCATCGGACTATGACAATTCCACGTACATTGCTGGGTCCAGCAACCTGTTGACGTAGCCATTTAAGTCGAATTGTCATTGTTAGGCGACAATAGTCGATTTGGTGAAATAGGGGCCTGGACTTAAGTTTATTGTTGGTACATAAAGTACAATATCGTATATGTTTTTTACATAAATCATATTATGTTTAGCTATATGATCTTTTTTTTAAGTGGCATCTGCCCCGCAATGCCCCGTATATTGGGGCAAAAGGAGGCAGCTGAAGGGGCAAAGTGGGGAAGCAGGAGGGGCATTGCGGGGTATAGAATGGGGCAGTGTAGTCAAATATAACTAAGTCTTTAATAACGGAAAATATCACTTCTAACAGTAGGGACATTCGTTAATCTTAAGATATTTATCACAATTAATTATCAATAAACATTACACAGATATTTATTTATTTATTTATCTACTAAGGCAAGGTAACAAAATGTAAATTACAGAGTTGCTTAAGTAACATAGTTCAAATATGGAGAATTCTAAATTTACATTTCAATAATAACCAAGCACAAAATGATTATGATATGATTGGCTTCATCATCTTCATCCTCTTCTCCGGCACAAGAGCAGTGTGCTCAACCACTGCACTTGATCCAACTCTCTGTGGAATGAGACCACAAATAGCCACAGTAAACACATTCCGCATCCTCGTCATTAGAAGATCTATCGTCGTTTTTCTTAATTTTGCTTAATTTTATGTTTTTTTTATTTTTCTATTTAAGTACGTCAAATTCTTTTGCCGCGATTATATCACGATATTAACCAATGATTTTAAATTGAACCGTAACAATATGTTTAGGAAAAACACTGGTTTTCTTAACGTATTCAATATTTCGTCAGCAAGCATCGAGAGAGCACATGATGTCCGAGAAGGTCACGTGCCGACTAAACATCAATCACGGCGCGCTATTTGATGACCACCACCATTACGATTTGATTTCTCGAAACACCTATAAGTACTGCCCCGCTATGCCACACACCCCCCCCACACCCCCATCAAAATTATCAAATCGGCTAAATTCTAACAAGGAAAGTTTAGGTCAAGCAAGGGTACCTAACCTTAACCGACGAGCATGAAGCGAAAGAAGTTTGTCAGGATCGTAGCAAGTCTGTAATCTCTGGTCCCCGTAAAACACGTTACTAGTTAAAATCCCACTTCCTGGCCCTGGCCAGACTCCCTCCCTCCCTGGAGAGACGTAAAACTTTGTACTCACCACAGGCGGTAATAAAGAAAGCCTCAGATCGCATATTTATCGCCCTTGCCTTCGGCTCGTGCGTCAAATACCTGCGATCTGAGACATTTTTTGTTTTACCGCCCTGGGTAAGTAATGTACAACATACGGATTAAATAGTCCAAATTACGTTTTTGCTTTGGAAAATCCTTGAATATTTAAATGGGTCGCTAACGTTTTCACAACTTAAGATTTAAAAATGAATAATAATCACTCTGTTCCAATTTCGACCACTCTGCTTACGTGTGACGAAGATGAAGAAGAAACAATACATACCTATTGCTACAATGAAGGCAGAGCAGTCGAAAGAAGTGAACCTGTTGGCGTGAGATCAGTAGCAGGCAAGTCATTTTAAGATTTAAAGTAGAAAGTGCCGTTCTACGCTGTCTCATAACTTTACAAACTATCACACATTTCTTATTACGTGTTGGTGTACTAAAATGTAATGATTAAACTTGCCCCATTCACTATGTTTTGAAACCAGCTAGATAAATAGATTTTGTTACACACGAGCGAAAGAGAGTCATGTAATGAATGATGACATTAATAGTAACCCAAAGGAAGTTCGCAATCGTGATAATAAAAAAAATCGTATACAATTATTATTTGGATCGATCCGTTGTCGACATAAAGACAGCTTGATTGATGTGATGGCGATGTTTGTTATTGTAGCGCGACAAATGTAATGATACCTATTTGGTTCGGTTACGCGTTACTTTAATCCAAATCATGAGATTAATGATAACAGAATTTTATTGAGATAATTATAATAACCCCTAAGGCTTAACCGTATGCATTCTATGTAACATGTATTTAACCTAAACCTATTTACAAAGAATAAGAATATTTTTATTTTGACAAATTAGTTAACTCTGTACTATGATGTCTATTTTCACACAGACAAACTGTTCCGACAGTTTTGTGAGACCTAGTTAATTATTAAGTTTATATACTCTGTTCATTAAATAAATCAATAGTAATAATAATTACTTTTTTTTAAATCACAAAACATAGCTATAGCAATTATATTCACGTCCACATATGATAGACGAAAGTCGAATGGATATTTATAATGCGATATTTTATATATATATGTACTACATAATTTACAATAAAATACTATAACAAGATTGCGGTCGCGAAGGAAAGTCAAACGTGACAGATATTCCTTTAACACCTTCGCAAGAATTTTGTCTTTTATTATCGAGTATTGTGTCGTTTCCTACAAAAACCTGACATTGCCGTCCCCGCTTCCTACCTCAAAAGATTGAGCAAGTATAAGATAACCTCCTATTTTTTTACCAAAATATAAATATGTCGCGTAAGTAGGTTAAACAATCAACATAAGTATGGTTATCTACATGTATGGTAGCTTGAACAATCTTTGTATCTTTTCTAATTAATTATTCTTCATGTCTTTATTTTGTTTGATAGAATTGCTTATTAATTCTCGTTACATAATATAGAGGTGACATTAACCCTAAAACAGATTATGCCAGCTAGTTAATAATACAGCTAGCAGCAGCTACTTAGTATATATATACTTATATCTACCGAAGTTTCCGCATCATGATATCAATTTACGGAAATGTATTGGATTCCTTAAAGTTGGAGCGTCGCTTCTTAGTGTCATTGACACGTGCTAATGGCTGCCATATTTAACTTTCATGTTTCTCATACTTACAAGTTCTGTTAAGGGGATCGATGAAGACAGTCCTATAATTCGATATCATATTTTTATACTTACTACGATAATGGTAAAAAAATCATGCGGCCTGCCTAATGATTACCAGAGATCGTGACCTATGGACGCTTGCAACTTCAGAAGAGTCAGGAGCGCGTTGCCGACCTTTTATTGATATGCGGATTCTGTGCGTGGCCAGCTAAACACATGCCAGTCCCTCACTCTACATAGCGCGTAATCGGGAGCTCTGGCAATCTTACTCACCATCGGCTGGCCGATCACGTAACGCATTGTACGCGCGTCAGGTAGATCTAAATGTCACTTTTAGCATGGGAAAATGACAGTTGAATTGAAATGTTCTAACGTGCGTTTGAAAAGCTACGTGATCACCCCTCAAGAATACATAGACGTACGCACATACGTACAGACTACAGAGCAAGTAGAGGTGTTATTATGGCAGTGGTGTTCCATAACCATAACATAAATAAATAAATAAATATTTGGGGACAATCTTACACAAATCGACCTAGTCCCAAACTAAGCAAAGCTTGTACTATGGGTACTAGACGACGATATAGATACTTATATAGATAAATAAATAATTAAATACATAGAAAACAACCATGACTCAGGAACAAATATTCGTGCTCGTCACACAAATAAATACCCTTACCGGGATTCGAACCCGGGACCTCCGGCTTCGTAGGCAGGGTCACTACCAACTAGGCTACAGAGGTCGTCGACATAGGTGGGTCATTGTCAGATTTAGGTTCGCGTCTCTTCGGTGGACATTGCCAAAGTTAAGGGTTATAAAGCCTAATTTTTGGTTGAACTCTGAATCCGCATAAACGGCGTTGCCCCTTCTATAATCCTATGTGATAAAAACATATTATATGTGAGCGTAAGCCCTTAACTATTGACCACCGGAAAGATGATTTTTGTTTTTGTGACTGACAATGACCCAGGTACTATAGTAGAGTATTTTGCTACCAGGGTGCCATTAGATTCTATTTCTCTCCACATTTTCTATTCACGCACCATATGTATACATTCACATATACATTTTATAATACTAAAAGTATGCTTCTTGCTTTACGGGACGTAGGTCCTGCTATTATATAGTTGTTTTATCTCACGATAGTAGAACATGTGTGAAAAAGCGGAACGGAGTATCGACTGCTAATGAACTTGCAAAATGTAAACTATTCTGGATTTGGACCTATATAAAATACTTGGCGGCTATTAAATCTACCAGCCAAAACGCAGTGTCACGTAGTCTATTCTCACTAAAATGTAAGAAGATAATATATGAAAAATATTTAGAAAGAGTTATAAACCTGCTTTACTGATCGATAAATTTTATTTTTCCCTTGTAACACCCTATTACATTCTAGTGAGAATAGACTACTTAACAATGCGTTTTGGCTGTGGCAGATTTAATAGCCGCCAAGTACTTTATATAGGTATGAACATTTTTAGTAAAGCATTAGTAGGTATCTACCCCTCGTGCTCTGCTCTACTTGGAATACAATATTTCCCTAGAGTCGTTTTCAATGTTTCTGAAATTTTTAATAATATCATGTATTTTAACATGGGATTACGTACCCTACAGAAACAATTAATATATTAATACTATTAAATACAATTTTTTTAACAATTTGTACGCCGCCTACTCTGAAATTGTCCACTTGTATATATCGGTTATTTCCACTCGCGCCGCGTACACGACACATTATTTGATTTCCAGTCTGTGTACAATCTATTTGAGCTAGTGCGAGTTAAAAGTGTTATGCCAGCCAGCTATGAGAATGATATTTAGTACCGCGTCATCAAATAATTTCACCAAACTATTACAAAAACGCATAAAACAAGTTATGAGAGCGATACGTATCACTGCTACATTGTGCCAGGCAATTTTCCTAGCGGCTTATATCACCGAGTTACGAGTGCGTTATTCCATAATATATGAGTTTCATTTGCTTAAAAGCTTTATACATTTGTCGTTCCAAACGCATTTACGGCAGCAATGGCGCCATAATTAATAATATCCCGTCACACGCGATCATTTTATAAAGATCTGTGAATACTATTTCATTTAACTTCGTTCAAAGAGGTGAAACCATTTAAATTAACACAGGTCGGCAAAGTCCTGCTTTCCGTGATAAATGCCAAATGATATATGCCTTAAAATATTATAGGTACTAAAAGTATTAAAACCACTAAAACACAGATATTATGTAAGTAGTAGTTCTATTCTAAGTATAAAATGGCGTACCAATTAAATGAATAGGTAGGTACGAGTATAGCTCATCGTTTAAAATCTTGGCGCCTGCAGAGGAGAACCTCATGAGTATTTGCGAAATTCACCGAGGTTAACTAATATGTTTTATGGGGTTCTATTTGAATAAATTTGTTGATGTGAAATCAAATTGGCATTTGTTACGCTCCCCCGTTCTCACTTCTGTTTAGGTTTGGAGCACATGAGATAAGCGAGCGCGCACAACAAATGTCAGTTTAATTTCAACTCAAGTAATTCGGTAAATGAACCGTAGACGTAGTGAGTCTGCTCAAATTATAACGACGAAATGTGCAAATTATGAACACACATAGAAACTTTGGTGATCCAAGTTTGCCTGGCGAGTAGCATAAGTATCTCTACAGGTTTTAGAACGTGTTGTGTCACGTATGATTTTGAAGGTACATTGACGTTTTGAAGAAATTGCCTTTATGCACAATTGTGGAAGGGTTGACTCGCCTTTACCACAGGAGGTGTTTAGAGTTCTAAGTTACAAACAATCCGGAAATCCACGTCTACACTTTACAGAATCAAAGGCTTCGTCTGTAACTAATTACTCAGGAATGCTTTGGCTGGAGCTTTGTTGCATGATTATACGGTGCCTGTGAGCCGCATACTTTATGTAGCTATCTGCAGCTAAAGCGGCTGCAAATCCAAGAAGGGCGCTTTCTTGTAAATTGGTTATGAGGAATGGCAAGAGTCCTATTGTTTTGTTCTGTTCGTAGCCGTTTGTCGACTAAATCACGACAAACAAAGCTTAGTGTAGCAAACCATGACTGTACTGTACAGCTGACTATTACATTATAATGAGAAGCAATGAAATCTTGACCATTATTAACTTGACCTCATAAATCGGCTGCCCCATACAGAAAACAGCTCACTTTTTTAGTTTTTCTTCGAAGACTTTTATTTTCCAAGTTATTAATAATTTTGTATTGCAAGTACCTTTTTTGGGTACTCTACGCTAAACTTAAGTATTTAGATAATTCTACGCTAAAAACAAGTAACTCAAGATGAGATACTTGCAAATCAAATGGGTTTGGAAGATACTTGGTTTCAGCACCGTTGGTAAGAAGCAGGGAGCGAAACTATTGTTTTTATCTAGATTGTAGATACCTAATCAAATAACTACTTATTGGCCTGGCCTCTTTAGTTCACTGATATTACTGTAAATATAACCGAAGTATTATTGTTTCGCTTGAGCGAAGTCGCTATGGAATCTATGTATATTTTTTGTTAGAATTACATGTCGTTTTTTAATATTTACATTATTATTTTTCATAAATACCAAACATTTTTATAAATAAACAATAATCTTGTAAACTACGGGTGGAATAGTACAGCAAAGAACCCCAATTTATGTATATAGTAAACTTTATTAAATCAATAATTTACAAGGTTTAATTTGTAATATGTACTTAAATATTTTGATAGTACCTACAAAAACCCAGAGGATTAGTCTAATAAAGCGAATAAAAAACTGTCAGCAAATATACTTAATGTCCCTTCTAGGGTTTGATTGTTAAATAATACGAACATTATGGAATTAGATCGTTATACAAATATATATTCTATCCAGCAAAGTACATTATATACGATGAAATTAGATATTTTGTTAGTATGTGTTACGTTTAACGAAGTGAATGATATATCAAATAAACTAATATAAAGTGGGCAGAGCTTATGAATATTACATTATAAGGTTGTTAAATGTTATATTACTTACCCGTGCCAATTGTATTAAGTTATAATCAATTTGTAGTATTTAGGCCACATCCGCATTTCGCGGCCCAAAGGTACTTTACCGAAAGCTTACTGATATCTCCAGTTTTCCGCATTTGTCAGTGACTACTGTCTGTATGATCCTTGCGCCGAATTATTAAATTTGGCAGACTGACAGCTTACTGATACCACACCGAGACCGCGCCGACAAATACGGAATTGGGTTGAGTGTGTCTACGAGATATCAAAGAGTTAATTTATAGTGACTAACTAATCTTATATACATAAGTGTTTGAATCTAGATCATAGTAACAAGTATTTTTTTAATTTTTCCCTTTTTCCGCAAAGCTACTTAAAGTATGATTAAAAACAGCTTTTTAAAAAAAAAGTTGAGCCCTTTCTTTAGTTATAAATAAACTTTCAAAAACATACAGCAAGACCCAAGTAATATGGCGCGCGGATTAAGCAATAATAGCCTTTCGGTCAACGAATTAAGCGCTTTGACGCGCGCCATATTACTTGGGTCTTGCTGTACTAGGTGTGTCTTTTAGCTTAAATAAATTAGAAACATATTAGGTACCTATTTTGGCTGTAGACGCTCTAAAACAAATTGTTTTCTGGCTGATCGACGTTTCTGGGCCCCGTAGCATGGATGGCGTTTTCACGCGATAAGTGATAGGATAAGCGCGTCGTCTCGTCCTATCGAACGGTGTCAGCCAGGGACGGATGCTCTATCCTATCACTTGTCGCGTGATAAAGGCCATCCATGCTACGGGGCCTGATTGATAATTGAAATCACTCAACATCTTTAAACGACACTTCCAGATAGTAAAGCTAATTGTATTTCTTTTCAGAACGTAATTTACTTCAAACTCGAAATTATTTATTCAAATTAGATTCCCACAGAACACTTCTTGAATTTCAGAAGTTGTAGGTATACAATATTATATATTTACAGTCTGCTTAATGAATGGAATTCGACCATGTCTTTATCGTCTAAGAATTTGCTGAGTTTTAGGCTCTCTTTTCCAACGTTTGATTTAAATGACCTTTAATTTATTTTCTGATATACTTATTCCATAATCTTATCAGGTAGTTTATTGTAGTAGCGTGTACAGATACCAATAAATGATTTTCAGACTCTACGTACCTAATCTTCGTGACAGTTAGTTAATTTAGTAAGTAAGTATATACTCGTAAGTCATCATCATCATCGTCATCATCATATACTCGTAATGCTTGATTCCGGTCCTACGACGATTTACACATTATAGGATCCTAATAAATAATAGTACAGTCACCAGCATTAATATCTGCTATAACAACGCGCGCATAAATATCTGACACAACTTTATTTCTAGGGCCGTTAGGACGTGTTAGATATTTTTGCTGCCTTTGTTATGGCAGATATTAACGCTGGTGACTGTACTTACCTATGTACAGTGAGACAAAAATGCGGTCTACCACCCGACGGTCGAGGTTCATTTGAACGCCATGAAACAACAAAGGTCGATTTCCACTTACAATATCATGACATTCATAACAGTAACCTTAGCGACAATCAAATCTCACAGAAACTTTTGTTAAAACTGGTAGACCACTTTCTTGGCCGACCGTACAGAAGATCATCATGGAAGTGCCATGTAGACAAACTATGTGATAGATTTAGTAGTTGCAGTCTTTGCTTGGCGTAAACTAAAACCTATGGTATCAGACGATGCCATGAAGCAGGTGTATTTAGCTCATTTTCATTCGCTGATGTCCTACGGTACGCTCATTTGGGGAAACTCAACGGATGCCAACAGAGTGCTGCTTATGCAGAAACGTGCCGTACGTGCGATGATTGGGGCAAAATCGAGGACTTCGTGTAGAGGCCACTTCCCAACGCACGGTATTATGACGCACTACTCACTCTATATATTCGAAATTATAATGTTTGTAAGGAATATCTTTCTTCTTTCGATACCGTAAATGTGATTGGCAAAACACTTCGCCGCACTGGGCGTTTGAGAACAGTTCCCCGTCGCATAGCACTTGCAGAAAAGAACCCGCGTGTCATTGATCATTGCATAGCCACACGATCAGCTGTGCAAACAATAGTCAATGTCAAGGTTATTTATGACTCGTATTGGTCCGACCACTTCCCAATGATAATAAAATGTAATATTCATGCTATTAGGGTAAAAATAACGACTAACGAACTAGTTTACAATGATAATAGTATTTTGTGGGGTGAGCGGAGTACTCAGGAGATAGGTATGTACACTGAATATTGTCATAGTATATTAAAATGTATTGATTTATTACCCGAGTTTTCATTATGTGCGGATAATTGCTGTACCGATTCCTTACACAAAGAAATGATTACGAACTTGTATACAAACATTGTATGTACAGTACGCAAGGGTGCTATTCGTAGTAGGAATATTGTGCCTCGCAAAAACAAACCGAGGGGTGTGAGGGGTTGGAACGAGCACGTCAAAGAGGCGCATGCGCAGGCTAGGAGTAGTTTTCAGACTTGGGTTTTGTATGGGCAGCCTGACAGCGGGTCAGTTTTCGAAAATATGAAAACTATGCGCAAAATATTTAAATCTAAGTTAAAATGGTGTATGAAGCACCAAGAACAGTTTGAAATGGATAAACTTGTGTCTCACCATTCTGATAAGCAGTTTTCAAAATTTTGGAAAGGTACCAAGAGGATGAATAAAAAGACAAGTTTACCAAGTAGTGTAGATGGAATAGTCGAACCATCTGAAATAGCGAATCATTTTTAAAATCATTTTAGAGTAACATCGCCTCTTGGGCCGATGCGGCGGGTGCGAGAGGGGGGAACCGCGCGGCCGGGTGAACGTCTCATCTTCACTTGCAAAGAACTCAAAGATGCAATTAAGAACATGAAGAGAGGGAAGTCACCTGGTCACGACGGGCTCAGCATCGAGCACCTGCAGCATGCGGGCCCACACCTTCCACGTGTACTCACTTTACTTTTTAACTTGTGTTTAGGTCACTCGTACTTACCCCAGGAATTAATGAAGACGCTGGTGGTACCCATTGTGAAGAACAGAACAGGGGATATAGCGGACGGGGGTAATTACAGGCCTATCTCACTTGCTACAGTGATAGCGAAAGTGTTTGACAGTGTGCTTGACCAGCACCTCAGTGTACATACAAAATTACATGATGCCCAGTTTGGCTTCCGTGCGGGGCTGTCCACTGAAGGTGCTATACTGGCTCTAAAGCACACTGTCAAATACTACCTGGACCGTAAGACACCCGTGTACGCTTGTTTCCTGGACTTGTCTAAGGCTTTCGACCTTGTGTCATATGATGTGTTGTGGGAAAAGCTTGAAAGGGCGGGTGTCCCTGTCGAGCTTGTCAGCATATTTTCATACTGGTATCAACATCAGACCAACCATGTAAAATGGGCAAACGCACTATCTGATCAGTATAGACTTGAATGCGGTGTGAGGCAGGGAGGCCTAACCTCTCCGAGGCTCTTTAATATTTATGTAAATCAATTGATCGTGGAACTCAGCAGCACCTATGTCGGATGTCATGTCGATGGCGTTTGTTTTAACAATATAAGTTACGCGGATGACATGGTGCTGTTGGGTCCCACGATCGGTGGTTTGCGTAAACTAGTAGCGATTTGTGAGGCCTATGCAGGCAAGCATGGATTGAAATACAACTCGAAAAAGAGTGAGCTCCTTGTATTTAAAGGCAAAAACAGACCGCCTGCGTTTGTCCCTCCAGTTTACCTCAATGGTTCACCATTGCAGAGAGTCTCGCAATTTAGATACCTGGGGCACATTGTCGATGAGGAGTTGAAAGATGATGCCGACATAGAAAGAGAGCGAAGGGCATTGGCTGTAAGAGGGAACATGCTCGTTCGTAGATTTGCTGGTTGCACACTTGACGTCAAAGTCACACTTTTCAAGGCGTTTTGCCAAACATTTTACACCAGCAGTCTATGGACCAGCTACACCCAAAAAGCGTATCATGCCCTTCGTATATTATACAACAACCTGTTCCGGGCGATGGTGGGGCTTCCTCGACACTGCAGTGCGTCAGGCATGTTTGCAGATGCGCACACAGACGATTTTTTTGCGTTGATGCGTAACAAAGTCGCCTCGTTATTACGCCGAGTGAGGGGAAGCCCCAACAGTCTCCTGCAGGTCGTGGCGGGAAGGCAGGACAGCGCCTTGCTCGGCAGGTTCAATGGGCTGCACGCTCCTAGTACGTGTGCACCTCGTTGAGGCTGCCAAGTCTGGCTTTTAAATTATAAACAAAATAAAATTTTGCTGTACTAACATAGGTCATTAAGTATTTTTTTTTCCTTTTGCTTACTAACAACCTATGGACCATGATGTCTGAAAATAAAGATATTTTATTTTATTTTATTTATTTTATTTTTATTTATTGAGCCTACCTACTACGAGCGACTACCCGCTGATCTTAGACTGGAACCATCTGACGAAGCATTTAGACGCCGCCTGAAATACATTTTATTGGAATATCCATTATACTCAGTTAAAGAGTATATGGATCTTGATTTGACATGTTAAATTATTATTTTTACCTATTTACATATGTTTTAATATGATTTGACATTAAATAATATCACCTTTTTTATAATGCACATTACACTATATTGTAAATTGAATGACGATACCTAGTGTTTGACATATTTGTTCTTTTGATTTTGTTTTATTTTTATATTTACTCGTTATTTAGTAAATTTTTTGACATTGTATTAATTTAATATTATATCTTTATTTTTTCTTTGTTTTTGACGATCGTGATAAATATTCTTATTTTTTTGACATGCAAGCAAATTTGTAATGTATTTTTTTATCATGAAATAAATAATCTAATCTAATCTAACAAACCAATGTTTGACAGCTAGAAAACTCAAATTATGCTATCCCACTCTAACACATGGCTCGTGCTCTTTCGTCTAGTTAAGGTTGTCACGTTTTTTGTGTGTGTCTATATGAGTGACAACTCCGGCCGCGACTATATGTACGAACGATAATGTCACGTCACCCGTCCGGCGGAGTCAGCCGCGTTCGGGTGAATTGGCATCTCGGAGGTTGTGGGAGCCAAGTTTAGCCAAAGTGCCAATAGGGCAGTGCTGACATTACTTCATAATAGTAATGTAGGTTCACGTAATAGGCTTAAGTTCTAAAATAAATATTGATTAGGATGGGGTAGGCACGTTTTGTTTTTCAATCATCCCACAGAATAAGCACGCGGGTTTCTGATATCTGAGCAATTTAACTGTCACTCGCACGCGGCGTCTGATTGACGCGTCACCGTCATGAGCCGAAATGAAAACAACATTCTGATTTTGTGTATTGGTTTGCACCTATCTTTATCATGTAAGTAGCCAACACAATACAATGTTAAATTGATATTGTGTAGAATCTAACGTGGTTGAGAAAATTAATTTCATTACTTATAGAAATAAGTAGGTACCTGCATTGTACTTTCAATTTAAGCAGACATTATTTGAAAACTATTAAGTTCTGGGTAGGTACAATAATGCATAGCTCTGCAGAACTGCAAATCCAATTTCCATTCAGGGTGCAGGGAATCGAATCTAGACGGCGATTGCGGCCAGGTAGGATAGAGTTAAATCGGATTTTCACTTCGACTACATTCTTCCCTTCTCAATAAATTATTAAATCTTACCTAACTTGTCTCTCCAATTTCGCTGTAATTGGCCCTAATTTATCTTGAAGGAAATAACGCCGGGTTTCCAAAAGTCGCGCCGTTTTCCTTACTATTACAATACCGAATACAGCTCATCTCCTGTAGATTTGAAGAAGAAACACCTATATATTATGCAATGTTTCCTTTGCCCTAGGGTTGTAGTCCACGAAAACGGGACTCTTTAATAAGCTTCAAAGAACTTTTTCTTTTAAAAGGCCGTTCGTTAAAATGTATCCGAGTTTCTTTGTGGGAAGAAAAGGGAATCCTAAAAAAAGTCTTGGCCATTCACAACGGTTGGTTTACTCCCCGGAGCTAAAAAGTTACGTTCTGCACGCCGGAATAAATCGGACACGGGGAAAATGGCTAAATTAAATTCCTACCTTCAAAAAGATCGTTTAATTATGGTGTTTATTTCGAACAAGCTGCCGGCGCGGTTTCACCCACGTATTGTAAAAACACAGGCAAAGCCGCAAAATATAGCCTATGTCCATCCAAAAACTCCATTCTATTCACAAAGGATTTTTTTTATTCACAAACAAACAGTCTTACATAATAAAATAAGTGTACAGAATACATTAAGCATAAAAAATACCAATAGTTTCCTGGAAGATAAACATCTAGAACGTTGCTGATGATAGAAGAGACAGTAAGCAAATAAAATTGGAAAATTAAAACAATTACAACAGCTGCTAAGAAGGTATTAGGTACATACATAAAGTTGCATTTCAATCGACAAAAAAAAGCCTTATATTTAAAATTTAATGCAACACTTAGTGGTACGTTCGAAGCGCATAATAAACTATTGAGTAGGTACTTACCTAGTATAAAATCGCCGAGTAATATAAAATAATGGATCGTATAAACTCGAGGATAATAAAAAAAATTTTTTTCTGTTTATTTATGCAATACAATTATAAACTATTTACAAATTATTCGAACAGCGAACGAAAACCGCGTGCGGTTTATCTGTCGCCATTGTCGCTCGTTTTACAATCGTAGTTAAAAGACTCCCAGACTTTTTTCTGATTTTTAAAGTTATCATAATTTAACGGCCTCCGTAGCCCAGTGGGTAGTGACTCTGCCTACGAAGCTGGAGGTCCCGGGTTCGAATCCCGGTCAGGGCATTTATTTGTGTGTTTATCACGAATATTTGTTCCTGAGTTATGGATGTTATATATGTATATAAGTATCTATATGTATTTATCTATTATATATATCATCGCCTAGTACCCACAACACAAGCCTTACTGAGCTTACCGTGGGCCTAGGTTGATTTGTGTAAGATTGTCCCATAATATTTATTTTATTTATTTATTTATTTATCATTAATATCATTTTTATGGAGTTATTTTTGACCTTACTTATGTATTTATTTGTTTTATTACGATTCTTGTTATAAAGAAGCCTTTTTTGTGCATTGTTTTGATCTAAGTGCCATATTTTTAACAGTTCGTCCCTTTTTTTACACATTTTTATTATTTTATTGTTTTTCCATTTTACATTTTTTCTCTTACTTAGATAAATTATTTTTTATATTTACATTTATTATAAACTGAAGTAAAAGTATCAATGATGTAGTCTAACACATCGTTAGGATCATCGTAGGCTAGTCCCTGGCTCCAGTCGGCAGCATGTAGTTCTGAAATCACCTTTTTATTATCTAATTTAAGTGCGTATTTTGGTTGCATCGTTGCGAGCGAACTATCCCATATAGCAAATCCGGTTATTAAGTGGTCGGCGAGCGTATTGTTGACCACTGCAGTTCTTATCTGCCTATCCCTGTTGCTACTGCCGGCCGGCGGTGAGTAACGAATAAACACATGGTCGATGCACGACTTAGTAATACGGTTTCCACTAGGTTCTATATGTGTGTACTGACTGTTAAAAAGTAGGTCGAAAACAGATTGCATAATTACATAGAAAATTTTATGACAGGCATTCATTATCACTATATATTTTTTTTAAGTAAATCATACAAAAAACATTATTGGGAAAAGCTATTTTGTGGAATTATAGATTTTAACTGCACACTTACCTTTAGTGCATTTATCGAACAATACAAGAAAATTTATAAAATCAGCCACATTCATAATTTAGTATTATTTATTTCATAATTCATATCCTGTACTTCAAAAGAGCTACCCCAGCCTTACAATTTTTAGGGTTCCGTAACACAAAAGGAAAAAGGGACCCTTATAGGATCTCTTCGTAGTCCTTGTGTCTGTCAGTCTATACCCTTTTCTTGGGGAAACCGTGAAAGTATCATGACTATTGTAAAAATTAATATCAAAATAACTGACATATCAGCATTGAAATTCAGCGAGGAAAGGCCGCTAGCACCATCGGTACAGTGCCTCGAAGGCCTTCTTAATCGACTTCAAAAAAAAGAAGGAGGTTCTCAATTCAGTTGTATGTTTTTTATTTTTTTTAATGTGTGTTACTTCAGAACTCCGTCATTGATGAACCGATTCGTACCATTCTTTTTTTAATTTAAAGTATATGCTTCCAGGTTGGTCCCATTGTTTTCAAAACTCCAGTTGAATGATGGGAACCATGAGGAATTGAGGGAACTCCTCAAATCATTAAGGGACGCCTGTAGTAATTTTGGTGTTTTCAGTTTTCAACATACGGAAATCATAAATTTGGTGAAGTGGAAGTGATGATGAAGACCACAGATGGCTTGTGGAACTTGTCAATGATGTACTTCAAACTATAAAAGTACGTCACCGATTCTGATATCATTCAGTTGAAATAGCAAACAAAGAAGTGCCAAAGGTGATTCTGAGATCCTTGAGGAATTGACGGAAGTCCTCAAATATTATCGGCCCACATACAGCGATTTGGTTTTTTTCTCTAATTCAATTCAATTCAATTCAAATAATTTATTTCGGAACATTGTCCATAGTTGTTAGTAAAAGCAAAAACATATGAAAAACTTTATTCTAGTGTTAGTGGGTACATGAAATATAAACATTAGGTATTAAACCAAACAATGAATATCGTTCCAGTGTTTCTGGATACGGCCTTCAAATCTGTCAACAATGGTACTCAGTAGAGTGTTTGGGCTGCCCCGAATTCTGCGCACCACGGATGCTACCCTTTTGCGCATAATAGCGGCAAACCCGTCAACATGCGCATCAGCGAACATCCCCGACGCGCTACAGAAACGAGGCAGCCCCAACAGTATCCTGAAACAATTGTTGTACTGTCCTCTTAGAGCACTGATAGCCTTCTGCGTGTAGTTAACCCACAGGCTGCAGGTGTAGAAAGTCTGGCAAAAAGCTTTAAAAAGCGTTAACTTAACTTGCTCTGAACACCTTGCAAACCTGCGGGCCACCATGTTGCACCGGACTGCCAGCGCTCTCCTCTCCCGTTCTATGTCCAAGTCATCACAGAGGGACTCGGAGACCCAATGGCCAAGGTACTTAAATTTTGAAACCTGTTTTAGCGGGGTGCCATTTAATTTGACAGGTGGTATTGTGTACGTTTTCTTTCCAGACTTAAAAAGGAGCAACTCGCTTTTCGCGACGTTGTACCTTAAGCCATGGGTCTCCACGTACCTTTCACAGATACGCAGCAGTGTGTCCAACGCACTGACGGATGGGGTCAGCAATGCCATGTCGTCTGCATAGCTTATATTATTGACCATTTTTCCGTCTATTGAGCATCCGACCATGGCGTTGCTGAGCTCATCCATCAAGCCGTTCATATACAAGTTGAAAAGGCTAGGAGAGCTTAACCCGCCCTGTCACACGCCGCATTCCAACTTGTACATGTTTGAGTGTGACCCGGCCCACCTAACACTATTATTTTGGTGATCGTACCAGAACCTAAATATGCTAATCAGCTCTCTGGGAAAACTTGTTTCACACTCCAGCTTATCCCATAGCCTATCGTAAGAAACAAGGTCGAAAGCTTTCGACAAATCCAGGAAACAGCCATAATCAACGTATCTGCTCTTGGAAATCAGTTCATATGGTAAATTGGAAATTAAATGTGGAAATGTTCATGTGGCTTGGCGGAGTACTGAATTGAAGTCGCTTTGTTTTTATAGTAAATTATTTTAAATTTAACTTTGTTATAATATAATTTATTTAATGTAAAATATCGAATTGTTTATAGGTACTTACATATAAATTAAATAACTATAAATAACTAGATCGCATGTAATTACTATCAAAATACCTATTTTGGTATCAAAATATGCGATAGAGTTTCAAATTTACTGATTTCGAAATCGCATGTAGGTATACATGTTTTAAAGAAACCTTTCGTGATTGAAGCTCACGTTACCTATGTCCCATAGTAAAGTTTCGCTGCAAATTATCCGAGTACGGTACGGAACCCTGCAGGTAAGCGAGTCCAGTCCAACTCATGCCGTTTGTAATAATATTTTTAATTTTATGTATGTACTTTATTTATTTAATCGTATGGCAATTATTATTTTGGCCTTTGAGTTTGTCACTCTTTAGTACCACCCACTTACTATCGACGTCAAAAATATTGTATACATTTTCACCTTATTACAATGGAGTGAGGTGCAAAAGTGTTGGTAAACATATTTTTGACGTCGACTGTACATTAAAAACGAATATATTTTTAAATCTAGAAAGTGATGCCCTTTTTAGGGTTCCGTACTCAAAGAGTAAAAAGGGACCCTATTACTAAGACTCCGCTGTCCGTCCGTCCGTCCGTCCGTCTGTCTGTCACCAGGCTGTATCTCACTGATACCGTGATAGTTTCAGCTGAAATTTTCACAGATGATGTATTTCTGTTGCCGCTATACCAACAAATACTAAAAACACAGAATAAAATAGTTTTTTATAGATAATGGTACGGAACTCTTCGTGCGCGAGTCCGACTCGCACTTAGCCGGTTTTATTTAATATACTTCAGCAGTTACATATATGGCAGTGTATTTAATCAAATAATTTTCCCGTTGTGATCATGAAATAATGATTATTAAAGTAGCGTAAGCCTGCGAATTATTACTATTATTAGGTATACAAAGATACTATTATTGCAGTTCTTTAAAATAAAAGGTTTATTAAAGTGGACAAAAGTATCTGACACGTCCTAACGGCCCTAGAAATAGAGTCGTGATATATATTTATGCGCGCTTTGTAGTGCTACTGGGGACTGTAAAAGGTTACCCAATGTTATTTTTTTCTTTTTTTTTCTTTATTTATAACCCATTTTTGGGCAAAGGCCTCCTCTAGCTCCTTCTAGTTTACCCTGTCCTTGGCTTTGCGGGTCCATGCTGGGTCCGGTTATTTGGGCGATGTCGTCAGCCCACCGCCGCCGCGGGCGACTCGCGTCTCGTGGGTGCCGATGTAGGATCCTCTCGCTCCACCAATTTATTTAATCGTATGGCGTATTCTATATTGTAGGCTTTATTATTTAATTATAAATCAACATCCAGGTCGCACAGCCAGTCGATCGCGTCAGATGTCAGGTTAGTGTAGAGGTCCTCCGGGTCGCCTTTATAGCGTCGCTTTGGGCAGCGCTCCACGATGTGCTGAGTGGTTTGGTCTTCAAGGCCACAGTCACACATCGGACTTTTGCTCCATCCCCATTTGTGCAACATGTAATTGCACCTGCCGTGACCCGTACGGATTCTGTTGAGGCGGCACCAGTATTTCCTCTGAAGCGAGAAGCCCTTCGGCTTCTGAGTTCCACCAATAACTAGTCACTTGTGGTCAGACATGCGTTAGGCAAACTTGTTGGTGCATCAGGTCATCACGTGTCGTGTAGAACTGGTTTTCAATGGAGCTCAGCACGGTTAGCACAAGACGATGCGCTAGATGTCTCGCACGAAATAGACTATCCGTCCCGGTCTGGTTCGAGCACTTAGAAAGAGACGAATAGTCTATGTCACCGCGGGACATCTCGCGCGCCGTCTTGTGTTATCCTTGCAGGTCTAAACAGTTCTTATAAGACTAGTTGAAATACTTACTGCTTTAGCTAATTTATTAACTGTGGCATTAATTATTGGATAGTGCGCTGTGCACTTGCGTTTCATCTTAGAAATGCGATATGCCTAAGTCTCATCATACTATTACTTATTCTGTGGTCTCATGAACTATTCTCTATTTCAAATATGAGTGGCTTTTGGTATTCCTGATATTCCAGTTTGATCAAATTGGTAACACGTAAGTATCTCATAGATTTATTTACTGTGAACGCCGTTGATAATAATACAATGATTTGAATTGGATCTATATTGGTTGTTAAACTAGTAAACTATAGTGCTATACAATATATACAAGGGTAGAGCAAACAACCAGATTTTGTATGTGTATCTATGTTAGAAACTTGTAAATAAAAAGTTTATAGTTTCAAAAATATTACCAACATCGAGTTTATATGTAAACAAAATAGTCTCGTCTCCAAACTTGGCTCGTTATCAGTGGTTTCTTTTGTTTCTGAATTAGTTGCCAGATAAATAACTATTTAAACTTTATGAAAACTTTGCCGCCTTAATGTAAACAAAATAATAATTGTGTAACAACACAGGCCTAATTTAATACCGGCAAATTTAATCCAAATATACTTGAAAATGCCAGTCGTTTACGTCCACAGACGAAATATTTTTGGGAGTCTCTTTACGACTGAAGAAGTAGATAAAAGTAAAACGAGTACCCGAGCCGGGGCTGAAAGGGTTTAATCAAAGCGAGGCTGCCCCTACGACCGGGGATGTAGTAAATAGTCCATACAAGCTCCACTTCAGGCAAGATTTTCAGCTACAGTTCAGGGAATCGCCTCACTGGAGTAACTGGATGTGGCCTGTTATAATCCTACTAAAGCAGGTGACACTTGATGTTTCGTAGTTTAATTTTGGATACAAATAAAATGCGAGGGCAGTCAAGTTATGAACGCTTAATACACGAGGAGCCGGTTCGCACAAGCGCTTTTTCAACGGACGTTAAAAAAACGTTTAAGTGACACAAATTGTGTGAACAGGGCCTTATTGAAAGAAATTAAAACAATTAAAACGCGAACACTACTAACTATTGCGAATTATGTAGTGATTGGTTCCCGGAATATTCAGTTGATGGATGGACATGACAGATATATAAGAGCATAATCCGCTGTAATTTAATAGACGTACATATATTTGACTACGACTATAAGTACTTTTTTTAAGGCTTTGATTCCTTTACGAGTATCATGATATACAAATAAAACGGCGATATCTTTTGATTGCAGTTGATTTTTTCAGTTTCTAGAGATTGCTTAACTGAGTTGGTATTTGATAAATATTATGACTTGATATCGAATTCTCCGTTCGTTCATCAGAAAATTAGTCTTGACAGACAGACAGACGGACACGAAAGTCATTGTTTTCCTTCGAGGCACGGAACCCTGAAAGATTTCTGTCAAACTAAAGTCATGAACTATTTGATCAAACTACAACCATCTAAAGTGACAAGAGTTTATTTGAAAAGCTTTAACTTGATTAATTGAGGAGTAGATTATGCGGGTGACAACTAACCTAAATCTATTGTTTCTGCCAGTTTGTTATGGTTCAATGACTGCCTAGTCAATGAGAGCAGGATTTCATTATCAACCGACAATGGCAATCGGAAGTCAATGCAATAATTCTCGGTCAACGGTTAGAAGTGGAATGAAATGGAATATTCGGTCTTACTATTATATAATAGTAGTTTATGCAATCGTTATATAATGGATGCTTTTTAAGTCGAGTACCACGTTTAGGCCACGAAGCTTGCTGAGTGGCCTAATTAAGGTACGAGACTTAAAAAGCTAATTATATAACTATTGTATACAATACTTTTTCTACGAGTCAACGGAAATAATAATTTATTAAACAAACTTGGTATCTATTGAAAATCGCCCTGCTGAAATGAAGCGCAACAGCTTAGTAATTTTGCGCGTTGATGTCTTCACAGTTATCTTATACAGCTCCTGGATTCATAAGATGACTGCTGGCGGTTATCTTATGAAACCATACGAGTTCGTGACGAGCTCGTGGAGCTCCAGGATTAAAAAGTATGTGATCTTAGTTTCGTGTACGAAATCTTAATTCAAAGATTAAAGTCGACGAGTAGAAAAATTAGTTTATTTAGGAATAAGAATTATGTTTTGGATATTCGTCAATACAAACTACTACTTGCTTTCAACCCAATCAATAGGAGACATAATTCATTAACAGAATATGAATACTTACGTAAATCATATCATAATTTATATTTGGTCACTCTACGTGAGGTCAGAGTGCATCACTGACCTACTTCGCTATTCCGTAACTTGTTTTAACCTCACCTCACCCACTAATTAATATATCTTGACGCCGCGATTCGTTAATTTTTTTTAAACTGAGCCTAATCAGAGGGTCGTGTTTACCTCCATTTCTAGGGTTCCGTACTCAAAGAGTAAAACGGGACCCTATTACTAAGACTCCGCTGTCCGTCTGTCGGTCCGTCACCAGGCTGTATCTCACTGATACCGTGATAGTTCCAGCTGAAATTTTCACAGATGATGTAAATATTTCTGTTGCCGCTATAACAACAAATACTAAAAACACAGAATAAAATTGTTTTTTATAGATAATGGTACGGAACCCTTCGTGCGTGAGTCCGACTCGCACTTGGCCGGTGTTTTGTGTTGTTTTCGAATGAGCATTAGGACTATTCAACTGTTATTTTCCCATACAAAAGGTGACATTTAGATCTACCTGACGCACGTACAATACGTTACGTAATCGACTAGCTGTAGCTCTAGTATACGTTGTATCGATACATATATTTTAACGGCCTCCGTAGCCTAGTGGGTAGTGACTCTGCCTACGAAGCTGGAGGTCCCAGGTTCGAATCCTGGTCAGGGCATTTATTTGTGTATTTATCACGAATATTTGTTCCTGAGTTATGGATGTTATATATGTATGTATCTATTATATATATCATCGCCTAGTACCCACAACACAAGCCTTACTGAGCTTACCGTGGGCCTAGGTTGATTTGTGTAAGATTGTCCCATTATATTTATTATTTTATTATTATTTATTGTATCGATAAAACTTATAACCTCTCTAGTCTCGTTTCGTTAGGCGTGACGGGTGAGGTGATGCGCATGAGCGCGTTCAGAATAACAGCCCAGCAGGGCGACGGGAAAAGTCACTGGTGGCTGTGGTGCTGTGAACAACACAAACAAGTATAGAGCTCATAATAACCAGGGATCGTATAATCGGATACATAAATACCTACTCTGAGGCGGCGGCGTTGGTGTTACGTTGTGTAGAGACGGACTCAATTAAATCTTATTAATATAATTCACTTCAAAAACAAAGTTTTAACCGCCGAGAAATCAATCATCCCCTATTTTCCTATCCTTAAGGTTGGAAAATCGAACTACTCTGTAAAAAGTAATGCGTGGTCATACATAAATAAATATATATATATATATATATATACGCGTCGACTTGAGAACCTCCTCCGTATTTTCGTCGGTTGAAAATACCCGGGCTTTTTAAATTAAATAATTAGTAAGTACCTACTCACTTGCTTTCGGGTTTTAAAAAAGGTAGCCTAAATTGCTTTAATTTATTTTAGCAAGGCTGCAAGATTGGCAACTGTTGTTGCCACAATCAAGTGAGTGGAAAAAAATCGCGTATTTAAGTAAATTAGTATTTGTAATGAACTATTTGTAGTTATTTTCAATGTATTTATAGATCTTGTAAATATTATTTAATTTACCTCCAACTTGTGTGCTTGATGATGATGTTGTGAAGGGACGCCTGGCCGGAAACAGGCGGGCAGTCGACCGCTTGTCGCAGTCATTCAGCCCATTTCCCTCAGTTCGGAGCCTCAGGTTACTGTCCCGGCGGCGTTCCCACTTCCAACTCTTCAATTCTTCTTGTTTTCCTGCAGAACAGAAGGACATCTTTAAGGTCGATATCCCTCAATTCCTTCTCCTCTAACATATCTTTACCGAATGTGTTAAACCGCGGTGCCGCGTACATAACACATTCCGCTAGTACATGCTTGCTTGTTTCCTCCTGCCCACAGTGTGGGCAAGTAGCGTCGTTACTTATACCTATTATCTTTAAGTGTCTATTCAGAGTATTGTGACCGGTTATGATACCAGTCAGCAGTTTCAGATTGCTCTTACCCAGTTTCAGCAGATACCTGGTCCTTTTGTGATTAGTGCCTCCTATCATCATCTTTGTCTGTCTGCATCCAGATGCATCCCTCCATTCTTTTTCCCCATCCAGTTCTTTTAGCTTATCTATGACCCCCTTTGTAACTTGAGCCGAAAAGGGAAGGACCGGTTCTGGGCCTTCAAACTCCCTTCCCGCACCTTCCCTGGCCAACTCATCTGCCTTCTCATTGCCCGCTATTCCCTGATGTCCTGGCACCCACGCCACCGTCACACCTGGGTTTTCTCCTATCTTATTAAGCTCTTCCTTGCATTCTTTCACTAAGGCGGATGTTACCGTTGCCTTTCGTAGCGCCTTCAATGCTGCCTGACTGTCCGTGTAAATCACTACCCTTCCAGTCAGTTGTTTTGTATCTCTTATAATCTGTGCGCATCTCGTTATCGCACACACTTCTGCTTGGAAAACGCTAGCATACCTCCCCAGTGAGATGGATACTCTCTCCCGCAGTTTGGGTATAACTATACCTGCCCCCGCTAGTCCTGTTGATTTCTTTCTTGATCCATCTGTGAAGCAGACTGTCATCGGGTGCACTACGTCTACCTTCCAGTTGTCTCTTTCACCTATGTGTATTCTATACTTATAACTTGTGTGCTTACAGATAATACAAAATTAGCTTTATCATAAACAGATTTGCGAGGTATTACGTTCTCGTCATCTTTTGTACAATCCGGGAATCTCGGAACTAAAACTATTACTTAAAATATTTTTTTAAGATGCCGATTCCATACTTGCTTAACATTTTCCGTCCGGGAATATTCCAACTATAGGTAATAACGAAAGTGAAAAATTGTTTTCAAATGTAAACAAGTAATAATAATAAGTAATCTTATTTATTTCATGACTATAATTTATATTACGAATGGTCTGCTCTCAAAAGAACCCTGCATGTATAAAAACCTACATCATCATCAATAAATAACAAGATAAGTTGCAAATTATTTTAAATGAACCTCGTCACTGCCAGTTAAAATTTAATTCTGTAATACGACTCTTCTTTCATACAAGCTCTCCATTTAAAAATACAATAAAATATATTAAGACGCGAGGGAATTTTATTCGAGGATGAAGGGTAGGTACTTACTTTGATTTGGTACAAACAAATTTTTGTGGCCAATTTTTTTGGTACCTATATATAGGTATACGAGTATTGTGCAGTTTTCAGTAGTGTTGCCAGTTGGCAATTGCTGAATATTGAAAAATGTTTAGCATATTTTTGGCCGTCTTTTCAATGATTCGTTACAAACGTTATTTGATTCCGAAGCGGATCGTAGGTAACACAAAACACGTCGTGGACAGTGGCGCAGTCATAAAAAGTTGAAGTGACATCGTAAATATTGTCATATAATATTATTGTGGTGGCCATTAGTGTCAGTATGGATTATTTTTATGCTTCATAGCACAAATCTGCCGTAGCCTGTCCCGTGTAGATGTGTGTCGTCACGTCGTCATGGACATTGAACATTGAATGAGTTAAAAACTGTAGTTAGTAAAGATAATTGGGTATTATTTTCTATTTGGCCTAAAGGTTGACTGGTAGAGAATGCCTTACATCATTAAGTACAAAAGGCGAACTTAATGCTGTAATGTAAGGCATTCTCATTTGTAACTTGTTACTGTGCAATAAAGTTTAAATAAATAAATAACACGTTCAGCACCTAACCAAAAAATAGTAGATTGTACAACAACCGCATAAAACGAGCCATTTAACCTGAGACGTTTATAAGTGGATAGTTAAGTCGATCGAGGGGTTAAATGGTTAATTTATGCCCGAGTTATACACACTGCGTTTCACTTCGATTGCGAGAAAATAACAAATAATTACAAAATTAAATTAAATAATAGCTCATTCCCGTCAGGTACTTCATAATGCCAAGTCATTTAATGGTTCAATACCTACGTTTTAAAATAATAATTGACTCCTATTTTATTTATCTGGTTTTATTAACCCTTTACCTACGGGGCCTTGAATCACTCCGTCATCGCTCAATACGGGCATGTTTTGGCGAGAGTCAGTGGTTAGGCATAACTTCACTTACTTGTAACTTTTGAAGTATTACAGCTACACAGTTGAAATTTCACACACACAATAAGTATAATGTGTTTAATCAATAAATAATCACTTGGAGTAATAATATTCACTATTTTTTCTGATATCAAGCAATACATCAGTCACTAAGAAATTGCAGATTTTTAAGTTACTACTTGCGGATTTCACATGTTTAAGTTTAAGAACATTAGTTAATAGTATATTAAACACAAATAAACACTTAAATAACGATAATTATAAAAATAATGCATAAATATCAATCACTAAAATTAACACTCCAAACACTCCCACGCCGTACTCTAACAAAAACACTAATGTCCGCCATATTGAGTTCAATTATTTGCACGTCTGCAGTACGGGTGTCAACCCAAGTTGCCACCAAAAAAGCGGTCATTTTTATAAATATGTTTATTTCAGAGCCATCTACCGAAACATTTTAATATTTTTTTCTTTGTATCTGTACTAATCCCAATGCATAATGTGACCGCTATTACCAAGACACAAGGTTTCGTTTTGATTAAAAAAAAGATTGAACATGACCATTACTTCGATCAACTATAGTTGACACCCGTACTGCAGCGGTGTTGCCGTACTGGCAACTCTGGTTGACACCCGTAGGTAAAGGGTTAATTTAATAATGGAAAACACAAATGTGAAATTTATTAAAGCAAATCAAATCTTCCGCGGTGTCTCAAGACGAGAGTCTTTGACCAATGTGTGTTGCCAGTGATGACATATCGATGGCTGTGTGACTCAAACTCGTATATGAAATTTTGGCGAAAATGAGATAATTATACAAAACTATGTAAAATTTTACTATTTACGTTATGGCAAAAGCATAGAGGATGAAACACATTTTTTACGTATAAATTTATTCAAAACCCAAACACGTATTTGGTATTGAAATATATGTTTATGACACAACCTCGTAAATTATTATACAAGTTTGCTACAACACAAATTTTAACGCAAACCCACTTACTACTGAATGAAATTTGATATGAGTCAAGTATTTTTATCTGTAGAAATATAATAAAGAGGAAAAGGCTGTGAGATTGTAGCTTTGTAAGGTTGTAAGTTTGTATGTAGGGGGTTATTATCCGGAACCAATTATTTTAGGAAGTTTTTATTTTGTCTTTTTCGTGTTCTGTACCCAAAAGGACCCTTCTACTACTCTGTCTCAGTCCGTATGTTACTGGGTTATATCGTTTGATGATATGCTGAGATAGATAGCTTTGGAAGTTTTTTTATACGAAGTGGGTGGCAAACAGGCATACGGCCTGCCATGTGATTCCAGCATAATCACTAGCGTGTGGCCGACCCTTTATTGATTTGAAGATTCGTTGTGTTGATAGCTAGAGACGATCACGGGTCCCTCACTCTCAACACACACATCCTCGGGAGCTCTGGCGACCTTACTCACCACCCGGAACACAACACCACATAGGTATCTAACCTACAGAGCAAACTGTTATGAACTCAAGCCTTAGAGCTGTGTGATAAACTGAATAAATTGAGTAAAAAAAAGGATATTTATGAAGTAGAATGGTTTGGGGAAGATATAGAAATAATCAATGGCCAGCCACTTAAGGAATACATTACAACTATTCGTATGACGTAAAATGGTGTGTAAATTTAAACACTTTACATATAGTCCTATTTCCCCATAGACCTTTGTCACCGAACCACGAGTCTAGCTAAATGTTATAATATACAGAAGAGCATTTAATTTTCATCACCGCAGTTATAGTTTGAAGAGAGGACGAGTTTCGTTTTGTTCATCAGTATCATTATTACAATACCTATATTAAAAATAAACAAACCTCACAAATTAATGTTTTATTTATCAAACGCCAAGGATGATGGCGAAAGATAGAGACGGATGGCTCTTGCTCCACCGACAAAACGCCCAGTGCCTGCTATACGGCCACAACTCAAAATTAAAACACATTTGAGATGGGGCTCTATTGCACAGTGCAATATGGACACATCTCAAATGTGTTTTAATTTTGAGTTGTGGCCGTAAAGCAGGCACTAGGCGAAAAGTGAAGCTCTTAAATTAAACAAAAATATATTAAATTTAAGCGGTCAGTAGTCGATTTCAACAAAATAAGTAAATCGACCTCTTGGCAGAAACACGTATAACATCTTATAGTGCCATACCTGTATAACACAAACTCCTATAGACACATTTTCGTCTTACAAGAAAAGCATATTTATAAATTAGCTAGTATCAATTTTGGTTATTTTATAATGACGAATTAGCTGTCTAAATATTAATAAACATTAAACATGTTCAGTACAATGAACACGAAAAAAATCGTTTTTACTTGTTTCCCTAAAGTGGACATTTCTCATATACGAGTTTGAGTCACACAGCCATCGATATGGAACGGAAATGTGGTCGCTTACTATGGGCCTCATACGAAGGCTCAAAGTCACCGATGGGTCAAAGGGCGATGGAGAGGGCTATGCTGGGAGTTTCTCTGCGCGATCGCATCAGAAATGAGGCTATCCGCAGCAGGACCAAGGTAACCGATATAGCCCTCCGAATCGCTAAACTTAAGTGGCAGTGGGTGGGGCACATTGCACGTAGAACCGATGGCCGTTGGGGCGGAAAGGTTCTTGAGTGGCGACCACGTACCGGAAGGCGCGGCGTGGGTAGGCCCCCCACAAGGTGGACTGATGACCTGGATAAGGTCGCGGGAGTCCGCTGGATGCGGGTGGCGCAGGACCGGCCATTGTGGCACTCTTTGGGGGAGACCTTTGTCCAGCAGTGGACGTCTTTCGGCTGATATGATGATGATGATGATGAAATCAAATCAAATGACAAGTTTATTCTACGAAGTTTTATTGTGTGTGTGGCTGTTAGGCCCGATTATTTTAGTCTTTAAAACAATTTTACTTTGTGCACTAGACCATAAAAGTGGCATTTTGTGCAGCATACATCTTGCACAAAGGCGAACTTTGCGAGCATGAGAAGTGAAAACACTATTATACCGTCAGTCTTTTCATAAATGTGCTTGGTATAAGTGAGATAGCCACCTGGCTGCAGGCGTCAGGCGTGGCGTCAGGTACGTACCTAATAACTATATTAACATAAAGTACCTACCTAGTTAAAAAGTTTTTAACTCAACGTTTTCATCGTCTAAATTCAGAAGTTCTAAGTATACATATAATTATAGTAAAGGTTTCGGTTTATTCAAATTAACGTATTTTTCAAGTTATGAGGGTCCAAGGCATTTATTAAAAGTTACACAGACCGAGTCAGACTAGTTCGCAGCCGTAACCCTTTGCTCCGGCGGTGTAATAGGCTTACAACGCACTGATATTGGATTCCTGGGGTGTTATTCGCTACGCGTAAATGCGGCTCACCCCGCCGGTCACCCGTTACGAAACTAAACCTCTACCTTCGCTTAAATACTACGCATCGCGGTGTCAAGGTATAATTGTGGGTGAGCGTTGAGGTGAGCATAAAACAAGTTACAGAATAGGGGGGCTGCCCACCCTCGACTTCGTTACACTGGATCTCCCAAAGGGCTTCCACTTGTGCAAATCTTGCCACATTTCGTAGACGTGAGAATTCCTATACCCATTCGGTGAATCGTTTTGACACGAGGACGTTTTTATGTTCACTCGCAGGAAAATGTTTTTGACGGGAAATGTAAAGATGGCATCTAAACAGCTATAAAATTGTAGATAGCTGCGCTAAAATGTTGGCTTTCGTGGCGGTTTGAGTGAAGGGAGTTTATCAACGGTTGAGGTGCTTCGGAAAATGCTTGTAATGCTGGGAATTAAGAAATACGAGTACCTACTCGTACGTCACTCACCGGTGAGATGTGTTCTGTTACGAAATCAAAAGATTAAAAAAGAGACCGGCCAAGACTAAGTGCGAGTCGGACTCGCGCACAAAGGGTTCCGTACCATTATCAATAAAAAATATTTATTTTATTTTGTTTTTAGTATTTGTTGTTATAGCGGCAACAGAAATACATCATCTGTGAGAAATTCAACTGGAACTATCACGGTATCAGTGAGATACAGCCTGGTGACAGACAGACGGACGGACGGACGGACGGACAGCGGAGTCTTAGTATTAGGGTCCCGTTTTACTCTTTGAGTACGGAACCCTAAAAACCGGCCAAATGCGAGTCGGACTCGCGCACGAAGGGTTCCGTACCTTTATGTATAAAAGCCGGCAAAAAATCACGTTTGTTGTATGGGAGCCCCTTAAGTACTTATTTTATTCTGTTTTTAGGGTTCCGTACTCAAAGAGTCTTAGTACCTAATAGTGTCCCGTTTTACCCTTTGGGTACGGAACCCTAAAAATCTCACCTGCTTTTTTAAATATCCTAATAGGTATGTCACCACTCCCATGATTATGAGGGATCCAATGACACCTTGTATGCCAAAGTCCATCAGGCCGTTTAGACTGTAGGCAGTAAATAAAATAGTATTTTCTTGTTTACATGCATACATACATATATTATAAATAGAACATAACCCTCCTTCTGGGGCTGTCGGGTAAAAATGCATGTTATTTCAACCGACTAACGTTTATTTTCAACCTTTATAATTTACGAAACGGGACTTAATCGCGTATTACTTAAGGGGCTACCCGAGATTTTCATCGATTTTTGACTAGTTTTGAATCGATACAAATACTTTTGCACTACAGATAGAATTACAAGACCAACGGTTATCGATCTTTCAATCTTTACTTTCCATTTTGGTTTACCATATTTTGAAAGAAATGGATAGTAATTTTTTTATGATTTTTTTAAACATTGTCTAAAAAAACACCTTTTTTGTTATAAGATTGCTGTGAAAGATCTAACATATACGAAATATACATATTTGGGTTTGTCTCAGGTTTCTCTATAATCGTGTGTAGGGTTTTATTTTTAAACTAATTAACACAAAAGTTATGGCCAGAAAACCTGTTTTAGAAAATTGTTCAACTTGGATGCCAAATATCTTAAAGACAGTGATGTTTGAAGTAAATATGGAATACTATATTGCTTAAAGCTGTTGTTGTTAAAATGATAAGCTACAAAAAACAAAAATATTAGAAAACTTAGGGGTTCAGATCGAAGGTCATTGGCGTATGGGATCCCCTTAAGGTAAACGTCCGAGTGCTCGACGCTGTACATGGCAGTGGCACTCTATGTCAAAGTGACATGGCTTAAATTCGAATGAAGAAATATCCTCTTAGTTCGAATTTAACCCATATTGCTTTGACATAGAGTGCAGATGCCATATACTAGTAAAGCGTCGAGCACTCGGACGTTTACCTTACTTATTTAAGTTTAGGTACCTCTACTTACGTCCCGTTTGGTAAAAATAATGTGTGACAATCATGATTCATGAAAGTTTAAATCAATTACTTTCAACTTGCTTTTATACAAATTTAATTAATATTGTTAACTTTAACAATATTCGCCTTAAAATATAGTCTTATTTTAGTCCTCAATGATAGGTATATGAACTAAGAACATTTAACAAGACTAATACCCTATTCTGATTTTATGGACATTTAATTTCTTAGTAAAGTTTATAATTGCGATTCTTAATCAAACATGGTAAATGGTAGTTTTTTTTTATACTGACGCAATTTGTCATTGTCCAAAAATAATTAATTGCAGGAACGATACCGGCCAGATTACCGTCTGTTTGCTGACGTGATTGAGTTTTTGATCGCGGTGAATTTGTATTTGACAGCTTGAACGCCGTACCCACAGCTCCATCGTTTTAATGGTGATAACCGTGCTTGATGTTGTCATTAGTTGCCCGCGTTACAAACAACGCAAGAGAAGCCGCCAGTAGAAATATAGCCCATGTCCATCCCCAGTTATTTCGAAGATTACACACAAATTTTAAGACATACATACGAACTTACAAAACTATAGAAACTATGTAACAACGCACATTTTATTAAAAGAGCTCTGGCACCATATAGATGTATGGCAGCGAGAGCGCTTTTTATTATCCAACTGAAAGAGAAGAGGGTTATGTTTTTCGAGCGTATGTATGTATGTGTGTATGTCTTATTCTTTGACACGCCCTGCAGCCTAAACCGTTTGACGGATTTCCACATATGAGATGTCATTGGATTCCTCATAATCGTGGGAGTGACATAGGCTATATTTGCAAAAAAGCAGTTGAAGTTTTTCGAAAAAGTTTTGATTTCACTTGTTACGAGCGTTGACTTACACTTCTTTTTATTATTATTATTAATACTTATGTAGATATTATTATAAAAGTATAGATGATTAGAAGATCATATACAAGTAGTTACCCAGATCATTGAGAAGTATAAGGAATATGGGAAAGTTATATATCTATTGCTTTATTGACTTCACGAAAGCCTTCGATTCGCTAGAACACAACGCAATCTGGAAAGCATTGTCACAACAAGGAGTACATATATATTACATAGAACTACTGCACCAGATATACTCACAGCTCACAGCAAAAATTAGATTAGAACGGGAAGGAAGAGTGTTCCCTATTATGAAAGGTGTTCGTCAAGGAGATCCCATCTCACCAAAGATATTTTGTTCGGTGCTGGAGATGATTTTTAGAAACCTTAACTGGGACAACAAAGGAGTGAAAATTGATGGTGAATACCTGAGCAACTTACGATTTGCCGACGACATAATATTTTTTGCAGAGAGCCATTGGGAGTTAGAAGAAATGCTACAAGATCTGGCAAAGGAGAGTAAAAAAGCGGGGTTGTCAATGAGTACCTCAAAAACAAAAATTATGTCAAACGGTGCAGAGACAGCAATATATGTAGACGAGGAAGCGATGGTATATGTGGAACAATACATATATTTGGGCCAACTTATCTCTTTCGATGACCAGACTGAGAATGACATAAATCGCAGAATCGCCCTTTCTTGGAAAAAGTAGGTACTGGTGCTTAAGGGAAGTTATGAAAAATAAAAACATATCAATACACATTAAAAATAAACTATACGAAGTAGCAATTCTCCCGTGTTTAACTTACGGGTGCCAGACATGGTATTTACGCAAAAAGGACGAAACAAGGTTAGCTATACAACAAAGGAAGATGGAACGTAGTATGCTAGGAATTAAAATTGTGGACAGAGTAAGGAATACTGATATTAGGAAAAGAACGAGAATTACTGACATTGTAGAGAGAATAAGAAGTCTGAAATGGAAATGGGCAGGACATACTTGCAGACTGAAGGAAAATAGATGGACAAGAAAAGTTATAGAGTGGACACCACGAAATGGACTGAGAAAAAGAGGTAGACCTAAGAAGAGATGGGAAGACATATTCAGAAAACGTTGTGGTGCCATATGGGTTAGACTAGCTAGAGACAGAAGTACATCGAGAATGCTGGGGGAGGCCTACGCCAAAGAGGCGACTTCCATACTTAATCAAGAGTAGTATAATTAGTATGTTGTATAATGAATAATGTCTTATTAATTGTATTTATAAAAAAAATGTGGTTCTTAACTAATATAATATATTTTGAATTAAGTTTAATTAATGTTAATGCATGTTATTGAAATGGTCATTATCATTATGTTGAAATGAAATGAATGTTAATTAAATTATTTATTATTGTTTGTTACTAGTCAAATAGGTTAAGAATTAATTAGTACACAACATGATTTAGCATGCAGATGAAATCTGAATTGAGTATGGTAAAATAAAGGCTTTTTTATTTTATTTTTATTTTATTTATTTATTTTATTATAGATGATTATGATTTTAAACACTCACTATATATGTGGCAACAAAAACCTGATTGACATACATTTAACACACAGCGGAACTACATTTTTATTTTATGGTCGTGTAACAATAGCTGTTATATTAGAATTAGGTTGAAAGAATTTATTTTATTACGCAGTATAAAAGCTGACCTGTACTTTGTTTAGAAAAAATAATATAAAAGATTTTATTGTAAGTACATTTTTCTTTTTGACCGAGTCCAATATACTAATATAAACCTTTTCTGGGTTTCATAAATATTTTTTTGTTTTAGACAAAGTTGTTAAAAAAAAAAAAGTTAAAACATACAGAGAAACAAACAAATATACATTATTTCGATTTTGTTTATAAACACAGTGTTGTATGCCCTATAACTGCGATGTTATTGTTTACCATACAACAATTTTCGTTCTTTAGTCTTATGATTACACCATTTTATACAAAAGTGAATGCAGTGAGGGCCGAAGTGACGAAGGATATATGGTGTAATTGATTGCTCAGTGTTCGGAATCGCCGAGTCATTGGCGGCGATTAGTAAACGTTTGTAACTTTCAGCCTGAAGATAAAGTAACTTTCTATTAGCGATAATGATAGTAGAAAATTGATTTTTTGGGACTGATGTTAATTAAAGGAAACATTTCGATCTACACCTAGGCACATGACAAATAGATGGCCAATTATCATCAGGCCAGTAACTTAACGCATAATAAAAAAAAGTTCTCATTGTGTATTTAATGTATTAATTTATTTATCCCGCACCAATCAAATGTTTATTTTAAGCCCAGTGGTTGACTTGTAGATGACGCTTTAAGGCATTGAGTGCGACAGTTGTATTCTGCAATCAAGTTTAAATAAATAAATTATTAGACTTCCAAAATTAAATCTGAATAAAAATGGTAAATAGGTAAACGAAAATAACCACAAATAAGCCTTACCTCAGTTTTTAAGCTAACAAGGATACCTACCGGTTTAGAGGTATAAAAGATTTTACAGACAGATCAAAAACTGCCATGCAAACTTCCACGTCAGCTACAAATTGGAGTACCTATTTACTTTTCTTTTCTTTACAATACAATGCAATACAAATATTCTTTACAAGCATTTGCCCGCGACTTCGTCCGCGTAGAACTCGTTTATATCGTAGCTCGATACAAACTTTCACCATCCATTTCCCTTTTAGGGGTAGATTTCCGATATAAAAACTATCCTAAGTACTTATGTCCTTCCCCGAGACTCAAACTATCTTAATCATCATCATCATCATCATCATCATATCAGCCGAAAGACGTCCACTGCTGGACATAGGCCTCCCCCAAAGAGTTCCAAAGTGACCAATCCTGCGCCACCCGCATCCAGCGGACTCCCGCGACCTTTACCAGGTCATCAGTCCACCTTACCAGGTCATCAAAAATGTCAAAGACCGTGAGGACCGTGGGCGTGTTTAATTGTAGATTGTATGACAAGGGTCTGAAATAAGCCACATTACCAGAAGATGGTTATGTTCCCGAAGGATAATACGGTTTTTAGACCAGAGTTGTACCTACGAGTAGGTACACTCTATTTTTCGCTTCGACTAGAAAATAGTAAAAACAATGATGATCCACAATCAATAATAAATTTCGGCGAAAAGATATATACAGATACAAAATATTGACACCACGAATACATTACCTAACTAGAGATGGGTAGGGGTGGGTAAATACCGGGTATTTACATGGTATTCACCCAAAGCACCCGGTAAATACCCGTATCTACCCAAATTGGTGGGTATAAACTATTTCGAAAAGATTTTTTTCAAAAAGTGATATTTTAGGGCTGATTTTTAGGGTTCCGTACTCAAATAGTAAAACGGGACCCTATTACTAAGACTTCGCTGTCCGTCCGTCCGTCCGCCCGTCCGTCCGTCCGTCCGTCCGTCCGTCCGTCCGTCCGTCCGTCTGTCTGTCACCAGGCTGTATCTCAAGAACCGTGATAGCTAGAGAGTTGAAATTTTCACAGATTATGTATTTCGGTTGCCGCTATAACAACAAATACTAAAAACAAAATAAAATAATTTTTTGAGGGGGGCTCCCATACAACAAACGTGATTTTTTTGCCGTTTTTATAGATAATGTTATACGGAACCCTTCGTGCGCGAGTCCAACTTGCACGTGGCCGGTTTTTTTTAAATGAAATGTTAAATGCCTTTTGAGCAACTATTGTCATTATAAAATATTTATAACGAAGCATAGTTAATGAGAAAAAACATTTTTTTATTAAAATTATTTTTTTCTTCATAATATCGTCGGGTGACAAGCAAAACTCACTAAGTAACAAATACCTACTTAAATCTAAGGTCGTATCTCGATATCGAGGACGTAGCGAGATACAAGGTTTTGAAGAGCAGTGACAGTTTTGGTAGTGACTTTTGCTTGTCACCCGACGATATGATCAAATTGAAACGTGATCCACTACCAAAATCCATACTTAATATTATACATGCGAAAGTGTGTCTGTCTGTCTGTCTGTCTGTAAGTCTGTTACCTCTTCACGCCTAAACCGCTGAACCGATTAAGATGAAATTTGGTATAGACATAGCCCCCTTAGGGGCTGTAATTGGGGGTGGAAATTTGTTTGTGACACATTTTGATAAAATTTGGTTGAAAGATAGTTTGAGTCCTGGAAACGGACAAATGATAGTTTCTATTCCGGAAATCATCCCCTAAGGGGGTGAAATGGGGGTAAAAATTTGGATGTAGCCTATTTAGATGAAATTTGGTATAGAGATAGTTTGAGTCCCGGAAAATGACAACGGATAGTTATTATCCCGAAAATCATCCTCTAAGGAGGGGGGGTGAAAAATTGGATGGAACCCATTTACAGTAAAGCGATAGTTTGAAGTCCTGGAGAAGGACATATGATAGTTTTTATTCCGGAGATCATCCTCTAAGGGGGTGAAATGGGGGTGAAAATTTGGATGGAACCCATTTAGATGAAATTTGATTTAAAGTCAACTTCGAGTCCCGGAAAATGACAACGGATATTTTCAATCCCGATAATCATCGCCTAAAGGGATGAAATAGACTGTGAAAATTTGGATAACATCCATTTAAGTGAAATTTGGTATAGAGATAGTGGGAGTCCCAGGGAAGGACTAATCATAGTTTCTATCCTGAAAAATCATCTCCTGAGGGGGTGAAATGAGGTGTGAAAAATGATCTCCTGAGGGGGTGAAATGAGGAGTGAAAATTAGGATATAACCCATTTAGATAAGATTTGGTATAGAGATAGTTGGAGTTCCGGGAAAGGAAATCGCACAGTTTTTGCCACGAAAATCATCGCAAGATTTGGATGCAACTCATTTAGATGAAATCTGATTAAGAGATAGTTTGAGTCCTGGGACATATGATAGTTTTTATTCCGGAGATCAGCCCCTAAGGGGGTGAAATGGAGGTGAAAATTTGGATAGAACCCATTTACGGTATAGCGATAGTTGGAAAAGAAAAGAAAGAAAGAAACATTTATTCGAGACAAACAACACACCGCGTTTGTCACGAAACGGTTCTATCTCAGCATAATGCTGGCATTGCCTGCCTGCGCTGGTATTCCGATAGAACCATCGAGTGAGTTCACGGTGGATAACACACAAAAAAACAAAATAATGATAAAAACTTAGTTGAACACGAGAAGGGACAATTAACGAAATTAAAAATAGAACATAAAAATATTTATGAACGCAGCCATTTCACTCCTACGTGATCTGTAACAGCACACTAGCGCTATTGACAGTGACAGGAGTAGCAGAAAGGCGTCATTCTTTTCAATTAAATCTAAATCTAACATGTAATCAACAATAATGTTTTCATCTCTCCTGTTCTGAAAGTTGACTTTTCATGGGCATATAGCCGGGTGGAAAATAGCGTTTTCGTTAGGGTGGAAAGTATTTTTTTTTTAATTGTTACAGTCAGCCACGGAGTAGAAGATAATTGAGTTACTTCATAATATTAAAATAGAAGCTTTACAGTTGGTATTTTTTTTCCTAATTACAGAAAATCAACATTCAAAATCATTTCTGTAAATATCGGTTGCCCGCCATAATGCTATGGAACTTTTTTTTCACGATTCGGCATGGCCCTCTAGATTAGTTGCGTCGCGGCCTACTCGATTACAATCGAGTAGGCAGTGGCAAGTGGCCAGTGCAAAGAGGTTGGAGGTTGCGTATATGTAGTTTTAATTAATTTATTTAGGTATAACAAATCTAATAAGTAATTTATTTCATATTAAGCAAATAATTCTTTACATGTATTTATAGAATTATATAAATACAAGAAATAAGATTAAAACTATTAGATCAGATAGGTTTTTTAAACTTTTCTAAAGTTGGCAGTATGTGTATTTTAACTGATTACTCTTAATATACCTGTTTTATAATATGTAAGTGCAGTATTTTACTTTCCTCACAGTCGAAATGAAAAGTAGAGTGTTTAACTCGGATTAAATTACCCATTTCACCCTCGAACTATTGGCGCTCTGACTTCGTTCGAGCGCCAGAAATATCTCGGGTGGATTGGGTAACTTTAAACCCTTGGTTAACAATCTACTATTGAATAATCTACAATATGCTAAGTACAATTAATACGTTTTACTTATAACTGAAAAAACACGTGCCATGCAAGGTTGAAAACCGATTACAATTTAAAAAGTAATCATTCCTTGAGGATCGGAACCGGTTTTTTGGAAAAACCTCGAAATAACCACATACTAAACTAACTAGGAAGGACATAGGATAGTTTTATACCGAAAATCCTCCCATAAGGGCTGAAAATTGGTTTACAGATAGTTTGAGTTCCGGAAAAGGACAAAGGATAGTTTTTATCCCTGAAATCATCTCTTAAGGGGGTGAAATGGTGGGTGAATATTTGTATGGAGCTATTGTGCATTTAGATACACTTTTGTATAGAGGTAGTTAGTAGGCGCGGCGTTGGTAGGCACAAGGTGGACTGATGACCTGGTAAAGGTCGCGGGAGTCCGGTGGATGCGGGTGGCGCAGGATTGGTCACTTTGGAACTCTTTGGGGGAGGCATATGTCCAGCAGTGGACGTCTTTCGGCTAATATGATGAAAATGATGATAAAAATAGTTTGAGTCTCGGGAAAGGACATAGGATAGTTTTTATATCGGAAATCTACCCCTAAAAGTGAGGGTGAAAGTTTGTATCGAGCTACGATATGTGACGTACGAGCACGCCACAACGGCCGCCGCAGCGGCGCCGACGCACGGGGTCAACCGCGCGGGGAGCAGACCGGCTCACCGTACCGCACCTCACCGCACCATACCCCGCCGGCCCATATATACGCGGGAGTCATGCTATGCGAACTTAGAACTTAATGCAAATCCAGTTTCTTATTGAAAACAGTGCCACATTCTTGATAGCTGGTGAACTCTCTGAAGCTCTAGCGATTGCTAGGCTAGGCTGTCAAGGTATTTCAAAATTCGCCGTATTGACACAAGGCATCAGTAGCCTAGGGGTACAGACGGTGGTCTTTGGAGTCGATGATCCGGGGTTCGATACCTACGACCGACGCACTTTTTGTATGTTTTGTACATTCAAAGAAAAGTTGTAACTACCGCAGAAGAGATGGCGCCTGTATACGCAAGCATTAAATGCCTTCTCAATTTGGTCGAGTTGCCTGTCTATCTCAGTATGTATATTGTAGTCTTTGGCGGGAGTTTTGCTAGCGGCTTGCCGTGAGCACAACTCTGCCCTTCGCCCTTCTCCTCTCCCCTTCCATGAGCCGCTTGGTTAGCCGTGTGCACCGCTGTGGAATCCCTTGTCCTTCCTCCCTTCCATGAGCCACTTGGTAAGCCGAGTGCACCGCCGTGGAATCCCTCACCCTTTCTCTACCTTCCATTAGCGGCTTGGTTAGCTGAGTGTACCGCCGTGGTGTCCCTAGACCTCTCCCCCACTCCCTTCTGGAGTCGCTTCCGTATCTCACCAACCCCGTAGCATAATCGACAGGCTACCGTGCTGCATTCCGCGATTTAATACGAATCGTAACTTAAGTCTTTGTTATTTAAATAAACGGGCGTTAAGACCCATTTCTAATAATATATCGACCGCTGTTCTCATTTACCCTGCTCCCGCAAGACTGCTACCCGTCTGAGTTAACTAGGAAACCCCCGAGAGCCCTTCAGGCAGGGGGATATGTGTGCGTAGCTCACCCTACACATCACAGATATAAACGAGTCCTACGCGGACGAAGTCGCGGGCAAAAGCTAATATTTTAAATATAGGTACTCATACAAAGAAGCGACCTAAGTAATATCCCGATTTACCGTTATTGTCTCAGCAAAAATTTTCAATATATTAAAATTAAAATTCTTCTCAGCCGAAATTGGCCGTTGTGGGTGGCAGAGGGACCCACGTGGATAATTGATCACGTCTTAACGCCAGAGGCTGCCGGCCGAACGTTTGCTAGCTAGATTAAACTGATCTGTTATTATTTCCAAGACAGCTTTCACTTTGACGAACAAAATATTAAATTTCGTTAGGAGCTGCATAAAATTTCATTATATTGAAAGCATTTTTTTTGCAATTAAGTTGTGTTCATAGTTTTAATCAAAAGGGAAGTAT
The DNA here is from genome assembly GCA_963854355.1 of Epinotia brunnichana. NCBI lineage: Eukaryota > Metazoa > Arthropoda > Insecta > Lepidoptera > Tortricidae > Epinotia > Epinotia brunnichana. Next base: position 11,744,591 of record OY977945.1, on the reverse strand, counting down.
GTTTTCAACTATTGTTTTTATGATCTTCCGCCCGCGAATTCATCTTCGTAGACCCGGGATAAAAACTATCTTCTTGCAAAATTTAATCCAAATCGGTTGAGCCATTTAAGCGTGATTGAGTAACAAACATCCAAAGTTTCGCATTTATTATATTAGTAGGAAGTAGGATTCTGCTCAATCGATGACACTTGAAATAAAAACCATGTTTGATGGAAATGATGTCTTTGATAATATCTAAGTATTGAATATTTTTTTGTAATTTTTGAATGTTTAATTGTAACAATTATCTAAGCAAATTAAAAATATCCCTTTTTAGGGTTCCGTAGCCAAATGGCAAAAAACGGAACCCTTATAGATTCGTCATGTCTGTCTGTCTGTCTGTCTGTCCGTATGTCACAGCCACTTTTTTCCGAAACTATAAGAGCTATACTGTTGAAGCTTGGTAAGTAGATGTATTCTGTAAACCGCAATAAGATTTTCACACAAAAGTAGAAAAAAAAACAATACATTTTTGGGGTTCCCCATACTTAGAACTGAAACTCAAAAAATTTTTTTTCATCAAACCTATACGTGTCTATCTATGGATAGGTCTTCAAAAATGACATTGACGTTTTTAACATCATTTTTTTCGAAACTGAATAGTTTGCGCGAGAGACACTTCCAAAGTGGTAAAATGTGTGTCCCCCCCCCCTGTAACTTCTAAAATAAGAGAATGATAAAACTAAAAAAAATACATGATGTACCTACATTAACATGCAAACTTCCACCGAAAATTGGTTTGAACGAGATCTAGTAGGTAGTTTTTTTTTAATACGTCATAAATCGTAAACCGCAATTTATTTAACGGAACCCTTCATGTGCGAGACCGACTCGCACTTGGCCGCTTTTTTGTCTATTATTATAGGCGGTATAGCCACAAGCAAGATAGCCTTAATTGGGTGCCTTGTTTCCTTCAAATTCAAACCAAATATTCCTTCCAGCTGATTTCAATAAACCCACATATAATTTGTATCTTTAGATAGGTAAACTTTTAGCAACTTCATAATCTCGTTTGTAGCTACACGAACTTGACAGAAAATATATTGACGTGGATCGAGTCATTCAGTTGCCCTTATTGTGTAAATAATATAATAGTTATACAAATAACTTCAGAAGTTTCTATACCACAACTGACATACCTTGAGTTCCACAGGCACAGCGACTCTATATTTACATTAGTTCCAATTAATTCAATCCAAATTAATAAAATAATAAACAATTTGAAATCAAATGCTGAAGGCAGCGACGGTATTAATTTGAATATGCTTCTGTTGACATTGCCCCACACTATTGATATCATTACTGACTTAATAAATACTTCCATTTTGACATCAACATTCCCTGATATCTGAAAGTTAGCGATTGTGCACCCTCTGCCTAAAACTGCTAACCCATCAGAACTTAAAGATCTTAGACCTTTAAGTATTTTACCTTGTATGTCAAAAATACTCGAAAAGGCTGTGGGCTCTCAGCTTACTCATTACCTGGAGTCGAACAACATCCTGCCTAGTGTACAATCAGGATTCAGAAAGGGGAGAAGTACAGTAACTGCCCTACTGGATGTCACAGACCATATTTTGTGTGCACAGGACAAGGGAATGTGCACATTGTTAGTACTCCTTGACTTTTCCCGCGCATTTGACTGCCTTAACATTAGTCTTCTTTTATCTAACTTGAGTTTCTATGACTTCGACAATAATGCATTAAGATGTTTCGACAGTTATCTTAATAACCGTTGTCAATCAGTAAAAAATAATCCTACGCTTAACCCTTAAATTGGCAGGACATGAAATTACAGAAAAACATTTATATCGATGATTGAAAAGCTTTATTATGGTTATTAACACCTTAAAAAAATAGTTAAAAAAATCTAAGTTTTTCCGTTTTCCGGAAAAACTATGTGCACCACAATGCGCATTGCCAATGAATCATTAAAAATGGCTCAAACGAAAGCGTACACTATGGTTAACGTTGCCAAAATAACAGCAAATACATTTTTACTACAGTTAATACCAGAAATAGGTACACATTAAACTTAAAGTCTAACAACATGTATTTAGTATGAAATTGCCTAAAGCAGTTTCTTTTTTTACGTTTTCCTGCCACAATACAAAGAGGCATGTCACATTTTATGCAAAATATGGTCGCCCTCCTTGCAATATCGACACCGTACTGTTTTTTCTCTGATTTCGGGAACATGGCCCACGTTATCATTACGAATACAGTCCGTCAAACGGGCCTTCATTTATAACTTATAACCTGCCTTTTCGATAAATTTTCACCCTTTCATCCACGACGGTTCTGTTAAATCTGCACAACCCTTCACTAATCTCAAGCCGAAAGTTTTTTGAGCAGTTTTGTTTTTCCCTTCTTCTCTTCTATACAAAATCCATGCATTATTAATACACATATCAATGAGCTGTGAAAATATGACTAAATACCTACTATCTCCTACTTTTAAAAAGTATGCGTGATACAATATGAACAGGTCGGCATTGTCGGCCAAATCAATTCCACCTATGTGTTTATTATATAGTTTTACGACCTGTGGGCACGGAACATCGAGTTTGGATCTACTTTCTTTGGAAAATCGTTTAATAGTTTCTTTGGGATGAGAATCCATATATTATAAAAACTTCAATAAGCACTGGCGTAAGTGAGATATATCTTCAATAGTACTTACAATTTCAACACAGTGTTATTACAATACTGTATTATTGTCAACAGCTCCTTTTACAAAAGTGTCGTTGACGGAGCCATCAAGCAACTTTAACTGCTATCAAGCAAAATAAGCCTTTCAAATGATGAGTCTAGTGAAGGTGTATCTGAATTTATGAAAGAATCAGATAAATCAGGCGGTTGCAAAAAGTCAGGTTCATCTTCGGAAGCAGACGTATCATCGGAACATGCATTGGATAACGGTGCCAAGGCTTTATGTAAACGCGTTCGATTTAAGCACCGCAGAAAAATTACAAGAATAAGATTAAATGTAATATATTATAAATAAATAAAACTTAAAAATCATCTGAAAAATGATATATGAGTGTGCCTATGGAGCCGGCAACGTACAGTGTAATTACCAACACATATTTCAAGAAAGTTGCTGTATACTTAGCAATGTACACTGTGGTTACCGTCCGCCGACGCTAATAGTTTATAATACAATTGGCAACGGTAACCACAATGTACATAGTAACTTTACAGGCCGTCAAACTTTTATTTAGCAGTATGCATATCTATAAACTATGCCATTTTCTTCCCTTGTTCTTGTTTATGAGAAGAAATACATAACATGCAATAGGTCAGAACAAAAATCTTGCAAAAAAGGTTTTTAATCTACCAGAGCTGACGACAAGTGTTTCCGTGTCGACTTCATTTTGACACTTACAAGTTATTTGAAGTATAACAAGTGCATACATATTTTTTTACGCAACAAAGATACATTAGTTGTTATTTTGTAATGAGGGTAGTTTCAAATATGCTCTCAATTACTGTCACTATTTTAAAAGATGTGAGTGTACAGTGTGATTAACGTCAATTTAAGGGTTTCTAACGCTTCCTTAGAGCATTTGTGGTAACCCCATGTGTCCCACTCATTTTATTTTTTTTTGATTAGGAGATATTTTGATCTAAAGTTATGACCACCAAGTAATGTACCTATCTTGGCACCACGACATCATAGCACAGCAGTTTTCAAAAGATATTATTGTAATTTTTTGATTTTTATTTAATTTTTTTAATTTATTTAAAATAAAAAGTTAACTGATAGCACTCCAGAAGAGTAAAAAAAACACAACTACACTTATTTTGAAGAAAAAAAAATCAAAAAAAATGTTTTTTTCATTTCAAGTTTAACCATGTGGAAATAATTGTTCACAAGCTTAATAATCTACCGTTTAATTTTTTGCTCCTATTACAGGCCACACCCGTTTATATTTATTTAACAAAAATACACTTAAATTAAAAACGTTATATCCGTCAGACGCCAAACTAGGCTGAGCCTGTATCTTGGCCGCCTGCGAGTGCGGTTAACACGAACTACTTAAAATATTACCATTTTGCAGTACAAAACTCTAATTCCTGTTTCATTAAAAGTAAAATTAAGATAAGATTAACATTGACATTACAATGTAAACTAAAATTGCTATTTGTGCATGGGCATGGGTGTGATTTATTTAGACTCTGATTCGAGTTATTCGAATCAAAGAACTTGACTCGCCCAGGATCGCTAAGTAGTTAGTTAGGTTAGCAACGGACACCGATAACTTGGGACGCAATGTGATTCCTTCTATCCTAGCACTGTTCATCCTTAACCTTACTATTTTTGTAACTGGTCGCTTGAATTTCATTAAAGTAATCCCCGGATGTCAGGCCATGAACTCATAAATCTTAAGTCTCAGTGCAGTCTAGGCAGGGTTCTGTTGGTAATTTTCGCTATAAAGCGGAAACACGTGGTGTCGGCCTGCGTAAAGCTACGATTTGGTTGTATTTTGACAGTGGTAGTATAAAATTGGCTAGATTTAATAAATAATAATAATAAATCAATGGGACAATCTTACACAAATCAACCTAGTCCCAAACTAAGCAAAGCTTGTACTATGGGTACTAGACGACGATATAGATACTTATATAGAGAAATAAATACTTAAATACATAGAAAACATCCATGACTCAGGAACAAATATTCGTGCTCATCACACGAATAAATTCCCATACCGGGATTCGAACCCAGGACCTCTTGCTTCGTAGGCAGCGTCACTACCAACTAGGTTAAAGGCTATTTTAGTCTAAACATAACTTATCATATTTAACCGACTTCAAAAAAAGAGGAGGTTCTCAATTCGTCTGTTTTTTTTAATGTGTGTATGTAACGCGTTATCTCGGTAATTTATAAACCGATTTGAATTTTTTTTTCTTTGTTTTAAGTCATATACTTCCAGATTGGTTCCGTTGTCACCAAAATCCAGTTCTGATGATGGAATCCTGGAGAAATCGAGGGAACTCTTCAAATTTTATAGGCAACCTTGAAGAAATTTGGCTACTGATTTGAAGTCGGTTAAAACTTTTTTTTGAAAGTACAATTATTATATTACCTTTTGCTTGGCACTTATCATAAAATAGGAATAAATGTACACTGCGATCGATGCCATGCCACGGTTCGTTAAGTAGCCTTCACTTAATGTTTTTACTGACCTTATGAAAGCTACACTCTTTTCCAAGAATGGGTTGTTAAGTTGAATTATTTACTGCTGGAAATATCTAGGTGGCATCCAGGTCAGCGCGCTATAAAAAGTTTTTAGAGCGAATACTTAGCCTGGACATTCCACTCTGAATGAAGTCATAAATTAATTCAGTTTATCAGTCCTAACGCAATTCAGTTTGAGTTAAAATATAAATTATACGAGAGTAAAAATGTACACTTTTGAACCTTAATATATAAAATAGAGATATATAATAGGGCACATAGGATTAGAGGGCACAGCGGAATGTCATCTCGCTCGTATGTGGAGCAGCCCAACTGGGGAAGTACCTTACAGAAGACCGCATCCATAATACCTTTTTACCAATATACCTTTCTGCCATAGGTACCGAAAGAACCGAAGAGGTGCCTAAATGTAAATTTAATTAAAATTTTATTTAAACTAAACTTAATCGTGTAATACTAATATAGTCTTGTAAGCCCCATTTTGTTACTAACACTATTATGGATCTCGGTCTGAATTAAACAATTTTTATTTATTTTTATTATAATAGCACCACTGCTTTGTAGTGTTGCTATTTTATTGCATGCTATGAAGCATGTGGTGTTGTGTTCCTGGTGGTGAGTAAGGTCGCCAGAACTCCCTAGGGTGCGCTGTGTTATGAGTGAGGGACCTGCATGTCTCTATCTGCCAACACAGCGAATCCTCAAGTGAATAAAGGGTCGGCAACGCACTTGTGATTCTTCTGGAGTCACAAGTGTCCATAGGCTATGGTAACTGCTTAACATCAGGCAGGCCGTAAGCTTGTTTGCCACCACACCATCGTTGTATAAAAAAAAATATAAGTATATAATAGTAGAGTCGAACAGTGGTAGTCCACTTTTTGGCTGACTGTATTAAGAAATTTATTGGGTGTGTAATCTATACATATAAATGCCTATGTCCTGACTGACTAATTCACTCACTCACTCACTCATCAACGCACAGCCGAAACTACTGGGGCTAGAGAGTTAATTTTTGCACATTAAGTTGCTTTTATAACGGAAGCTAGGGATAAGAAGGGATTTTTGAAAATTCCACCCCTAAGGGGGTAAAATAGGGGTGCAAAGTTTGTGTGGAGAACCTTTTGTTTTTGAACTAGAGACTTAAAACTTTGTAGGAAGATTAGTTATTAAAATACAAAAAAAGTACTTTGAACGTTTAGGAAAATTTCAGCCCTAAGGTGGTAAAATAGGGGTGCAATCTTTGTATTGGGAATATTTTTTTTTGAGCTAGAGACTTTAAACTTTGTAAAAAGATTACTTACTACGAGTAGAATACAAATAATGTACTTTCAGCGTTTTGGAAAAGTCCACCCCTAAGGGGGTAAAAAAGGGTTGCAAAGTTTGTATGAGGGAAATTCTTTTTTGAGATAGAAGCTTAAAAGTTTGTTGAAAGATTACTTATTGAAATACAAAAAAAGTATATTCAGCGTTTTAATAAATTCCACTTCTAAGTGGATTAAAAGTGGGTGCAACATTTGTATAGAGGAAACATTTTTTTAGCCGAATTACAATTTTGTAGAATGCAAACTAATTAAAATTAAAATTAAATACTTTCAGCATTTTAGAAACTTCGACCCTTAGGGGTTTATAAGGGGGTGCAACGTTTGTATGGAGAAAATATTTTTTATAGCGAGGGACTTAAACCTTTGTTGAATGATTACTTATTACAATACAAATAAATTGCTTTCAGCGCTTTGGAAAGTTCGACCCCTAAGAGGGATAAAAAGGGGTGAGTTTATATTGAGGAAACTTTTTTTTAGAGACTTGAAATAATGTAGAAAGATTATTTATTAGAATACAAATATAATCGAATTACTTTCAGTGGTTTGGAAAATTCCACCCCTGAGAGGGGGAAAAAGAGGTGCACCGTTTGTGTGGGGGAAACTTTTTGTTAGGTAGAAACTTAAAACTTTGTAGAAAGTTTACTTATTAAAATACAAAAAAGTACTGCCAGCGTTTTGGAAAATTCCAGCCCTTAAGGGGTTAAAAAGGGGTGCAAGGTTCGTATGGGAAACACTTTTTTTGAGCTAGAAACTTGATAGTTTGTAAAAAAAATACTTATTACAATAAAAAAAATAGTGTTTTCTTTTACATTTTTCCCCGAAAGCGTTAATCGAAGGGGGTTCAAAGTTTGTATGCAGAGCAAGAAAATTTTAAAGTATGAGATATGTAACTTAGAACAGGCTAAGCTGTTTGTTAAAAGACTACAAAACTCATCTCAGCGTTTTTTGAATTTCATCCCCTAAAGGAGATTATAAGGGTGTTCAAAGTTTGTAAGGAGAGCAAGACATTTTTAAAATAAGGGATTTGTAACTTCGGTTTTAGACTGTTTGCTAAAAGACTACAAAACTTATATCAGCGTTTTTTTTAATTCATCGCTTAAGAAGGTAAAAGTAAAAGGGGCTTCGAAGTTTGTATAGAGAGCAAGACATTTAAAAGTAAGAAATTCGTAACTACGGTTTTAGACTGTTTACTATGAGAGGGTTCAAATGGGGTTCTAAGTTTGTATAGAGAGCAAGACATTTTGAAAGTAAGAGATTTGTAACTTTGGTTTTAGACAAGACTAAAAGACAAAACGAAATTCAATGTTTTTAAAAATCCATTCCTTAAACAAACATTAAGACGATAACATGTTCTACGCGGACGAAGTCGCGGGCAACAGCTAGTGTTTCATATAATAACAAATTGCATATTTTCATTTAGCATAACAACGAATACCATTGATATCGGCTTGTATAAGTGGGCAAATTGCATAAAAAATAAAATGCATAAAAACTATTTGCATAATTTCATCGATTATAATTATCTGTTTTCATAATTTCGAATTATATAATGATCAAACGCTATAATGGGCACTCTGAATAATTTAATGCTCATTATGTACCTAGTTTTTTATAAAAAAACTTATTTCATAATGGTCACGAATATCTAAACGCCTATCAAAACAAAAGTCTGAAGTATCACGCTTTGCAAATTGTATCTACTAATATGTATAATTATGTATTAGGTAGTATAAAAGTGTTTGATTCTGTATAAATTTTCATGGTCATCAATGAGTGCCAGAAAATAAAAGAGCCAAATCACAGATACGTAGCTTAAAGCCCTTAAACAAATTCGTAGAAACGTCCGATTCAACTCACACAAACACGCGTCGCTACAATAAACTTATGTGGACTTCGGCGGACTCGGCGGTACAACAGTCATGCGTGCCGCGCTGCCGCGCATGTGCGGCGTAGAACTAGTTTTCAATGGAACGCAGATCTATAAAAATCTTAGGAGTATATTTAGGTACTGTGATCAAACCAGGAAGATAACATGAAGTGAGGCAGCTCTGACTGTAAAACTTTCACACCGCATGATTTTTACGGTGTCTCAAAAGATTAAGTCGGAATTTTCATTATAACTACTTCTTTCCGTATAATATTTGGAAATAAAAGTAGAAGCTAGGTAAGTAAGTATGCTAACTTGGGACCAAGTTGAGCAAAGCTCATTTAAGTTGGTGCTACTTTCAACAAGTTTTTTAGCATTTAGTAACAGCGCATTTATTTCTGGTTTCTCAAGTTCCCATGTTATTTAGGTATAAGGTTTCAAATATTATTCTAACAGTGTACTTGAAAATACAAGCAAATGTTTAGTTAAAATATTGTTTTTAACCCCCGACGCAAAAAGAGGGGTGTTGTGAGTTTGACGAGTCTGAGGTGTGTCTGTCTGTCTGTCTGTCTGTGGCATCGTAGCTCCTAAACTTATTACACTCTTGCGCTCACCCAGTTTCAAGTATCTTACTTCTTACAATAACATTATGTGACAAATATAGTCTACCGAAAGAATGGCGAAGATAGGTAATAATAAATTTGTGATATTAACTGAAAACAATCTCCCCTTGTGATTTTACGGTAAGTGTATACCATGTTTCTCATCTAAATTTTAACGCGCCCAGGATTTATAAAAAGATTTCTAATAAAGCTTATTAATAAATAAAGCTTAAGTATAAAATAGACACCTAAAGTTTTTATCATTTTCTATTCTTGTTTCTTGGCCAGTGGCATGTTAAATTAAGTGGCATCTATAGAATGGCAAGAGTAACATAAATAATGCAGTATTTTGATGAATTACCTAATTAATTTGTAGGTTAGAGTTCAACAAAACAATGGCGAACTTACAATAAAGTTTTAGCAGTCAGTTAAGTCATCTAAATATAATAAATAATAAGCATTAGCTTATTGACTTACAACACCTTCAGTCAAATATATTTTGCAGGCTTTGCCTTCATAACGGTGTTGTTCAACATTCTAGTATCTTGTGTTACTACACTCGTGTACAACTCTGTTATAAAGCCTCTGCCCGCACCTTATAGTAGATATCACACCTTAAGCTTTATAAGACACTCAACGGCAACAACTGAAAAAAAATAAGAGTTAACCAGAGTCAGCGAGCACTCTTGTAAAGGTTGAAGTGTTACAAACAGGTAAAAGCTAATAACATCTTAAGGTGAAGCAGCTTCAGAAAAGTACCAAAATGCGCTTGGAAATTCCTACTTCATTACGCGAAAACTACATAAAATGTAACGGTTTCTTATTTAAATGCTATTTGAAGATATTTGCTACAATTATATAATGCCCAACACACGATTTGATTAATTTGCCTCGATGAATTAGGCTCGCAAAGTTAGCTCTGATTGCGCGTTTTTCGGTAGGTCGAGTTGACTAAAAACCAGAACCATTTTTTTGCTAGTCAATGTTCAGTATTTATTTTTGTATCCTTTTATTCCTTATTATATATTTGACAACGTAGTAGGTTAATTTTATTTTTAATTAACGTAAATTAGTAACATTAAGCACATAAATATAAAATCTCGCTCAAAACGGATGCGCGTAAGTCATTCGTTTGAATTTTAGTAGGCAGATGGCCAAGGGGCCTCGGGCTGGACGGACGTCTGTCGCGATTTTTTGCATTTTGACAACTGTAAAATTCGCTAGTTTAATACCAGCTGTTAGAAAATAATACGTTTTCAGGGAGAATTAATAGGGTGTCATGTGGGTGGATAAACGTTTAAAATAGATTTTCGGTCATTTTTACAATTTGTTCTAATTTAAAACACAAAAGTTCGTTCACAAACCCTACGATTACAACCTGATTTTTCATATTTCTCATCTTAAGATCCCGTTATTAATGAAAGAAGTTCGAATACTTTTCTTTAGAATGTGGAATATTTTTTTATCACACGGGTCACATTGTCTAGTACGGTTTATGTGCGATACATCTCGCTGCCCCAATATTATAGGGTTCTATGTTACATTGTCGGGGTACTTCAATTTAGACCTAGTGTCACTCTGACAGACTTCAAATTTCAAGTTGATAAAAGTGCAACATAGAACCCTATAATATTGGGGCAGCGATCTGTCATATAGAAAGATTTGACATTTGGCATTTACGCTGTCTTAGGACTTAGATATATCGTTTTCAATAAAATAATAATATATTAAATACAATGAAAATCGTATAGTGTACAAACTATAACGATTATGATAGTATATTGTGATCCGCTGTAATAATGACGCCATCCAGTTAAATCTCCTGCAGTTCCAACCAATTGAATGTGGAAAGACATTGTCAGAATATTTATACCTACTCCGAATCTGCAAGCATGATGTAATTTATGTTTATTGTGGTCAAATCAAGACGGATTATTGTCACCCAATTGGATACAGTTCTTCAAGATACCTCCTAACTACACTTCAACTCCAAGTTTTGAACACATTCACTGCCCAGAATTTCTACGCACTACAAGGAGCGATGCCTACGGCGTAGGCGCCCGCTAAGCGGGTTCATGGCAGACCTGAGTGAGAGTTTGAAAGTCAAGTGAGGAAGAAGAAGTAGTAAATAATTATAATAATTAATATGCCTAAACAGTAAAGTATTCCATTGCATAATATATAGTTTTGCATAATTTTGTTGCCTAACATATTTTTTTACCTACAAATAATGAAGTAGGATGATTTCATTGTATGATGTTATTTACATTGAATGATATACTTTTTAGTCTTGTGGTATAAAACATTTCTACTAATGAAGAATTTGTTTCATTTTCTTTACTTACTCTGAGGCTAAGGAATTCACTAGAACAGACATATTTAGATTAAGTATGCTGATTTTGTAATCTGCTTGCGTCTTGGTCAAGTGCGAGTCGGACTTGTGCACGAGGGTTCCGTACCATACTCGCAAGATTTCAAGCTAATTAGCATGTCTAGTTTAACGTAGATGGGACACACGGAGCGTTATTATGAATCGATTGACACCTTATTAATCGGTTCCGTATGTTAAACGCTATGGTGGAATTGGTATGCCTATCCGGAATAGCACGTTCCCGCTGCCGCTCGCTGCTTAGCCAGAAACTCATGGCCAGGCCTTTAAAGCTTTATGGGAAGGATATAATGATGTGACGGATCTTGCCAATGAGAATACAATTAGGTAGCTAAAATCGACTTCCGAGCTATGTTTACAATTTGGCACCTTATACCTTTGTGATAAGGCGAAAAAGAAAAATATTCTATATATCATCATCATTATCATATCAGCCGAAAGACGTCCACTGCTGGGCATATGCCTCCCCAAAAGAGTGCCAAAATGACCGGTCCTGCGCCACCCATTCTATATATAGTAGTATAGAATATATAATTTTTTCGCCTTACCAGCTAAGTCTCATATCTGGGAAATTCTTTTTCTCTATTTTCACCCAAGCAGAGCTCAGGTTTATATGTATGTATGTGATACATACATATATAGTATAAAATGGCATATCATTTGTAATCCTATGCGTACAAAAGAAATATGAGTAAATAAAATACATTACTTACAAGCAGGAATCGAGGGGCCATCCAGGAAGTACGGCAGTCAGTACAATTATCAAAGAATTATTATTAGTACAATTTTTTTATACCATGTATTTTGCAAACAAACACACGGTTTGCGAGATATCGAAGCCTATGGACGCTTGCTACTAAAGAGGATTCACACATTGGAGGATGCTTAGGGTTCATTTGAATTAACTCACAGATATTCACTAGTTTACGATATAATATTGCTTACCTATATTATTCTTTGTAGATATAGGTCAGTAGAAATCGACACAAAATAGGCTTAAATCGCAAGGGCATGGTTTTTCGGTATATTGAACCGATATATAGTTAGGATAGTGTGAACACGAAATTTTGGTTTAAAAGTCATAAACTATGCTACTTTGACCATCAAGCTGTAGTACACTTTAAAAGATAAATAAATTTAAAACAATTTGAGTTAAGCCACAGGTCTATAAACTCAAGCGATGGCCCTTCAAAGATAGTCTATTTTCCCGAAGATTGTCAATTTTAAGTCATGGTCCCGTCCGGATCAAAATATTGGCAAAATCCCTCGTCCAATGAGAAAAATTGTTGGATATAAAGTTTTGTTGATATGTAATTTTCTTTTATACAAACCTTTTATAAATTCTGTAAGACTACACGCACAATCTTGAAAATACGAAAAAAAGGTAAAAATAGCTTTTTTGAAGAATTGAGTGCAAAAGGCCTTCGAGTACCAAGTATCAATGGAAAAAAGCAATAAATAATCATCATCATATCAGCCGAAAGACGTCAACTGCTGTACAAAGGCCTCCCTCAAAGATTGCCACAATGACCGGTTCTGCGCCACCCGCATCCAGCGGACTCCCGCGACCTTCACCAGGTCATCACCCGAGAACCTTTCTGCCCCAACGGCCATCGGTTCGACGTGATTTAGGTTTAGATTTATTTCTTTCGAGATAAAAATTACAATATAGGTCCTTATCACGATCGTCAATAATAAGTAATAAAAATAAAATAATATTCAAAATGTTAATACACAAAGTAGAAATTGTATCTTCAATTAAGGATTGTCATTTAACAACTAATAGACACTTACTATTGAACAGAAATAAACAATGTCAATTTATGCATTAGGTACCTAAATTTAAAATTTGAATATTCAACATAAATGTTACACAAGAAATAATATCAAATGTGCAATGTGGCGGCGCCAATACCTACACATTACTATTAATTTTACTCATTTACTTTATTTATTTTTAATATATGTGGAAGGGCTTGATGAATTTAGAGAACTTTTAATCGTTTAAACATCTTTATTGTCTCGTTGCTCGTTACAATCTGACATCTTTTTCGGAAAAATCAAAAAACAACCTCGCTTATGTTTCGAACCAAAATTCAAACTAGACTCTCCAAAGAGTCCCGTCATAATATTCCATTCCTACATTCTCGGCCGTCCTGAAAGCATCCTGTCCTCAGGCATGCACAACTCAATCCTTGTCACGCCAGTCAAGATCTAAAATAAACAACGTACAACGTACGCACAATAAAACTAACAAGTTATTCTAATATGAACAAGTAAACATAATTAGCCATTAACTCAAAAATTAACCCACATTGATTATTCATTATACACACTGAACCCACATCTAACAGGTTCGAAATCAACAAATGTTCTAACAAATTCTCGCGTCTGTGACCAAACATAATACTTAAACAGTTAACATATTACAATTTAAATAACTATCACCGTTTTACCTCATATAACAAAATAGATACTCTAGATGCATTAAGGTTTCTGCACCATCTTCAATAAAGAATAAACGTAAACATATTCGTTATGATGACCATGAATGGGGCCGTTTTTACCATCATTAATAAATAAAAAAAAAACGAACAACCTACTATTCATTTCATTCACTCAAAGAAATTATAATCACTCACCAATATCCTCATCTTCTCCAGCCATAGGCCACTGCTTCATGTGATCTGCTGAAGTCGAAGTTTTGCCGGGTCCCTCAGTATCCTGTGACAGCTTCTCGACATCGTAACGGTCGTTTCTCTTAACATTGGTAACTCTGTATGGTCCAAGGAACTTAGGCTTCAACTTTAGACCAGGACCAAACTGCGTCCTTTTTATAGCGACCAAATCTCCAACATTATACTTCGTACTCTGCTTTCTTCCTCTATCATAATTCTTCCTATTTTCTTCCTGCATTTTTAGTATCTGTAATTTAGCATTATGTCGCAAATCTTCTCGAGCTTCGTCAAACTGCTTAGCGGTTTCCTGCTCTAGCAATCTTACCACCTCCAAGTCATCCTTATTTCTCATTCTTGTTCCCATCAACAGCTGGAATGGTGAAGTACCTATACTTCGCTGATAAGTGCTGTTCAGTGCTCTTTGCACCCGACCAATATGTTTATACCACACCGTTGGATCCTCGATACACAGCTTTGTCAGCATGGGAATGATGATTCGATGGATCCGTTCCACCTGGCCGTTCCCTCTTGGTTGGCCTGTTGTGATGGTAATATGCTGGATTCTCTCGTCTTCACAATATTTTCTAAAAGCTTCGCTCGTGAATGCCGTCCCTCTATCTGTAATTATTCTACTGGGATTTCCAAACACCTGTTGGTGAACTAGTAACTTACTTATCACCTCTGCTGTTGTAGTTGACTTTGTGGGAAATAACCAAACAAACTTCGTGAATGCGTCTACCATTGTGAGTATATGGTTATATAATTTTCGTGTTTCTGTCAACGGTCCAACATGATCCAAATGCAGGGTATGCAGTGGGGTAGCTTCCTTTTCAATCGGGTTAAGATATCCTTCTTGTTTCCCTTCTTTCCTGGTTGCAAGTAAACATGGGATACAGCTAGTCATTACCTCTTCTATCCTCCTGTCAATATTTCTTATGTAAAAGTCTTTACTAACGGCTTCTTTCATCTTTCTCATCGCAAAATGTCCTTGACAGTGTACTCTTTCCACGACTTCTCTTTCCATTGCTCTTGGTACCACCACTTGCTTTTGATCTCCTTTATACAGTATTCCATTATCAAGCCAGTAATCTTGATAAGGTCCTTCTGTAAGTACTGCTTTGATAGCTTTCAGCCCATCGTCTCTGTCCTGAGCCATCTTCAGCTGATCGTGTAAACTATTCTGGATTGTACCTATGTAAGGATTACGGCTTAAAGCGTCTACATGTCTCATTCCAGTGCCAGCTCTGTGCTCCATCTTGTAGGTATATGGGCTGAGTGCCATTACCCATCGAGCGACTTTGGCAGTTAAATCCTTCTTCTTTAGGGTCAATTCCAAGGCCTGACAATCTGTGATTATTTTGAAGTTGATTCCAAACAAATAGTGATGAAACTTCTTCATTCCTTCAACAACTGCTAAGGCTTCCAGTTCATAGCTGCTATATTTACTCTGTGCCTCGTTCATCTTCTTACTCATGTAATGGACTGGATGAAGACCCGTACCTGGATGATATTGCATTAGGATAGCTGCGATGGCTTTACTTGAAGCATCACAGTGCAACTCTGTATTCAAATCTGGGTTAAATATCTTCAACACCGGTCCAGTAGCCATCTTCTCCTTTAGTATTTCAAATGCATTTCTCTGCTCATCATTAAAAACAAAATCAGCATCCTTCTTTAATAAATCTGTCAGCGGTTGTGATATTGTGGCAAAATTTGGAATATACTTTCTGAAATATGATGTGAGACCCGTAAAACTATGCAGTTGCTTTATAGTTCTTGGCTCCGGATATCTCAGTACTGCCTCTGTTTTCTCACTGCTTGGCTGCACTTCACCAGCTCGTATGTTGTGGCCCAAGTACTCTATCTCTTGGCACACCAGCTTAGCCTTTTTCCAATTGATCTGAAGTCCATAAGATGACGCCACCTCCAGTACTCTCTTCAGTCGTTCTACTGCCTCTCGTTCATCTTGTGCTGGAATTACAATATCGTCTATGAAAATGCTCATTATACCTTCCATTATCAGCTCTCTGAAAATGATGCTGACAAACCTCATAAACATCTTTGGACATATGGACAATCCAAACGGCGCGCGAAGGAACTCGTATTGAGCCTGATGTGTCACAAACGATGTGTACTTGACAGACTCTGGGCTAACCTTCATATGGAAAAAGCCGTTCTTCAAATCCAAAACACTTAATACTTCAGCGTGACTCAGCTTGTCTATCAAATCTTCAATGATAGGCAGGGGAAACTCATCTTTCACCAGCTTTCGGTTCAGTAACCGGTAATCCACACATACTCTTGTAGTACCATCTTTTTTAGGTACCAAAACCAAAGGACTAGAATACTCGGAATAACTTACTTGAATAATCCCTGCTGCAAGCCACTCTTCCATTTGCCGCTCCACCACCTGTTGCTCCTTCAAAGATATCCGTCGTGGGCGCTGCGCAACTGGAACGTCGTCCTTCAAAACTATTTTCAACTCAATAGGCGCCTCTCGTGTTTGCATCGGTTTGTAATTGGTTACACACTGTATAACCTCCATCTTCACCTTTTCATCTTGGATATGTCCTATAACAAAATCATTACCTACTGCAAAACAATTCATTCGACTCATCCACTCTGGTTCTAAAAAGGTAATTGACCCTCCATTCATAATCATCACCACGTCTTTCAAAAACTCCTGGCCAATTATCACATCGTACGGTATAGTACCTTTAGGCACAATATGAAAAATTACATCGTTATACACCTTATTATCGATCGTTATATTCGTAAAAAACTGACCTAAAGAACATACTTTAATAAGTCCAAGTCCAGAGAACACAAATTTATCATCACTCGTTTTCTCGCCGATTGCATTCTTGAAGTCTTCGCACATCAGATTTACTTCGCTTCCTGAGTCGATTAGGGAAAACGCCGATCTTCCAGAAATAAACACTTTCTTTGTCGGTTTATTCATCGTAGAAATAGTAATATTATTGTTGCACGCCGACTGCGAATTTTTCTCCATCGAATGTTTTGACGTTGACGCTGTCAAATTCAAACCTTCGTTTCGTTCGTTGTCATTTTTCCTAACCTCTGTGACGCCAGTATAATTTGACGTTTTGTTCGCCGCACTACTTTTGTTTCTCGAATCCGCTGTCATCGGCCATGGTGTTCCGGAACCGGATGCCGTCTGGTTCGGACATTGCCGACCAATGTGTCCGTATTCGTTGCATCGAAAGCATTTTACGCCCTTGGTGCATGTTACTGACAAATGATCATCTTCTCCACATTTGTAACATCGTTTTCTCTTTTCTTCTTTTTTGACCCCAGACGCAAAATGATGGGTGTTGTGTGCACCGGCTTAGATTTTAATTTAATTTTCTCGTACAAGGCTAACTTTTCTTTGAGCACTGGGTACGTCGTTGCGCCGTACAAAATTACCTTGTTGGGTTCGTGATCTTCTATGCCGTCTATTATAAACTGTATGGACACGTAGTCCGGGAAATTTGCACGCTTACCGAGTTCCTTCATTGCCAACATGAATTGATAGAATGACTCATCTTTACGCTTCTTGCGGCCAGCCATAATCTCGTGCATTTCTTTGCTGTTGGCCGAGTCTGTGAATTCCTTTTGCAAGGCCGTCTTCAGTTATTCGTACTTTTTGAATGTTTTCTCCGATTGGAGCCATAATGCCGCCGTACCAACTATCGTTCTGCGCGCAATAACTAGCTTCTGCGACTCCGTCCAGCCGAAAATCTCTGCATTGTCTTCAATATCTTGCGCCCACTTAGTCGACGAGTGTGCCTTGTCCTCGCCACTAAATTTCATGATACCTTCCAGCATCGTCATGGAAGATAAAGCGCCGCTCAACTCAATCTCTATGCGTCTATCGCTCGAACCCGCGCTTGCACTGTCGTCCTTCTTAGTCTCAGGAGCCATCGTTCGTCGTCGTTCACCGTAGGTATCTTCGTAGTAATCTTATTCGTCGTGAGTTGCTACGTATTTCGTCGTTGTAGCATCCGCGATCGTACACCGTGTCGTGGTTCACCGTATAATTTAGAACGTTAATTTACTAAAAAATCCATGTTCAGTATTCTAAAAACTCACAAGCCTAGCGACGAGCCCCCATTTGTGGAAGGGCTTGATGAATTTAGAGAACTTTTTATCGTTTAAACATCTTTATTGTCTCGTTGCTCGTTACAATCTGACATCTTTTTCGGAAAAATCAAAAAACAACCTCGCTTATGTTTCGAACCAAAATTCAAACTAGACTCTCCAAAGAGTCCCGTCATAATATTCCATTCCTACATATACAACCACACATTTTTGAACGCATCCTATTACACACCATACCTGGCAACTTTCCTTCACCCCCACCCCAAACCACAGTGCACTAAAAATACCCATCGCGCGCGCGCTAACGCTCAATCAAAAACTAATGAAAAAACTCAAAAATCCTACAAGTGTGCATACAAAAACCACAAGTGATTACCGAAGTACAAGTGTTTACTGTGAAATAAAAAAAATCTTTATTGTATGCTGAAACACGAACGCAATACTGCATTGCCGGCTGGCGCCGATTAAAAGGTTTGTCCCGCCGCACCACAATGTGCCCCGCCCTCTGCCTTTTAAAAGCAATACGGAGTGCTATAAATCATGTAAAAACGATAATTACTTTTTAATTTACAGACTTCTTTTGGTTTGGTTCAGCTAGAAGCTTTTCTTCAGGTTCTTCCACGCTTTCTTCCTCAGGTTCTTTCAGTTTTTTGAGTTCGTGTTGTGCCTGGGCTTTCTCAAGATCGTTCTCGTCATCGCCTATCGAAATCAAAGCGATGATTTCGAATAATTTTCCTGAGCAAATTAAGCATAGAACTGAGCATTTGAGCTTAGCTCTCTGCTAGTTGGTGGCAAATGTGCATGCAAAGCCCTTTGAATACCTATACATTTGTCAGTATAGTAACACCAAATGTCTCATTATTTGATAATCAATTTTTACCTATTTTAGTGTTTTCGAGATTGTGATTGAATTTTATTAGTCTCACAGACCTCTCTGTGTTTTAATGAAAGCAAATTAAATTGAGTATAACTTTATTAATAATATTTTTTCTCATAGCGCGAGGGATTTATGATTATGTTTTGGTCCAGACAGGGCAATTTAAAATCGACGAAGTTCGGAAAAATATATAATTTTCGAAGGGCAATAGCTTCGTCCCCTTAGAGCTTACAGATTTGCAGTTTAATTCAAATAAAATTGTTGGAATAGGGAACTTGCATCTTTTTATTTTATTGCGAAAATCAAATGTATATTTTAGCATTAAAACAACTGTAGCACTAAAACTTTCTTATGATTTATTTTTCTGATTTTATATGCATTTGAAATCTGCACGCGCCAGCACCCCCCGAAAATGCTCTATATTAAACTGGCTTATGCTATGACGTCACAACATATATTCTCGGCGCGTTTACTATGGAGTAAGTCATTAATTTGCAATTATCTCCACAACATTTGCGTTTAAGTCTATACTTGTCATACAAAATATCATTTTCTGTGCCAATTCAATATTCTGTGTAACTGTTATGTTATTTTATCGAAACAATAATAATTTTTTTTCGTCATTTTAACGTGAGATAAAACTAATACAATCGTTTTTTTTTCTTCTGTATGATATTTCTACGTATGTCCGCATCAATTGAGTGCCATTTATTCGAAATTGAAGTCCCATGCAAGTTCCCCATTTTAATCAACTTTAAAATTCAGGCGTAAATGTAAAAAAAGTCCTAAAATTTCGCAGTTTTACGCGTGTCGCGCAACTGGCACAAGCTTTTCGAAGTCGCAAATTTGTGTCTACACTACCCTAACTGATCCATAAAACAAAACCAAATAAGTTACTGACAAAATTAACCTACATACAAACAGGTGAAGTTAATATAAAGCTTGTAAAAACCAGAACTACATCGTGCTTTGCGATTTTAATGTCGAATTCTATAGTCCTAACAACGCATCGCTTTGAACCAGGTTCATTGGATGTGGTACTGGAGAGCACCGAAAGTTTTTATGATCTTCATGTATATACAAATGACTTCCACATAGCACTAACAAATTACTATAATTATGTTATTAGTGTCTACCCTTTGATGTAGGTATCACCATCACCTGCGACTACATTACTCACTTTCGGTTTGCTGACGACACTCTTACCGTACATCACAATCATAGAGGCACCAGGGGGTGTCAGTGACAGTGATTAAAGAGTACTAAATACGTATTAATATATGTAGGTACGAGTTTATTAGGTCTATTTAGTAAAATTATATTCTGGCCTGATATTGGTTTACGGGTATACCTAATACATTGGTGTTACACTTTCATAACAACACTTACAACAGCAGCAGAAACCGAATGTATAATTATGTTTTAGGACGGTTTTTTATACTTAGTATTATTTGTAGTACCTACTTTTTTGCATTCTCACACTATAAAACTAAGGAGCAAAATAAGGATTGCCTAATATAGATACCTACCCAGTAACGTACAAATAGGTACGTACCAACAAGGCTCGATCATTCTGACTGACGTGATCGCTTAATGGCCCCTCTATTTTGACGAGTTGAGACTTGAGAATTAAACTGAATTTCAAATTTAATTATCCATCCAGGCTCAAGCCCCCCGAAAAAGCCAGTTCAATCTGAGTCCTTACCATAATGTTACCCCTTTTGTCAAGCAATGTTAATAAATTTTCGCTTGCTTATTTTCATGAAATTTTGCACCTTAGCGAAGACCGAATAGAGTTGCTATGACATTGCCAATCTAAAGACTAATCTATTGACTTATCAATAGTACATATTTCATATACCAAAATGTACCTAAGAAACATACGCAGAATCATCGCAGAATAAGGAAATGTCAACAAGTCTGACATTTTTCAATAAGATGTTTTGACAATTTCACTTTCTGTATGGAGGTTGGTGACTGATTTACATGTATAACATCACGAAAGCAAAAAAATACCGAGGTCAGTGACCTGTCACAGTAAAGTGAGATAGTGTGCGTGAATTGTAGCGGTGTGTGTTTCTGGGGAGAATTACGATAATGTTGCGCCGCCTAGTAGGTTTTTAGTGTCGCGTATGTAGCTTCACCCGAGATGCCTCACCTTAAGTATACTTGCTCTTTGAGTAAGACTCTTATAACTCTAAAACCTGTTTAACAGCGTTCAATAAAACCACTAGTAACACTTTAGGAGTAAATCTTTTTCTTAACTCCTCTATAACACTATTAGTTCCAACTGAGATAATTATAACTCACTTATAAAGGTTAAGGTTGTAATAAAACCCTTAGCTGACACCAAAATGTTAGTTGGGCACTCGCCAACAAACTGTGAATACAGTTTGGTGAGGTAAAACTGTAACTATAAGTTTTCTTTTGGGTTTAGTAAATAAATAACAAAATAAACTATTTGCTCTGTGAGTGTGTTTTTTGTTTTTTAATCCCATTAAATGAATCTAAAAAACTAACTATACAATTAACGAACCTGCTCACAAAACTTCACAAGAATCGGTTGAGAAATGCAACCTGTAGAGGAAAACAGCTGAACAGCCCGAGAGCGGGACAGCGGGACTGCGGGACATATGAAATAATTTTAGCCCAAGCTGACAGGGAGAACATCGTTCGCTTTGCTCACTCGTTCAACTAATGCATTTACTCACATACACATACATCGATTAAATAAGTATTATAAGGCCGCGTTTACGCACAGGCGTGCATGTTCCTGCCACGTCGCCTAACAGCTTGCGCGGCGTGTCGCGCGGCATTAGGCCTGTGCGCGGCCTAAGACGATGAAAACATATCCCATTGCGATGATACTGATGCGTTCCCCGCCCGAGATAATTATCGTATTAATGAGGAATCCACAGCTGCTACGTACATCACACCGAATCCAAATGACGGGACATTAGTAATGAATGTATGGCACGGTTATGCAACTTAATAGGTTTCTGATGACGTCTCATTGAACGGGCGTTGGGAACGATATTAATGTGAGCAGAAATATCGTTTTGCAGTGTTGAAGTTTTTGAATGAAAAAATAATTTAGATAAGTGTGTGAAATTGAACAAAACTTAGTTATATATAATATAATTTGAAGCTATTTAATACGAAGATGGTTTAGTAATATATATAAGTACCTCTATGATACTTCTACAAAGATAGACATAAGTAGTATCGATTGTTTCAAATATTCATATAATTTCTAATCTAAGAGTGATCATCTTCGAGGATGATCCTATTCCCCTGGAGACAAGTGAAAAACCTGGGGCTGACTTTTAATAGTGGGCTTACATGGGGACCACAAGTGTGCAACACGGCAGACCTCCACGGTAGGTACAGTCGGCCCATGAAAATGTTGAGCATACTTAGAACCTTGTTGCATCAAATTGCAAGCAACTTCGTTGAAACTGAGATGTCATATACATTTGAAGCCTCCTCCCATTAGGTATTAAAACATCTACAAATGCCACTGAGCGTCACTGTCATCGGTGACATGAAATTGTCAAGAGCTGAAATTATCAAAGAAATGTTAATATTTAAAATAAATTAATATGCCTGCTATAATATCTGAAACGGAGTGTTGAAATTACGACTCAGAAGAAGAAGATTGATATTATTCTGAGTCTCTCCGGTTTTTGCTGTTTATTGTTTTAATTTTCAACGTATCCATGTTATTGTATTGGAGCAGTACCTGACGATTAATTATTTCCAGCGTAATACGTAATACCGTGACAAAAGAACCGTGAATGGGTAAGGAGATATGCTGTCGAACAGGTTTAACGTCTTCTGTGGAATATTAATGAAGAAAACACATTTTCCTACAACAAACGTAGCTGAACGTCCAGGGAAACGGGGGAAAAAAAAAGTCTAGGGACTCGTCTCCAAGTGTTAAGAAATTAATTTTTATCACTGGTTTGGACTACAGATTCTTCAATAACGCTCATTTTTATATTTTCCTTTGTAATAAAGAAAATTTCTGGATAAATCTCGGTTTTATTTCATCAGATCACTAATGAAGATGTTTTAGATGACAACCACGCAAGAAAAAAGATTAGTCCTCATTATAATTTATGTAGATTTTTAATCAATAATCGAGCTCAGATTAAGGTTTAATCTCTGGTCGTAAAATTGGACACTCGTGGATTTTCACCAATGAAGCAGTAGTTAAAGTTTGCATTTTTAACCACCGACAAAAAAAGATAGGTGTTATAAGTTTGACGTGTCTGTGTGTCTGTCTGTGGCATCGTAGCTCCTAAACGCATAGACCGATTTTAAAGCGTTTTTTTTTGTCCGAAAGCTGTTGTGATCGAGATGGTTCTTAATTACGTTTTAACAAAATCAGTTCAGCCGTTTTTGAGATATTGAAGTTTTTAATGAAAAAGTCGGGGGGGTTTCAACTCTTCGAAGTTGTTGTTATTCTACTCTACCTATATTTAATCTCCGAAACTTATTCTCCGATTTTATAAAACAATTCACCAAAATGTTTTATTGCATAAATATTTTTTTGCACCTTTTTTTAATACCAAACCAATTACAAAATTACAAAACTTAATATATAAATAAACAAAAAGAACCTTTGTGTGGGATTAGAACCCGAGACCCCTGTATTAGAAAGCAAGCTATTACCGACAACGCCACGAGGAGTCATACGTTATTAGTCGAAAGTAACCTCCTTATTTGTGGCTTGCAAGTTTGACATTGTGTCGTGAAACATCTATTCCTAATTTCCTAATTTAGAGAACTGCAGTCTGTCAACATCGCAGAACAGAGACAGAGATATGTAATGACAAGTCTACACTCTTTTGCATGAATGTCATAACAATGGGTTCTTAATTTAAATTGTTGACATCTGATCACTCTCCCTTAGGGGGCGTCCACAATTTATGTAACGCAAATTGGAGGGAGGGGGGGGGGGGGGGGTCCGGCCAAGCGTTACGGTCCTGTTACGTTGGGGGAGGGGGGGTGTCAAGGTTTGCGTTACGTCACGCACGATTTTTTATAATAGTATACCTACTTAAAAAAGTTTAGTTTTTCACATCCCTAGTTTGCGGTATTTGTCTAAGAAAATATTGGCAAAACCGAGCGCGCGACGCGACAATGACAGACAGATACAACAAAAGTGCCGTGCTGCAAGTGACGCAGTTGTTTGTGATTTGTGCCGTGTGTTACGCTAAATTATAAGTAAATTAATATATTTGAAGGAGATGACATCGAAAACAGGTGAAATTTATCAAAAGGCCTTTAAGGCATACAAATAATGTCACTCAAGTATTTCAACAGCCACTGCACAGCAAAATTTCAATGTAATTTGGAAAGAAAAGGTTCGTGTGTTAAAAAACAAAGAAGAAAAGGAAAAAACTGCTGGAGCCCTTCTGGCTGAGTGGACGTAACGAAATATTACGACTTGTTACGTAACGGAATTGAAGGGGGGGAGGGGCCCCAGCTAAGCGTGACGGTCCTGTTACATGAGTGGAGGGGGGGTTAAAAATTTAAGAATTTTGCGTTACGTAATTTGTGGACGCCCCCTTATAGTGATTTAATTCGACAAAGTCCTAAAGTGCTTATCATTTTCATGGGCCGACTGTACTCCCGCTGGCGCACTGGCCATCAATAAAAAGAAACATCTATTTTCACACTCGTGTTTTGTTTTTTCCGGCAGACTTGCTTTATTGTGATGCTCACTATAAAATTTGACTTGAATTTTCTATTAGTTAGTTTTAAGTTTCAGTTATTATTGCTATCATTATTCGTGTTAATGAACAGTTCGTTAAATATATTATTTCCTGAAAATATTATGCACACATAGTTTCATGGCTGCACTTTCATAGGTATTGTACATTTAAATCACGTATTAGTTTTATGATTTTGCATAAAAAGTGTTGTTTGTTAAACCCACTCCAAGCCTCATTTATCCTTCACTGGTCTAGACTAAACGAGGTTCAGATGGGTATTGAATCTGCTTGAAGCATATGGAATATTTACATCCTATTCTACTTTAGCTACATTTCTACGGATTGCTGCTACCTACTGTGCATACTTTCGTCTACGCCGCACCACCTCGGAGCTGCCGTGAAGGTGTTTGCAAGGAAAGGACCTTGTACCACTAGTCACACGGAAACTCCAAGGCCAACTTCATTCTACACCAGAATATGGATCTCCTCACCATCATTCAGGTCAGTTTCTATTTCGTTACCTCCCTGTGCTGACTGAATAGTAATTAATTATATTTTATGTTACATTCACAATTATGACATCACTAGTTTGATGGGTAGGTGAATAGGTGCCCGAAGATTTGTCCAATACGTTATAGGTAGTTGATGGAGTCGGCACTGAAAAGTCACTTTCCTCGATTGAGAATAAAAACAGTCTTTATGAAAGTACCCGTGCTTCAAAACTTGTAAATAAAATTAACACATTCCTTGTACATATTTAACTGCGCCTTCAGCGTATTGACGTTTTGAACGACGATAGGTACACCGTCGTAAATCTCGTACCTACAATAGTACATTACTTACCTAGGGCGGTTAAACAAAGAATGTCTCAGATCGCAGGTATTTGACGCCCGAGCCGAAGGCAAGGGCGATAAATATGCGCTCTGAGGCTTTCTTTATTACCGCCCGTGGTGAGTACAAAATTTTACGTCTCTATCTGGCCAGGAAGTGGGGTTTTCCGCACGCATAGCGTGCGGTAATTCCTACTTTATGGCCAGTTATGACGTAAAATATCTTGTTGCTTAAGCCCCTGCTAGACATTCGCCAACACGCCACTCCGACCGAGCGACCTTGGTCGGCACCGACCGCTGTAGTATTAAATTTGGTCCATACAACTGTCTACACGGTCGGTGCGGACCAAGGTCGCCCGGTCGGAGGGGCGTGTTGGTGACCGTCTAGCAGGGGCTTTAGCGCCTTAAAACTGCGTTTTGATTTTAAATATGGGTGTAGTACAGCAATGTCTTGTCTACCTTCATTACCGGGAGTGCGTTTCTTCTTATTCTCAATTCTTCATAAACGAGTATCTTCACTTCAGCATTTGATCATATATTCGTTACTCTTCACAGTAAAGTTCGCGTATTTACTTCTGTACTGAAATAGCAAATGTGGGGGAGAAGAATTGCATTTGTGCAGTTGCGAAAAAAAAGAAACGCGTTACGCAAAGCCTATTATGATTTTAACGGTTACCACTTTATTTGTGTGTAACTTCTCCTTGCAAATAAACAGTTAACCTACATTTTCTGACGAATGATGTCATCATCGACTTTAAAAAGACACGTAGTTATCGGGTTGTACCATTATATATGACATCAGCACACCATGTGTTAAGTGCGTGGCTGATAGGTAGAAGCCTAATATGAAGATAGAGCAATAAGTCTGCGTAGTACACTCCACACAACATTAAAATACCGTTATTCTTAGTAACCTTGATCAAAGGTTCAAAATCCACAGAAATCCACCAAGATGCACTTACTATTTATGAAATAAGTATTTACCATATAGCGTAAAAACCAATGTTACGTTTAAAGTAAGTGATCACACAGATCAAAATCACCCCTGATATCAAAATTTGTAAAGATCTTGCAATCATCTGCGTAGCTAGGACGTCGGTCAGAGACGTTTCTTGTTCCAATGTTACAATATTGTTCGCTTCCACACGTGCAGAGCTGACTTACCTATCAGACGAGAGTGCGAAACACATTGAACAAATTGAAATACGGTTGTTTCTGATCGGCTCCCTGATTGATGTACCTGGATTTATAAATCTACAAAGATATGTATTTTTTCCTACTGAATGATTCAAGTCGCCCCTGATATAGCTAACATTTTTGTAGCTGTCCCAGAGCTGCTTAGCACGCCTACTTATACAGGACGCACATTATTAACACAGGAACTCGTAACCACTTGACCTATAATACGACGTTGGAGTGTTCATATTGTGTTACAAATGCCAAAGTAAATGCGCTCGCGTCCATTAGCGCCGCTTGTGCCGCCAGATCTGAGCATGCAAATATTGATAGCTTAATTGACGGATGTTGATTTGTTCTGCAATTCTCAAATCGCACGAAATATCTTATGCCCGAATCTTTGTCAGCATATAAATCATTTATTAGACCACCATTCTTTATACTCGCGCAGCGGTATATGCGTCTACTTTATTTAAAACAATTTTATCTATCCAAATATCATAAACCCTCCATGATGCGTTCAAGAACCGCACATTATGGCCACCATAAAAATAGACAGTTTTGTTAGAACAAATTTCTTATCTGTGAAAATGTTATATTATTGCTAAATAATAACATCGATTCCGATAATATTATTTCATTCAAATTTAGAACATCTCTGAAATCAAAGAAATTTGATTTGACCTCTATTCTAATATCAGTTGAGATGACGTTTAGTTCGAAATTAATTGTTAATTTGCATACAAATTTGACAAATGTCGCACGTAAGTAAGATATCGAACGATATGACAGTTGGATCCGACTCTAGTTTGTCTCTGAATTAAGAAAAAACTATGACAGCTGCCAGAAAACAACGCCGCGATGGCGGTCATAATATGCGGCTCCTGAATGCATCATGGAGGCTTATGCTAAGTGGATAGATAAAGTAGTGTATGTAACTGTACATAATTAGACATTAGGACACTCGTGTTTAATGCCCTTCATTATGTACAGTCACATAAACTACTATAAAGGGGGCGAAAGTTTGCAAGGATCTACGATATCAACGAGTTCCACCAGAAGCTACCTAGTAGGTAATAAATATACTTTTCATCACACTTGCTCATAAATGGTGTTATTCCTTGCCTGTATACAGAAGGACAATGGCCTAAATTGTCCCCGCGGGAAATAATGACACATGGGAGTTATGAGCTTGTGTGTGATCTGATTGGTAAAGCAAATCTGGACGGCCGCTAGCGACAAGAATTCTGCTCTGTGATTGGTTGAAAATATAATCAAGCAGGCTCTGTGATTGGTTGAAATATTGAAGCTACGCCCTCCACTCGCACTGATCTGGAAGTGAAGTTGTCAATCTCGTCAACATTTGATTGATGCGCTTGTATAAAACATAGGTTTTCTGTCTTTTTTGGTTATTTATTTCCGCGCAAATGTGATGAAAAACATTGTGTATAACACGGGCGTAAGAATATTGCAAACTCGAGTCATCAAACGCCCTCCGCCTTACGGCGTCGGGCTCCTGATAGACTCTCGTTTGCAATATTCCTCATACGCCCCTTGTTAAACAATGTACTATTTCACACCTCTCATTCAGAAAAGTAAGTTTTGGTCCCCGACGAAAGGGAGCAAAATGCTACTTTTCTGTTCAAGCTACTTTTGTAATTTATTCTTTGGCTTGTAGCATTTACGCAATGTGCCAATAGAATCTTGATGAAATAATCGATTGTAATTTCATCGTAATCGACAAACGTATATACATCATCATCATATCAGCCGAATGACGTCCACTGCTGGACATAGGCCTCCCCCAAATAGTGCCAAAATGACCGGTCCTGCGCCACCCGCATCCAGCGGACTCCCGCGACCTTTACCAGGTCATCAGTCCACCTTGTGGGGGGGGCCTACCCACGCCGCGCCTTCCGGTACGTGGTCGCCACTCGAGAACCGTTTCGCCCCAACGGTCATCGGTTATACGTGCAATGTACGCATATATATATAAATATATATATATGAGAATGTTTTTTTTTTATTTTTGTTTTTTTTTTATTTGTATTTTTGTTTTCAGTTTTAGTTGTTTTAAAAAATCAACAAAAACTGAAACACGTTTTTTAGTGTTTTGTTCGTTTTTTGTATTTTTCTTCGTTTTTTTGTTGTTTTTTGTTTCTTTTGTTATTTTTTTTTGATTCTTAGTTTTTGTTGTTTGGTTTGTTTCTTCAATTGTTTTTTTGTTTTTTTTCTTTTAATATTGTTTTTGTTTTTTTGTTGCTTGTTTTTGTTTGATTTTTTCGCCTTTTTTTGGTCAGCTTTTTTGTATTTTAGTTTAGTTTGTTTTGTTTCGTTTTTTTTTAGTTTTTTTTGTTTTTTTTTGCTGTTTTTTCTTTTTTGTGTTTTTGTAATTTTTTTTTTATGTATTTTTTTAGGTTTATTTGTTATTTTCTTGTTTGTTTTGTTTGTTTTTTTGTATTTTTTTGTTTTTTTTGTTTTTTTTTAATTATTTTTTGTTTTGTTTGTTTTTTGGTTTTGTTTGTTTCTGTTGTTTTTTCTTTTTTTTGTTTTTTTTTTGTTTTTTTGTTTTTTTTTCAAATCTGTTCCTCATAGTCGGTGTGAAAAGTTACATGTGTCACTCAGGAGCAAAATTATTTTCGTCTCGGGCGTTAACACTTGAATCCCTCACTACGCTCAGGATCCTACGTTAGAATCCCTCGCTACGTTCAGGATTCAATACACCGCCCTCGCCGTAAATATACTATTTTGCTCCCTTGTGACACAAATAACTATTAGAAAATGTAAACAAATGAAGCTAAAATTATGTAAAGTTACCTATATCAAGTCAAAATGAATTATATATTTGGCAAGTGATTTCGTACTTTAATTAGAACGATTAAATTAAATTGACTAATATAAATTCACAAACCATCCCGCTTCTGTTTCGGCGGTCTTAGAGAGCGGTGGTCTGGCTTTTAACTTAACTATTCAACCATTTAATAAACATCGTAAAACCGCTACGATATTAACAAGCATTTCTAAATTCGTATAACTGAAAACAGCTCCATGGTTTGTACTTTATATTGTTACAATAGCGTTACTTGCGAAAGTAATTGTATCTAAATTCTTTAGAAGTAGACGTCGTTGTTGGTTACCCTTGAATTTTTAAGAAGCGAATAACGACGACAGTGATTGACGAGCTGATCGATTTATCCGCGGCCTGCAATAACACATAAACTGACAAGAGACATGACGCGTTGGGTGCAGGATTAAACTGATTTGCATATTTATGGTAGAGGAAGGTGGAAACTTAATTTTAAAGTATTCTTTAATGTACCTATCCTTTATATACCTACTCGTATATTAAGAGTCTGCAGTAAGCTCGGAAGAATTTCACCTTCCCATACAAACGGAGTTTCGTTCTCATTTTAAAACTACGTTTGGATTGTTACGAAACTTTGCATATACAATGACATGAGGTATATCTAGGTCTGTAACTAGTGTATATGGCTCCAGTTTATAAAACAAACGAAATACAGCAAAAACAAGTTTTGTATGAAAAACTAAAATATGCTGTATTTTTATACTACGGTATTTGAAGCTATATAAAATTATAAACTAATTACAGACCTGGATCTGGATCATTCAGCGTCAAATAATTTGTAGCAACCAAAGTAGTCAAATAGTTCGGTACTCCATATATTTAGTATGGTGTAACTATTTGGCCACTTTGACTGCGACAGAGTATTTGACGCTGAGTGTACTTAACTTATTCTAAGTACAAAGTTTCAAAGCAAACTAGCTAGTCGTTTTAAAATGAGAGCGTAACTACGTTTGTATGGAGAATCGAGCTTATTGTGGACTCTTAAGCTAAATTAATAGGCTATACCAAAATTCTCGTTACTTTTTGTTTTACAAGGGGGGTTTATGCTTTTG
Source organism: Epinotia brunnichana (assembly GCA_963854355.1). Taxonomy (NCBI): domain Eukaryota; kingdom Metazoa; phylum Arthropoda; class Insecta; order Lepidoptera; family Tortricidae; genus Epinotia; species Epinotia brunnichana. Next base: position 11,713,860 of record OY977945.1, on the reverse strand, counting down.
GTTTGCGAGGTTGTAATGTGGATAAAACGTTGTAGGTTTGTCTTTAGCCGTTATTATAAAATACAAAAAATTACGCATGTACAATCAGCGTCAAATAATTTGTAGCAACCGAAGTAGTCTAATAGTTCAGTACACTATACATTTAGTATGGTGTACCGAACTATTTGGCCACTTTGACTGCTACAGAGTATTTGACGCTGAGTGTACAGTCAACCAATTTGATTCCTAGGCCACCATAGAACCTTGCCCTTGTAAATGCTATGTCAATACGGGTTACTAGGATTATTGTGTCGCTATGTAGCAGTTAAAATGACAGGGTTATACGGTGGACTAGGAATCAAATTGGTTGACCGTACATACGTTTTCTTTTATAGAATGTAGGACACATACTTACATAGTATATGTAGCATCGTATACAACAACAATTACCGAACAACTAAAATTACCGAACAATTGCTAAGCATAAAATAAATAAAATAAATAAAAATAGCCTTTATTTCCCATCATTTTAGAAATAGCATGCTTAATTTAAACAAACTACATAGGTAAATATTTGATCATCCTATTTCATTTGTATGATAAGTTAATACATGCACCTATCTAATATATCTCTTTATATATCTTTACAGTTTTATTTTTAATATTTAAATTTTAATATTATTACATTTCATACGTAATTATGCATTCTCTATTCACTTTAATATGAATACTTTGATCTTTGGTGTTTCTATATATGTATTAGCAATTTGCACTGTATAAGTAAACTCATAGGTGCCTATTTAATTTTTTTTTTTTTTTTTTTTTTTTTTTTTTTTTTTTTTTTTTTTTTTGAAAGACGATATTACCGCAATAGCGGGCAACATGTGGACCCGACACGCTCAAGACAGGAACAGATGGCTAGAGATGGAGGAGGCCTTCATCCAGAGATGGATGATCCCCAAATAAACAACATACTATATATGTACCAAATAATCATAACTTTTGTAATAACTGCATGCATATTTCAAATATTATAAAAAATCAATTAATTACGAGACACTGTATAAAGACTCTGCTAAGCATAATGTAGTGAAATTGTCTTAAGTATATTATTTTAATAAATTATCATAAATTCAACTAACAATACTTAACGAAATTTATTTAATTGTAAACCTTCATTAAATCGCACGGCCGATCGGCGTTCAACGTTATGGAAGTATGTTCGGTTTCGTTTACATAATTAATTAACTAATTAACAGCCTTTATAACAATTTCATCCTTGTATTTATTACATGTAATTAGCTTTCAAAATTATAACTCACTTCGAAGTTTATTTTAACTAAATGGGATATTATATTATTAATAATTACGTTTACAAGATTATCCTCGTCGTTTGGGTTCCTATATTAGTTGTGTATGTTGATTACCTAATATGACCACAGGAAAAAGAACTACATACTATTAAATTTACATGAAAGAACCAGGGATCGGAAACTGGTATTGTTTGTATGGGAACGAAAACGTTATTTTTTCGTTCTTTTGATAATAATTTCATTTCTAATTGGGCAATCTAATAATACGCACTCGTTACCTCAAAACACAACTGAGTCCTACATGTGAAGTATAAAATAGTTCGAGATTTGTGGTAAACCGAGGTTTTAGCAATTAACCGGTTCCGATCCCTGGAAAGAACCCAATTGAAGCCACTCGCTAGGCACTTTTAGCGGCGCAGGGTCGGTGCGGTATCAGTCAAGTCAGTACATATTCTTTACCTTGCGCGTGCCTACATTTAAATGATCGACTGATTAGGGCGGGATTTACGGAATCAGAGCGGTACAAATGCAGTACTGCATGCATAGTACCCCGCTTCCGCACAATGTAATATTATTGCTCAAATGAAATACTAAGAATATTCCCCAAAAAATAGGGAAATGTGTTAATGTAAGTTCTCGGTAAAGAAAAAAAATACCGCATACTGATCCCGCCTCACCAAATGCGGGACTTGCTTTGTAGAGTCAATAGAGGGCGTTGGGTATTTTTGAATTATTATCGTGGGGGCCTATTTCTCAAAAGCTTGTAGCTTGTAATAAAAGCTGAAGTCTCTTTCTAATGAGAGAAGTTGAAAAGAGGCTTGCGCTTGTATTACAAGTTACAAGCGTTTGAGAAATGGGACCCAGGTAGTAGTTGCACTTCTTGTATGTGAACGATTGTAAGGTTGATTATAACCTACTCGTACATCAATTCATATGGTGTGACAATTTAATAATAGCTTGGTCGTCAAAATCTACAGCGAACTGGTGTATTTATGATTTATTGTAGCTTTGCCCGTTAATAGGATTTCTGTCAATACCGAAACCTATTCATCTGAACCTATCCGTTATTTCTGCGAGATTGAGCATAAAATGATTCGAAGTGAGTTCGCTAAAAAAGAGCGTTACTATGTCGCAAAAGTCAAAAAATGCCCGAATTTTTAACGAACTAAAACTAACTATTTTGTAGGAAACTTTAGATACTTTATTTTAATCCCAGTCTTATCCGTCTTATGAAACGGGATCGGTAACATAATTCAATATTTTAGGTGTAGGCAAAAATAGAAGCCAACGTTACCTTATTTGCGTTAAGGCAAAAACTGTACCAGTACTTTTAATAAGAATAATCAACCGGGGCAAAGACGACTTCGGGAAAATGCGTTGACTTATGTGAGTTTTTTTAAAAACAACGTGAACTTTAGCAACTCCTGTCATCTAGTGATATTCATTTACATAAACTAAAGGATCGTATTCAAACCAGTGGCCATTTTGAAATTCACCGCTTTAGCAGACCAACGCGGTGCCCAACCTAGGTGAACAAATCCGTCTGGATCATGATTTTTCCTTATGCCCTCGTACCGTTTTAGTAATAAACGCAAACATCGTGATTTAGCTTATACGGACTTTAGATTTTTCTTGGCTAAGTTTATGTGTCATGAGGTAATTCCGTGCTCGTAACGCAATTACCCCAGTTTCAATGCTCGGAAACCTTTTAATTTTTTCCTCCATTTTTTTTAAATCAAAATACCTCCTATTGCGCAATATCTGAAAATCGTTCAGTATAGCAACTACGCAAAATTAACGTGTTTACCATACAATAAAAAAAATTACATGCACAGGAATAGTTAAATTTGCAAAAGCTTACTCTAATTAAATTATTGAAACGAATGACATGGATCATTCATTAATCATTATATAATATATTCTTTCATATTATCCTGTATTTGTAACCTTTTTTAACACGCTATACTTTCTGCCACTGATTTGATTATATTCACACCAGGGGGGTAAACACGTAACGTTCCAAACGCGCGTCAATACAATTCAACTTTATTGTATTTAAATATCCTTATATTTAAATATTTTATAAAAAAAACAAAAAAAAGGAAAATTTTATTTTTGTATTTTTTCCGTTTTCACCTCTCTTTGTTAAAAAAATGCAAAATTAAATATCAGGAATAAATAAGGTATCCTTGGTTTATACGAAAATGATACCAAACTTGCCATAATAGCTAAATGCATTAATTGTGATTTTCGTTCCGTGAAAAGTAATAATTTTTTTGCACGCACAATCATATGGGTAATTTTTCAATGTTTAATAGCTATTTGTTGTTTTAGTGCTATCCAAATATGTCAATTGTTTTTTTTCTTAAAATTTAAATAAAACAGTTAAGATATAGTAAGAAAACAAGACAATGTAAATTTTCATTTCATTATTTTTTTTCCTTTTCACGTTGAAAAACGTTAAAATTAAATATCGGGAATGAATTCGGCGTTCTTGATTTAAACGAAAATTATACCATTCTTGCCCTTATAGCTTAATAAATATCGCCAGGTAATTCGGGGTAAGCCACCCCCCCCCCCCTCCCAAAATTTAGGTACATCTGAAATTTTGATGGCTCCCCTTCTTAAATCCATCTTTGAGTCGCAAGGACCAACTCAGCAAAAGGAAATCTCTTAATCACGAACCTCCGTATAATGAAGCCAACACCAGCAACTATTGATGAAAACGCAGTGGAAAAATGCGTCTACAAAATTACTGACGCAATTTGCCCAATTTTACTAATTTCTATCTCGGCTCATTCTGTAAAGTTTTTTTTTTTTTGGCATTTGATACAAATTGTAAATATACTACAAGATATTGCAAATACGTGCCACGCAATAATTAAGGAAAAGTCTGAAAGGTTATTTAGAAGTTATCCGAAAAAGACGCATTTTGCACATATGGGGAAAATGAGTCAAATATTCCCATTTTTTTTAAACTGTCCCTTTAAATGTGATGTACCTAGCGAAGAAGTTAACTCCAGAAATTGTTAATTAAGAGTTGCATAAAACCTACGACGTAAACAAATTCAAGGCATATCAGAGGCGGCGCGTGAAAATTTTCGATTAAAGTATATAAGTAAATTTTAGTTGAGCCGGTGGGAAATGGCTTGTATGAGCGATCCGCCACTGATTCATATACAATTTTTTGAATAAATGGAAGTTGAAAAACCTGTTTAAAATTAGTGACGCCTTTGCCCTGGTTATACCTACTTACCAACTCAATTATTCACGGTTATTCCTTACCAGACTGTCCAGTTAGGAAGGTCCAACTTCGAGAAAGAGGTCAATCGTCGAATCCGACTTGGCTAGGCAGCGTTCGGGAAGCTACGGCACATCTTTTCGTCCAATATTCCGCAGTGTCTCAAGACCTTTGACCAGTGTGTGTTTCCAGTGATGACGTATGGCACTGAAACGTGGTCGCTTACTATAGGCCTCATTAGAAGGCTCAAAGTCACCCAAAGGGCAATGGAGAGGGCTATGTTGAGAGTTTCCCTGCGTGATCGTATCAGCAGAACCAAGGCAACCGATATATCCCTCCAAATCACTAAACTTAAATAGCAGTGGGCGGGGGGCACATTACTCGTAGAACCGATGGCCGTTGGGGCGAAAAAGTTCTCGAGTGGCGACCACGTACCGGAAGGCACTGCGTGTGTAGACCCCACAAGGTGGACTGATGACCTGGTAAAGGTCGCGGGAGTCCGCTTGCTGCGGGTGGCGCAGGACCGGTCACTTTGGCACTCCTTGGGGGAGGCCTATGTCCAGCAGTGGACGTTTTTTGGCTGATATGATGATGATGATGATGCCTTACCAGTATGGTTGAAACAGTTGCTATAAGAAACTGCAAGTTTTGTTATTCGTTCCGTGACCATGCACAGAATAAGGTTCTACTCGTATTTGAATCGCAAACAAACATTTAAAGCGCAAAGCTAGCTCAGCAGTCTATATTCGAATCGTCGTCGACTGGAACAATCGCATTTTTAACGTCGCCGCACTCCTTTGTGGACAAACTTCTGCGCGATTCGATTCAGCTTTCCGGGAACTGTGTTTTCATTTCATGTCTATTGTTGATTTCGTATCTTCAGCCTCAAGCGAATCAAACCGGTGAACGGATAAACTGTCGTTAGGCGTTGATTTGAACCGTCATCTCAAAGAGCTGACGGTGGCTCGAATCGTATATGTAATATTATGTATTTTTTATTATTAAATAAAATTTATTAATTCTTCATTTCTACTTACATGAGAAAGGCTAGACGTATGTGATACGCCAGCCTGTGTAACCGCGGCCTTACAATCAATCAACTTTATTTCACAGTCTCATCCAATATCGTCGTCTTGTAATTTGTGTTTTATGAAAGCAAAGGATATGAGTAAAATGACCAAAGGAACGTAGGGTCTCTTGTCTGAATTATTCATTTAATCCATTTAATAGACGCGACATCTTGAATCAAAGAAAAGGCACCCTCCACTCCTTTTCAGACTTGCGGGGTTTATAAAATAAATAGCGATATCGAAAACCACAACAGGTACTTGTATTTTCATATTGACTTACGGATTTCTATACAATTATTTACCGTTGCCATGTTGAAAGACAAAGCCATATAAGGCAAAGGAGAAAGAAACAAATTATGAAAGTTATCATTTGTACCAGGTAGTCAACCACCGGGATATTGAGGTTCGGAATCATAAGTAATCCATAAAGGACTCTCTGTAGATATAGTCAGGGGTATTAATATACGTATTTATGTACGTATATTAATACGCCTTACTGTACCTACGTATTAATTTTCTTTCAGCTTTTTATAATGTTATTTTTAACCCCAGACGCAAAAAGAGGGGTGTTATAAGTTTGACGTGTCTGTGTATCTGTGTGTCTGTCTGTGGCATCGTAGCTCCTAAGCGAATTGACCGATTTGAATGCGGTATTTTTTGTCCGAAAGCTGACGTGATCGAGATGGTTCTTAGCTACGTTTCAACAAAATTGGTTTAGCGGGTTATGAGATATTGAACTACGAAATGGAAATGTCGGGGGATTTTCAAGTTATTCATTATTATTGTTGTGCATCAATATACCTTGTATTTACGAACTTTAAGAATCAATGTCAAATTTTAAACACCCTGTTAGTGAATGAAAACAGTTTATTTTAAAAGTTTTATTTTATCAATACTACAGTCTTTGTACAAGTTTTAAACAGTTTGTGATGAATTGAAAACTGATTATAAAATCGAGATTACTTGGTACAATGCTTTACATACTAATGCACCTGATATATTCGATTATATACATTAAATTTATACGAATTAATTATTCAGTTGTAACCTATTCGTTCCTAATTTGCATGTTGCTAAACATTCGTTTTTAGTCCGTATTAACATTAGTAATTTACAATGTATTATCTAATAATACAGTAACATCTACCAGAGTGGGTATAGACTATATATGATTATACACAATAATTTTACTCATTTACAATACCTATCCTTAATAATTACAATTAGTTACAAATAATCACTATAATATCTGCCTGGTGTCATAAATTAACATATAACGTTAAACGTTTCCAAATAAGAACGAGGAACATCGGTAATAATACACAAATATAACAACTTTAATGTGCCTACATTTAGCGATCAAAGTGAAAATAACGACAAGTAAATAAAATTAACGAAATTTCGACATAAATACATGAACACGGAAAGGAATGAGTAAACAACTTCAAAATTTCTTGTTCCTTTGATGCCTCATACTTTTTATTCCCAGGGATCAACTCCAATGATTAGGCAGAAATACACAGGCATTTTTTATTTCGGTTTCCATGTTTTTATATTTAGCGAACATCATCTACGTATGTCTGTGTCTCACACGTGTCGAGGGATATTATTGTGGGCAGTTTGCACAGGCACGTACATGTCGTGTGGTTAGGTACATATCAGATTTCACGGAAAATTACAACTTGGTTTATTTTCAGTATTGTTCACCGAAGCGATACTGGACCAGGTACTTATATAACACGTATACTTATAGGTATAATGGTATAGGAAAACACAAAAAAGGTTTTTCAGTTTGGAGTAAAAATATACCAAAAGTATCTCATATTCCTTATTATTAAACTTTTTCGATTATCACACATTTCGTTATTGATAGCCCCGAATCGTAATAATTCATTCGTGTCTGTCAAACTTCCGAAAAAAGTTTCAAAGACGATGAGGGTTATAAAAGGTTCCTACCTATCGTGAGTGGCAATGCTCAGACCCATAGGTACATAAGGGAAATGAAATCAAAAAAATCCCCTATACTCATAAACGGATACTCACGTGGAGGTTAGTTTTATTATACTCATGTTTGCATTGTGTTTTTATTTTTGTCTGTAATAATTGTATTTACATCCATGTCCGTCGTTTGAACTTCTACGCTTGGCGCAGAAAAATCATCGTACGATATATACTGCGGGGCTTGCTGTACTTCTACTTTGGCTATAACTGGACGTTTTTTTGTTTTTATATAACCTAAGGCTGATAGCAAAACAATAAATACAATAAATCCCATGCAGCTCCCTACCACTAAGCCAAGCCTCCTCGTTAATATGTTAGCAATGCCCATGTAAGTATTAGAGAATGGACTATCAACCGCTGAGCCGAAAATTTCTATTGTGTTTACAGTAGTACATTTGCTTATAAAAGAATCGTTCATATAAGGTCGCAAATTATTGAATATCTGTTCGTCACCGTATAAATTGGTACTTGAGTTTTCTGGTAAGAGGGCAACCCTCGCATCAGGCATGGAAGCGTCAGAGAGTGTTGTCGTTCCGAAGTTCCCAAAGGCAATGACGCAGATAGTGTAGCGTGCGCCCGGCGTCAGGTGGTTTAACCCTATGTACCTTTGTGTTGCGTTTACTTTTTTTCCACGTATCTGCAACAAATAACATCTAACGTAAACAAAGCAAATTTTACAAGTTTTCATATTAAGCAGTTGAAAAATCTGTGCACATGAGCCGTCGCTGAAAACGAAGATTTAAATGGATTCACAGTAGCACCATAAATATTTTTTATGGACCATTGAAGTGATGCACAGCCTTTGTATTCAAATGTTTGTTGTAAAGGTTGCCGTACGTATTTTATACAACTCGTTATCCGGAAAGTTACTACGATTAATTTATTTACAACGGCATTTTATGGCGATTGCCGGTGAAATCTTTAGCAGAAAGATTAAGTACTTACTACGTTAGGATTTTGATCCCCAAAATAAGCCACTCTATAGCCATTTAAGCCATTCTGGTAGCGGCTTTGCCAAGATACGCTGACTGTGTAAGTTGTAATATCTTGTATAGCGACTCGTATTACAATGGGCAAGTTGCAAAGTTTCTGAGAAGGTAACTCTATAAAACTGTGCCCGTGAAGTTCTTCGGGATGTTCACATCGTAGGTTAGCACTGCCTTCTAGTATTATTTTGTGATGGTCCTGCATCCACCTCCATAAGTCTTGCGATTCACAGTTGCAAGTTAGTGGGTTATCTGAAAATAAATGCAATATTTAACTTTTTTGAATAGGTATATGACACTATACTATACGTTCGAAAAACATTACCCCTCTTTCTTGGACTGGCTGCTATTTGACAGAAAGGAACATATCTCGACTTTGGCGTCTCTGCCATTATGATTTCGAAAGATAGAGGCATGAAAGTAGGGATATGTCCTGCGGAGATGAATGGTGAGTTGCACACAACCGTCTGTAATCGTAAGCTGTGTTCGTTATATAATCGGAATGTATGGAAAGTTTGACAACTTTATTTGGATTTGACAGCTGCAGGCGCCAAATTTAACGTTGATCGGTCTGAAATCGTAGGTTGGTGCAACCCGCCCTTAGTAAACGTCACACTAACTCAATGTAAGCTGAGGAACAAAATCATGCTTACCATTAAATGAAATGCTCTTGATTTGTGTTTCTAATGACAACAGAATATTCATTCTTATTACATCGAAGTAGTTATGACTCAAATCGATGTGCGTTATCTTATTCAAATATCGAAAAGCATCTGGCGATATTACTGCTAGCCAATTTCTACTCAAATACAGCTCTGTGAGACTCTGCAATCCCCGAAATATGTCCTTATTTATTCGATTAATGTGGTTTGACGACAGATCCAATCTTTGCAAACTATGTAGGTCCGCTGTAAACTCTTCGAGGTCCCGAATGACGTTCCGAGATAGATTTAATAATCTTACTGAATATAATCCTTGAAGTCTCTCTCTTGGGATGTTGTCTAACTTGTTTTGGCTCAGATCTAGTACATTTAAGTTATGCAGTTTAGAGAAAGCACCAGGAGATAGTCTATCTATTGTATTTCCCATTAGGATTAGCCTTTTGAGAGCTGGAAAATTTTCAAAATCCTTGCTTGTGATGATCGTCAAATTGGTTTTTCTTATAACTAACTCTTCTAAAGCTGGATATTGCCGTGACGGATATGTTTGCAACAATTGCACTAACGGGTTAAACGACATGTTTAGCGATGTAAGCGCTGGAAGCACAGCTTCTGACAAACCATGACTGGGTACATGTTTAAAAAGATTATGTGATAAACCTATTTCCTTTAAGCCTAGTGAAAATTGAAAAAAATTCGGTGGAAGAACTGTTAGCATATTTTTACTTAAATTAACTGTCAACAGATTTTTGAGCGCAGGTGAACTAAATCCATTTAAAACCGATATCTTATTATCGCATAAGCTAAGCGTTCTTAAGTTTTGTAAACCAATAAACTTATAAAAATCAACACTACTTAGCTGGTTCTGACAAAGATCCAAGTGCTCAAGAGACGTGACGTTGAATAGAGCCACGTGGGGAAAATCGGTAAAACTGTTGCCTTTAAGATTTAATTCTTGTAATATAGTCGTGTAGGCGAACACATCTTTGTGTAAATCTTTAAGTGTATTAAAAGCCAAATTGATTCGCAAAAGATTTTGGTTCTTAATGAAAGTTGCCGGTGGCAATTGGGATATGTTTGATAGTTCCAATGACAGCGCTTGTAACGAGGGTAAATGAGAAAAAGTTTTGTTTTCTAATACCGAGAAGTTATTTCGGGATAAAACCAGAGACTTAAGGCCAGGTATCTGAACTTGAATGATATCCTCCCAAGTTAGTAGATTACTGTTCATTTCTAACTCGCTCAAGTTTGGTAAAGTTTTGAGTGAGTCGGCCTCAATTATTGATATTGAGTTTTTATTAAGTCTGAGTTGTTTAATTGGGAGTGACGAAATGTCGAAATCCAAGACAATTATTTCGTTTTGGGATAAATCAAGTACTCGTAATTTCGTTAGAAACTTAAAGGTATCTTTGGACACCTGATTTATATTATTACATTGCAAATACAGTTCTTCCAACGTTACAATCTTGAAAAACGTTTCATTATTTAACTTAATTAAATTATTGTTACTTAAATCTAAGTATTTCAGTTTTTTCAACTGGAAAAATGTCTTGTTTTCTATATGTACAATGCTATTATTTTTCAAATACAACCTCTGGATATTTAACAAGTCATTCAATAAATTAGCTGTTAACAATTTTATCTTGTTTTGGCTGAGCCACATTATTTGCACGTTAACTTGGCCCCTAAGAGAGCTATTTTTCAGCAATGACAGATAGTTTACGCTCAGTTGTATCGATACTAAGGACGAATTCCTATTTGGAAATACATCTCCGATAGTTGTCAGTCGATTGCCTTGCAAATTAATGTGCTGTAGGTTTTTCAAAGTTATAAAAGCCTGCGAATCTATGCTCTGTATAAGATTATTTTGTAAATGTAATTCTAAAAGTCCTGGTAATGGACTGAATACATTTCGCTTTATTTGTTCTAATTTATTATTTTGCAGCCGAATTTCTCTTAGTGTGACCAAACGATCAAATAGTAATTCTTCTAAATCGTTAATTATATTATTATCTAGACTTAGAGTGACTAACTTGCTATTGAATTTAAAAATGTTACGCGGAAGTTTTCTTAAGTAATTTGTTCCCATATGTAATTGCGTTAAATTTTGAAGAGATGCAAAGCAGCCATCATCTAGTTTTTGTACAGCATTATGTTCTAAATTAAGAACCGTCAGCCCTAAAGCGTTGCTGAATGCATCGCTTGGTATTTCGAGAATGTTGTTTTCCGATAAAAATATCTCTGACAAATGAGGAAGATTTGCAAATACGCCTCTGATGTAATGGAGATGGTTGTGGCTCAAATCGATTGTGCGTATATTTCGATTCTTTTGAAAAGTGTCTTTTTCAATTTTAGTTATTTTGTTTCGACTTAAATCAAGCGTTTCTAATTGTTCTAAAGAGTAAAATGCTTTTTCTTCTATTACTTGAATCTGGTTACTAAAAAAAGTTAATGTTTTAATAGTAGGCATAGATCGGAACCAGTTGTTTTCTACTTTTATAAACGAATTAGAGCTTAAATCTAAATTTATTAAATTTGATATAGTGTGATTAAGGTAAATTGGTATTGAACTGATTTTATTCCAAGCTAGCCTTAAATTGGCGAGTTTGTTCAACTTTCCTAAAGTTTGCAAAGGAAAATTGTTCAGAAAATTTTCAGTGATATCCAGCTCAGTCAAATATTCTTCTAAGTTATGAAACGCAATCTCGGAAACATTAACAATTTTATTTCCTTTCAAACTTAGTTTCTTAAGTCTTAGTCCTTTGAATGCATTTGCTTGTATGTCTTCGATGTCATTAAGTTGTAAATCGAGTGCTTCCATACTCTGCAAGTCATTGAATGATTCCTGTGGTATTCTGTTCAATTTGCTGGAAACTATGCTCAGGGATTCTATTGAGTCACTTAACGGCATGAAAGCGTTAGGGCTTATTTGATGGATGCCGGATTGTGAAATTTGCAAATTGATAATTTTAGTTTTTTGTGGGAATAGGTCGGCTTTAAGCTCTGTCGTGGAGCGCTCCAGGTCGTAGATGGACAAGGATTGGATGGTTCCTCTAATCTTGGATAAGACATTTCTTACAGCGCTGGGAGATGCACTGGGGCACTCCAAAAACAGACCTGGAAAAAAAAAATACTAATTGGTTTTACAATTAAAATAGCCCTAAGAAATAAAATGCTTGTCTCACTCATTAAAGACTGCACAAATGTAAGATACAGAATGAAGCAGTTTTATTGCTCTTGACTAGATTTTAAAATTACATTTTACATTGTAAATTATGTAAGTAATACTCACCTTCTTTGAAGCTATAGCATGGGCAGATCGGGTTGTCTGCTAGTGTAGGACACATAGGTTGTTCTTCGCCTTGCAGTATCGGAATATGGATGATCATTAGAAATGCGTACAGTCCACATTTTGCACCGGAGAATCGCGTATAAATAGCCATACTGATTCGACGTCATGTCACTAACATCGTGCATTGGAACTTCCGAGTACTTGACGATCTGGCGGCTAGAGGGACAAAAAAAATTACATTAATGTTGCTACCAATATGTTAGTCGATTTTAACTAGTACTTTTGTTTTCATATTGCAAAATATACAAGCCGTCATAAGGCAATTATAGTAAGTGAGAATTTCAATTTAATATTGTGTACATGTAGCTTAAAAACGTTGCATTTAAAAACTTATTTTTACTTGATTAATTCAGAGGGGTAATACTGACACGATTCTATTTAAAGGGCCGTTAGGCCCCGGCCACATGTTTGCGGTGCGGCGCCGCCGCCGCAAAACTGTGCGGCGCGGCGCCGCAATACTTTGCGGCGGACGTGTCAGATATTTTTGCTCACTTTGTTATTGCTGGTTCTGGTGGCTGGTGGTGTAATAATAATGCTGGTTCTTTACATACGAAACCTTACGCAATCGACTTACTATCATATATTTTAAATGCGGCATTTTCTTGTGATCGTAGATAGAGGGTTTCATAACGATCGTTGTTCCTTACATCCAGTACTATTTATTTACGCAAAAAACGAACTCTGATTTTTAGACATTTCACCGGGTTTAATTCCCGGCCGGCCGGCATATGAGGCTGTTTTAAAAATCGTTAAATGCGGTTTATTTTTTTCTTAAATCGGTCTCGTGAGTTCTAAGAGCAACTCTTGTAGTTTCGATTTTTCCCTCACTGCCCCTTTTGAATAAAACATCCTTTATATTGTCACAGAAGTTGCAATATATTTTTGAAGGTACCCTCCTTTGATAAGATAAGATAATTTTTATTGTCAGACATTGTGGTGTAAAAATAAAAAATATAGAATCAACAGTTTGCCCATTTCGGACGTACACTATTCATGGCGTTAAAATTTTAAAATTATAAACAAATATAACATTCTAAAATTTTATTTTTTATTAAAAACAATATTAAAATATAATTCAATAATAAAACTTGTATAAAAATGCGTGCTTAGCTGAAGCCTCGAATGCCTGGCTGGCTGGACCGAGCCCAAATTATCCATCCCGACCTAAAATACAAAAGGGCCTGGGATACCATAGCCTCTGTTTCAGTTTTAAATTCAGTGATTGACGACACGACTGGCAGGGATAGAGCCAGGCTTTTGGCTGTGTCCAGTCCAGAGTCTGGACACTGGCTACATGCCAAGCCCTCGCCTAATACCGGGACATTCATAGACCCATCCACACCCCGTATAGCCGTCGATCTCTGGCTCGGGTCTGAGGTTTGTGTGTGGGGCCTCCGTAGACCGCCTCAATCACCACGGACTCGCCTGTTCCTCAGGCGCCGGCCGCCTGTCCCACCATACCGCTCTCAACGACATCCTCAGAAGGGCGCTCGTTAGTGCCAATGTTCCCGCCGCTCTGGAGCCCCAGATTGTGCGGTGCGATGGTTAGCGCCCTGACGGGATGTCGTTGATTCCGTGGGAGATGGGCCGTGCACTGGTGTGGGACGCCACTTGCGCTGACACGTTGGCTGCGTCATTACTCCCTTCGACCAGTAGATGTGCCGGCGCGGCGGCAGACGCACGGGAACGAGCAAAGGCGGTCAAATACAATTGTCTCGGCATTGCCCGAATGTAAACTGTATATCAAAGTACAAATTTGGTACAAAATTTTGGTGTATAATTTTTTTTTCATAATTGGTAAGAACATAGCTCTCAGAAGTACACCCGCCATCCTGACTGTCTGGTTGGCGGGTGTACCTTAATTTTGTAATAACTTTGAGTACGTGGTGGTACAATTTTTTTCAATGTGGTACTAAATAGTACATTTTGGGTAAATTTTTTCGGTATACTTTTTTTTTATATATCTTTAGGTACACCCGCCATCCTGACTCTCACCTAAAATTACCATAGGTAATACCTTCTAATTTTATAAATGCAAACGCAAAGTACGTGTTTGGTCTTTGTTGTAATTTTTCACTAAGTAATCGTATTTTTATTAGGTAGTTGTCTCGTTCACTTTTTTGATATTCGTTCCGTGGTCTAATGACTCGTTTTATTAGCTTGTTACACTAATGGAGTATTAATATAACTTATTGGGAATGTTTGAGTCTGTAAGAAAATACTGAATCGTGCAGTAACGACAAATTATTAAAACATTAATTGCTTTAATTAATTAATGCCTAGCGGCAAACCAGAGCGCGTAAACAATTTTAAATTCATTCAATAAAGATTAGTAGCCGGCAGTATATCAGTGGAACAATTTACATATAGAGCAGGTTTTGGGGATTTGGAAGTGGGGTGAATAATGGTAAATAAACTTTTTCAAGTTTGTTTGCCCCTGGCATATGATCACTTCAGCTTTGCTTTAAGGCCATAATATGTCATTCTCTTCCAGTCAAAACTGGTAGAGAATACCATATGGCATTAAGACCGCCTTTTGTACGAAAAGTATTTTTTTTGTGTAATAAAGCTTAAATAAATAAATAAATATTATGATTTTTCAAAATGGTGGTTTGATAATAGAACGACGACCGAAGCATCCTAAATGTTAAGAATTTAAAGATCAAACTGTATATAAATAGGCTTATTATACTTTTACAGGCTTTTATTTAACTTGAACTGTTCGTACAAGTAAATAAGTAAATTTTATGTAAATAATTTGTCCTTCAAATTGCAAATGATATCTATAGGCCACTTGCCGGTATTCGACTGAGCTGAAAATTGGGTTCCCTATCTGAATCACTAAATTTCATTTTTCAACTGTATTGTTTGTCCGAATTTTCATTTGTCCTAAAAGACAATTTTCTATGAAGCCATGACATTTTCAGGATGATTATAAAACAAACCTAACCTAACCTGATGGGTTCTACGCTATAAGTATTAAAAAAAATAAAAGCTTTTGAGTTTGTGATATAATTGGCTTTTTGCCGAAATGAAAATTCGGACAAACGATACAGTTGGGAAATGAAATTTAGTGATGCTGAAATTTGCTATACTTAATGTAGGTTATCTAATGATGGGGACAGAAGGTGGCCATAGCAACTCTTAAAGCTAGCTAATATTTACACAAGATACACCCGATTATAAGTGACTTTCGATCTGGAAGAGACTGCGTGGCTCTCACAGAAAGATGAACACAAAATTACCTATTTCCGGAAGTTAAAGACGCTGAACAAAATATACACACATTTGATTCAGAGCTATTTATATCCGCATATGGCTACCATCAGAATGTTCATCCTCTAAATTGTTGGTCACGCTTCCATTATCAATTTTTCCGCTACCTAAGGTTGTACGGGATACGTTGTTCTTTAGCGATAAAACTTTACCTCTACTTTTAAATTGTTGTTGTTCTGTATTCATTTGATATATTGAGGTGTTAAATAATAGTTATTTATGATACAAGTGCGGAAAGTAGGTAATTCCCAACGAGTGGCGATGACCAAAAACATGACCAAAAACATGGAGTGTTTATGATCGACACGAGTTGGGAATTAGCTATTCGCACGTGTATCATACAACATTTTACAATGCATCATGCGAGGAAATAAAATAAATATGCATAAAAGATTAAATTTTAATTGTCACGAAATCTCATTCCCGCATAGTGTGCGGGAATTTTGGCCTGAAATCCATTCAGCATGGGCGCGATCCACCACGCGTTCCCATAGTAGGTACAAGCCTTGCTTAGTTTGGGACTAGGTTTGATTTGTGTAAGATTGTCCGCAAATATTTTTTTATTTATTTATATCAGAATCGATTTTTTTATGCTTTACCTTTTCGCATGTGACTCGCTAAGGTCTATCGTAAACGGGAATTAAATTATTAATAAGTGAAAGGCAAAGCAATTCCGCCATTTTCACGTTTCTTATAGCTGACAGTTGCAAGACAGTTGTACCAGCGTTTGACTTCAATAAAATAAAATTCAAATTTAAATGTAGTCGTATATTTCGAAAAAATAATTAATTGTCGCAGTCGGATAAAAACTACCCTACGTGACAGCTAGAATGTACCTATAACAAAAAACATATTTTATCTACACTCATATCATTAGTGCTCTAAAATGCGTTCAGAAACCGTCGGAAATGACCAGCATTATTACAACCAATTTTACTATGACAACTTTTTTGTCTGTGGTAGTAGGTAAAATCTGTACTGTAATGTTATTACAGTACAGATTTTGGTATCGCTATGAGTTTAAATTTGGAACAGCTGTCAAAACTCAAGTAGGTCTCTATTCTTGTAT
This sequence comes from Epinotia brunnichana, assembly GCA_963854355.1. Lineage (NCBI taxonomy): Eukaryota > Metazoa > Arthropoda > Insecta > Lepidoptera > Tortricidae > Epinotia > Epinotia brunnichana. The sequence goes on along the minus strand of OY977945.1, from coordinate 11,696,914 downwards.
CTATAGATATTAAAACAGTTATCGATACTAAACGTCAATTCAGTATGTTATTTTTTTTTTATTCTTTCACTTTTTTTTAATTTTTTTTAATTCTTATTTTTCATTATTAGTTTTTTTATTTTTTTAGTTTTTTGCTTTATTTTACTTTTTTTTCGACTTTTTTCTTTTCTTCTTTTTATTACTTTTTTAAATATTTTTTTTACTAAAAACAAAATTATATTTTCTTACTTTTTTCTACTTTTTCGTTTTTGTTTTTTAACTATTTTTCTTTTTATTTTTTCCTTTTTTTTATTTATTTTTCTTTTTCTTTACTTTTATTAAAACTTTTTTTTTACTTTTTTTAAACTTATTTTTACTTTTTTTTAACTTTTTAAGATATTTCAAGTATTTTACTAGCACTAGTAGCAATGCAGGTAATTTTCCTACGGCTTCTGAACCCATCTTAGAGTACTTATGATATGTGTTTAGATAAAGTAGTGTATGCAACTGTACATAATTAGGCCTTAAAACACTCGTGTGATCCTATTATGAAACGAGCGTCAGCGACGTTTCATAAAACCACACTCGTATTTTAAGGCCTCTCAATATGTATCAGTAGCATAAACTACTATTTCCGTTCATGGGATGCTGAGAACTTAGTTTCAAACTGGCTGATTCTTTTTTTTAATTTAGAGAGTTATTATAAGTGGAGATAAATATACCTAGCCTAAGCCGCCCCACTGAAGAAATAAAACAGCGAAAAAATTATATCAGGAAGCTTAACTTTCTTCTTTGCCGGATACCATACCGTCGCTTTGAGACTTCGCCAAAAGATATCGATCCCATGGTAGTTTTGAACTTACCTACAGCTTCCAGAATGTACGAATATTATTTTCCAAGTTCACTTTTGATCATTACACCAGCTCAAACTAACAATTTTTTTTTACTTTATCTGGCAGTGCTATATATGCACTGCATCCAAATTATGTTATAAAAATATCCCACTAATCTCATCTGTTGGTTTTCAACCGGGAGATCCCCTTGGTCCGGTTTTAGTTTAGCAATTCATTTAGATTTTGATCGAAAATCTACATTTTAATGTCTGATATTTGGACGGTGGTGGTATCCTGGGTGCTGATATTTCCCTCTTAATTTTTTTTCAAAAACGAGATATTCTAACCGGCCAGTTTCAGACAAAAAGACAATGATTTATCAAGATTCCCTCAGCACCCAACATCAAAGAAATTGACAGCAGTAGGTACTCTGCATTTTCAGGCCAGTTACTCAAAACAACATGGCATACAGTATTATAAAATATTGTCCCTTTGTCCAAAATTTATATATTAACTTCGTCGTTGTAGTCACCTTTGGAGTCATACCATAATTTTAGGAAAACTTGATAATATAATCAAAACCACCCTTTCATCCGTCATGAACATTCATTTATATAATGGTTAGCCAAGGCACAGAATAAGTAATAGTACAACAAGGTCGCAAGCCATCCTGCCTATCAGGCACGAAGGTATTGAAATACAAAATCTTAAGTATCCCTACGCGCTTTCCTTTCGTAATATTATGTTACCATAATTTGTTTGCCAAAATTTTAAAAGACAAATGATTTAGATGTACCCTTTTTGACACGCGCAGCAGCGGTGGGACGAACCGCTCTACGCGGATAATCTTTTAGAAACGTCTACCAGCCCCACGGAGCGTTCCCTCCTTACCTCCTGTATATGGGAGTCGGGGGCCTGGTTACTAAAAGTTTAGGCACACTAAGTACTTTCGTGGCATTGTTGCGCCTGGGAGCGATATGTGTTGCCCCACATTGGTGCCTCTGCGGACCCATCGTTGATAGAACCGGCATTCACGGCCTTTCCTGCAGCAAGAGTGCTGGCCGTATCGCGGGGCACGCTTCCACCAATGACATCCTGTGTCGAGCCTTCGCCAGTGCCGGAACTCCGGCTTTTCTAGAGCTGACAGGCCAGGCTAGGGACGACCGCAATAGATTGGATGGCATGACTATGGTTCACTAGAAGTTAGGACGGCCGGCCGCCAGTTTAGGACACTACTTGTGTGGATACCATAGTGCCGTCCCATCTCCCTGATGGGACCTCGATCAGGGCTGGCGCTGCCGCCAAACCTTACTAATTGAGCTGGAGCCAAATTTTTATTTGGAAATACTATTTATTTATAACTAGTTATTGTAATTATAGTTAGTTTTAGTTTTATATTCAAGTTATGAGTATTTCATAAGTAGTTTAGTTTGTATATTGTTATTGTTAATAAACTAGTTACTGGTTTATTTCATATTTAATTTAGTACAATACTTAAAGTTTTTTTTTGTATTTTTATTGTTGTAACTTGTAAATAAATACATCATTGTTAACAATTGTTTACTTATTATTAAATAGATACGTAACGCTTGCGTGAACTAGCAGAATCCATTAATGTAGGTATGTTTTTATTTTAAACAGCGACATTCCATTGTTTCATTGAACATGAAATCTAGTAAAGATTTCGTCATTATCATCACCATTCGCTTGTACTTACCTACCCTGTTACCCTACTGTATTTACTTGGGGTCATGTATTTTCATAATATATGTTTTTTTTAATTTGTTTGATAGGTAAGTCTTTTGAAATTTGAAATCGTCATATCAAAATTGACTGGACAAATCAGCATTCAAATTACTACTTTATCTGAACGCTGCCCCTTAGGGTTATATCTACAGTCGTAAAATAGCGAGCTGGAATAATTACAGCTAACAGAAGTTGAAGTGGCTATAAGCCATTTATCATGCGATTATTCTGAAATCACAATATAATTACGCTAATGCGCGCGCAGCATAGCCGGCTATACATCATTGTTAACGTCATCTAATTAAATTTTATTGCCCATATATTTCCGGGGTTGGAATTTTAATTTATTTTTATCGTCCCAAGCGATGTATGTCATTTGATGTTTAGCTATTGGCATATTTAGATAGATTTGGACCCAAAATTGATGAAGCGATTTCAGAGTTAAAGATTACAAATAACAAAAAAGTTTCTGTTCCACACAACTTTAGACTTACGGTAGATTGTCCGCTACAAATTCACTCAAAATGTATTAGCCTTATTTATTTGGATATTACTAGTATGTTTCTACCAATAAAGTTTAAAAAGATTCTGATAAATGGAATTCATTAAAAATACTGTTTTTATATTACACAAGATTTTCTTTCAATTGTCAGTTTGCTATGCCTGTTTATGTATAATTATTATAACGAAAAAATCCGCCATGGTAGCAATTTAAATAGCTATAATAATATTATAAAGATTGTTAGTTTGTATACGTATGTAGGGCATCTCTGGAACTACTCCAGTTACAAAATTCCTGATTTTACAAGCTTTCCATTAACTTGCAATGTATTTACTTAACTAACTATGTATGTACAGTCAAGGGCACCAATATGTATTCACTCAAAGTATCATAAATATGTATACTACAACAATAAGGGCGGTGTACATATTTTTCAGACTTTGTGGTGTATAGGTACATATTTGTGCCGTTGACTGTACATAAGTAACTATGTTTTTGCGGGTGGAATCTTGCAACTCAGCAGATATCTTCAACCGATTGAGCTGAAATTTTGGGTAAAAGAAAAGTTGGGTTTTGGGTAAAGTTTGGATGACAATTTAATATTATGGTGCCATCGAGCTAATCTGATGATAGTCACAGAAGGTGGCCATGGGAATTCAGTACTTAACAGACGTAACCCCGTTGAGTTTGTGCTCGTTAGAATCGTCTGAATGAGCAGTTGATGACGGTAGGGGAAATACGTACAAAATGACATATATGGACAAAATGACACAGGCGGATTATTTTGAATTTGGCGGACTTTAACGCGAAACTGACAAAGACACCACGTGGCCAGAACTACCTTTTATAATCTGTCAATTTTTGAATGCAACTATTTCATTAGGGTCGGTGTCATGGCCGACGACAGGTATTCACACGTTACGAGTTTTTTTCATAACGATAAAGTTTTTGTTCAAATGGTAAGTTTTTTGCTATCTTACCTATTTATTTAACATTTGTTTCATTCCTTAAGCATTTGTCTGCAAATCAAATAACTTATGTTTAGAAAAAGAGTCCTTGTTATATTTATTTTCAAATTTTACTTTTTTAAAACGATGTACGGACAAAACGACATATATATATAACGGACAAAATGACATAGGTCAATATCTTTTGACATTCATTTTGATCATTCAACGGACAAAATGACATAGGTCAATAGCTTTTGACATTCATTTTGATCATTCAACGGACAAAATGACATAGGTCAATAGCTTTTGACATTCATTTTGATCATTCAACGGACAAAATAACATAGGTCAATAGCTTTTGACATTCATTTTTATCATTCAACGGAAAAAATGACATAGGTATGTCATTTTATCCATAGTTTTAGACATTTGGGTTGCAGTGCGTAAAATGTTCGCATTGGGCTCACGCTTCTTGCGCAGATGTTCTGAGAAGAACTAAGCGTTATATTTGCGAATTATGCAAATAATTATATAGGTTTTATTTATATCTTATTTTGTCCATTAGCTATATGTATTCTCATTTTGTCCAAAGCATATGGACAAAATGGATTATGGGTGATCTCAGTTAAATAATTTTTGTTTTTTTTTCTGTTGTCTTTTGGCTAAAAATGTTTATTCATTTCGATAATCTAAGGAAGAATCAAGATGATGGATATAAACTATAGCTGTGTTGTGAAAAATCAATAAAAAGTTACGATACAAAAACAAAACTATAGGTATGTCATTTTGTACGTACTTCCCCTATACAGAAAAGTACAGTCGGCAATAAAAGCTTGTACCAAAAGTTACATTTCTGACTGAAACTTATTAAAGAATAGACCTTCAAGATGGACTTAGGGTTTATTCCACCGTTCCGCCTGGGTTATGTAATAGCGGGCGGAGCTACAAATAAAACTAAAGCAAGTACTCATCAATAATTTACTAAACATTGAAGGACAAGAAGAGTTTCTATGTCAATAAAAACCTTTTTAACGATAAGCTTGTCACAAAGCTACAGAAACTAACGTTTATTTTCATGTTTCATTGGCTTAATGTGCAGCAATCCAAACGTTATTAACCACTTTGTTTTGACATTAAAGTAATAAATACGTTTACCCAGAGTACCGAGACATCTATTCCAAGATTGGAAAAGTTTGCGCGAACTTAAGTTCATTCGTTAGTGATGAATGAATTATCGTAAATGTTTGCCATGCCTTCCAAAGCAGAATTGGCTCATAGTAAGTCTATGAGGATTCCCTTCAGTGTTTTTTATTTCGAAATTAATAATACAAGATAAAATATAATCAATTCTTATTTTAAAACATATTCAGACATTTCTGTGACTTGGCAGTTTAAAGTAGGTACTACTACTACCTACTCAATTCGAATCACATGTCGAAAATTAAACATTAAAACTCAATACACACAAAAACAGTGGCGGGAATTTTGTTAAATTTTCCAAACTTATTTTCTCGCGATTGAAATGAAAATAAATAATTTATAAAGAAGAAAATAATTTTATATACCTCTCGATTTAACTATCTACCCGAGCCACCGGCAAACGTCTCGGGTAAAATGGCTTCTTCTATGCACTTTTTGTACAATCTACTATTTTTGTCTTTTTATACCACGACGGTGGCAAATAACCTTACCCCGCCTGAATGGTAGGTGCACCATAGCTAATAGACGCCTCCGTCTCCAGTGGAGTAAAATGCCCAGATCCCTCATTGATTTGAGAATCCCTCTCTGACCTTACTCGCCACCAGGAACACAACAAATCACCTGCAGAGCAAGTAGTAGTTATGGCTGCTATCTTCTGTAAGGTGGTAGTACTTCTTTAGTAGCTAGGGCTGCTCCAAATATGAGGAAGATGACATTCCACTGTGCCCATCCCTCTCTAAAAAACGTTAAGCAAGTTACATTGAGAATACCTACCTTAAAAACGTTATACGTGAGAACAAAGCAAGACGTGTCGTGATAGTATACGCAAACGAATTATGCTGCAGAGGTACAGTCAGCCAAGAAAGTGGTTCACCGCTTTTGAACCTCATCATGTAAGTAAGAGTCGATAAACGAGATATTTTCCGCAAACTTTCTTTTACATTAAAAAAAAGCCCAATAAACGACACCTTGTACACCTTAGTTTTCACATGACTTCCTCTAATCAAACTGACGTTTTAAATTAATTTCGACATAATTTCACAGTCAGCTCAGCTCGCTGTAATAGCGGATTTGCTTGGAAACTATTTACACACAAAATCATTGTGTAAATTAATTACATTTCGAATGAAGCTGGTTTATATTTTGCGCTAGTAACGTTACTAGAAATCAATTCACGTAACGATGGAATTTACAATTTGAAACACTTTGTGGAAGCTAATAATTAAAACAGTTCGAAATAAGCTGTATTCTTTCGATATATATTCGCTTGGTCAAACCCGTATAGTTTCCCAAAACATTTGTATATATTCGTAAATCTTTATGCTGTACACAGGCTTATTTAAAGTGTATGTTAGACATGATTTTGCTCTAAACCATGTAGCTAGCTGTCATTATAATTCTATATTTTCAGGCGCTAAGCTGACACGGAGCGTCATATGATATCGGCCATGATGCTATTAACGCCCGTGATCCTCTCTAACTGCTCCATTTATTTAATGTGACGCAGAAAAGGACGTTATATGAGAAAAACCAGGTTAATACTGTGATAAAGAAAAATAATAGAGAGAGAATTATCACTGGGTAAAAATTAGGTATACCTTAGGGTATTATATAATATGAAACAAACAAGTTAAATACTGTGTTTTTACACTACTAACTAGCATTTGACCGCGATTTCGTCCGCGTGAACTCAGGTATTTCCAATTTCAATCCTTTAGAGGATGATTTTCAAGATAAAAGTATTCTGTATTTAAATCTTGAATATAAACTATCTCTATGCCAAATTCCATGTGAATCGATTCAGCTGTTAACATTCATGAGTATAATATAATTATATACATTCAGTTTTTTTTCTTATCTTCGTATTTCTACGTAACTTTATTATAATCATAAATTTACTTACGAAAATGTTGCATTGTAGCATTAGATTGAGAGACCGTATGAAGAGGGAATGGTAATTTTAAATCGTCGATATTTTTTTGATTGCGTTTTATCTTCGTTTCAATAATGATAATCATCATTATTTACTGATTTATCTCAACCATCGTCAATCTGATGTTTATAACCATTTGAACCCCGCTAGTTCGTTATCATGTAAATTTGGCAGATTGTATGTTAGTTAGGTACATAACATTCTTATTTTGATAACAAACAAAAATAATTCCAAAAAATTGCTAAGGAAGCTTGTTTTTTTTTGTAACCTTATACTCGCCATCATTTGTTATCCTATCCTATACTATTAAACGAGCAATATTTGTATATATATATATATATATATATGTATATATATTTGCAATCACGTTCTCGGAAACGGCTCTAACGATTTCGATGAAATTTGGAATATAGGTGGTTACGGGGGCGAGAAATCGATCTAGATAGGTCTCGTTTCCGAGAAAATTCGATTTCTCGAGATTTTCTCGCATAAAGATTTGTTAATGCAATATAGTACATAATTTCACCTCCATTGTCACCGCTTGATTAGACTAATGGTTATAACATCGGCTTATAACGGCCGGGGAATGTTTGTTTTTGCTTTCGTTTTTTATAGACAATGATTTTTCGTAGTATTAAAATCGGGAAAAGCATGGCAGACGTTTTTTTTTTCTTTTATTGTTTTATTTTGTTGTGTCTTTTTTGTTTATCGGACCCTACTGGGAAAAATAACTTATATTTTTTTTATTATGGAAGTTACGGAAATATTTAAGTAAAGTATTTTATGGCACTATGCCTTCTTTTTATCCATAAGGTTATTTAGGTTGAAAAAAGTTAGTTTAGTGATTCGTTAATAATTTTATAATGAAATAAAACCTGTTTAACGCTTTTTATAAGATTTATATTTTCATTGGTCTAAATAGCTCAAAAATAACACCAGCGACATCTATCGAACTGAACTTGAGCCAAAGTTATGCTCGCTAGATGGTGCAAATCATTATCTGAGACTTAATTCTGGCATTATTAATGCCTTTTTTTGAATTTGTGATTCTAAATACTGAGTTATGAATATTATTATTTATAATTTCTGGTTGTAATTTTTCACTCTGTAGGTAAAAAAAATGGTCTATAGAATATCTACTTTAATATTTGAAAATTATATCCGTCGCGACTTTTTTTTTATGTTGAATTATTTTTTAAAGAGCATTGTTTAATGCAAAAGCTACTCACCTAACTCTATCAAGAGAGCTCTGCTCCATCATTGGACCCTGAGCAATTCATATACCTTTTTTTTCTTGGAGAAAATCTGCGAACCAACCTGGCCCCGTAGCATGGATGGTAAGTGACAGGATAAGCGCGTCGTCTCGTTCTATCGAACGGTGTCAGCTAGGGATGGATGCTCTATCTTGTCACTTATCGCGTGATATCCATGCTACGGGGCCTGGTAACCAATCGCGTCACAGAATAAGTAAACGCGTGTATAGATTTAGGTATTTTCTATTATAACTCGTGTAGGTATAACTTTATCATCGGAAACAATAAATTTGGTGAAATGGAACTGATTAAAAATAAGGACTCTCGTAGGGAACCATAATATCGGCCTTTAAAGCCTACGCCAAAAACAAACACCAACACGAGTGGAGGAATGAGGCTGGCTTAAGGTACTCTAAGCTCTTCATAGAAGTAGTGGACACGGGCTGGACCAGAAAACTCTGGAAATCCAGTAGAAAACAACTCTGAATTATATCTGGGGTGTTCACAGGTCACTTCGGCGTCAAGGATCTCTTGGCCAAGATGTCTATCGGATAGTTTAGTTAGACTGTAGAATGTGTGGCGTGGAGGATGAGACTATGGAATACTTATTGTGTGAATGTCATACCCTTGCCAGACAAAGAATGAACTACTTTGGTAACGGTTACCCGCAACCAAAGGAATTCAAGGTGCTCCCGGTAAACTGAATCATCTGTTTTGTGGAAATGATGGAGCAAGCCTGGGAGCAGGTATAAAGGAGAGGGCAAAGGCACAAAAGATCCCACTGGGTCGAAGTGGATCCGAAAGGGCCCTCACCTAGATAAGATAAGATAAGATTATGAAGATTACAGACGTCACATATTCTGTGATTCCGTTTAAGTAGCAACTAATGGAGTGCCAAATGTAATTCTGAGATCCTTGAGGAATCGACGGAACTCCTTAAATATTATCGGCCTACTTATAGCGACTTGGGTGTTTTCTGTAATAATCAACGCATTTGCTTTCGGAAACCAGTTCATGCGGTATAGTGGGAAGGAGATGTTAATGTTTGTTCCTTGGCGAAGTAATGAATTGAATTGAAAGTTTAAACCGAAAACTTTGTTTTTAAAGTAAATTGTGAATACCATTTTTTGGTATAACTTTTTGTATTAGTTGTTTCCTTTATAGTCGGGGGTTTATATTTAATAATTTTTAATTCCAAGGCGAGTTTTTTAAGACCAATGAAAATAAACATCTTTTAAAAATTTAATTAAAAAATACTATAGTAAACTTATTTTCACCCGTCGCCCAGATATTATATAACTAGGAAAAAAACGTCCATCGCCAGGCCGCGGAAAATATTTCGTTTGCTTATAATTAAGTCTGAGGCACGTCGCCGTTCGTTGTAAGTATTATTCACGATGGCTTTTTCGAATTTTTATATTCTACCGTTCAACATAAAAAAAATATTCTGCTTCTTCTTGTTGCTTATCATTATGCACTATAAGTGTATAATTATTATTGCTTTTTTAATCGCCTGGAATAAAAAACGGTTCTCTATTGGAAGGCATAAAGTCATTTGTACTATTATTGTTACGCATAATTGCTTTTCGCCGAAATAGTGATGTGCATAATTCTCATTACGCATAATTATATACGCATAACATTAAAAAGCATAAATACTGAAAGCATAATCTTCATGAAGACTAATGTCAAATAGCATAAGCACAAATAGGCATAATAATCAATTGGCATCATATCAAAATGCATAACAAAAAAAAGTTATGTAAGGCTCATATAGTAATAAAGTGATACCTATCTACCCGTTCAAAATCCCTGAAATTTAGATTTTATCCTATGGTTTTCTTAGTAGTAAATTGCCTAATTTTCATTAGTAGTAAGTTTTAATAAAAGGTTTTTCCGCTTTTTTATAAAAAAAAAACCTCGAAGACGAAAGCGGGAGCAAGGTTCCCTCTTCCTTCTTCCATCTTCTAACCTGTCTGCGATCCGAGTCGGTTTTGCCACTAAGCCCCTGTTCCCTAGTACTTACGCTACGATCACTCTCATTGATTGATCTCAGAGAAAGTCTTCAAGGTTATTTTTTTTTATAAAATAGCGGAAAAACTAATAATATGACAATAACTAAACTGAGTTTTATTCATTTATAAAACTGAAATTATGGATTATGAGATAATGAGAAATATACCAAATAATTATTAGCCCAAACAATAGTATGCGTAATGTGTATTCGGCCAATAAAGATTAGGTCAACTGAAATTATGCTATTAGCGTAGTATGCCAAAAAAAAAAAGTAGTAGGCCAAAGTATTATTATGCGACAGTATTATTATGCCAATATAAATTATGCCAAATCAATTATGCGAAACTATATTAGTCAAAAAAAATGTATGCCAATGAAGGGGATCCCATAGAAACATACACAAACACAAAACAATCACACACACAAATAAATTAGAACCAACAGATAAAATAAAACAAATTATTACGTTAATTAAAATATACAGTAAAATATTTACACAAATACCATATCAAATTAATACCTTTTTAAAAATTACATAAGTACGGTGTAGTGAAACTGTTCAACAAGTAAAATAAAGAAAATCATAACGAAAAGGAAGACTGCCAATATTAGCCATTGAAGAGTTCCAATTTTATTGGGACCAAATTATTGTATCTTAGTCTATATCATATATGCTTCATTATACATAGGTACGCTTGTATAATTTCAAATCGATACTAAAAAAACGATCTGCAAGATTCGATTACATAGAACATACACAGGTGTAGGGAATATAAGGCTTGTTACGCCGAATTAAATTCTGACAATGATCTACCTATTTTAATATAATGTTTCACTACGTGTAACGCATTTCATGAAATTAGGTGGATACATATCCTAGTTTCCATGAATTGTGGTGGAGTTACCTATGTCTACTAAATCCGGATGCGATTAAGTTTCTATGTACCTACATTTACATAATGACACTCATTTCCGTAAAATTATGTTTGCAAGAGCTTCGGATATCAAGATAAATAATTTGAGTTCAAATTGACTAGACTAATTTGGACAAGACTTGTCCAAATTAGGCTAGCTTAGGTGTTGCTTAGGTGTTGTGCTGCTTTGTTTAGCGTACCTATACTGATGTTGTTTTATTTGATAGATACAGTGTAGGTACCTAAATTTTACAGTTTAAGCTGCCTTCGAGTAAATTCGTTTTTGGTAGGTAGGTATAAAAAAGAGTGGACAACAATCGTCAAATCACTTATATTCATGAAAAATCGGGATGAACATCAAGGTTTTATAATTTATGCGGAAAATTAGGCACAAAGATATCCAAAACATGTTGAAATAAACGTTACGTCCTTTTAGTGGATGTCAAAGATATGTAGGTACTCTACTGGGATTAGGTTTTAAGATATACAGATTTGTACTTTTGCACCGTATTCCCTCGTGTTAAGGCAAAAAATGTATACAAATCTTTGTACAATTAATAAGTGTTCCCAAGATCGCCCGTTGTCCGCATGAAAAGATGATTACATTGACAAATGTCTGCCGAGGATCGAGGTCGCTAATCTACTGTCGAGAGTAGCCAATTAATTCTCTTCTTAATATCAATGGGCAATGATTTGTTTAGCTTTCTTTGGAAGCTTCGGGATTCTCTAAATATATATACCCTGTAACGATGAAATATTTGGTAATTGGACTGGCCGAAGCCTCTGGGAATAGGATTTCTGCGCGACCTTTTTTGTTTTTTAATTAATGAAGATTGCTTTATGTTGTACAATCGATCTTCTTTTAGATGTTTCGATTCATTACTGGCGTTCTATGAGTATACTTGCGAAGCACTTTAACGTTCGCGTGACAAAAAACACAAATTGAAGCGATAGTGTTAAATATACGTTTTTGATTTTTTTTGCAAAAAAGTTTAAGCTAATAATCAAAGATGGAAATAATGCCTATGAAGCGTACTTAGACCGAGTTCCAATCATAAAAAAACGGGCCAAGTGCGAGTTGGACTCGCGCACGAAGGGTTCCGTACCATTATCTATAAAAACGGCAAAACAATCATGTTTGTTGTATGGGGGCTCCCTTAAATATTTATTTTAGTCTTTTTTTAGTATTTTTTTTTATAGCGGCAACAAAAATACATCATCTGTGAAAATTTCAAATGTCTAACTATCAGTTCATGAGATACAGTGATAGACGGACATACAGACAGATGGACGTACAGCGGAGTCTTAGTAATAGGGTCCCCTTTTACTCTTTGGGTACGGAACCCTAAAAACTGTGTCAGAATAGCATTCGGGATTTTTAGTTTGCGGTAGAACAATAAATCACATTTTTGATAACGTCATTGCGTACAGAAAAATTGCGCATTGGGTTGCTTACGATTGTTGCTGTCTGAGTTGTCGGACAAATATAGTGCCTCCCTACGGCATTTTTTAAAATGGAACATGTTAATATAGTGTTGTTGGAGTAATCCTGTAAAACCTAGGTATTGCTAAAATTATGATTTGTTTTATTTAATAAGTATAAGATTTTACTGTAGAATAGAGTGGAATTAAAAGGTTTGTTGTGAAAGGGTTTAAAAAGTACCTACCTACATGTTTAAGGATTTTATAAATTATATCTAGTTACTTTAAAAACTCAGAGTTAAAAGAAAAAAAGTAGATACGTACTGACGAATACTTGTCGCATTACGTTTAAAATACAGGACGACATCAAAACCAATAGTGTCCTACCTATGAATTACTCTTTAGTATATTTAACTAGTTAACCCCGCGAACTTCGTATCGCCATTTTCGCCATACAAAACCTATGAGAAAGTAAATTGGTTTTTTTTTCATCACTTTTTCTTTTTTTTGGTTATTCTGCTATTCTGTGCGGAGACATATCTAACAAATCAAACTTCATGGAAATCGGTCCAGCCGTTTTCGAGTTATAAATGGTGTAACTAACACGACTTTGTTTTATATAATTATATAGATATACTTTAAACTTGCTTCAATCAAGTAAAGTTACCTACTCTATGGAGAACTCTCATTGTGATCTGAACATATATATGTTTTTCGGGCTACGTTCTTAATTACCTACGTTATGTTATTATCATCGTTTAGTTAAAATTCATAAGATGGGTAGCCATAATAAACGCATTTTTTTCAACATAAATCGTTTGTATATTAATTTGCTTAAAAAATAACTGAAGAAAAGTGAAAATGGGTCCTTTTTCCCAATAGCCAACCTAAGACCCTAATATCAGCCTTTCGATACCCAGTGGTCAGCCGCTACGTCAGTAGCCGGCGCGGCGGCTGACTATTCGGGTCTCAGTTCTAGGATCTCAAAACCGACCAAGTATTCAGCCGCATCAAAAACTAACTACAGGTGCTGGCTAGTTCAGGTAAGATTTGGATTAGACCATACATACATACATACCATCACGCCTTTATCCCTAAAACTTGTGTTCCAGTGCCACTTTTAGCATAAATGTGGGTATAAAAGATCGACAAAATGTGATGTTGCAGTGATAGGTTGCTAGCCCATCGCCCACAAGTCCCACAACACACTTCAACCCTGTTCCCTTAGTCGACTCTTACGACACCCACGGGAAGACAGGGGGTGGTGCTATTCTAACCCGACACCACACGGGGTTGCTTATAATACTGGAAAATAACGAATTCAACGGTAACATTTCATTCGGAAATTCAAATAACCCAGTGTACGACCGGTTGTGGCTGAGCACTAGACTTTGTGTAAAAATGTAGTCTCCAGTGTAGTCAGCCTCCTCCAAACTATTAATTAAGTTAAATAGCAATTTTATTTGTTTATTACCTGATTTTGATTTAACTTGAATTAATTAGATAAATCTACAGAAAATATATTTAAGTTACGAGTGGCGACCACGTACCGGAAGGCGCTTGCGTGGGTAGACAAGATTGACTGATGACCTGGTAAAGGTCGCGGGAGTCCGCTGGATGCGGGTGGCGCAAGACCGGTCATTTTGGCACTCTTTGGGGGAGGCTTATGTCCATCAGTGGACGTCTTTCGGTTCATATGATAAAGATGATAAAAAAATGTGTTTCAAATGGTCAACAGAGGTCAAAAAGGCTGACCACTGGTTCCTGGTTGACCACTGGTGCCTTTACTGTGTTGCTATTTTATGAATTATTATATAACGGGTAGTAATTAATATTTTTGCAAAATAATTATAAGGTATCTTTTTATTCAATTTCAATATATAACGAAATCTTCACAAGAGTAATTCACCACAATCGCTATTTTTCACTCCTCATATTAACAAAAAAACGTTTTTTTTCTTATTTGTAAGATTCCACAAATGGCACACTTCAATACCAAGTTTTAATCATTCCGAAATTGAATAGCTCGAAGGATTCTATGAAAAAAAATTAAGTTGATAAATCCAGATTGTACAGAATTGCGAATAGGAAGAAACGCCTTTAATTAAAAATGAATACTGTAAAGAATAAATAATAAAATTAAATTGCAGACGTGCAGGATTACGAATAAATAGGTAGAAACACTTTTGTGTAATGCCTAGAATAAACCTAGTATAATATAGCTATTATAGTTGGTTTATGACTTAAGAGTGCTCTTCGAAAAAACGCTCGCTCAGAATTCGGTATTTTGACACGCGTAGTGCGTTTGTGTGTGTAAATACTACTACCACCCACACAAACGTACCTAACCCCCCCCACATGCACAGCGAGATCGCACCAGCCGCGGGTGCCGTCCCTTTCTAGCTATATGTAAGTGCGATCGGGATAGAACTAACCGCGGAGCTTGCCGATGCAAATAGCTGTATAGCGCACCGTTGGAATTCACTCCGTGACCGATATTGATACTTGCACTAAAAAGTGGTAAGTATTACTTCGCTAACATGATGTTCTAGAACATCATGTTAGCGAAGTTAGATAACTTGAATAAAGTAAGTATTTGATTTTTGAGCACAAGTTTTCTATTTGTATTAAAATACTATGATATGACAAAGTATATTTAGTTTCGTTTTTTTAGTATAAAATAAACTAACGAGTTTTAAAGTTGTCAGTAATAAGAATAATAATTTGTTTTACGGATATTAATAGTTTGCATGTTATCTGAGTCTTATTTATGTATAGTAATGTAATGAAATTATACCAGTAGACCCACTACTAGGAAATTACTAGGTACTTACGTATTCATTTCTTGAAGAAATTTTTTTTTGTTATGGACAGTAAAAAAAAACTGCCCTTCATAGAAATTGCTATGTCCGTTTTTTACCAAAGGAACTGAAAATTATAAATTATACAAACACAGCGTTTTATCTAGAATGCAATTAATTAATGCGTGATTTTATTCAAAAGCCTAAAACCTCAGATGATAAAAAGGAATAGATATGAAACGGGGGCTTGGCGCGTGTCGGTGCGACATGGCCAAATGGGCATGTCACTGCCCACCGCATGTTAGTCACAATTTGCCGTGAATCTGAAATGTTATTCCACGTTTACTCAAAATGCCGAATTGTAGCGTGGTTACATGCAAAAATAGGAATGAAACTAAAACCTACATGAATGGTGGAGTCACGCACCACATGTGAGTATTAGTATTTTCACTTAAGTCAGTAAAAACTAATATTTTAATAAATAAACGCAACGCCGCATCATTTCTCGGGATCGAACTAACATATCGAACGAAAAAGCATATTTTTGTTCTATGCGTTGTACATTGATCGTTCAATACAGTAAACCACGGCGCAATGTATTAAACCACTATGGATATGGACGATGCTTGAATTTTTTAGTGGTACGGCCGCTGCTTGGCGTCGCAAACTAGAGCGGTGCCAAAGTGCAGTTACAATTTACGCGTAATCGATAAAATAGAAGTACGATATCATACTAGTTATTTTATTTCGACTACTTTCGCTGTTTTATTTTATTTAATTACTTGTTTTGGTTGGGTGCCTATCTTAAAGGAATATATAACATACTAATAAGATTAAAAGGCACAAAATGTTTACGGTATTTACTAATAAGATTTTCACTAAGTTGCAGTATGAACGGTAAATAGACATATTAAAATTGTATATACAAGTATATAATTTAGTTGCAAATGGCTTCAGAACAACTTAAAATGTGATATTATTACCAATATTTTTTTTTTAAATGAGTATTTTTTACTTTCATTTCAAATGTGATAATTGAAGAAGAAATCTCGGTTTCTTATTACAGTTTTCCAAAGAATCCGATTAGGTTCTAAAAAAATGGATAGATGCTACTGGCAGAGGTCCTAACTGGTTTCCTGTACAGAGTGTGAGAAGAGTTAATGTGTTCGTAACATTTTCAAGAAAAATGTTTCCAACCACTTAATAAGAGCCGTACACTTTTCGAATATTTGACACCTCGCTTGCTTGATACCTAGGTGTAAAATGTATGGTAACACATCTTCGCACATCTTTGGTGGATACTCGCCCTTAGCCTTAAATCTCGTAATATGAGTAATGGACATATTATTTCGCGCCAAAATGCGAGTCGGATCGGCCTGGTACCTACAGGTCAAAAATATCGATGTGACCAGAGTTTTAAATGTATGTGAACACGATTTTATAAAAAGCCGTTTATGTTACTCTGTAGGTATTCGTCAATATTTTTTACTTTTGCGATTTATGGTAAGTTAACAACACGTGTTATTTAAACTTGTAGCTAGAAGTTTAAATACCACCACATAAACTTACCATGTTGTTGAAGTTGTTACCCATCAATATCATAACATAATATTAATTTTAATATCAATGTCGATAAAAAATAATTTTAACGTTTGTCGCCCCCCTAGTGTAGTGCGTTTAAGCCAATCACAGCCCTTGTTTGCATGTTGCCGTAGACTCACTGGCAACGCCCGAGTCTTTGTTTCTACACGGTTCAATGTGTGTGCCTGTGGGCGCGGCGGTGGGAGAAAACTGGGGACATCGGTTTTGGTTGAAATTAAGCAGTACGGCACTTCTCCCTTTTTTTATGTTCTGAGCCTAAAACCTATGTCACTTATTAGGATTCCGTACTCAAAGAGTAAAACGGGACCCTATTACTAAGACTCCGCTGTCCGTCTGTCTGTCTGAATGTCTGTCTGTCCTTCTGTCACCAGGCTGTATCTCATGAACCGTGAAAGATAGAGATTTTCATAGATGATGTATTTCTGTTGTCGCTATTTATAACAAAAAATACTAAAAAACAGAATACATCTTTTTATTTTTATTTTAGTTTTTATTTGTTTCTTTTTCTTTTACAATCTTACACAAATCGACCTTGCCCCAAACTAAGCAAAGCTTGTACTATGGGTACTAGACGACGATAAACATACTTATATAGATAAATAAATACTTAAATACATAGAAAACATCCATGACTCAGGAACAAATATTTGTGGTCATCACACAAATAAATGCCCTTACCGGGATTCGAACCCGGGACCTCCAGCTTCGTCGGCAGAGTCACTTCCAAGTTACTAACTAGGCTACAGGGGGCTCCTATACAACAAACGTGATTTTAGATATAGATATTTTGCCGTTTTTAGATATAGGTACGGAACCCTTCGTGCGCGAGTCCGACTCGCACTTGGCCGGTTTTTTTTAACATTTATTTCGAAATAAAGAGTGATACTCGGAAATGTCGAAGGGAAGGTCAATCGTCGAATCCGACTCGGCTGGGCAGCATTCGGGAAGCTACGGCACATCTTTTCGTCCAATATTCCGCAGTGTCTCAAGACGAGAGTCTTTGACCAGTGTGTGTTGCCAGTGATGACATATGGCACGGAAACGTGGTCGCTTACTATAGGCTTCATAAGAAGGCTCAAAGTCACTCAAAGGGCAATGGAGAGGGCTATGCTGGGAGTTTCTCTGCGCGATCGCATCAGAAATGAGGCTATCCGCAGCAGAACCATGGTAACCGATATATCCCTCCGAATTGCTAAACTTAAGTGGCAGTGGGCGGGGCACATTGCACGTAGAACCGATGGCCGTTGGGGTGGAAAGGTTCTTGAGGGCAACCACGTACCGGAAGGCGCAGCGTGGGTAGGCCCCCCCGCAAGGTGGACTGATGACCTGGTAAAGGTCGCGGGAGTCCGCTGGATGCGGGTGGCGCAGGAACGGCCATTGTGGCACTCTTTGGGGGAGGTCTTTCGGCTGATATGATGATGATGATGATTATGACTCGGAAATGTAATAAAACCACGTAAAAATCTCCCTTTCCAGTGTAAACCCCCGGTGTGTGTTATTATTATATATAAACGAAAATAATAACTAAATGCAAGGTAGGATCGTGCTGTACTTAACAAACGCCATATAAGCTTGTTTTTTAAAAAGTTTTTTATTCATCTTGTTATTTTCAATAACCCTGCATATTATGTCGCTGGTTCGTGGGTACTTGTACAGACAAATCACACAAACCCAAACAAGATAGGTCTATCTATTTTAGTTTAGGAGTTCCCATGACCACCTTCCATCATCAGATCCTGGAAATCATCCATCACCAAAGTGTTTACCAAGACAAAACAGATGAGCCCAAACTAGATGGGTTTATCTAGTTTAGTTTAGGAGTTCCATGACCACCTTCCAGCTCCATCATCAGACTCTGGAAATCATCCAGCATCCAAGTCTTGCCGTGCCATGACCAAATAAATGAGCCAAAATTCGATGGCTTTATCTTGTTGAGTTTTAGAGTTGCTATGGCCACCTTCCGACTCCATCATCAGACCAGCTCTATGATATTATGGCATTGTCACCGAAGATACTTAATATAAGAAGATAATTGTACCTAATTTGAAGATTTCGCCCAAACTAACATACATACATACATACTGACTAATCATAATGGCCGTTGGGGCGGGGAGGTTCTCGAGAGGCGACTACGTACCGGAAACTGCAGCGGACCCTCCACAAGGTGGACTGATAGTAACAAGTAAATAAATTAAATCTATCAAGTATCACGATCACTCGTACAATAATAATTGACTATAGAACGCGTAGTTTAGACAAAAGGATCCAACCCACAAGACATCATCATTGAAATGTATGACTTTTGTTATAGGTAGAAGGTTCAATTTTAAATGTTTCGTATCCGGTGGGTTTGAGCCTTTTCGCTACACTACGTCTTATCTGGCAGCTATGCAATTCATAACTTGTCTCGATTAGCCTCACGAATGTATCCCCAGTATAGTTTGACCCCGAGGTTGGTAACAACTATGCCTAGTCGGAGATCAAAATAATATTATTTTATCTTAAGAGTGGCCGGTTAGCTTCGTGAATAGCCACAAATAAACACACTACACGTCTGTCTCGGAGGGCTATTCAGCCGGTACTGAGATATATTCCCGCGCGACGGTAAATTTATACTAGTTTTGAATAATTATTTATAAATATAAATTTTGACTAAAGTTATATTTTTTGGACTGGATCTTGTTTGTACAAGCATGAACTTTAATGTTGTGTAAGATTCAATACACAAATAATTCAACAATAATGAGAAAATCCTTGAGTTTTCAGTAAGATTTTGTTGACAAATATGGTGTAATTGAGAACAGTTTACATATATATACGTGCAGAATAAGGAAAATTCGAGGCGGCTAGGCGCAATGGCAACATATTACGCTAGTGAAAATAGAATAAAACAAGTAGGTTCTCATATAACATCATGGAGTATTAGGGGCTCAAACTTATGACTCTGCGCTCTCTTCAGAAAACTACTGTCGGTAATCGGGTATTTTCGGTTAAAGTATTCAGTAATTCGTAAATTGGAGGCGGCTAGGACCAATATAAGGAGTTTACCTATGCAAATAAGTAATCAGGATCTAGAAAAAGCTCTCCGTTTCTTAGAATTACAACGTCAAAAATCCGTCATTCTCGCTTATTCCTGACCAAAAAACGAGCGCCCTCTTAAAAGCTTTCTTTACTTGAACTTTACAAACGAGCATGAGAAGTGAAAAGGGTGTGTTTTGATAATGGCATGGCATCCCAATCGAGATTCGATAAGGCAGTTGTCATCAGCATTCTTGATTTTTTTTCTATTTTAATCCTGGGACAGAATTGCTCGTAAACTCTTTAATCATTTGATACATCTCTAGATAAAAGTAATTCAATGTTTAAGGGAAAATAATGCCTGACGTTTTATTTTTATAAACAGTGTAAAAAAGATTGTTTTTAGGCCAATCAAATTAGAATTTTTCGAAGAATTAATTCCCAGAAAGCTGGAAATCGTTTTAATACTTTAATTTGGTCTTAAATACGTGTAATCTGAGTTTTCCCAATCCCAGTAGGTGTGCATAAATTTTTGCTCTTTTTTCATGTAGTACAAAAACGGTACTACGGACAGAAAATGTATTCCATTCAATATTAAAGAGGGTCAAATCAAAGGTTAGAAACTGAGACAATTTTGTCATTTAGGTCCAACTTCCATTTTGCGACTTTTCAAGACCAACATATCTTTGAAAAAAATATAACTGCTGGAAAACCCATGGAATAAAAAAAGTGGAAAATAAAATTTCACATTATATACATTGACTTCCTTTAATATTGAATACAATACATTTTCCGTCCTGTTTTTGTGCTACATGCAAAAAGAGAGCAAACATTTTGCGGTTAATAGGCTCCCAAAAGTTATGCACACCTCGTGGGATGGTGCAAATTCGGATTAAGTACATACATTAAGGACCATATTAAGGTAATTAAAACGATTTCCAGCTTTCTGGGAATTAATTCCTCAAAAGTTTTTTTTGGATCTAATTTGCTTGGCCTATTTGTTATCATAGTAAATATAAACGAAATAAACGAACAATCATTATTGCACGATCGGTAGAGGTTTTTTTAACAACTGGAAAGGGCATGTTTTAATACTTCAATTACTAGTCATAACGAGTTTTTCTTAAATATAAATTTAAATCGCTAAAATAAAGGTACATTTTTAGATTCCTATTGTAGCAATAATCATTCACTTATCAGAAGATAATCTTGTCTGAACCATTAAGTACGCCGAAGTTAATTTAATCCGCCGAAGTTAAATCATTGAAATGTGAGTACTAGGGTGTTGCTTAAAAACCAGAAATTTGAAATTTCATTGAGACACCCTCTTATATTGTTCTAATACGTAAAAAAATAACTCCTGTTTTTTATTTTTATTTTTGGATAAGATTAAGGGGTCGCTCCCGAATTTTGAAATTCTTATTCTCCAAAGTAATTTTTTTAAATTTTTAATATTTTACTACCTACTTTTTTGAGCTGCACTTGATAAATAAGAAATAAACAATTGAGAAAATACGAAATTCTGTCACTAAATGTTTGACGTTTATTTGAAATCAAATTTAAAGTCTTAAAATCATCGCCAGAGTCCGTGTTTAGCATATTATTAGCACAATAAAATTCATTTTTTAATTAATGACCGACAATTTGTGATGTTTTCAAGTTATTCATTAGCCATCGTCATATGTAGCTCATTAGACGAGTAGTTAAATGTTAAAATTAAAAAATATATGTATTACTATGGAGATATGCAAACCTTAAAGCATTTCAAAAATCAGTAGGTCTAGCCCCCCCCCCCCCCTTACTTCCCCTAAATCTAATCCAAAAATAAAAAAAGCGGCCAAGTGCGAGTCGGACTCGCACATGAAGGGTTCCATGAAATAAATTGCGGTTTACGATTTATGACGTATTAAAAAAAAACTACTTACTAGATCTCGTTCAAACCAATTTTCGGTGAAAGTTTGCATGGTAATGTACATCATATATTTTTTTTAGTTTTATCATTCTCTTATTTTAGAAGTTACAGGGGGGGGGGGACACATTTTACTACTTTGGAAGTGTCTCTCGCGCAAACTATTCAGTTAAGAAAAAAATGTTATTAGAAACCTCAATATCATTTTTGAAGACCTATCCATAGATACCCCACACGTATGGGTTTGATGAAAAAAATTTTTTTTGAGTTTCAGTTCTGAGTATGGGGACCCCTAAAACTTAATGTTTTTTTTCGATTTTTGTGTGAAAATCTTAATGCGGTTCACAGAATACATCTACTTACCAAGTTTCAACAGTATATATCTCTTATACTTTCGGAAAAAAAGTGGCTATACGGACGGACAGACAGACAGACAGACGGACGGACATGACGAATCTATAAGGGTTCCGTTTTTTGCCATTTGGCTACGGAACCCTAAAACCAGACGTTATTTTTTTACGTATTAGTAGGTACAATATAAGAGGGTGCCTCGAGGAAATTTCAAATTTTCGGTTTTTAAGCAACACCCTAGTGGGTACTTATAACAGATATTGATGTTGTTAATAGTCACTAAGAATTATGAACGAATAACTGATGAATATTTAAACCTTATAAAGTATCATTATAGGAGCTTTATTTAGACACAAATCAGATAATTTAAAATAAAATTAACATTAATTAAAGAATTACGCCCACAATTTGTCTGCTTTGCCCAAAGGTTGACTGGTAGAGAATGCTTACGGCATTAGGTCCGCCTTTTGTATAAATGTGGTGGGGATATCTCTAAAATATGCCTCCACCGTCATATTTTGTGTCGAATCGTGTCCCAGGACAGGTGTTTGTTGATGTGTTGGGTTCACTTGGCTCGTCAAGAATGTATATGTCGCAGGGAAATGACCAAAACAGAGATTTGAACAAATCTCTAATGGATATGCCCAAATCAGGCTGGGTGTTAAAATGTCGTTTCAGGGATTTGATCAAATGACTGATTTTTTCTATGCAAATGATAAAATGGAGTTGCCATTTTAACAGCGCGCATTTTTGGTGCAGCGCTTCTGGTATGTTTGCAGAGGCTAACACGGATGGCTTTAAAACAATATTGAGGAAACGTGTTGCCTCTGTGATGAGCAGAGTGCGAGCCAGTACCAACAGCCTTCTGAGTGTTGTGCTGGACAGGTTCGACTGCCCTGTAGTGAGGCACTGGAACTCCATTCACATGGGTGATAGGCCTAAAATATTTGACATTAAATAATAAATAATAAAAGTAATTGTTCAAGAATGTTTATTTTTTTTATATATAAACAAATTGACATTCGCAGAAATATTATTATTATGTATTATTTTTTATATTGACATTGCTATATTCCTTTTCTTGTTTGTTTTTAATGTATAATTTGTACTAACCTCTAGTTTGTAAGTATGTGTATTGTAATTACCTACCTAAGCACTAACATTTATATGGACCCTGAGTCTGAAATAAATAAATAAATTAAAAATTAAATTAAATTAACACCTTGCGTGATTTCTTCATATCCCTTAAAGATTTGTTCAAATCTCTGTTTTGGTCATTTCCCTGCGACATATATATATTACTGTAGGTATACAATTTTGTAATTTGATACATTAGGTCCGCCTTTTGTACGATGAGTTTTCTTTTGTGCAATATAGGTTAAAACATTAAATATTTCGTTCCCGTACAAAAAATACCGGTTTCCGATCCCTGGTCGAAATGCACAGACAGCGGTAGCGGTGCGGTGCGGTGCGGCACGGAGGCGGTACCGGTTGTAATGTTCGAGCTAATATGAAAAGGTCCGCACATAATACCGCGCCGCGCCGCGTCGCGCCACCGCTGTCTGTGCGTTTCGACCTTTATTTGTGCTTGATTTCAATAAATAACTCTTAAATTTAATAGCCTTTAAGAATGTACCTACTACAATTGATTACATGCAAATGTCAATAAAATATTTAGCATAGATACTTACGCTAGTTGTGCCTACTTATCTATGCAATAAAAGTAAAAGTTAGTTTTCTATAGAGACTCGTAATCACCTGTACACAAACTGTTAAAACAGTTTAATTTTCAGGGATATTAGATTATTGTGCCTTGTAGGTACAGTATATCTTTGTTTAGTAATATAGTCGAGTAAATACTTCCTTTCTTGTTTAATATTAAAGCATTTAATTAATAAACACAGACAACAGCGCACCTCATACAACGCGGCCTGAGAACAATTGGCATCAAATATCATAAGAACAATCACAAATTTAATGTTATTCAAAACGTCTGTTCACAACCAAAACACATTTTCCACTATATTTACAGATACAGACATGATAGGTGACCCGTGGGCTGTCATTCGGCACGTGTCGTGTCGACCCCGAGATCACGTGTTGCCTACGAGCAAGGATCTGGCGTTGCCAGCGTCTTGGGAAATGAGACATGCGATCATACTACACTTTGCTTTTAAAAGTTGAATTTATAGGCTGATATAAATTAAGGTTCATAATTTTACTTGATATTGTGATTCAACTCACTGGATCAGTGCCGCAATTCCATTTGTCTAAATTGACAAAAGGGCTTTGTTTCATATATCTCCCACATTCTGAATTTGAAAGAGATACATGAATGTGGTGTGGATATCCCAGCCCTATGATATGCGTTTGTCGTAAAATTTTGTGCCGAATTCGTACCCCAAGACAAGTGTTTGTTGGTGTGTTTGGTCGTCAAGAATGTTTATATGCATGTTATGTACTGTATACAGTTTTGCACCTTCACCTCATGCAAAACAGGCACATGTGGTGACGTCAAGTTGTGAAAACCTAGCCCATAAAATCCGATATCGTACTTTAGGTAATACTGAATAGATAAAGTAAGCCGACGCTTAAAACAAATTATGTGTTTTTGACATGTTAGCTCGGTGACCGTGAAATCGAAACACGGTGAAATGCAACAGGTAACAAAAAATCCTGATTATCATCTCTTCACTGGCAAAATTAAAAAAAACGGCCAAGTGCGAGTCGGACTGGCACATGAAGGGTTCCGTAAAATAAATTGCGGTTTACGATTTATGACGTATTAAAAAAAAAACTACTTACTAGATCTCGTTCAAACCAATTTTCGGTGGAAGTTTGCATAGTAATGTACATCATATATTTTTTTTAGTTTAATAATTCTCTTATTTTAGAAGTTACAGGGGGGGGACACACGCATTTTACCACTTTGGAAATGCCTCTCGCGCAAACTATTCAGTTTAGAAAAAAATGATATTAAAAACCTCAATATAATTTTCGAAGACCTATCCATAGATACTCCACACGTATGGGTTTGATGAATTTTTTTATTTTGAGTTTCAGTTTTGTGTATGGGAAACCCCCAAAACTTAATGTTTTTTTTCTATTTTTGTGTGAAAATCTTAATGCGGTTCACAGAATACATCTACCTACTTACCAAGTTTCAAGATTATAGCTCTTATAGTTTCGGAAAAAAGTGGCTATGACATACGGACGGACAGACAGACAGACAGACATGAGGAATGTATAAGGGTTCCGTTTTTTCCCTTTTGCTACGGAACCCTAATAAGGCGTAAAGAACAAGTGGATTGAAGTCTTAAATGTATATTTTTCCTATATTATGCTGCAGCGAAGCGAAGAAACACGTTATAATTTAGAGCTACTAGTCCAATGTGTTTTGTGGTGTATGGTTTTCGTCACCCGACACTATTCTTGTCGCGCGTACATCGCTGCTAGTGACGAATGGGAGCCATTTATCGCCGCAACCGGTACACTCGCTCTAAATCTGCTTTTCAATTAAAAGGTTCAACGAAATTTAGGGTTGAACAATGAAATGGTAAATGGGTCGTTTGACGTTAGATATCTATGATAATTGGAGAAATATTCTGATTTTAGTGATCAATTTCCAATGAGACATACAGGCCGTTTGTAAAAAAACCGGCTAAGTGCGACTCGGACTCGCGCACGAAGGGTTACGTACCATTATCAATAAAAATATTTATTTTATTCTGTTTTTAGTATATGTTGTTATAGCGGCAACAGAAATACATCATCTGTGAAAATTTCATCTGGAATTATCACGTTATCAGTGAGATGCAGCCTGGTGACAGACAGACGGACGGACGGACAGCGGAGTCTTAGTAATAGGGTCCCGTTTTACTCTTTGAGTACGGAACCCTAAAAAAGCGTTATTTTGTGTTTGACGAGCGGTTAGCCTAGTGGGTAGACTGGGTAGTGACGCTGCCTACGAAGCTGAAGGTCCTGAGTTCGAATCTCGGGAAGGGCAAGTATGTGACGAGCATGAATATTTGATTGTGAGTCTATTTATATCCATTAAATATAATAGTCTTGTCTTATTAAGCTTACTATGGGACTAGTTCGATTTGTGTAAGATTGTCCCCTAATATTTATTTATTTATTTAAATATATCGTCGTCGAGTACCCATAACACAAGCCTTATTGAGCTTACGACAGGGTTAGTTTTATTTGTGTAAGATTTATTTATCTATTCTGAAATAATATGAAGTTAATTATTATTCAAATTAATCAATGAAATATTAGTCGTCTATTTCTGGCGTCTGAATAGGTATAAGGAAAATATTTGAAAGCATATTTGGAAGAGGTATTTCTAACACTCAACGAACCCAATCGTTTTTGTTGAAATCCGCCCACCTACGCTTGCTATTTGAACGGGACATAATTACCTACCTAATACTGCTACGTCCTGAAAACGCGACTCCGGTCGCCATTATTCATATAATTGCACAGGACTAAATTTACAAAATAATTACATGAGACAATAGGTATATGTAGATCTATAGGTACCTATACGTGTCTCTTTTAACTGTTTTAAATCAATCTAAGCGAATCATTTAAAGTTTGATTATCTAGTAAAGTAAATACGTAACGTTTTGAACGCGCGATTAGACATAAATTAATATCAAGTAGTTTTTAAAAAAATACAGTGGTTTTAATTTATAATGTTTCTCTAGTAGGTATAAATATGTTTATATCTTGGACTAAGTCTAAATTTACATGATATTATTTGATGAATGGATTAAGAGTGAGCTTGTTGAGGCGTAGCTTTTAACATGTTCGTTTAATATTTTCATGAAAAAAGAACACTTAATACCTTAGTTACTTATAATGGCGGAAACTATACAGCCAAGACTAAAGTAGTTTAGCGTAGTTTTTCGTCCGTCACAGTAAGTGTGTGAAATTATTTTATATTTTTTTTCAAAAACTATTCAACCTATCAAGTTAAAAATAATTTTCCTATAAAGTTTTTATAAAGTTTTACTTTTGAGATTTTTTTCATACTTTTAAAACTTATGGTTCAAAAGTTAGAGGAGGGGGACACATTTTTTTTTACTTCTGGAGCGATTATCTCCGAAAATATTAACATTATCAAAAAATTATTGTAGCAAACCCCTATTTATTTTAAAATACCTATCCAACAATATATCACACGTTAGGCTTGAAATGAAAAAAAAAACACTCCCCACGTTACGTATAGGGGAGGTACCCTAATAAAATTAAAAAATCGCTTTTTTTTCTACCACTTTGTCGGCGTGATTGATATACATATTAGTACTAAATTTAAGCTTTCTAGTGCTAACGGTTACTGAGATTATCCGCGGACGGTAGGACAGACAAAGCGAAACTATAAGGGTTCATAGTCGACTACGGAACCCTAAACCCTACTATAGGTTTATATTTTACTATTATGTTGACATGTAATTTTTTATTACCAATAAATTATGAGTATGAGTATGAGTAAAAATAAAATTCAGCGTTGTCTCCCCGCTTACGGCCTATGGGACAGTCCGCCCGCCAAGCGGCGCCCTCCTTAGAAAAAGCGGAGCCAGATCTCATTGCTGGTTTTAGACGGGCCTATGCAACAGAACAACAATAAGAGGAGATACATTCAAGAAGTTACAAAGATCTAGATCTAAGCGATTGAGCCAACAAAATTGATCTGTCATGCGCACGGTCCTTATTACACCGCGAGAACGCGATGTTGGCAAAGTTTACGTTTAGTTTCCGCCGCATTAAAACTGATTTTAGTAGTTTTTTCGCAATCAGGCCCCGACATCCTTAATTTTCAGCAACAGGAGATTTTTTTCTCTTTTAAATCATGGCAGTCTGCTAGGTATAATAACAACATCCAACTCTATTATTTAATAGAAAACTAAAGTACGTAATCAGAATGAGGGGCCGGGAGCCGATAACAAGCTTCATCGTGATGGTCACCGGAACAATCAGAGCGAAAAGAACCCGAGATGACTAGCAACTATTTATTATGTGAGTGGCAGTTACATTCGTCAGGGAAAAGTGCCAAAGAAAAAGGGAGACGGTGAGGACAACGACCCAAAATATCTAATAGTATTGATGCCGACTAATTATTTAAATCTAACTACTCCCATAGTTAGCTCAATAAGGCCAGTGTTACGGGCACTAAACGACGATATACTTAATAAATATAAAACTGAAACACATAGAAAACATCAAAAATTCAGAAATAAATATTCATGCTCTAACACAAATATTCGCTTTTACCGGAACTAGAACCCAGGATCGTCAGCTTCGTAGACAAGGTCACCATCCACTAGGCTTTTATTTATTTTATTTTATAATTATTTAACATCATCTGTCATGAGTCATGGGCCAGCATTACAAGGGGCTAAGTAAACCAGTCGTAAATAATTTGTAGGTGCTTTATTGTAATCTCCAAACTTTCCAAGGAACTTTGCTAATTCTAAATCACCGATCAATGTACCCTTAAGTTTCGAGGATAATTAAATTTAGATGGCATTTATGAATTCCAACGTCCATTGCCAGGCCTAAATATTGCAACTAAGAATTTAATTCTAATTTGATTGCCAAATTCCATTTCTATATCAGTGCGCCGTACAGTTACGCATTTGGTTTTGCGCTTTGGCATGAAAGAGGCGATGTGATCGAATCATGTCAATTGGTTAAATACATTCGGGAAGGAGGGCCCATATTTATCTTTATCTATTTACTAGTTATCCTGGTCGTGTTTACATTGGTGGCGGTGGTATATTTCTCATGTCCGTCTTAATTTTATCTATTTCTGGCTATCCATTGACTCTTAATGTGTTTACTGATGCCATGATGAATCTATACATTCTTTCTCAGTATGGCTTACAATTAGTAGATTATTAATAAAGCTACTAGAATAGTTGATTTAGATAATACCAGTTTTAAAATGGACGTGAAACAATTTAAAATTATATAACGAATATATTAATTTTTATTTTCAGGTAGGTATTTTATTATTATCATGACCAATATTATTATTTTAATAATATGATGATAATACTTTTGTTTTTCTGTAGTCACAGTTCTTACGTAGCCGAATTTCTTTATGTTATTTATATACGAACTATTGACTGATAGATAATTTCCAATAGAATTCAATCCGCCGCTTGAATGTTGAAATTATATTTTGCAATAAAGATTTAACAAATAAATCTAAAAGAAAATATCAATTATGTTAAAAGTATGATGGAAGTCAGAATGAGTGCAACCCCGAAGTGAGGGGAGGTGATAAACGCGCCACATGTCAAGGCAAAGCTGCCTGACAAGTTAAGCCCTTCCTGGGAGGCCCACACTGAGAGTTTGATTCCCATTTAATATTGGCATTCTCCTGCAAAATGCTTTTTGAATCCCGTGGCTAGAAGAATTGGGAGCGCAATGTCGTGCAAATTATTGCGTTTGCTGATATTGAAATTGTTTAGTCGTTAAATTTTACTCAATTATTTGATAATGAATAAAACTATACTATACTTTGTAGTTTCATCATGATCATCATCTTCAGCCTATACACGTCCTACTGCTGGGCACAGGCCTATTATCATGGATGACAGGCCTATTATCAAAATATAATAGCATAGATTTTGGGTATCTGTGTAAGTATAAGCTGTTTAGACTTAAACAGCTTCAACCTACACAGCAGCAAGCTAAACACAAACTTAAATTAGAAACAGGTTTGAATATATTTTGGATAGGTACTTTGAAAAATGTAGCCATCTATAAACGAAATTTTCAACCTCATAGCCACTCCTTATTTCACGGGTATTCTTTTCTTTGCAAAAAAATACACATTTGGTAAATCAGTATACCTACTGATTTACCAAATGTGGCTACCGCCAGATAACAAGTTTCAAATAGTATTAAATTCTTTGCACACAACTAAAATTCAAACTAGAGTTTGCAACGTTTTTAAGTACATACAATCCAATCTTAAATTCTGAAATTACTTACTTTGAAAATACTTACTGTTATAATTTTTAATTCCGACTAGCAAATTAGTTTTGGTAATAATACCGACAATACCAATCATTATAAATAATTATGAAACTTTCATACTTTTACTCACCAACTGTAACCTCATTTAGCACTTATGTTATCATTTCCAACTGTCAAAACGGCACTCAAAGTTGACAAGTATCCAATCCGTGAAAGCGGGAACGTTGAAACACTAGCACGGAGAGCGGGTCGGCAAGTTGGGTGGCTGTGGGACCGGGAGCGACCGCCACTTCCAGGCTCCCGAAACACACTGGAGCAGCCATCTCGACGGAGTCTGCGTAATGGAACAGCCCTACACATTGCTATATGAGAATAAACGCTAATAAATTACGTACATCGCACACGCGTAACGCTAACAGTGCTGTGCTCCTGATTAGTTTGAAGTTTCCGCTAGACGTCAGATACGCGAGCGAAGATTGTGCATGTGATTTCAGCGGAATTAGCTCTTTTGATCGTTCCCGATGTTTCTCTTGAGTTTATTACGGTCACGTCATCGGCTAAGAAATTCATTTTTTGGCGTTATATACCGAGGGTATGAATATTTTTTTTCAATTCGACTTAATTTTCATACTTTTTCTGTTTTGTTAGTATTTTTTACGAGACAAGATGGCCATTTTTCTAGGTCACTGAGTTTTTGTTCCATTACGTAACATCTGTTCATATGAACATTAAAACTAACTCTTCGCGAAAATGCGTAAAAAAGTGGAATATCTTACATAAAATCAAGGTAGAATTCGTTAAATTTTTTTAATTCTAATTTGAACGGTAGCCCAACAGTCCAACCGACATCGCTGTTTTCATTGAACATTATTTAGACTTACCTACCTATGTTTTATTTGAATGAGTTAGAGTAACGTCTGTCATAATCGAATTGCTATTACTTACGCTGCAAATTCTTAACACGTTCCGAGAATATTATTTATTGAAATTTGAGCTAACTCTTTATATAGAGTCTCTTTATATGTAGTCCGAATAGAAGCATGCAAAGTGTTTGAAGCCACGCCTCCCTACTTTGATAGGAAAGTGCTAAAACATATAAGCTCTCAGCTTATTTATTAATTTGTCGGCTAGCCAAACAACATCTAATGATAATTATGTATATCAATCACCACAATTAGTTATGTTAACAATATTCCTTTGCTATTCCGCAAAACAAAGCGTTGTTTTAGCGGAATAGCTACATAATATTGTTCTCGTAACTTATCATGGACTTCCGCAAATTCCGCCTGATTCAATTAATTACCACAGTTAGTATAACCCTCAAGAGTTAACTTGAGACCTCGTTCGTATGACGTTAATACGCGCTCGAGTCTCAAGTTAACTTGAGACCTCGTTCGTATGACGTTAGTACGCGCTCGAGTCTCAAGTTAACTTGAGACCTCGTTCGTATCACGTTAGTACGCGCTCGAGTCTCAAGTTAACTTGAGACCTCGTTCGTATGACGTTAGTACGCGATCGAGTCTCAAGTTAACTTGAGACCTTGTTCGTATGACGTTAGTACGCGCTCGAGTCTCAAGTTAACTTGAGATCTAGTTCGTATGACGTTAGTACGCGCTCGAGTCTCAAGTTAACTTGAGACCTTGTTCGTATGACGTTAGTACGCGCTCGAGTCTCAAGTTAACTTGAGATCTAGTTCGTATGACGTTAGTACGCGCTCGAGTCTCAAGTTAACTTGAGACCTTGTTCGTATGACGTTAGAACGCGCTTGAGTCTCAAGTTAACTTGAGACCTCGTTCGTATCACGTTAGTACGCGCTCGAGTCTGAAGTTAACTTGAGACCTCGTTCGTATGACGTTAGTACGCGATCGAGTCTCAAGTTAACTTGAGACCTTGTTCGTATGACGTTAGTACGCGCTCGAGTCTCAAGTTAACTTGAGATCTAGTTCGTATGACGTTAGTACGCGATCGAGTCTCAAGTTAACTTGAGACCTTGTTCGTATGACGTTAGTACGCGCTCGAGTCTCAAGTTAACTTGAGATCTAGTTCGTATGACGTTAGTACGCGCTCGAGTCTCAAGTTAACTTGAGACCTTGTTCGTATGACGTTAGTACGCGCTTGAGTCTCAAGTTAACTTGAGACCTCGTTCGTATCACGTTAGTACGCGCTCGAGTCTGAAGTTAACTTGAGACCTCGTTCGTATGAAGTTAGTACGCGCTCGAGTCTAAAGTTAACTTAAGACTGCGTGCGTATGACGTTAGTACGCGCTCGAGTCTCAAGTTAACTTGAGACCTCGTTCGTATCACGTTAGTACGCGCTCGAGTCTCAAGTTAACTTGAGACCTCGTTCGTATCACGTTAGTACGCGCTCGAGTCTGAAGTTAACTTGAGACCTCGTTCGTATGACGTTAGTACGCGCTCGAGTCTCAAGTTAACTTGAGACCTCGTTCGTATGACGTTAGTACGCGCTCGAGTCTCAAGTTAATTTGAGACCTCGTTCGCATGACGTTAGTACGCGCTCGAGTCTCAAGTTAACTCTTGCGGGATATAATATTGCATTCACTTGGTCTGCTACATTCTCATTCAAATATAATCCATTTCACCGGGACTTCAATTACGAACCAAAACAATGACCCTCGTCAATGCAATTAATTTGAAATATATAAAGAACAAATTCCGAATACGTTGTAGATACTACGGTGAACAGTACATTGCCGAATCGTTTGTATATTCAATCCTAACTGCGGGTATGAAATCATTTAGATAAATGATAACCACTGGAAATTGCCATTTCGTTAATTTAAAACCAGGGATAAAGGCTTACGAATGGGTCGTTTGAATGAACACTTTGGGTACATGTTTTTGTTTCATCTCTTCCATTTTCATAATGCAAAACGGGTTATTTGCGGAGCTCTTCCGGGTGGCTGGCTTAGGCTGTTGCAAACTACAAGTTTCTTTCTGCGTAAATATTTCGTTATGCTTCCATATATTACGAATATGCTCTTTTGAGTGTCGGTAGTAAATCCAATTTCTGTTTCGTTTATAAGTTATAACAGTTATATATATACCCCCTTATTTATAGAACTTAAAATGCCTATGTTAAATAAAATGGGAATTGTCCCGTTCTTATGAACATGAATGTCAAAGTGACATATAAAGATAAACTATTTTAAAGCCACTTTAGTTAAAATAGGGTTGTTAGACGTTTATGAATACGATACGTCATAGAAGAAGTAAGTATATCAAAAAGACAGAGACATGAAAAAATAGCGATATTCTCTGAAGACAAATGCAAGTGCGGTCCTGGATCGATAAAACACTAATGTAGAAAAAAAGTAAAGTTAAAGGAAATTTTAGAGACAACCCGATTGCTTTTAAAAACACAACCCAGCCTATACCTACCTAACCATTTATGGGTGCTGAAAAATCGGTAGAAGCCTCGATCACTAAAACGTGTCCAATAGTTTTGAAGTTTCAAGGGAATAAATACGACATAACTAGATAACGTCCAAACATAACTCGGGTGGGCTGTCGCGCAACCGGGTTCTAAAATTCATGTTAATATATATAAATATAATAATTTTTACTAGCTGTTTAATTGTAAGTATGTGTGGTACAATGTTAAACACTGGCTTGTTCCCGATTGGCCTGAAATTCGTCATCTACAAACGTTCAAAAACAAATAATTGTGTTTATCACACATAATTGTTTCTGAACGTTTGTAGATGACGAATTTCAGTGAGCGTCAGGATGACAGAACCATGATGGATTTTTATAGCGAGAGTAAATCCAAGTTTTAGTACCTTTTTGTACTATTTGGTACTTGACATCAAATAATTCCTCGCTAAAAATCGAGAAATATTGAAAATAAAGTGGTCAGCCATTCTGACGTCAGGTTGACAGGACCAAGTCCAGTTTCCCTAGTTGTAGGCGTTATACCGAATCCACCTTTTCACAAATATTTAGTACCTAATTTGTACCTTTATTCATGATTTTTAGTATTTTATAAAGACTTACCAAAAAAAAGTTACACCGAGAACAAGCTTTGTATGAGAATAGTGTAAGCCTGCTACACACAACGATAAATCGTAACGATTTAACTGTGCAATCTGTTGTTTTGCAGTTTATCAGACGTATTTATGGCGAATCGTATCTAATTATTAGTGTCCGATCGAACGTTCGGTTTCGGTTTCGGCCAAAAAAGTGCCGAACTTTTCGGCCGGCCCGAAACTTAGGAAACGGTATTTCGGGTCGCGTTCGGCTAGCTTCGGGTGCGCTCGTGCAAACCGGCAATATAGCGTAGCTCGCCACCGGCTCAGTGAAGTGACGATTTGTGTGCTTGTTGCCGGAATTATGGTAACTAGTAGTAAACCTTGTTTTATTTTATACAACCTTCACGAGTTTCAGGCGTTACATTGTTAATATGTGTATTAAAGTGGTTTTGCGTCATTTTTTCAACGATTTTAACAAGTCTACAAAAGGTTCGGTTTCGGCCGAAACTAGAGCCAAAGCCGAATCTTCGGTTTCGGTTTCGGCAAAAAAACATGTTTCAGTCGGACACTACTTATTATCCAACTACGTACCTAGTCTGTCTTCGCGACTATTTGAAATGCCTACCCTGGTTCGATAATGGGCTCTACAAACCATACAATTATCACTTCTGATTTGTCGCATCCAATTTCTGACAAATTGTGGCAATTTAGGGATACCATTTCGTAAAATTAATATTGCCCTAAGCCATAACAAAGCACTGTGTGATGATTGTGTTATTACTCATTTTTCCTAAGGTATCGTTATACACAGTAAGATGCTAACGTGATCATAAAAGAATTATAAAGCCATCAAAGAGTGGCTCAAATCGACTGTAAAATGTGTTTTTATAGCACTATAACACCTTAAAAATACAAACTTTATAATAACTGCGTGTAAAATTTGTGGAAAGACTAATTAAAATATGCTAAATAATATTTTAAATACTCATATAATACGTTTCTCAATAAATCACTATATACATTTTTCCTAAATAATGTTTTATTTAGTTCCGCCGCTAAATTCCGCTGGGCAATGCAAAATTTATGGGGCCTATCACAGACTATTTAAAATAGTTTACTTCAAAATTATCCGACAGAAAACTTGGCTGATTATAAATTATTTCCATGGTCAAATTGTGTTGGTTGTCCACATGCATACAATTTGTCAGTACAGTTCGTTTGACAGTTGCATCAGCAGCGCAACATGCCTCCAGACGATAGCAATTAGTCAGATTCTGATAAATTGGGACTGACAAATCATTACATGTATATACCCCATAAAACTGCGCCAAGAGACTCCACAGTTAAATCGTTGTGCCCGTTATGGTGTGTAACGGTCTTAATGCTTAATTGGAACAAAGAAAATGAATTATCAAAAATGACTTGTAAACAATTTTTAATATATTAAATTTTAACTAAACACAAATAATGTTAAGGTATAGATAAGCAAAAGTATTTGTTTAAATTATTTCTAATTATTATTACTAAGCAAACGAAATTATTTTCAGTACAGTGAGTGTACATCCCACTTAACTTTTTAATTGTCTGTGGTTAAAAAAACTTTGAAAACTTTTAAAAGGCGGCAAAGTTGATTAGGTGCCGGTTAATGAACGGCCAGGATAATGTACAGCCATGATAATGTACGGCCCAATAATACGCGTCCAATTTTTGTGGCTTCGTATTATTGGGCTGTACATTATTGGGCCGTGCATTATCACCCTGAGCAAATTCGGTACGGGGCAATAATTGGAAGCCACCTTTGTCCGGGCTGTACATTATTTGGCTGTACATTATTGGCTCCCGTTGTATAGTTAATGAAGTAATTGACAGTGATAACGATATTTTAAAATGATTAATGGTTGTATATTATTGTAAATAGTAAAAAAAATGAGGGCGAGAGGACGAACAAGTGCCGTTTTGCTTAGCGCTCAAAAAGAAGTATTTAAGAAACTACAGATTGCACAGTTAAATCGTTACGATTTATCGTTGTTTTGTGTAGCGGGTTTACACTATTCTCATACAAAGCTTGTTCTCGGTGTAACTTTTTTTGGTAAGTCTTTATAAAATACTAATAAAACCGGCCAAGTGCGAGTCGGACTCGCGCACGAAGGGTTCCGTACCAAAAATGTTTGTGTTTTTAGTATTTGTTGTTATAGCGGCAACAGAAATACATCATCTGTGAAAATTTCAACTGGAACTATTACGGTATCAGAGAGATACAGCCTGGTGACAGACAGACGGACGGACGGACGGACGGACGGACCGACGGAAGGACGGA
This sequence comes from Epinotia brunnichana, assembly GCA_963854355.1. Taxonomy (NCBI): domain Eukaryota; kingdom Metazoa; phylum Arthropoda; class Insecta; order Lepidoptera; family Tortricidae; genus Epinotia; species Epinotia brunnichana. The sequence continues at coordinate 11,660,185 of OY977945.1, read as the reverse complement.
CAGCGGAGTTTTAGTAAAGTAGGGTCCCATTTTACTCTTTGAGTACGGAACCCTAAAAATCATGAATAAAGGTACAAATTAGGTACTAAATATGTGTGAAAAGATGGATTCGGTATAACGCCTACAACTAGGGAAACTGGACTTGGTCCTGTCAACCTGACGTCACCACTTTATTTGGCTGACCACTTTATTTTCGATATTACTCGATTTTTAGCGAGGTACAATTTTTTGATGTCAGGTACCAAATAGTACAAAAAAGGTACTAAAACTTAGAATTACTCTCGCTATAAAAATCCATCATGGTCCTGTCATCCTGACGCTCACGAATTTCAGGCCTATCGGGAACAAGCAAGTGCATTGCAAAACTTTAAACGTGAGAAAAATAAACGTAAATTTAATGGTTATTATCATTATTTACTTATTTTTTTAGTATAAATATTAAAAAACCGCGTTATCTACAGTCATGTGAAAAAATATGTATTGATTTAATCCCCTCATAAATATGTACCAAAACCGTAATCCGCTGACATTTTAAGACCGATAGGACATATTTATGGGTAAGTTGTATGCATCCATATTCTTAAACTTGACTGTACTTACTACTTACCCACTGAAATAAACTTAGTTAATTAATACTAAGACATAGAACACTTGTGATGTGTAGGATGAGCACACACATATCCCCCTGCCTGAAGGGCTCTCGGGGGTTTCCTAGTTAACTCAGACGGTGAGGAGTCTTACGGGAGCAGGGTAAATGAGAACAGCGGTCGATATATATTAGAAATGGGTCTTCACGCCCGTTTATTTAAATAACAAAGACTTAAGTTATGATTCGGGTTAAATCGCGGAATGCGGCTCGGTAGCCTGTCGTTTATGCTACGGGGTTGGTGAGTTCTCGGATCTGGCGGGTGCGCGCTCTTATATACGGCCGGCGGGGTATGGTGCGGTGAGGTGCGGTGCGGTGAGTCGGTCGGCTCCCCGCGCGGTTGACCCCGTGCGTCGGCGCCGCTGCGGCGGCTGCGTTGTGGCGTGCTCGTACGTCACACACTCTTTAAGACACCTCTATAAACAAACCTTTTTAAATATAAACATAATTCTCCTAAACGTCCAGTAACATCAATGTAGGTCACTTCCCACATACCATTTTATGTCTATAAAAGCTTCCTTTAATCTTGGGTTTTTCATATTGAAGATAAATGAAACCGAAATAAATGAAAAATTGATGTCAGCCAATTTTGCGAAAATAAGCAACTTAATATCTGAATAGAGAATGCCTGAATGTATTAAGTCCGCCAATTCTGCATTTTTTTTGCTTGCCCAATAAAGTTTAAATCAAAAAATAAATAAGAACGTCTAATTGTACGGATTGGTCTTGTAATGGGCTTGGCGTGTCTGAATAACGACCGCCTAAACACACTCATTGGGCCGAGCCCATCAAGGTGCATCGGCACATATTTGCATGCTCCATTTAAGTGGATTACAAGAGCCGTGGTCATTGGCTTTAGTGGCTCTCTCGATGTCACTATAGTTAATCAAATAAGTATGTGATTAGTGATTACGGACATTATACGGTCAACCATAAAAGTTAAAGCCCTCATCCAAACTTTCGAAGGTATCAAAAACTATGTATGCAAAAAAACTATCAATGGCGGCACAATTTTGTGATTGTTTTTAATTTATTTCCACTCGTCCCAGGCACATGCTGCTGTTAGATCGGTTAAGCGAAACACATTTAAATCAAATTAGAATGACAAACGTTTGCGTCAAATTGAGCCTCTGCTCGTCATATTGCAAACGCATGACCGTGATTCTGTGACTGAATAGTTCTTACTTACTTCTTCAAATTCCAATTAGAAAGTACGAATGACCACTTTAAACCCTTAAGTGGTAAACAGCAATATATTTGTCGTCATAGATGAAACATAAACGATTGTATTCTAACCGATTTACGGTTCAAATTTGAATTTATTGATAGAGTTGTCAAAAAGCCAAAGGGTTAAGGGGGAGGGGGGCACCCAGGGCCGGATGGCCCGAGGAGGGCGCTCCTAGCGGGCTTAGGCTAAGCTCGCTTAGGATTCGTTGGGGAGGGATCGCAGAAGAATAGTTCTCTCTTCTGCGGCCGAGGTGGGATAACGGTGTGCCACTCTCTCTACCCCCTGTGATCTTGGCGGGGCCGTTCCGCTGAAACGGCATTGGTGGGACCGCAGAGGAGGAGTAATGCCGGCATTGAGGGGCACCGCTTTCCCTATCCTCTGCAGCCGAGACGTGGTCAATGGCGGAACCGCAGACCTGATCCGCCACCGGGTGCTGGATGTCCTGTACCCGTGATCTATTCGTAGCGGACTCAGGGGGGTCTGGGGGGGTTTTTAGTGGGTACACCGTGGGTCTCATTAGCTGATACGAGAGTCCCACATAACCACTCGAGTCACCCCCTGCACCCGGGTGGTATGCGTAACGCATTTTCCCCCTAAACAAAAAAAAATTGGTCGCCACGTCTCATTTTAACAAGACGAATTGCATTCTGACATAACACAATAGCAGTCTAATAAGTTCAACTTAATTTTAAACAATTTACAAATATTGAAAAGCTATCACTGCAACAAAGAGGTAAAATATTACACGGTCGGACCTTGCAAGAATACCCAAACATGAAATTCCAGTATTGTGTTCGTATACCTGTCTCAATATCGGTACAACTTATGTCCCCTATAAGTTGACTTATCCCGAGGGAAATAAGGCAAAGCAGGAAATACGCCTGAGAACTCATGCAAAATATCTTCTCAAGTTTTATTCCCCACTACGTCCGTATGCTCTCACGTAGATTTCACTTTAAGAATTTTATTCCATTGTCCATTTTCAGTGACGTGAACACGGCTTTAATATTTGTTTTGTAATTGTTTGTTTAGAAAACATGAAGTAAGCACGGAATAAGCACATGACCAAACCCATCCCAAAAGTTCTTTCCACCAATTTAGTAGTTGATTATGCCATTCGTACACACACACGTACTCAGATAAAATTTAGTGTGTTTTGACGGGTCGAGATTTAAGTTGTAGTTTCCATTTTCTAGCGAACAAACAATTCTTAATGTAAAATATATTGAATATTGATGTTTGAAATCTATTTACCTATTCGATAAAGTACTAGTTAGTGTCCTTATGCACAAACCTATACCTATTAGGTAACTTAAATGCCGTTAAAATTCATTTATGTTACTTTGACATAGGTATTTTGTGTTCGTAAGTACAGCACAATAGTAGTTTATGCTACTGATATGAGAGGTCTCAAAATACGAGTGTGGTTTTATGAAACGAGCGAAAGCTAGTTTCATAATAGGATCACACAAGTGTCCTTCTCAGAGGGGTAATCACGTAACGTTCCGAACGCGCTTCGGTACAAGTTAACGTACGTAACGCATTGTACGAACGTCGGATAGGTCTAAATATCACTTTTTATATGGAAAATTTACTGTTAAATTGTAACGTGATTACCCCTCAGCAGGGATTAGTAGTTTATGCTACTGATACATAGTGAGAGGCCTTAAAATACGGGTGTGGTTTTATGAAACGAGCGTCAGCGAGTTTCATAATAGCACAGTCTAACTACATACAGTCTGCAAGCTCAGGGCCACGCGGGTTTACGAGAGGAGATGAACGCGGGGAAGCGGGAGACGAGGAAATTTAGCGCAAACTCATTGAGTTTGCGCTAACTATTCTGAAGGGGTGTCAAGTTTGACTTTTTATAAAACCGACTTTAAATATCGGTAAGGTTTAGGTGTTTTTTTTTTAAGATGTCACTTAAATTGTGTTCCAAATTGATATCTGAGGTCTTTTAATATAAGTCGAAGTTCTTTAAATACAGTCTCATTTCGTTCAAATTGAATTGCCGCCATCTTGAAATTTTTGAAATACTGTCCGATTTGGTTCAAAATCGATATCTGAGGGTCTTAATATGAATCCGAACTTGGATCGTAAAAAAGTTGCCGCCATCTTGAAATTCTTGAAAAAGAGTCTTTTTGGTTCAAAATCGATATCTGAGGGTCCGCGGGGCCTCTTAATATGAATCCGAGCATAGATTGTAAAAAAGTGGCCGCCATCTTGAAATTCTTGAAAAACAGTCCGATTTGCTAATTAAGTTAATTTAAACATAGTTATTTGTACTAATGTACCTAATGTTATTTTACTTTATTTTTCTCTTTGCCACTATAGTATAAGTTTTATTTTCGTCAAGTTCTTATCTACATTTTGTTTTAATTTTTTTGTCAATACGTACTTAACGTATACTTATTGTAAACAATAATATAAGCATGACACCAAATAGGAACATGGTTTCCCGCGATACAGGCCTAGCCTAGTGCGGGAACCCCTGGCATTTTTTTGAATTGTAAAATTATTATGCACTTTACCAGCGTTTACCTTTTGTTTTGAACTGTATTTTAATTATTTTGTGCAATAAAGTTAATTTTTATCTTATCTTATTTGTTTCAAAATCGATATCTGAGGGTCCGCGGGGCCTTTAATATGAATCCGAGCTTGGATTCATATTAAGAGGCCCCGCGGACCCTCAGATATCAATTTTGAACCAAATTGGACAGTTTATCAAGAATTTCAAGATGGCGGCAACTTTTTTACAATCCAAGCTCGGATATATATTAAGAGGCCCCGCGGACCTTCAGATATCGATTTTGAACCAAATCGGACTGTTTTTCAAGAATTTCAAGATGGCGGCAACTTTTTTACAATCCAAGCTCGGATTCATATTAAGAGGCCCCTCGGAACCAATAACGATTTCTAAACTTATATATTTCTATTTAAAGATCTGAGTACCTACTTTTGAAATGATTGAAAATGAATCATGTAATTATAAATTAATTAATATCTCTCCAAACATATTTTTGACAACCCTGACTCTTGAGCGGTTACGCTAAGCGCGTGCGTAAATTCGTAGATGAATGAAGCTTGCCTACTGGTTGTAGTTCTTTATACTGTGATAATAGGATCACACGAGTGTTTTAAGGCCTAATTATGTACAGTAAGTTGCATACACTACTTTATCTAAACACATATCATAAGTACTCTAAAATGGGTTCAGAAGCCGTAGGAAAATGACCTGCATTGCTACGAGTGCAACATGTAAGTAATCTTTGAAAAAAAAAAAAAAAGTGAAAAAATATAATAATAAAATAAAAAAAATTAAAAAAAAAAAAACAAAAAAAAAATAATAATAGAAAAAGTAAAAAAAAAGTGAAAAAATTACAAAAAGTGAAAAAATGGTTTAAAAAATAAAAAAAATAAAAAAAAAGTAGAAAAAGTTTAAAAAAGTAAAAAAAAGTGCAAAAAAATTAAAAAAAGTAAAAAAGTGGAAAAAAGTATAAAAAAGTGCAAAAAAAAAAATATAATAAAAAAAGTGCAAAAAAATTAAAAAAAGTAAAAAAGTGGAAAAAAAGTATAAAAAAGTGAAAAAGGTAAAAAAAAAATTAAGTGAAAAAAAAGTAAAAAAAAATTAAAAAAGTAAAAAAAAAACAAAAATGTTGAAAAAGTTAAATTAAAAAACATAATAAATTGACGTTTTGTATCGATAACTGTTTTAATATCTAAGTATAGATACTAGAATAGAGACCCACTTGAGCTTTGACAGCTGTTCCAAATTTAAACTCATAACGATACCAAAATCTGTACTGTAATAACATTACAGTAAAGATTTTACCTACTACCACAGACAAGAAAGTTGTCATAGTAAAATTGGTTGTAATAATGCTGGTCATTACCGACGGTTTCTGAACGCATTTTAGAGCACTAATGATTATGTGCGCAGATAATAGTACATTACTTACCTAGGGCGGTTAAACAAAGAATGTCTCAGATCGCAGGTATTTGACGCCCGAGCCGAAGGCAAGGGCGATAAATATGCGCTCTGAGGCTTTCTTTATTACCGCCCGTGGTAAGTACACAATTTTACGTCTCTATCTGGCCAGGAAGTGGGGTTTTCCGCACGCATAGCGCGGTAATTCCTACTTTATGGCCAGGTATGACGTAAACATATTTCCATACCATATTTTTCAAAACAGCTTGAAAGTAATATTTGGTGGTCACACTGATCAGTGATACTAGTCGCGATATAATTATAATAATTCTGTGAACCGCATTAAGATTTTCACACAAAAATCGAAAAAAAAACAGTAAATTTTGGGGGTCCCCATACTCAGAACTGAAACTCAAAAAAACATTTTTCATCAAACCCATACGTGTGGGGTATCTACAGGGTGAATCCTAAGTCGTGAACCGAAATAGCAAAATGTGAATCTATCCATGATTCTGAGCAACTTTTACTATGGGACCAACATTCAAACAAAACAAACAAACAAACAACGTTTATTAAAGTAATACGTGTACATATTTATGCTTACATTTTAATATTAGTACAAGAAGGTAACTAAGTATGAGCCAAGTAAGCTTCAACTGATCCCCGTACTAGTGTGAACTGTATAACGGTGGATCAGGATTCACTTTCCTTAACTATTAATACCCATAAAAACAAACAAACTTGTTAAATGTGGGTACATTTACAAAAGATTGGTGAACAATAGCCTAGCAACGACTCCTAAGCGAGCGCTGTGACGAGTCGAGAAGTAAACAAGTAGTATATTTAAAAACTTAACATAATTTTACACTGTAATAACGTATCGGGGTTTAAATAATGTTGTACAACCGTAGTAATATAGTTTATATATGGATGCGTGTGTGTGAGTATGCGTGTGTATGTATGCGCGTGTGTGTGTGTATATGTGTGTGATGTGCGTGTGTGTGTATGTTTATGTATGTGCGTGTGTGTGTTACACCATGTGTTTAAGTAGTTGTTCAGTATTTTCATAACTCAAGTTCTGTATGTACTGTTCGACCGTTTTTTTGCAGGAATGCAGATTAAGTGACCGTAGGTGAATTTGTTTGCTTAGTTTGTTGTATAACGTTGGGCCAAGTACACTTATGAATTTTTTTGAAAACGTAGTTTTGTGAGTCGGAATATAATATACCAGATCATTTCTTCTCTTGGTCGCAGGGTAATTAGGAATGCATTTGTGTTGTCTTAGTAATAATAACTTAATAAATAGTTGCCTAACCGTGAGTACCATGGTTTCACGGTAAAGTAAGTGTGTAGGAAATCTAAATTTATTGAATGTCATAACCTTAAGTACCGACCTTTGAGCTCTCTCTAGTGTAATCATCAATGTTTTAGAGGCACCTCCCCAGGCTGTGATACAATAGGAAGTTACCGACTGACATAGTGCATAGTACATTGATAATAACAGTTTTTTGTCGCATACGTGTCTGAGTTTTTTGAAGACATATATCAATTTTCTTACTTTTGACGTTAGATTTAAAATGTGTTCGCGCCAACAGAGATTTTTATCAAGTAGGACACCTAGGTACCTAATAGAAGCAGTTTCGGCTATATATGGACACGGGCATACATTATCACTCTGGCAGTTATGCAATTTAATTGATATGTTTCTATGCAGTGTCTGTGGGGTATTCCTCAAGCAAAATGCCATAAATTTAGTTTTTGCCAAATTTAGCGTAAGGAGATTGCTGGAAAGCCAACATTGTATTACTTATGTTAATAAAAACCATCTGTTCATACAATTTTGTCAGTCTTTAATGTGCTAAGTGTATGAAATAGTTGTTTTTTTTTTGCATAACACAGTTGGCCCCATAGTAAAAGTTGCTCAGAATCATGGATAGATTCACATTTTGCTATTTCGGTTCACGACTTAGGATTCACCCTGTATTCTTCAAAAATAATATTGAGGTTTCTAATATAATTTTTTTCTAAACTGAATAGTTTGCGCGAGAGACACTTCCAAAGTGGTAAAATGTGCCCCCCCCCCCCCCCCCCCTGTAACTTCTAAAATAAGAGAATGATAAAACTAAAAAAATATATGATGTACATTACCATGCAAACTTCCACCGAAAATTGGTTTGAACGAGATCTAGTACGTAGTTTTTTTTTAATACGTCATAAATCGTAAACCGCAATTTATTTTACGGAAGCCTTCATGTGCGAGTCCGACTCACACTTGGCCGCTTTTTTTGGACACATTAGGCGCACTTATAGAAGCATGTACAAACAAAACAAATCTGATTCCAAGTCAGATGAATTTAAGTGGAGACTGTTATACCCTAATCGACACTTTAATCGGAAGTACCTACGATTAAATACGAGTAAGGTCACTTCTGTGAGTACCTACATAGTCAATATCCTATATGCGTGTCTAAATAATTGTCTACAAAGTTACTTAACTTCACTTTACACTCTATTCCTGACTGTAAACATTAGAACTTCATTAAAGCCAAGTTCCTTAAATTTTCCAAGAGTCTAAAGTCAATATCGGTTTGCCAGTCAAGAAAGGAGTTAATAAACAGCTACACGGAAAATAGACGCCCGTCGATGCGGGCAATTCCATGGTACTTGTATAAAATGGAGTAATGGAGTGCGCCCGGATGTTTGTGGACCAGAGTAGTTTTTATCAACGTCGATTGGTGCTCCCCCCAGCCGTGGACGGTTTTAAATTTGTCCATAAAATTAGCAGCTTTCAACTCGTAGATAACTGTAAAACCTCACATGGAAACAAATTTTAATGGATGTAACTTGGTAGCCTATCGCAATCACTAAATTTCATTTCGGGAAAAAGCCAATTACCTGTCTCGAACACCCAAAAGCTTTTCATTGTGTTATTACTTATCGCGTAGAACCCATTAGGTTAAGTTAGGTTTAACCAGGCGAGCATGACGTGAAAAAAAGTTACATCAAGCATGAGGCAGGGTATGACATACCCGAAATTTAATGTACCATAATATAGTTTTTATTAATTTTATTTTATTTCGTGCAGTGTATAATGAATTATTAAATGAATTCAAATCAAAGACAAGTTTTAATTATGAAATTATTATTATTTATTCGTGTTTACCTTATAGGTACTATGTAATTATAAGTAAAGTAAAGTAAAGTATTTTTTGATTGTAAACTGTGTACATGCGGGTGTTAAAATATATAAAAAAGTAACAACAGTTGCTCATTCCGAGCAACTGTTGTTGGTAACTGTTGCTGTATTCCGAGCAAATTAGTTTATAATCATCCTGAAAATGTCATGCCTTCAGAGAAAAACCGGCCAAGTGCGAGTTGGACTCGCGCACGAAGGGTTCCGTATCTATAAAAAACTATTTTATTCTTTTTTTTTTTTTTTTTTTTCAGGCAATAATAAATTTATTCAACAACAATACATTAATAACTATATCCAATGTAATATACATACACTTTGGTCAATTACACAGTTAGACAATAAATATAAAGGTACAATGAGTGTTAATAATAAATTATTAACTTAGTCAAAGAGCCCGCCCCGAGCCACCCCCGGTGGAAAGGTGCCCATCACGCTCGCCGCGTTGCCGCGCTGAATCGCGATGGACAGACGTTGCACCAGAAATGACCCGGAACGGGGGTCAAGACCCCTCTCCGCCAGACGGCGCCCGATCTCCTTGATGAATTTTCTGGCCTCCGAACCCCCACAACCAGTCGTTTCTACCGCGAGCGGGACAAATAACCCTAAATAATAAACCCTCCAAAGCAGAATATTTGTCCCGCTTCCTAAGAGCCGCCATCTCAGCAGCCGCTCCAGCCGTGCACGTGGTGCGACCGAGGTGCGAGGCCGCGAAAGTGCTGACGCACGTGGCGTCCCATAGAAGGCACTTCCCTCTATGCCAAGGCACCAGGGTCAAACCATCAGGTCTTTTACCGTCCGTCCGACTAAGGCCTGAAGGCTCCAGCACACACGGAACATTTGCCGAGACTAGCGCTCTCCGGACAATATCATTGAGAGCGTGATGACGCGGGAATCGGCCGGCACATCGACCACAACTCAAGGCGTGGTGACCATTACTCTCCACCATGGTGCCGCAGATGCATAGATGACGTTCACAAACATCGCAGCCCAGGCGGAGAGCCACAGCCACCCGCATGGAATCATCGTCGAGAAGAGTGCCCACGTGCGGAGAGGGCAGCGCCCGTAACCACGCTCCGGCTTCAGGTCTCGACACTGCCAACAGCCTAGCCCTGTCCACACCCATCGCCCTCCCCAGCAGGCTTTCAAACACCCTCTTGATTCCCACGTCATCCCACGCGCGTTGTCGGTCCGGTCTCTCAGGCACCTGCACACCCGGGTTGAGGGCCAACCAAGCCGCCATGGCATCAGACGCGTAGGGGATAGTTGCCTTGTCACCATTGTTAACTAAAATGTCAGTAACCAGGCCGACGACCCCCCCCGCCGACGCCAAGAAGGCCGGCAGTCCCACGTCCCGCGCGCTCCGTAAGCCCAGGCCCCCACTCCGAATGGGCAAAGAAGCCAGGCTCCATTGATCCGGGCTAAGTGAGACATTCATCAAACACTCAGCGGTCTCCCTCAGCCCGAGGTCAAACGAGTCGACTTGATCAGGGTACAGCCACGTCGGAACAGTGCGCATAAAATAAGTTAATTTGGGGACCGCAAAACATATCCGTAATAAAACCAGAGCAACCTGAGCAGGAAGGCTCCTAAGCCTGTCCCTAGCAGCTAGGAGAAGCTGCCTTCTCACCTCAAAAGCCTCCGGAATAGCGGCTGGAAAAATAGGAGACCCCAATAGATTAAAGGTATGGGGAGACAACTCTTTGAGATCAGGGAGCAGATTACAGAAAGAGGGAAAGGAAGCTCGGGATTCGGCGCTGCAGGGGAAATATTCGCACTTACTGGTATTAACCTCTAGTCCCATCTCCTTAAAGCGTGGAAGGAGAGTACGCAGGTCTTGTTCAACAATCTCAGGCCTTCCCCCAAGGGTACCGTCATCCAGGTACCATACATTAAGCGGGGAGAGAAGCCCTGAAATTGCTTTATGTATGGCCAGACTGAACGCCAGAGGTCCAAGCGGATCCCCCTGCTGCGCACCAACTTGGGAAAGGATAAGGGATCCGTTGAAAAAGAGGTTAGAGGGGGACGAGTAAACTTGAAAAAGAAATGGATAAAGGGAAGGCACCCTCTCCTTCACTTCACTCAACAAAACATCGCGCTCAATGGAATTAAATGCGTTCTTTATGTCAAGCTTAATTATAACGCAGTCCGCCTTTCCCGGATCTAGAGCGAATGCGCGTGCTGCATGAATCGCCGCCTCACACCCCAATCTCGTGCCAAACCCCATTTGGCAAGGGCGAAGGTAAGCGGCCATTTCCTCCCTCACCGCTGCACACCCAAGTTTGGCGGTCAGGCGGCGAAACGTGCTGCCCACAGCAATGGGCCTCAAACCTCCATCCTTCTTCGAGAGCGCACACAAAGAAGCGCCAAAAACATACGGACAAACCTCAGCATTCAAACGACCTTCGAATAAAAAGTTGCAGAGTTTGGTCAGGCACCCCAATAACCGACGACCATTATCCCCCGCCGAGCCAGATGTGAGCTCTTTTAGATGTACCGGGCGTATACCATCCAAGCCTGCGGCAGAACCGCTGTTAAACGAGCTAAGGGCCTGTGCGACGCTTTCTTCCCTTACCTTGTACGCGGGGGTGGATCCATCCGGCTCAGGCGGGAACAAAAGAGCCCGAGATGGGGCTGGGTGCTTTGTCTGTAGGGTGGCGAAAACTTCAGGGCTTGACTGTGCTACTGCGTCATCCGACATAAGCACCCTGACCGCCCCTCTCAGATCACCCTCGTATACCTTCGACTCAACTGTCTTAAGAACCGAGGGTGACCTTCAGGACCCGCCTCCCCCTATATCACCGAAAGGACATTCAACGTAAGCCGAGTCAATGTTCCGCTTCACCTTTTTTTTTCTGTGTTTTTAGTATTTGTTGTTATAGCGGCAACAGAAATACATCATCTGTAAAAATTTCACCTGGAACTATCACGGTATCAGTGAGATACAGCCTGGTGACGGACCGACGGACGGACAGCGGAGTCTAAGTAATAGGGTCCCGTTTTACTCTTTGAGTACGGAACCCTAAAAACGACTTTTAGGACAAATGAAAATTCGGACAAACGATACCTACAGTTGGGAAATGAAATTTAGTGATTCAGATATAGTAACCATGTAACTTACGTTTACCCACGGTATGAAACCGGGCCTAATTTTCGCTTTGTAATGAGACGTTAGGTGATCTTATTCTACCTCGTTTTACTAATTTGGTCTTAGAAGCAATTTTCGAATACTCATGACATAATAATCCTATGGTATAGTAGTTTAATAATATCAGTATTTTGCACATATTATTGTGATATTTATATGCAGTATGTCGAGACAGATTGACCTCCTGTACGTACGTACGCGTTTCCAAATATAGTTCAACGCTTCGCGCCACGCGTGTGTACAAGACTTTAGCCACGTTAACATTCAAACGAGCGAAATGTTGAGCACCCGTCGGGGTCAATGATCTAACATGCCCAATTCCCAGTGTAATTTCTGTTGACATTTAATTTCAGACAAACATCCCTGATTAAAATTCTGGATCAATTATATTGGTGATCAAATTAATTACTGCGGATATTCCTTCATTCAAATTTAATAGCTGAGCCGTCATCGTCACCGTTTTAAATTACATAGGTAGGTACTTCTTTAGCAGTGATATCTTTTGATCGAAATAATTATGATTCGGGTATTTTATAGTGATGTTGCGATGAGCAGTTTCCTTCTAAGCGAATATTAGGTTTAAAGAACTTTATTTTCTCTAAGAAATTATACATTTCACTTATGAGAAACTTAACTAATTTTACAAAACGTTTATATCGGTAGGTAAGCACTACAAGGTGCTTAACACTCTAAGCATAGATACCTACACAAAAATAGCTTATAAATTACAGTAGTACACACAATAGGTAGGTAGTTATGTAACAAAATTTATTAAATCTATTAAAATATTCACTAAATCGAAATACGCTATCCAGTTTAAATTATAATAGGTCTAAGCCTGTAATAGTATCTAATACAAAATAGTAACAAAGGTATTTGTTGAACAAATTTTGTTCCTAGAAGTAAGAAAGTGTAATACAAATAATACAAAATTGCGCGAATAATTCGCACACTGAGGGTAGGGAGGGATTAGTTGAATACAGTCAGAAAACAGTTCACTTATAAAATTGGGTTCGATTACATTTTATGCCTTAATGCAATGCACATTAGGTCGAAGATAGTTATACGGGGATGAGTTGAATAGTAACACGATACTTCTTTGTTTACGACTTGTCACTGACAGGGCCGGATTTAGATATTTTTAATAACGAAGTCTTTTTATTTCCGTTTAAACATATTATTATTTTTTTTTTTAATTTCATCTATCGATTGCCCAAGATAAAATACGCAAGTGTCATCTGCATACAAACTAAGTTTTCCTCTTAATGATACTTGGTTAATACTGTTGATATATATTAGAAATAGAAGTGGGCCAAGTATGGAGCCCTGAGGAACGCCATAGGTAATCCGTTGAGGAGAACTTTGTTCATTGCCTATCTTGACAATCTAAAAACGATTTTTTAAGTATGATTCTAAAATTGCATATGCTGCGCCCGAAATTCCTATACTCATTAGTTTTGATAGTACTCTTACTATGTCTATGTATGTCTTACAGTATCGAACGCCTTTTTAAGATCTCTCCATTCTTTTTGCGGCGAAGCCCACAGCCAAGCATATTTTTTATTGAACTTGGCTCTCCTTTTTTACATTTATGTTTTTGGTGATATATCATTACTTTTGTAAAGAAAAATAGGCAGGTATTGAGATTTACTTCTGTTCTGTGTATAATTATGAGGTGCCGCGCGCCGCCGACGACACACCGTTGGCCGGTTGTTTAGCGCGTATTACAAGTTTTTTGTATGGGGACACCCCTTATTTTTTGACTTAACTTTATTTTTATATTTCTGTTATATAGCAAATATAATAATACATATATTGGGATAGTTTCAAATATCTGCATGTAACGGTTCCAACGCTACAATTAAAAAAAAAAATTGTATGGGGACCTCCCTATTTTTTAACTTTTTTTATTTTTAGATTTTATCCTACGCTTACACACAATTACCGAGCTCTATTCCAAATGTCATCCTTCTAGGTCACCTGGAAATAGGTTAGGTTTAGGTACTATATGTCAGTCAGTCAGTGCTAAAATTTACGACTTTTTGACCTTCATATCTTTATAACCGTTTGAGCTAGCTCCTTAAAATTATGGCTTCTAGATGTCCTTATGGATATTATTAAACACACGTAGTTTTATGTGTTTACGTTAAAGAGGTTTTGAGTTATAGAAGGGTCAAAAGTGGCACCAAGTGTAATGATACACTCCGCGCTGGCTAGCCAGTTCCTTTGCTTGAACTTGGCTTGACACGCTGCTGCGTGTATAATCCTTTTTGAGATTTTAATAAATGTTCGAGCTCAGGTAAGTCCAGTCGTCTTTTTCAATAAATTACTCTTTAAAACCTTTCTTAGATGATTTATATGTTACAACACGCTTTAAAACTTAAAATAATAAACTTGAACAAGTCTTATTTAAAGTGGCAAGGATTATATGAAAATCCACCTTATATAAGCCAGTTGTGAGCCAAATTGAAATCGACACTTTCCATACTGACTTAAGATCTGGGACAGAAGTAATTACTTTGATTTGGCATTCCCAGACGCCAACCAACCGCGTCGTCAGCTGTCAATCTTCCCTGTACCAGCATCGCTCGGTGTCAGTCTTTATTTATTGCCACAGGATGTAGATCATTTCTAAGACAATGGCATAATTCAATCATTTGATCAGTTAAGACGTGATTTGAAACAATAGCATAACTTTGCAGACGCCAAGAAAATGATTTCTTTTATTATGAGAAACCGATCTATTATGTAATTTTTGATTAAAGCTAACTTACAACCGTCTAATCTACAAGGCACGACGAGTTTAGTGGCCATGAACTAGTGAAGAGTGCTATGATAATTGTTAAAAAAAACACGTATAAGGTTTATTAATGATACAATCAAGAAAATATGCATAACATGAGAAGCTGTGAGATCTTGCTCATTTCGTTCCGGCAATTTAATTAAGAGCAATATTTAATAGCTTTCGGAGTTTGAGAAAACAGAAAAGTTATTTGTCGGAAAGCCCCAATTAAGGGTAAAGCTTTCTGGACTTAATCCAATAATCCTACTCATTTAGTAAACGGAATGAAAGGTAAATAATTTAAGGGAACGCCGCCTATGGATTGGGACAGAGTTTTGTTTCTAAGTAGAGTTACAACTTACAATACAACAACAAGGCGGGGTTTATCTCGAAATAAAACGTAATTGGGCATTTTCCGCCTAGTAAATAACTAACTAATAAACATGAAACATGCCCGTAGTACAGTTGGTCTTTGAGAAAGTATAAATTTGCTTTAGGGAATGAATCCCTAGCATCAGGGTCAGATCTTTGAAACCATTTTATAGTGCCTAAGCGTTTTGTGCGACAACGACACGAGAAGGACGTTACTATAATAATTAGCCTTGTGAACCTACCCCCAAATATGATCCTAAGGACTGTTTGGTAACTTAGGCTCGGATTAGTAAAGAACTGTTAGAGCTAATGTTTGATCAGTTAATAATTTCAATTAATAAAGGTCTAACAGGGCTAAGCAAACAATTGAGACTAATTGATTGGTTATCAAATGTTGTAAGAAATTAATGGTAACGAAGTGTTATCATGTTGGTAACAATGTCGGGCCAATTGTGCAACATTAATCCGTCAAATAAGACTCCTACTTTCTGCTATGAGGGATGCAAGGTAACGAACGTGTCTAACCCGAAAAAAAAAAGATTCCCCGATGACATCGCCTCCCGTGCGTTCTCTAGTGAAGTACATATGTATGTTAAAAACTTACAACTGTCAACAAGATAACTTTTATTCAGGTTAATATAAGGCGTACCTAATACATTTTAACCATTTAGATTTTCATATTTTTCATATCAAGTTCAATAAAAATTACGACCAAGATAAGTATACCTACAAAATAAAAATATCATGTTTATAAATAAGGAATGCCTCCCAATGTTTTGCCATAAATTTTTTGTTATATGTCATAAGTTGCAAACACAATGATGGCGGCATGGCAGGATGTTTGTCAGGATTATATTATTATTATTACAGCACCGCGGTAAGGCGCGGCGTGGGTAGGCCCCCCACAAGGTGGACTGATGACCTGGTAAAGGTCGCGGGAGTCCGCTGGATGCGGGTGGCGCAGGACCGGTCATTTTGGCACTCTTTGGAGGAGGCCTCTGATGATGATGATGATGATTACAGTACTGACTGTTTATCCATCCCAGTAACCCAACTAGCATCTTAATTCTAAAAAACGTCACACTTCCTTTTATAACGTGTTTTTGTCGCCTTTACACCGGACTCCTCATTGATATTAATAGGTACACAGAAAAATGTACATACTTGAACTAACGTACCTATAAATATTTCAACCAAGAAATTAATTAGGAAGATGATAAATTATCTAGAATTAAGCGAAATTATCTTGAGCCAAAACATATTCTCTTAGAGAGCATCATAATCTTATTTTAAGCTGAATATCTGGGCGACCGAGCTCTGCTCGGGTGAAAATACGAGTAAGTTTACTTCCTAAATATTTGTTAATTTTATTTTTAAAAGATGCTTATTTTCATTGGTCTTAAAAAACTCGCCTTGGAATTGAAAATTATTAAATATAAACCCCTGACTATAAAGGAAACAACTAATACAAAAAGTTATACCAACAAATGGTATTCACAATTTACTTTAAAAACAAAGTTTAAACCGAATTCAATTCATTACTTCGCCAAGGAACATACATTAATATTTCCTTTCCACTATACCTACTGCATGAACTGGTTTCCGAGAGCAAATGCGTTGATTATTACAGAAAACACCCATTCGCTATAAGTAGGCCGATAATATTTGAGGAGTTCCGTCGATTCCTCAAGGATCTCAAAATTAGCTTTGGCACTTCATTAGTTGCTACTTTAACGGAATCACAGAATATGTGACGTCTGTAGTCTTCATAATCTTATCTAGGTGAGGGCCCTTTCGGATGCACTTCGACCCAGTGGGATCTTTTGTGCATTTGTCCTCTCCTTTATACCTGCTCCCAGGCTTGCTCCATCATTTCCACAAAGCGGATGATGCAGTTCACCAAGAGCACCTTGAATTCCTTTGGTTGCGGGTAGCCGTTACCAAAATAGTTCATTCTTTGTCTGGCAAGGGCATGATATTAACACAATAAGTGTTCCATAGTCTCATCCTCCTCGCCACACATTCTACAGTCTTAACTATCCGATAGTCCCATCTTGGCCAAGAGATCCATGACCCTGAAGTGACCTGTGAACACCCCAGATATAATTCTGAGTTGCTTCCTACTGGATTTCCAGAGTTTTCTGGTCCAGCCCGAGTCCACTCCTTCTATGAAGAGCTTAGAGTGTCTTTAGCCAGCCTCATTACTCCACTCGTGTTGGTGTTTGGTTTTGGCGTAGGCTTTAAAGGCTGATATTATGGTTCCCTACGAGAGTCTGCATAATCAGTTCCATTTCACCAAATTTGTTGTTTCCGAGGCTAAATTTATACCTACACGAGTTATAATAGAAAATACCAAAATCTATACACGCGTTTACTTATTCTGTGACGCGTGTTTAATACAATTGAGGACCTTCCTCAATTCCTCATGGATTCCATCATCTGACTGGCTTTTTGAAAACAATGGGACCAATCTGGAAGTAAATACTCGTACTTTCACTAAAATAAAAAATACGAATCGGTTCATAAATTAAATATGACGGAGTTCTGAGGTAATCAAACATTAAACATAAGAATCCTCCTTTTTTGGAAGTTATTAATAGAGTTATTAAGGAGTAGTGACACTGCTTAGAAAGCTGGAGGGTCGCCGCGTTCGAATCCCGGAAAAGGGCAAATGTTTGCGTGATGGACATGAATATTTGTTTCTGAGTCTTGGATGTTTTCTATTCTAAATTATCTCCAAAACGACATGACCTATTAAGATTTGGATTTCTGTAAGGGGTTTTTAGTGGATATAAAAACCACAGATCCCAGTCATCCCCCGATGATTGGGTACCAGGCTGGTTCGCAGGTTTTCTCCAAGAAAAAAAAGGTATAGGTATGAATTGCTCAGGGTCCAACAAAAAATAAAAATGATGGAGCAGAACTCTCTAGATAGAGTTAGGTGAGTAGATATTGCATTACACAATGCTCTTTAAAAAATAATTCAACATAAAAAAAAACTTGCGACGGATATGATTTTCAAATAATAAAATAGAGATTCTATAAACCATTTTTTTACCTACAAAGGGAAAAATTACAACCAGAAATTATAAATAATAATATTCTTAACTCAGCATTTAGAATCACAAATTCAAAGAAAGGCATTATTAATGCCTGAATTAAGTTTCCGATAATGATGAGCACCATCTAGCGAAGCGTTATTAGACCAGTGGCGCCTGCGAATCGGAAACAATAACGCAGGTTAAGCAAAGATGGCAGCGGTCAGTCCTTGGATGGGTGACCGCCTGTTTGAGTGGTTACTAAAATGAGCGCTTCCGTGCTTTGGAAGGCACGCTAAGCAGTTGATCCCGGCTGCTGTCTATGACAGTAGTCGTTAAGCCGAGTTAGAGGCCTTCGGGCGGCTTAAGAATCTCTAACAGTCGAGTTGCCCACTCACTTGACTAATCTTACTTTTTTCAACCTAAATAACCTTATGGAAAAAAGAAGGCACAGTGCTATAAAAATTAATATCTATTATAATTTAAAAACAAAAAGATATATAAACAATAAAAAAAACGTATGACCATGCTTTTCCCGGCTTTAATACTACGAAAAATCATTCTCTATAAAAAATAAAGCAAATAGAAACATTCCCTCGCTGGGATTTGAACCCCCGACCAAAGGTGTTGTAAGCCAATGTTATAACCATTCGTCTAATCAAGCGATGACAGCTGCGGTGAAATTACGTACTATATTGCACTAACAAATCTAGATCGATTTCTCGCCCCCGTAACCACATATATTTCAAATTTCATCGAAATCGTTAGAGCCGTTTCCGAGAACGTGATTGCAAATATATATACAAATATTGCTCGTTTAATAGTATTTTTCTCGGAAACGAGACCTATCTAGATCGATTTCTCGCCCCCGTAACCACATATATTCCAAATTTCATCGAAATCGTTAGAGCCGTTTCCGAGAACGTGATTGCAAATATATATACAAATATTGCTCGTTTAATAGTATAGGATATCTGCTTCATTCAAGATAAGCCCATACAAATATTGCTCGTTTAATAGTATAGGATATCTGCTTCATTCAAGATAAGCCCTTTCTAATAAATTTTTGAGAGGTTTTTCACGACTGACATGAGCACCATTTTGATTTAAAGGGTAACTGACATGGCAGTCGATACAATATAGTAGTTTTCATGTACATCCCCGATGTAGCGATACTAGCGATCATCCCCGATGATCACGTAACTTTTCGAATGTACGTTAGGACAACTTAACTGTAATTTTTCCATACAGAAAGTGGCATTTAAATCTACTTACCACATTATTTAGGTACCAAATCTAAATAATAAAAATCTTACAAATATTTACGCCATTGTCGTACCTACCTAATACTATGTACTGTTCTGTGGCGCTAGCAGTACTAGCTGGAAGGATAATAACATATTGTTTGATCGACAGCACTACATTTGCAGTGGCACCATCACGGGATAGCTCCGATATTCTGGTTATCCTACGATACCATCGTGTTAACAATTATCATGTTGTTTAGCTAATTCCACTATAATGAAAACCAACGTCATCAATACCAAAAGGCACTTTGTAAACAAAGCAATAGGCTTGTTGCGTGGTGTTAACATTGATAACGTCGTGTTGCTAAATGGGTAGTAAACCATCAAATGATTGTAATAAAGTATAAATTACAAAATCTAATTCAAATCATAAAAATATATGAACCTAGAAAGTTTTGAAAAAAAAGATTTTTTATTTATTGTCCAAGAGTAAATTTAAAGGTACCAATAGAATCCTTACGCTTTTATAGAAACAAATTTGTATGACAATTATGGACCTAAACGCAGTATTTCGCGACCGAAACAGCAATTTACTTCATTTTCCATGCAACGGTTAGTACAAATTGCACGGTGTGACGTCATACTTTAAAGCCAATCAGTATGAAGCGTTTCGGCTGCTGTCAGCGAGCTCCGTCTTTAACTCGATTTTTTGGGTATTAATGTCCTTTAAATGTAATTGCTTCCATACAAACATTTGTTCATCTACAAAAACTGGTTTGAATGGCATCGTTAACAAATTTAAGGTAAAGCCCATTCTTTGTGTTTTAGGTTACCCGTAAATTTTGTTGAAAAGTACCTATTCTACTATTTGATTACACGTATATGAACCGTCCACGTTTCCAGCTTTCAAGGATCCCATACGGAAAGCTTTTAGTTGGTTCCAAACTACTTATATACTTGTGAGCTGTCCGCCAAATGAATTTTATTAGGTTAAGTTCATCCTAAAAGCTCCATTTAATCATTTGGATTAAACACGTTCACTGTGAATAGAAATAACGACGACACAAAATCCAAAGCCTGATAGAAAAAGGTAAATGGGTTCTATTGAAATGGTTACCTACTTATAAAAAGCTCACCTCGAACACCTAGTATATATGTAAGTATAAATAGGCTACTTAATTTTTTTAAAGCTGGTTTAATATTAATTAAAATGAACATTTTCCTTTTTTTTTAATTTCTAACTTTCACTAACTCAAAATGTATGTAGGTAAATTCATACGTTAATTTCATTTCAAAGGAGGCCGCATCCATTGCACTGCTGTTCACATGACAATACTAGTTATTCAAACATTATAAACTTTTTTTGAACACATTATACAGGATGTTCCCGGGAATTCCCGTTAACTTCGGCATATTGCAGAGTACATCCACAGAAACAAATTAGCATAAGTATTTCTTGAGAAAAAAACCATTTTTTTTTCGATTTTTGTACAAATTAATTTAATGAAGCATTAACGGTTATTGTACAAGCGTCTTGAAACACATGAATAAAAACTTTAAAAAAAAGGGAACCGCCTTCAACACCTACCCACTGAAAAGCACAAAATATGTTGTACACCAAAACCTTCTCCAGAATGTAACAAATACTTTTCTGAAAACCGCATCGAAATCGGTTTAGCCAAACGCGTGATAATCGCTGACAAATATACATACAAACATACGGGTCAAACTGAGAACCTTCTTGTTTTTTGAAGCCGGTTAAAAAAAAGCTGTTATGAAGTCACAGTTAAGAGCCATTTAAACCGACCGGTTAAATCTGCAAAACTGATAAAATTAAACATTGAATATCTTGATAACAGTAAGAGTTAAGATACTACTTTCTTGGAGAAATTAACTTTATTTGATCTATGCCCCCTTTCAATTAACGGAAATTGTCATGAACACGTTGTATATATATATATATATATATATATATATATATATATATATATAATAATAATAAAATAAAATATAATAAATAATATAAAAAAGGTAAATATATATATTTAATAATATTACTTGTAAAGACAAAATAAACTCAAGCTCAATCGGTGCCATGCAAAAAACTGTTTACCTTTAAAATGTTACGAAGTCAAATCCTTGGTAGATTTCGCAGTTTAAAATGTTCAATTCAAATTTAACGTACGTGGCTCGCGTAGCACGCGTTCGTTAACAAAATGCATAATGCAACGTTCGGGCCGTGCCAAGTGGCGCCAAAAGTGAAATTTAAGAAAATGAAATGAATATGCAGGTGCGGTGGAAATGTGAAATATAATTCATTTTGTCCTTTATTTATAAGGTAAACCCGACTTTTTCATGTGTCCGTAAAGTTTTTTGACATAATTTCTCAAAACAACTTTTATATGCCAAAAAATACTTACTTACCTATCCATGACAAAAATTCCGAACCGAAATAAAACGTGTTTCAGCAATTCAATTTTAGTTTTGAAGGTACTTTGGTCTAAACTTGATTTTTACTTACATGGATGACAATTTATATAAGTAGTCTGCGGTGACCGCTATTATCAGAAAATTTACATAATAGCGGTCACCGAAGACTATGCAAATTGTCATTTTGTATCTAAATAGTTTTTTTTTAATCTTTATTTATTTGGGACCTTTCGTCAAACTGCCGATGGTTATCTAAATAGATAAAATGAATTATGACCGTTTTTCATGGTGACATATCACCGTATAATCAATAAATGCGAATCTTCTATTTACATTTATACACCGTGGGCCCGAAGAACACGACAGATTTGAACAGCGTATTCCTGAAGATGCTACGAGTAAATAATGTTATATCAACATAGGTCAAAATATGTATGTAGAACAAAATTAAGCAATTAAGTTTAGCACTTCAAGTGAACAAATCTTTAGTTAAGAGAGTGAGAACGTGCGACACTTCACGAATCACTCCGACTTCAGATGATGCACGGCGAGTGTAAGGGGAGGTTGGAGGACATTCTCGGGGACGAAAGTCCCCACACGTCATAGGGAGCTGGCACGCACGAGGCGACCTTTATATATCTGACATAGGGGCGTCAGATATATAAAGGATTCCGCAAGTTGTAAGGGTATGTTTATAGTTGCATATATGCTAATACAGGTGTCTTAGCTTGAGTGCTATAGGTTCTCATTCACGGCCAAGAGTGACCAGAAGTGGCTTCGCGACATATGTCATGTGATCGTTTATTAGTTCATGACAATAATAAACGTCAATTATCGAGGAATTTTGGAAACCATTTCCAATAATCCATCAAACGTTTTCTGTCTCCCAATAAACAGCTTTTGTGTTGCTATTGCCATCAGGCATGCGCATGGTAAATTGTTTATACGTTACCATGGGTGAACCGCGGTACGATCATTTCCGATATTTTCCGACCAATTGGATTATTTCCTAACAAGTCAAATCACGACTCTTTAACTGTCATAACTACTAAACCGGATGTAATGGTAAATGGCAGAAACAGGATGGATATAATATTGCCTATGTCTATGGCCAAAACTTTTCCGTACCAGGAGCCCAATTCTCGGGCCGATCGAGATAATGTCGTACAGAGATGATCTCTATTGCCTTAATTTCTACGGAAAATCTCACCCAAATCTCGAAGACAGCAAGATTTCTTATTCTGGGGCATGATGATCATGTCGAGCGACAATCTAAATGTCTATTGTCATACGTTTAATTTTTCTTGGTTGTGTTTATTTTCAATCGATTATAAAATATAATTAATTATTTTTAGGGTTCCGTACTCAAAGAGTAAAACATAGATAGGGTCAACAGTGATAGGGTCACTAAGACTTCGCTGTCCGTCATTTCGATCACGTAACTCATTATACGAACGTCGGGTAGGTCTAAATGTCACTTTTTATATAGAAAATTGACAGTTAAATTGTACCGACGCGCGTTCGGAATGTTACGTGATTACCTCTCAGTAGTCGGGCTCTATTTAGAGCTCACGGACTGTTCAATATACTTATATATAAATAATAACAAGAATATAAATAATGAATAGGAAGAGTTTTTGAGGTTCGAAGTTAGTATTACATACTGTGTTAGTGAAATCGAATGAGTAGTTACCGAGATCACACCACACATACAAACTTATAAAACAAACTCGGTGTTAGTGTGTTCTTTCTCAGAGGAAAAATTATTTCGTCATAAAGAACGGCTTATTCTATTTAACTAATACTTACATAAGTAAGTCATATCGACTGAAAACATCGTACTGTCTGTTATATGAACATGAATTTGATGCAATGCTTGGGAACTTACTCGTATTTTAATGGACTCGTGTAACATTTAATCATAGACATATCTTTGATGTTGACTGTATATATTTATTTATGTATGTATTTATTTATTTAGGCACGTACTATATGTTATGTAGGCGCGGCGTGGGTAGGCCACCCACATGGTGGACTGATGACCTGGTAAAGGTTGCGGGAGTCCGCTGGATGCGGGTGGCGCAGGACCGGCCATTGTGGCACTCTTTAGGGAGGCCTATGTCCAGCAGTGGACGTCTTTTGGCTGATATGATGATGATGATATATTTTATCAACGTGTAACTCTGGGGATGGTTTACGTACGAACAAAGAATTGATTCATTCGTATATTTTGTATACTGGTTTTTATGTTTAGAACTTACTCTTTCTTACTTCATACATTAATTAACATTTTTCCTTTTTTTTAACCCCAATAATGAAACAAGTATCTAACGATAAAAATCGTTTTGATAAATCTGATACTAGCTTTTTATAGTTAGAATACATGCTTTCATATCGTGTATAGAATCGAAACAATATCCTCCTTCCTGCTGTAGTCGATCAAAAATAATCATCTTTTCCTAGCCGTATTCGGCCTCAGCGGCTGCTAATCACTGCTGAGAGCGTCGCTGGTGCGCCCTCAGGTGACTGACATAGCCAATTTTTGCGGCTAACAATTGCATTTCATGGTCGCGTGAGTAACTTGTGAAATGATATTTACAAAAAATACTTTGGTTTAGCTTTCCAGTATCGGTAATATTTTTTGCTCATCACATTGGTCCCCTTGTTCGTTAATCAACGGAGCCAGTGGCGAATGAGCTATGTTCTCCGCTCGCTTCGTAAACAGAACAATATCAGCTAGTTAGAGCAGGGGAGATAAAGTTGATGAAATGCTCGGACACGTTCCTATTTGAGTACTTGGTACATACGGTGCAACATCTGCTATCGTCGAATACAAAATGTATGATTAGACTAAAACAAAGGTAAAACGTATGTATATACAATACTATTCATTGAATACAAATATATCATTAACATAGTATATGTGTTATTGCATTTACTTTTTGTAAATCATTACATAGCTTAATTTATGTGCTTTTACTTCTGTTTATATTAGCAAATACAAGATCTATTAAGCAGTAGAATACCCAAAAAACACTCAACGGCTAATCATTTCACTAATTCGAGTTAGATATAGAGAAGTAGTAGGTACAGCGAAGTAAATTAGTTGTATTAACGTGTCAAAACGTTACGAAATTTGTCTTATTTTCTTTCATGATTGTAAAATGAGAAGACAAGAAAATTGCAAAATTCGAATGAAACTTATCATTGGTAGTTTTAGTAAACCTTGGTAACGAGATATTACATTGCAATTATTGAAAGTATTCCATAATAAGGCAGGTGAAAAAACAGAATAACGAAGTCAATAAGTTCAATCAAATGATTTCAAAACCCGAACAATACAAACCGGTGCACTGTTGACATTACAAAACTTGTTATTATATTAGTAATTACAATAACACCCATTCGGGGCTCGAACTAATTTCAGGCTTGTTCTGGTTTACCGTCTGTTGATCGTTACAGCATCCGTAATTGAGTTTGGAACTCGCGACGGTAATGTTTGCCCAGCGTACGCCTAAAGTTGCTGACATGTACGCTACGGGCTTGTCCCCAATTTGGGCCGCGACGAATGATGTTTAATGTATTAAATGCCTTGTCTATGATACCCTATGCTATATGGAGTTGATCAAGGAAAGTACATAGGTATAAAGTTTTCGTTTACAGTCAAAACTGGTGTACAGTCATATTTGGTCGTTCAGCCCGCTAGTACAGTCAACTGCAAAATTAACTGATGAAATAGGGTTCTAAAATAATATACAGGTACAATAAATTAAGTCGATGTTACTGTTGATGATGAGATGTTATTGTAGTTTATCAGAAGTAAATTAACTCGTAATAATACATAAAAGTAAGAGATCACATTCATGTCAAATCTTGAAAACTAAGTTGTCATGTCACTTAGTTTTCAAGATTTGACATGAATGTGATCTCTTACTTTTATGTATTATTACGAGTTAAAGAGTTATAAAGAGTTAAAGTCGTTATTGAGTGATTCAGAAAATTAAACTGATTATCTATTAAATACGGGATTTTGGGATTGCATGACCTCGCAAGTCAGATGTTCGGTTAATCTCGGTAATATTCATCGGACAAACAGGCCAAGCGACTATAAAACTCCTTTTTATAACTTCAGCTTGTGTTTTAGGAAATATTTTACATGAATCCTTTTTTAATACCGAGCTCTTATTTTGACAATTTGAAATTTTGACTTTCTTTTGTTGGTCACTTGACAGTCTTGACACTTAGGTAAAAATGTGTAATTCATTGAAGTTTCCAGTCACAGAGGACTTTTCTATATTTCCAGTACAGAGATATTTATGATTATGACATCGTGTATTATTATTTCGCTTTGACATATTGATTTGTCATTTCGTTTCTGTATCCCGGTGTTATTTAATAATAATTTTATTTTAACTAATCAAATATTGCGTAATTAAATATTGCGTCAAGCGAGCGCAGTCAGTTGGAAAAAATCATCAACAGCGATCATTACATTAATTAAATTTGAGCTCAATAGAACTACAAACTTATACTATGTGTAGATAAGTAACTAACTTGTAATCCCTAAGTAAGTATTTAGTCGTATTCAGGAGTCGTACTCCTTGAAACAGAAACAGGAGTTGTTAACTATTCACTTCATTTAATGATCACTTTGCTCTATTCATTCGACTTAACTTAGAATACAAGGAAGTCGTCAATGGGTCAGGCGTACAAACATTAAAATTTCTTACGTTAGCGAACTTGTATCTCTCCGTCAATTTTGTTGCTAAAAGAAAACGTTTTCTTCATGAATAATAAGGTCTACTTTCCAATGCTATGTAATTAAGAAATAGTTGCAAGCTGGAAGACAAAAAGTTAAGATTCTCAACTGGTCATCCAGTTCAGAGCTGCTTGTAAGTTTAGTTTTAGTAAAAGTTTGGTATATAAACAACAACACTACAAACTGTACGCTATGGTGGTGTTGCATATTGCAGAAATTCAGAAATGATACGATTGGACAAAACTTTACAAACCTTCTTCCCTAAAATGTAAACATCAGCAATAATTGAATATGATTATACATATATTAATACGTTTTAGTCAACTATTTTTGCTGCTTTGGACGGAAATTCAATCCAGTATGATAATGGTATGGTGTTGTTTTACCTCTACTGTCTCCCTGTATCTCTGTTTTCTTTTGTAACTGCTCTATATCTGTGTGCAATAAAGAGAAATTATATTTTATTTGTATTGTGCTTTAGTCGAGGTACTTTTTAGGGTTCCGTACTCAAAGAGTAAAACGGGACCCTATTACTAAGACTTCGCTGTCCGTCTGTATGTCACCAGGCTGTATCTCAAGAATCGTGATAGCTAGAGTGTTGAAATTTTCACAGATTATGTATTTCTGTTGCCGCTATAACAACAAATACTAAAAACAAAATAAAATATTTTTTTATGGTGGGATACAACAAACTTGATTTTTTTGCCGTTTTTATAGATAATGGTACGTAACCCTTCGTGCGCGAGTCCAACTCGCACTTGGCCGGTTTTTTTTTATTTGTATTGATTACTTATTCTACTTTTATTATTTAATTTTCATTTTCAAAATCATTGTTTAATTGATTTACAACCATACAATAGGGTTCAATGATAATAATGCAGCCAGCTACTTAGTTATCTAAAAGTAAAAGGCGTTAAAACGTTACTGATACCATACTATTTGTGGTGTATGCGGCCTTAGGCCCGCAACTCTATCGTGGCTTTTTGTCAAGATATGGATTTGTCAAATAAATGGATTCGTCCGAACTGCCGTTTCTGATCTCCGGTCCCCGAGAACCCAGAACCTCACACTATTATAGGGCGTGTCAGACATTCTTGAACGTATCTGATACTTTACTATTTGTAGAGTGTGTTCAGACATTCCTGTACCTATCTGATTCCATACTGTTTGTAGAGCGTGTCAGATATTCTTGAACGTTTATAATACCATATTGTTATATAGAGCGTATCAAATGTTCTTGAACGTATTTGGTACCATACTATTTATTAGGCGTGTCAAATATAGGTACTTGCCTGCAATGCAACTGGGTTCGTGTGAAATTAATATAAAACAGTAACCGTATAATTAACGATATCTTTTTTTATAATGAGGACCGGGACCGTCCTGTTAATCTGGAACCATAATGTCCCTAGACATAAAAAGTTTAGAAAATTTGTTTGATAGACATTTAGTTTGACGCAATTTATCATTTAATATAAAGTTTATTTTGTAATGAGAGCAATAAAAAATAATCAAATCTAATGAATGTATACCTGTTTTCAACGGTTTTAACTGTATACACAAGTAACTTGGGTCTTCAAAAAATGCTACCTATTTTAAAACACTATATTAATAAGAAAATTACCGTAAAGTTACCTAAAACCTATATTCAAATGAGAAGCTATGAGTGCAGGGAGGTGGGAGGAACCTGCAGCTTGTGCCGGTCACCTGCGGCCTAAGGCGGTGTGACAAATAGCCGTGGGCACCAGCAAACAACATGTTAATGTGCACAGCCCTTTTGCCGCCCGTCCTTTGTTCCACAAAATGACTCAAATGACCCGGCTACTTAATATGCTACAATGCTCTAAGTACGAATTTATGTTTGTAATAAATATAAATTTATTCAAGCCCACGATGTTAATTCACAGGGGTAGTTAACCTGTCCGACCTCTGTGGACCCGACGAGCGTAAGTCTGAGATTTCAGGCGGAGACGCGCATTATATTAACATGTTTCACCGTAATATTGTTCATGCAGAACGATGCTGGACATTTTATTCAACTTCCATGTAGTTTTTGAGCGATGACTAAGTAATTTATCGAAGTGGCAATGCCCAATTTATTTTTGTCGGGAAATACTTTGAATAGTACTTACTGACATTATGCCTATATATCTATAGTTAGCCACTCATATTTAGGTACACAGAAATCATTACCGAAATATGCTTTTACAAATAGCCCGCAGTATTTTAGTGAATCGAAAACGACCTTTTCATCAGCCGTGCAAAAAAGTTGGAAAGTTACACAGTTCATCAAGCAAAACATTAAAACAAATGGACTGGCATTCGCCCATCCGTATGTTTGAATTATTCATGTTCGTACACAATCTATAAAGCAGATAGCAGGGAGCATTTTACAAGATAAACAAATTTTATTGATCTCACAGGCGTTGTTTGTGCCTCCACAATAAAATATTTACATTTACTTTGCAACACCTGCCCTAACGTATACACCTACCTATCACTGTATACTACACCGCAGCATTAGAATAATGAAACATTCGCGGCCACCTCACTTTTGCATAAAACATTAGTTGTATTTTCCAAATGGGAAGATTAGATGTCTCTGCACTTTTTACACTTGAATTTTAAGGTGCCTCGAATTTTGAGTAAGTAAATTATTTCCCTATCGTAAAATATTAACCTAATCCTAATAATATAAACCTAAATATTATCAAATTTTTCCACATTGTTTTCGTGGTGTTTATAATCTATACCTACTAATATTAAACAGAGGAAAAGTCTGTGAGATTGTAGCAACAAACATACAAAGCTTTGTAAGTATGTATGTAATGGGTAACCTCCGGACCCTCTTATCCGACTTCAAAAATTATTTCACCTGCGTGTAGAATGGATTTTCTGGATGGTTATAGGCTTTAATTTAGTCCGCGGGTATGTCTGCATGTTTTACAACGATTTTAACGTTAAGGGATTATTGTACCTAACTAAAAGTATTTACTATACTTCCTTCTATTTATAACAGGCAACAGGTGAAAAAATTTAGGTATTTTTCGTTACTGAGACAGTAAAAATGTGTAATGAAATGTTGTAAAGTTAAAAAAAAATACCTGCTTCATAAGTCAGGACCCCTACCATCAATATTAAACGCGTCATCAAACGTCGTTCAATTAAGTATGTTATTAAACTACATTTGGCTTGAAGTTAATGTATCGAAAGCTTTAAAGGTTTTATGGCTGACCACCGGCCCAAAGTAAATAGTCCACTTAATGGATTACTGCGCTTTTAGTGCTGGGTTATAGAGGGGTTCGGGCAAAACTGCTCAACTCACTTATTGGGCTTGCTTACAAACAGGCAATTATCCATCAATTTTAGATTGTGCTACTAGAAATTGGAAAACGATTCAGTCTTCGTTTTTAGTTGGAAGAACTTAAAAGCTTCCAAGTATATTTACTTAACACGATGTTTCGGAAGTATTGCAATATCCTTGGCCGCAAAAAAATGCAGAAAATGGGAATGAACACCTTCTAGGGAGACGGGTTTTTTGTACTGCCCGCACTTGTTCATTATTAGCTATTCATGTGTACATACTTAATAATAATAAGTCCGCAGGGACAGGGGCAGCTTGTGGCGAGCTGACGGTGAGTGGCGACACCGCGGACCCCTAACCTCCAGAGGGCCCGCTTAGAGGTGGTGCCCCATTGCCGCACTGTGCGTGCGACTGTTTTGTGGGGCCCACTAAGCGAATTGGTGAGTCTCCGCCTGCCTTTTACAATTTTGAGACTGATTGTCACGGTACCTACCGCTAATCTCCTCCCATAACCCATTTTCTAGTCCACCCAACATTCAACTCAATAGCCCATGACCTTAATTTCCATCGCAGCACAGTGTTGCACTGCAAAAGTCTCTGCAGCTGGCGGGGACCATCACCGGTTGTATCATGTTGTGCATTCGAAAAAGGTATCCGCCATGTGTATCCCTCGCTTTATACTATTTTTGTTTTAAAGGGCTTCGGCCCCACGCATGCCTTCCAAAGGTCTGGGACCCCATGGTTCCGAGATATGGAAAAAATACATAATAATAATTAAAAAACATTTATTTCGGACGGAATCCATAGGTGTTAGTTGAAGAATAAATATATATGTGTTATGTTAATATATACTTACAGAAGGTCCTCTGTCTGTGTCTAACTAAACCAATGTTTGACAACTACGTACAAAATTCAAATCGAGGCACTCCCTCGCACGTGCTTGCCGAATAGCACATGGTCTTTCTTTCGCCCCTAGCGTGATTGGATGTGTCGACAGCTCGGAGGTGTGCGAGATCCGAGTTTAGCTGGAGCGAAAAGAGAACAAACATAGCTACACTCTATACTCGGCCGATGCACAACACTCACATTGTATGGTGATACAGGTTGGCCAACTACTTTTTTTGGGGGAAAAACCTACGATTCTTTAAAAGCAAATATCAAGCGAAGAGACGTCAAATTAATTACGGAACTTTTTAAGTTTAAGAAACACGATACACAACACGGGAAACTATACCAATATCGAACCAACATTTTCAGGTCAAAAAATATTCATTGACCCGAAAAACCAAATATGATTTATACTGACTTTTATCTAAATGACTATCTAATCACAAGTATGTATGGTAAGGTAAATATTAATAAACCTGACCCAGTAGAAAAGAAAAAACCGGGTCACTAAACTAAAAACACACACTAAAAAATAGAATTTCGGAAATGCGAAAATTCGTGAAAAATTGCTCTGAATACTTACTACTTACTTGCGTTTTCCCACGTGGCATGGTAAATATTTGGCGGATATTTATTTCCATTTTGAGTATTTACCACTCATTTTATTAATTATATCGATTCAAAGTACCTCTTACTAGGCCACCCTGTGTAATAAGGGTTTTCCTGGAAGACGAAATCTTGAAGCTGTTGTCTTGTTTGAAATTTAGGTTACTAAAAAAGATGTAATATTTTAACGGGTTCACATGTTGCTTGTTTTTACGGTCGAGCATCACATGCACTTTTGAATCATTTCGCAAGTCTAAATAATTATTTTTTTATATTGTGTACTCTTATAATGCAAGATGAGTTACATAATACACATCTTGTATTATATCTCTTATTTAAGTGCCCAGGCCCTATTTCCAGTGCATCCTACTGAGACCATTCATCCACTGAGATCAAAGCTATATAAAACTTAATCGGAATGGGTTAAATGCACGCCGTAGTAAAAGTCCTCGTTATCAAATGGCATTACCTCGCAGACAAAAGTATAATTCAATACTACGTAGACGTCGCAAATACTGCAATTTGAAGGAAGACCGATCACTATTTGGAAAATGTAACAATCCGTTAAAAAAAATGTGTTTTTGTTAGAGAGCATATAGGCAAGCATATAGGGTAGCTGGCCACCGTTCAATAACTGGCCACCTCCCTATAATATTTACACCTATAATATTTTCACCTATAATATAAATAATTTTAGTATAAGGTTTCAATTACTAGCCACATACTAAATTAAATTTTGTTTGTAGGGGAATAGTTATTGAAAGATGGCCAGCTACTGGCGATTTACCCTACTCGTGTTAACTTTTAACCCTTGAAGATCTTATTCATTTAATAACTGTATCGATTCTGATTTGGTTACACTCATAACTAAGGTATACAAATAAATAAATAAATAAAATTATAAAATTCGTTTATTTAAAAGAAACAAAATACAACATACCCATGGTCCCACACTAGGCCTGTATCGTGGTGACCGTTTGATTGAAAGACATTAACAGTACAGTAGTACCCAACTGATATGGCGCACGGATTTAGCAATAATAGCCTTTCGGTCAACGAATTAAGCGCTCTGACGCGCGCCATATCAGTTGGGTACCTACTACTGTAAAAGTTTGTTTGGGTAGGTAATCTCTATTTATTATTATAAAACAAATGGCAATGTGTGCATGTATATGTGTGTGTGTGTGTGTGTGTGTGTGTGTGTGACAAATTCAAAGAAAGATTCTAAAACAGCTTACTTATTACTTTAGGAAAAAATTGAATTGGCTCCTACCGCAAAATATATGGGTTATGCACATTTGTTTATGATCACTGCCATCTCTGGTACGAGAAGTGGCTCATTTGGGTGAATTTACTTCGTCTGTCTGTGGGTTACCGCATATGGATGCCAAAAAATCAGTAACATACATTTATGTAAGATAATTGTGCTACTACAGCACACTCTTTGCCACATGTGTGTCCACGTGTGGACTTAGGTATGTAATCACTACATAGTATCAAGCAAAGTCGCTTCCCGCTGTCTGTCTGTCTCTATGTATGCTTAGATCTTTAAAACTACGCAACGGATTTTAATGCGGTTTTTTTAAATAAATAGAGTGTTTCAAGAAGAAGGTTTATATGTATAATAAATTTACGTGTTATACATATAAACCCGTGCGAAGCCGGGGCGGGTCGCTAGTAAAATATTTATTTAAATTTCTGTCGAAATTGAACTATATATTTTGATTTACCGCTACTTAGGTAATGCATAAAATATGAAAATATTTTCTTAATAATATGAACTTATAATTGAAATACTAGTATTAATAGTGTTAATATAAATAGTTATTTATAATAGGACAAAAAAAATTATGTAGTCAAATTGTTAACAATACCGCTTAATTCGCACAAATAAACATTTTACGAGTTATTCCTGGTGAACAAACGACGTCAACCATTATGGACATACCATTCAGCTGACAGGCCTAACTTTCCACAGAGGTCGTAGAACAAACTTAACTAATTGTGGTAACTGGAATATTAAACAGTTAATTTTGAATTCCATTTCGTGTACAAATAGACCTAACAGATTTCTATCCATTCATGTTTGACAATATTTATTCGAAACTTCAACTTGTATTGATTGACACGATTTCTCCTTTTGTTTTGCGGGGAAAAGTTTTCACTCGATTTTACCGGTTAACGAATTCGCGAAAAGTCCGCTGAGTTTTACGTGCATGTTTTAACAACACGGGGTTTTTGGTGACCTTTTCTAAAGTTCCCAATGGACGGAAATCTAGTTGACACACTTTTTTATGATTGCTGGTTGTCGCGCGGATTCTTTTTGAAATAATCTGACTAGCCCGCAAAGGGTTCCTCAGGTACCAAAACCATAATAGTAATACTAACATTTCAAGTATCTAGTTAATACGGCCAACAAGACAGTAATAGGGGTTCCACCCTACAACGGGTATGAAACCCTAAAAACACCAAAACACGGTTCCTATATATATTAATTGTCGACTTTATTACACATCACGCTGTAATGTTAATTTTGAACGTGTCATGAGTTTATATTTTGGTGCACTATCAGTTTTAATCAGTTTATTAGTCTCGTTGAAATCTACGAGCGCCAGGTACGTTGTTAACGTATTTAGTATGTTCGCATACTGTAACCATATCAGTCGCAAAGAATTACCATATTTATAGTGTAGTCGGGGTCACCCATGTAGAAGATACGGCAATAGAGAGATCTCTCAGGGACCGAAGTCCAATGAGAGTTGTTTGGATGTTATGAATGTTATGAGATGATTTATACAACTGATTTAAGAAACATCGATAATGTAATGCAGAACTCGTCAGATTTGACAGGAGTGACGCCACAATAATAGCTATTTATACATTACAATCGCTGTAAGCATAAAGAAACACTTTCCGATTAGTTTACGGCCATCATTTACATAGTATGAAACAAAGTCGCTTCCCGCTGTCTGTTAGATCTTTAAAACTACGCAACGGTTCGCTAGTTATATTCATAAAATTTTACAAATCCCTGTACTGTTAAATTAGATGTGTTTCGTCCCTTTCCTACAAATACAAATGTTAAACTGATAGATGACATACCTTTACATATTGGCATGAGAAACGGTGTTTTTACCCGGGTGGGAATTATTGTACCTAAGCTACGCTTATTTAGTGCTACCTTCCTGTATAAATTAATTACTAAGATCGAATCTTATCACTGTTCACGAATTGCTGTGTCGATACAAACCCAATAGGGTTTAACGACACTGTTAGATTTAACGAAATGTATTTTCTTTTATAAATGTAATCAATAAAAAAAAATTAAACAAAACGATGTTTAACGCCATTTAAACTAAACTGGGTATAAAAAGTGTAGACTTCAAATTAAAAACAGCTGCAAATAACCGCGGCAATGTTAATATTTCTCTCCTTCTTTTATTGTAAACCGGCGAAAATTGTACATAAAATGTGTCGTATATATCCATTTTAGTGCGTTATTAAGGTGCCAGGGAGAGTATCGAGGAGCAATAAATTCGTTTCCAGCTCCGTACAACTAAGAGCTCAGATTATTTCGCGCCATTTACTCCTTTCATCCACCATCTTCATAATACGGGTTCTGCAAAAGGGATTTTTTAGATTGAAGTTTTCTACTGTGCCCACAGCTTTAAACGAATTCAACAGAAAGTTTTCGGTAGCTTGAATTACATTTACACAACCCATGTTCTATAACTTAGTTGTGGAGTTATGGATTAGTGGATGGCGGCCTTTTTTGCTTCGTACGCTGTTGTGTTTGTTTTGAACTGAATACAAAGTAGGGTGAAAATACGAATTGGTAACAGTATTTAGACGCCACCATAGATTTTGATGTTCATGAATAGCTTAGACTTGGACTTGGACTTCTGCTACTACAATCATTTTCTCGCTATATTATGTATACTATGTAGGTACATTATATGCGTTATAATCGTTGTACCTAAATGGTCAGTTAGTTTGGTTATCATTGTATTTTTACCCATAACACATAAAATCCCTCTGTTGTGTATGCTAGTACTAAATAGTACCTAAACTACCTAACTTAAGTTATGGTGCGTACCTATCTATATATACCTATTCAAAAGCCAGAGACGAGAATTGTAATAAAATAACATAAAGAACATATTTCGTATAAGTAGTTTGATAAAAAACTGAAAAAATAATCATTGATTTTTGTATTTATTAATTATCTACATATTTAATTATTTATTTAATCGTATGGCATATATTATTTTTGGCCTTTTTAATCTACATATAAAAAAGGAATACTTAATAATTCGCTTTATCTTAACGTCAATCGCCGAAGTGGCATAACAGTTAGATTGAAGAGGACTAACTGCGAATACTCTCTCATAAAATGTAAAAATCACTATGAGTCCATACATTTGGCTTTTGATACCGTAGGCGTTCACGGTCCAATCAAGCTGGCATGTATGCGCCTGACAGCAAATTGGGAGTCATGCCGATGCTGGCTTCATCGGCTTTGTTTTGTGGCTTTGTTTAATATTTTTTGGTTTAAAAGTGAGGTTTGATCAGTTACTGATCTGGAAGAAATAGTGTCATAGTAATAGTAATTTACAAAGACGTGTTGATTTATTATTGCCAAAGTTTTTTCGTTGGATAATCCCCCAGAATATTTAAACAAGCAGGTACACTTAGTGTCAATTGGCGTATGTTTTATTGGTTTTCCACAAAATCTATACCATTTTTTTCTATTTCTATTGAACTCAGTTTACAGTGAATGTGCTTCATAAAAAAGAAACGTTTCCATTTATAGTGGATATTTTGCCGTGTGTGGATAAGTC
Source organism: Epinotia brunnichana (assembly GCA_963854355.1). Taxonomy (NCBI): domain Eukaryota; kingdom Metazoa; phylum Arthropoda; class Insecta; order Lepidoptera; family Tortricidae; genus Epinotia; species Epinotia brunnichana. The sequence goes on along the minus strand of OY977945.1, from coordinate 11,623,775 downwards.
GTTTGGGCCATTGCATTTTATTTATTACGCTTGCCTATCGGGCAGTAGCGGTGCCAGCGCATACACCCCTTTTACACTCCAGCCAGTGTTAATCCACCCTTCATTGCTCTGCACTATTTTGTGACATGGTTTTTTGCTCTTTGTTTGCGTCATTTAAATCTGTGAAATGGGCAATGCCAACGGGCATCGAAAAAAATTGGTTCTGCACTATTGTTTTACTACGAGTGTTTTCATTAAACTTTGCAATTCTGACAATGGAAGGGATACTTTTTGCATTCAATAAAAATAAGGTTTTTAAAAAATGTTACAAAATTTGACGTAATGCATTGGGTTGGCACAAAGTATCTATTGTTCAAATACCTCAGCAGGCCATCTTTTTAAAGTTTTGATTACATAATACTCCCACCTGTTTTCGCAACATGGGTAGACAGAACACATGAAATTGCATTTTCAGTGCCACTTCTAGCAATTGCAGGTTTACAGATGGAAATGGATTATAAAATTATCATTATGTAAATGCCTTGTAGTTTTTCATACTTTTGAGATAGCTCTGCTTTTAAAGGTAATTCACAGTTTCGGCGACACGGCCCCGTCGACGACCGGCCGCGGTTGTCGTGCGGTCTTCTAAATCTGTCGTGCGGAATATTCCGCAATTTCGTCGTGTTATTGTGGTCGCTTTATGCACCCATTTGTCGCCATGAGTGCTCTCAACAATCTCCCTGTACATACTAATTAACATAGCATTATTGCATTTACACCGTTGCTCAGTGTGTTAGCAAGTGAGCGTTAGGAGAGTAACTACCTTTGTAATTGTGACGCGGATATATCGTCGCTCCCATGCTAAAGTAACGAAACTGCAAAAAACACATTTTTCAGGGGAGCGATTTGAAGTTGCAAAAAAAAATATTTTGTTTTTTTTAAAGTGGTCGTTGAAGTTGTATTGATATAGTGTACATGTAGTGTGTTCAAAATGCATGTAGTACATGATTAATTTGCCAGGTATGCATTATTTTATTGGAATTAGAAGTTACGGCACATTCGCAATTTTGCACCTCCATACATAGCAAAAAAAAGGTAAGATTTTTCACCATAGCAAGCTCACGAAAGTACCAGTTTCGCAAATTAAAAATCGTTTTAATCTATTTAAACTGAGGTAAAGTTACGAAAATGACAGTTTCGTGTGTTTACTATGGTGTATTTGAATTAGAATGCCTTCTTATTCATTTTATATTCAGTAATAGATTTGCGAATCTGTATTAATTTTTGGTTACAACTAATTTTTTTATATAAAATCATGCCAATTTAATGCGAAATACTTATAGTCACTACGAGAGCTTATTTATATGGTAAGATATCATTGTTGTTCCTAATTAAGCAGTTTAAATCATCTATAAATATTTGATTACTTCCAGTGTGTTAGGCCAATCAACTATTAAATGGATTACTAATATTCGTTACATACACAAGTGGAAGTGTAGACGATTTAAACTGCTTGGTTAGGTACCACAGGATCCTTTTAGTGTGAACGTAGAAAAGTTATCGGTCCTAGGCGTACAGTACCGCCCAGTCCAAGATGTGTTTACCTATCGGGTGGAATTGGAGTCCACGTGGGTCTGGACGAAGCGGCATGTTCTGTCTACAGTGACCAGAACGTACGATCCAAATGGATGGATCGCGCCATTCGCGCCGGTCATCTTTACAGCCAAGACGTTTATGCAGCGCCTGTGGTCCCTCTCACTGGGTTAGGATGATCCGCTCTCCGGAGATGTGTTGAGCGATTGGGAAGTCTTCTTCTCCACGCTCACGGAGATCAACCAGGTAGAACTGCCGCGGAAGTTATTGCCTGCCGGGAAATGCAGAGCAACCCTTCACGGGTTTTGCGACGCCCCCGAGCGAGGGTTCGCAGCTGCCGTCTACTTGGACGGTCAGCTCCGCCGGAGCGGTTGATGTGCACTTGGTCCTGGCAAAGAGCAAAGTCATGTGGCCTCCACCTTGAAGGGCACCGTAGACCTCGCGGAGAGTGCTTACGCATGGACGGACAGCCAGATTGTCTTGTGCTGGCTAAAGTCGTCCGTCCATAACTTGGAGGTTTTTGTTGCCAATCATGTTTTGCAGATCCAGAACTCTGAGACTGCCCTGGTTTGGAGACACGTGACAGGTGCCATGAACCCAGCTGATGTGGCGTCCAGGGGCTGCTCAGCACCTGAGCTTGTGGCCCACCCATTGTGGTGGAAGCCACCTTGGTTACTGGAACCCAATCACACAACTGGCAGTTAGTTGGAGTGACCGCCTTGGTCAAGCGATTCATCTACAACTGTCGCCACCCTGACAACCGGACACGTGTCACGTTCTCGCTAGTGAAGAGCGAAGTGCCGCCCCACATCACTGGATTCGGGTTGTACAAGCAGACCACTTTGGGGACGTATTGGAGACCTTTTGTAAGGGGCGCCCCAAATTACCGAAAGCAATAGACCGCCTCAACCTATTCATTGACGAGTCAGGAGTGCTCCGGGTTTAAGGACGGCTCCGCAATGCGAGTTTGTCTTATTCGGCGTGCCACACCATCTTGCTGCCCAAGAAGGGGCACTTAGTGAACCTGCTGGTGACTGATAGCCACCTGAAGAACTCTCATACTAGCTGCAATGCCCTCTTGGCTATTCTGCAGCAAGAGTTTTGGATTCTGAACAGCCGACGAGTTGTACGGAGCATCGTGTTTCGGTGTTTGCCTTGCTTCAGACTAAAGGCAGCCACGATGCAGCCTCAGATAGGCGACCTTCCTTCTGATAGGGTCACTGAGGCCAGGCCCTTTTCTAGGGTTGGAACTGACTTCACGGGCCCCTTCTGGGTGAAGGCTTCGCGACTTCGTAATGCGAAATCGGTAAAGGCGTACCTGTGCGTGTTCGTGTGCCTGTCGACGAAGGCTGCTCATCTTGAACTTGTTGCCGACTTGTAGACGGAGGTCTTTATTGCTGCTTTGGATAGATTTGTTTCACGTAGAGGTCTCACATGTCTGATCCGGTCATAAAGCAAGCCAAGGCTCATAATAAAGTAGTTGGTCAAACTATTTTGACCTTTGAGGAACTGGCGACGTTATTTTGTCGAATTGAGGCAGTTCTCAATTCCCGTCCGTTGTGTCCGCTCAGCTCTGACCTCAACAATTTGAAGACATTAAGTCCAGGACATTACCTGATCGGGCAGCCACTTGCAGTGTTGCCAGAGCATCCCCTCAGGGAAGTAAAGTGCTCTCGTTTGTCGCACTACCAGATGCTGCAACAAATGGCTCAGAACTTTTGGGCCAGATGGTCATTAGAGTATTTGCATGTCTTGCAGCAGCGCTTCAAGTGGACTGACAAAACCAGTCCCCCTAGAGTTGGAGACCTAGTGTTGGTTAAGGATGCTAACCTACCGTCACTGCGTTGGCGACGGGGGCGCATTGTTAACTTGTTTCCCGGTAAAGACGGGACCCCCCCGATTCGCCGAGGTCACGGTGGGGGATTTGGTTCTCAAGCGAGAGGTAGCAACTCTCTCACAAACTTGCTATGGCTAGCTTGGTAGCTAGGTTTTATTTGCCACCATAGTAGATTAACGAATCAGTGGGTTCGTAATTATGTAAAGGGTTATGAATGTAAATAAGCATTAAATGCCACCACATTAACTGACGTATGTGTAGATTCGCAAATTTGCTATAGTTTACTAATATAGATGAGGAATAAATGCCACCACAGTATACAACCGTATCTGCCAGATTCGCAAATTTGCTGTAGTCTACTTATGTAGTTTAGTTACGGTAAATTAACGAATGTGCAGATTCGCAAATATGCTATAGTTGACTAATATGTATGAAGGATATACGCGACCACAGTAAACTGCCGTATCTGTCATATTCGCAAATTTGCTATAGGCTAATCAATTAATCATACCTGTTAATAATAATTCCCACCAAAGAAAATTAACGCAAATGGCAGATTCGTTAACTATCCACCAGCATCATAACTTTATCTGCCAAGACAAATCACCTTATCTACACATCGCAAGTTTACCATGGGACAAAAAATGAATAAATGCAGATTGGTACAAAGGTAACTTGGGAAGCTTAAAAGATAGAAGCCTGAAAATTTGTGACATTGTGCGTTGTCATAATTGGTACACTTCTACATCAATAACTCAATTTTGACAAAAAAGCAGTTTCGTTACTTTAGCATGGGAGCGACGATATGAAATTGGAGAGATAAATGAATAATATATGACAATAATATAAGATAGTATAGTTTCGTATAGTATATTTTGTGTGGTAGACTGTTAGAAACGGACGTAGTAACCTATTATAACTAAAATCCTAAACCTCCCTTTATAAAAGTTAATGAGGGCATCTACCCTTTTGTTAAATTTCGTAAATGGAAAACTGGCCTCTCATTCAATATTCATCACTAAACATGTTTTCCAAACTGTATCGTTTGTCCGAATTTTCATTTGTCCTAAAAGCCGTTTTTCTCTGAAGCCATGACATTTTCATGATGATTATAAAACAAACCTAACCTATTAAAAAAATATTAAAAGCGTTCATTATTTCGAGATAATTGGCTTTTTGCCGAAATGAAAGTTCGGACAAACGATACAGTTTCGAAATGAAATTTAGTGAACATTTAGTGGTTACCGTTTTTTTAATGCTCTATTCCTATAAATAATTAAATTAATCTGTATTTATCTCTTGCTGTCGACATAACTTAATCCTCACATAAATGTAAGTCCCTGGGCGACCGAGCTCACCTCGGGTGAAAATACGGAGAATACGAATTTTCCCAGACATGAAACCTATAGCTAGATTGATTTTTCGCCCCCGTAAACCCCTATATCCCAAACTTCATCGAAATCGTTAGAGCCGTTTCCGAGAACGTGATTGCAAATATATATATATACAAATATTGCTCGTTTAATAGTATTAGGATAGGATAGGATATTGAGAACGAATATGTCGTCTGCAGTTCGATCACGTAACGCATTGTACGCACGTCAGGTAGATCCAAACGTAACTTTTTATATAGAAAAACACCTCTGAGGGGTAATCACGTAACGTTCCGAACGCGCGTTAAACCTAACCTATTAAAAAAATATTAAAAGCGTTCATTATTTCGAGATAATTGGCTTTTTGCCGAAATGAAAGTTCGGACAAACGATACAGTTTCGAAATGAAATTTAGTGAACATTTAGTGGTTACCGTTTTTTTAATGCTCTATTCCTATAAATAATTAAATTAATCTGTATTTATCTCTTGCTGTCGACATAACTTAATCCTCACATAAATGTAAGTCCCTGGGCGACCGAGCTCACCTCGGGTGAAAATACGGAGAATACGAATTTTCCCAGACATGAAACCTATAGCTAGATTGATTTTTCGCCCCCGTAAACCCCTATATCCCAAACTTCATCGAAATCGTTAGAGCCGTTTCCGAGAACGTGATTGCAAATATATATATATACAAATATTGCTCGTTTAATAGTATTAGGATAGGATAGGATATTGAGAACGAATATGTCGTCTGCAGTTCGATCACGTAACGCATTGTACGCACGTCAGGTAGATCCAAACGTAACTTTTTATATAGAAAAACACCTCTGAGGGGTAATCACGTAACGTTCCGAACGCGCGTTAGGACAATTTCACTGTAATTTATCCATATAAAAAGTGACATTTAGATCTACCTGACGCGCGTACAATGCGTTACGTGATCGCGTCAATGCGTTACGGTTTTTGATTATCATAAACATATCACAAACCGTAGGCTCTCTCGCCACTAACGCGATATAAAAAGTGTGCAACCCGGGGATATTGCAACAGCTGACCCTGCGCGTGCCAGACGAGTACCTACCTGCTGGTGGAGCCGCTCGGCTGGACCAACTTGCTTCGAAACGCACGCCTCAGCCGGGCTGCCCGAACGCTAAATCTAGTTGCTGACAAAAGTGATATATTTTATTGCTCCATGAATGAATTGTGTAAAATAACTGTGCATGTGCTGTTAAGTTTGTTGTAATTGTAAAATTCTTGTTTAGGCACTATTGTGCATTGGGTTGTAATCTGTAATAATAGTACTTAAATATATATGAAAATAAAATAAATAAATAAACAAAACTGGCCAAGTGCGACTCTGACTCGCGGACACGAAGGATATATCGTTAAAAATTATCACGTTTCTTGGGTTTTCATTATTTGTTGCAGTCATACAGAACCTAGCTGCCAGAAAAATATATTCTGTAAATAATTAAACTGACTGCAGATTACCCATGGATCTCATTCATTTATTTAAACTTTACTGCACAAAAAAGTACCAGGCAACCGCAGGGCTAAACAGAAAAGTTTAAAGATTCAGTTTTCTGTTCTTGTTATTCAAGATATCGTACAAAAATCACGTTACTTGTATGTATTATCATTTTCCATTATTTTATTTGTTGTTACAGCGGCTACAGTAATACGTTTATTGTAAGAAATTCAAATGTACTGTTACTGTTCATGAGATACAGTCCGCTGATCTCGCGGACGGGCAGCGTAGGTTTGGTAATAGGGTTTATTAAGGCTACGTACGTAATGCCGGTCTGTCGCCTGTACACTTAAAAATATGGATTAAAACGAGACAAAACTCAAATAAAAATCGATTACTTATCAAATTGGTAACAGAGCTCATGATCTGCATAGGTGGCAGCAAATATTGATAGTGGGATACCATATAAATATAAAGATTGAATATAAATTGGACATGAATTCAATAATTTGTCACATAATGACGACTGGCCGCTCGTATAAACTAATTACTTACATACTCGTAGCATTGAAAGCTGGGGCTCTAAAATAAATCTCCTCTATGGGCTGTTTGTATGCACTCCATTTTTAGTTTTGCCTTTTTGTACAATAATGGAATCAATGTCCAGACATCAAATGACCGGCGGCGCAGGTCCAGTAATGTCGGAGATTCTTTGGGAGGCCTTTGTCTAGCGGAGGGAGTCTTTCGGCTGATAATGATAATAATGCATATGAATCTTAATGCGTAGAATGTCGTTTTTATTGGAAGTTATATTTTCAAGATATTTGGGTACCTGCCGTTTTTATTTGGAGTAATCATTATAGTTACACTTCCATCTCTCATCATTAGAAATTTATTATCGTTAATAGCCTTGAGTGTCCTACTGCTGGGCAAATGCTCTTTTTCTTCCACGTATTCCTGTTCTGGGCAGTCTCACACGTCAAGCTCATCTTGCCATCTCCGTCGAGATCTACCGCGACGCCGTGTTTGGTTGTGTGAGACCCACTTGGTGGTGATTTTAGCCCACAAGTTTTCCGGCATGCGGCAGACGTGCCCGACCCAGGCCCACTTTGATTAGTGAATATTTTTAAATTAGCAGCAATTTTAAAAATGTGATTATAATAGGTATGAAGCAGTAAAGTGACACCACTGAGTAATATGTGACCGTCCATATAAGAAAAGGGCCCTTATGGCAGTTATAGGCCAGTCCGTAGAGGTTCAAAGCACCCCAGGGTACGTTGCAAGTGGTGGTGTAGAAGATTTTTTTTTTAAATATTGTTGACATCAATACAACCGATCAAATATCAAAAATGGTTACACGAGATATCTTGGGACAACTTTTGGCAGCCACAAACCCTAGAAATTTTGAGACTTTTATTGGTATCTCACTCGTAGCTTCTATACGGTGCATCCTAGCAAAAAGTTACACACTAGGAAATCAAATAACATGAAATTATTCCTTTTAATGAGTACCAATACATACTAATTCGGTTCAGCGACATAGTAGAAAACCATGGTTGAAAATTAGCCTTTCCTCAACTTTGTTAGTTATTTCAAGATAGTGGTTTTTAGGCTTCTGCGTTTCAATTTTGAATTTAACCATAGGTTTTAGCTCCTCAATTGTAGGAATTTACAGAATTAACAGTCATTTCAGCATTAGTATCATCATAACTGGTAATCGAAGAGCTGGCAGTTTTCTCGTGCAACGCATCAGCATTGCAGTTCAACGAAGGAATACTGCCAGCATACTCGGTACAATGCCTAGAGGGCCTTTTTAGGGTTCCGTAGCCAAAATGGCAAAAACGGAACCCTTATAGTTTCGTCATGACTGCTCGTCAATCCGTCTATCGGTATGTCACAGGCATTTTACTCGAAAACTATAAGGTGTATTTGAATAAAATTTAGAGGATAGGTGTATTTTATTACCCGCTGCGTAATTCTAAAATGAAATGACAAAAAAAATATTCTTTTAGAGGTGCACTCCATACATATAACTGCAAGTCAAAAATAAGAAAAACATCGTATGTCCATGTGTTGCACATCAATCGATAGGTCTTTTAAAATAAATATAAGGTTTTTCAGCAAGTTTTTCGATTAAGTGAAAATAGTCGGAGATAATCGCCTACGTCTGTCAGTAGAGGTTCAAAGCACGGGGTACTTTGCAAAAGGTGGTGTAGAAGATTTTATTTTTTATGTCATGTAATATGGATACAACCGAGCAAATATCAAAAATAGTTACACGAAATACCTCGGGACAACTTTTGGCAGCTACAAATCCTGGAAATTTAGTGACTTTCGGGGCGATTATCTCCGACTATTTTCACTTAATCGAAAAACTTGCTGAAAAACCTTATATTTATTTTAAAAGACCTATCGATTGATGTGCAACACGTGGACATACGATGTTTTTCTTTTTTTTGACTTGCAGTTATATTTTTTGTCATTTCATTTTAGAATTATGTAGCAGCTAATAAAATACACCTATCCTCTAAATTTTATTCAAATACACTTTATAGTTTTCGAGTGACATACGGACAGACGGATTGACGGGCATTCATGACGAAACTATAAGGGTTCCGTTTTTACCATTTTGGCTACGGAACCCTAAAAAGGCCATCGAGGCAGTGTACTGAGTATGCTGGCGGTATTTCCTCACTGAACTGCAATGCCGATGCGTTGCACGAGAAAACTGCCAGCTCTTTGATTACCAGTTATGATGATACTTATGCTGAAATTACTGTCGATTCTGTAAATTACTACAATTGAGGAGCTAAAACCTATACTTAATTTCAAAATTGAAACGCAGAAGCTTAAAAACGACTATCTTGAAATAACTTACAAACTTGAGGAAAGCCTCGTTTTCGACCATTGTTTTCTACTATGTTGCTGAACTGAATTAATATGTATTGGTACTCATTAGACGCATTATTTCATGTTCTTTAATTTCCTATTATGTAACTTTTCGCTAGGATGCACCGTATAGAAGCTACGAGTGAGAAACCAAAAAAGTCCCAGATTTGTGGCTGCCAAAAGTTGTCCCAAGATATCTCGTGTAACCATTTTTGATATTTGCTCGGTTGTATCGATGTAAACAATATTAAAAAACCAAATCTTCTACACCACCTTTTGCAACAAAGATATACTCTACGGACTGGCCTATTTCTAGTTACGGAGATATTGGCGTTTTTGTAAAATCCTTCAAAATTATAATTTTTTTGTTTTATGCAAAATAGTAAAATATACAAATAGAGGTATATTTGTAACTTGGTATCAGTTGTGTACGTTAACTCTTTCTTTAATAAAATTGAGTTCAAAGTTTAGTAGAAAAGGGCCCTTATGGGAAATCGCATACAAAAATTACAAAGCTCAACGGATAAAATTGTTTACAAGTATTTTTTTCATATTCCAACTATCGTAAAATCATAATCCAGCAACTTACAATAATTGGAATTTGAAATAAGGGGTCTGGTCGTGATTTTTCTCAAATCACCTATCAAAGGGGATCAAAAATCACCTAAAATGTCCTTACGTGATTTATGAATGGTTCCTTAGTGGTAACGGACTGTTAACAGTATACAGATATTGTGTTCTCTTTTGGGATCACTAGGTAATACTATGTGAATTATTTAACGTTAACTTTAAATGAGAATTACTCATTACTGGTCAATATTTTAAGAAAATTTATAATAATTTTTTTTCTTCGGATTGCTGTCTTGATACAAGATTAGCAAATAAATTATGTTAATATTGTGCCATATTGTAATTATCAATATGTTTTGTCTGTGATTGGTCATAAGGGCCCTTTTCCCAAATGTATGGGAGTCAAATTGTGATTTTTACGTAACTTTAATCGTGTATAAATAAAAAAGTGTGACTTGTAGAATAATAATAAGACTTTTGTGATAGTCCTGTAGATTGATTAAATATAATTTAGAACTTACTATACCAAATTTGTTATTGTTCTAGGGAAGATGTAACTGATAATAATTATCATATTTTAATTAAAATAAAGATATTTGGTTAACTATGTGATTTTATTTCTATCCTAAAATGCAAGTTTAATTAGTGTTCTACTATATACAATGGTTCAGATTACAACATATAAAAGAAAAAGCCGAAAAATTTTTTTTTATTAATTTCTTTCATATGAGCAATGCTCTTTTCAAAGGCTGTTTTCTCAGGATCTGGAAGTCACATTAAAAAAAACATGACTGAGTTCCAAAGAAAAACACCTTGAGATACAAAATCAATCATAATCTATGTAACTTCCAATGGAAACATACTTAAAATTAGTTTCAAACTTCTTTTGACGATTTTTCAAAAGTGCCATTTTAGCATGTGTAAATTTGATGTTTATTTTTTTAAAAAGTATGGGACTTAGGGTCATGATTTTTTTTGTATTAGATAGCTTATTTAACGTAGATTTAGGATCTGTGCTTAACTCAATACCTGTCATAAGGGCCCTATAGCCATGGACTGTCACATATATTCCTGCCTCGGTAACGTCCCGATTATTTTAAATTATCATTATTATCGCAAGTTCTCGGATAAAGGGCCTGAATAATATAAAATATGATGAGAGAGAGTTGAGAATAATTTGCAAAACGGAGGTAAAATGGGAGATCTGCTTTAGAATGTGTTTGATTCTGATTAACTTTACTGGGAAAGAACCTCCGCCATAAATAGTAATGCAATAAAATAATCTAAGTAAAGTTAATCATAATATATACTCTACCTATAGTATGATACGAGTATAACTGCAGCTTTGTCCGACAGGGGACAGAGGGGGGTTCTTCTGATGACAACAGCTTTCGGCTGATGTTGATGATGATGATGATGATTATGTTCTACGAATTAAATTGAAAAATCCTAAACCTATTGGTCCATTGTTAATACGCCTGTAAAATAACAGAATTGACCATGAAACGAACATAATTATGGTGGTATACATATAAGCTTTAACTTTTCAAAAATAATAGCCATCTTGAAGCCAAATAAACCAGCTGAAGACCCACAAAACTACCGACCTATAGCCAGCCTTACTTAGTTCTCTGTACTAACTTCTGGAAAAGTTACTCGCACACAGGATTACTCCACTCATAGACAAGATAGTTCCCCTGGAGCAAGCCGGGTTCAGAAGGGGTCGTAACTGTGCGCACCAAGTATTGTCCTTTACGACACATGTTGAGGGGGGGTTTCAAAAGCAGTTGAAAACCGTAGCTGTCTTCATCGACCTATCCGTAGCCCTATGATACTGTATGGCGGCAAGGCTTACACCAAAAATAATTAAGGCTGTCCCCTGTCAACGCATCACCAGCCTAATTATCAACATGTTGAGTAATAGAGAATTCGTGGTCCATCTGGGCGACTAGCAAAGCCGTTCTAAAAAGTTACAAAATGGCCTTCCACAAGGATCTGCGCTGGCACCCTTACTCTTCAATCTGTACACGCACGACCTGCCAGAAACCTTATCCAGAAAGTTTATTTATGCCGATGTCATCGCTCTAGCTCACCAGCATAAAACATTTGAGTACTCGGAAATGCAACTTACCACCGATTTACAGTTGCTCAATACATATTTAAAAAAATGGAGACTTGTGCCTTATGCCTGCAAAACGGAGATTTCAACCTTTCACCTGAACAGCAGACTGGCCAATTATAACCCCGCAGTAAGCTTTGATGGCAAACTTCTCGAGTACAACCCTCTGCCCAGCAGATATCTCGGCGTTACCCTCGACCGCTCTCTTAATTACTGCTCCCACCTCAGTAAGTTAAGCAAGAAGCTAGGAACCCGCAATAATGTCCTTCACAAACTCACTGGCACTACATGGGGAGCCAACGCAGACGTACTACGTACAACAGGACTGAGCCTGGTTTACTCTGCGGGGGAATACTGCGCTACCGTATGGCTTAATAGCGCCCACGTGGAAAAGGTCGATGTTCAGCTACGGAGAGCCATGCGCTGCATTTCCGGCACTATACAGGTAGACCCCAACACATTGGCTGCCAACTTTGAGCTACATTCCGCTACCACATCTTAGGAGACAGCAAGCCCTGCTAAACGAAGCAAATAAAATCGCTGCAAATCCCAAGCTACCTGCCCACCACGAGTTTTTCGACCTGCCCCGACATCGTCTGAAATCACGACATCCGCCCTACAACACGGCAAAGGAATTGAGGGAGCACAACTTTAAAATCCATGATTTAGGCACTTGTCCCACCGCCGGCGAGTAGCGAGTACTCTCATAGTAATTCTTACTCGCTTTTACTCGCGCGAGTAAGAATTACTATGAGAGTACTCGCTACTCGCCGGCGGTGGGACAAGTGCCAAATGGAAGGAGGAGTGGTTTGCAAATTTGCCTAATGCCACCCTTGCTAGTTACGATCCCACCCAAAAACCTGAGGGATTTGCGGCTCCGAGACGAGAGTGGCGCCAACTAAACATACTTCGCACTGAACACGGTCGATGTGGCGAGTTTATGTTTAGGTGTGGGTGGCGCGATTCTCCAAAGTGTGACTGTGGGGCATCCATACAGTCAACCTATCACATTATCCACGAGTGCCCAAAAAGGAAGTACACTGGAGATCCTCTGGACTTATTATCATTAAGTGGAAACGTAAACCAATGGGTGAAGAACTTAGATATTAATTTGTAAACATGTAGACTCACGTATTAATGCCATACGATATAAATAAAATGGTGGTATATTCCAAATATACCAAAATCAAACGCTTTAGCTGTTAACAAAGAACAAGAACTGCCTTGCCTTCTAATGACAAGGTAGTTCTTGTTTTTATTTGTGTAGGCCATTGATTGCACTAAGTTTGTGTAGGCAATGGCCTACACAAACTTAGTGCATGCAGCGTCGAAAATAAACAACTGACACAAACACACCTTACAACGACTAGGTATGTGGCGTGAGTCCCTATACTTCCATGTTTGTTTTTTCATTCGTTGCCTAGCACTTTTCACTACCAGTGGCAACAAAAACTGAGAGCCGCGCTGGTCCACTGCCTGGTTTCTAACTATAACTAACTCACTATGTGCGTCAAATCAGCGTTGTAAATACACCACAAGCGAACGGTTAGGCGTGTACCTACCCAATTTGAGGTTTCAATTAGCATATCTGAACCCTGCGAGTTAGAACAACTGTGTTGACGTGCCCTGTTATGACGGAAATAATAATAGGGTCAGGCTTTAGTGAACGTGAATTGATTTGACCGACGGAGAGTTAAACTCAAAAAATATTGGGGGAATCATGAAATCTATCTTCTTTTTTTATAATTCTTTCTTTTGGATAACTACAGATTCTAGAATCACACCAACACTTGAAATACGAGTAATTTATGTTTTTTGCAAAAGTGAAAGAAGAATAGGTACCTACTCCAATTTTAAATTAACTTTGGTAGGTTTAGAAAACTAAGTTTATTAATAAGAATTTTTATTGTTACTTGCTAAAATATGGATGTACACGACCGATTTTTTTTTATTGAATTAGAAAACTAAATGATTTGTAATCTGGTACGTAAACAAACATATGTCTGAGGACATTGCAATATAACTCGAAATGTTAAATGTTCAAATAAGACAAAGCATATTATATCAAAAATATAATAGGTATAGTTGTGTGAAATATAATTTGCATCGGTTCCTCCAACAACTTGTATGGCGAATCAGTGTAAATAATTTTTATTTTCGTCAACCATACCATTTTTTTTATATTCAACATCATAAATAGCTGTAGGTACAGTGTACGCAAAAGTTTGTCGTATCGGATGTATACACTTGTTATTCGTCTATTTAGTGACCCGAGAAGCTGTTTCAAACTTGTACAGCGCTAAAGTTGGGGATTTTCAATATGCTAGATAGGAATTAGCAATCCATTATGTTATAAAGTAATAGTATGTGAAGTTATCCGTTTTATGTGAAAAGTTGAACACACGAGAAGCTCTGGTGTCTACTAGTAAGTGGCAAACTTGAGAACGAGTGCCGGCGACGTGACATCTTCCCATTTAGTGACTAGACAAGCCAGAAATCCTTAGCTGGTCTACATATTTTTAGGGTTCCGTAGCCAAATGGCAAAAAACGGAACCCTTATAGATTCGTCATGTCCGTCCGTCTGTCTGTCTGTCTGTCCGTCCGTATGTCACAGCCACTTTTTTCCGAAACTATAAGAGCTATACTGTTTAAACTTGGTAAGTAGATGTATTCTGTAAACCGCATTAAGATTTTGACACAAAAATCGAAAAAAAACATTAAGTTTTAGGGGTCCCCATACTCAGAACTAAAACTCAAAAAATTTTTTTTCATCAAACCCATACGTGTGGGGTATTTATGGATAGGTCTTCAAAAATGATATTGAGGTTTCTAATATTATTTTTTTCTAAACTGAATAGTTTGCGCGAGAGACACTTCCAAAGTGGTAAAATGTGTGTCCCCCCCCCCCTGTAACTTCTAAAATAAGAGAATGATAAAACTAAAAAAAATATATGATGTACATTACCATGTAAACTTTCACTGAAAATTGGTTTGAACGAGATCTAATAAGTAGTTTTTTTTTAATACGTCATAAATCGTAAACCGCAATTTATTCCACGGAACCCTTCATGTGCGAGTCCGACTCGCACTTAACCGCTTTTTTTTATTTTTTATTTTTTGCGTGGTCATGACGTGAAGATGGTCATGCGTATAAAACGTATTTGTATTTTGTAAAACGACTCCAAAAATATTTATGTCGTTTAAAGAAAATGTACACATAAACACTGTTCGAAACTTCTTGCAATTAGACACAAATCATCAGTTTTAATCTATAACTCTATGAAAATATATATTATGTTACGTAACTTTTAAATACTCTGTAAACTAGGTGCCGTGTTACAGTTTAAGTATAATACCTAATAGTATGCATCAGAACCGTAAATAACGAAGCCCATTCTAAAACCATTTGGGAGCTTGCACTGTATTTTATCTCAGCCTGAGGGTTCACCATTTTCAATGAAATATTCTGATCTTTTTGAATGTAAAAAAACCCTCTGCCTAAGGAAAATTAGGCAATTAAGAGTGCTGCTGCTGGTGTGTGTACCTATTAGGTTTTGGAAAATATATTGTGCTTACTACCTTATGCGGAGAAAGGTTAAAAAGTATAAACCAAATTAGGCGTTTTTCCTTTTTCAGTCAATTAATTTTTCTAAGTACATTCCTCATAAGAGTCCGCAGTAAGCTCGGCCGAATTTCACGTTCCCATACAAGCGGAGTTTTGTTCTCATTTTAAAACTACGTGTTGGATTGTAACGAAACTTTGCATGTACAATGACATGAGGTATATCTAGGTCTGTAATTTTGTATCTAGGTCTGTAATATGTAGGCGTTTGTGGCTCCAGTTTATAAAACAAACGATATACAGCAAAAACAAGTTTTGTATGAAAAACTTAATTTTTTCTGTATTTTTTTTACTATTTTTCATTAACTAATTACAGACCTGGATGGTACTTTACTTATTCTAAAGTACAAAGTTTAAGAGTAAACTAGCTAGTTGTTTTAAAATGAGAGCGCGAGCGTAACTACGTTTGTATGGAGAATCGAGCCTACTGCGGACTCATAGATCATTATATATAAAATTTAATTAAAATGAAATACAAATTACAAATTGAAAATGTATTTCAACATAGAAGTGAATTTTAACGTAGGTAAATAATTTTAATGCATCTCAATAAAGTTCGACCTAATTTTAAATATATTTTTGTTTTCAAGCCTCGGATTTTTTTTTATGAAGATTTAGCCAGATAGGGATTCTCTTCCCAGGTGAACATTAAAAAAATAACTACGTTTAATAATTGGATAACAATAACAAAGGGTCACAGTAGGGATACGGTAATATTGGAGAATTGTCTTTAAAGTACGTATTTGTTTTTTTGACAGTGTCACTCCGCATAAGAGATTTTTGTATCATTAACCCAGACTGAAATCTATTCATAATGATAATTTCCATGTAATTAATTTATTCAGTGATCTAACATCTAAATTGCTATGCATTGCACTATAGGCTTCTAATTATCTAATAGCCTCTAGCCAACCAAAGACCTTTTAAAGGACCTTGTCAGTTATTAAAAATAAAGGCTAAAAATATGCTTGACAATGGAGAGAAAGAATGGACTATGTGTTAAAAACCTAATTAGTAATTTTATATTATTTGCATGCTGCATGTGGCAAAATTGTTGATCAAATATTGCATTTGTTATCGTATGCACCACACTATTTTCTGAAAATTAATAATTTTGAACTTTGACTGTCGGCTCTTGTACACGAGCCAAATAATATAAGGTGGTTCGATTGCCATACAAAACGTTATTTGACATTCGCGGGCTAACGGCGTGTTATTTTAAGAAACTTATGTAACAAACTTTCATAAATTGGCTTCCCAATTGCGCCAAATTCCCCCTTTCCTAGAATAAACTTGTATAAACTAGATTAATTTTCATTACGTTATTTTCAAGACATTTATAACGTCACGCAATATAACTAGAGGCATAAATATTCCTACATCTCACAGTAAAATCATGGCATAACAATGGCTACCAATTCTGTCAAAAATACTCTTTTTAGTAAACGAAAAGCTACTACACAAGGTTCTATAAGGTATCCATAAACTGGCTATGCTACAACAAACACAAATCATATTCATTGAAAGCATTCTGAATTCATCGTCTAAATTCTATCTGTGTCCGTCTATGCTCGCAAACACAGAAGTTTCGTACAAGCTAGTATTATTGGCATACGAGAATATTCTGGCTGAGCATCGTACGTTCCTAAAATAGTCGTGATGCTTGGTTCAATACAGGAAAGCGTTTATGGCTCGAGGCGATGCGTAAAAGATAGGCACATCTACCTTTAATGAAGGGTGTATATTTAGAATGTTATTATTTTAGTTGCGCCCGCTCAACTCACTGGACTTCCTAATATTTTTTATAGTTTCATCGCTCATTCACAAGTGCGATAACATTATTTTAAGGTGTTGAAATCCTTAGTGATATTAAATTTTATGGGATACCATTCTTATGGACATAAATTATAGATAACGTAAATTTAAGACAATCCTTTATCGTTGTAGAGCTAGTGGTTGTTACTGCAGCTTTACTTGGCAGTGTGTCTTTAAATGCACACATTTTTAGTCAACTTTTTGCATGTTCTTCTCGAACGATTTTTCTACAATTCGTATACCACTACGTCTATAAACACGTCACCACGCCACGTCGGTGAATAGTAGTTATATACCCGGTCGGTGAATATAGCATAGTACAGTCGCCATCACATACATAGGTACACTCTAGGTGTTCAAAAATATCGGCACATGCACTTTAATGCCTTGAAAATAGAGGTGTGTTCCGATGTTTGTGACGTGCTTGTTTGTCCCGATGTATGTGATGGCGACTGTACAACATTTTCGAGAAAACAGTTCCGTTGCAGAAGGATTCATAAAACAGACCGATACACAGTCTAAGCCGTGACTGAGCTGTAAATTATGCAAGCAAATCCGCCGTCCAGAGATTACTTTCGGGCAGTGTCATAAAATACAAAGCTGTTACCGATAAAATGGCCTGTCATAACTTTCTTCGCGGGCTCTAAATTATGTGGTTCACCTTAAAAATCTTGCAGCTTCGGACTGCCTTTCCAAAATAATTTATATTTATGAATATAAATTAACGATGATAAGGGATTAAAACTTTGCCACTTATTGACGATTCGTTTCAGTTATTACAATTTTAATTTATTTGAATTAAATTCAATTATGAAGTGAAGTTCGATTACGTTGTTCCGATTCGTTTTTTCCCACAAGCATAAATGAATGATTTACAAAATTGCCGGTAATGCCGCAGTTTTATGCCTATAATCTAGACATATTATATACAAATATCGTATTTGACAATGTTAAATAATTTTTACATTTGTATCATAAATATAAAATTCATAATTTCATCACTGTAAACTGTATCCACAGTTTTAAAGTGTTTTCTTAAATAAGAATACTCGTTGTAATTGTAAACTGCATTGACAGTTATTCTATAACAAGTTAATAACTCTTCTATAAACTTTGCCGAGCGTCGTTAATTGGCTATTCTCAGTTTTGTTTTAGTTTAACTTGAAATAATCAAATGTGCAGACAGTGATTGAATTTATCGTGCCGCAATTTGTTATTCAGCGTAGATAAACAAGTTGAACAAATTTCAAACTCCATACGGACTGCGGGAATTTTCTCGCTTTTTGTGACAACTAGCACCTGTATTGGCATATGTTCTCACTAAACTAGATTTAAATCTAAGAACATTGGATAGAAGAATTAACTATACATTCTGAATAATACTTCCTTTATTTAATTAACCTGCCAACTGCTGGGCAACAAAATTCGCGCTTCTAGAATGTTCGATCCACCAGTCTAACAATTTGGAAAAAATAACAGTTCGATTATCGAGCTACTAGTATGACTGGATGGAATAAAGGCATGTTTTTCATTCCGCATTACTAACACCTTTTAATTTAGGTAGGTACGTTATTTTGTAGACTGAAATATATTACATGCGTAAATATATGTATTTTAATAAAACTGAAATTAAAATAATTACACAAAACTTATTATATTATAACTATACCTATCTAAAACTAAACTACTTATAAAATAAAATAACTCATGCGTTGACAATATTTAATATTTTGCAATAATTATGGAACGTCTCTGTTCAGTTTCACGATCATAATTATTCATACGTATATTTATTATATTCTGCCTTTGCTTTATCAAAATTAATTACCCGAATTTGTATCTTTGATAAATATAGAAATCAGGGTTGGCTCGATTAAATTGTAGGAAAAATTGAGATTTTGATCAAAACGAAATCACAGGTTTATTTATTTTCAACTTCCAACGACCGGCTAGCCTAGTGGGTAGTGACGCTGGCTACGAAGCTGACTGGGTTTGAATCCCGGTAAGGACAAATAATACATACATTACATAGATTAATTTTTTTTTATTTCCATATACAAGTTACATGATATATTACAAATGTGTAGGGGTCGGGTTGCATAAAGTTTAAAAGTCATATTGTAAGTAATTGCATAATACGTGGATTCGTCATACTCATCATTACGCATAATTGTAAATAGTCATACATTTATGCGCATAACGTTTTGAACCATAATGTTTAAGAACATAATGTAAATTGCGCATATATTTGTGGCGCATAAAATAATTAAAGAATACTTTATAATGGACATATATTGGTTGCTCATAAAACTATTTAACCATACTGTAGAAACGCATAAACTGCAATATGCCTATGTTCTCTTTTATGTTGGGTCACAGTTCTAGGTCAGAGTATAGCAAAGGGCAGTCAGTATAAAAGTTTACAAACAAGTTTTAATAACAAGTTCTTCCGCTCTTTAATAAAAAAAATAACCTCGAAGACGAACGCGGGAGCAAACGCTTTCGTCTTCTAACCTATCCGCGATCCGAGTCGGTTTTGCCACTAAGTCCCTGTTCCCTACCTGCCTACGTGAAAACTTGAACTTTAAACACCACTATCTTGGCATTGGTTGATCTCTAAGTAAAGTTTATTTGTTATATATTAAAAATAATTACTTAATATGATTTTTCGTTGCTTAAAAAAAACCCACATCCGTCCGTCATCATAATTTATGCAAAACGATCGTGATGATTCAAATTATAATCAACAATATTTTCGTATTGTTTGATAAATGTATGACATTAACAATTATTACTAAAAATAATTATAAATATCAACATTATGACTAAATAAATGTATGCAATTCTACATTATGGTTAAACCAATTATGACTCCATATAATTATGACAGGGAACAATTACGCCATAAAACAATGTATGCAAAAAAAAAATATGAGCATCAACTTTATGCGTAAAGTGTTATGACAATAGTTGTTATGCAACTAGATGGCCACCCATTACAAATATACACTCGCCAAACTACTAAGTTTGATGGCGAGACGCGCTCATTTACCTACTATAACTATTGTAACTTAGCCTAATTTGCTTTTATTTCTATTAGGTACCTAATCCTTTCTCTTAACTTTTTCACAGATGTAGGTAGAATAGCAACTAAAATAATAATAATACGGTATTTAATTTCCAATAAACAGAACTTAAGTACAAAAATGCGCTGAACACATCAGATTTCAACTTATTAACTATCATAAATTCACGCCTTTATTCCCAAAAGGGGTAGGCACGGCAGCACATGAAACTTATGTTCCAGTGCCACTTTCAGCATAAATGACGATCGACGAAATGTGATATCGCAGTGATAGGTTGCTAGCCCATCGCCCACAATACACTTCAACCATGTTCCCTTAGTATTCTACGACACCCACGGGAAGAAAGGGGGTGGTGCAATTCTAACCCGACACCACACGGGTAGGGCAAATATTTGTGTGAGGAATATTTGTTTCTGAGTCCTGAATGTTTTCTATGTATTAAAGTATTTATATCAATTAAATATATCGTCTTCTAGTACCCTTAGCACAAGCCCTATTAGTTTATTTAGATTTGTGTAAGACTATCCTCTAATATGTATTTATTTATTTTATTTAACTTCACAAAAAAATTATACCTACATGATTTACCTAGATATCAATGCATATTTAAAGTGTTCGCTTAACTATACAAAATCTTATTGTTTGCACATTTGGATTAGGTACGTATCGCCGAAAATAATCGGCTCTAGAACGTGCTCGCTAGAATAATGATGGTGCGGCCGGGTTCCATCGCTCGCAAAATTGTTTTAGCGCGTTTAATACCGGCTAATGAACGAGATGTCCCTCATGCATCAGCAAAATCTACTCCATTGTTGTCAATTCATTTCCCCGTCTATATTCCATCCTATCCGTTGTTAGGTGACGGGAAAGAGACGACAAGTTTGTATTTCAGTAGGTCGATCGCGTAACGCAGTGTACGCGCGTCAGGTAGATCTAAATGTCACTTTTATATGGAAAAACTACGGTAAAATTGTCCTAACGCGCGTTCGAAACGTTACGTGATTACTCCTCAGCGATGCCGGCCAAGTAGTGTAGCTCGCGCTATTGCGTGACATACCGTTGCAAATGTCAGTTTGCGTGCAGTGGGAGGATTAAGCAGGAATGTAGCGTGCGAGTCTCTCAGAAGTTTGACATTATGAAAGAGGTATTACACACGCTTGACTCTTACTATAATTAACTGCTAAACGGGTAAAATAAAAGTTTTAGTTTCATAATCATAACAAATTAATTACATTTTGCTCAATACTCCAATTTTTATAAATCTAAAATCAACTGTGTGTCTGTATGTCGTGTCAAAATGCATAAATTCCAGAATGCCAAATTTTTTTTCAGAACGATTTATGATTACCTCTATGACATTCATACAGCTATTATTCAATTATACATTAAGACACCGTTTAAATTTTACACATGTTCAAAGAGTAGGTAATACAGTCGCCATCACATACATAGGTACACTATAAGTGTTCAAAAATATCGGCACATGCACCCTAATGCTTTGAAAATAGAGGTGTGTTCCGATGTTTGTGACGTGCTTGTTTGCTCCGATGTATGTGATGGCGACTGTACATACAAAACTAGAAAGATTGTGTCCGTTTTATAAATATAAAATTAATAATAGCTAACTTGTATCTGCATTTGATTCACTGAACATTATATTCAAACGGAACGCTGGTTCCGCGATACGTATGAATACACAAAGGAATAGTTCAGTTACAACAACTTTTGTTTGTTTTGGCCAGTGTGCAACCTGTGTGCTACACTATTTCCATTAGCCGTGAATCTAATTAGGATAACTATGCTCATGGACATCGTTTTAGAGCAAAAAAATACTGATGAGATTTTTAGAATTAATACTTTGATTCCTGCTGTTTACTAGCACTTACCTGATGAAGTGATGAATTTATACAGGCTTCATAAAAATTATACCGAATATACCGGCCCTGTTGTTACTTCCAAAAGGACAATAAATAATGAAATTCAAGTATCTATCCCTGTTACAAATATATACTTGATTTCAATTCAATACGTTTAGATCCAAAAAAGCGATTATCAATCTGCTAACTACTTAGAATATAAATAATAGTAAATAATCTTACACAGATTGAACTAGCCCCTTAATAAAGCTCGAGTTATGGATACAAGACGACGATATAAATACACAGAAAACATCCAAGACTCAGAAATGCTCATCACACAAATAGGCTATTAGTAATTAGCCACTCTTGACAATACTCTTGAGAAGATGATTGAAACAGACAAAAGTTGTTCCTGCATTTCGCCTATTTGCCTTTACCGGGATCACTCCGGGATTTGAACCCAGGACCATCAGCTTCGAAGACAGGGTCTCTACCCACTATAGGCTAAACCGATTGTAAAAAAATATGAAACATTCACATGTTTCTATCCTAGTATTAATAAATCTAATACCATGTACAGAATCTATGGCATAGATGTTTCAATGTATCTGAGGGCTTTTATTAAGCTTGCTTGCACGCTTCCGTCTATGCGGAATTAGTTGCACATCTGTGCCTTCTTAGCCAAAGTTGAATCTTATCAGTAGGTACATTTATTTTTGTTTAGATTATCATTACTTTATGTAACAAATAGTTGGCGTTCTCATTTTCTGGTGTATCACTCTGGTATTAGGGTGAATATTCACTAGAGATAAGCGACGCTGTGATTTCGTATATTTCTAACCTAGCTTTAAGCATGTGAGGTGTCAAATATATTATTATGAAAACACATTACAAAAGCGGCCAAGTGCGAGTCGGACTCGCCCATGAAGGGTTCCGTAAAATAAATTGGGGTTTATGATTTGACGTATTTAAAAAAAAACTACTTACTAGACCTCGTGGAAACTAATTTTCGGTGGATGTACATCATATATTTTTTTGATTTATCATTGTTTTATTTTAGAAGTTACAGGGGGACACACACACATTTTACCACTTTGGAAGTGTATCTCGCGCAATCTATTCAGTTTAGAAAAAAATAAGGGTTTGATGAAAAAATAATTGAGTTTTTGTTTTAAGGATGAGGAACCCCCAAAATTAATGGTTTTTTTTTCTATTTTTGTGTGAAAATCTTAATGCGGTTCACAGAATACATCTACTTACCAAGTTTCAACAGTATAGTTCTTAAAGTTTCGGAAAAAAGTGGCTGTGACATACGGACTGACAGACAGACATGACGAATCCAATAAGGGTTTCGTTTTTTGCCATTTGGCTACGGTACCCTAAAATTGCATAATTCGTTTACTATTTAAGTCCTGCGTATGTACTGTAGACGGTTTTTTATTCCCTCGACAGGTTTAGTATATGTAGCGGAAGCATTTTTTATCCCCTTCGGTGTGCTTAAGGTGCCGTAGGTTCATGGTCTTCACTCCCTCTCGCTGAGCATAAGCGTGAGCGAGATGGAAGTGCGTGTTTGGAAGCGCGGATATCATGTTTGTTAATTTTATTTTTTTGTGCGTTTAAATAAATAAAAAAGTAATCACTAAGTTCCCTCGAACATGATATTGCCGATTTTCAGAAACAATTTTAATATGTTTAGCTATTGTGCATAATTTGCTACGGTGAATGATTTAAGTGAATTTTAATATGTTTTAGACCTATGTTCGTGATTTTTTTCTATCGAGCGAAAATCGCTAAATCGTGTTTCGAATCACTGATTTCCCTGCAAAAAAGCCTCAAGATTACTATTCATATTTTTTTGAAACCATATTATTATAAACAGACGTATTATATTGTTTCAAAAACTATGTTCGCTTCACTTCGCTGGACCTACGGCGCCTTAAACGGAAAAGACTGAAGTCTCGGTCCAAGGTCTCCCTGCAGCAGATGGGAAATATCGTAACTGTGGGCCCAACTCGCACCGGGCACATATAGTTTTATGAGTTACTATAGTAAACTAAGACAATCATACGAGTATGTACGCGTAAAAACGGCTGGTTAAAATTTATTTCAAATATAATGGTCCGTTCGTAATCAGTAGCGTCATATTAAAAAGAAATAAAAATTGGGCTCAGTATTATATTTTGATAAGGAGAAAGAAACGCTTTAATTTTTTAACCGACTTCAAAAAAGGAGGAGGTTATTATTGTTCCACTGTATGTATTATTATAATATTTTTAATTTATATGTTCGTCGATTTCTCCGTCAATTGGGAACCGATTCCCAAAATTCTTTTTTTATTCGAAAGAGTATAAGTACTCCTGAGGTAGTCCCATTGTCACCAAGTTAGATTCTGATGATGGCGTCCCAGGGAAATTAAGGGTGTTTTTGGTATTTGGTATATCTCGTGTATTTATCCTCGGAAATCGCAATTTTAGTGAAGTGGAACTGATGATGAAGACCACAGATGACTTATGGAACTCCTCAAAGATATAAAGTACGTCAAAGATTCTGACATGATTCGGTTGAAGTAGCAACTAACGAAGTGTTAATTCAAGGATCAACGGAACTCCTCAAATATTATCAGCCCACAGATAGCGACTTGAGTTTTTTCTGTAATAATGAACGCATTTGCTCTCGGAAAGCAGTTAATTTGGTAAATAGGGAACATTACGCAAAGCTCTGCTTAGGGGGCGAGACTAACACAACCCGTAAACAAACCGGTGCCGGTTAATGTACGGCCCAATAATTGGCATCCTCTATATCTATGTCTCTTTTTAACTTATACAAAAAGAGAGAGATAGCGATAGATGGACGCGTATTATCGGGCCGTACATTAACCGGCACCAACAAACCGCCATGACGTACAATGTCATATTTATTTACCTAACAAACAATAACGAATAATTGATGAAAACGCGTTAAACTACAATCGTTTTATTATCATTCGTGTGTAAAATACCTGTACTGTGATATTAAAATGGCATCCTATAGCCATTTAAAGGTGGATGAGGGCTTTATTTTGCTTTACGACGTATTGCCGCTTCCCATAGTTTTCATATCATCGTTTCCTTCGGAAATGAATGATGCCCTTCATTCTTGCATCCAATTACGCGGCACTGATGCATTTTATTCATTGAAATATTTTCTTCACTATTTGATCCAGAGCTTTGAAGGACTTGTCAAAGTTGTCAAAAAAACTGTTTACTAATTGTGTTAGTGCTGCACTCTGGCGGCAGAACATTGCAGTAATGTTCCCTATTGGAAAGAAAATGTGGAAATTTTCCTATACTGTGTGCCTCGTTGTTTCCCCAAGCAACACCTATGTTGCTCAGGGAAGAACTGAATTGAAGTCGGTTTAAACTTTTTTTAAAGTGAATTATTATTTGTGTAATTTATTAGATGAAATACCCAATGGTTACAGTAGGTACTTTTTAGTGCATGAACATGTAACAAGCGTTCACGTAAAAACTATTCAAATACTAAAAAATACCCCAACTTAGCATTTTCCCAGAACAACCCGTGTTATATAAATGAAGAAAACTACCGGGCACTGTTTTTACTTTACTGTGGAGTGCACGCTTTCTTGTAAGCTATATTTGCAATAGAAAGCATGTGTAGTATATATTGCAAACAATTTTAATACGTATAGTTTTATTATTTTGAATTCAAATATTGAAATAAGTATTTCACGAGTGAATTGGACGAAGCCAATATTTCATCTGCGATATTTGACATAATAACATTACCCCAATTGTACGTTTCCGTCTTTCAAAATCAGATTGTTAGAGATACCAATCATATCAATGTGCGGATATGTCCCTGTTTGACAAATACTTATCGCGGATAGACTACCGGCCCAGCATGTCTTGCACACAATTCGGCCATTCCTATCACACTGACACTGATGGGTAAATTAGAAAGAGGAGGATAGATTTTCTCGTCTAGCGTTGCGTCTCGGGGTCAGTTAAATTGTGCTATCCTCGACATCGGTTCGCTTGTGACAGATATACGAGAGTAAGATAAGTGATGATTTGAGAATTTGTATCTTATATATATTATCTGTGTAGAATCAGTAACTTAATTAAATAGATTTCTGTTGATCACAACTTGATCTAGTAGTGTGTTGTTGAACTAAGGTTATTAAAAGCAGGCAAGAACGGAAATGCCACACATAACTTCAATGGTTCTATGTTTAGTCCGTTAGTGAATGTAGGTACAATCGCCCAAGGGTACGGGTTCACACTTTCTCAACAAAATCTTCTACACACATACAGTTCATTGGAAATGACCCTAGAGGGGTATACCCGTACCCTTGGGCGATAGTACCTACTTGGTATGAGTTATTAAGTATCATTCAGGTTATTCAATATAGTCTATAGTATCACTCGCTATAACGTTGTGACCCAGTCTAAAGGCATTGCCCAGTAGCAGAGTATTCATTAAGTATTGATTCAAAAATGAGCACAAAAGTGGTCTCCTGCGTTTCTTGTAGTTTAATGTAAATTCCTCTGTGTTTTATTAGCTTTCATTCATTATTTTACGAGCCCTGTCAGCTCATTTCACTGTCTGAATTCCTTTTTTTATTCGATTGTAAATTATTTTTATCGGATAAAATGAAAACGACAACATTTATACACGTACAAAGTCGTGGACAGTAGTTAATTTATATTAAAGTTATTTCTTGCCTTTACCGTCCCCTCAACACGGTGTAAGCCTATTTCCTTAATAGAGTTTCGGTTTCGATTAACTCTAGCGATTGGTCGCCTTTGCCCCATTTGAGCCAATGCAATATTCCACCGGTTAAGATTTGAGTACGCTGTCCACCACCACACAAAGATACTACAAGTATGCTATTCGCAACTCACTTTACCTCACAAAATAGCTCAACCTTAGCACATTTTGATGCTGGGACTCATAATAACAACGCATAACCTAAGCCTGAGTTACACTGGTTTGCCTGAAGTAGGTGAAGGTGAAGCGTTGTGAATGACTGCCTAGCACGACCGCGTTCACGGTACGTCACACGTTACTGCCCATAAACGTTCCCCATCCAGATATATCGGGACCTGTACATATGTTAACGCGAAATCTGCTACCATATTATAAGCACGGTGGTCTATCTTATAAGCAAAAGTGAAGTTAATTTTAAACCCGTCCGCTGTCACTGTACTTATGTTACACAATATTTGATACTAGTAAGTAAATAATTAACAAGCAAAACCCGACTCCAGTTTTGAAATCGTTCAGTAATGTTGAAAAAAGCATTGTAGATCTGTGACAAAGACGCTTCTTGTTCGAAATACTATGTCACTATGACAATTAGTTCAAAACGTGACAATGACTTATTTTCTATTAACACTTTCACTGCCAGTAACCCGCTTAGAAGGCACCTACGCCGTAGGCGCTTTCCGCTACTCAGCAGAAAACCCCAGGGATCGGCTACGAACGTAGCGCTTAGTGATGCTTGGCAGTAACTGTGTTAATACTACATAAACTTCAATTTACGCAAGATTTGAATTGACCTCCTTTTGTAAGGAAAAATACTGGCTACTACAAAAATTTACCAATTTGACAGCTGATAGTTTAGGGTTATTAAAAGTCAAAGGTTGGCCAATAAGCCCAACGCATCAAAGGAATTCAGCCACATTTATGCAAAATGGTAGTAGAAAATTTCAGGAAGTCGTATGCGCCAACAAAGCAGTAGTGGACATTTGCCCGATGTGCTATTTCACACATTACCCTATCATATATAAGTAGTTAATGTTTAAAGTATTATGTAAATATTTTTATTAAATATAGGTACTTAAAAAAAACAGTAAAAACAAAAAAAAAATGTGTGTTCTATTTCATTCAAATCTTGCGTAAATTTTGGGACAACCATTTATATGCCTGAAATAATCTTTCACTAGCTTGAGGCCTAAATAAAATTACACATACAGTCATGGCCAGATAATTAAGAACATGATTTTTTCCCCATACAGTTGCATACAAATATGACTTTTCAGATTAAATAAGATTTAATTTAGTTTATATAAAAGTTCTGTAAAAGTGTGCTTAAAAAAATACGGATGGTCAAATGGCCAGTTTTTACAAGTTCATGAATACCTGTAATTAGGAACAATGTATGAATGTAATTAGGAACAATACAGTCTGGCTCGCCCCTCAGTGTTCGATTGATCGAGAAGCGAGGATAGAGTGAATTTACAAGCAATGTCGTCCCAGCTCCTTTGAGATTTTTTATGTTCCGGAAAATTTTGCCCGGAACAAGCAACTGACCAAGCATTTTTGGCATCAGCCAGGCCCGAAGTCTCACAGTTTATGCGTAGGATTTTTCCTATGAGACTGGATGAGCTATGGACTGACGACAAAAATGCTGGTAACGCAACACTCGAAATTTTGCGAATCCCTAAGCCACCGTACCGGATGGGAAGGGATCCTTGGGTCCAGGACTGCTCGCTTAGCTGAATATTCAGAACGGATTCTAAAGAAATTTTGATTAGATAATCTATTCGTGATAGAAGATTTTGAGTTTTCCAAAGGGGGCAGCAGCGTAGCACATATGTCAATTTAGGAACGAAAAGGCAAAATTTTATTATTCTAAGTGCATAATGTGACCTAATTTCAAGCAATTTAACATTTAATAATTAAACATGACACAAGCTTAATATCCATTTGTGTAAGATTTTCACCAAATAGTTACTTTAGCTTAAGGTGGTTCGATTGCCATACAAAGCGTTATTTGACATTCGCAGGCTAACGGCGTGATATTTTAAGAAGTTTATGTAGTAAACTTTCATCAATTGGCTTCCCATTTGCGCCAAATTCCCCCTTTCTTAGAATAAACTTGTATAAACTAGATTAATTTGAGAAAAATAGTTTTCCCAAAATATCACGTGACAAACCAATTTCTCAAATTAATCTAGTTTATACAAGTTTATTCTAGGAAAGGGGGAATTTGGCGCAAATGGGAAACCAATTGATGAAAGTTTACTACATAAGTTTCTTAAAATATCACGCCGTTAGCCTACGAATGTCAAATAACGTTTTGTATGGCAATCGAACCACCTTAATACGCATCATTATGTCATTAGCTTTTCGGTGAAGGAATACATCGTAAGGAAACCAGCAATATCTGCAAAGAAATTCAAAGATTTATTCATTCACATAGTACCGGACTCGCACTGCGCCAGCGAAGAGACTAGGTTCTGCCCATTCCCATAAGATGCATGTTGGGTACATGCACCTTATGGGAATGGGCAGTAACTGATCAGTGGGAAGTAGGTAGACCTGATGATCAAGATGAAGAAAGTATCAGGTGCCAATTCTTACTAAAATGTCTGGAAATATCACTGTAACGCCCGGCGTAAAATGATTAAGTTTTTTAATTTTAAATAATCAGAATGCTTTAAGTTTACTGACTGCCGTAAGAAAGCAACTGCTATTATTTCTGTTAAAATAAATACTTGTTTGCATTTATCTGACATATATATATCTATATCCTATACTATTAAACGAGCAATATTTGTATATATATTTGCAATCACGTTCTCGGAAACGGCTCTAACGATTTCGATGAAATTTGGAATATATGTGGTTACGGGGGCGAGAAATCGATCTAGATAGGTCTCGTTTCCGAGAAAATTCGTTTTCTCGAGATTTTCTCGCATAAAGGTTTGTTAGTGCAATATAGTACGTAATTTCACCGCAGCTGTCATCGCTTGATTAGACGAATGGTTATAACATTGGCTTACAACACCTTTGGTCGGGGGTTCAAATCCCAGCGAGGGAATGTTTCTTTTTGCTTTATTTTTTATAGAGAATGATTTTTCGTAGTATTAAAGCCGGGAAAAGCATGGTCATACGTTTTTTTTATTGTTTATATATCTTTTTGTTTTTAAATTATAATAGATATTAATTTTTTATAGCACTGTGCCTTTTTTTTCCATAAGGTTATTTAGGTTGAAAAAAGTTAGATTAGTCAAGTGAGTGGGCAACTCGACTGTTAGAGATTCTTAAGCCGCCCGAAGGCCTCTAACTCGGCTTAACGACTACTGTCATAGACAGCAGCCGGGATCAACTGCTTAGCGTGCCTTCCAAAGCACGGAAGCGCTCATTTTAGTAACCACTCAAACAGGCGGTCACCCATCCAAGGACTGACCGCTGCCATCTTTGCTTAACCTGCGTTATTGTTTCCGATTCGCAGGCGCCACTGGGCTAATAACGCTTCGCTAGATGGTGCTCATCATTATCGGAAACTTAATTCAGGCATTAATAATGCCTTTCTTTGAATTTGTGATTCTAAATGCTGAGTTAAGAATATTATTATTTATAATTTCTGGTTGTAATTTTTCCCTTTGTAGGTAAAAAAATGGTTTATAGAATCTCTATTTTATTATTTGAAAATCATATCCGTCGCAAGTTTTTTTTTATGTTGAATTATTTTTTAAAGAGCATTGTGTAATGCAATATCTACTCACCTAACTCTATCTAGAGAGTTCTGCTCCATCATTTTTATTTTTTGTTGGACCCTGAGCAATTCATACCTATACCTTTTTTTTCTTGGAGAAAACCTGCGAACCAGCCTGGTACCCAATCATCGGGGGATGACTGGGATCTGTGGTTTTTATATCCACTAAAAACCCCCCACAGAAATCCAAATCTTAATAGGTAATGTCGTTTTGGAGATAATTTAGAATAGAAAACATCCAAGACTCAGAAACAAATATTCATGTCCATCACGCAAACATTTGCCCTTTTCCGGGATTCGAACGCGGCGACCCTCCAGCTTCGTAAGCAGTGTCACTACTCCTTAATAACTCTATTAATAACTTCCAAAAAAGGAGGATTCTTATGTTTAATGTTTGATTACCTCAGAACTCCGTCATATTTAATTTATGAACCGATTCGTATTTTTTATTTTAGTGAAAGTACGAGTATTTAGTTCCAGATTGGTCCCATTGTTTTCAAAAAGCCAGTCAGATGATGGAATCCATGAGGAATTGAGGAAGGTCCTCAATTGTATTAAACACGCGTCACAGAATAAGTAAACGCGTGTATAGATTTTGGTATTTTCTATTATAACTCGTGTAGGTATAAATTTAGCCTCGGAAACAACAAATTTGGTGAAATGGAACTGATTATGCAGACTCTCGTAGGGAACCATAATATCAGCCTTTAAAGCCTACGCCAAAACCAAACACCAACACGAGTGGAGTAATGAGGCTGGCTAAAGACACTCTAAGCTCTTCATAGAAGGAGTGGACTCGGGCTGGACCAGAAAACTCTGGAAATCCAGTAGGAAGCAACTCAGAATTATATCTGGGGTGTTCACAGGTCACTTCAGGGTCATGGATCTCTTGGCCAAGATGGGACTATCGGATGGTTAAGACTGTAGAATGTGTGGCGAGGAGGATGAGACTATGGAACACTTATTGTGTTAATATCATGCCCTTGCCAGACAAAGAATGAACTATTTTGGTAACGGCTACCCGCAACCAAAGGAATTCAAGGTGCTCTTGGTGAACTGCATCATCCGTTTTGTGGAAATGATGGAGCAAGCCTGGGAGCAGGTATAAAGGAGAGGACAAATGCACAAAAGATCCCACTGGGTCGAAGTGCATCCGAAAGGGCCCTCACCTAGATACGATTATGAAGACTACAGACGTCACATATTCTGTGATTCCGTTAAAGTAGCAACTAATGAAGTGCCAAAGCTAATTTTGAGATCCTTGAGGAATCGACGGAACTCCTCAAATATTATCGGCCTACTTATAGCGAATGGGTGTTTTCTGTAATAATCAACGCATTTGCTCTCGGAAACCAGTTCATGCAGTAGGTATAGTGGAAAGGAAATAATAATGTATGTTCCTTGGCGAAGTAATGAATTGAATTCGGTTTAAACTTTGTTTTTAAAGTAAATTGTGAATACCATTTGTTGGTATAACTTTTTGTATTAGTTGTTTCCTTTATAGTCAGGGGTTTATATTTAATAATTTTCAATTCCAAGGCGAGTTTTTTAAGACCAATGAAAATAAGCATCTTTTAAAAATAAAATTAACAAATATTTAGGAAGTAAACTTACTCGTATTTTCACCCGAGCAGAGCTCGGTCGCCCAGATATTATATAACAGAAACAAACAATTACTGTAAGGAATCCTTAAAAGTCATCTATTTCCTTAGCATTTTTTTTCTTTTAAGTTTCCGTATCAAACAATAATAAATTGTACTTCAACGAACAAAAGTATAAAAATATGAACTTAATTAGGAAATACAGTGTGAATTTTCCATACAAATATTTTTTGGTGTAGGTACATTGCTACACATCAGTTTTGGTTTATATTCTTTCGTTTAGTCAATCACACCACCTAATTAAAGCAAAATGAATAGGGACGAATGTAAGAAAGTTTTAAAATACAAAAATAAAGTATCATGCATTAGTCATTAATATTTTATTGAAGTAAGGTTGCCTAAATTAATGAAACAATAACAAGAAAAACATGTTTTTTAATTCAGTAATTTGGTCTAAAAAATATTTTAAGTACCTATAGAAAGTTAACGCTGTCATTCCCCCTTATTCATCCAATCAAATCAGTCGGTCTCTCAATACCTTTAAATTAAATTGATACCAACCGCAATTAAAACAACACTATGTCAATCGCCCATTTTGATGAATTTGACATAAGGCGCACAAGGCAAAGAACCATTGGCATACAGCCACGATTTAAAATCTTTGTTAAAAATATTTTACACAGACACTAAATTACTTACTACATTTGAATTTTTAAATCCTTAAATAATTCTGTTTAACATGTTTTATTAGTACTTATAGCACTTTTAAGAGGAACGCCTATCTGCGATTTTCCCATACAAACGCTCTCGACTGTTTCCTCCCTGATTTTTGAACCCTTAGCAATGATTTTTTCAAATAAGCTCAATATCATCAATATCTATGTCGCCATGTTTCGCTTTTTTGGATCTTTTCATTTTAAAGAAACTTACAGCACCTCAAAAATCGCAAAACCGGCTTAATTTAAATTGCTGCTAAAAAAGGCGCAGTATACAAATATAACAACAAATATCCAAAAAATCAAAACATAGCGGCGTAGATTATTTCTTCCTTTTGCAGTTTCCAAAATTTTATGATGATTCGTTGCGTTTTGGAGGAGGAAAAAGTTTGAGTTATTTGCGTGGGAATATTAGTTCGAGCTGCAGTTGTCCTTATCGCTTAAACAGCTCCCGCCGCCGCCCATAACAGAAATATTGCGTCAAAAATTTGAGATTTCAAAAGTTGCTCAGTTAGGCATTGCTCTTAAGTCTCGCGCTTTGTACACATACGGTGGAGAGACAAAACAACTGAAGCGACATTTTGGTCAAAAAAGAGATAACTAGAAAAAAAGTTAATATGACTTTTTTAGTAATAAACAAAACTTCAAAACGCTCTCCTTTAAAATTCTAAAAATGTCGCTGCAGTGCTTTTGCCTTTCCACCGTCGACGTTGGACGTGACGTTTCGACACGAATAAAAGGTAAATAAATGTCGCGTTAGACCCTTGTAAAATAGTAATTTGAATATGTCTTATTAGTATGTATACAATATGTTAGCACGTTTTCAAATGTCGTATTTGAATGAAAACCTCCTTGCTTTATAACTGACGCATGAATGACAGATACAATTTACGAAAAAAGCCTCTACGCCCATGGGCGTAATATTGGCTATTTTAGCTCTGTATGCCTGCACGTTATGAAACCCTTTACGATCAAGTGTGATGAAAACTAATTTCACCCTACATACGTATATCTAGGTACCATATAATTGAACAATGCTTTCGTACATTTGTCCGGCAGATGTAGGATGGATGTCCGGCTATTTTCCTCTACGGGTCGCATTTCTCAACCGATTCTCGTGAAATTTTGTGAGCAGGTTCGATAATTAATATGGATTTCTTGACAATTCAACTTTTGGAAATTTATGTAATAGTACATTATGATACAAGTGAGGTATGTTGATCAATTACATCAGAGGCGGCATTGTCACGCGAACCGCAGGTGAGCGTGATAATAGAGCCGAGGATGTAATTATCAAAGCTCACGCGTGTCATACGACGTTTTTCAACACAAATGTGTCGCAAATGCGAGGAAAAAATCTTTTTCATAAAATGAATATGTTACAGGCTCCTAAGTTGTTTCCTTTAGTTATGATGACAACAGGTTTTTACTGACATATTTGTACATCTCCAAGAATGTACAGTGGCGTCAATTCTATTTATCACTTTTCTATTCACTACGAGTCAACATTTTTAACAATAACCAAACACGCATCATCAATGTTTACAAATATTTGTGAAATTACCTATAATGGCGCGCAACTATTTTTTTTCGTGAAGTTCGCGCAGTGCGCCCACAGCGAGGCTTAGATGAAATCTCTAAACAGCCAATACAAAATAAAATAAATATTTTCTTATTCATTATAAATTCATGTAAAATGTTATCAAAAGTAAATAGTTTTACTAAATTAAACGTTTCTATATCATATCCAACAAGAAATAATCAATTAATCCACAAGAAGGATTTAATTTGTTTAGTCGAGTAAGAATCCATTTGCCGAGAATTAAAAACTAACCTGTATAACCCGGTCAATTTAAGAATGCGCCGAGTCCATACATACACCTTGCTGCAAGGTGCCAACGTGTCTTAATCGGGATATAAACATAACTACACGAGTGTCGTAATGTTATTAAACACGCGTGTTTAATACCCAGGATTATGAGCCCAAAAGCGGCGCAATAAGAGGCACGTTACGAGCAAATGTGTTGAAATAGTACATTACTTAACTAGGGCGGTTAAACAAAGAATGTCTGAGATCGTAGGTATTTGACGCCCGAGCCGAAGGCAAGGGCGATAAATATGCGCTCTGAGGCTTTCTTTATTACCGCCTGTGGTAAGTACAACATTTTATGTCTATATCTGGCCAGGAAGTGGGGTTTTCCGCACGCATAGCGTGCGGTAATTCCTACTTTATGGCCAGGTATGACGTAAAAAATGTTAAAAAACTTGCGAGCCACTGGTTTATTGCATATCCAGCAAGACTAGTCACAGCGTTTGTACTATAATCAAGACCGTTCACACCCCTTACAATGATCATCAAACACACACTTCGGACACTTAACTATTAAGTCCTTTTTTCTTTGAATTATTTTACACTATTTACAAACTTATTAAAACATCCTTATTAAAACTAATGAATAATGTACCTACTCCATCAGTTTTTATCGGAAATCACTTTAAATTAATTGCAATTAGCAGGAATAAGTACCTAGATCTAAGATCGGTTATATTCCATCTTCATCAGTAGGTACTTACATTAGCATTTGGATACTTGGTTCAAATATGCGGAAATTATCAATTACGGTTAAATTTGGTTGTCGAGAATGACTTTTCTTAGTAATTTTACATAGGCTTATTGTATTTTTGATGAACAGATGACGCGTTTTCGAGATCGGGATCATAATGAAACTAAGGTAAACGTTCCAATGTTTGACAAATTTATTCCAATAACTGGCTCTGTTGTTGGCCTTCATTGCAATAAACCAAGATTACCTAAAGTTGTCGAGTATTGGGACAGCTCGAGCACTAAGAAGTTTATATTAATGAAATAAATATATCATAATCAAATACGGCTTGATGTCACAAAGCATAATAATATTATAGATATTTCAGTCAAAGACATTGTATACTTAATATCCGGGAAGAGAAGGTACGTCAGACATTGTATGCTCAGAGAGATAAAATAATATTGATGCACGCAGCGAAATGGAAATAAAATAAGAAATAAAGATACGAACATTGATTTCAAATTGCATTTTTGTGTTGGGTTTTACGATAGCAGATCAAATTTTATGTTGTAAGTATTTCAGTTTACAGGTGAATTTCCTGTTTTGGTAGATGATAAATATCTTCATATTTTGCATGCTTCAAAAATAATCAAAAAGGAAATTAATAACGATCCTTTATATAAAAAAACTGAATGATGATTGTGCAATGATTTCCATTATAATGGTTTCCATATATATTACTTTTTAGGGTTCCGTACTCAAAGAGTAAAACGGGACCCTATTACTACGACTTCGCTGTCCGTCCGTCTGTCTGTCACCAGGCTGTATCTCAAGAACCGTGATAGCTAGAGAGTTGAAATTTTCACAGATTATGTATTTCTGTTGCCGCTAAAACAACAAATACTAAAAACAAAATGAAATATTTTTTTAAGAAGGGCTCCCATACAACAAACGTGATTTTTTTGGCGTTTTTATAGATAAAGGTACGGAACCCTTCGTGCGCGAGTCCAACTCGCCCTTGGCCGGTTTTTTTAGATTTCAATTAGAACCTCAATGTTGTTATAAAGTCGACATCTACAGCTCGAGTCGGTCTCCCAGATACGCATTTCCACTCACTGTCGCTGCGTGTGGGGCCAGGGGCGATAACCCATATAATAGAATCAGCATTCAAGGCAAATGGATATGTAAGGAACTTAGCTGTAACACGGCTGCCTGTGGCAGTTTTGCTCGGACAGCCTTTTCAAAAGATGAGAAATAGTTATTTTCTGCTCCGAGACCACCCGCCACGATTAATCATCCACACTCAGCGGGAGCTCGGATTGACCTATGTCCAGTTCGCGTCACTTCAGACTTGCGTTTGTTTCTCGCACACTGTACAAAAGAGTTTTTGCTCGCAAGAGTTAATCTCGCTCAAGTTCTTCGGGGTTGAGGTTGTCCCGCCCAAACAGGGTGAAGAGTTCTTGTGGGGATTTTTAGGTTCAAGTTTGCCTTTTGTGAAACAAAGATTATTTATGAGTATGCTGGGGCGCTTAAAGCAATGGGTGACACATTAGCAGATTTTATTGCAGTTTTCGTTTCACCTGGGACTGCAAAACAACCAACGAGTTGCGTCTAATGGCGCTCTAAGTAGTCCGTAGCGCACGCCTGATAGGAACCCGGTACCTAATTGTAACGTAGTGTGGCGAGTTGTGTCGCTAAGCGATATATGTGTATTTTTGCACAACACAAAGGATTGTAGCGGCTCGCTCGATAGCTGCTATCCATAACTTTAGCAACTGAATAAAAAAGAGTTATTTTTTATTGCATTGCGGGAAAATCCAGATCAAAGTTTACTGGCGTATCTTTTTGCTCGAACTATTTTTATAAAGAGGAATAACAAGGAACGCATTTCGTATGTACTGTTATACCTTAGGGTTCTAGACGGTATTTATTCCGTGGCTTGAACTTATTTGTTAGATAAAGGGCATTGTTCACCTAATATTGAGGAAACGTGCGTTTCTCCCTGGGACGGAAGCCTGTTATAGTGCCGTGTAGATGGAGGGACTGACCGGTAATAATGGAATTACTTGTTTGCCCAGCATAATCTAAGGCAACCCCACGCATTCAATCCACGTAGGTACTTACTAGGATTTATTAAAAGAGGTCAGGTTGGTGAAAACGTCTGAAAAATTGGGCACGTCAGGTAAATTTATAGGGATAATATATTGTACGGGAAGCTCAATTTCTGTGTGGGTAACTGAGATTTTTTTAGTTCAGAAAATAAGATAACAAAGATTACAAGATGAAAGTTTGTCAAGGTCACAATAAGTATTACATAATTTTGATACCATATTGTTTATATTTACCGGTTATATCTTACAAGATTTATTATCTTGATGTATCAATTTAAGAGGAATGTTCAATTTGACGACCGCTTTAGCCTAGTTGGTAGTGACCCTGCCTACGAAACTAGAGGTCCTGGGTTCGAATCCCGGTAAGGGCATTTATTTGTGTGATGAGCACGAATATTTGTTCCTGAGTCCAGAATTCAACAACGTATACTGCACGCGATACACCGACCTTGGATGGCCCTGTGATGAACTCATTTGTTATTTTTGAGACAGACCCGAGCGAAGTCCTTTCAGTCCTATCTAATCTAAAGTCTAGTAGCGCTCCTGGCTGGGATGATATCCCGACTCAATTCTTAAAAGTAGCCAGTAATATTATAGTCCCAATAATATCGCACCTAGCAAATTTGTGTTTCCATCAAGGGGTTTTTCCTGATGTTCTAAAACAAGCCGTGATTACTCCGGTGTACAAGAGTGGGAGCAGAGATGACGTGTCTAATTATAGACCTATATCGGTGCTACCCTCCATTTCTAAGATTCTAGAGAAACTGATAAACACAAGGCTGGTCAATTACTTAAATAAATTTAATCTGTTATCGAAGGCACAGTACGGGTTTAGAAAGGGTATCTCGACAGAAGATGCTGTTACTGCTCTTACCTCACTAATAACTAGTAAAGTGGACGGTAATAAAAAAATGTTTATCTGTGTTTCTGGATCTCAAAAAAGCATTCGACACCGTTTCTGTCCCCATCCTTGTCAACACCCTGGAGAAGATTGGTATAAGGGGTGCTTCTTTGTGTCTATTTAGTAGCTATCTTCGAAATAGGACCCAAAAGGTCAGGGAAATCATATCAGTGATGAACGCGCTATATCCTACGGAGTACCACAGGGTAGTGTTCTAGGCCCTACACTCTTCCTTATTTACATTAATCAGCTATGTAACATGCGTATTGAGGCGGGAACCGTTTTCACATATGCTGACGACACTGCTGTGGTATTCTCAGGGGATACATGGGAGGAAGTGCGCCTATCCGCAGAAAGTGGCCTCACAAAAATTGCCGGATGGCTACAAACAAATCTTCTTACCCTTAACACAACTAAAACTAACTACGTTTGCTTCACAAACTATAATCGTACGCAACCAGACACAGACTTCTCAATCAGGATCCATACTTGCCACAACACGCAAACCATCTGTGCCTGCCCAGCCATCGAGAAGGTAGAATCCACTAGATACCTGGGGGTTATGGTCGACCAACGACTCACCTGGCACTTGCACACTGAGATTATTATGGGCAGAATTCGTAAACTTATCTGGGTCTTTAAAAATCTTAGGCACGTAGTAACGAAGACCGTACTAAATCAAGTTTACATATCACTGGCCCAGTCAGTCCTTGCGTATTGTATCCCTATATGGGGTGGTGCAACTAAGACCAAATTTCTTGAGCTTGAGAGAGCTCAAAGGGCACTTCTAAAAGTGATGTTTTTCAAACCGTACAGATTTTCCACAAACAAACTTTATACACTCTGTGACTTATTATCTGTAAGAAAATTATATATATTTAACCTTATCATAAAGACACACAAGACAACCACATATACACCGGAAACAACAAGTACACGTAGGAAAAGAACTAAAGTTATCCACACTCCCACAGCGAAATCTGCATTTGCAAGGAGACAACAAGCAGCACAATCTGCCAACCTGTTAAATCTTATAAATAAGCACATAGATATGTATTCCTCCACCACGCATGAGTGTAAATCTAAGTTAACAGTATGGTTAAAAACCAAAAGCTATTTTGATATTGAAAATTTACTTCAGAGACCTGTATATGAAATGTGATACACACACACACACACACACACACACACACACACACACACACACACACACACACACACACACACACACACACACACACACGCACGCACGCACGCACGCACGCACGCACGCACGCACGCACGCACGCACG
Source organism: Epinotia brunnichana (assembly GCA_963854355.1). Taxonomy (NCBI): domain Eukaryota; kingdom Metazoa; phylum Arthropoda; class Insecta; order Lepidoptera; family Tortricidae; genus Epinotia; species Epinotia brunnichana. Next base: position 11,583,888 of record OY977945.1, on the reverse strand, counting down.
CACGCACGCACGCACGCACGCACGCACGCACGCACGCACGCACGCACGCACGCACGCACGCACGCACGCACGCACGCACGCACGCACGCACGCACGCACGCACGCACGCACGCACGCACGCACGCACGCACGCACGCACGCACGCACGCACGCACGCACGCACGCACGCACGCACGCACGCACGCACGCACGCACGCACGCACGCACGCACGCACGCACGCACGCACGCACGCACGCACGCACGCACGCACGCACGCACGCACGCACGCACGCACGCACGCACGCACGCACGCACGCACGCACGCACGCACGCACGCACGCACGCACGCACGCACGCACGCACGCACGCACGCACGCACACACACACACACACACACACACACACACACACACACACACACACACACACACACACACACACACACACACAGCAAATTTTAGGGTTCCGTACCAAAAAGGTAATAAAGCGGCCAAGTGCGAGTCGGACTCGCACATAAAGCGTTCCGTTAAATAAATTGCAGTTTACGATTTATGACGTATTAAAAAAAAACTACTTACCAGATCTCGTTCAAACCAACTTTCGGTGGAAGTTTGCATGGTAATGTACATCATTGATGAGTTTTATCATTCTCTTATTTTAGAAGTTACAGGGGGGGGGGACACATTTTATCACTTTGGAAGTGTCTCTCGCGCAAACTATTCAGTTCAGAAAAAAATGATGTTAGGAACCTCAATATGATTTTTGAAGACCTATCCATTGATACCCCACACGTATGGATTTGATGAAAAAAAATTTTTGAGTTTCACTTTAATTTGTGTGTGGGGACCCCTAAAACTTAATGTTTTTTTTTCGATTTTTGTGTAAAAATCTTAATGCGGTTCACAAAATACATCTACTTACCAAGTTTAAACAGTATAGCACTTATGGTTTCGGAAAAAAATGGCTGTGACATACGGACGGACAGACAGACGGACATGACGAATCTATAAGGGTTCCGTTCTTTGCCATTTGGCTACGGAACCCTAAAAAGGAACCCCTAGGTGCGACTTTGTCCGTCTGTCCGTCCGTCTGTCACAATCTTAAATATAACCGCCCCTAAGATTTAACAAAATATCCTCCCATTTAAGTAACGTCAGAATTTGTTTCATACCACCATCTTTGTTTAGCTATTAAAGAAAATCAAATGAATATTTTTTGTTACTTATATTATTATTTATTACTATTGAAGATGAGTAGCTGACAGAGAAGTATGGAAGAAAAAGACATGCTGCGCCGACCCCAAGTAAATGGGATAAGGGCAAGGAAATGATGTTGACTATTGAAGATGTAATCATGCCAATTCTCATAACGTATTATCACGACGTGATACTACGTCGTATTATAATATGTTTTTTTTAGCATTAGAGAGACCTTTGCAGAACGAGATATAAGGTTTTTTATCGGGCTCATTCTGCGGATCGAACAGTGAATACGAGTTAATAAATATCACGTATGTATTATCATGTTTTATTAATACATACATTACTCAGTGTTGTGTACAGATAATAAACATAATATTAGTTAATTTATATTCTAAGATGAAAAGATAACAATGTTAATAAATTGCGTTTGCAATTTTTCATGGAAAAATTGTACATTAAAAAACCTAAAGAGGCAGAGTTCTCACACAATGGTCTATTTTTAAGCGTCACTGTCACTATCTGTCAACTATCACTCATGTGGGTTTTTCATTCGAGTTCATATTGTTGTCGGTTGAGTCGGTTGTGATTTCTATTGCTGTAAGATGCTGTAAGCTTACTTAAAGATTGTTGTTATCGTTTTTGTTGAATGTTGTTATTAGTTGTTGATCTATTTAGATATTTTGTTTGTTGGTGCACATTTACAATGGATGAAGCCGAGGCTGGGCCGAGTGGGCTACAAAAGTGAATGAAAATGATATGTACTCGTATGTACATAAGTTCCGAGAAATTCAGTGGTATCGGTCGAAATCAAAGAAGGAAGGTTTACGACCACTGCTTCTTTGTTTACCCGTTTGACAGATAATTCTTATCTTAAAAAAAACGAAGTAAAGACACCGTAGTATTATGATGAGATATCCATATAAGGTCAGTGCGGCCAATTCCGTCTGCGGGGTATTCCGTATTTCCGTACAACGGCTTTTGCGGCAATTCTAACCACAATACGCACTAGCCGACTCGATCGATAAAGCAGCGACTGTATTTGCTACCAACAGTCAAAAACAGATGGCGCTCTGTAGGCAGCACATTTTACAATTAGTAAGCATTACGATAGATTTTAAAACTAACACCTGGGCAGCGGAGGACGGAAACGTAGCCTTATTAACTGAGATTGATAAGGTGGTAGAAAGATGGCGATGGTATTGCGAAAGCTTTTACACAGACACAGGCGCAACTACTACAATAACAACAAGCTCTCAAGGCTCAGGTATAACTATACAAGTTGCATACTTATGGTTTAGATACTTAAATTTAAGATTTTTTTGTGGTATGACATACTTAGTTTTAAACAAAGTGTAGAAATTTCTAATAAAGTTGTTTTTTTTCCATTTCTACTCACAATAACATTATGAAGATGGGCAAACCACCTTCCGGATCAGCTCGGTGGTGCATTGTCACCAAACTTACAAAAGCGGTTTACTAACTAAAAAATATAAATATTATAAAGGTACTTCAAATAAGTAATATCGAAACTTCATGTTATAGCGGTTTTTTTGGAAATCATCCACAAAATATTGGTGAATGGTGGTGGTGGTCTTCTTCTTGTTAGTCGTATTATATTCATTGCTGAATAGCGTGTACAGTAACGATGCCTTTTTGATCACTATGCCTCTCTATGTCATCCTGTCCTCGGGAGCCCTAATCGCATGAGGTATTCGGAAACAAGTGACGACCAACGGTGAGGTGAACATCCCCGAGATCTTTCCCTTCGACCTGCCCTATCACCATGAGCTTCTGGAGGCTGTCGGGGTTTCAGCGAGCAATCTGACGAAAGTAGCTCAATATGCATTGGAAACCAATTTCAGACATCCTTGTTATTATATGGAGTTCCTTGAGGATGGATACGTTAGTTCGGCGCGCAGTTCATAGAATATGAGCGCTACAGTCCTAAAGTTTCCACAGGACTTGGTCGAACCTTTCTTGTGAAATGGTATTAGAAAAGACTCTTGCCAATTGCTGATCTATTCGCCTGTCGTCCATATTGCATAGGATGTGCAGAATTTTGAAACCAGTATTACCTATGAGCTTCAAGTTTTCGTCAAAAATGCAGTCACTACCGGCAGATTTATTCCGTTTCCGTTAGTTTAAAGCAGCAAATTGAATTTATGACTTGACTTTAGGATATCAGTCTCAATAGTTGCTCATGGAGTGTCGAGAACTTGTTGTTATTGTAGTTGCGCCTGTGTCTGTGTAAAAGCTTTCGCAATACCATCGCCACCTTTCTACCACCTTATCAATAAATTTTCGCGCACATGTTGCTGTAATATCGATTTTTAATCTCTCTACACCGGAGTTATACTTATCTTGAGAGTACCTTGTATCTTTCACGATCATCGTCACATGAGAGCAGCTATCCCAGCTAGCTGCTATCATGTGATGCATGCATTACGTTGAAAATGTACTGTAACGTCACGTAATATACACCGTGGGCCTGGGGAACCCGACCAACTTTAACTATCGATTCTAGAGCCTATTTGGAATATATAATGTGGTATAATATAACATATAGTCCAAATACGCATAATCGTCGAGATATAAATTATTTAAACCAAAATTAAAATTTTAAAATCTCAAGTCTAACACACCCTAAGAACGTTACGTAGGTACATAGACGCGTTTAAACTATTTTAATGAATATGCTATTCGCAGTATTTCTGGCCAGTTCCTATCAACAAGTTTGTCATTCAATTGTTTGTCGTTTGATTACTTACTTTCTCGCCTAGGGATAGGATTGTCTTTGTCTCACTCAACTAAAGATTTGTTCACAAGGAAGTGCTTAACTTTATTTATTAATTTGGTTCTAAAAAAATATTTTGTTAAAATGCTTAATTGGACCTATGTTTATATAACATTAATTAATCGTAATATCTTTAGGACTACGCTGCTAAAATTTGTTCTGGGTTCCTCAGGCCCACGGTGTATAACGATTAGCCGTATCATACCTAGTAGGCCATAAATTTGCAATTTGTATAGTTCCCTGATAGACATTCACCGCACACAGCCGCCACGCCGTTGAAATCTGTTACTTCGCGCGATACAAAATATTTTTACTTAAGACTTGCCTTTCAAGTGATATTTTTTATAATAACAGATAAATGGGCTATGTTAGCGTATTTTTATTATACGAAAAAACTCTATCGTGCGATCGTGATAGACAGAAGAACAAAAAATTTTTTTTGATAATTATCTAATATTGCGTTTTTTTCTGTTTTTTTTGTAAGGAAAGGTAAAAAGTTAAATCTACAAATGAAAGCGCCATCCCTGAATTATACAAAAATGATACCAAGATTGACCTAGTAGCTCTGGTTAGGCAGAAATATAGCTGAGACCAGACCTCGGGAGACGGCCCTTCCCCCCCTCTTTTTGGGTACTAGCCAGGGGTTGATCTCGTGGCTAGGACGCTAAATCACCTTAGTTTGATCTAAGGAACAATCTTGCCAAGCGGCGTCACCTGAGACAAAAGTGCATACTCACTGCCACTATTTCCCCTACTAATAGAGGATATATAGATGACGTCCCAGCGTATATACCCAAAAGGGACGCTGGTAAATTAACCATACTAAATTAAGAAGTATCAGTAGCTAATACATTCTTGACGTCTAATGTCATTTATAATTTAGTCGCATTATATCGGTGACGTCATGGTGGTGTCAGTTTCAGTACAACTTTTGACAGGTGTGGTGGCAAACAAACTGGTGGCAAACAAAAAATCCGTGTACGCGATGAGGGACAGAAAATATGACACTGTATCTCGTTCCCACTTGCGGTATTGCCTATGCATACATCTTTGTCACTCATGTGTGTATGTGTGGGTGAGTACCTTTATCTATTCTACCTCTATGCTAAAAATACACTAGAAACGTCAAAATATGACAGAAGACATAATGGCGGTCGACGTTTTTGGTCACGTGACATACAAATAATTAAACTACGATTTTAATTTTCAAATCATAAATATATCTTGTATTTTTATAACTAAATAGTGTTATATATTATATTAGTAAGTACTTATTTCTTATGGTAAATAAGTAAACAAAATACTTTGATATGTAATTTAATTTTGATAGATGAAAACACCCTATTGCGAGCCTACTATAGATTTTATAGTTCGCACAAACAGACAAAATATAATTACAAGAGTAACCCAGCCATACAAACATTAATTACTCCCGTCTCGACAATCCAATCAGAGCCATTACAACTTTTTACCCCTAGAGAACCGAAGCAATAAAAATTTATGAGCAAGCGAATTCTATCACAGCTCGTAAACGGGACACCATAAAAATGTATGCGTCGTCTCCTATCGATATTAACCAACAGCTGATGAGGGTGATTATGTTTATGGGACACGCATTCCGTACGGACGAAGCCCCCTAAAGCCTTAAGCCCCGAGGCGTTCCGGGCCCGAAGTGCTGCCATGTATCATTTTTATAGCCTTAGCCAAAGTGAATTTGCAGGCCGAGATAACACGGACGTGTTAGTCATTTACATCTAATGTGGCCACAAGTACCTATAATTCTGTGGTAGGCCAGAATGGGTCTGGCCTTGAATATTAGCGTTTACATAATGCTGTTCATTTGTTTCGCAAGTAATGGTCGCCATTTGTACTTGGATAATGTTCTACATTCATGTTTTGTGATTACTAACTTAACCTAACCTAAACTACTTACCTAAAGCATTTGAGGAAATATGTTTACAGTAGGTATCATTCTAGGACTAAAATATAAGCTTACAGTGCGTCTATTTTCTATTATGAAATAAGTGATCAAGGAATCACGAGTATAATTTTAATTGCTTTCGGTACATCGAGAGCTACGTATCATAATAAGTTAAAATGTCTTCGGAGCGGAAGGTTCCAACGACACCCACTTAATTAAAGTTAATCTGGATCGGCATTGCGCGACGACACGATTCCATTAACTGGTTACAACACGAACTACCTCTAGCTACTCAAGACACGAGCCAAGACTGCCGATAGTCAAGGGTTCCCACTTTTAAAGGAGTTAATCTTAACACCGCTGCAGGTTTGTGTGTTTACTTACTTATTACTTATAAAAAAACTTGAAAAATATGTTGACAGCGACATGCTCATGTTACACCAAAATATTCCACTTATTACAAGTTAACTTATTCATATGTTTTCCTATGTGCCCTTTCCGAAATATTATAAGCTGGTAATAAATATATGTATTATATATATAGAACGATCTCAAGTGTGTGAAAATTCTATAATATTAATATCACCTCGCGCCACTGTAACGGTTTCGCTTTTGCGTAGAATGAAACAACGTTTAACATAAACTTCTATAATTTAAAATCAATTTAGAAAGTTGTTGCCGCAAAATGGGTAGATTTAAGTTTTAGTTCTCAGGGCCAGGGTACTAGAGTTTTACAATTCAAGAGACACACTTACATATCCCATGAAATCTCCTTGATAAATAAATAATAAATAAATATTACGGGACAATCTTACTTCAGGCCAATATCAATACTACCGGCACTAAGCAAAGTCTTTGAAAAGATTATTCTTAATCAGCTTATGTCTCACTTTAATTGTAATAAACTGTTCAATAACAATCAGTTCGGTTTTACTAGGGGTCGCTCTACCACTGATGCCGGTGTGGTACTAATTAAACATATTTTTGAAGCCTGGGAAGAGGCTCAAGATGCTATTGGAGTGTTCTGTGATTTATCAAAGGCATTTGATTGCGTTGATCACGAGAATTTAATCAGAAAGTTAAGACATTATGGGATTAAAAACGGTGCTCTTGATCTTGTATCATCGTATCTTTCTGAGAGAACACAACGAGTAGTCGTCAACGGGATGCACTCAGCGGGGACAACTGTTGCTCTTGGTGTTCCTCAAGGCTCGATTCTGGGTCCATTTTTGTTTCTGATTTACATCAATGACCTACCAAATGTGGTGCAAGATAAGCATGATATAGTGTTATTCGCAGACGACACGTCGCTTATTTTCAAGGTAGACAGGAAAGAGACAAGCTTCGATAATATTAATGATGCGCTCAACACTGTTGTGGAATGGTTTACAGCAAATAATTTACTGTTAAATTCCAAGAAAACAAAGTGTATCAGATTCACTTTACCTAATGTCAAGCACGTAAACAATACCAGGATCAAATTAAAGGGCGATGAACTGGAATTTGAAGATAGAACAGTGTTTTTAGGCATCAGCTTGGACTCAAAACTACAATGGCATGCGCATATCGACACCCTTGCCGGCAAACTTGGTTCTGCAGCCTATGCAGTAAGACGTATAAGACAGTTAACAAACGTTGAGACGGCCAGGCTGGTGTACTACAGTTACTTCCACAGTGTTATGTCCTACGGAATCCTGTTGTGGGGAAAAGCGGCTGATATCCAGACCATCTTCGTGCTACAGAAACGAGCTGTACGCTCCATCTACGAACTAAAAGCCCGAAATTCTCTCAGGGACAAATTTAAGGAGGCAAATATTCTTACTGTAGCGTGCCAATACATTCTTGAGAATATTATGTATGTGCGGAAAAACCTTCAGGACTTCAATCTCAACAGTGATATCCACGACTACAACACCAGAAGTAAACACAAGATCGCAGTGCAGTACAGTCGTCTTCGCAAGGTTAGCACGTCGTTCGTGGGGAACTGTATACGTTTTTACAATAAAATACCTACCGAAATTGTTAATTTGCCGTTAAGTAAATTTAAGTCTCATATAAAAAAATATTTGCTAAGCAAGGCGTATTATAATGTCAACGATTTCATAAACGACAAAAATGCCTTTAAGCCAGTAGCAGTCAAATTGTATTAGAATTAATATACCTTCGAGTATGATTGTCTTGGCGTATTACCTTTGTAATTATTATAAGTACCGGAAATAGCTGTTCCGTTTTATGTAACATGAGAGCACGTAATGCTTTTTCTCGCCGAACAAGTAGCTTTAATCTTTGCTATTATCAATGTCCAGTGTGGCTTGAATATGTCATGCTCGCTTAAAGGGCTTTGCTTACGGTGGCGTCGTTGATCGGGTCGCCACCTTCCCTAACATATGGTTGAGGGAGGCGATGGCTGAGATATGCGTCATACTCGTGATCGGGTGCTGTTTGTGGAGTCCGGTCTGTTCATGCTTGCAAGGGCATAGTAACTACCTAAATACTAGTGTTATTATCATTATTTTGACGAGAGACATCATTCTGTTCTTGACACGTTTTATTGTTATTGACCCTGTACATCTCTGACAATATTACATTAATGATCCTTTTTTTTCTGTTTTAACGCTTAGGGACAGTATACATCTCTACAAGAACATTAGAATAATTATTAATTGTATTTGGATGCTCAGAGACATTATACATCTCTGGGGTACTAAATTATATCATAAACTTATTGTTAATTCTGATACAGACCTTATATCAAATGTATTTGATAATATTTTACAATTTTGGATTGTTCTAGTTTTCATTCAGTGACATTTAGTTTGTAACCATTTAGGTACTAATTAGTTAAAATCTGCAATTTTAAAATGATTATTGTGTAAGATTATTAATATTATATTGTAGAACACCATTTGACATGTAAAAGTGCCCTTGTGGCCTATTTGCAGAATAAATAATTGATTTTGATTTTTTGATTTTGATTTTACACAAATCAACCTAGGCCCACGGTAAATAATACCATCAAAAGGAGAGAAAGATACTGAAAACTCAAGTCACTGTGAAACAAGTACAGTCGACGCCAAAAATATGTTTACAGTTTTCGCCTTATTACAATGGATTAAGGTGCAAAAGTGTAAACATATTTTTGGCGTCGGCTGTACCACCTCGACAATGTATTCGAATTCCAAGAGAACATTCAATTATAATAGTCAAGTTAGTTATTGATCAAGTCAATGTCTCCTTTGGGGCCTTCTTAAGACATGCAAAAAAAAAACAATATTAGTCAAGTATTTCGCTGAAAGGGAGAACTCCAAATGAGACACCATTGAGAGGAAATACGAAACTTAGATAGGAACTATGTCATTGACTTAAAAATGAAGCGAGACCGTATTAAAAAAATATGAATCTTCTATACACGTTTTGGATTAGAACCTGCTACTCCTTGCTATTCCTATTTTCAAAACAAACCGAATGTCCGAATTTCTTATACACTGTGGGCAGGCCCATATAGTCGGTTCCATAATTAACTTGCGCGGTGTGAGGAAAAATGAAAGAAACATTCCAAAATATTTTCTGTAGATACCCAATACGTAGATATAATAAAGTGCCAGCAAGTTCGCCAATTATTGTTAGGGAAAGTATTTTTAAATTTAGTGAAGTGACAAATTATGATTTTAGGGCTTTTGTTTCCTAGGTTGCCACATGTGTTGATACCCGTGCAACGAGTTTATGTAATGCACATTTATGTCATCGTGATCTAAGTAGATCTTTGTTGAAGGATCAACTTCTCTTGCCTTGAAATATTTATAAACGAATCCTTTCGTTTGGCTCGTAATCGGAGGACATGTGATGTTCACAAACTCATGTGCGTTTCTCCCAAAACGGCCGCAGCCATCATACAATTAAAGGGTAGGACCGATGAAGAAACAGACGGTATAGGCTTCATTTATTTAGTACCGAATATTAATTAAATTAAGACAAAAATGAGAGTCTAAGTCAGACTTCGCTGGCTGAAACAGCTGAAAATGGCATATATTGGTTGGCAGGTAATCGTGACGTCACAACGTCGAGCATCTTGCTAAGTGTTGTATGGAAAATCAAGTGAATTGCGGTTTTAGTCGTGAAAGATTGCGTTAGGTACACAGTTGTTTTATAATTTATTTTTATATCAAAACATAAGGATATTTTGGAAACTTTCAAGTCGAGCTTTTTTTGATTTTTATTATATTATTTGTAATTTACACTAGTCAACATAAACAGTCTTTTTTAAGATATAACAATACAAATGAACAGACAACAGATGAACATACGTTAAGGCGCAAAAACGAGCATTACCAACGATACTGGTAATAAAGTTGTGATGATGATTGCCTGATTGGCGACTATGACATACTGATCTTTAGAAGATGCCAGCGCCATCTTCGCATCTTATCTTATCTTATCTAGGTGAGGGCCCTTTCGGATGCACTTCGACCCAGTGGGATCTTTTGTGCATTTGCCCTCTCCTTTATACCTGCTCCCAGGCTTGCTCCATCATTTCCACAAAGCTAATGATGCAGTTCGCCGGGAGCACCTTGAATTCCTTTGGTTGCGGGTAACCGTTACCAAAGTAGTTCATTCTTTGTCTGGCAAGGGCATGACATTCACACAATAAGTGTTCCATAGTCTCATCCTCCTCGCCACACATTCTACAGCATTCATACAGACCATCTTCGCATGGTCTGATTTGTCTTCTTGTGCCTCTGATCCTTATTGTCCTATTCTATTCATATTGTCCAGTCTTATCTTAAAACTGATATTTGTACTTTTGCCTTAAGCCAATACTTAAAAGGGTGTTTCATTATTTCACCGACAAACGTTTCACCGAATGCATTCTTTTACCATATTTTAATTTCATCGAATTTTTGTTACTCAGAAACCGTTAACTTTTTAGGTACAGCTAAAAGGTCATTCTGTAGAACCCATTAGGTTAAGTTTGTTTTATAACAATCCTGAAAAGTTTCCTGATTCTGAAAACAATGGTTTCCGGTGAAATGAAAATTTTGCGAAACATACATTCGATGGAACATTTGTCGGTAAAACAAGGTACAACCCAATAAATGGTATGATTCCACTTCAATTAAATATAGTATCACATTTAAATTGAGGAAACTACCCAATTAACTACGGGTCCCTAAAAATGGTTTCGTTTACAAAATATTTAACGCGAAATACTTTTACTTAAATATTTATAGCGTCGTTTGACTTAATTAAGGAACATCGAAAACTTAGAGAGTATTTAATCAACGAATGTTCGATGAATCGCTGTCGTTTATTTTATTTTTCTTCTTAATTATTTAAGTTAAAAAAAGAACTGGCTCTTTGTAAAGTTTTGAAATAGCAGAGATATTTTTTTATCGATCTACTAACGAGAACATGAATCAGAAGTTGGTAATTGAGTACCTACTCGTAAGGTTACTGGAGCTCTAGAGGTACATATCACTGTTTTAAACTTACATTTATGTGTAGCTATCACCACAAATTTAAATGGAGATGGGCAGGTCACATGATGAGGTCTCAAAAGCAAAAATGGACCAAGGATGTAACGGAATTGTGTCCGAGACAAAATAAAAGAGGAAAAGGAAGGCAGCGTCTCAGATGGGAGGACGATAATCGGAAGTTGGCTGGTCCTGCATGGACCAGTAGGTCGATCACGTAACGCATTGTACGCGCGTCAGGTAGGTCTAAATGTCACTTTTTATATGGAAAATTGACTGTTGAATTGTACCGACTCGCGTTCGGAACGTTACGTGATTACTTACCCCTCAGGGTGACCCACAATCGTGGCAAGCTTTAGGGGAGGCCTTTGCGAAAACGCAAGAAAATCTCTCCACCGGTGTCAAATAAAAACTAGAACTAGAGTGTAGATTAGATTAAGTTAAATAAGTTAGATAAATTTACTGTACACCAGATCACTTAGTTCATATATTTCATGTTCTGTAAGATTGTTAAATAAAGGCTAAATAAATTAAATTAAATCACCACAACTAAAGCCTCAAAACAATAACGGGTCAGCAAATCATTTATAATTCTTCTGGAGTTGCAAGCATCCCTAAGCTGCTGTGTCTGCTCACCTGCAGGTAGAACATTATACTTGTTGGCGGCCGTTACGGTACGGTATATAAAAAAAAAAACAATTATCAAGTGACAGGTTACTAATACCGGTTTGTAGGCTGGCCATAAAAGCATACATCGCATTTCTACCCCAAAACAAAACCATTATCGTACATATATTTTTTTCTTTTGCTTTCAAGAAACACGCATGAATTACTTTACTTTTGTCATGGCCAGGGACTGAATAAATTTAATGAGGGTCTACACCATTCTCCTCTCCCTTTGTGTTTCTATACATGTCATCCTGACTCAGTCGCGGTAGTGTGTACTACGACAAACAAAAGTTTAAGCTAAAATAAACTAGAGTTTAATTTGGTGCTTCATGTTTATCTTATATTTGCTAGTAAGTAAAATGATGTGAGAGTTGTGATGAATGCTGGTAGAGGTTTTGTTTATTTTATGTAATTTGTGATTTACGTTTAATTACATGACGAAATAATTAGTATTTACTATTCGAGATGTGATGATGTCAAACTCCATAATACTTTTAGTTTGCATTCCTTTCTAGAGCTTAAAGTAGGTAGTCATGGTATAAAATAAACAACTGAAAAAGTAAGAGCGCTCATAACGCAGCTGCATCCTGCAGCATGTAGTGACTTCCGTAGCTTCCAGCATTTATTTATGAGTTATAGTCTGTGCGATACATGTCAAAGAGAAAATCAAAAACAAATGAAATGTATATAACAAAACTTAATAATTTATGGTGTAACTGTAAGGACTATTGAGGTGTGTGTGTTTGACCATATTACTCATCGATCATCTCTATTGACTGCTAAAAATTTAATTTCGAACCCCATACCAATACCATCTGAAATCAACACGTCGCACTAACACTTTGCTATGCGCTCACGCAAGGGAGAGAGCGAAGAAATCAAGAGAGCGACATATCATCTTAATATTTAATATTAGCAAGAACGATCGCGTTTGTGGTTGACATCAAGCATTTTTCCCTTTCACATTTACTTGCTAATAAGGGACGAACACTCGTCCGACATAAACGTGATCATGCTAGGCTAGGCAGGTCCTTTACTATATGTGTTGGGTATACGTTCAGTAGACGTTTTGTCTGCCCGAACGGGGATATTACTCATCGCAACACGGAAGTGTCGACAGCGACATCCGCGATTGCAGCGTGCAGTCGTGTTTGTCAATGTCTTGTGATTTATTGTCGGTGGCCGGTGCCAAAATTTTCACATGTGTGTTTGTTTACCTTGCTCGTACTTTTGACGGCATGTTGTGTGTTCCTATTCCTTTGTACAGTTTTTGTTTTTAGGGTTCCGTAGCCAAATGGCAAAAAACGGAACCCTTATAGATTCGTCATGTCTGTCTGTCTGTCCGTCCGTATGTCACAGCCACTTTTTCCGAAACTATAAGAGCTATACTGTTGAAACTTGGTAAGTAGATGTATTCTGTCAACCGCATTAAGATTTTCACACAAAAATCGAAAAAAAACATTAAGTTTTAGGGGTCCATGTGAGTATGTACTCAGAAATGAAATTTAAAAAAAAAAAATCATCAAAACCATAATATCGAGGTTTCTAATATATTTTTTTCTAAACTGAATAGTTTGCGCGGGAGACACTTCCAAAGTGGTAAAATGTGTGTAACTTCTAAAATGAGAGAATGATAATACAAAAAAATATATATGATGTACATTAGGTACCATGCAAACTTCCACCGAAAATTGGTTCGAACGAGATCTAGTAGGTAAGTAGTTTTTATTTAATACGTCATAAATCGTAAACCGCAATTTATTTAACGGCCTCCGTAGCCCAGTGGGTAGTGTAGTGACTCTGCCTACGAAGCTGGAGGTCCCGGCTTCGAATCCCGGTCAGGGCATTTATTTGTGTATTTATCACGAATATTTGTTCCTGAGTTATGGATGTTATATATGTATATAAGTATCTATATGTATGTATCTATTATATATATCGTCGCCTAGTACCCACAACACAAGCCTTACTGAGCTTAGCGTGCGCCTAGGTTGATTTGTGTAAGATTGTCCCGTAATATTTATTTATTATTATTATCTTTATTCATCTTTCCTCTTAGGCTAGGTTTGTACAATAATCATATAAAAAGTAAAATATATAAAACTATACATACAAAACATAAAATCATTATAAAAACCTAACCTAGGGTGCCGCCGGCAGCGAGGCGGGGCCTAAGCTACCGGTGGTCAGGGCGACAGAGACAGGAACCTCCTGACTATCCGCGCAGTATCCAGGAGTACCGCCTTCTGTATCTGACCCTTGATCCAGCCATCTAGCAAGAGTCTCTTAAGGTGACGGTCGAGACTCTTCGCTATTAAACCGTTCGCCGAAACGACTATCGGGACGATGATCGTCGAACCAACATCCCACATGGCGGTTACCTCGTGAGCCAGGTCTAGGTACTTGCTGGCTTTGTCCTTCTCGGCCTTCACGAGGTTCTCGTCATGGGGGATGGTGATGTCGACGAGCACTGCCTGGCGTTTTGATCGATCTGTCAGCACGATATCAGGCCTATTGGCAAGAATAGTTCTGTCCGTGATGACAGATCTATCCCAATAGAGCGTGGCACGACCATTTTCGAGAACTGGCGCAGGTGTGTACTTATAGTAAGGCACTCGGAGACCACAAGACCGTATAGCAGAGCAAGTTGCTGGTGAATAGTTCTGGCTACAAGGTTATGTCTGTGGAGTGTTATGGAGTCACTCAGGCATATTATCTCCGGTTGTGGTCATCTTGCTAACGGCGAGTACTTGCCGTTAGCAAGATGACCACAACCGGAGATAATATGCCTGAGTGACTCCCCGGGACGGCGGCATGCCCGACAAATGTCGACCGTACCGTCCTTCGGGATATACCTCCGGTAATTGTTCGTCATGATAACTTCGTCCGCAATTGTACAGACAAAACCTTCGGTTTCCCCGAAGAGATTCCCGAAACGTAGCCAGTTCACCGACGCGAGCAGATCCACATCGGGCCCTGTGAGGGCCTTGTAGAACCGCCCGTGAAGCTCCCTGCTCCTCCACACCGCCCTGCGGTCCTCGGCGCTCATTACTTTAAGTCTGCGCCAGTTCTCGTTTGTCAAGGAGAGCGGGGTGAAGTTTCCGTCTACTGCCACTACGTCGCGATGCATCCCACACTCGTTGCTTAGGAAATAATCCCTTAGACTGCACACCTCGCGGTTGTGGAGGTCTTTGGCATTATTATTATTATTATTATTTCACGGAACCCTTCATATGCGAGTCCGACTCGCACTTGGCCGCTTTTTTTGTCAAAATACAAACAGTGTGTGTCTTCCATTCGAACTTGTATTAAGAACGAATAAAGCATTATTTGATGTGCTTAAATGGACTTAATATTCGTCTTGGGATAAAGGGAGTTACCAGTACATCGCAGTATACAACTACCTACATCATTACAAAAAACTGATGCAACCGACAAGAGATGATGATCATGATACCCTAGATACCTATTTAATTTCTTTGAGCGTGATTACGTATTTATTTTTACGAAAAACGACAAAACAATCGTTATTTCAACTAAAATCTACACTAAGTCGCAATTGTTAGAACAAACTCATAAAAATAACTCACAATCACAAAGTCCTCCGCCGTAATTTTCCTATCTGCGAATATAAACTTGACCATTTCTAAAAGGAAAAAATTAGACGACCGAAAATTGTTTCAAAATGAATTTTCGAAGTAACAAGGGTCGTTCAAAAACTGGAATTGCCTAAGAGAAGAAATACGAGCGAACTTCGATCATAGAACCGCTTATAGCCATTTATGCGGGTAAATGGCTAAAGCGTATGGACGACCGGCCATGACTCTAAACTAAGAGGGGGAATGATTTCATTTTATCTCAATTAGTTAAGTCTTATAGCTATAGACTCTTTCAATATATTATGTTAATGATAATAATTTTAACAGATTTTTATATAAACTCATAAATATTTATTTTGTTAGTATAATTATATTGAAAATGATTTATCTGTGTTCGGAAATTTAATGTGACTGAATCTGCAAAACACAATATGAAGCTGCTCTACCAACCGCAATAGAGTTAATGTTCTACCAAACAAATGAGTGTTTTGTCTCTCTGTATGAGTGATGACGGGAAAATAAACAATGTAACAGTTTTCAGATTCTCCTGCGGTTCGGCTTTTTTGGTATTAGCACACAATTGTTAGCTACTATTTTTATTTAATATACAGCGCGGCTTGTGATCCTTGGATCTGTGGGATAACAGGATCTAGTTTATGTGACTGTACATAATGAAGGGTATTAAACACGAGTGTGGGTTTATGAAAAGAGCGTCAGCGATTTTCATAATAGGATCACACGAGTGTTTTAATGCCTAATTATGTACAGTTACATACACTACTTTATCTACCCACATTTTATAAATCCTCAATGATGTGTTCGGGAACCATTAGTACCTATAAGCGCCATTGTACCATGATGATAGATTTCAAATCATGACCAACTAGATTTCCATAATAACATCGATTATCGATGTTATTCAGATTTTTCATACATTATAATAACGCTGATCTTACGTTACTGGTTGCAATAATGGTGGTCATTATACATGGTTTCCGAACCCATTCTAGAGGATTTATGATATGGGTGTAGATAATAGTAGTTCATGTGACTGTACATAATGAAGGGCATTAAACAGGAGTGTGGGTTTATTTCAAAATAACATCACACGAGTGTCTTAATGCCTAATTATGTACAGTTACATACACTACTTTATCTATCCACATATCATAAGCCTCCATGATGCATTCAGAAGCCGCAAATTATGACCGGCATTGCGGCGTTGTTTTCTGGCAGCTGTCATAGTTTTTTTCTTAATTCAGAGACAAACTAGAGTCGGATTCAACTATCACATCGTTCGATATCTTACTTAAGTGCGAGATTTGTGAAATTTGTATGCAAATTGACAATTCATTTCGAACTAAACGTCAGCTCAGCTCGACTGATATTAGAATAGTGGTCAAATCAAATTTCTTTGATTTCAGAGATGTTCGAAATTTGAATGAAATAATAATTATTATCGAAATCGATGTTATTATTTAGTAATAATAACATTTTCACAGAGAAGAAATTATTTCTAACAAAACACTCTAATTGTATGGTGGTCATAATGTGCGGTTCTTGAACGCATCATGGAGGGTTTATGATATTTGGATAGATAAAAGATTTTTTGAGTTAAGGAGCCTGCCTTACAACTAGTTAATCTTAATTAAATAGGTAGCTATATTATTGTATACAGTACATTTGTTGTTTAAATGACCCAGAACTGCTCATACGATATCAATATAGGTACCTTTACATAGAACATGGACGTTCGGCATGGACATAAACTACATTTTACCCCGCACGCGGGATACTAGTCGAACGAGCGAGCGAAGCGAACGAAGTTCTATGCTTCAGCTTGGGTCGAAAATCGTTCGTATGTCCGGTGTGTCATGAAGTCACGCTGTCCCGCTGTTCTCATCTACAGGTCGCATTTCTCAACCGATTCTCATGAAATTTTGTGAGCAGGTTCGGTAATTATTCAATTCAATTCAATTCTTTATTTGTTTCGGACTAGGTAATGTCCATAAGTTGTTAGTATACAATCACGAATTATGACTAAGGTTAGTATTACAAATTAATTTAATCCTATAATCCTAATGGAGTTAGATGCTCCATCCCCTAGCATAGGGTCCTGCACAATGTAGGGTGTTCCAGTGCCTAGGTAATGGAGCATCCAGCGTCGCAGCCAGCGTCCTCAGGATACTGTTACCGCTGCCACACATCTGCCGCATTAGTGATGCCGTCCTGCTGCGTATTATTGCGTAAAAGTCATATGTACGTTCTGCCGCAAACATTCCGGACGCACTACAATATCGCGGCAGCCCCAACAGCATCCTGAAGACGTGGTTATATTGTATGCGCAGGGCGTTATACGACCGCTGGGTGTAGCTGGTCCACAGGCTGCAGGTGTAAAAGGATTGGCAGAATTATATAGATATTTTTTTGTAAAGTCACTTTATCGAAATCCAAGAATACATGTTTTTTTTAATCAGTCTCGTGAATTCACAGAGCCTGATACTGTTTTTTCCGGTTCTAACGCGATATTTATTTACCTTTATTTCTGACGAGTTGACACAAAACAATATTTAACCCTCAATCCACTAGGTGAAATGTACTAACGTAAACACTTTCTATGAGTCCTTGGGACTCATATATTTTTTTATGTGTGGTTTTCCGAAATAACACAATGTTTTTTAATATTTTTTTTTGTTATTATTACGTACTTATTAAGGCACTAGAAAAAGATACCAAAACTGCAAAGACATATTCGATCCTCTTTAAAATTAAAGAAACTCATTTTACCAGTCTATAAAAAGAGATTTTACCAAATCTCTACAAAAATAACAATAACTCTTAACAAATATACGTTTTTAACTTTTTTACCTCTCAAATGTATACAAAGTAGAATTAAAAAAGCGGCCAAGTGCGAGTCGGACTCGCACATGAAGGGTTCCGTGAAATAAATTGCGGTTTACGATTTATGACGTATTAAAAAAAAACTACTTATTAGATCTCGTTCAAATCAATTTTCGGTGGAAGTTTACATGTACATACATCATATATTTTTTTTAGTTTTATCATGCTCTTGTTTTAGAAGTTACAGGGGGGGGGGGGGACACATTTTACCACTTTGGAAGAGTCTCTCGCGCAAACTATTCAGTTTAGAAAAGAATTATGTTAGAAACCTCAATATAATTTTTTAAGACCTATCCATAGATACCCCACCCCACACGTATGGGTTTGATGAAAAAAATTTTTTTGAGTTTCAGTTATGAGTATGGGGACCCCTAAAACTTAATGTTTTTTTTCGATTTTTGTGTGAAAATCTTAATGCGGTTTACAGTATACATCTACTTACCAAGTTTCAACAGTATAGCTCTTATAGTTTCGGAAAAAAGTGGCTGTGACATACGGCCATTTGGCTACGGAACCCTAAAAACAAGAATGTATGCTCCTATATAAGAAAAATGCACGTGCAATGGGTGCACGTTATTTTGCGTGCATTTGTATGAGTCCATGGGACTCACTTGACGCAATAACTCACCAAATACGCAGCGCAGGCACAAGTCCACTCGCCAACGCGGTGCCCGCGTCACTGAAGGAAGGTATTTACAGGGACGGAGGGGAAACTATTCGCTAAAACGTTAGAATTACAGTAGGTTGAAATTTTGATGTGAGTCCAGTGGACTCAGATTTAAACAAAAAACTTGAATTGTCCAAATCGGTCTAGGCGTCTGCGATAGCGGGGAACATACATAAGAAATAAAAGATTCCAAGGAATTGATAACCTCCTCATTTTTTGAAGTATAAACAAAATTGTTTATTTGTGAAGCATTTTATTCGATTCAATTAAATGCAATAGGTACTACTTACTTACTATTCTTAAAAGACACAAAATAAAGAAGGAAGGGCACTTACAAACATAAAGGTGCTATATGAAAAAAAGATGACTTTGAATTATTATGACCTTAAATAAATAATTTCTACAATCTGTCCCTTTCAGTGGCGGCGCGTGAGAATTTTCACTGGACAACCCGGAGCAAAAAAGGGCTATTTTTTGATGATTTACGAGTTTGGTAATACATAACAAGAAATTTTAGGCAAGCCGGTGGGAATCGGCTTATACGGGCGCTCCGCCACTGGTCCCTTTACACATATGAAAAATCTCGTATAATTTAGAAATTTTCAAACCATTTCTGGGTGGCGAGACTTACCCAAACCTTAATTAGGCCTCCGCAATTGGCTATCCTTTTAATCATATATATCATCACCAATTTACATGATTTAAATTGAGATGGGGTTAAATCCAAATGTATAATTTGAGATATGATCTTATAACGACGATGGGAAAGGTAAAAGTTGGTATTTGTCGCGCAGTTTGTCAAAGAATATTGGAATAACAAGTTCTACAAATGTGCCCAAAAGTTGTATCTGCGAATATTTCCAAGTGCTTCTGAAACTTTTAGGAAGGCAGGGCTAGCAATTTTCGTTCCACTTTTCCAAATTTATGGTCATTTCAAATCGCTCCGACATCGAGTTTGGGTCGACTGTCATGGTCCAACGATGTCGATATTGAATAAAGATCGCGGATATTCAAATTGACTCTGTATCTTCATGTTAAAACAAAATGTATGTAATTATAAGTTATAAGTGACTCCAGATTTTGGTTGCGAACATAAATTCCTAAAAAAATATTTACGAAAATTTCTAAATTCAACGCTTTCGATGTGTCTTTATGTGTCTCCGCGGGTAAAGACAACTTGTCTGGGTCAATCAACTTTTTCTTGTTGTTATTCTGTCCCGGTAAGCCAAGAGACAACAGTGACAGTGTTTCTTAGAAAAAACACTATACATTGGACTCATATCATGCTAAGGAGATGCGCCACCATGGAATGGGTTTAGCTTATTGGATTTAAATCCCATAAAATGATAGTTTTAAAGAGTGACCCAGGAGACGTAACCATGGCAACCAGCAACAAAGAATAGTTGATTGATATTGTAGACAATATCTTTTTTATATTTATAACTTATGAAAAATGTAACGAAACAAAGGCGTCAAATCAGTTTAGGTCTGTGAGTTTTTATAGAAGTTTCATGTTTGTAATGATTATATTATAAAAACAAATTTAAATAATTTTAATTAATATGGGCTTGTTCAAAATAAATAGTCAAATACGCTTACTAATCTTTTAAGTTTTCTGCTGAGCTTGGTAAAACGTCCACGTTTTAGTAAACCGACCTACTTACGTTTCTAATTTATTCTTGGGTGAAGGTAAAGTATCAGAGGGTTTTGATATGGATCTAGCGTAAAGCCTTTTAATGAATAGAGTGAAGTCAGAATATGTACAAATTGTCTAATAAGCTCGGCCTGGCCGGCCCATTACGTTTCGCAAATAGACCATTAGGTCCCAGCCCCTTTGCTATTTCAAAAGGATGAAGGGTTAATTTACGAGCTCAAAATTTAAATCTACGAGCAACTTGTTTAATAGCAGCTTGCAGGGTTAACTGTGTTGTTAAGCCATATTATTATGAAGTGCCCTCGCGCTTACGGCCACAGTGGCGGTGAAACGTTAAAACAAGTAGTAAACAGTGCAGCAAAGCTGCTGCGCTTGCAAAATGTTAATTAATTACATTTTGAATTTAAAAACATACGGTCCAATATGTCGGCTTGTAATAAGCCGGGGTATGAATCAATAAACAAACTAGAAGTAGAGGAACTGAAAGCGCTTTCGAACCTCTATTAAACTAGAAACAACGGGGCGGTGGTTTGGCCGGGCGAGTTTGCACGACTCCCTCGCGTCACTTGTCCGCAATTAATAATAGAGGTCTGCAAGTAGAATGGCACATGTTGTTGCATGGTCTCCGGCGCTGCATGCTGAATACAGATGAGGTTATTTATGTAAATTCGCGGAAACTGGAGGGTGACGGACCGGTTTCAGTAATCCCGGGCGTCGTTAGTGATTGATGCCGCCGTTGACATTCCGCTTTGCTGATACTGAATCCTTCGTCAAGGCCTCGTTTAATGTGTTGAAAACAGAAAAAAACATACACCCTACATATATGTATGTATATGGGAGTACAGTACCGCCTACGTGAACTCAACTCTCACATGGCTACCCATATCCTACGATTCTGCCTCCTGTCCCTAAATTTACTTACTTCACACGCTGCAGCCCATTATAAAAATTCACAAATATTTGTAAAACAATAGATCATGTACTTGCACACAAAATAGAGATAATTATAAACGTCACAATTAACGACCGGCAATTTTCACACGCCACCTTTCCCATTAGATTTGGTGGACTCGGCATACGCCAAATTTCCAGTGTTGGCCTACCAGCATTTCTGTCCACGGCACACAGTACGCTTCCCCGCATCGGCAAAACCCTAGAGCCATCACGCCGTGATTACGAGGTAGCGTACCTGTCGGAGGCAGAAATCGCCTGGAAAACGGTCTGCCCGGGCGAAAACATCCCGGTCAACAAATCCTAGCAAAGAATTTGGGACAATGCAATATGCAAACAAGTGCATGCCCACTTCCTAGAGTCTTGCTCTTTGAGCCAAGAAAAAGCCCGCCTACTAGCCGTTTCAGAAAGGGATTCCGGGTCTTGGTTACTTGATCTCCCTTCCTCCCACCTTTCCAGACAACTAGACTGCATCACACTTAGGCTGGCTGTCGGCCTGCGACTCAGCGCTCAAATTGTGATGCCCCGTAGATGCCCCTGTGGAGTCCATGTGAACCGCCTGAGCCACCACGGTCTCTCGTGTAAAAAGAGCGCTGGCTGCTGATCCCTCCACGCCTTTTTTTTTTTCCCAGGGGAAATCCTTTATGGATCCCACTCGGCTCGGGAGAAACCAAGTGGGTATATATCCGACTCTCACGGACTAAAACCCCTGGGGTTTTCCACTGCTCGCTTGTAGACAGAGCCCCGGGAACGCTATTGCACACATCTGGAACTCTGTCAGCGTTGCCCTTGCGGGCCCACGTAGGTTGCAGGGTATAGTACCCACTCCGCTGTTGGCACCCCAGAACACCATGGGGGCCTTCCATCTTGGAACCTTTTCTAGGCGGGTGATGGAACTCCCAACCCACCACCCGCAGGTCCCAGTTATGGCGGCAGCATACGGCCTGCGAAGATCCCTCCACGCCTGCCTTAACGTCATCATCCACCTGACCCTTGTCAGCGTTAACGTGCCGGCCATGTTGGGGCCCCACGGTCTCGCGCACGATGATGGCAAGCTGCCCGATGTCATGACCCTCATGCCTTGGTGATTTGGATGGCAACTAATCTGGGACGCAACTTGCGTCGATATCCTTGCGCCGTCTCATTTTGCCGCAACCTCGCTGAGAGCAGGCGGGGCGGCTGCAGCGGCTGAGGCAGCAAAGCGCCGTAAATACATGGGTCTCACAGACCAGCATGTGTTTGCTGCCTTTGCAGTCAAGACTCTCGGGCCGTGGAGTCGAGTTAGATGCCCACCAACTGGTCAGGACGCGGTCGAAAGCTCGTCCAGACCACTGGGGACCACAGAGTTGGCTCGTGTTTTTTTTTATTTAGGTAAACAAACAGCCACTTCAAGAGGTACTTATGCATACTTATATATCTAACGATTACAATATGTGTGACCCACACTAACACATATTAGATAACATGTGTTTGTCATTCAGGGTCATTGATAGCACCTGCCGGTGTCAACAATAAAACATAAAGGTGATTAAATCCTTTAATTGATCTTTTTATTTTATTTATCATATTGAATCATTTATATTAACAATTACTGCTTAGATGTAAGTACGTCGATGATTAGTTTTTAGGGTTCCGTACTCAAAGAGTAAAACGGGAGCCTAGAGTCTGTCAAGCGAGTCGTGACACTGAAAAATGGCGGCAAATTTAAAAAAAAAACGCATGCTGGTAACACGAAATGTATGGAGGCGTTATAGGTACTTTTATAACTGACAGTTTATTTCATAGGTAAAATTGTTGCCATATAAAGAATTTGATAAAAATGCTATTGTCACGACTCGTTGGTCAGACTCTATTACTAAGACTTCGCTGTCCGTCCGTCCGTCTGTCTGTCACCAGGCTGTATCTCACTGATACCGTGATAGTTCCTGTTGAAATTTTCACAGATGATGTATTTCTGGTGCCGCTATAACAACAAATACTAAAGACAGAATAAAATAAATATTTTTATTGATAATATGATTGGCCGGTTTTTTTATAAACACTGACACTATTTCCAAAAATGTCAATTTTACAGAAGCTTTTGTTGTATGTGTCAAACGTCTTGTCTCGTCTCGTTCCTCACTCAACGGATCATCAGCATAGCGATCCAGAGGGGGAACGCAGCCAGCCTAATGGGGACCCTGCCGCAGCAGCCCGATCTGGGAGACATAATTTAGTTTTAGTTTAGTTTAATTTTAATTTGTTTTATTATTTTGTCTATTCTTAATGAAGAATAGACAAAATAATAAATCAAATAAAAAAAACGGCACAAAAAACATACATTTGTGAAATAAATTAACTGACATTAATGTCATACATTTCTGATTGTTTTGTCATTCTAATTACTACAGAATAAATACTCACGTTCATAGCCAGGGGCAGTTGATATGAGGTAATATCGGTATGAAGTATGTATATTATCATACAAATAAGAAATAGTAAAACGTTTATTTATGAATAAAATAGTGTGTTTATCTAATATATGTCTATTATGCACTATAATTGATATTAAAATAAGTGCGCTGCAACTTATCAAATATTGCATTTATCAAAATAACCCATGTACAAAATAACTAATTTTTTTTTTACTTACTTACGGCCCGACTAACTTGTGTAGTAGTGGTACCTCCACCTCACAACTGCAACCGCAATACCGCCACTCTTAGCTCTGTAGTTATGTGGTATTGTGTGACTTTACTCACCACCAAGAGGTGGTGAGTAAGGTTGCGAGAGCTCCTAGGAGTGCTTCTGTTGAGTGAGGAACCCGCGTTCGCGTTCGTCTCTAGCTATCAACACAGCGAAACTTCAATAAAGGTTCGGCAACGCGCTTGTTATTCTTCTGGTATCGTAAGCGTCCATTAGGCTACGGTGGCTGTTCCGAATGGACTGTAAGCTTGTTTACCACTCTCGTATAGTATTAAAAAACTCGGCAAAAAAATATTATTGAAAATAATACGATCCTAGTAATTAAAGCTTTCTCGATATTATTTATTCCATAATAAAATTAAGGCAAGCATTATTATAGGTCAGGGGTAGATTAGAATATAATAAATAATATGTATAACCTTTTTTTTTTTTTTTTTTTTTTTTTTTTGTAGCCTAATTTGTGTCCCACTGCTGGGCAAAGGCCTCCCCTTTTTTCCGCCACTTGTCTCGGTCCAGTGCTAGTGTTCGCCAATCTGTACAAAATGTGTCAAGGTCGTCCCGCCATCGCCTTTTCGGTCTGCCTCTACTTCGAAAGCCATCTTGTGGGGTCCATTCGGTGGCTAATTTGGCCCAATGTATAACCTTACGAAAGTAATAAGAAGGAAGAAGAGTCGAGTTAAAATATTTATAAAGCACATTTGCCCGAACGAAGAATATACATACAGGTAACTGTTATATGCGATAAGTACAGGCGGCGGAATTTTACATGGTTACTTACCACGAAATAATTAGGTCTACTTTGTGTCGGATTTTTCGACCGCCTGCGGTTATTATAACATTAAAAATAATATTATTTTCTGTAAAATTAAAGCTTACTTACCCTACTATCAGATTTTTTGATTACACGTTAGAATTTGCATCAGGACTCATACGTTTCGCGTTATAACTTTATAAGATTCTACTGTGTTTCGGTCGTTGATTTCTACGCCGTTTTCTTAGTCTTCATTTGTATTACTCTCTATATTTGGTAAAATTAAAGTCATTGAAATGTAACGTATTGTTTATGGCGCAACTTAACGTTTTTTTTCTTCTAGTCCGGTATTGAATATCCATGCTATTTTTTTTTAAGTCCACCACCACTAGATAACACTTAACAGCATCATTATGTAACGAGAGAATACATCATAAAACAAACCAACTTTAGGAATGTTTCAACTACACAATAAAATATGCACGATGTAGTCTTTTTTTATCATTTGATTGATAAAACAGACGACTAACTTCTGGACTCTCCCGTTTTTAATATGTTTCTGACGACAATTCAAGTACACTATATAGCAACATTAATGTCAGATCTGATGACGCAACATTTATTTTAAGCAAAATGCAAATCCAGTAGACAAAAGCGGCGTGCTTGCACAAGCGGCGATTAAACACAGATTCCAATTAGTGCATTCTCTATGAGATGCAGATCTGGCGCGGACTTTGATACCGTTGCTACGTGATCGAGATCGGAGGTCCAATCCTCAATTTCAGAGTTAAATCTACAGTCGTATTATCCTTTTCATTCGAGCCGTTTTTTAAGAGTAAGTGAGTAAATTATGTAAGTTAAGTAAGTATTCAAAACCTGATCAAGTTACGTTTTTAAATAATAGGCAATTTACCACAAAACATCAATAATAATAAAAATATGGTACCCTAACACTTGTCTGTGCGGAAAAGTAACCGCATACCTGAATTCAATTATGTAATTATATTGAAAATATGTCATGGATTTTGGAATACCTATCTTCCGAGTAGGCATTGTTTTAAATGTACCTATACTACACATCATTTGTACATAAACTTGTACATAATAACCCTTGTTAAATCCTTCTTAATAAACAAACTTGTTGCTGACGGGAATTACTTATATTCAAAACGAGTTTCTTATTTAACTTCTTGAAAACTTGAGTGGAGTACCTATTCAAGAATTTTGAAAGGAAAATGGACAAATTCTCCACTAAGTCCAGCCGGAAGCGAAGGTGTGGTTCATGAATAACGGAGGAGCCGCCGCCTTTGCCGTGTACTAGACGTAATAACGTCAAAATTTTTTTACACGTTCCTTGATTTTCGGATAGATTATTTGTTTTAACAGAGACATAAGCGTAATAAAATAACAATTACAAGCCTACGTAATAGTTTTTACGTCATACCTGGCCATAAAGTAGGAATTACCGCACGCTATGCGTGCGGAAAACCCCACTTCCTGGCCAGATAGAGACGTAAAATTTTGTACTCACCACGGGCGGTAATAAAGAAAGCCTCAGAGCGCATATTTATCGCCCTTGCCTTCGGCTCGGGCGTCAAATACCTGCGATCTGAGACATTCTTTGTTTAACCGCCCTAGGTAAGTAATGTACTATTATGATACAAGTGCGGAAAGTAGGGAATTCCCAACGAATGGCGATGGTGATGAGTATTTTTGATCGACACGAGTTGAGAATTAACTATCCGCATGTGTATCATACAACATTTTACAATGCATCAAAGGTGAAATTTTAATTGCCACGAAATCTCATTCTCGCACAGTGTGCGGGAATTTTGGCCTGAAATCCATTCCCGCACGGGCTGGCTCCGCCCCGCACCGCCGTGCGCCGCTGTGTAGACCATTTCTCGTGTTTATGTTGAACCATATAAAGGGGTTCTTTCAGAGCAAGTGCATTGTAAATACTTATTCATCACACTTGCTCGTAAAGGATGTTCTTATATTTAAATAAATAAATAAAAATCATCATCATCATCATATCAGCCGAAAGACGTCCACTGCTGGACATAGGCCTCCCCCAAAGAGTGCCATAATGGCTGGTCCTGCGACACCCGCATCCAGCAGACTCCCGCGACCTTTACCAGGTCATCAGTCCACCTTGTGGGGGGCCTACCCACGCCGCGCCTTCCGGTACGTGGTCGCCCCTCGAGAACCTTTCCGCCCCAAAAATATTATGAGATCCATAATAGTGTTAGTAACAATTTATTGGGACTTCCAAGACTATATTAGTATGGCTTACAGATGCCACCGGTGACCGCAGGGCTGGCAACTACCTCGCACAAAGAATTAGCTCAGCTATTCAGCGAGGTAATGCTGCCAGCATCTTATGTTTATTTTAAAACTAAATTAAATGTATAAACATTTAATTTAGTTTTTAATAATGAGTTCAGTTAATACAGGGTGGGCCATAAAATTTTGCAAATGGGAACACTGAATATCTTGTATAATAATAAATTATATCGTTTTTGAGTGGAGGGAAATTTGACATTACTTTAAGCAGTTTTATTTGCAACTAGCTGTTGCCCGCGACTTCGTACGCGTAGAACTTTTTATCGTCTTAGAAAATGATTTCTCTCAATACAAAATTTGAACCCTCTTTTAGGGGATAATTAAAAAAAAAGTTGATGTTCATTTTCTAGTTTGTGAACAAACAGTCTAAAACCAAAGTTAAAAATCTCATACTTTAAAAATGCCTTGAAATACTCAAAGTTTGAACCAATTTTAACACTCTTAGGGGATGAATTTGGAAAAACTCTGAAATCAGTTTTGTAGTCTTTTAACGTACAGAATAAGACCGAAGTTAAAAATCTCTTACTCACACTTTAAAATTTTATTGCTCGCCATTTAAAATTTGAACCCCCTTTTAAACAATTTAAACCCCCTTAGAGGTTGAATTTTTCTAATCGCTGAAAGAACTTTTTTCGTAAACTTTTAAGTCTCTAGCTCAAAAAAAGTGTTGCCCATACAAAGCTTTCTTAACCCCCTTAGGGGTGGAATTTTCTAAAACTCTGAAAGTACTTTATTATTAACTTTAATAAGTAACATTTTGAATAGTTTTAAGTCTAGTAAAAAAAAAAGTTTTCCACACAACACTGGCTACCCTTCTTAAGGATCTTAAGGATCCCCTTAGGGATGGAGTTTTCTAAAACGCTGAAAGTTCTTTTTTAGTATTCTAATAAGTAATCTTTTTGCAAAGTTTTAAGTCTAACTCAAAAAAAAGTGTTGCCCATGCAAAGCTTGCTCTCCTTTTTAACCCTATTAGGGGTGGAATTTTCTAAAACGATTTGTGTTCTTTTTTTGTATTTTAATAAGTAATCTTTCTACAAAGTTTCAAGTCTCTAACTCAAAAACATAAACTTTCCCTGATAAAAACTTTGCACCCCTTTTTATCCCCCTTAGGGATAGATTTTTTCAAAACGCTGAAAGTCTTTTTTTTTGTATTTTTATAAGTAATCTTTCTACAAAGTTTTAAGTGTCTAGCTCAGAAAAAGTGTTCCCCATACAAACCTTGCACCCTTTTTTAACCCCCTTAGGGAATGATTTTTGTAAAACGCCGAATGTAGTATTTTTCATGTTCTAATAAGTAATTTTTCGTCAAAATTTTAAGTCTCTATTAAAAAAAAATATGTTTTTCCCATACAAACTTTGCACCCTATTTTACCCCCTTAGGGGTGAAATTTTCCAAAACGCTTAAAGTACTTTCTTTTTATTTAAATAATCTTTCTACAAAGTTTTAGGACTCTAGCTAAAAAAAATAGTTTCCCACATACAAACTTTGCACCCCTATTTTAGCCCCCTATTTTTAGGGGTAGAATTTTCTAAAACGCTGAAAGTACTTAATTTGTATTCTGATGACTAATCTTTCTACAAAGTTTTAAGTCTCTATTTAAAAAAAATATTGTTTCCCCCATACAAAATTTGCACCCCTATTTTACCCCCTTAGGGGTAGATTTTTTTAAAACACTGAATCTAGGTACTTTATTTGTATTCTAATGAATAATTTCTCTACAAAGTTTTAAGTCTCTATTTAAAAAAAAGTAGTTTTTCCCATACAAACTTTGCACTCTATTTTACCCCTTTAGGGGTAGAATTTTCTAAAACCCTGAAAGTTCTTTATTTGTATTCTAATGACTGATCTTTCTACAAAGTTTTAAGTCTCTATTTAAAAAAAAAATGTTTCCCCCATACAAACCTTGCACCCCTATTTTACCCCCGTAGGGGTGGAATTTTCCAAAACGCTGAAAGTGTTTCATTTGTATTCTAATAACTAATTTTTCTACAAAGTTTAAGTCAATCTGCCAATCCTTTTACACCTGCAGCCTGTGGACCAGCTACACCCAGCGGTCGTATAACGCCCTGCGCATACAATATAACAACGTCTTCAGGATGCTGTTGGGGCTGCCGCGATATTGTAGTGCGTCCGGTATGTTTGCGGCAGAACGTACATATGACTTTTACGCAATAATACGCAGCAGGACGGCATCACTAATGCGGCGGATATGTGGCAGCGGTAACAGTATCCTGAGGACGCTGGCTGCGAGGCTGGATGCTCCATTACCTAGGCACTGGAACACCCTACATTGTGCAGGACCCTATGCTAGGGGATGGAGCATCTAACTCCATTAGGATTATAGGATTAAATTAATTTGTAATACTAACCTTAGTCATAATTCGTGATTGTATACTAACAACTTATGGACATTACCTAGTCCGAAACAAATAAAGAATTGAATTGAATTAAGTCTATAGCTCAAAAAAAAAAGGTTCTCCCATACAAACTTTGCACCCCCATTTTACCCCCTTAGGGGTAGAATTTTCAAAAATCCCTTTTTATCCCTAGCCTACGTTATAAAAGCAACATACTGTGCAAAAATCAACTCTCTAAGATTAGTAGTTTCGGCTGTGCGTTGATGAGTGAGTGAGTGAGTGAGTGAGTGAATAAGTCAGTCAGGACATAGGCATTTATTATGTATAAATAGATAGAAGATAATGAAACTCCCATTCAAATATCTCAAAAAATTATGAAGCTACATCCGTTTTAATGTCGCTTGTTAGAGTGATAAAACGATGAGGGACTGTGACGTCAATATACTCGAGCGTCATAGTAAAAAACAATCGTTTCATATGAAGGTGCGTTTTGCGGAAAAGGGACAGAACATACCCCCTCTTAAAACTTTGGACTCTTATAACTTAATCATTACCTATATAACCCCTTGCTTTGTTTTTTTCTCCATTTGACTATATTTATTTTAAATTCTTTTTCGAGAAAATACATTATGATTATTTACCATATTTTCGATTCCTGAGCTATAACCACGAACTTAGGAATTCGAAAATATTCGGGTATCTCTATCTCTATCGCACTAACCATACTCGAGTGACAAGGATGCAAATATATGAACATTGCGTATCGGTTTTCGTGGTAGCGCCGCAGGTACTTTGGCTGAATGCGCCGAGCGCGTGCCATTGTCATTCAAAAAAAACAAATTCGTGTTAATTATATTGTTCAAATTTGTTGATTTCATTTATTGAAATTACGACATAAAACGACATTTGCGCATATAAGTTCTCATATCAGAATCGAATATTTTTTTATGGTTTATATTTTAGCATTTGTCTCGTAAAGGTCTATCGTAGACGGGATTTAAATTATTAATAAGTGAAAGGCAAAGCAATTCCGCCATTTTGACGAAAATTTGACGGTTCTTATAGCTGACAGTTGGAGCAGCGTTTGATTTCAATAAAAATAAATGAAAAATTAAATGAAGTCGTATATTTCGGAAAATTAATTAGCTGTCGCAGTCGGATAAAAACTATCCTAAGTTGCAGCTAGAATAATAATGTACCTATATAAAATGTTTCATATTTTTCCGTTCATGGGATGCTGAGAACATTCGAACCGCGCAAAGCTTAGTTTCAAACTGGCTGATTCTTTTTTTAATTTAGAGATTTATTATAAGTGGAGATAAAGCGTTTTACTGATCAACAACGAGCTTTTTGTGTAAAACAGTTTTATAAAAGTAACAATTTGTATGTAACCGTTCGCCGCCTATTTAGGAGGAAGCCCGGATCTCACTCCCGCCGATGTTTTCGTGCGGGGATGTTTATAAAGTCGAGTTCTAAGTTAAAAAACCGAAGACAATATACAAACTCAAGCAAAGCATCCGCTATGAGATAGTCGAGATCCCTCGCAGCATGTGTCAGCGATTGACCCAAAATCTGCGTAGTCGTTTGCAGGAGTGCCAGCGACAAGATGAGGGTCATCTCAATAATATTATTTTCAAAAAATAAATTGCATTAGATAATGTTAGTCACAAAAATTAAATGATCAGGAAATTAACTTTCATGGATTTATTTTCATCAAAGTTTCAAAAGTGCAAGAATTTTTGGCCCACCCTGTACTTACTCAAATTATTTTGTAACCTATGTTGTTTTGAATATTGTTTTTGAAATTAAGTAAAAATGAATCTATTAGTATTAGGTACACGTAAAAATTAGTTTAAGTTTAAATTGGTTACCTATGGCCGAAAGGTAGGACCAAGTAGTGAATATTTTATTCCCTAATTGGCCCTACCAATGACCACTTCAACCCAATACTTGGTGAGCGGGCAGTCAAGGCGCTCTGCCAACACCCTCAGCATAATGTTGCTGCTGCCTCGCATCCGTTTTAGCAGTGAGGCTATTATTTTCCGCCGAATGGCAAAAGGCAGGGGTACCTATAGAGCAGCTATAGGCGATTTACCTCCCACGGGAGTTATGGATTTTTATAACTCCCGAGGAAGTTACGAGCTTGTGTGTGATCTGATTGGTTTAAGCAAATCTAGTACGCCGCGTGCCACAAGAATTCAGCTCTGCGATTGTTTAAAAAAAAATCAAGAGTATATACGTACTGCTCTGTGATTGGTTGGAATATTGAAGTTGCGCGCTCCACTCGCACTGATCTGGAAGTGAAGTTGTCAATGTCGTAAATTTTTGATTGGTGCGGTTGTATGAAACATAGATATTCCTGTCTTTTGTAGTTATGTACTTCCTCGCAAATGTGATGAAAAACATTGTGTATAAATTGCAAATTCGAGTCATCAAAAGCCTCTCAGCCTTCGGCGTCGGGCTTCTGATAGACTCTTGTTCGCAATATTCCACTTCCGCACCTCGTTAAACAATGTACACCTAGAAAAGTAAACAAAGTCAGACAGAAAAATAGAAGGGTTTTTTTTTCAGATAAACTAACGGCAATCTTTTCAACGATCGCTTCCAGCATTTATGAATTGTATGAGGAAAAATATATTCTTAAGAACGAGTATAACAGCTACAAAGCTTCAGATAAATATGTAAGTACATACTTAGTTCGAGTTGTTGTTATTCTTTTGTACTCTAGATCCGATGTTTAAATAATAAAAGGTTTATGATTTAAAACTCTATTAGTTTAGAAATTATACATATCTTTCACAAGATATGTCTAATTGTATTATTGTTAATGAGAATTGGAGATTTATTTTGAATTCAAAATCCTAAACTAAGATATTTCAATGTTGCTGTTGATAAACGGGGGTTTGCCACGTTATTGAACTTTTATAAAGTGATGTTACAATATAAAAAGCCGCATAGTACTTAGGTATTTATGAGTATATAATTGTGTTACTAAGTATAACAAACATTGCGGGACCATGGAAAATACTCAAGTGATTTATGTTCGAATAAACATCAAAGTTAGATTTCGATGGAAACGCTAGCCGTAACGTTTTATACGCGCCGATTTCGCAACGAAGGGTCAGCATTGGGGTTTGGTTACGGTCGAAAAAACCCGCTGGTAAAACGTGAATTCCTTACGCTTCCCCTAAAATATTTGACACAAATAAGGAAACAAATCTGTTGTAAAACTCAGGCAAAACTTCAAAGAATCGTTAAGGAACAATAACTGTTGACATTCATTCATACTTACATATATCGTCCTAAATTTAAAGAACAACAGTTTAAACAAAGGCTGGCTGGTTGTTAAATCGACAATATTTCGCAAATTCATTTCTGTTCAGCCATCTTTAATAAATTGTAGGTCTGTACCTTCCGAAATACGTCTAACATTAAAATATAAGCGACGGAGCCAGAACAGCACAGATTTGCAAAAAAAGAAGTTTAAATTTGGCGAAGAACGACAAATTTTCATTGCATCTCAAGACGTCAGGTGTGCGCAACGTGAATAACGAAAGTAAACCCCTCTTTGCTGAGAATATTTTTATAAGTTATGTGTATCGTGCTCGGCGCTTGGAGAATCGTTGCTTTCATTTCAAAGCACGGCAGCGGGAAATAAATACTACAGACGCTTCACTTCATATTTCACCCGCTCTCATTTGCATAATATGTTAAGATTGGTATTCTATGCTCTGAGGTTTATATGCTGTGTACAAGTAGGTAATCTTATAACAATAGTGTCCGACTCGTTTGCAAACGTACACGGTTTTGCCTATTATATATAATACACCCTGAATAGTGCACTCTCCGCGAGTAAACATAATGGATATTCTGCAACTATGCATTATGTGATTGTAGCATTTCGTAGGCCTCTACCCTCTCGGCGTGAGTACCTACTGTTGCTCTCTCCAATCGATTTTGTGAATATGGAGAAAAGTATTTGTAGTACTGTATTATAATGCAATATAATGTATTGGATGAGAAAAGCACATGATCGCAAATTGTGGAAGTCTCTAGGGGAGGCCTATGCTGTAAAGCAAGGCCAAATGGACGCAGAAGAATTTAAAAAAACCGGCCTAGTGCGAGTCGGACTCGCGCAAGAAGGGTTCCGTACCATTATCTATAAAAACGACAAAAAATCACGTTTGTTGTATGGGAGCCTCCTGTAGCCTAGTTGGTAGTGACCCTGCTTACGAAGCCGGAGGTCTCGGGTTTGAATCCTGGTAAGGGCATTTATTTGTGTGATGAGCAATGTTATTCCTGAGTCATGGTTGTTTTCTATGTATTTAAGTATTTATTTATCTATTTAAGTATGTTTATCGTCGTCTAGTACCCATATTTCAAGCTTTGCTTAGTTTGGGACTAAGCCGATTGGATTGGAACATTGTAAAAGAAAAAATATATATATAACTATATAAAAAAATATTTATTTATTCTGGTTTTTAGTATTTGTTGTTATAGCGGCACTAGAAATATATCATCTGTAAAACTTTCAGCTGTCAAACTATCACTGTTGTTGAGATGTATACAGCCTGGTGACAGACAGACAGACAGACAGACATACAGATAGATAGACGGACAGCGGAGTCTTAGTAGGGTCCCGTTTTACTCTTTGAGTACGGAACCCTAAAAACACATATTATAATATACATATATTTAAGTTTGGTGAATAAAGGCTATATATAATATTATTATAATTTACGTATGGGGATCATTTTCATTTGTAAGTCATGATTTTTTTACACATTGTAGTTAAGTGTAGAAAAAAATGTACTAAGACATAATATTATGTTCGCTTATTAATGTAACAAAACTTCTCCGCCGCTTGCCTTAGTTTAACAGCTTTGTTGAAAGAGTCGGATTTAAATCCTTTATTGAAAAGCTTTTGATTTTTTAACTGATTTATTTTTCAAAGAGTCTTCTTCGTGCTTGAACAATGGAAACACTAATGAAAACCCTTTCTTCTTATGAAA
Source organism: Epinotia brunnichana (assembly GCA_963854355.1). Classification (NCBI taxonomy): domain Eukaryota; kingdom Metazoa; phylum Arthropoda; class Insecta; order Lepidoptera; family Tortricidae; genus Epinotia; species Epinotia brunnichana. The sequence goes on along the minus strand of OY977945.1, from coordinate 11,548,927 downwards.
CTAGCGATCGGTAGGTATACCTACAATTAAATTTAACAGTTATCGCGTTTCTTTCACCTTCAAGAAAAAACTGTGTTGAGGTAGAATAGGTACAATTTTCACTCGGAATCCCAAAACATTAAATAGTAAGTAGGTACAGTTAATGTCAAAAATAAGTTGCCCTAATCAATATTTCAAAACATATGTTCTAGCATGTCGCACCAGATATAGGTAACAAATTTTACAGTAGCTTTTAGGTAACTTCACCAATTTGGTAATAACAGATAGGTAATGTACCTATAGGTAGGTAATGTACCTATAGGTAGGTAATGTACGTATACTAGTTTACTGTTTTATCTTAATATGGTCATAAGCATTGTTTACGCAGCACAAAAACTAAGAACCAGGGTACTATGGTGTACGTGATAAACGCGTTCTGTAATTGATTCAATTATACTAACCAGTGTATTCACTTGTTAATTTCCACCACAAAACAAAACTAAACCCGCACATACTTCCTAAATGAAAAGTTTCATCGCAAACTCGTCAGCTATTCTAATGTGGACCGTGAAGGGAAAACTGTGTACAAAGCGACCCTTTTAAACGAAAGTAAAGCATGCGAAAATGTAATTAAGAACACTGGGTTAATTTCCCTTTTACGTGCCTATACGAATTAGCGGCATTATTGCGCAGTTATTAGCCGAATATTCACAGGATTCTGCCCCTAATGGACCTACCCAAAACGCTGTCCGGTATAAATATTCCGTTGGACCGTGGAATTAGATACAAGTTTAAATTACTGTTCGAAACTCATATTGGAACTTGAATCTTGATTCAACATAAAAACTTGTATAAGTAATTTTGTTGAAAAAATTGGGTTTTCTGTTTATTTGAAACTTACTTGAATCGGGCTCTGTACTGAAAAACCAATGCCTACGTTTAAATTCCATCAAAAGCCAAAATAGCTCTGGCATCAAATTTAAAGGCGACTTATTTGATAGATCAAGATAGTAAGACCCATTGAATTTTAGTAAGTGCCCCTCACATTTGGCCCGACGTTTAATAAATGAAAAAAACGTTGATACCTATTATTCCAGGTGAGGGTAAACAGCATTAGGTACCTACTATAACAAAAACATGTCAGGTTCGTTACGGGTCACGGTGAATTGTAGAAACACAATACATATTTACTCCGTAAATGCCTCTGAGTTGTCTAACTCGGTCATGTCATGTAACATGTATGTATATATTAAGGATGAAGTGTTTTACACCCAAATAATAAAGGTTTGCTCCTCCGTGACGAAGCTCTTTTTTCCCTCGTGTAGCAGGCATCACCCCTCGTGTAGCAGTTATCACACATCTGTTTCGGTTCTAATTGATATATAGCGTGCTCTATGTAATTCTAAGTATATTAACGAATATTGTCCCCAAATCCAGAAATTACGCCTCTAAACATCTAAAATGTACCTAGCCATTGATATACATGTTCGTCGTAATCGGTAATCGGAGTTAACTAGGCTTTTTATTACTTCGTTAATACCAAAGTTGGCATTAAAACGATCGCTTGACACGCGACCCCGATGTTTTTACCGATTTTTCTTCTAATTAGGAGTCTTTGGGTTATTAGGAACTCGTTATTTGAATACCTATTCGTTATTGGCATAGATCTTTCGCGAATTCGATTACATTTTATGCCATTTTACCCCGAGGAGAGGGGAAGTAGAAGTGTCGAGTAAATAATATTTTCTATGAAACCAACTAAGTCTAGCTATTTGTTTTAAATTGCGAATACTTTTTGCACATCATTGTAAAACTACTGGTGTAAAAATAACAACGGTATGGCAAACATAAATCAATTCTACTTTGAATAAAATTGAGCTTAGTTAGGCACTCAAGGACATTTTGAGTGGATAGTTATTTTTTTTATATGGGCCATTGAATCTATATTAGATTAAATTAATATTGTAAAGATAATCAAAAAATTGTACCTACTCTAAGATACGAACGCAGAAACACCACCGCGAACTTATAAACTTTGAAAATAAAAACTATGAAGCACTTCTCCACATTTCTTATAACAAGAAAACTAAATTCATGCCAACGTTTCTTGTTAATATGTAGTGGTTTCACTATAGAATCTGGAACTACAGCCAAAGTTTGGCTGTCGAAAAAATGTTGCCGTTTCGGCATCCAGCTCAGTTATCACAAGACGACACGCGAGCTGTGTCGCGGCGATATAGACTATCCGTCTCTTTCTGATGAGAACACTTAGAAAGAGACGGATAGCGACACAGCTCGCGCGCCGTCTTGTGATGACCGTGCAGGAGTGTTGTCTGGTGTGATACGTGAGATGATCGGGAATATAGAGTTAATTTACTTCATTAGATAGTAATGCCATAACGTAACGTAACTCAATACGGCATTTGCCTAAAAGTCAAATTAGCGAATTTTATTAAACCACTCTTTTAATATGAAGTTTACATTAAATAATTAATTGTCTATGGCCAAAGAACCTTTAAAATAGCAACAATAAATTTTATTGAAAAACCGATTTTTTGAGTATTTTCCGACTTTTTATTTGGTAATGTTAAATTAATGTTTAATTACTGTCAAATACCGTATTATTTATCGTTTTAAGGTTAATACTGTCACTCGGTAGGTGACATAAAAATGAGTAGGTACAGTCAAGGGCATAAATATATGTACGTTCCCAGAGCTTCATGTACCTACTATCGATTAGTCATAAATATCCATGCGACGATTCGATCAGAAATATGTATACATGTATCGAGTCATTAACATCTGTACGCTGATACGTTCATAAATATCTGTACAATGAAAGACAATTATATGTAGACAAACCCGCAGCCATAAATATATGTGCAAATGTATGTCATATATTTGTGAACAAAGCAGAGGTCGGTATTATATACACACTTAAATATCATATACATGTGAACAAATCAGAAGTCAAAAATATCTATACACGGTCAAGGGTGAACGGATATATACATTCACCAGCATATGCAGCATATATGACTATGGGCAGCGCTGAAAAAATATCTGATTATCAATTGAAGTCGTAATTATGTATGACGAAACATCGCCGGTAAAAAAATGTGATGATTTACAGCCCGCATAATAATCATTTGCCTGTAACAGCATAAATATTGGATCAGACCGAATATAAATATCCGATACTTCATAAAATCTCAGACTATAAAATTATAACTATCGAATCACATATGGATTGCAAAAACATCTGATACGAATTGTCAGTAAAAAATATCTCAACATTCTGCAAAAATGACCTTTATTAGGTCTGATATATTACGGTCGTAATTTGAACTATTTGACGCTTGTTGAAAAGAGTAGTAACCTGTCATTGGATAGCGCCGTCTCACATTATCTAATGAAAATTTTACAGAATTGATTATACTTAAGTCGAAATTGCCAGATGCCTTCTTCCAGATTCTAAGCCCTGTATTCAAAAGGCGCCATTGAATTGATTGACAGCTAGTCCCTAATGTAATTTGGTCCCTAGAATTGTAGCACATATATGGGTATTCGGTGGTGCAATTTATACTGGTCTTTATATAAATGGAGCTAGTAGTCTATTTAAGAGCTTTGTGGATTCCTCCCCAGTAGTAAAAATTACAAAATGGTTTGACTCACCGTCTTTGATTATGACTTGAACCTGAAATTCGTAAAATAAAACTATAATTTTTTTTTTATTAAGTTAATAGTTTCATTAATTGCTGGTCGAGAATTTCTAGCAATAAATAAAATAAGATTGATGGCCAAAAAAAACACACCTTGAACTTGGTTAGATAAGCTGTGTTTACACGAGTTTTTTTTTCGAGGCATCAAGATATATAAATTTTGGAATTTAAAGTCGCTATTCTGGAATTTCTGGATAATCATATAAGTACTTACACCAGCCAAAGTAGATGTAGATTTATTTATTTCAAGAAAAAATCGATATATATATAAACGTAAAAGTCCTGACCTGACTGACTGACTAACTGACTCACTTAAATCAACGGCTGGTCCAAACCGTTGAACCTAGGAAGCAGATTTTTTCACAATAGATAGTTTTATGTAACAAAAGTACCCAATAAGAAGGCATTTTTGGAAATTCCACCCTTAAAGGAGTTAAATAGTATGGGGGAAACTTTTTTTTTTGAGCTAGACTTAAAACTTTGTAGAAAGATTACTAATAGAAATAAAAATAAAGTCCTTCCAGTGTTTTGGAAAATTTCAGCCCTAAGGAGGTTAAAAGGGGGTGCGGTGCACCTATGCCTGGAGGGAACATTTGTTTTTGGCTAGAGACTTGAAACTTTGTAGAAAGATTACTTATTAGAATACAAATTAAGCACTTTCAGCGTTTTGGTCAATTACGCCCCTAAGGGTTTTAAAAGGCAACTTTTGTATAGAGGGTTTTAATTTTTTGTTAAATAGGGGAGCAAAGTTTGCGTGGGGAAACTTTTTTTTAGTTAGAGACTTGAAACTTTGTAGAAACATTGCTTATTTAAATACAAAAAAGCGCTTTCAGTGTTTGTTGAAATTCATCCCCTAAAGGGGTTAAAAGGGGGTGCAACGTTTGTATGGAGGGAACATTTGTTTTTGGCTAGAGACTTGAAACTTTGTAGAAAGATTACTTATTAGAACACAAATAAATTATGTTCAGCATTCCACCCTTGAGGGGGTTAAAAAGAGGTGCAACGTTTGTATTAAGCGATTTTTTTTTTGCTAGAGACTTGAAACTTTGTAGAAAGATTACCTTAAGTAAATACAAAAAAAACTACTTCCAGCATTTTGGAAAATACCATTCCTAAGGGGATTACAAAGGGGTGCAATGTTTCATCATAATCATCATCATCATCATATTAGCCGAAAGACGTCCACTGCTGGACAGAGGCCTCCCCCAAAGAGTTCCAAAGTGACCGGTCCCGCACCACCCGCATCCAGGAGGATGTTTTCAAGACTCTGGACTGGAGAAGGCTTGGCATCAACATCAACGGCGAGTACATCACTCACCTTCGGTTTGCTGACGATAAAGTAGTCTTGGCTGAGACCATGGAGGACTTAAGTATGATGCTCGATGACCTCAGCGAGCTTCCGAGCGAGTTGGTCTAAGAATGAACATGGATAAGACGAAGATCATGTCAAATGTCCATGTAGTACCAACTCCCATTACAATTGGACACTTTACGCTCGAAGTTGTAGACGATTATGTATACCTAGGACAGACTGTCCAGTTAGGTAGGTCTAACTTCGAGAAAGAGATCAATCGTCGAATCCGACTCGGCTGGGCAGCGTTTGGGAAGCTACGGCACATCTTTGCGTCCAATATTCCGCAGTGTCTCAAGACGAGAGTCTTTGACCAGTGTGTGTTGTCAGTGATGACATATGGCGCTGAAACGCGGTCGCTAACAATGGGCCTCATAAGAAGGCTCAAAGTCACCCAAAGGGCAATGGAGAGGGCTATGTTGGGAGTTTCTCTGCGTGATCGCATCAGAAATGAGGCTATCCGCAGCAGAACCAAGGTAACCGATAGAGCCCTCTGAATCGCTAAGCTTAAGTAGCAGTGGCCTTTGACACTGCACTTAGAACTGATGGCCGTTGGGGCGGAAAGGTTCTCGAGTGGCGACCAAGTACCGGAAGACGCGGCGTTGGTAGGCCTCCCACAAGGTGGACTGATGACCTGGTAAAGGTCGCGGGAGTCCGCTGGATGCAATGTTTGTAAGAATAATTTTAAGAGAAATTTTCTTTGTGAGTAAGAGACTTGAAAGTTTGTGGAAAGATTATATATATATATACGGGTGAATATCTTAACGGTGGTTAGTATACACGCTCGCTTTAAAGGCTCGTTGACAATGATATGTAATGATAATACCTAATATAATAATGATAAATGTACCTAATGATAATACTTAATATAATAATAATGTATAATATTTAATGTTGTGTAGCTATAAGAAATGTTCAAATTAATATTATGTAAATATTGACCTGTAACCATGTTATCAATAAATATTGAATTGAATTGAATTGGACAGTTAGTTACTTGCAAAAGCTCATATCGCGTATGTAATGTCATCCATGTTTACATTGCCATTGCTGCTGATAGAATTTTTAAAAATTAAATATGGGGTCACAGTTAAGTATAACTTAGAAAAACATCTTAAGTAACGATAACACTAATGAGTTCTATGTCTGGTTTAATTTATCGCCCGTATTAGATTAACACACTGTAGATTACTTATTAGAACTCAAATAAAGTACTTTCAGCGTTTTGGAAAATTCCGCCCGTAAGGGGGTTAGAAGGGGGTGCAACATTTGTATAAAGGGTTTTTTTTTTTCTAGAGACTTGAAACGTTGTAGAAACGTTACCTATTGAATACAAAAAAAAAAACTACTTTAAGCAAGTTGGAAAAGACCATTCCTAAGGGGTAACCCCCTTAAAAGGTTTGCAATTTTTGTATAAGGGAAACTTTTTTTTTGAGTTAGAGACTTGAAAGTTTGTAGAAAGATTGCTTATTTATAAACAAAAAAGTTTTTTTAGCGTTTGTTGAAATTCATCCTCTAAAGGGGTAATAAGGTTCAAAGTTTTTATGGAGAGCAAGACATTTTTAAAGTAAAGCGTAACTTCGGTTTTAAACTTCAGCGTTTTTGAGATTCATTCATTTAGGGGGTTAAAAGGGGGTTCAAAGTTTCTATAGAGAACAAAAAAAAAATTAAGGTAAGAAACCGTGACCCTTATTACAATGCATATAATGTGCACGGATGGTCAGTTAACTGTGTTGGCGATGGTACTACACTCAGTTACTTATCTCAATGGTATAGAACGAATAATAAAATTGTAAATATGGCACGGGCTTGACTTTCAGACACATGTACAGTCTGAGGTAGTAACATACGAGTACGTACATAAATAGTACACGCCTTTATGACACTGACAATAGAGTCCTGTACAGATATTTATGTCCTTATTTTTGAACGTATCCGTTCACCCTTGACTGTAGGTAGGTATAGATATTTTTGTCTGGCTTTTTGCACGATGTTTACATGTACCGAAATGTGTCTAGATATTTTTGACTTCTGATTTGTTCACATGTATATGATATTAAAGTGTGTATATAATACCGACCTCTGCTTTGTTCACAAATATATGACAAACATGTGCACATATATTTATGGCTGCGGGTTTGTCTACATATCATTGTCCTTCATTGTACAGATATTTATGAACGTATCAGCGTACAGATATTAATGACTCCATACATAATATGTATCAAATATATCTGTACTATCCATAATCATAAATATCCATGCGACGATTCGATCAGAAATATGTACTTATATATGTATTACATATATACATACTTATTTCTGATCGAATCGTCGCATGGATATTTATGATTATATCGATAGTACAGATATATTTGAAGCTCTGGGAACGTACATATATGCCCTTGACTGTACTTAGGTACTTACTCATTTGTATAACGTGCGCGGATTTTCTTTGAAATATGTCTTCATAACGTGCAAAGTGGAGAAAAGCGAGTAGAAAAGCAGACTCTGGCAAAGGCCGGGATAACGCTAGGTAGAAGAAGAAGAACATACACGTGGGGCAGTCAACAGCAAAAGAAGCTGATGAAATAGGGTCCCAAAATAATATATACAATAAATTAACTAGGTACTATAGTTTATGAGAAGTAAATTAACTCGTAGTGTGTGTGTGTAAGTGATCACATTCATTTCGAACCCTGAAAACTAAGTCATTATTGAGTGTTTCAAATTGGACGTCCCCCCCAAAGAGTTCCAAAGTGACTGGTGCTGCGCCACCCGCATCCAGCGGACTCGCGCAACCTTTACAAGGTCATCAGTCCACCTTGTGGGAGGCCTACCTACGCCGCGCCTTCCGGTACGTGGTCGCCACTTGAGAACCTTTCCGCCCCAACGGCCATCAGTTCTACGTGCAATGTGCCCCGCCCACTGCCACTTAAGAATCGCCATAGTTCTTAATAAAGAATATACAGTGTGTCTCTGACGTTGGGGTTTTAAATGCAAATATCGATTATGGTCCTGAAAATGAACCACTTTTGTTCCGCATCTTTGTAAAATAACTATCATTTCTATAATTTGGTAGTGTTTGAACTTTAACTGTACCATCAATGTATTGCAAACACGGCCTCATTATTTGACATCCATGACACTGACAAGTATGAAAACTAACTAATGGAATCAGTACATAGAAAATTATATTTAATTTGTATGGCATAATGAAAATACAAAAATAACGTATTTTTGAAAAGTTGTAGAACAAAAGTAGTTCAATTTCAGGAGCATAATTGACATTTGAATTTAAAGCCCCAAAGTCAGAGACACAGTGTATATTCTAAGTTGCTGACCTTTGGAAGGCATGCGTGGGTCGAAGCCAACGGCGCTGAGGCCCTTTAAGAGAACAATAATCTTAAGCGAATTATTATTATAGTAGCAACGGTACCATATGTCATACACAGTTTATTCATGTATTTTTGATTATGTTGTCACATTTTTTTTATAAATTGCGTGATACAAAAATAGTGTGATAATAAAAGTTTTCGTTCACTTCACGACACGTTTTCGGGAGCTTATTACTACCGAGCTACTGTGCCACCGATATCACTTGCAAAAGTAAAAGAAGGGTTAGCTCTGACATCTCGTTAAAAGTTACCTTATCGTAGTTTTTCGGAAAGCTAAACTTTCATTCATAAGCTAGCTGTAAAAAAGTACTTTGTGATTCGTCAATCAAGTGTGAGCAGCAATTTTAACTAGTTCTTTTGGCAAAAAAGTTTTCTGTGTTATTGTGAACCTTTATAACAGAGACTGATTTCGGTTACGGTTATACCGGTGTGAAACCTGTATTCCATTACGGTACCGTTATGTCGTAAAGGTTATGCGCGCCGCACGAACATAACGGTACCGTAACCGTTTTGAAATATCGGCTATCGGTATTTGAATTAAATGATACCGAAACCTTTATAATACCAGTATTATAAAGGTCCCCGAAAAAAAAGCGAGCTGGCACTCTACAGAGGAAGCATTGGCTACTAAATATTTAAAGACAAAAAGGCAAAACGGCAGTGCCGCTGCCGGCGGTTTGGCAACAACGCCAGGCCAAAGTCGATATATCGGTTACCTTTAAAAAGCGGTTACGGTACCGGAAAAAATAAAGGTACCTTTATATTTCGATAGCGAAATATAAAGGTTCCGCTACCGAAACCGCTATTAGAAAACCGATATGACGTCATACCGTTAAAATAAAATACTGGTATTTTTCGGTTATGCAGTCCCTGCTTTATAAATCGTTTGAATTTGTTTCCTGAATGTCGTGCCTGAGCTATATCCAGGCCGACGCCGATACATACTTACAATTCGAGTAAACAAAGTGTTCGTCACTGTCACATATTTCACCTTTTCATTATTGGCATTCTGTTTCCTGCGCGATTGTGCTGGGTGTCATAGGGTGGGGCTGCCGCACGGGTGCGGTGACGCGGGCGAATTTGTGAAAAACTCAAAGACCGAGTGCCGGCCGACGCACGGGCCGGACTCGGCGCGGTGCACTGTGAATCACCCTTTAGTCCAACTCACACAATAAATAAAATGAAATGCGAATATTGTTTCGTATAAACCTAACTGGTTTAAAAAATACTGCTATATTTGATACTCCCGTTTGAATATCACGTTTTGTTGTCCCGGAATAAATTAATGTATAGTCAAACAGAGTTTATCAAAAAGTCGCTTGCATGTGTTGCAAGTGATTGATGAAAAAAATACAACGTGAAGCAGCCCATCAGCGGTATATTTTCCAAGCGGTGCATGCGTGTGGCGTAAGTAAAATTCGCTTTCTATCCAAATAGTATGTAAATTATTGGTTAATCTACAAGAATCACAGGAATAAGGTTTAATCTTGACTCGATATTCTTATTACCTACGTGGTATCTGTTAATTCAACGTAGTGATACCTTTCCACGTAAACATTACGATCGTAGCTTGTAAACCTTTTTCTAGAGCACATTCTTACCGTCAGCTGTGCTTTATTTTCATTAAGTACCTACTTATAATTGGAGAAAATACAATAATCCGCGACCATCGCCGGTGCTTTGGTGCCTCGGAATTATAAAGGGGAATAAATATTGTGTTCGCCCTAACGCGGATTGCATCAACCATACTTTATAGGCCGGTATGGTATACTATGAGGCCGGTTAGCGTTATTATAATACAGCCTGTATGTTTAATATTACCTCAAATTGTTACCATACATAGCTTTAAGTACTATGAACCGATATTTTAAGAAAATTGTAAGTTAGTCTTAACTACCAAAGCGTAATAATTTATCTAGCCGCAATGTAATGCTTACACTCATTTGACACATTGAAAAAGCGGGTTACTTGTGACAGTTGTGACGTCACATCAGTAAGACAATGAAGTGAAACATTGCGTGTTGAATTATTTTATTTAAAAAAAAGCAGCCAAGTGCGAGTCGGACTCGCACATGAAGGGTTCCGTGAAATAAATTGCGGTTTACGATTTATGACGTATTAAAAAAAACTACTTATTAGATCTCGTTCAAACCAATTTTCGGTGGAAGTTTACATGGTAATGTACATCATATTTTTTTGTAGTTTTATCATTCTCTTATTTTAGAAGTTACAGGGGGGGGGACACACATTTTACCACTTTGGAAGTGTCTCTCGCGCAAACTATTCAGTTTAGAAAAAAATGATATTAGAAACCTCAATATCATTTTTGAAGACCTATCCATAGACACATAATACATAGTATGGGTTTGAAAAAAAAAATTTTTTTGAGTTTCAGTTCTGAGTATGGGGACCCCTAAAACTTAATGTTTTTTTTCGATTTTTGTGTGAAAATCTTAATGCGGTTTACAGAATACATATACGTACTAAGTTTCAACAGTATAGCTCTTATAGTTTCGGAAAAAAGTGGCTGTGACATACGGACGGACATGACGAATCTATAAGGGTTCCGTTTTTTGCCATTTGGCTACGGAACCCTAAAAAGATGGTAGTTGAGAAAAAATATCTTGCAATATCGGTTCATAGCCCTAACACCTACATCTGGTTACAGTTTGAGGTAATATTAAAAATACACACCGTATAATATAATATGAGGTTAGCATTAAGTATGGTGCCGGCAGCTGTCAAATGCTTAATAAACTGTCAAACTTCCTATAAATGACTTGAACGGACGTAACTTACGATTTGAAACAGCCGAACCTTAGTGTAGGTACGGCCTGAGTGCACTCATGAATCTTACACAATCTATATCATGTAGGTAATTTAATTTTCATTAACATAATTCCAAGCTTTAGCCTTTTGAATCAAGCTAATTTGTATCATGTACCTAAATATAGTGATATAGGAAAAGTGAAAAAAAATCTTTTCTACTTAAGTACCTACCAGGTGAAATTCAATCTTATCATCATTTCCTTGCCCTTATCCCATTTACTTGGGGTCGGCGCAGCATATCTTTTTCTTCCATACTTCTCTGTCAGCCGTCATCTCATCACTCACTTCTTTTCTCTTCATATCATCTCTCACACAATCCATCCACCTTTTCCTTGGCCTACCTCGTCTCTAACATCCATCCACATTCATACCTAATACTCTTTTGGTAACATGACTTTCATCCCTCCGCATTACGTGCCCATACCACGCAAGACAATTGGCTCTCAATTAATCCGCGATACTTTCAGGCTTCCCCTTACGTACACATTTCTTATTCGGTCCATCCTCGTCACACCACACATCCATCTTAACATTCTCATCTCCGTAACATGCAATCTTTTCATCCGTCACCTTTAAGGCCCAACATTCCGATCCATACATGACGACAGGTCTCAGAATGGTCTTATAGATTTATTTAGATTAGGAGGCATTCCACCATCACATATTGTCCCGGCGACCTGTCGCCATTTCATCCACCCAGCGCTTATTGGTTTTGAAATTGAAATTCAATCTTATGTCAAAGTTAAAATATTTTGTAAGGGAAAATATTTTCTCACTTTAGTAATTAAATGACTTCTTATATTTACCAGATAGCTTATCGCTTGGGAAGGTCAAAGTAAGCTAAGGTTTATCCTAGACCTTTGTCACTCAATCAGCTGACGTTGGTTATACCCCCGGGAGCGATACTGAGAACTTGTGCAAACCACTACTAGTTGTCCAGACTGAGTTCTAACCCAATAGCCTTTGATCTCTGATGTCTGTTTCATTTTAAAGGTTTACATACAAACAAATACTTCAGGTGGAGAGCCACATCTTAGAAGTCGTCTATTTTCACTGTCAGTTAAAAAGTTATGGTGAATTGAATTATTTCAAGCGATGATGTAGGTGTTAGATTGTGTTTATCGGCCGATAACACTAATAATGAAGCAGAGCATCATCAAGGTAGAAAATGAGGTTGCTGGTATTTAACTTGTGGCTGGATAACTGGTCATTAACTCCAATCAGTGTGACAGCGATTGACCGTAAAGCCGTTGGTACTGGTATATTTCCAGAGCCTTCGGGCAATTCGCGAACATGCTGCATCGCGTCGTGCTCATGATCCTAATGCAGTCTATATTAAGCATTTGAAATGCCCCATATATCTGCGTTGTAAACCCGTACATGGCACAGAGTTTATCCTGCCATATATCTCGGCTCATTGGTCCATTAGGCCAACCTAGACGGAGCACGTTAACAGGATAAATCACTTTTCTGTTAGTCTTACACCTCAGCAAATTGTTGCGTGCTAAAGCAACATTAATCAGGAGTTATCGAAACTTACGCGATACTAGCTCAGCTATATTAATAATTTTGAGATAATCGTTTGTAGATTGGAATCGGGTGATGTAGTAGCAGCATAATTGGTTTGTCATAAACAATACTGCCACGACAAAAATGAATGATCCTAATGGTAAAATTTATAATTTGTTTTATGAAAACTTGTTGTGGACAAGTAGTTAACTTATTTTTTGATTAACAAAGAAGGTAGGTACTTGTTAAAGCAGACTATAAGTTGTACTACAACTATAGATTTTACTAACTACGTAAAGGTTTTGGTACTTAGATAATAGTTACCACTAAAAACACTAAATTAATACCTGCGTCTAGCCGGGAACCTTTTATAAAATCATAATTTAAACAAACTAAACGCATTTACTTTAATTTCATAAACAAAGAACAAATATATACAATAAACTAAGGATAAAAATATAGTCAAATGGAGGAAATAGTAGGAACACAAGAGAATAAATAAAATAATCACAAAGTGTCCAAAGGTTAAAGTGGGGATATTCCTTCCTTTGTCCGCAAAACGCACCTTAAAATGAAGCGATTGTCATCATTTACTATGACGTTCGAGGTCCGTGAAGTCGCGGACCTCTCACGGACCTGGAGCGATTTCTCTCTCTAACAAGCAACATTAAAACACTTGTAGCTTCGTAATTTTTTGAGATATTAGATCGGGATTTCCTATATTCGGCATATTTTTTTGCCTTATTTCTGAAGGAGTTGTAATAAATATTGAGTCATCAACCCTGCAATATAATAATATTGTCCATTTTATTGACCAGTACTTTTTGCAAGCTAACTTATTTGGGGCGCTCATCAGTGTGAGAAATACAGGAAAAATAATATGGTATTACTTAGTAAGAATACGAATATCACCGCCCATCTAAGTCGAGTAACATTGACAGTCTATCGAGGAACTCGGTTACTTTTAACAACTAGGAGTTTATAGTAAAGAACAAACGCAAAAACTAACTTTTTAACACCGGAGTAACACGTGAAATTTTGTACTCACCGTAGGCAGTAATAAAAAAGCCTCAGATCGCATATGAATCACTCTTGCCTTCAGTTCAAGTTACTAATTCCTGACTCACACTTAGATAGTAATGTATATTTCTCACATTTTTTTTTATATAATATCTAAATAAATGCATAAATCACTATACTGTAAATGTATCAGATCCATTTTACGCCCTTTACTATCGGATGGATCGCGAACTCTGTCTGCTTGCCAATCTATGTGTTTTTGCGCGTACCGAACACATGCCGTCATCGCAGCTGCATAACTGTCCGCTAATGTGATTTAATGCTGACATTATTACACGTATAATCAGCCGGGAAAGTGTAGGTGACGCCGGAGGTAGCAGCTGTATGTCGTATGTATCTGTTGTTCCCGATGGGTTGGTATACATATGTGTCACCAGCCCGGACAAGCCGCGGCTCCAACTGAATAATTCATGAGACATATGGACCTAAAGCAGACTGGATTTCAGTCGGGAATTTTAAAATATCTATATGGAGTTTTAAAATTGAAAATTCTGTTATAAAGTGTAGTATAACATTATGGCTTACCTTCAGAAAGTGTATGCAGCCGTATAGCTGAAAAGATTGGTGTTTTCAAGCTCCGCATTACAAGTAACACGTGTCGACTGTCTAGTACGTGTAAGCATACCCTAGTTGAGAGGTGCTCACAAAGGTACCAGTCACTCAAATGTAATTCTGAAAGGTACACGGTACAAATATAACATTAACTACTTACGTAAAGCGAATAATAGCACTGTGTATTTCTTTCGCAATTCTCCGAAAATGTTTGCCCTTTAAAATAAAATGATGTAAAGGCACCTTTTTGTGAAAGGCGAAACTCTATAGTACTTACTTACTTTTCAAAGAAGGATTATTTTGTACGTTGCTATTTAGGCGAAGCGTAGCGTGAAAATTTGTTCAGTGGCTAACCTGCCCCGTGACTTGTGATAAAGTTTCACAATGTTATCTCAAAAAGGTTTCCGAAAGCTACTTTGTTACTGGACAGAAATTCAACCTTTAAGTATCTAGGTGGAATTTTGAACGCTTACACCAATATACTGTCTTCGACTATTAATCGATTGTAAAAAATCAAACTGGATAAAATGGTTGTTTGTCATTTCTTGAATAAAATTATACTATCAAAATCATCATATATATCAATATATGCCCGCGGCTTCGCCCGCGTAGTAAGTGTAATTTTTGCAATAATTGTTGAATTGTTACGCCGGCCGTTGCCTACTACTACTTCCCCTATGAATAACCCTTCGTCAAAACCCGTTATGCCAAATATTTTTTTTACACTACTGAACCGATTTACATGTGGTTTTCACGAACGTGTAGCTTTTTACTTATTTAAATATATCAATTTATGGGTACAGTTGCCGGCAAACATCTTGAGCTGGACCTTGAGTGCACAGTAGACGATTTAGCCCGTAGCCCTTTTGATTGCAGATGTTTGCCGGGACTTATATCAATTACATATATAGAAAAAAATGCATGCGAAGCATGGAATAAATTGCTATGAAAATTTCCACATTTCCTTTCCAATTTACTACATGAACTGCTCTCCGAGATTGATGCGTTGATTATTACAGAAAAAACCCAAGTCGCTATCTGTCTGTGGGCTGATAATATTTGAGGAGTTCCGTTGATTCCTCAACAACTAAAGTCATGAACACTTCATTAGTTGGTACTTCAACGGAGTCATGTCAGAATCTTTGACGTATTTTACATCTTTGAGGAGTTCCATAACTTCCAAAAGTCATCTGTGGTCTTCATTATCAGTTCCACTTCACCAAAATTGCGATTTCCGAGATAAATACACGAGTTATAATAGAAAATACCGAAATTACTACATGCGTGCCTATCAAAATTGAGGGTTAAAAAAGAATTTTGGAAATCGGTTTACCATTGACGGAGAAATCAGGGAACATACATAAAAAAAATGGAGTGGAACATATTATATAACTACCTCCTTTTTTGAACTCGTTTAAAAAGAAACCGGCTGTCCTGCTTTCATGTTTCTAGCCACAGTTTATGATTCAAAATCACATTTTACTAATGTGAACTTTCGACCCCCACATCTCCCCTTCAAGGGATGAATTAGAAAAAATGCCCTTATCAATGTTTAGGTGCTTATGAACGAAGTTTTAAACGTCTAACTTTAAAAACGACATGTTTCCCATACAAACTTTTAAATCTTTTTAACCCCCTTAGGGGATGAATTTTTATAATAACGCTATATCATTAGTTTTGCTTTTTAGTAAGAAACCTTCATACAAAGATTCAATACTATAACTTTCCAAATGAACGATTTCCATACAACGGTTCAACCCCTATTTCACCCCTTTAAGGGTTGAATTTCGAAAAATCCTTTCTTAGTATACGTCCACATACTGTAAAGAATATATGTTTCAAATTTCATGATTATATCTTTAGCGGTTTAGGCTGTGCGCTGTCTGTTAATCGACCAGTAACGCAAGAGTTTTGTATGTATAGATTAGAATTATCATATAATAAAGTTTAGACCTTTTTTTGTCCATATTTATTAAAATTAAGTGATTATCCATATATGGAGAGAAAGAAAAACAAACGAAGAGGTTTTAAATTTGATAGGAGAAAGGAGATGTCTACTAAAAACTATTGAAAACAGAAGGGGAAATATGTTGGGGCACCTGATACGACATGACAATTAAATACATAAAAACTATAATTGAAGGAAAGATAGAAGGAAGGAGAGGCAGGGGAAGACCAAGACGTGCGTTTATGGACCAAGCTAAAGAGAAAGTTTATGCAAGGTCGTATCAAGAGCTCAAAACAGTTGCAGAGAAAAGAACAGAATGGCGATTACTCCACCGACAAGGCTCTTAAGTTCATGATGATGATGATCCATATATAAACAAATCACAGGTCCTTTTTTACACACAACAGACCTCCCTATATACTAAAATATAATTTGTTTACAAAATAACGATTAAATTGGGCACTATTATCTAATTCAGGGTATTTTTTATCAACATCTTAAATTTTCAGTTGAAAAAAACTTACGTCGTCTGAGTAATTTATGGGTAAAACGTTCAAAAACACCTTCACTTCGGCTATCACCCCTTAAAAGGTTTGTACCAAGCTACCAAACAGCCTTTATAATATATAAATCGTTCAAACCATGATGATGCACCCCTATAAGTCCTACGTGTGTTTCGGGTAAATCACAATACGTAAAAAAGTGGAGCGTTTCCGTGTTATTTCAACAGTCCAATACCTTTTTTATATAACTTTAATAGTTTATATCTATATACGAGTACTACGATTAATAAAGAGGTAATGTCTGTGAAATGTACGTTTGTAGCTTTGTGAGTTTGTTTGTAGGGGGTAACCACCGAAAATATTCATTCGATTAAAAAAAAACTTTCATTGTGCCTACCTATTATAATACATATATTGAAACTTTAGAATTGACATGTGCTCACCCATGGGTTCTTTGTAAGACGCGTTGTGCTCAAAAGAAACAACATAGGCTTCACATTTATAATTCTGACGGTATTTTTATTTATAGGAACTGAAATCAATGTCTTACTTTGAAAGTAACCCACAGTCACGGCCAATGAATGAAAATTTGAAATGGATGAAAATTTCAGAATTGCCGGATAATTTTTTTGGTGATAGGAATACCACCACCACCAGGAAAAAGTTGTAGACTTTTCGGCTGCGTCAATTATTTTAGAAAAATGTAAATAGAGTCCTCACTTACTACTAGTTTTGGGCAATACCAAATCCAATGAACTAAATTTCAAAATTCGCTCCAGTATACTGCAACTCATTCGTCTTTCTAACGCTTTCAACGTATAACGTCCGCCAAATACATCTAAGAATTCGCTACTCAAGTAATCTGTGGTCCGTTCTAGAGGTTAAATAAAAATAAAATGAAATAAATGGGTCGCACTACGAAATCCCGGCTTGGTATTGCAGCTCGCCCGACTCGCTCGGTCCACCGACCTGTCAAGCTGTGTATGTTACAATACGACAAATGCGCGCAACGATATTTGTGATTAAAATTTCGTTTTCATCTCGCATTGAATTTCATCCCGGATGCATTTTTTGCGAACTATGGTTGATAAATATATTTTTAGGGCTCCGTACCTCAAAAGGAAATAACGGAACCCTTATAGGATGACTTTGTCGTCCGTCTGTCTGTTTGTCAAGACCCTTCATCTCGGGAACGCGTGGAAGTATCGAGTTGTAATTAAAACCATTTACTCAGGTAGTACACTATTACAGTCCCTTGAAAATGTAAGAAAGTCAAACTTCTAAGTTTAAAAAAAAAGATAAGGCCGCGTATGCCGCAAACTACGTATATTTCGACACTCTCAAGGGAATCAAAATTTATAGGGTTATTTCAGGTGACCTAGAACTATGAAATTTGGCAAGTAATGTCGTCTTATAATATAAGTAGGTAAAGGAAAAAAACGGAAAAATATACATTTACACATAATTTTGTACGGAACCCTCGGTGGGCGAGTCTGACGTGACGTCACGTGGAACTTTAACGGACTATATCTTCATAATCTTTTGTTTGATTGACAAAATAATAATTTTCTGTCAAAAAAAAATTTTGGTACAAGCTTTTATTGCCTCAATCGTTTGAAGATAATAATCTGCTTCAAAATTGAGTTGCAAGATTTCACCCGAAAAAACATTGTTACATAGCATAGATGCCACATACTTACATAGTTACATAGTTAGTGCGGAAAGTAGTCAAACAGTTCGGTACACCATATATTTAGTATGGTGTATCAGAGTATTTGACGCTGAGTGTACATATATTGCAAGTTAATAGAAAGCTTGTAGAAAATACGTGTCCAATATTTTCAGATAATAAATATATATTTTTTTAGGAAAGAAACCTATTCTGCTTTTAAATAAGAGTATAACGACGCTAAGTTTTGATAAAATTTTACCCCGGCCAGCAATAAAGCAAAATGGAACATAGGTATTATTGTAATAATGTATTTAAACTATGTATTAATAAACCTGACGATAGCGTAACAACTGCAATTCATTAACTTAATTTATTGGCAACGTACTATTTAACTGGTGGAAATGTAATTATCATTCCGACGGCGATGTAACTTTGTATAGGTACTTGAATCCCACCAACCACCGGTGCAAATTTAACGAATGACCGCCACAAAAGGAAATTGCAGCGGCGATACATAGAACGCGCGAGCCTTTTGCGCAGTGGCCGCGGAAAAATCACCTTCCGGAAACAGAAAAAAAGAAAGAACGGCAGATCGGTGAACAAATTCATCGACAAAACTAGTAACAAAATTAATGTTTAAAAGTCCACCTATTGCATTATTGTGCATTTAACAAGAAGGTTTGAATAAGGAAAACAATCGTCAATTTTTTATAGTTTCCATGGTAAAGGCAATGCATGTATTAGTGAGAGGTGCAACATACTGATGTGCAAATTGCGGAAAATTTCAAAAGGAATAAAGGAAATTTCTATTTTAGTCATGGAAAGTCACCCGACGAGCAGCAGCAGCAGCAGCAGGAGCCATCAAAGTTTTTTCGTCGCAAACCGGTCGGAGCACTGTGTCGGTTTGATGCATCAAAATATTTCTGGGGCGTTAAATAAACAAGATCTACTTAACGTAGCTATAATTGACCTAGAAAAAGAAGGCGCGTATATAGATTTAGTGTGCTTAACTGAAACGAATATCCTCCGAGGTTCAGAAAGTAATTTAAGACTATTCAACTACAATTTAGCTTCCCATTTTTCGCGTAAGCAGTCGAAGCGAGGAGGAGTTGCGATTTTAGTCAGAAAGGGTTTGTGTTACACGCCTATACAAGAACTAGTCACGCTAGCGGAGTCTCATGTATTTGAATGCTGCGCGGTTAGTATTCCGCAGTATAACTTGGTAGTTATTTGCTTATATACAAATAGAACTCCTGCATCATCATCATCTATTTTCTTCCACAAACTCGACGAATGCTTCGCATCATTTGTAAAAATAAAAGGAGAAAGTATATTTTATGTGGGGATTTTAATATCGATGTTCTGAAGGCGTCGCTGATCTCAAAAGAGTTTATCCAGATCTTACAAAACTATGGCTTACAGTTAACCATCGGTAGCCCGACGAGAATTACTGCTAATTCAAAAACTTGTATAGATAATATAGCTACCAACACAGAGGGAGCCGTGTCAAAAATCTACGATCTAGGACTCTCTGATCACACAGCACAAATGTGTCAAATATCCGTTAATAAACGGATCCCACCCCCTGTAGCCTGGTGGTACGAGAAAAAAAGGGATTTCCACACCGACAATCAAAACAAATTCATGAAGTGTCTCCTATCCTTAAGTTTTGATGATGTTTTAAAAGAAAGGGATGCTTCCCGTGCGTTTGGTACTTTTTTTGAGCTGTTCGTTCTCTTTTATAACTTGTGCTTTCCTATAACTAGAGTTAAAGTCGTAAATCAAGTTGGTCGCTCAAAATCTTTAACCAAGACAATGCGAACCTGTTGTCGTAAAAAAAGGCAATTATATATGCTAAGCAGAAAATCAATAATTCATAAGCAACGCTACTTGAAATACTCTCGTCTTTTAAGGACATGTATATTGTCTCATCAAAAAACGGAAAAGTCTAAATACATAGATAAGCAAAACAATAAATGTAAAGCAGTTTGGAATATAATAAAAAAATATACTACAACAGACTGCAGTAGTAGATCCTTGGAAAAGCTTATAATAGATAATGAATGGATTGATGACCCACAAAAAAATGCCGATTGTTTTAATAATTTCTTCGTTAAATATGTAACTGATAATATCACATCCGACCTTAATTATGACATCAATATAGCCCATCATGAGTCATCCGTTTATCTCAAACCTTTAAGCGCGAGTGAACTGATTAGTATAATCAGCAGCATTAAAAACTCGAAAGCGGTAGGTCACGACGATCTGAGGACCGATGTTATAAAGAAAAATGCATATATCATCGCAAAGCCACTTGCACATGCATTGAACTTATCTCTGGTGCAGGGTAGCTTTCCGGACATACTAAAGAAGTCTGTAGTTAAACCCCTTCACAAAAAAGGAGCTAAGACTGACATGGGTAACTATAGATCGGTAACACTTATACCCATATTTTCCAAAATCTTTGAAAAGGTAATAGGTTAATAAGTTTTTTGGAAAAGAATAATGTACTAAATGAGCACCAACATGGATTTAGAAAATCTAGATGTACTTCTTTAGCGACGTTTAAGTTAATCAAAAGTGTAATGGATGCTATTGATAATCCCATTCCAGCTACGGTTTTATTCATAGATATGAGTAAAGCTTTTGATTTTGTGAGCCACAAGCGACTACTAACGAAATTGTATAGGCATGCTATACGAGGTCCCGCCCATGACTGGATGAGGGCTTACCTCAATGGCCGAAGTCAATGTGTAGAGACGCTTAAGTACTGTCCAATATCTAGAAATTTAGTATGTTACCGATCACCTTATGTCAATAATAATTATGGTGTACCGCAAGGTAGCATATTAGGCCCCTTAATTTTTTTATTAGCGGTATTTTATTTGCGGACGATACATCAATTATAATAAAATGTAACGATTTATCAAGATATAATGACGAAATAAATATGACATTATTACGTTCAATTGATTGGCTAAATATTAATAATTTAAAAGTGAATTTAGGTAAGACTTATTTTATTAAATTCCATACTGACCGAAGTGACTCACAAAATTTAAATATCTATTTTGACAATGTTCCTATTCAAGAGGTACATCACACAAAAATCCTAGGTATAATCATTGATTCTCACTGCAAGTGGAAAGACCATGTGGAAAGTGTCTCCAGCAGAGTGAATAGTTTTATATATGCACTAAGAAGAATTGCGAGAACCGTTTCAATACAAGCCGCTCTAGTAGCATATCATGATTACGTCAATTCAATTTTTCGATATGGACTAGTTTTATGGGGTAATTGTTCTGATAAAGACCAAGTGCTATTAGCACAGAAACGTTGTATAAGAGCAATTTTTGGAATTGGTCGAAGGGAATCATGCCGGCCGTTCTTTATCGATAATGGCATACTTACCTTCCCGTGTCTCTAAATCTTGGAGGTAGCTGTTTTTGTTCATAAGTACAAAACCCAGTTTATAGAAGCACAGCAGATGAGTACCCGTAACGTTCGAGCACAATATAAACATAAGCTACATAAACCTGCAGCTAGATTAGCACTTACCTCCAAGAATTGCTATATGATGTGCATCACAATTTATAATAAGATACCTGGTAGTTTTAAGTGTAACAAGCTAAACTTTTTAAAAATCTTGTTCAGAAAATGCTTATGTATAAATGTTATTATAATATCAACGACTTTTTAAATGATTTATTTTAATTGTATTATCAACTTTTTCTTGACATTTAATTTATTTTGATATGTGTAATTAGATGTATGTACACCTGAAAAGGTAGGGTGTGGTGAGCCAACCAGATCCACTGCAACTATAACTGCAAATTGTACCCATTTCCCACGTACATAATAAAATTACATTTCATTTCATTTCATTTCTTACCTATACAAAAATGGGTAAAATTTCCAAAATTTTCCTATGTTAAATTGTAGAAAAATTTCGCAAATTAGGAAACTTTCCGTCGGCACATCAGTAGTGCAACGTGCAACATCATTATGACACTATGATTTTTGGCCAAACAAGGCTCTACTCTAAAGCCGACTGTGGCACTTCATGACTAAAGTACCAAACATCTGTGAGGATTTTTAGGTTTATTCTTCACACAACAATGTGACAAGTTGTAGAATTCCAATTCAGCGAGGATTGTAGAAGGTATTTTCATATTTAGCTACTCTTACGTAAAAAACGTAGCCACGTACCTAATTTAATAGGTACATATTACCCTTCATAATGTGAAAAATAGAAAAAAAAAATCCTTGGGATAAAAATTTCCGTAACTACCATTTTATTTAGTACGAGTATATTCCATTGCTTCACCGCACAGTGAACAAAGCAAAGAAAGGAAGTGATCCACTGCTGTTTATTATTACTTTAAGCGTGTAAACATGAAACTTCTACAACAGTTCAAAGAGCTGAGCCTCAATTTGGTTCATCTCTTTAACACTCAAATAGCATTTCGTTGTATATTGCGCTCTCGTGCAGACTCATTAGCTCGTCGCGCGCGGAAGGCACGCACGAAAGACACTGGAAAGCGATTGGGATGCGAAGCGACGAACATTAACAGACCATCTGGATACGAAAGGCCCTTCGGTACGTGACGTAACAAATAAAACCCCTCTTATTCACAGCTAGGACTGGGAAATTTATGCCGCGTAGGATCCCTTTAATGCGGGTTCCGTGACAACGCGTACATATCAACCTGTCTTTACTTTGAAATAAACCAGGGAAGTCGTTGTATCAACAATCCGTGTTCGATGATGCCACTAAACGACGGAGATTGACTCTGAAGCGCTGAAAAGGAAGTCTCGTGCCAGTCAATACCTACCCATAAGTAGGTATTAGTTGATTATGGCCGCAAAAATTAGTGATTGACACAATCAACAGTATCAACAATTCAAGTATCTATTTATTTCTTTTATTTGTAATGTAAAAGGATTAAAAAGCAATAAATTACTGAATACTGAAAATTAAAGTACAATAGCAAAACACTTAATTTTCACGCGATTTCACACTCTGTGTTGGCAGTGAATTATTATTAGGTTTATTAGATACTTTGCTTTAGAATAGAAGAATAAACTCAGTAAAATACCTAATTATATTTATTGTAACGTTTAATTTTTCAGATTAAGTTTATTAAGTCTATTCTGGGCACATGCTTCAGGCAGCCATATTAAAAAATCTTTTATAGTTGAAGATTTAACACCATATCTACATGGGCCATTAGATGCGAGTAAATGCGCTGGACACATGCACGCTTGCATCACGCGCAACCCGGGGAATCTGGGCAAGCTTGTTATGGCCGACAGGACTCGACGCTTTCCCTTAATGATGCGTGAGCCAGACAGTGATATGATTTAATACTTGGCTGATATGCCAAGATCTAACCATATTAGATATGAAAGAACAAACACTACTTATTGGAAATGTGTTTAGTGGGACTATTTGTGAGTAGGTTTCAGTTCATTTCCATAATGCTATACTTCGTTTTTTTTAAGATTAGAATTATTTGTCAAACGGGTAAACAAAGAAGCAGTGGTCGTAAACCTTCCTTCTTCGATTTCGATCGATACCACTGAATTTCTCGGAACTTATGTACATACATACGAGTACATATCATTTGATATTTACCGATAGCTGAACGCATACATTTTATTTTAAAATGTTGTATACCGTAGCTAACGATATGCCAGCAGTCTCGGCAGTCTTTTTCACACGGTCTGATTTAGTGGGATACTCCTTTCTATGGCACATTTCTGACACTCATTTGTAAATATTCACCACCCGTTTCCTTCCATCCTTTTCACTGGCAGTGATTCTGCTTTTGCCTTTTCTTCTTTGGAGATGAAAAAACATTAGCCGGAACCGGCTGCGACTTCTGTAGCCCACTCGGGCCAGCCTCGGCTTCATACATTGTAAATGTGCACCAACAAACAAAATATCTAAATAGATCAACAACTAATAACAAAATTCAACAAAAACGATAACAACAATCTTTAAGTAAGCTTACAGCAATAGAAATCACAACCGACTCAACCGACAACAATATGAACTCGAATGAAAAACCCACATGAGTGAATTACAGATAGTGAAAGTGACGTTTAAAAATTGTGTGAGAACTCTGCCTCTTTAGGTTTTTTAATGTACAACCTTTCCATGAAAAATTGCAAACGCAATTTATTAAAATTCTTATCTTTTCATCTTAGAATATAAATTAACTAATATTATGTTTCTTATCTGTTCACAACACTGAGTAATGTATGTATTACTAAAACATGATAATAAATACGTGATATTTATTAAATCGTTTTCACTGTTCGATCCGCAGAGTGTGCCCGATAAAAAACCTTATATCTCGTTCTGCAAAGGTCTCTCTAATGCTAAAAAAAACGAAGTATACGACTGTTGAATGTTCAACTTAAAAACAAAAATATAAATTTTTATTAATTGATAGATCCGACCCGATCTGGGTATGTTTAAAATGTTGACAGAAACTCGTTCAGTAGGTCAATCACATAACGCATTAAATATACGTACGTTAGGTAGATCTTAATATATTTTTTTTATATGGAAAAATGACAGTTGAATTGTCTCCTATCGCGCGTTTGAAAAGTTACATGATTACACCTCAGATGGGTGATCACGTAACTTTCCAAACACGCGTGGACAACTGAACGGTCATTTTCCCATAAAAAAGTGACATTTAGTGTACATGTGCGGTACGAGATCGACCTGCCGGACTTACAAAAATGTAAGAACTTTTCTTGTAAGTCAATGCCTTTTTTTGAACCTCCTGGGCATGACCTTCAAAATACACGTCGAAATTAATCACTGTCACAAATGTCTATATAATTCATAATCAATGGTTTTTTATGTAGTAGGTACTTATATTACACAGGGTCTCGGGATGTTAAACAAAGAAATCAAGTAATACTTAGCAGATTTTTTTTACAGCGTAGGTACTAGCTTGTCCCAGAAAAAAATGTCGCTTTTAAATTAGTAAAAATTACATATTAATTATTAAAATTCAACAAATTTTCCAATACAGGTTTTTTTGATATTCCTTTCAATATTATTATTTACACATAAAGATGAGTTTAAGATTGGTTCATCCAGAAACTTCTTAACTTTCCCTTGACCCCTGCCATCAAGTTTTGTACATCGTCATCGGTGATTAGTTTGGATGCTTCATTCCACTTCTGTTTGAAGTTTTAGACTGAAGTGTCATTACTTTTAGGTTTTAAAAGCTTCTGTTTCACACGAGCCCAATATTTCTCAATGGGTCGTAATTCCGGGCAGTTGGGAGGATTGAGGTGTTTTTCAACAAAATCGACATTATTTGCTTTGTACCACTCTATTGCTTTCTTCGTGTAGTGATACGTGACCAAAGCAGGCCAGAACAGTACAGGTGAAGTATGCCTCTTAATGAATGGCAACAATCGTTTTTTGAGGCACTCATTCAGGTACAAGTCACCATTTATGGTTCCATTAGTAAAATATGGTTTACTGCGTTTGCCACATGAACAGATCGCCTGCCACGCGAGAACTTTATTTTCAAGTTTATCCATTTTGAGTATAGTTTTCAAACCTCTTGAGATTTCATCCTGATATACCACCCCATCTAATAATGACCGACATTTTTTTCTGGGACAAGCTTTACTTTACAACAACTAAGCTTCTAGTTTTTAGAGAGGTCGGTAGTTAAAGTTATACTCGTATTGTTACGAATATTTATCTTGTCTAGTTTGCTGAAAAATAGCAGGAATATCTTCTGAAAAGCATATTTGCAATTTTTTTTCTCATTTTAGTTATTTACTCCGCTGGGTCACCAAATACTCATCCTCCTCCCAATGGGCGTCGCGGTTAGTTCTTGCCTACTCTTATAGTTTTGGGTTTACCCATACTGATCCATCCCCCGCTCATCCTGTTGCTTTCCCTGTACAGAATGTATTGTCTAATTAACGATTTTCCTTTAGTTTGGAAAAAGATTTTACAATGCATGTTCTCGAAACGAACGGTTTCTTTTCTAAGCAGCCAAATCGTGCAGAAAGTGCCACTTTTCCGCACTAGTGCTTTTTACTTTAATATTTTTGAGTTTGTTGTCAGCCCGACGCCAAGAAGTTTTATTACTTGAGATAAGTTTTACAAATATTTCTAATTCACTTTTTATTTCATATAAAAGGTACATAAATACTCATAATTTATAAAATTCAAAAAATCAAATTCAAATATTTATTCGTGACACACAATTTATACACATACAAAAGAAATAATATAATACACATTTTGTCACGAAATGTTTTATTAATCTTTATAAATTTTGAATTTGATCACTAAACTATTTTTTTTTGTATATTCACATGTGTTTGGCTGAACGCATATCTTGCTTATGCCTTTTACGATACGAACATGGCGGAGATTTGCACATGCGCAGTTAGTACATATGTAGAGTGCGCATGTATTTAAAACAAAGTAGCCCGCCATTGTTTGTTTACTTTGGAGTTGTTCTGTGTAAGTTTGTAAAAAATGTCGTTTGAAAGTAACAAATCAATCAAAATGAATTATTAATTATTGAGTTCCAATAGTATCAGTTTGCTTTTTTAGAACTACGATGGTAGTTCTTCTTGTTGTGGAATATAATGAGTTATTCAAAATTAATTGCATTCCAAAACCACAATAATTTGGTTTTAAGGCGCTGTCAACACCAATAACGCGCACACTGTCTATTTGTATCGGAGTAAACGAGAGCGAGTGTTACTTGGGCGGCCAGGTTTTAGAAGAAAATATTGAATAAATATTAAAATAAAAAAAAGTGTTGATTATTTGTGAAATATGGCTCGTCAGCGGTTTAGGTATGAATATGTGGACTTCATGTTTTAAATTGCAGACCCATACGTCAAAAAAATAAGGACATAGAACTTTAAGATGTTTAAAGTTTAAGATGATTTTAAGACCAATCTTTGCAATTATTTTCTTTATTGCCGATTTCGACCAATTATGTTTCGAATCCGTCTACGGTCTTGCAAATACGATGAATATTTTAAACTTATATTTTTTTTGATGTGCTAGAACAAATAGTTTTTCTAAAACAACTGCTTGAATATTATCAATTTCAACAAATTTGGTGTTGTCAGCCTCTTAAGGTGAGGCATCTCGGGTGAAGCTACATACGCGACACTAAAAACCTACTAGGCGGCGCAACATTATCGTAACTCTCCCCAGAAACACACACCGCTACATTTCACGCACACTATCTCACTTTACTGTGACAGGTCACTGACCTCGGTATTTTTTTGCTTTCGTGATATCATACATTTAAATCAGTCACCAACCTCCATACAGAAAGTGAAATTGTCAAAACATCTTTTTGAATAATGTCAGACTTGTTGACATTTTCTTATTCTGCGATGATTCTGCGTATGTTTCTTAGGTACATTTTGGTATATGAAATATGTACTATTGATAAGTCAATAGATTAGTCTTTAGATTGGCAATGTCATAGCAACTCTATTCGGTCTTCGCTAAGGTGCAAAATTTCATGAAAATAAGCAAGCGAAAATTTATTAACATTGCTTGACAAAAGGGGTAACATTATGGTAAGGACTCAGATCGAGCTGGCTTTTTGGGGGGCTTGAGCCTGGATGGATAATTAAATTTGAAAATTCAGTTTAATTCTCAAGTCTCAACTCATCACAATAGAGGGGCCATTAAGCGATCACGTCAGTCAGCATGATCGAGCCTTGTTGGTACGTACCTATTTGTACGTTACTGGGTAGGTATCTATATTAGGTAATCCTTATTTTGCTCCTTAGTTTTATAGTGTGAGAATGCAAAAAAGTAGGTACTACAAATAATACTAAGTATAAAATACCGTCCTAAAACATAATTATACACTCGGTTTCTGCTGCTGTTGTAAGTGTTATTATGAAAGTGTAACACCAATGTATTAGGTATACCCGTAAACCAATATCAGGCCAGAATATAATTATACTAAATAGACCTAATAAACTCGTACCTACATATATTAATACGTATTTAGTACTCTTTAATCACTGTCACTGACACCCCCTGGTGCCTCTATGATTGTGATGTACGGTAAGTAGTGTCGTCAGCAAACCGAAAGTGAGTAATGTAGTCGCAGGTGATGGTGATACCTACATCAAAGGGTAGACACTAATAACATAATTATAGTAATTTGTTAGTGCTATGTGGAAGTCATTTGTATATTCATGAAGATCATAAAAACTCTTCGGTGCTCTCCAGTACCACATCCAATGAACCTGGTTCAAAGCGATGCGTTGTTAGAACTATAGAATTCGACATTAAAATCGCAAAGCACGATGTAGTTCTGGTTTTTACAAGCTTTATATTAACTTCACCTGTATGTATGTAGGTTAATTTTGTCAGTAACTTATTTGGTTTTGTTTTATGGATCAGTTAGGGTAGTGTAGACACAAATTTGCGACTTCGAAAAGCTTGTGCCAGTTGCGCGACACGCGTAAAACTGCGAAGTTTTAGGACTTTTTTTACATTTACGCCTGAATTTTAAAGTTGATTAAAATGGGGAACTTGCATGGGACTTCAATTTCGAATAAATTGCACTCAATTGATGCGGATATACGTAGAAATATCATACAGAAGAAAAGAAAAAACGATTGTATTAGTTTTATCTCACGTTAAAATGACGAAAAAAATTTATTATTGTTTCGATAAAATAACATAACAGTTACACAGAATATTGAATTGGCACAGAAAATGATATTTTGTATGACAAGTATAGACTTTATCGCAAATGTTGTGGAGATAATTGCAAATTAATGACTTACTCCATAGTAAACGCGCCGAGAATATATGTTGTGACGTCATAGCATAAGCCAGTTTAATATAGAGCGTTTTCGGGGGGTGCCGGCGCGTGCAGATTTCAAATGCATATAAAATCAGAAAAATAAATCATTAGAAAGTTTTAGTGCTACAGTTGTTATAATGCTAAATTATCCATTTGATTTTCGCAATAAAATAAAAAGATGCAAGTTCCCTATTCCAACAATTTTATTTGAATTAAACTGCAAATCTGTAAGCTCTAAGGGGACGAAGCTATTGCCCTTCGAAAATTATATATTTTTTCCGAACTTCGTCGATTTTAAATTGCCCCGTCTGGACCAAAACATAATCATAAATCCCTCGCGCTATGAGAAAAAATATTAGTAATAAAGTTAAACTCAATTTAATTTACTTTCATTAAAACACAGAGAGGTCTGTGAGACTAATAATTCAATCACAATCTCGAAAACACTAAAATAGGTAAAAATTGATTATCAAATAATGAGACATTTGGTGTTACTATACTGACAAATGTATAGGTATTCAAAGGGCTTTGCATGCACATTTGCCACCAACTACCAGAGAGCTAAGCTCAAATGCTCAGTTCTATGCTTAATTTGCTCAGGAAAATTATTCGAAATCATCGCTTTGATTTCGATAGGCGATGACGAGAACGATCTTGAGAAAGCCCAGGCACAACACGAACTCAAAAAACTGAAAGAACCTGAGGAAGAAAGCGTGGAAGAACCTGAAGAAAAGCTTCTAGCTGAAACAAACCAAAAGAAGTCTGTAAATTAAAAAGTAATTATCGTTTTTACATGATTTATAGTCCTCCGTATTGCTTTTAAAAGGCAGAGGGCGGGGCACATTGTGGTGCGGCGGGACAAACCTTTTAATCGGCGCCAGCCGGCAATCCAGTATTGCGTTCGTGTTTCAGCATACAAGAAAGAATTTTGTTATTTCACAGTCAACACTTGTACTTCGGTAATCACTTGTGGTTTTTGTATGCACACTTGTAGGATTTTTGAGTTTTTTCAATATTTTTTGATTGAGCGTTAGCGCGCGCGCGACGGGTATTTTTAGTGCACTGTGGTTTGGGGTGGGGGTGAAGGAAAGTTGCCAGGTATGGCGTGTAATAGGATGCGTTCAAAAATGTGTGGTTGTATATTAAAAATAAATAAAGTAAATGAGTAAAATTAATAGCAATGTGTAGGTATTGGCGCCGCCATATTGCACATTTGATATTATTTCTTGTGTAACATTTATGTTTTATATTCAAATTTTAAATTTAGGTACCTAATGCATAAATTGACATTGTTTATTTTTGTTCAATAGTAAGTGTCTATTAGTTGTTAAATGACAATTCTTAATTGGAGATACAATTTCAACTTTGTGTATTAACATTTTGAATATTATTTTATTTTTATTACTTATTATTAATGATCGTGATAAGGACCTATATTGTAATTTTTATTTCGAAAGAAATAAATCTAAACCTAAATCACGTCGAACCGATGGCCGTTGGGACAGAAAGGTTCTCGAGTGGGGACCGGACTGATGACCTGGTGATGGTCGCGGGAGTCTGCTG
Source organism: Epinotia brunnichana (assembly GCA_963854355.1). Classification (NCBI taxonomy): domain Eukaryota; kingdom Metazoa; phylum Arthropoda; class Insecta; order Lepidoptera; family Tortricidae; genus Epinotia; species Epinotia brunnichana. Next base: position 11,517,965 of record OY977945.1, on the reverse strand, counting down.
GATGCGGGTGGCGCAGAACCGGTCATTGTGGCAATCTTTAAGGGAGGCCTGTGTACAGCAGTTGACGTCTTTCGACTGATATGATGATGATTATTTATTGCTTTTCCATTGATACTTGGCTATTTTCACACAAACTATAGGTCTCTCGAAGGCCTTTTGCACTCAATTCTTCAAAAAAGCCCTTTTTACCTTTTTTTCGTATTTTCAAGATTGTGCGTGTAGTCTTACAGAATTTATAGAGGGTTTGTATGAAAGAAAATTACATATCAACAAAACTTTATATCCAACAATTTTTCTCATTGGACGAGGGATTTTGCCAATATTTTGATCCGGACGGGACCATGACTTAAAATTGACAATCTTCGGGAAAATAGACTATAATTGAAGGGCCATCGCTTGAATTTATAGACCTGTGGCTTAACTCAAATTGTTTTAAATTTATTTATATTTTAAAGTGTACTACATCTTGATGGTCAAAGTAGCATAGTTTATGACTTTTAAACCAAAATTTCGTGTTCACACTATCCTAACTATATATCGGTTCAATATACCGAAAAACCATGCCCTTGCGATTTAAGCCTATTTTGTGTCAATTTCTACTGACCTATATCTACAAAGAATAATATAGGTAAGCAATATTATATCGTAAACTAGTGAATATCTGTGAGTTAATTCAAATGAACCCTAAGCATCCTCCAATGTGTGAATCCTCTTTAGTAGCAAGCGTCCATAAGCTTCGATATCTCGCAAACCGTGTGTTTGTTTGCAAAATACATGGTATAAAAAATGGTACTAATAATAATTCTTTGATAATTCTACTGACTGCCGTACTTCCTGGATGGCCCCTCGATTTCGATTCCTGCTTGTAAGTAATGTATTTTATTTACTCATATTTCTTTTGTACGCATAGGATTACAAATGATATGCCATTTTATACTATATATGTATGTATCACATACATACATATAAACCTGAGCTCTGCTTGGGTGAAAATAGAGAAAAAGAATTTCCCAGATATGAGAATTAGCTGGTAAGGCGAAAAAATTATATATTCTATAATACTATATATAGAATGGGTGGCGCAGGACCGGTCATGTTGGCACTCTTTGGGGGAGGCATATGTCCAGCAGTGGACGTCTTTCGGCTGATATGATAATGATGATGATATATAGAATATTTTTCTTTTTCGCCTTATCACAAAGGAATAAGGTGCCAAATTGTAAACATAGCTTGGAAGTCGATTTTAGCTACCTAATTGTATTCTCATTGGCATGATCCGTCACATCATTATATCCTTCCCATAAAGCTTTAAAGCGAGCATACTTTGTTTACTACAGCATACTTAATCTAAATATGTCTGTTCTAGTGAATTCCTTAGCCTCAGAGTAGGTAAAGAATATGAAACAAATTCTTCATTAGTAGGAATGTTTTATACCACAAGAATAAAAAGTATATCATTCAATGTAAATTACATCATACAATGAAATCATCCTACTTCATTATTTGTAGGTAAAAAAATATGTTAGGCAACCAAATGATGCAAATCTATATATTATGCAATGGAATACTTTACTGTTTAGGCATATTAATTATTACAATTATTTACTACTTCTTCTTCCTCACTTGACTTTTAAACTCTCACTCAGGTCTGCCATGAAACCGCTTAGCGGGCGCCTTCGCCGTAGGCATCGGCATGGAGCGTAGTGCGTAGAGATTCTGGGCAGTGAATGTGTTAAAAACTTGGAGTTGAAGTGTAGTTAGAAGGTATCTTGAAGAACTGTATCCAATTGGGTGACAATAATCCGTCTTGATTTGACCACAATAAACACAAATTACATCACGCTTGCAGATTCCGAGTAGGTATAAATATTCTGACAATCTCTTTCCACATTCAATTGGTTGGAACTGCAGGGGATTTAACTGGATGGCGTCATTATTACAGCGGATCACAATATACTATCATAATCGTTATAGTTTGTACACTATACGATTTTCATTGTATTTAATATTTTATTATTTTATTGAAAACGATATATCTAAGTCCTAAGACAGCGTAAATGCCAAATGTCAAATCTTTCTATATGACAGATCGCTGCCCCAATATTATACGGTTCTATGTTGCACTTTTATCAACTTGAAATTTGAAGTCTGTCAGAGTGACACTAAGTCTAAATTGAAGTACCCCGACAATGTAACATAGAACCCTATAATATTGGGGCAGCGAGATTTTACGCACATACACTGTACTAGACAATGTGACCTGTGTGATAAAAAAATATTCCACATTCTAAAGAAATGTATTCGAACTTCTTTCATTAATAACGGGATCTTAAGATGAGAAATATGAAAAATCGGGTTGTAATGGTAGGGTTTGTGAACGAACTTTTGTGTTTTAAATTAGAACAAATTGTAAAAATGACCGAAAATCTATTTTAAACGTGTATCCACCCACATGACACCCTATTAATTCTCCCTGAAAACGTATTATTTTCTAACAGCTGGTATTAAACTAGCGAATTTTACAGTTGTCAAAATGCAAAAAATCGTGACAGACGTCCGTCCAGCCCGAGGCCGCTTGGCCATCTGCCTACTAAAATTCAAACGAATGACTTACGCGCATCCGTTTTGAGCGAGATTTTATATTTATGTGCTTAATGTTACTAATTTACGTTAATTAAAAATAAAATGAGCCTACTACGTTGTCAAATATATAATAAGGAATAAAAGGATACAAAAATAAATACTGAACATTGACTAGCAAAAAAATTGTTCTGGTTTTTAGTCAACTCGACCTACCGAAAAACGCGCAATCAGAGCTAACTTTGCGAGCCTAATCCATCGAGGCAAATTAATCAAATCGTGTGTTGGGCATTATAAAATTGTAGCAAATATCTTCAAATAGCATTTAAATAAGAAACCGTTACATTTTATGTAGTTTTCGCGTAATGAAGTAGGAATTTCCAAGCCCATTTTGCTACTTTTCTGAAGCTGCTTCACCTTAAGTGAATAAGGTTGACTGCAAAAGATGTAGGGAAGTTGTTAAATGCAGCTCTAGATAATAGGTACCTAACAAACTAGGTTAATCAATTTTAACCTAGGTATGTATTTTAAACTAAATATTTATATTTATTTTATTTCCTCGCACAAGGCATAATAAAACGTTGTATGATACACGCGCGGAAAGATGATTTCCGACTCGTGTCGAATTATACTTTCGCTCGCTTCACTCGCTTATGCACAAAAATGACACACGTCGGAAATCACCTACTTTCCGAACTAGTATCATAAATAACTATTGTTATACTTATTAAATACTGGACTAATCTAAGGGTACACACTCATTGGTAGGTAAGTTTTGTAATTGAACGTTTTTCAGTGTTTCCTTACAGTTCACATGGCAATACTCGGCTCTTTTGTGTCTGTATACTGTGTCTGTTGTAGATTAAGGTTCAAAAGTGGTAGACGAATTTTTTGGCTTACTGTACCTACATTGGTAAAATAATTATTCAGACAGAAAACCAACCCAGGTGACATAAAAAATAAAGGCTCTTAAAATTTTCAGTAGTCCTTCATACATGGGTATGTCCGCGAAAAATTGTACTGTAACATTCATGACATTACAACACATGTTACGTACATGACTGAATGTTACGTGCATGACAATTATAAAGCTTTTTTGACATAGATTTTTTATGGAACTGCTAAGAAACGGAGTGTATTTATATATTTATTAAACTCTTGTGGTTTTTGAATAAAACAATCAACTTTGTCAAACAATCAATTTAATTACGTACCCTTAGGACATTTAACACGTATTACTTAATATTTCTTCTACTACAGCATTCTGCTATAATTGTAGATCGTGCAACCAAGACATACGGTACTACTTACCAGGTCATTGTGCACAAAATTCGGTGAGTTTGTAATATTTGTCAGTGGAATATTATTGCCTTTAAAGTTGGTCTGCGGCCGGCATGAGAAATGGATTTAGGGTCGTGTGTTTGGCTATGACCAGAGTGGTGAGTCTCATCAACAATTTGTAAATAATGAGCGCCAGATGGAACCACCAACAAACTTGAGGATTAGCTAAATAATTGAAAAGGCCAATATACTTTCAACAAGAGAGTTTATTAAATATAGAGTATATGGTAGTATCAGGCTACATCACTAAGACAGTAGTCCCACACAATGTGTTCTAGTTTTAAAGTTAAGTTACAGTCTTGATACCAGTAAAACTACTTAGGCATTAAACTTAGAATAACGGGTTACTCGAGTTGCTTAAGGGGTGCTGTCACCTTAATAATAACATGAATAAATTTACCGGACCGGTGAGATGTCTCAAACCTCCATCATGCACACCCAGGACAGCGCCTCGCTCTGCAAGTTTCCATTCAGGGGCGGCAGTGTCCTACCAGGAGCTGTGCCCGCAGCGCAGATCAGGTGGGCTGGTACACATCACCGGCACCCGTGTATAAGCGCTTAGTTCAAGCAGAAGCGTTGAAACTTACTGATAAAAGAAAAAAAAAAAAAAACCCTAGGACAATAAATTGTCTCCATTAGTCAAAAGTTGGTATTTGAGGACCTACGTTCCAAATTGAAATTAAAATCAAAGTATGCTTACCACGCACGGTGGGTTTTTTTTCAAAGAAAGACAGTGTAAACGGTTGTGGGAAGCCAACGAACCGACATGTGAAACTGAGTAGTGAATAAAGATTCCCTAGAAAGTTCTAGACTAGGGTACCTAGTCCATATTTGAAGCTAAATTATGCAAGGTTGGGCTCTCGCCCGAAGCGATGAATCTTTAACCGAGAAATGTAAAAACGTAGTCTTCACATGGTTAGCAAAATTTGGAATCACCGAGGCAAGGGCACCTTCAAACCTCAAAAAAAAACAAACTCATTCTCCGTTCCGAATCACCGAAACACTGGAAGTGGGCAGCTACCAGAACAGCGACCAATGAACAATTATAATTTCATGGTCTTTCACCAAAAACTATATAAACGGAAGCTACGCCGTATTTATAAGAAAACAACGACATCATTAACTTTTTCCAGCTACACTGAGCGAAACGATTAATAAACACAACCCAATGTTTTGACATGAATCGTAGTGTTACGTGCCTAAAACGGAACTTCCTTTAAACGCTCATCGACAAAGCAATGCGACGTTTCGTTAATGCAACCAAGGTACCATCGACAAATAAAAATAGGAATTGCATCTCATTTCGATAACTTAAATTTAGAACTAATAGAAAACCAAATAACCTGCGACCTGTAGGTTTAGAAATAGCTATACTATCAACCCAAACATAGTCCCACTACTAGAAATAAAAAGACAAGTGTCACCTTTGACAGCTATGAGAAATGGAACGAAACGCTTTCGGACGAGACCGACATTTCATAACATTACACATGAATGTTAATGTTTATATGTGAATAAAAGTGTTATTTATCATCCAATATGAAGTGAAAGTGTTTTGAGTGTCTTTCTCCTGCATCAAGATGCCAAAAGACATGATGTACAACTATGACAACTGGGAAATTCGCCGTACTTAAAGGTAATACGATGACGACAAAAAGTTGAATTCTCGGCGTATATCAACAAAGCCTTTCTTGCCGATATTCGCCCAGTACACTACCTAAGAAGTGTTACAGTACATCTCGAGTTGGGTAAAAAAAAAATTTTTTTTTAATTCATACAAAAATTTTTTTTTTTTTTTTAGATACTGGATCCAAAATATGGAAGTCATGCAAAGAACAAAATATTAAAGAATGGTGCTCGTCAGCACCATAAGAAGAATTAATGTTGTGTCCAGAATGGACAGTAGTGCTTACTAAAGACGAGTCTCTACGGACCTGTACAAGAACAGAAACTTAAGAAACAAAGTTTAAAAAGAACGAGTTAATCAACTCAGTGAATACTTAAAGAGTAGTAGAGTATTATATTGTATACCTATCGATCGATCCTCTATACTTATGAACTATGCGCGCACTAACCTATGTATGCTTAACCGAAAAATTAAACAAAAGCTTAACCGAATCCTTACACGAAGTTTTACTCTAAGGTTTAAACGACTATATTTAAACACAAGGTAATCCTAATATTTAAACGAAATAAACTACATGAAAGCTTATCTAAAAGCCTCCATGAGTACATCTACGGACTATTGTTACAACTAACCACTATTTCTATGAATGGTTAAGGTAAGATTCGCGGTAAAGCCTTACACTATCTTAACATAATAATTACTATTTCTAAAATTACGTCGGGTAACAGGAGTTTACTTTATTAACGACTACCCGAGAATTAGGGCCGGCAATGCACCATATATTAGTGATTTCTCAAGCACCTAGAGTATTGTTTGGAGACTAAAAAAAAACAAAGTTTAGTTATTCAGTAACCTTTCAATGAACTACTCAAAGCTTCCTGTAGAATTGACTCCAAAGAGTTCAATTCTTTTATGGAAAATAAACCTACTATGACATAAGGAGGGCGTGATACACAACCTGAACTCCTATAATAAATAGTGAGGATATCACCATAGTGATTTTGACTTAAGGGTTTGATGACTTGTCAGGCCATATACAACCAAGACTACGGTCAGTTCGTACGCAACTAGACTCATGTAGTAATAAAGGCAGACTTCACATGTCTGAATAGAAATAAAAGGCAGACTCACATGTCTGAATTAAAATAGAGGCAGACTCACATGTCTGAATTAAGTTAGTTATACTTTGTGACCTGAGGAAAACAAGTGAGGGATAAACAAACACTAGGCTTCGCTCAGTTTAACTGCACTATAAGAACAGTATAAAAAAATATAAGTAAGTAAGCTACAAAGGAACCACCTCATGAAGACGGCGCGGCATCACCGGGTCGAACTAAGTCCTTGATGTGGAAATCACCCAATTTTTTCCCTTCGAGGGATTTTAAAGTGTATACCAGCGGTCCAAGTTTCTTATAGATGACACACTTCTCGTACCTAGGAGCTAGCTTTGCCGAGAAGTGTTTAGCGGCGTTAGATAAACGGAAACATTTCTTATACACGATTTGCCCTTCTTGGAGTTCCATAGGACGTTTTCGCATATTATAATAACGCGCGTTACGCTCGTGGGAAACACGTAGAGAGTTACGCACCTTTTCAAAGATAGTTTTTAACTCTTTAAGATTGTCAGAGAAGGAATGACCGTTATCGACGACTAGGGCGTGTCGATCAACAGGAACATCAGAATTGTAGAAAGATACTAACTTCACACCTCCCCTCTGAGCTAGATCGGCAGTGGACACAAGAACCTGTTGTAGGCTACTACGACGAGACTCTGGGTTAACCTTACAACCCCTAATAATAAGTTCGTGTGAAATTTCGTCTTTTTTCAGGCATGTAATGTTACCACCGGCTTGTATGAAGTCCATTTTGAAAAGTTTACGGCTTGTTTAAATGTTGTCCAACAAAAGGTTGAATTTCTACACGGTAAGATTTTTTTGAAAACTTGACCTCAAATTCCAACTTTACAAGTATAAACAGCCTATCCTTAAAATAATAGCAACATCAAACACTAGAAAAAAGTGTCCAGTTGAAATTGTAAATGTTACACCATAAGTTCATATTAAAAAAAAAACAGACAAAATAAATGGCCTTCAAATAGCCCTACCAGTTAAACAACAGTAGTGTTATTGTGTCAATCCAGTAAAATTCACAATATCAGTATATTGAAAAGTTTCAATGTTTCAAGTTTTTATCTGGTACAAAGCACAATAAAGTTTTTATATTATTTAGAAAATTTCATAACCATTCGCCATAATGGACGCAATAGCACATCAGTATATTTGAGATGTTTGTAAGTTCAAGTTGAACAGTTAAAGTTTTTATATATATTTTTTGATTTAAATTGATAGTTTAAATCCGTAAAGTATACTTAAAGCTAACACAGAACAAATACCATAGTCACTACTCAGTATCATAAGAACTATAACTAAAGCAACCCTTAAATTAGAGAATTGAGTATTCCCCTAGTATTTAATTAATACATTTATTCATATTATTTAGCTAATCTCAATCTGGCCAAACGTTGGGAACGCCACTGTAATATTTGTCAGTGGAATATTATTGCCTTTAAAGTTGGTCTGCGGCCGGCATGAGAAATGGATTTAGGGTCGTGTGTTTGGCTATGACCAGAGTGGTGAGTCTCATCAACAATTTGTAAATAATGAGCGCCAGATGGAACCACCAACAAACTTGAGGATTAGCTAAATAATTGAAAAGGCCAATATACTTTCAACAAGAGAGTTTATTAAATATAGAGTATATGGTAGTATCAGGCTACATCACTAAGACAGTAGTCCCACACAATGTGTTCTAGTTTTAAAGTTAAGTTACAGTCTTGATACCAGTAAAACTACTTAGGCATTAAACTTAGAATAACGGGTTACTCGAGTTGCTTAAGGGGTGCTGTCACCTTAATAATAACATGAATAAATTTACCGGACCGGTGAGATGTCTCAAACCTCCATCATGCACACCCAGGACAGCGCCTCGCTCTGCAAGTTTCCATTCAGGGGCGGCAGTGTCCTACCAGGAGCTGTGCCCGCAGCGCAGATCAGGTGGGCTGGTACACATCACCGGCACCCGTGTATAAGCGCTTAGTTCAAGCAGAAGCGTTGAAACTTACTGATAAAAGAAAAAAAAAAAAAACCCTAGGACAATAAATTGTCTCCATTAGTCAAAAGTTGGTATTTGAGGACCTACGTTCCAAATTGAAATTAAAATCAAAGTATGCTTACCACGCACGGTGGGTTTTTTTTCAAAGAAAGACAGTGTAAACGGTTGTGGGAAGCCAACGAACCGACATGTGAAACTGAGTAGTGAATAAAGATTCCCTAGAAAGTTCTAGACTAGGGTACCTAGTCCATATTTGAAGCTAAATTATGCAAGGTTGGGCTCTCGCCCGAAGCGATGAATCTTTAACCGAGAAATGTAAAAACGTAGTCTTCACATGGTTAGCAAAATTTGGAATCACCGAGGCAAGGGCACCTTCAAACCTCAAAAAAAAACAAACTCATTCTCCGTTCCGAATCACCGAAACACTGGAAGTGGGCAGCTACCAGAACAGCGACCAATGAACAATTATAATTTCATGGTCTTTCACCAAAAACTATATAAACGGAAGCTACGCCGTATTTATAAGAAAACAACGACATCATTAACTTTTTCCAGCTACACTGAGCGAAACGATTAATAAACACAACCCAATGTTTTGACATGAATCGTAGTGTTACGTGCCTAAAACGGAACTTCCTTTAAACGCTCATCGACAAAGCAATGCGACGTTTCGTTAATGCAACCAAGGTACCATCGACAAATAAAAATAGGAATTGCATCTCATTTCGATAACTTAAATTTAGAACTAATAGAAAACCAAATAACCTGCGACCTGTAGGTTTAGAAATAGCTATACTATCAACACAAACATAGTCCCACTACTAGAAATAAAAAGACAAGTGTCACCTTTGACAGCTATGAGAAATGGAACGAAACGCTTTCGGACGAGACCGACATTTCATAACATTACACATGAATGTTAATGTTTATATGTGAATAAAAGTGTTATTTATCATCCAATATGAAGTGAAAGTGTTTTGAGTGTCTTTCTCCTGCATCAAGATGCCAAAAGACATGATGTACAACTATGACAACTGGGAAATTCGCCGTACTTAAAGGTAATACGATGACGACAAAAAGTTGAATTCTCGGCGTATATCAACAAAGCCTTTCTTGCCGATATTCGCCCAGTACACTACCTAAGAAGTGTTACAAGTTTACTGAGGTATCATACAGCTACGACTTTTTGCGGACATAATCATTCTGCTACCTAGTCCTTACGACCTGAACCCCATTTTTCTCATGAACTACTTATAGGATTAAAAAAAAGTCAAGAGCAGCAAAGTTAAAGTGTATATGCTGATCATATTTCAAGCACACATTTTTGTGTGGCACTTATTTTTGAGTAATAATAAAAAATAAAACAAAAGCCGCTATTTTTAGTTTTTTGTAAGGAGAGTTTGGCACCGCTTAATATGAGTTAAAAATAGCCTAAAGAATAGTTTCCATCATGCGGCTAAACTTTATCATGACTTGTAATTATGTACCGTGATCTATTTATATGGGGATTCACACCTAGGGCGTTAGTGTACACTCATCTTAATCATCCGTCGTGATTGTTACGTAACACATTTCGTCAACTTAAAAAAAATATAGCAATCAATTGCGACAAGCAATGGACTGCGAATCACTTTAATTAGATCACTGAATTGTAAATCGGCATGATATTGGGACAAAATAATATTTTTACTTACCGTGCAGGTAATACGATGAACAAATATTTTTTTGAGTCACAAAAATGTCGTCGACACAAAACATCATTTTACTCAGCAAATATAAGTGCTCTTTTTTTTCTATGTAATCACTTTAATTCTATCACTGAATTGTAAATCGGCATGATATTGGGACAAAATAATATTTCTACTTACCGTGCAGAGGTAACACGATGAACAGATAATTTTTTGAGTCACAAAAATGTCGTCGACACAAAACATCATTTCACTCAGCAAATATAAGTGCTCTTTTTTTTTCTATGTTGCCTTGCCAGCATGTTGAATGGTGTTGCCATTCGAGAAACATACATATAATTTACTAGGAGGATATTCAGTTAGTTCAGGAGTTATAAGCGTTACTTACATGACATAACATACCATGTCAAAATTTGGACACGTTTTCAAAAAAATATTAAAAAAGAATGAAAAAAGTATTTGAAATTTTTTCTTTTATTATTTATTCGTTTTCTTAAGTACTAATTTAACATGTCCCTTTTTAAGAAAAAATAATACCTGTGCTAAGGGGCACGAATCTTCCATATGCAGGTATCGATGCAGGTAGTTAAGAGTAATTGTAATAGTACTTGATGAAAGCTTTTCAGAAACGTGTGGGCTAAATATCATAGAACTTCATGTTTACTTAAAAATACGGGATAGCGATTCCATTTCGTTAGTGATGTCAGTTTTTGCTGCAAAAGTGGTAGTTGGATAAATAATTTTAGTATGGGAGTGAAAGTAAGTGTCACTGATAAAATAAATAAAAATATATAAAAGCTTAAGAGGGCTCAAATTTCATAGAATAACATAAAAAGGAAATTCTATTCTTTTGCATACCATGTCCAACAGCTTTCATATTATCGAATAAAGGATGACTCACACTAGAACGGGCCGTGTCCGGCCCGGGCCGTTTTCTAAGAAAAACGATGGCGTTTTTGCGCTGCCGAGCCATACCGAAGCCCGGCTGAGCCACGGCTGAGGCTCGGAAGCGGCTGCGTGTCGGCATTGGTTTGGTATGACTCGGCTGCTCAAAAATGCCGTCGTTTTTCTTAGAAAACAGCCCGGGCCGGACACGGCCCGTTCTAGCGTGAGTCATCCTTAAGGATACCGCTAAATTAAAACAAAATTGGGTCAAGTAAAATAATCTAATTTTCAATTTTTTGCGGACATACCCACATGCCTCTTAAAGCTTTCAGTATAAATTAGCCATGATTGTTATTATTGCTATGTACGTGGTGCGTAATGAATGCGATAATTCCCCCACGAGTCGGCCTCAATAAGTTTCTTTATGCTAACGTACACGCACTCGTAAGCTATATACATCGAGTGCGGTGAACCCCGACCGAATCACTCGATTGCAAGTCGGTTCGTTAAATCCGATTTTAATACTTTGCTTGCGAGTTCAGATCGAATCCAGCATAAAAACAGTAAATTTTAACTGGGTAAACCAGCTGCTGGAGTGGATTACTTTCCTCGGCCATTATACTTTCAACAAGTAGAAATCAGAGCCAAATTATACATTAAGGCAGGATTCAGCTAAACAAGAAAAAGGTTTACTTCAAAATGAGTCCTTCTGACTCTGACGTTTAACCTTAGGTGAAGCAGTCTTAATGATGTTTAGTAGAATAAAACAGAGAAAGACTTTTGAGTATTTGCCGCACACTACAACTACTGTCTTCTTTTATATTTTGCAACAAAAGAGTGATATTTGCTCCTAATTATGTTCTTATTTTGTAGTATGGTAGCTGTTCTCTACTCCATCCACGTGAGATTGTATGTTTTATTGACTTACCTAAGTACGTATGCTCGTAACTAAACTACTTCCAGGTTACTTTTTGAATACGCAAATATCAATTAATTAATTTTCATAACAATCAAGTACTTTGTAATGTAAATTACCAATTTGGCTTGTTAAACTGTATGGCAGGCAGAAATCGAATCAAAGAAATATGCTAAATCTTCTTGAAAAAAAATCCAGTCCAGAATAATTGATGATTTTTAAAAACCTTACGTTATAACAACAACTGATGCTCAACAGACAGGTGACCAGGTCTAGGGCATGGCCCAGGTGACTTGAAGGTATATTGTCTAAAGCGCGGTTGCTCAAAAATCTTACTTTCTAGCCCCAACTGTTCGACTAGGTAGACTCACAAATGCTTGGTTACTCAACACCTTACTATCTAGCACCAACTGTTCAACTGACCATACAGCTCCGACCCGCCACATCAGTTTATCTGCTGGCAGACTCTTCAAACCGGGTTGCTTAAATGATCTCACTCACTAGAACCAACTATTCAATCTACAAAACATTATCATCTTCGTAGTGAACTATTGGCAGACTACATAGATTTTTTTTCAATTTGATCTTTAAATAGTTTATTTAAAAATTTATTAGAGAAGGAAAGTATTTCAGATAATTATTTTAGTGTAGTCAGTGTCTTCCCTAATAAACAATTATACATACTTTTATAAGGACTGCAGTTAAGGACATGACAATGAGTAAGTTTATGAACCAAGTTTTGACAGCTAAAATCACTGCCAAAATCCCAGAAATAGACATTACATACTCATCGGTGATTCTAATTCCATAGAAACAAAGGACACATATCGTGTCAATCAAGGACATACTTAAGCGAAATCCTTGAAAAAGTGAATAAGAGAAGATAGGAACGTAAGATTGGGTGAAGAAATAGAGCAAAAGGTACGAAATAAATAAAGGAAAAGTCATAGAACTATAGTGAAAGATTTTTGACCAAATGTAAAATAAACTACGCTGAAAATAAACCTATGATATGACTTTTTCGTTGATAATTTTCGTTGCAAATTTGGATATAAATATTATTAAGTTACACGCTAATACACTTAGTGCAAAAAGGATCAAGTTGGTATTTTTATGATTCGGCCAGAAACAAAGATCGCAAGTAATATATACGGTTCGGTCAAGTACTTTTTATTAACATTGCTCATGTATATAAACATTATACAAAAAAATATTTCCAACAAACTTAACAACATGTCCTTTTACACTATATCAAATATAGGTGAAAAGGGGTATAATTTCAGTTATATCTTTTGAGAGCACATATTGACGTGGATACAAGTCGCATTTTTTTTAAACCGTTAATCTTAGACACCTAGAAGTATAACCACGTAAAAGAAGATTTTTAAAACTGTAAAACTGCATTTAAATTTTATTAATAGGTCCAGCGGTTAAAGTACAGTGAAGAAAAATTTAAATAATTTGGAGCTCCAACGGTTTTTTGCGTCTCCTGTAAAGTAGTGTTTTTCGAGTTGTACCCCTTTTCACTAGAGCCACAGATTTATTCTGTTTGATTGAATATAAATTTACTTATTTACTTCCAAAACAAGGAAACCGTAACACAAGTTACACATATTTTGTCTCCCTAGCCTATAGAGTTTTTTTGGCAGAGTTGACCTTGATAATATTATTACGGCGATTTTCCAGTCTAAGTAAGTTTTATAGTACATTGTTTAACAAGGGGCGTATGAGGAATATTGCAAACGAGAGTCTATCAGGAGCCCGACGCCGTAAGGCGGAGGGCGTTTGATGACTCGAGTTTGATGACTCGAGTTTGTTTGACACAATGTTTTTCATCACATTTGCGAGGAAATAAATAACTACAAAAGACATAAAAATCTAAGTTTCATACAACCGCACCAATCAAAAATTAACGAAATTGACAACTTCACATACAGATTTGCGAGTGGAGGGCGAGGGGGCGGGGCGTGGCGCCCCACGGCCTGCTAGATTTCTTTCAACCAATCACAGAGAAGAATTCTTGTGACGCGCGGCCAACTAGATTTGCCAACCAATTTGTTTGATTTGCTTTTAACCAATCAGATCACACACAAGCTCATTACTTCCCATGGGCCATTATTTCCCGCGGGAACAATTTAGGCCATTGTCTTTCTGTATACAGGCAAGGAATAACACCATTTATGAGCAAGTGTGATGAAAATAAATTTAAAAACTAGAAGACATATAAACTGAGAAATCTTGCTTTAGAAACTAAATACCTTCTCGCCGATTGAAAATGTAATGAAAGGGATGCGAAGTTAGTATTTTAAAGACTTCGCATATACATCGCAAGTCCAGCGCAGAGGCACTCAATTTCCACATTTTGACGACATTATTTTATTACACACTAAACAACTAGGTATTACGATACAATTTCTTAAGGATATTCTGTTTTTGTGGATATATAATCATATTAAGAGTTAAATTAAACTAATCACGGATTAAACGTCCGAAATAAACGAAATAATAACTTAATAATAGGTATATTTTTAGGGTTCCGTACTCAAAGAGTAAAACGGGACCCTATTACTAAGACTCCGTTGTCCGTCCGTCCGTCCGTCTGTCTGTCACCAGGCTGTATCTCACTGATACCGTGATAGTTCCAGCTGAAATTTTTAGAAAGTATTTCTGTTGCCGCTGTAACAACAAATACTAAAGACAAAATAAAATAAAATAAACCTTTCGTGCGCGAGTCCGACTCGCACTTGGCCGGTTTTTTTTAAATAATGTGCGCAAATACAGTTAAATTAGAATTCTTGATTTCGAATCTTGTCTTGTATCGTAGTTTTTCAGAATTGAAATCATTTTGATATTCACCATTAGCTTTCCAGTGAAGGATGACGTCGTGAAACTTGCATACATTTGCACATTGCAAAAATGGAGTAGGTATGTGATGTTCTCATTACACACTGAGACCATCCGTGCCCAGCAGTTGTATATCGTGGTTGTCCTCATCATCTTTGCCAATTCCCCGGTTATGATGGACAGTGTTATAAAGTAGGATTAGCACTGAACAACAAAGTACATATATGACTGGGTATGATAACTACGTACGTACAAACTGTGTCTAACACTATACTCGTAGAGCCTAACGCCTGATATTTAATTGTTCGTGTGTGCCAAAACGCCAACGGAGCCCGCCGTTCTCCATTAGAAACTAGGACAAGCACCCTCGCTGATTGCTTTCGGCGTTCCCAGTCAAGTCACGTCGAAGGTGTAATTTTACAAAAAGGGGTGATTGTAAAGTAGTCGGGAAATTCGGTCCGTCTGGTGGCCTGTTGAGTACCGTCCCGCAGACGAGAAGGAACTCCTAAACGAGTTAACTTTTCCCATTTATACTCACATTATTCCTATTAAGTTTGTCGTCGCCCGGAATATGTACCCACTTTTGAGAGCTCCTGCTAATTACAGGTACTTTCTTTAACGAGTATCGTCAAGTCTAATCTGATCTTAACAACTTGTTTAAAGTGACGAGTTAAGCTGTGCGAAACAGTGTTTTGCGGGGTGAATCAATTGTTAATTTGTTAGATGGATTTGAGACAGTAGAGTTGATAACTTTTTGCTCTACAGCTTTCTCTGAAAAATATATTAATTCTAAATTCTAGTACTGCCACATATGAATTGTATTGATCTCAATTTTAGTTCCCTTAGTAACAAAACTTATACAATACATCTTTTTAGTAACGATGTCACGTGCAATATGTTTAACTGTCAACCGACTGAAGCATTTTATTAATATTCACGCACGATGGCATGGCACAGGCATGTATTAATTGGATTCTGCTATAACAGACTATATCGTATTGGTGAGGCAATTTTATTAGGTTTGATTGTGATGCAGTCTATCGAACTTGCGACAAAGTGGTAAATCACCAACTAACATGAACAAAACGTAATTGATACTACGAACGTTAGTTTCTCGAGGGACTTACCATCGTTCTGCAGCACGCCTCCATCAAAGTACGAAGTACGAATGTACGGCTAATAAATAAGTGGCCTTGGGCACGGTTAGTTGATTATGGCTATCGATGTTTCATTGGTGAGCACTTCGGTTCTTGAAAATACTCGTTTCCTGAATTACTTCAACACAAAATAACATTTTGTTTTTATACAGCGCAGCGTCTTAAAATTCGTCACTTAATTTGTGAATGATGTTCTTATGGGTATATAATGTTTCACATTAATAATTCAATTTAATTGTCCGTTTAACAGCTATTTAACTATTCATGAAAGGACTTGATCGTTAGTTTATCTATTTCCGACCGTATTTTGAAGAGGCGTGCAAGTATGTAGCTGTGTGATGGTGTAGTTTTAGGTTTGTATATAGGGGATGATCTTCGAAATTACTCTTCCAATTTCTAGTAGTTTAATTAATAAAATAAGTATGTAGAATAATAGACCTTCAGGACAGACATCGGCTGTACCGCTACTTCATTTTCATTTTTTATACACGGGCGGAGCCGCGCAGGCATCTAGCATCATCCAAATGTAAAAAATCTAAGTAAATACTAATTTTTTTTTGGTTTTGTAACCGTCTGAACTGAGCTTCTAGCCCATTCGGCGCTAATCAGGACACACATGAGTCAGAGGAGGCCTACAGAAGATTTCCGCTACGTATGGAGATTAATCTGCTACGGACTACGGCGTAGCGCTACGAGCGTAGCTTAGCAGTGAATGAGCTAGTGATCAAGCTACCCGTGTTTATCGAGGATGTCCGAAATTGTACGAGCAATATTTGATATCTATAGTTAGCCGCCACACCGAGCGTTTTGGATCAGCTCACAATACATGGTCCCTACTTTTCGAATTGACATATTTTACCTACTGTTTTTCTTTTCATTGCAAAACATGGCATGCTTATGTAGTTAAATGATGTCTTAGTAAAAACTTACTTTCAACATAAAGTTACCTATAGATAAGCTTTTTGTAGGATTGGTTCGTTACAGGCAGTGAAACTCGTACAAACACAATAATTTGGCAATTAACAAGAGCTTCTATCTATAGTCAGCTGCTGCTGTGAATTAAGTGACCTACGCTACATACAAATTTCTATGCAGGGGTGCAAACCTAGATACTTTACTGACTGTACTTGCGTAATTTCTTACACCCTTCACGCTCGTTTCACATGCCGTACGTCCTGGAACAAGGTCTAAAGTTCAATACATACTCGTGGATACAACTACGCCGCTTAATATTCACACGATCAACAAGAAAAAATTAAGGATTACATTAATTATATAAATCACGTTGTAAGGAATTGAATTACAAAATCAAAAATCAAAATCAATTATTTATTCTGCAAGGGTGCTTTTGCTGCACAAGGGCACTTTTACATGTCAAATGGTATTCTACAATATAATATTAATAATCTTACACAATAATCACTTTAATATTTCAGATTTAACCAATTAGTACCTAAGCGGTTAACAAATTAAATGTCACTAAATGAAAACTAAAAAAATCCAAAATTGTAAAATATTATCAATTACATTCCATATAAGGTCTGTATCAGAATTAACAATAAATTTATGATACTAATTTAGTACCCCAGAGATGTATAAGGTTTTTGAGCATCCAAATACAATTAATAATTATTCTAATGTTTTTATAGAGATGTATACTGTCTCTAAGCGTTAAAACAGAAAAAAAGGATCATTTATGTAATATTGTCAGAGATGTACAGGGTCAATAATAATAAAACGTGTCAAGAACAGAATGATGTCTCTCGTCAATTACAGACCTAGATATTACATAACTTATTCTAAGTACAAAGTTTCAGAACAAACTAGCTAGTCGTTTTAAAATGAGAGCGTAACTACGTTTGTATGGAGAATCGAGCTTGCTGCGTACTCTTAACATACTAAGGCACCACACGGTATTGCCTTTTTCCCAAGTTCCTATAGTTTTCTTATTGCACTTTGAAATTTTACTAAAGCCATAAAGGTATCCATGTAGCCATATAACCTGGTCGCTTTTTGCTAATACTTCTTCGACAGCGTTTGGTTTTGTCTAGCTAAGAAATTCCTTTGTTTAAGACATTATTCGTTTTTAAAGTACGAATACGAATACAACACTACCGCGCCAGTGTAATACTGACAGTAGGGGAGAGTGGGGAAAACACGAACGGTGGGTAATCCCGACCGCGATAGTTCTACTATATTAGAAAGAGACGACAATATATTGTCCACCGCTATTGTGCCGGTCAACAACACGAGTGAGGCGGACGCGCGCACGTGTCAAGGTATGAACATTTAAATATTTTGTGTGTTTTTGATATAGTTTTTGCGTAAATGTCACGTGATGTAGCTTAATTTCCATCGACTATCGTAATTTAACATTTAATAGGTGGAATACTCATGTTTATACTGACACTAAATTTCGCCAAGACCAAATTTGTCTGCTTTCATAAAACTAAATCCTCAGCACCTGACAATTTCCCCAGCATTACTTTCCACACATCATGTTAACACCATGGGCTTCTACCATCAACAAGTTCATGTGCACAAATCGCTAGGAGCTCCGCTGTTAGGTACGTTGGCGTTATTTTCGATGAAAAACTCAATTTCCAGCAGCATACATTAATTATGGCAAAGCGTGTTCGCAAACTAAGTAATATACATCTTTAAAAGTCTACACAATTCCGCTGACAGACGATTATTAAAAACCGTTTATCTTTCCATATGTCATACTGTCATTACATATTGTATCACCACTTGGAGCGGAGTTGCGAAAAAATATATACTTCTCCTGGAAAGAGCACAAAGAGCTGTCCTTAAAGTTATCCTAAGGGAACGTCGCCGCTTCCCAACTCAGCTGGTCTATAAGAACATGTATGTACTCAATGTCCGTGGGAGTTTTAAATTATGCGAGTCATAAAATGTCACTCAAAGGTTATTAGTTCTGCCGAATATACAGAATTATCGCAAAAACGTAATTTCAGAATTCCGGTTTCCTCTACAAATTCAGTTTTTGCGAAAAGATTTGGCTCGTTTCTCCATCCATTCATATAATAAAATATATACAACAATTCCTTTGCAAGACAACTCGACGAGGGAAGTAAAACTTAAGGTACAATCATGGCTCGATCCACTTTCTTATGAAGAAATAGAGAAGATTCTGGAAATAGTCAAATAAAACACACACACGTACACGCACAAACACTTTACAAATACACACACATTGTATTCTTTATTTTATACACCGTAAATTTAAAAGTTGTTTTCCCGCAACGAAATGATTTTGCTATCGATGTACAGTCGATGTGTAATCTTTTTTTTTATAATGTTAAGAAATGCCCGATTTATAAATGTGTCGAATGAAACTCGAAAGAGTAGTAGCACTGCAGTAGTACCTACCTTGAAGTTTTAGTGCATTACTATTGTTTTTTTGTAATTTTTTTATGGGAAACTGTTTATTTATAAGTTTTTCTATCATAATTTGAAAATACTACCGATAACAAATCGCCCTGCCACGGGAAAACAACCACTAAAATTTCACGGTGTATATATTTAAAATATACAATCCAATTTGATTTTAATATTTTGAATCGTTGTACCTAATGTAAATGTAATATGCGGTCTCCTGCGATACAGGTAAAGCCTAGTGCAGGGACTGGTAAATGAGTTTGATAAATAAATGTCTTATGTCTTATTAACAATTATATTGACAATGACGCCAACCGCCACAGTAAAAATAACCTTGAATATTTTTGGCCACTTTTGTTGTTTTGGTCCTGCGGGCAACGGCGAACAAGTAATCTCGAACGTTCGGCATTACCCGCACGTGGTGAACCATTGAACTAATTTTTTTTTATTGTTTTACATGCCCCGTAATTATAATTACAACTTTTTTTTTAGTTGTGATTAACCTACTCTCGGCAGGTTATAAATGTGATCTATGTTGTAATTAAGGCTGATTAAAAGACTACAAATCTTTATTCGTAATTACCCCACTTGGTGTTCGTAATTACCTGGCTAGAGTTGGGTAAACCCGAACACTAAGGGTTTTGTTTTTGTTCTTAAAGTTACATTTTATAAAAGTATTTTCATTGTTGATTACCTATTTAATTAGTTAGCCAGATAGTTAATAGTAGAAAATACCGTATACAAATGTCTTCTTCTTAAATGCTTCTAAGCAAGTAAGGTAAGTAAAGTAAGTTAAGTCGAAGGGTAAGAGGGTAATTACCCTTCGGACCCGTGTCTCCCCTGGTGAACCCCCCTGGGGGAGACATCAGGAATATTTAGTACCGGTGTCTCCCCTTGCTTGGGGAGACATCGGTACTAGGGTTTGAATTATATTTGAAGTACTCGTGTATCCCCTGTCATGGTTATACATACTGGGTTTCCCTCCGTCGCAAAATACGATATCCGCATAACACGATATTCGCAAAACAACATATAAGCATAACATGATTTGATTACGCACAAAATACGATAAGTAATCGCAAAACACGATTTTGGTATAACATGATATTCGCAAAATGGGCGTAGCCAGAAACCCCGAAATTTTCAAAATCCTATAATATTAAACGAGCAATATTTGTATATATATATGTATATATATATATATATATATATATATATATTTGCAATCACATTCTCGGAAACGGCTCTAACGATTTCGATGAGTTTACGGGGGCGAGAAATCGATCTAGATAGGTCTCATGTCCGGAAAAATTCGTTTTGTCCGTATTTTCTCCATTTTCATCCGAGCAGAGCTCGGTCGCCCAGGGACTATTACATTAACCAGAATATAAGTGTCATTTTATTTTATGCATATTTATGTTGATTCAATGTCTTGAACCCCTCCTGAAATTGCTTATATTTTTAATGTACTAAATTCGATATAAAATACTTTACGTCATACCTGGCCATAAAGTAGGAATTACCGCACGCTATGCGTGCGGAAAATCCCACTTCCTGGCCAGGGAGAGACGTAAAATTGTGCACTCACCACGGGCGGTAATAAAGAAAGCCTCAGATCGCATATTTATCGCCCTTGCCTTCGGCTCGGGCGTCAACCACCTGCAATCTGAGACATTCTTTGTTTTACCGCCCTCGGTAAGTAATGTACTATTTCATCAATTAAGCGGATGGGTGAAGGTCGGGCCTCTATTCCTATTACAATATAGTAGGCAACAAAGTTGTTACTGCAATGTTTTGCGAAGGTCATGTTAGTATGATGTTTTGCGAATATTATGTTTTGCTAATATGATGTATTGCAAATATCATGTTATGCGAATATCGTGTTATGCGAATATCGTATTCTGCGACGGAGGGAAACCCAGTATGTATAACCGTGACAGGGGATACACGAGTACTTCAAATATAATTCAAACCCTAGTACCGATGTCTCCCCAAGCAAGGGGAGACACCGGTACTAAAGATTCCTGATGTCTCCCCCAGGGGGGTTGACCAGGGGAGACACGGGCCCGAAGGGGTTAATTATATAATTATACATTATTCCTTGTTATTAATAAAATTAATCATAGCTCAAAGCCTCACGGTGCCCGATTGCTCATAAATAAATCAATGGCAACCAAAGTTGGTCCATGGATGGGTAGTGACTTTGAGGAGTACTTACTAACTTAACTTTTATGCTTTAGAAAACACTCTACGCGCTCACTGAAGTGCGGGTAGTTGCAGTGCGTTTTTTAAATCGCTAAGTTATATCATAACTTGTGCAGTGCGCGCGCTTCAAGGAGCGTTCACAAATTTTGCGGAAAAAAAGCGCACAGCAGAAATCCGTATTGCGCCGCCTAGCCTAAGAGTAGTCCTAGGACATTCACTGCCAGGAACCCGCATAGGGGGTGCACGCCGGATGCTCTCCGCGTAGGCGCTTTCCGTCGGCTATATATTTTGCTTGTAATTTTTGACAGTGAATGTCCTAGTACATATACATTTTCTTCATACATACGAACATATTTTTCTTCTGCGTATTGAATGTGACTCATCAACTACGTAGATACTTATATACTTTCCCTATGCTGTTGTAGGTCTTTCATACGGAGTTTTAAAACAGCAGAGGCTACCTCCTGCAAGTGGTTTTCATTAAATATTGACTGCTGTCTTAACTTCGCGGTGCTGGAATATCCGTAATATAGACAACAAACAGAAAAATATATGTCGCACGGCTATTCAATGTAAACTCAATGGATATTTAAATAGAACGCTAAAGAAATTGTTTTTCAAACCACATGCTCGACAATGCCGAATTATATAGGTCATGTAAACCCTACCGAAAGCAAGACATTAAATCCCTTGGTATTAGCCGGGTTATAATGTTGTACTGAATTTCATTGTAACCCGCTGGTTAATAATATGATTTCACTTTTCATAATTCTTATTACTATATGCATAAAGTTTAATTTTGCTAAACACAATTTGTCCTAGGCCATGGCCTACTTGATTTGACAAAATAAATGAAGTTTGCCTCCGTGTGAACCCCGGTCCGGAGGAGCGCGGTGCTCGAAATTCGAATTTCGAATCTAGGACCACGGCTTGTGCTTTCGAATTAGGAACGCCGCGCGCCTTCATTTGTTCACGCGTGACGAACAAATCGAGTTCTTGTAGGTGCC
Source organism: Epinotia brunnichana (assembly GCA_963854355.1). Taxonomy (NCBI): domain Eukaryota; kingdom Metazoa; phylum Arthropoda; class Insecta; order Lepidoptera; family Tortricidae; genus Epinotia; species Epinotia brunnichana. The sequence continues at coordinate 11,495,202 of OY977945.1, read as the reverse complement.
TATAGAAGATTTAATTTCAAAAATAATATTGAAAATGTCGAGTGATGAAAGTGTTTTGACTCCTGAGTTTATCAAATTAGATGCCATAGGCATTGTCAACAATCTGCTGCCAGAGAAGTCAAAGGAAAAATACCTAAAAGCCTACAACGATTTTGACAAATGGAAAGCTACTATGTGTCTAATGTTACTATGTACTTTTAATTTGCTAAATAAACATTATTTATCTACTGAGCCTGTTTTTTTGTCTCGCATAAGGTGTGAAAAGTAGAGTATACACCTCGGGGATAAGACTGTTTTAGTCTTGGGCGGTTGAACCCCTCACTGCACTCAGGACTCAGTCTTAATTCCCTCGCTTCGCTCAGGAATTAACTTATAACTCCCACGCTACGCTCAGGAGTTAAATTATGAGTCCTTCGTTACGTTCGGGATTCAATTCGCTCCCGTGACATAAAACAGTGCTTTATCCCATTGGTGTATAATCTACTATTATAATTCGAAATTTGCATTAAATATATTACTTATCTTCTTCATGCCGGTTTATGTTCAGTTTATCACTTTAGTACCAAAGCCCACATATGCACACGCATACACAATTACACACATACACATAGAACAAAGTGAGAATAAAACTAAACTTAAGTTGGGGTGACCTTGATATCCCTAAAAATAGATACGAGTACAGAATAGAAATAGCAAGAAGTAAATTATTCCAATCCATGAATAAGGGGCTTTCTTTCGCACACAAAATCTTCAACAAAACAAAACATCATTACAAATGTAAAACCAACATAGCGTTACATTAATAATTCGTTAGCACAAGATAAACTCTCGGGTCGGTATCGCTAGCAAAGCCGGGTGTAACAAAATCCGATTCGTCATAAAAGTATAATACTAGTAGTGGGTCGGGGGTGCCTCTGCCGCAACGAGCGGTGACCCAGCGAGCGCGCGCCGCCGCGGCAGTCTTCACCCGAGCCTTCTAATGACCTCAAGCGTACTCTGTTGCGCTAAACACAATTACTAAATCCCCCAGTAATACTTAAACCCCAAATAATTAAAACAACCTCATAAAAACGCGTGTTAGTTCGGGACAGGCGCACTTTGAGCATCCGCCACTCGTGTCGCAAAAATGAACTCTAATGCGATAGATATAACCTCTATTCGCAATTAACTGCAGTCGGATGCGTGTCGGCGCAAAAGCCTTTGACAGGTAAGTTCTTAAAATATTTTTGTACTGAATAAAACGCAGTTCGTCGTTATTGATCTTGTGGCTTATTTGGAGATGCTCAATCGAATAAAATGTGAAGTGACTTCGTAAAGCTTTCTTCAGAAAACAAAGCGTACCTACCTAATATTATCGACTTGGTGAAAAAGCGTGTGAGCTTTATTTGACATTAAAATATTTAAACGAAGAAACACTTTCATATAGTGAAATACTAATTTAGCTTTGACAAGTTAAATATGGTTTTAGGAAAATTGGAAGACAATTCGCTGTCTTAAATAATATTCCTAATAAAGGGTTGACATTTAAAGACAGTTTTCGAACTGGATTCTCAAGTAAATAATATTTATTTAATTGAGCTTTGTGAGTGACTTATTGGTAGGGGATTTATTATTAATCAATCAGAACAATGTTGGCGTTTGAATTGTATCTGTAAATATATAATGACTTAAGGCGCCGCAGGTTCAAGGTCTTCTCTCCCTCTCACTGAGCATAAGCGTGAGCGAGATGGAAGTGCGTGTTCGGAAGCGCGGATATCGTGTTTTTTTTTAATTTTAATTTTTTGTGCGTTTAAATTAATAAAAAAGTAATCACTAAGTTCCTTTAAACATGATATTGCCAATTTTTAGATCCAATTTGAACATGTTTAGCTTTCGTGCATAATTTGTTACGAATGTTTTAAGTGTATTTTAGACCTATGTTCGTGATTTTTACATCGTGCGAAAATTGCTTAATCATGTTTCGATCCACTGATTTCCCTGCAAAAAAGCCTCAAAATGACTATTCGTATTTTTTTGAAACCATATTATTATAAACAGACGCATTATATTGTTTCAAAAACTCTGTTCGCTTAACTTCGCTGAACCTACGGCGCCTTAAAATATTTTACGTCAATACTTTGTTCAGTTATTCTACGTCAATAGTTAACTATAAATAAATTTGTAAGTTAGTTACACTTTAGGGTTAAAATTAACCTTGACTTGGGTAATTTGATTTAACTCCTTTTTTCAGATAAACAAAAATTGTTCAATGGAATGTAACAAATATTCAATAATGAAACTATGAAAAAGATTTTATGGTTCAAGACGAAGAAAAATGATCGTGATATTTTGCAAATTATTTCATTACTGCTGGTTCTACCCTCCGTTTCGCGAGCTCAAAATACCTTGGCGTGCCCCGACTTAATGAGGAGTAACAAATGTTCGTGCTATACCTTTGAGGACGGTGAGACTTTTTATTGGATACCATAATTCTGTATACATTTCGTAATTATTTATTTCAGTGGGGAATAACAAAAGGTATATAGGTATATTCTATTAACTTTTCATTACTTATACCTACATCAATTGTAATAATAAAATTGTTATTCAAGGACAACTTACCATTTTTCGATAGCTTATTTCAATTAAGTTTATACTTCCTTTACTTTTAGGTATAACATTTGGTGTTTATTGAGTGTAACCTGCCCATATTTGTTTAAATAATGAGTGACCTAAGTACATATTTATACGATATGGGTTCAATTTAACTCAAAGTGTTTTTCATGCGCTTGATATTGAATGATGCAAGATTACTCTATTAGTACCAACCAGGTGACATGTTATCCAAGAGCATATGTAAACACTAAAATAATTTTGTTCTTACAGGTATATTTCTTGACTGCCAAGACACCGTTTTAAAAGATGTTAAAAATGCATTGAAACTTATGTCGCATATTCACTCACTGTCGATTTATGACCTCGATGACAACGAAGATAGTCTGGGACCCCATTTTGTACCGCAAGGAGTGTGCATCAAGCACATACACATGTCGAGAACCAGCATTATAGATATCGGCGACGACACGTTTATGCCGTTGAGGAAGTGCCTTGAAACCTTAAGCATCGTGTCGAGCAAGATTAAGTTCATGCCGCAAAAAGTTTTCTCCGGCCTCCTGAAGCTCATATCGGTGGACCTAACTTTTAATTATATCGAAGATATACCCAGCTACAGTTTTTACGGTCTTCCGCTAATGAAATTGAATATGAAAGGAAATATGATACGTGATATATCGGAATCAGCTTTTTCTAGTTTAGAACTTTCCCTCTCGGAAATTGATTTGAGCGAAAACAACCTCACAACATTTCCAATAGCGGCAGTGGCGAAGTTGAGACATCTGCGCTCTTTAAGGCTAGCTTGGAATGAAATGTCTTTTTTCCCCGTCATTGAAGATTCGGATTTAATCTCGCTGGAGTTCTTAGACTTGAATTCTAATAATTTTGAATTTATTTCGGAAGACTGCCTCAAATTTAGTCCGTCCCTGAAAATATTATCTTTTCATTTTAATTTTATTCATAGTATACATTACCGAGCCTTTAATTCCCTGGTCAACTTAGAATCAATTGATTTGAGCCATAACAGACTAAAATTTTTATCTCCTGATCTCTTTGAAAATAATAAAAGGCTACGGTTCGTAGAACTAAGTTACAACCATTTACATCACATTCATGGCCTATTTTGCAACTTGCTATCTCTTGGTGAGGTCGTTCTGAGCCATAACAATATTCTAGACGTGCCAATAGATTCTTTTCTTAATTCAAGTAACATAAGTGTCATTCATTTAGATGACAATTGCATTAGCAATATTCATAGTGAGAGTTTAAGTAATTTAATTAATCTTGTTAAGCTACAATTAGAGTTTAACTACTTAAATAAAGTGCCACATGATATTTTTAAGACTAATAATAAAATCATGAAGTTAAGATTAGACAATAATAGATTTCTCAATATAGATAACAGCACATTAGGGTCATTAGCAAGTCTGAATGAGATCAGACTGAATAATAATAAGCTCACAACGATTTCCAAATATCAATTTGTAGAATCTTTAATGGTTGAAGAAATTCATTTGGATCATAATGAAATAACTTTTATTGAACCGGGAACATTTATTCATATGAGTAGATTAAAGTACCTCAGCCTGAATAATAATAATTTAATAGATTTAAATGATATTCTGCCTAAAATTAACTCAAATTTACTTAAATTATACTTAGATTATAACTATCTTCCCGGAGTCAACTACTTCATGTTTCACTCCCAGAAAAAGTTAAACAAATTATATTTAAAAAATAACCATATAAAATTTTTGAGAAGGAATACATTTCAAAATTTGACTTATCTCACACACATTGATTTAAGTAACAATGAATTATCCTTTATAGAAAACTATTCTTTTCAAAATATGAATTCAACTCGAAAACTAAGTTTGAAACATAATCTTCTACAAAATATAACAAATTATACATTTTTTGGTTTGACCGAGCTAGAAGATTTGGATCTTTCGAATAATAAAATTTCATCGGTCTTCGATTTGGCCTTTCACGCTTTGAAAAAGTTAAGAAGTCTCAACTTATCATTGAATCCTATTAAGATGTTGCATAAAAACATGTTTCAGCAGGGTCTACCTTTAAGCTCGCTTTACTTAGATAACTGTGAAATACAGTTGATAGAAAACGAAACTTTTCAGGGTTTGAATAATCTGAAGACTCTATCTCTTAAAAACAATTCGTTGAAATCGGGAGATTTGCTCTCTATTGAAGTTCCAGGGTTAAAGTATTTGTCGCTCTCTTTCAATGTCTTAGAATTTTTACCATTAGAGTCATTTTTCCTCCTGCCACTTTTAGAGGTATTGTTATTAGAACATTGCAATATAGAACATATTTTTGAAGGTACTTTTAAAAACAATAAAAAACTTTCAAGATTAAACATAGCTCAAAACATAATAAGTGCAATACCTTCTACACTGTTTGAAGTTCATAACACGGTTTCAGACTTTAATATCTCTAATAATTTTCTAGACTCAGTTCCGTACAATACAATCCACAATTTAACAAATCTTGAGAATTTGGATATTTCTGATAATCTATTGCCAAAGATTGAATTAAGTGGATTTGAAAAATTAACCAACCTGAAATATTTGATTCTAAGAAAGAACGAAATCAAATCTGTCACAGCAAAAAAAAGAATTATATTTCATGATTTAGTGTCGTTAGATTTTAGCAATAATAAACTAGAACATTTACCCCTTATTATGTTCGAGCTGTTTCCGAATTTACAGAATATAAACATTTCTGGCAACAACATAGTAAATTTTGCGTTTTTGTCATCATTCAAGAAGACCGGAATAGCATTGATAAACATTGATCTTAGCAATAACCCTGCCGTTTCTTGGACCGCTTCCAATAAATCAGATAATAGTGCTTTAATAGCTAATGTATATGAATTACATATAAGCGCAACTAATATTTCGAACATAGACGACATTCGATTTGATAGGTTTAGTAGCTTGCAACATCTTTACTTGAATCACAATAAAATTAGACGCTTGACAATAAGCCCATTTTCAAGGTTGTCTTACTTAGAAACTTTGGATATGAGTTTCAATAAAGTTTCTCAGTTAAAAACGAGTCATTTTCGAGGCCTGGTCAAACTACGATCGATATGTCTATCTAATAATAACATTGAATCAATAGAATCCTTTACCGAAGACTTAGGTAACTTAAAACTTTTAGATCTTTCTCACAATAAATTACAAAATATACTCAATGAGGATCTAGTTCACTTGAAAGAACTTACAGTATTGTTCTTAGCGCAAAATAATATTAAATATGTTTCCGCGACAGCTTTTAGAAATCTGAATAAAATTGTACAAATAGACTTCTCTCATAACAAACTACAAATGCTTGCCTTGGAACTATTGGTATCGATAGAAAATCACGTGCAAGATATACAAATACAAGGTACTTACTTGATGACGGATTAAATTGTACCATAAACATGTATAGTTATTAAGGCCTAACTTGGTTTAATATTTCAGATAATCCTTTAATCTGCAACTGTGAACGGGACAATACTTGGATCTGGATACAAGATCATCCTAAAATAATAAAATCGAAAGCAGTGACGTGCCTAGATAACGAATACCCAAAAGAGAAATGTGACGTTCCAATAATATCGCAATTGTCTGTCGACAAACATAAAGACAACTCTGTATCAGTCTCGTGGTTTATCAGGAATCGAACGGCCATAAAAGCATTGCAAATAATTTATTATAGTGAAGATATCAAATCTGATGTAAGTAAATTCCAGCGTAGTACCTCATATTGTAAATATAAGAGGCAAAGTGATCTTAATTATATAGATTCGCATGATGCACTTTAGACTTGTACCTCCTGATTTATAAAATGTAACATCTCCGTTATCACTATCACTGACAAAAACCCGTCTAGCGGGCGCCTACGCCGTAGTCGCTTTCCGCTACATATGGAGAAACTACCACGGGATTGGCTACGAATGAAGCACGTAGCGACTCTTGGCAGTGAATGTGTTAACTTAAACGTGTTTTGTCCCTTTTTTACAAACAAATGTCAAGTAACGTTAAGACAAACACGATATTGCGGCATTTTAGCTAAAATAGGTTTGATGGACGTATATCAATAAAGGTTTGCGTATTAAGATTTTGTTTAATTTTCAGGTGAAATCAAAATACTTAGAGAAAACTGAAGTATCAATTCACATATCGGATCTTGCGCCAAATGTTAATTACGTCGTGTGCGTCATTACGCTACACAATGAGCCTCCAGCTATTGATTACGAAAATAAAGTTGAAATTAACGGGACTTCTGAGGTTGACTCTAACGTTACTGCCAGACTGACACAGGATATTGCTGAGGCCATCCTCATGCGGTCACCTTCCAGTGAATGCCTATCCTTCAACACTTTCAGAAAATCAGTATCGATAAGAACAAAACATCGTAAAGTATTTGATATTACCTTGATTCTCAATCGCCGAATGGGTTTAATCGTCGGTTGTTCCTTGGGATGCATAGTATTTTTCATAATGGTCTCTATTCTATTGTATACAAAGATCAAAGAAAGAAAACGTATTGCAAAAGCTGACCCCACTTGGTCAGAAATGAATGACTTTCATTCAATTCACAGCAAAGAAGATATCATTCAGGATTCCACAACTGCTTCAACTGATAATATTTTACTAGGAATGGGCAAAAATAAAAAATAGAGTAGACCACTTACCTATGTTTAAATTTTATTCTTGAATAGAATGAAAGTAGTTATTTAGATTTATAGACCAAAATATTATACAGTTTTGTAACTATAAAGAGGATCAATCAATTCTAAATTTAATAATATTTGATCAGTAGTTGCTTAGCAAATGCGATATTATAATATAGATTAGCTTTATTCATAGTGATAGCAATAGATAGATAGTTGATTATTAAATTATTTCGGTTACTAGTGTAGGTAATTTGTCGTTGGCAATTGAACTTTATTTGTTAAAATAAAATGTTTAATAGACTGTTATTCTAGTCACGATTAAATGACTGCAAACAATTATATTTCTTTTCATTACCTTTATTTTAGAAAACTGCTCCTCCTGGGATCCAGACTACGATTTTGTGTCATTGAATTTGGAACTTTTTGACATTCAGTAAAAGTTCAAAGTTGATTTTGAAATTTGTACAAAATTTTGTACCCGGGGTCTTAGGAGGTTAATAATTAAAAATCAAACGAACTTACCTAGTGATGTTTGATTCCAATTATATGAGTATCACACCGAAGACGATTACTATAGTTTACAAGCAGCAGTACATGTATTGGTGCCATCCTTGTCACACATATTAGAGCTAAAAAATTTAAAAAGTAACCAAGGTCGCGCCGTGCGTCGGAGGCGTGTTGGCGACCGTCTAGCAGAGGCTTAAGTAATGGCGTGGCGCCGCGCGCCGTTCAGGCTCCATTTTTTTCAGAGTATTTGTGTGTTATACGTGTATTTTTTTATTTTTGGGTTGGGGGGGTTGGGACGCCGTAATCGTCTTCGGTGTGATACTCATATAATTGGAATAAAACATCACTAGGTAAGTTCGTTTGATTTTTAATTATATTTCGTATCACCCCGAAGACGATTACTATAGTTTACAAGCAGATGTTCAGAGTAATGCAATGTTACTAGATTGCATGAAAAATAAAAAAATGTTATTTCAATCAGTTTATCTCGCGACAAGAGGAAAACTCTTAAATTTGGGATTGTGGTGTAATGCTGATTGCTACAAAATTAAGTACTTACAATATTATGGGTGAACTTGTTGTAGGTATCATCAATTTACATTTATTATTTTTTAACCTTCAATTGTTATTGTAACCTTCAATTGTTATATTTATGGAATACTATTATCTTATGTGCCAGACATAGCGTCAGTAAAATCATAAAAATATGATTATTAAGTTTTCTATACAATAATACTTCACCCTGCAGCCTTGCTAACTTTAACCCCGACCCCAGCGAGGTGCGTAGCCATCGTGGCTGCCCGCGCTGCGTGCTGTGTGCACTGTAGGTATATACTTATCAATATCACTATCTCATAAGAGAAAAATTTAAATGAATTAATTTGTCATTGCACTTGCCGTTTCCTTTTGTAAATTTTACTTTTTGTTATCGTGTATGATAAAAAGTTTTACTTCTACTACTAAGACCGTATTTAATGAGTTACAACATTATTATAAGGTTTACGAATACCAATAAAAATATCTCATTTAGAATGATCATTGATCACTACGAAATACTTGAGTTCTATTTATGTAAGTTAGAATTGCAAGTGCCGGACCGTTTTGGTATAAATATTATATGTAGGGTAAATCGTATTACAGGTTGGCTGGCTCCAGGCCCAGAAGTCCTAACTATATCAGTAATCTTAATTAGATTTTTATTAGTCTGTGCGTTGACATAATCTTTAATTTGATTAGGTTTTTAGCCTGCATCCTTTGTGCTGATGCAAAGGCAACAAAGGCACAGGTTTTATTTGATAAATAAATCAGGTACTTAATAAACGATTATTGTAGCCCTTTACAACCGACTTGATACGTTTGTGTTTTTTTATTTTTTATTATTATATATATATATATATATATATATATATATATATTTTCATTGGATTCTCAATTTTTCGACAATTGTTAATAAGGTTCATGTTTGGCTTGGCAATCACGATTTCTCGGTTGTAAAGGGTTGGATTAATAATGCTCGTCAGATGATACAACATTGGTGTTGCCTTTGGGATTTGAAGGGTGCTTCGTAGCATGTATATACATACACCTTTATGAAAAAAGATTTACATGTCATTTGATGTATCATCTGTGTCCAGAATAAAGGAAAAAGTAGACCTGTGCGTGTTTTACAAATATTTTTTCTACGGTATTCGCCTAAAACATGTTGACATGTTTTAAATTACGGTAAAATAGTCCATTAAAATGTAATCGTACCATTGAATTAGCGTATGCTTTGCCAAAGATGCCATCATAATGTCTATGGATACCTATAATAGGCCACATCTGATACTTGATTCTCTGATTATTCAGCTACCACCATGATAAGACTCACATGAAGCGGATGCATGGTAGAAGATTTTTTAGGATGAAAGCATATTTATTTCCGACGTGACAAGTCTGCTCCACAACAGATACCATGCTTGTGATGGCTTTGGCTACATCTAAGCTTTTGGCTTTATATATTATGAAGGTTTTTTTATACTTTTCACACTAGGCTGACAGGGGAAAAAAACTAAAATAATTACATCGCTACTTCCGAATACGGATCTAGCTTCTGGAATACATATTTACAACATTTATAGTTCTGAGTAGGTACTGGCAAAGCGATCAAATCCGGTATACCGGATTTTTAAGAAATTTTCGAAAATACATTTGCGACATTTTTTGCTCAGTGTCTTAGTTAATTTGCCTACATTCCCAATCTGTCAGGTATATACGAGAAGCAATATGCATTTTCATACGGTTTAACATAGGATGTAAAATATATTTAAGTATATACATATATATATGTCATTAAGATATTTATTGGACTTACACCATTCGCAAGTATTTCTTGTAACTTTGTTTAGTTTATTATTAACATGAATATTAGCAAAAAAAAGCCAATAACAGGATCTCACAGATTATAAAAATATATCAGTGGTGTTGTCAAATGGTTAGCGTTAAGTATCACAAACCCATAACATGTGGACAATAGTTCCAGTGTGTTTATACGAGGAACAAATTCACTTTCTGTCTACGAGCACTGTGAGCGTGTAAATCTCTAATACGTAATTGTTGTTACGAGTGTAGTATATTGGTATCTGAATGCCACATTACAATTAAGTGCACGTTTCCGAACGCTACCCGTGTGGCTATATAAAGAAAGACAAGATGGCGTCTCGCTCTCTTTCCCATCACGAAGACTCAAGAACATAAAGTAAAAAACCTAATGTAACAAGTTTTATAATAAACGCGTGTATCCCTCACGTCAATCGTTTCATTAAAAACATCCAACATTACATGGCGCAGTCGAAGAAGAACCAATCGTACAAGTAAGAAGAACAAATATAGTCGAACACCACTATAAAAATGGCCGGTGTTGAGTACCGCATGCCGGCACCGCTAAATATGGAAGCCCTGGAAGACCTGTACCCGGCGTGGCTCAGGTTCAGGCAATCGTTCAGGCAATTTTCCTATCGGCGGCCGGATTGAGCAAGATATCAGAAGCCAGAAAAGGTTCCATTCTCCTCAATTGCATTGGACAGCCTGCGCAGGAGCTGTACTTTAACACGCTAAAGCTAAACTGCAAGAAAGAAGATGACGAATCAAAACTCGACGAGGTAATCACGGCCTTCGAGGAATACTTCAAACCCAAAAGTAATGAGGTAATAAGCACATGGCAGTTCAACAAAAGAATTCAAGAAGACGGCGAGAATTTCGACACATACTACACAGAGTTAATAAAAATTGTCAAGAATTGCAATTTCACTGATCAAGACAGGATGCTCCGGGACAGAATAGTTGTGGGCATCAGGGACCAGCGAGTGCAGCAGAGGCTCCTAGAGATTAGGGACCTGACCTTGGAGCGCGCGGTGGAAATTTCCAGATCAGCGGAGCTGTCTCGGGAGCATGCAAGATTGCTGACCAAATCACCGATTCCAGTCGCAGTAGAGGCCATCCAAGGAAAGGTGTCACTGCAGCCTAAGAAGCCATCGCTGCAGCAATCGCCTAAAGCTAAGTATTACAATAGCAACAACTTTTCTCTGCCTCCTCGCAGAACATATTTATGTAAAAAATGTAACACTGAACATGGGCAACGACAATGCCCAGCCTATGGCAAACAATGTGAGCATTGTAAACTTTTTAATCACTATAAAGTGGGTTGCAAATTTATCAACCAAGTAGAATGCATTGATAATAGAGAGGACACGGAAGGAATATGACTAGTAAAAGTATGTCATTCAATAAATGAGTGCACCCGGGAATGGACAGAATCACTACTAGTGAATAATAATAGTAAAATAAGTTTTAAGTGCGACACTGGTGCACAAGTAAATGTCTTGTCCTTAAAAGAGCTTAAAAAAGTTGTTGATGATGATAACAATATTAAACTAACTGAGACAACAATAGTTTTAGAAGTATTTGGGGGTGCACGCATTATTCCTGAAGGGAAAATTAACCTGAAACTCTCTCATAATGATGTTGGTTACAATACAGAGTTTATAATAATAAAACAAAATGTAAAAGCTATTCTGGGCTTAAGCTCGTTACTGGAACTAAAACTTTTGAATACAGTTAATGACATCAAGTGTAATAAGACTAATAATAACAATAAAAATGCCATTATTAACAAATACCATGAACTTTTTCAGGGTGTGGGCAGGTTTGAAAAGCCATTGGAGCTGCACACTCAACCAGGGGTCGAGCCAGTGGTGAGGCCACCACGCAGAGTACCTAACGCGCTCAAGGCACGGTTGGCTGAGAAGTTGAAGTCGTTGGAGGAACGCCAAATAATCACCAGGGTCGATCATCCTAAAAGTTTTGTGAGTTATCTTGTGATAATAGAGAAAAAAGATAAATCTTTAAGAATTTGCCTTGATCCTAAGGATCTTAATAATGTATTAGTAAGAGAATATCACATAATACCAACGCTTGAGGAAATTATTCCGAAGTTGTCTAATAAGAATTTTTTTTCTGTACTTGATCTGTCCGAAGGCTTTTACAATATAGTCCTAGATGAAAAATCCAGTGATCTATGTACATTTAATAGTCCGATGGGCTGCTATAAATTAAATAGGCTCCCGTTCGGAGTCTCAGTAGCCTCAGAGATCTTCCAAAAATATAATGAAAGAGCCTTCGGGGACATCCCTGGCGTGATAATATATTGTGATGACTTACTCATATGTGCTGAAACGGAAGTGGAGCATGATGCGATTTTAACAAAAGTTTTCGAGCGAGCAAAGCAACATAATGTTCGCTTTAATAAAAATAAATTCCAATATAAACTCAATAAAGTAAAGTACTATGGGCATATTTTTTCCAATGAGGGAATGAGAATTGATCCCGAAAGGGTGATAGCCATTAATAATATTAAAAGCCCGAGCAATAAAAAAGAATTACAAATATTCATAGGCATGGTAAACTACTTGCGTAAATTTATTCCTAACTTAGCTAAAATCGCATCACCTCTACAATTACTGTTAAAGAAAAATGTTGGTTGGCTATGGACCACTGTACATGAAAATTCCTTTAATACCATAAAACAGGTCATAACTAAGGCACCTGTGTTACAAAATTTCAATGTAAAGGAACCGGTAGTCATTCAATGTGATGCAAGTAAGGATGGTCTTGGGTGCTGCTTACTACAAAATGGTAAACCTGTAAGCTTTGCCTCTCGGAGCTTAACTCCATCGGAGCAAAATTTTTCTCAAATAGAAAAAGAATTGCTCAGCGTTGTTTGGGCTACAAAGAAATTCCACTATTATATCTATGGCCAAAAATGTACCATATTGAATGACCATAAGCCACTTGAAACATTGCTTAAAAAACACATACATGAGGTGCCATCTCCTAGGCTTCAAAGACTGAAACTAAAACTACTAAAATATGAAATAAATTTTAAATATCTTAAAGGAAAATTCATGTATATCGCAGATCTGTTATCTCGAGCATACATAAAGTGTACTGATGTAGATGAGTCATATATGTTTGATGTTATTCATTGTGTTGGCCTTGCAAACTATATCCAATGTACTGATGAACAAAAACAAACAATTATATCAGAAACAAGTAAAGATGATGAGTTGTCCCAGCTAATAGATTATACTAAAAATGGTTGGCCAGAAAATTTAAAGCAAATATGTGATAATGTGCAGTATTACTATAAATTTAGAGCAGATATTACAACTGATGAAAACTTACTGTTTTTAAGTCATAGGCTCATTATACCTAAATCACTAAGATTAAATATAATTAAAAAGTTACATGAAGGGCATCTAGGTATGACCAAAATGAAGCAAAAGGCCAGAGAGATATATTATTGGCCTAAGATAGATGACCATATAGAAAAATTTGTAAGGCAATGTATTATATGTCAAACTTATCAAAACAACAATACTAAGGAACCATTATTACCACATAACATTCCGGACTTGCCTTTTTCAAAACTGGGCATAGACATTATGGATTTCAAAAGTAAAAGCTATCTTGTTGTGTATGATTATTTCTCTAAATGGCTCGATTTTAAATTGATAAATAATAAAAGTTCCAAGAGCATAATTAACACTCTTATAGATATTTTCTGCATATTTGGCATACCCAAAGAAATTGTATCTGATCACATACCATTTGACTCAAGATAATGTAAGGAATTTGCTACCAATTGGGATTTTAAATTTACATATAGTAGTCCTCGCTACGCTCAGTCAAATGGCATGTCTGAACGGGCAGTCCAGATAGCTAAGAAGATCCTGATTAAATGTAACGAAGATAAATCAGACTTTAGATTAGCTTTATTGCAATAAAGATCTTCGCCAGTTTGTGGGACCAATTTCTCACCCGCTGAATTATTAATGAACAGAAAATTAAAAACCAAGTTACCTGTAACCTATAACTATCTGAAGCCCAAACTGAATAATAATGTTAAGACTGAATTGAATAAGACAGTAGCTAGAAATATTAAGAACTACAATAGTAACACTAAATATAAACAAGACTTTGTGATCGGCCAACATATATGGTTTAAGAAAGATGTAAAGGTGAATAAATGGCTACAGGGTAAAATTGTTAAGAACAATGGCCTAAGATCTTATGATGTATTAGATAATAATAACGTTAGGTACACTAGGACCTCCTATCATATTCGACCCTGGTGACTTGGTGATTCTTCAAGGATCTCTGCTATTGGATGAGTGTGTAGCTTTAGTGTCTGCTGCATGATATGTTACACTGTCATAACATATCATTCCTGCTTAAAGATATATTTAATACCTACTTAACATTGTAATATTTGTAATGTAGAGCTTATTTTGTTTCTGTTTGAAGGAGATAAAGTAATCGTCCTTTTTGTATTCCTATTCAGGTGGCAAACTTGTTTTTGTATTAAAAAAGAAGAAGGGAAAGAATATATATATAATATATATATTTTTTTTTTAAAAGGGGAGTTGTAGTATATTGGTATCTGAATGCCACATTACAATTAAGTGCACGTTTCCGAACGCTACCCGTGTGGCTATATAAAGAAAGACAAGATGGCGTCTCGCTCTCTTTCCCATCACGAAGACTCAAGAACATAAAGTAAAAAACCTAATGTAACAAGTTTTATAATAAACGCGTGTATCCCTCACGTCAATCGTTTCATTAAAAACATCCAACATTACAACGAGTCAGAGTTAAGAAGTTCATTTTATTATCTCTCCGAAATGAAAGGTCTTGGTTTATAAATACTTTCCTAAATTCATATTTATGATTTTTGGGTTATTGTTAGAGTAGTTCGATGCTTAGAACTCTCATTCGAATAGGTAACTTAGTGTAGGTACACTAGGTACATCTAACAGTGACCAACAGCTGGACATGCGGAGGTCAAAAACTTTTCACAAGGTGTACACTGGGATATAAGATTAAAACTCAGTAGGTTTTATACAAATTGCTAGAGGTGTTGTGTTTCAGTTAATTGTTTGCACAGGTTCGTAAGTAAAGGCCCTTTGATTTGACCCAATTAAAAGTATTGTGATTAGTAGTGAATTCACACACCATCTGTCATAAAAGCAAGCTAAGCTACCAGCAATGTGTACCTGTGGTTCTTCTAAAATAATGCCTCCTTGTGTGATGCCGCAATTAACCGTTCGAGTGGCCACGGTGGTAGGTACTCGCGGCTGTACAGTCGCCATCACATACATCGGAGCAAACAAGCACGTCACAAACATCGGAACACACCTCTATTTACAAGGCATTAGGGTGCATGTGCCGATATTTTTGAACACCTATAGTGTACCTATGTATGTGATGGCGACTGTACCCCCCTAGTTCAGGGCACTCCATTGTTGTCGCTGTGTCGCTAACAGTGATTCCGGACCGGTCTTGATAGCCTACTTGTATGTGGCCATGCCGAAGCTGATGTTCACTAATTTTGCTATATAGGGCTGCGAACTGGGGTAATTTATTCTCTGAAATGATTATCGCGTATGAGCTTGTAGGCGTCGCATAAGCTTATTAAGGTTTTTATTCTATTTTAAGGTACCACTTCTTTTGATGACAGGGTCCGGTTTATTACTCGTCAACGATCGACGTCGACGATCAATTTTATTACTTAAAGATTATCTAGAAGATATCACTTTTAAACGATACGTTCATCTATAGACCTCGTTATCTTGTCGCACTGTCATTGGTTTTTCGTAGAGCGTGAATTATTTTTTTATCGATATCTTGATATCGATGTTTATATAATGCAACAATGCGATTGAATTTTCGCCTTTTAAATTTTTGCTCAATCTCAATGAAAACTTCTTGATGAAAAATAAGTAGATAATCTCATTGGTGAAGTGATATAAATGATTTACCTATTTGCAACTGCAACGACGAAAAGTAACTCATCATTTCCAGTACAGTCGCCATCACATACATAGGTACACTATAGGTGTTCAAAAATATCGGCACATGCACTTGCCTTGAAAATAGAGGTGTGTTCCGATGTTTGTGACGTGCTTGTTTGCTCCGATGTATGTGATGGCGACTGTACATCGGGATCTTCAACATCGTAAGTGGTATTTCTTTGCAAATGTTTTAAAGGTTCCTTTGTTGAACGCTGATTTTAAGTAGGTACCTATTTATTGTTTCTAGATGGAATGTATAATAGCAGCCATTTTTGAATTACCAGTACCAGCAGCCTTTAAAAAACATTTATTTTTGAAACTGTGTGGGGCTGGTCAATGCGCCCTTCGCATGTATATGAAGCAGGATTTACAGTTGCCGCCCAATGTGAAACTTGTGATCACCAAAACCCCTATATGACCCTTAGTAAAGTAACATTGACGATGTAGAGTTATATACAGTGTATTGTAATTATTGTGGAAACACTATGATAAACAGTCTTAAAAATTCTTAACTAAGGTACCTACACCCGAGACTTTTATTTCTTATTTTTTTATCATATATATTTATACCCGATAGTACCTAGTGACTCCTTATCAGTTGACTAATTATCAGTGACATATAACTCTAAGTACACTATCGATATTTAGATAGTCGATAAAAAAATCATTTACGCTCTACGGAAAAGCAATGACAGTGCGACAAGATAACGAGGTCTATTCATCTACCTGTCTACGCTTTCGAATCTCTTCATATTATCAATAAGTATGTAGGTACTGTATTTTTTACTACAAAGTGCAATAAAGATTATATATTAGTACATATACCTTTTATAATTTTCTCAACACTTTAAAAGCGGAGTTAATGTGATTTGAACCGACACGGTTTACGTGGAGCTATGGAGCAATCTCAACACTGTATAAGTAAAGTAGGTACCTAATTACGCCTTTTAAAACCTAGACACAATTAATGTGGAGCGAAAACAACCATACAACACTATTAAAGGGGATACACTCGACGTTGATCTCAACACCGTTTAGGTGGAGCGAAGACCACCTCGACACTATTAACACCGTTTAGGTGTTTTGTTTTGTCCTCAACACCATTTAGGTGGAGCGATTTGTATGCCCGTTTTATCCTCAACACCGTGTAGGTGGAGCGAGTTGTATGCTCATTTTGTCCTCAAAGACCGTTTAGGTGAAGCGAGTTGTACGTTTGTTTTGTCCTCAATACCGTTTAGGAAAAGCGGGCTAATACCTTTCGTCAACACGATTAACGTGAAGATAATCAAAATATATAAAGGATTGATAGCATAGGCACATCCTACGAACTGCACTGGACTAAAATTGCAACTGATTATAATTCAGTATCCTACACAGTAGGTACATCCTTAATGGAATTTTAAGTAATATTACCACACTAAGTGGAGTTATAAGTATCCTCAATACATTTAGTGGAGTTATACATATGAAATGTTACCTCATCACAATACGTCGAGCATCGACGTAGGTACGTGCAATGCTCAACATGACTCGCGTGGAGTATACAGGTTTAAATAGAACAAAAGGTATCTAAAGTAAAGTAATTGTTCAACTCTACAACAAGGACTATTGTATTTAAACCCTGGGTTCTTAGGCATTTAGGCTAAGGTTTAATGCATATAACTTTCCGTATTTCATGACTATTAGTTTAATGATTTATTACCCAAACGAAGTAAATAAAAATTATACAAAGAGGGTAGTCGTCGCATAAAACCCGTTAGCCATAGATGACGTTAATTTATAACGAAATGTTGTTAAGTTATACCTTGAAATTAAGTTATAATTTAAGTATTTACCTGTATAATTCACCTTGTAATCTTCATACTCGTTTCGTCCTGGTCGAACTGCTTGCTGTTGTTTATATTTTAACCACCGAAATTTAACGACGTATTTTGATTTTTATTTGATCTTCTTTAGCTCCTATAATAAGTTATCGTAATCACTATTCCTAAACCTGCGTTTTATCGTAATCACTAGACTATAATCATAATCAGGTTAATTTTTTGGAACTCGGATGACACACAAAACTGTAATGGAGTCTGAACGGCGCGCGGTACCACGCCGGTACTTAAGCCTCTGCTAGACGGTCGCCAACAAGCCTCCGACGCACGGCGCGACCTTGGTTACTTTTTAAATGTTTTAGCTCTAAAATGTGTGACAAGGATGGCACCAATACATGTACTGCTGCTTGTAAACTATAGTAATCGTCTTCGGGGTGATACGAAATATAATTAGTTGAATTGCATTTATTATAAATATTCATTAAATGTGTTATGGAAAGAAATAAAGAAAATTTAAATCCTGCAGGGTAGTCGCGTAACTTTTCGAACGCGCGTTAGGACATAAATAGTCAACTGTCATTTGTAGGAACTAAGCTTGGTAATTTCGAAAGGTTTGTCCGAGCGCAAGCTATGCAATTACCTTGCTGATAAAACACAAATTGCTGTCCTATCACATTGTGATCAAAGCATATTGGTTTTAATCGTGCGACGTGTCAATGTCCACTTGATTTCGGCACCGTATCTCTAAGGAGCTCTTCACAATCGTATTAAGTGGCGTGCCCTGGAGAAATGAGCTAATGCAGCGTTACACTATTGATACTAATGCGACCGCGACAGTGGCCCTCTAGGGATAACGTAATGCATAAATGAATATTAGACATCTTTAGTGGCACTTATTTTATTTAGCTTGAAATTATATTGGGTACGAAGTGTGATATTTGGGCTAAAAATATTTAAATCGAATGTAGATCGAAATGATGACGATAAATCAAAAAAAAAGTAAAGGTGGATAATCCAAACTCATAAAAATGTATAAGATTACACTTTCAACCATTAATCAGGCAGGTACAGTTTTACTCGATAAGTAGAAATAGTATCATTATTCGAAAGATGAATTTGACTTCACGTTTTTCGTAGTCTGCACAAATAACAAAAGTGTAGGCTTTTGTTCAGCAGTGGACACAACTACTCCTTCCATTTTGTAGCTTCCATTCATCTATATGCGACTTGGCATGTACTTGTTATAAAATATGTCATACCGAGTTTTGGCCTGTCTCTGCTTATTTTCAACTCGGCCCAATGTGTTTGCGGCACGGCACCGCAAATCATGGCGTGCCTGCTGGCGTGCCCGGTATGCCTACACTCAGTATGAGCTAAGTGACGCGACGCGCCGACCATCAACACCACTACAAAAGGTAGAAGGCTGACTTGGGTGCTTTTATCAGACACAAACCAACCATGGCTGACAAATCTCAACTATGGATTTTTGAAAATGTGTCGACAAGCGTAATGAAAACTGTGTGAAATCAATATCAACAATTTTTTTACTACAACACTACGGCTAACTCCGTTCTCATTTGCTAGTTGCTATCCACAGTAGTGATGTGGTAGTGATTAAGTATATAAGAAGTGCCAAGTTACGACGATGCTACATTGCGATGGACGAGGGAGGGACAAGTGCCGCTGAATTGCCATATTTCCAATCTTATGTAGTTTACAATCAAATTATATAAGTATGTTGTTATTTATTTCTATTTCGTAGTTTTTTTAAGAAATCTTTCATGACACATGGGTACCTATACTGCTAGTACACAACATATAATACCTCCCAGGGCGTTTTAGTAATGTACTATACATTAGTAAAGTAATATTTTATAATTGTTAGGAAGATCTAGTAACTAAACATTATCCTATATTATTGTTTTTGATTTATCATTTATACGATGACAAAACTTGTGCATTCACAATTCCAAATAATAGGTACTAAAATAAGTCAATTTTTTCGAGAATAATCCATATCACGAACTGTTATTGAAACGTCGTAAATAAAGTCCCTGTATTCCTGTAGTTCGATCACGTAACGCATTGTACGAATGTCGGGTAGGTCTAAATGTCACTTTTTATATGGGAAAGTGACAGTTAAATTGTACCGACGCGCGTTCGTAACGTTGCGTGATTACCCCCCTGGCTCCATTAATGAGACTGGTTTGCTTTCCCGTCTTCGTTCAGTAAAGTTGTCTTAAGGGTTAAAATGTAATTATCGGGTTTATCTAATCACTGATGTAACGTAAATATAATAATGACAGCTTAAATCAAAAGTACCATAATAAAGTTTTATATTATTCCTTATTTTTTGCATAAATATTTCGTCCGGTTTCTTTTTTAATTTGTGGTTTATAGGGTATACGTCCAATAAACATACATACAACGTATCTGTGATGCTGATGAACCTACATGTCAGCGGTTCATATAATGGTTATCTTCTAAGAAAATATGGCGTTGTTGTAGATAGATGTAATCCACCCACGTAAATATGTATCATTATTTTACTGAAATAAACTGAAAAACTAGAATTTATGACTTTCTACTTATTGACTTTTGATCAGAGTGGATCAGCTGTTCAGAATCAATCTACAAAACAAACTTATTATAAACTCTCTATTTACACGAATGGAACCAGCTACGAAATCTCATCAAACTTTACTCTCTCTGCCTCTGTCTCTGTGTTTTCTGTGGGTGAAATATACTCGTAAGGCTGTCCATGCACTGCGAGTCCAATACAACAACATTTTTAGGATGTTGATGCAGCTGCCCCGCTTTTGTAGCGTGTCGGGAATGTTTGCGGAGGAGCGCACGGATGGGTTCCACGCGATCATCCGCAAGAAAGTGGCCTCCCTGCTCTGGCGCGCTCGGAGCAGCAGCAACAGCATCCTGATAATGTTGTCAAATAAATTCGACTGTTCCATTTATAATAAGTGGAGGCAGATAATGCTTGGCATGTAAATATAATTCCATTCTAATGTATAATACCAATTCATACTAACATAGTTTTATGACAAGTAAATTGTACTGTACTAACAACTTTATATGGGCTCCTGGCCTGAAATAAATAAACAATAATAATAACAATAATTTACTGATAAATACAACAGATACAAATTTTGCTAGACCATATTAAGCTCAATCTGATATTATATCAAATTCTAATCTGATTTCAATATAATTCGCCCGCTCGTTCTAACACGTTATCTCGGCGCATGTGAAAACAAAACGGGCGTGCGAAAAATATTGAAATCAGATTAGCATACCTACGAGGCTTATGTAAAATATTGAGACCATGTAGTGCTACATGTAAGCGGGAGTGAGTATAATTAAAACAATACAAGTAATAATTACACAACATTTATGCCGCTTATCGCCGCGAGCACACGAGTAAATAAGGTCGTAAAGTCTGGGTACTGAAAGCCGTCTGATTAAGCTCCCGGTACAAAAGGGGTATTTGCTGCCACCACGCTAATACTCCCCTGGTTCTGGAAGTAGCCGCTGCAGGAGGATGAGCTGAGGGACGTCAGCTAGGGATAGGTGGACGTGGCCTTCATCCGGTGCCCTGGAATGTACGTCCGACGTGTGAGGACATATCCAATTAACGTCTCCGATGACTGTGACGGCACGGCAGCATTAAGCAGAAGCACAGAAAGCAGTACTGCGTGATGGTGATGATGATGGCTTGGTGATGTGCGGGTGTCACAGTTAGAGCGGAGTTTACATAATGAAATGGTATTTAGGTACTTAATTATGAGTTTGTTTCTAAATCACAAATAATTAAATGAATTGGACGTATTTATGCACAAGGGAGCCAACCCACACAATGATAGTTTTGAGAAAAAGCGGGTTTTGTTAAAAAAGTGTGTACGCTTTTTTTCTTCATGTTTTTTAATAAAGGTGGATTGCCAAGCGTTACAACATGGTTTTGTTTATATTTGTATACATAAATATGCCAAGAAAATGTAGTTTTAAGTGCAGTTTTATCTTAAAAAGGCAACGGTTCCTTTTAGCAAAAACATTCAAATGAGGGTTGGTTCCTTGTTGATTTAATAGGGAACTATACACATGTATACAAAAAAAATACAAACTAGTTTGAATGTACTTTATTAACAAAATGTTGTAAACATTATACACATACAAAAGTTCTACAATATTCTAAAATATTATTCTGTAATCTAACCATCTCCAAACATCAAATACTTTAATTAAAAATGTAAGGAAAGATTTTAACACAAAGCTTTCTTAGTTCTCGCTAGTTTCATCTTCCATTTCAAAGTCAGGTTTACCCGAAAAGCCCTCCAGATCATCCTCGATGCTTTCGTCGGGAATTTACCGAATGTAAAAATCGTGATGGACCTGTGGAATCAGATGAAAAAGGCTCTTCAGATCTTTTAACTTTGCGTCGGCAACAGGCCTTCCTGATGGCCATAGTGGCTCCATTAACTGCTTGGTAATACTTGATGATGCCCCTCCCCGAGTACTTTTTATTATAATAGCTACTCCCTTAAATTCTTCAACGAAGTAAGATCTCATGTAAATTTTAAACATTTCATGTTTTCTAAGCTCTATCTCTTTTGTGGTCAGCTGTGACACTTTCGTTCCATCTGTGTATTTTTTTCTATTACATGTATCTTTTTTTAAAGGCTTGGTGCGCATGTTAAAGATTGGTAAAAATATTTGGTTAAGTTTTGCACATGAAACTTTTCTCATTACAGCTGCACTTGCTTCCTCTTTATACAATTCGAAAATTTTGGAAAGTGTCATGTGAGATCTTAGAAACTTAACCCCATTACATTGTCCTCGTCGGTAGTGGGATATATATGTCGGCAATCTTTTTAAAAAGTCTATTATGAACTGCACGCATTCAGGGTCTAGTTTATCGAGACTGTTTTGTGAACCACGTTTATCTGCAATAACATCTTCAGACCGCATCTTACAAAGCGACGTATTTATTATTTTTGACGACGTTTGAAAGGTTTTAACAAACATGTCTCTACATACTGATATCATCATCATCATCATCATCATCATATCAGCCGAAAGAAGTCCACTGCTGGACATAGCCCCCCACTCAAAAGAGTGCCACAATGGCCGGTCCTGCGCCACCCGCATCCAGCGGACTCCCGCGACCTTTACCAGGTCATCAGTCCACCTTGTGGGAGCCTACCCACGCCGCGCCTTCCGGTACGTGGTCGCCACTCAAGAACCTTTCCACCCCAACGGCCATCGGTTCTACGTGCAATGTGCCCCGCCCACTGCTACTTAAGTTTAGCGATTCGGAGGGCTTTATCGGTGGTTCTGCTGCGGATAACCTCATTTCTGATGCGATCGTGCAGAGAAACTCCCAGCATAGCCCTCTCCATCGCCCTTTGAGTGACTTTGAGCCTTCTCATGAGGCCCAACCACAGCGAAGCGAGCGACCACTTTTCCGTTCCATATGTCATCACTGGCAACACACACTGGTCAAAGACTCTCGTCTTGAGACACTGCGGAATATTGGACGAAAAGATGTGCCATAGCTTCCCGAATGCTGCCCAGTCGAGTCGGATTCGACGATTGACCTCTTTCTCAAAGTTGGACCTACCTAACTGGACAGTCTGTCCTAGGTATACATAATCGTCTACAAATTCGAGCGTAAAGTGTCCGATTGAAACGGGAGTTGGTACTACATGGACGTTTGACATGATCTTCGTCTTATCCATGTTCAACCTTAGACCAACTCGCTCGGAGGCTTTACTGAGGTCATCGAGCATAGTACTCAAGTCCTCCATGGTCTCAGCCAAGACTACTATATCATCAGCAAACCGCAGATGAGTGATATACTCGCCGTTGATGTTGATGCCTAGCCTTCTCCATTCTAGAGTCTTGAAAACGTCTTCCAGTGCAGCGCTGAACAGATTTAGGGAGATAACATCGCCTTGCTTACACCCCGCTGCAGCGGCATAGGCTTCGAGCTCCGATCCTGGAGTCGGGCTGACATAGTGGCGTTTTCGTACAAACACTTACAAGTACTTCGATATAGCGGCAGTCTACTTGGCACCGCTGGAGAGACTGTAATGCAGCCCAGGTTTCAACCGAATCGAAGGCTTTCTCGTAGTCCACGAACGCTAAACAGAGGGGGCAGGCTATACTCCTCCCAGGGGGCGTTGTGGTAGAATGCTCGCGATCCCACTGCGCCCCCATTAATGGCAGGGACGGAAACGCCGGAGTGGTTTTAGTGGGTAGACTCCCTCCCCCTTCTCTTCAAATAGAGTTGGCTGGAGGGTGAGAGTCCCACATACCCCCCATTATAGCTTACCCTAGGCTGAGGGATGCGTAAGAGCATTTCCACTCCGTAAAAAAAAAAAAAAAAAAAAAAAGGCTATACTCCTCAGTCTTCAATATAACCTGGCGGAGCGTGTGGATGTGGTCTACGGTACTAAAGCCTATTCGGAAACCGGCTTGTTCGGGAGGCTGGAAGTCATCAAGCCTGCGTTCGAGACGATTCGTAATGACTCTTGAAAACAGCTTATAGACATGGCTCAGAAGTGAGATGGGTCGGTAGTTCTTCAGCAGGGTGTTGTCACCTTTTTTGAAGAATAGCACCACTTCACTTGTGTTCCACGCCTTTGGCGTTCTTCCTTCCAGTCAGACGGTGTCGAACCACTTCTGAAGGGCCGTAAGGATCGGTTTTCCACCCACCTTCAGGAGTTCGGCTGTAATTTCGTCTTCACCGGGTGCCTTGCTGTTCTAAAGATGTTTCAGGGCCATTCTAATCTCGTACAGGTTGATGTCCGGGATGTCGTCGATATAATGTTGCTACTTGTAAATAGTTGCCACAGTAAAGACGACATACATATTTGTTTTGACACTAAAGTTTACTTGTCACCAGTGACAATTGCTTAATTTTGTCTATTATCTCACACTCACATTAATAATAATATTTTATAGGAAATTATTTTGACGAGAAGTTTTTACATTACAAAGATTCAAGATACACGGTTCTCCAATTTCTTTTCATATAATTAATTTTATAAAGAACCATGTAATATAGACCTTTGTGAAAATTATACACAAGCTAATTTCGATAATGCAAACCAGATTCAATGAACTTGGTTTCTTAGTTAATATAAACAAATTTATTTTAACCAGGAACCATATGATGTGGATCTTTGTGCAAGTGTTAACTTTTGCCGTTTTTAATGCAAAAGGGAACCAACCCGCATGGACTCTTATGAAATAAATGAAACGATATTTACTGTAATAAGGAACCATGTGACATGGACCTTTTCAAACAAATATTATGTTAAATTAGAAAGTTACCATACAGCATGGATCTTTTTAAAGTTTTATGAAAACCATAATAATGTGGTTTGATAACTTTGTCAACGAAATGTTTTTATATGTCAATATGAACCTACCACTTTGATCTTTTTGTAGGGGGTATAAGGTGCATTTTAAAACTTTCTGCACGTAACTCAAATTTGGGTAATGAGTGGGTTGGTCCCATTATGCACAAATACGTCTAATTTTGATTATGCAAACCAGATTCAATGAACTTGGTTCCTTACGTTATATAAACTAATTTATTTTAAACAGGAACTTCGTGATGTGGATCTTTTTGAAAGTGTTAACTTTTGCAGTTTTTATTATGCAAACAGGAACCAACCCGCATGAACTCTTATGAATTTAATGAAACGATAATATAATGGTGAACCACGTGACATGGATCTTTTCAAATAAATATTATGTTTAATTAGCAAGTTCCATACAGCATGAATCTTTTAAAAGTTTTATGTAACAATGATAATGTGGTTTGATAACTTTGTCAACAAATTTTTTTTATATGTCCAATGATCCTACGACTTTGATCTTTTTGTAGGTGGTGTAAGGTGCATTTTTAATGCCTTCTGCATACCTAACTCAAATTTGAGTGATGTGTGGGTTGGTTCCCTTCTGCATAAATACGTCCAATTACACTACGAAATGGCTGTAAAGCTGTGATGCATACTTAGGCGTGTTTCTAAGCGGCAAAGCAACAACAGAACAAAGAACATCTTCACCTAGAAAACACCGTTAGGCACACCATATGAATTCATCTGCCTTTAAAAGAATAATACACGTTTAACACTTACCCAATGAGGTTTAAATCACTTGCACAATACTTAAGTGTAAGGAAACGTGTGTATTATTGTGGGGCAGGCCTTCCTTTCCTTAGGATTTGAACTGTTTCGGATCTGCTCGCGCAGTGTTTTTCAACCTTTTTCATGGCGCGACCCCCCTAGAGAAATAACCCACCCTGGGGGTCGCGACACACAGGTTGAAAAACACTGTGCTCGCGTATAGGAATTGTGTTTGGTACATCTATTTGATACAAATCTGTTACCTGTTCACCCTTCTCAGAAATTTGTCAAAGAAAAGGACGATATTAAGGTACCTAATGCTCGCATATTTTGTCAAACTGTTTGATCTTTGGGCGGTAATTGCGGTACTTTTGGGTATAATTTAATGTGTTATTTTATATTGTTGAGTCCACAAATAAAAACACAACTGTTTGGCAGAAAAAAATATGTATTCATCTAAATATTCTGGATGCCTACAAAATCATACAACACTGATTATAGTGATTTGATGCTCGAAAAATACCAATATAACTTATAAGAGATATTTATTGTCAAAACTGTGTACATTGTGATAACATATTGTAAAATAATTAGTATCAGCAGCTTGCCCATTTCGGACCTACAAAAAATTAATAGGATAGGATATATATTTAAGTACCTACCAAGTCATACATTTCTCTAAAGGTGAGATTGAAAGACTTGGCTGTAAATGAGACTTCACTACTTTTGGCGAGACTTGGCACGTTTATTTTGACAAAAAATTGGTTGTCTATAAAGTCGGTTTACGGACGATAATTTTACGTGATAACGTCATAAAGCCGAACGCTCGGCTCAGGCGGAACCGGACAATTAGTCATAACTCTTCGTGCGTGCTGCGGGTGTTCATCGATTTATAAGACGTAATCACGTCAACATATTTTTGCTGGGATATTACAGATGAATTAACGAAAGTGTTAATATTTGCCAACTCGGCAGCTGCACTGTTCCTTTTAAACCTCGCAGCGCACAGTGGAACTCTATCAGCGACATCGATACGAAATACATATAATGTACCATTGTGTAACCGCCATACGATAAATAAATAAATAACGAAAGCAGAGATTTGCTTGTAATATGAATGATTCAATTTATTTATTTGAGACTCATGTCCTTATCGTGTTAGTAACAATTACAGCTTACAAAACTACGTTAAAATCAAGAATAAAGATTATAATTATATACTGTCACATTGAAAAATATGTTTCGTCTGTTGAATAGTCTGTAAAATGTTTTTGAAAATGTCCAATTATGTTCGAGAACCTTTCCGCCACAACGGCCATCAGTTCTACAAGCAATGTGCCCCGCCCACTGCCACTTAAGTTTTTTAGAACCAAGGTAACTGATATAGCCCTCCGAATAGCTATTCGGAGGGCTATATCAGTTACCTTGGTTCTACTGCGGATAGCCTCATTTCTGATGCGATCACGCAGAGAAACTCCCAACATAGCCCGCTCCATGGCCCTTTGGGTAACTTTGAGCCTTCTTGTGAGGCCCATTGTAAGCGACCATGTTTCAGTGCCATATGTCATCACCGGCAACACACACTGGTCAAAGACTCTCGTCTTGAGACACTGCGCGGAATCATCATCATCATTTCCTTGCCCTTATCCCATTTACTTGGGGTCGGCGCAGCATGTCTTTTTCTTCCATACTTCTCTGTCAGCCGTCATATCATCATTCACTGACACTGCGCGGAATATTGGACGAAAATATGTGCCGATATTATGATATTTACAATAACCTCATGAATTTATAATTATCTACAATATTTTAGTTACCACCTTCTAGCATTTTTTTAAAATATAAATAAAGAATGACAAACAAAGGCCATTTTAGACATCGCATTTCGTACCTATGTGAGATCCTAAATGCTTTAAGCTTTTAAAATTGTTTATTCTCGAATATAAGTATCTACTTAGTTCCTGCAAAACGCTACAGCGTTCACTTTAACTTGTAAGCCTTAAGAGTAGCCGGGGAATATTTTCTTTATTCCTC
Source organism: Epinotia brunnichana (assembly GCA_963854355.1). Classification (NCBI taxonomy): domain Eukaryota; kingdom Metazoa; phylum Arthropoda; class Insecta; order Lepidoptera; family Tortricidae; genus Epinotia; species Epinotia brunnichana. The sequence continues at coordinate 11,467,028 of OY977945.1, read as the reverse complement.
TCATTTTATTCTCCGCAGATATATTCCTGTTTGAAAGCCACTCGTTGATGCACCATCGTGACGTCACTAGTGTATTATGAAAATCGCACTTGACCTACTTCGGTCTCCCGAGACATTCTGGCTGTGCTCTAGTTTTAAAGGTCTTCTAATTATAATTTCGACTGCAACTTTAATGGTACGCTGGTAGCAAAGGTAATTTACCTGACCATCCATTATAATAACAAGGTTAATGAGTTTTTGCTTCATTTAATATTTTTATAGGACCTACAATATTCTGTCTACTAGTTTGACTCTCCGACGTACCGGATCAGATGACCACTCGAAATGCTTGGATCAAAAATATTTAGTCACTAGCTTCTGCCCGCGACTTCGTCCGCGTAGAACTCGTTTATATCGTGGCTTAATACAAACTTTCACCATCCATTTCCCCTTTAGGGATTGATTTCCGGGATAAAAACTATCCTATGTCCTTACAATTTGATCTAAACAGGTGCAGCGGTTGTATAGTCGCTCCATACAAATATTCACCTCCCATTTCACCCCCTTAAGAGATGATTCCCGGGATAAAAGCTATCCGATGTCCTTTCCCGGAACTCGAACTATCTCTTATGAAAAGGATTTTTTCCTCGCAAATGTGTTGAAAAACGTCGTATGAAACGCGTGAGCTTTGATAATTAGGTACATCCTCGGCTCTCTTATCACGCTCACCTGCGGTTGGCGTGATGATTCCGCCTCTGGTGTAATGATCAACATACCTCACTGGTATCACAATGTACTATGATACCTACTCAAACCGCTATTTAGGTAAGTTCCTGATTTTTAACCGGTTAGAAAGTGAGTAGGTACTTATACTTTCCCAACGCGCAACGTGGTCTACTAGTCTCCCATCTGGCGATAAACGGTCACAGTTTTTTTTTCTAGCTGAATTTGACTTGGGTTCATATATTTTTTTTTACTCCTAATTACCTCAGGAATCAATGGTTAAAATCTGTCAGTATACTCCTGCCCTCCATGTATAAGAGGTATTTAGCTTTTCTAAATGATTCAAACACGGAACATACCACCACAAAGTTCGCATTTAAACTTCCTTAATCTATTTTGTTACACCGATAACAACTCGATATTGCGGGGATAACAGCCACTTTTGCCCTAAAAGGTTGATAAAGAACAACCGGAGCGGAAACCAATGCAGACATTTCATACTTTTCATAGCATCGACCGATGGATGATTTGCAAAACCAGATAAACGCTTGAAACTACCGAAATACAATAAGTTATCTGAATCCAAACAGCATACTTTGGAATCCCATTCAGCAAAATCTCCCTTGAGTAATGCGGGTCAGACCCTTTTCCGCAAATAAATCCCGCTTTCAAAATAAATAACTGCTTACCCGTCGAACGTGGCATGGGACGATTATAAAGAGTAGATCTTTGTTATCGGAAACGTTAAATAACGGCATTTAATCACAGACAACCTTGACTGAAACGAATTTAGAGCAATTAGTGAGGCGAGATGGACTCGAGCTTTGCTCCAGGCTTCGTTTACAAGAATTCAATTATCATTTGAATACGAACGCCAATCTTGCTTAATCTTAATGACAAATTCGTCCGTTTCTTATGTAAATGGCAAATAAGGTGAAATTATTGAGTATTGTTCTATTAACACAAAAAGTTTCTCAAGCCAAAAATGAGAGTAGGAAAATACTTTTTCGTTTAAAATTAGTACTATACAGCCTGTATGTTTAATATTACCTCAAATTGTAACAATACATAGGTTTTAGTACGATGAACTGATATTGTACGAAAATTGTAAGTTAGTCTTAACGTAAATAATTTTTGGAAATGTATTGAGCAGGAATGTATTGCTTACACTCATTTGACACATGGAAGAAGCGGGTTACTTGTGACAGTTGTGACGTCACATCAGTAAGACAATGTAGTGATACATTGCGTGCTGAATTATTTTATAAGGAAAAAAAAGTTGATAATCGGTTCATAGTCCTAACACTACCTCTGGTTACAATTTGAGGTAATATTAAAAATACACGCTGTATATAAAAAAATAAGTACGTAAAGATTTTTTATTCTATACGATCCATTACGGTCACAAATTCGACGTGATTAGTGAATTATTATTTGACTACCAGTCATTTATAGTCAATTTTGCATTCTTTTCTTATTTTAACGAAGTAATTACTTACATGCTATATATATTGAAGTTGAGATCCATAAATGAACTAAATGGAAGCCCAAGTACACCTATCCACCATCTAGAAAATGTCTTAACTTAACACGTCTGCAGTCCCCATATCAAATGCTTTGAGAACATACGAGCTCTCATATGTCCAACATCCATTAGATAACAGCTTTATTATTTTAGTACCGTTTAACTGAGTCGGTTTCTGCAGTACATAGTAGGATATGGTAACAGTGTGTGACGTCGGAGCTCAATTAAGTATTCATTTTGCCTTTTGCATTTGCCAACCGGTTTAATCTAGTAGCCCCTACCCTGCAGCAAACTTCCTGGGTTCGAATCCTGGCAAGGGCAAATATTTGTGTCATGAGCATAAATAAGAATTTGATCCGGAGTATGAGAGAGGATATAAATACTTTAACACGTAGAAAGCTACGTGTTAAAGTATTTATATCCAGTAAATATATCGTTGTCTGGGTGCCCATAATCCATTACACGAGCTTTATTAAGATTACTATAAATATAAATAAATAAATATTTGCGGACATTCTTACACAAATCGACCTAGTCCCAAACTAAGCAAAGCTTGTACTATGGGTACTAGACGAAGATAAACATACTTATATAGAGAAATAAATACTTAAATACATAGAAAAACATCCATGACTCAGGAACAAATATTCATGCTCATCACACAAATAAATGCCCTTACCGCGATTCGAACCCAGGACTTTCTTGCTTCGTAGGCAGGGTCACTACCAACTAGGCTAAAGCGGTCGTCATGACTATGGCTACTACTACTGACTATGGACGGCATGACTATGACTACTGACTATGGACGGCTTTCGATTTGTTTAAGATTGTCCTCTAATATGTATTATGTATGAATGAATTATTATTTATACGCTTCTCGCACCGCGCAATTACCGTAGGAAACGACTCGGCTAAGTAAACGGTATGTGATGTCACATCGGAAACTATTGCGTAGTAGAACTACATAATGCGTTGGAAAATACTACGTGGTACAGTACATTTTTTCTACTACCTCTACTACCCTCAAACGGATAGGTAAATATTCAACACGAGCGCTCAGTAATGAACTAATGAATGATGTAACACAAAACATCTAACTGGAAAACGAAAAGTCTAATATCTATCGTCTGCTTACAACGTGTGGCCATGCCGAGACATGTCATGGACTTCTTGGAGAGACAAGCCCTTATTCATTTATTCATAAAACCTGTGTTAGCGAAAATCTGTTTTGTTCCTTTCTCACAAACAAATAACTTATTGACAAATACAAACACAATTTAATGTCAAAGTTACAGATAAAGAGAAAACATATTAATTTTAACGGCATCGTAGCTAAAATAGGTTTGATCAACTTTTATGAATAAGGCCATTAGTGTAATGGTTAAGATGAAGAAAGGGCCTTGAAGAAGAAGTCTAACCATACGGATATCCGATTAAGCTACGCTTTTTACAAAGCAGCCAACAGGACGAAGTAGAGAGATAATTATATAAAAAAATCCTCAGCTGTGTGGAACCGAACAAAAAGTAGGAATTAGATAGATAGCTCGTAGACTAAGTGTAAAATCAATGAGAAATCAAGTAATGCTTTTACTTATGTTTGCGTAGTTTTGGCTTATTCTTGTGCTACGACAAATCGTTGCTACGGCGTAGCACATAGCGGGCAGCTGTGCCAGGGGATGGAGCATCTAACTCTATTAGGATTAAATTAATTGGAAAACTAACCTTAGTTGAGAATTCGTGATTGTATACTAACAACTAAGTTTTCCAATTAATTTAATCCTAATTAAAAAAATAATTGAAAAATTTAATAACACGATTCATAAACCATAGGAAAAAAGTACGAAATTGACACACTTGCGGCCACACACGATTAGACAATATGAATATCAATTTATTTGTATAGGTACTTACTATTTAATTGTTACTGCTGCGCCCGCGTTTTACGAAAAATGAGGGTAGATATATCCCATATCATCTGGAAAGTCCATACTATACAAATAATACTATAATATATATATAATTTATTTTTATTTAAATTGTATTTATAACAATAGATTAGCATACCTCTATTTAGATACAACTTACAAAGTCACAAAAGTTTGTTGTGTTGTGTACCCTACCTAGTATTTACTAACTACTTCGCTAATCTGAAGAATAATATAGAGGGTCTAATTTTACTGAATATTCAAAAGCACAATTTTCCTTCGTTGTTGCAAGTAAACAGCATGTGTAATTTTAAAAACACATTAAAAGATCACGAATACACGAACGTACGTGATACCGGTCTCGATTCGCTATCTCCGCACTTTCGGATAATGGATTCATTTGTATTCCGGTTGCAAGTTAGGTCCGTAACGAACATCGAGGGAGCTGACGCTCAGCGTACAATTACCAGTGTTAATATTTACCAACTGACGCCAAGGACTAATTGTTTCTGCTGCCAATACTTAGCTGAGTGAGCGTGCATCACGCGTCAACTAAGATCGAGGCTTTGTCTCAAGCTACTAAATTGAGCACGTTACACTAAGCCAGTGAACTTTGACCGACTCGAAATGGAAGCTAACTGAGCCAATTTAAATATGTATAGTGGTTTTGGATCCGACACTTGATCACACTATGACCTGAGGTTACGCGTCAAAATTTTATATCCTAATTGTGGACTAAAACTACTCTTTTCCTTGAAGCGCACTAACTGGTATTTAAAAATAATAGGTACAGCGGAAAAACGGTCAAGCCTCAATTAGATTAATTACTTTTCCATCTCAATCGCATTTCAATGTGCCTCGCTCGTTCTGACACGTTAGCTGGGTGCGTATGGGGCACAAAAGTGATAAACCACCCAGTCCACACTGGTTCCTCGCCCATACTAAGGTGCGTCAAAAATACAAAACATGTGATATTGCCAAATTTATTTCGTTAAGACTACTTAAACGAATACACATACCTATTTGAATGAAAAAATACTTCGTTTATAAATGGCTTTATTTGCTCCATACACCGTGTTTCGTAGCACCCCGTGCTGGGAAGAAAATACATCGGCGTAGCACCTTAATTACTCGAAAAGTCGGATTAGAGCGGATTATTTCTGAATTGAATCGTATAAAGTAAGCTTTTACCTAACGGTTAATAATAATATCGACCGGGGGAAAAACCGGGATGTGTTTTGAAAGTCAACATGTAATTAACGTAAGTAAAATATTTGTGTAAAAATATTCTGCTTGCGTAGCAGCTAACTTATAATAATGTAAACCAATATTTCAAATATTTTTATATGACAAATAATTGTACATACCTTGGGTCTGAATATCCATCACACAAAAAGTTCACGGGAATTATAATAATCCCAAGATATAGGGAAAATAACACGTGGTAATTACGTGAGTCACTGATAGGGCGATAGCGAACTGCAGACGCTTGCACTTTGAATGCCGATATTGGAATGAAATAAATTAGCTAATTGCACTTACCCAGCCAACTCCTTGCACTGCGTAAATTATAATTAATATTGTAGATTGTTCTCCTCTCGCACAGCACCGCGGCGTCAGTTGTATCTACTGGCCCTACCCCGCTGATTGCAAAATTGGACTGACTGTCGGTGACCGCCGCTTTGAATTGTAATGACCGCAATGTAACGAGATGGCATTCAAATAAGTCGGACATTGACCGTTAATTCGTGATTTTCTAGCGTTGTTCCCGGTTGTGCCCTATACGAGCCCGGGGTCCGCTTTGACACCGTGACAATAGATGGAACTATAGTAATGGAAAACTAAATTCATTTTGTATACAGGGTGGGCCCTGTAACTGGAGCAAAAAATTAAACGGTAGATTATTAAGCTTGTGAACAATTATTTCGAAGTGGTTATATGCGAAAAAAAAAAAATTTTTTTTGAATAAAAAAATCTTTAAAATAAGTTTACTTGTATTTTTTTACTCTTCTGGAGTGCTATGAGTAACTTTTTATTTTAAAAACACAAAAAAAAAGGAAAAAAAATGAAAAAATCACAAAACTATCTGTTGAACACAAAAATGCAAAAACTATTATGACTCATTACATGATGTTACCTCAAAATCTGCATTGACTGCCGTGATATGATCTCGTGGTGCCAAGATACATTACTTGGAGGTCATAACTTTAGATCAAAATTTCTCCGTAACCAAAAATTTTGAAAGTGAATGATACACAAGGGGTTACTGCAAATGCTCTAAGGAAGCCTCCTTTTGAATATTTGCTCGTGTTACAGGGCCCACCCTGTATTTAATGCAATTACGCCTGCTAACGATATTTATAAAAGGCTCCGGATTCGGAGCCTAAATTTTTCAATTTTTCCTTTAATTTGAAGTTTATAATGGAAAACTAGGCAATATCACATCCATGTCACAAGATACACGATATTACGATCTGTCAAAAAAAAGCTGTATATATGATGCACAATTTGTAGTCGCCGCTTAAATGAAGAAATGTAGATAGTGCTGACATTTTTAAATAAAAATATAATTTACTTTCTAACTTCATTAAGTTGACACAAAAATAATTTATTTTAGCTAGGGAGCCTTTTAAAGCGATGATGAACAAAGTCAGTTCACAATTGAAATTTGAACTCAACAGCTTAATTAAATTATTTAAATGAATATCTGTGAAGATAACCAAAAAATTGTAGAAATATTTTTATTATGAGAAAAATATATTTGCTAAAATAGGTTACTTTAAGTGGCATCCGTCCATAGTACTTCCATGTCTACAAGGCGTACTATTTAAGTATCCAAAATAACACTTTAATTCAGACAATAAACTACAATTTACAGCAGAATTACGTTATTGCTGTAGTCGGCATTCATTTAAAAAAAACCGGCCAAGTGCGAGTCGGACTCGCGCACGAAGGGTTCCGTACCATTATCTATAAAAAATTTTATTTTATTCTGTTTTTATATATACTATATACTAACCCTATTACTAAGACTCCGCTGTCTGTCTGTCTGTTTGTCTGACTGTCTGTATGTCTGTCTGTCTGTCACCAGGCTGTATCTCACTGATACCGTGATAGTTCCAGTTGAAATTAATCCGCTATAACAACAAATACTAAAAACAGAATAAAATAAATATTATCTCCACTTATAATAAATCTCTAAATTAAAAAAAGAATCAGCCAGTTTGAAACTAAACTTTCTGCGGTTCGAATGTTCTCAGCATCCCATGGACGGAAAAATATGAAACATTTTATATAGGTACATTATTATTTCAGCTGCAACTTAGGATAGTTTTTATCCGACTACGACAATTAATTTATTTTCCGTAATATACGACTTCATTTAATTTTTCATTTATTATTCTTAAAGTATATCGCCGCCACATCTGTCAGCTAAAAGAAACGTCAAAATCACAGACTAATAAGCAATACTACGGACAAAATGGCGGAATTTCTTTGCCTTTCTTTCGCCTATTAATAATTTTAATCCCGTCTACGATATACATTGACGAGACACATAGGTACCAAAAGCAAATATAAAATTAATCGATTTTGATATGCGAACTTATATGCGCAAATGTCGAATTAAGGCGTAATTTCTACAAATGTATTAACAAATTCGAACAATATAAACTTGGTTTTTTTTGAATGGCACGCGCGCGCGCTCTTTGCGTATTCAGCCAAACCACGAAAACTGAAACTCGAAGTTCGTATAATCTGCATTCCTGTCATTTGTTAGTGCGATAGAGATAGAGATACCCGAATATTTTCGAATTCCGAAGTTCGTGGTTTAAAAGAAAATACGGATGTCGGATAGATCTAAATTAATATTTTATGTGTGAATATGGTTAAAATTATTTGGAAATACTATTGTTGTTATTGTTTTAGTATATTTGACTAGCTTTAAGTTTAATATTGTACGTCCGAAATGGGCAAGCTGTTGGACTTTATTCTACCCAAAACAACTAAATGTACACAGTTCTGACAATAAAGAAATCTTATTTTATCTTATCTTATCGAAAATAGGGATGTAGACACTAAACAAAATAATCATAATGTTGTAAGTATTATCTCGAAAAAAAACAACGCAAAATGCTATACTCGTATAGGTAATCACTAAGTTATAAGTGTATAAAGTTTAAAGAGGGGTTTGTTGCGTCTCTTTTCCGCAAAACGCACCTTTATAATGAAACGATTGTTTTGTACTATGACGCTCGAGGATCGTGACGTCACGGTCCCTGATCGTTTTCTCACTCTAACAAGCGACATTAAAACGGTTGTAGCTTCGTAATTTTTTGAGATATTTGAATGAGTTTTTCGTTTCTTCTTTCTTTTAAAGTGAGTCTACAGCTACAACTCTATTTGGAAGACAAGCGGAAAGAACCCATACTATCCATACTAATAATCCATACTTCCATATTAATATTATAAATGCGAAACTGTGTCTGTCTGTCTGTTACCTCTTCACGCCTAAACCGCTGAACCGATTTAGATGAAATTCGGTATACATATAGTTTGAGCCCCGCGGAAGGACAAAGGGTAGTTTTTATATCTGAGGGGCTGAAATTGGGGGTGGAAATTTGTATGGAGCTACTTAAATCGCTGCACCGATTTAGATGAAATTTGGTATATTAATAGTTTGAGTCCCGGGGAAGGACATATAATAGGTTTTATCCCGGAAATCATCCCCTAAGGGGGTGAAAGGGGGGGGGGGTGAAAATTTGGATGTAATCTATTTTGATGAAATTTGGTGTAGATATAGGTTAAGTCCTGGGAAAGGACATGGGATAGTTTTTACCCCAGAAATCACCCCCCAAGGGGATGAAATTAGGGGTGAAAATTCGGATGGAACCCATTTTAATACAATTTGGTATAGAGATAGCTTGAGTCCTGGGAAAGGACATAGGATAGTTTTAGTTCTGGAAATCACTCCCTAAGGGGGTGAAATGGGGGGTGAAAATTTGGATGAATCCCGTTTAGATGAAATTTGATATAAAGGTCGTTTGAGTCCCGAAGAATGATATTAGATAGTTTTTATCCCGAAAATCATTCCCTAAGGGTATGAAATAGGGGGTGAAAGTTTGGATAAAATCCATGTACCTAGATGAAATTTGGTATAGAGATAATTTGAGACCTTTCGAAGGATATAGAATAGTTTTTGCCTCGGAAATCATCCCTTAAGATGGTAAGTAGAAGTTTGTTTGCATTATATTTTCTAAGTATAAGTTTTACGCGGACGAAGTCGCGGGCAACAGCTAGTATATAATAGTTTTACTCTTTGAGTACGGAACCCTAAAAAACACAAATCTCAAACATTTTATATTATAGCGCTTTAACAATAATTATATAGACCAGAATAAAATTATATTTGGCCGACAGTCACATCCAACCCATTTCAGCTACAAAGGCAAACAAACGCCTTTATTATTAAGTGCTCTACCCTACAAGGTTTGAACTTCCAATGTTTATTTATAAACACCATTCTCCAAACAAATGAACGCGGTTAAATAAAACAACTCCCAGCGGGAAACATCTTGTACCTATTGTAACGTGCCTTATCACAAAAGTACCTTAAATTAAGCGAACACAAGACAATAATATATTTATCTTGAGGGTTCATTACGAAAGAACAGTTAACAAAGGACGCTATTCTTAACGCAACGAGATTTACACAAAAGACGCCGAAGGAGTGGTAATGCCACGAGTAAACAGACAAATATTTTATCAATTGACGACCTCTGTAGCCTAGTTGGTTAGTGACCCTGCCTACGAAGCCGGAGGTCCCGGGTTCGAATCACGGTAAGGGCATTTATTTGTGTGATGAGCACAAATATTTGTTCCTGAGTCGTGGATGTTTTCTATATATTTAAGTATTTATTTATCTATATAAGTATGTAGGTATATCGTAGATTAGAACCCATAGTACAAGCTTTGCTTACTTTGGGACTAGGTTGAATTGTGTAAGATTGTCCCCAAGTATTTATGTACTTATTTATTTACTAAATTATGGTTTGAAATTATTTACGAGGGTCTTTATGAAAACCTCTATTATTTATAAGGGGAAACTGACAAAAGGCCTCGAGCTACATTCGAACCTGCGAACCGTACGGCTACCATAACAAGCGCCCCGCGAAAAATGCGACAAAACACTCTTTAGTATGTGTGTCTTGCAGCACGAGACGGGAAAATCTACCCTATTATTTCTAATTTTCATATTGGAGTGAGCCAGGTGTCACTGAAAATAATAGGGGTGTAGACACTAAATAAAATAATCCATATTGTGGCATTTTCTCGAAAAAGGATTAAAAATGTAGTCAAATGGAGAAAAAAGCAACGCAAGAGGTTAAATAATCACAAAGTTAATAAACGTCCAACGTTTTAAGAGGGTATGTTCTGTCCCTTTTCCGCAAAACGCACCTTCAAGAAACAATTGTCATTTACTATGACGCTAGACGATCGTGACGTCACGATCCCGGAGCGTTTTCTCTCTCTAACATTTGACATTAAAACGGTTGTATAGCTTCGTAATTTTTTGAGATATTCGAATGGGATTTTCGTCATTGGGCATATTTTTTTGCCTTCTTTCTTTTGAAGTAATAATAATTTTTGAGTCTACACCCCTATTGCGCGTGACGCAACTGGCAGCAAGGTGTGCTAGCCCTCCTGTCAAATTCAAAATTACACACTCGTACATAAAGTGCACTGTACCATTACCAACATAACTGCGGATAACATTTTTTTAGCCCGTCCTGTCGAACGACAAAAAAACTTATAGAGAGGTATTGTATGCAAAGGCAAACTTTTCCAAAATCAGCTGCGATATTACGCAGCAACATAGAAGTTGGCGGCTTTGAAGACTGTTTGTGGCTTTTTATACACCGTCTGAAAGAATTTCTTGATAGCTTTGACATAATTCTTTTGCCAGGCCTAATTACTAAAGTACTCAGAAGTACCTTTCAAGTTTCATAATGTACGTCAAAACACGTTTATTTTACAATGCAAAACTGCAGTTATTAATTAACTTGACGGTAATGGCACTCTTGACATGGCTTAAATTCGAATAAGGAAAAATCCTCTTAGTTTGAATTTAACCCATATTGCTTTGACATGAAGTGCCCATGTATATGTACATACTAGTATAGCACAGCGTCGATCACTCGCACGTTTACCTTATTTGTTGTGAGTAAATCTTACTTTCATTTATACCTCATGTTATTTTATTGCTGCTGGCGGATGCAGCAAAGATAAGGTAAGGGTAAGATATTTAGGGGGTTAAGAGATAGGGTATGCAATGGTTGACAATATAACTTCTTCACCGTATGTTTGTAATCATGTAACGATTGATATAATTCATGTTTTGCATGAATTATAGTGTTATGATTATTAGCATAATCATCCTCCTAGCGTTATTCCCCGTTGTGCCCCAAAGGGCCGCGGGGTCCGCTTTGATTATTAAAAAATAAAGTAAATAAATCTAGCCAAACCCGATCAGTGCCATATAGTAAGAATACAGACATGCATAACTTACCATTTTTTTTTAAATTAAGTCATGTAAAAGAATTAAATGTCAAACGTGTGTAACTGTAAATATGTCCTTGCTAGGTTTGTTCCATTTGTGTGAGTATTAATACCACACTGTATAAAGTTAGTGTAGGTAGTTAGTTGAACTCCCTTCGGGGCCCAACTTAGGAAGTAATGAGTACAGTGAAGAAAACAACAGGCAATCTGCTCATTCTACGCGACATTTGTCTCCTCCGCGTTACAAATTATAGGTATAATTAATTGCTAAACGTGTTTAATGCTTAGAGTACGACAGGTGGCAAGATACACAAATTAATATTCAGCCTCGAGGTATACCTATCGTGGGGCCACACCTGCTGTGTTGATTCAATCCATATTATCTAAACAGAGCGCACTATGTTAAGGCGCGAATGCTGTCTTATGCAAATTATTACAGTGTCCAGCCATAACTGATTATCAGTTTACTTTGAAAACAACTTAGTTACCTGTCATAGCTCATTTACACGTCTTCGAATTCTCTTTTCACACCTCTCATTCAGAAAAGTAAGTTTTGGTACCCGACGAGAGGGAGCAAAATGCTACTTTTCTGCTCAAGCTACTTTTTTAATTTATTCATTTGTAGCATTTACGCAATGTGCCAATAGCACTAAAACTTTCTTATGATTTATTTTTTTGATGGTGTATGCATTTGAAATCTGCACTAATTTAGTGGCGTTAGCACCAAAAGGCATAAGCCATGGCTGCGGTTTTCTTTATGGTTCTGGATTGCAATTTGATAAACAATTAATGTTTTTTACGCGCTGGTTGCGATCTTGCGATACGTTAATTCAGCACGTTAGAATGCGAGCGTAAAAAATAAAACTACTTTTATCAAATTGAATACGAAACGTAAGTCTCTGATCGACCCCCATAGGTTCAAAACAATTCAGAAACGTAGGTAAGTAGAACAGCTTACAAACGCAAATGTGACAGTGTTATGAATATTAAAGCTTCGGTGCGCTGAATGTTTCATATCTATTATTCATCATGAATGTATTATGCAACAAAATGTCCATGGCACAGTATTCTAAAACGACCAAACATTATACAATAATAACCTGTACTTTGTGTAATACTTAATTAAACATTCAATCGTGGTTTAAAATTCAGAATGTAAAAGTACCTACAAAAGAAATTGCTACCGCTCAGTTTTAATAGTTAATTGATGCAAGAAAGACGATGTGTCCTGAGGTGTAATTTTTCCGTTTAAACAATTACACACGCATCTACCTACCTAACGTACGTATGAAGGGAGCATTTTCAAAAACGTAAAGTTTTGACCTTATGTACATGCCTCTATTTCATTTTCGAGTTCTTCTAACGGGTTTGGTCAAACATTTGAACGAGACAGAAAGTGAAGAGGACCGGGTTTTAACGATTGCAACAAGAAGGAAAGACCTTAAAAATAGTTTAATACCCAAATTTAATATAGTAAAACATTCCCCGCATTACCAGGCTGTAGTTAGTGGCTGTACATCTTTTCAACAAATTACCGGTAGAGTTTAAACATATCTACTCCAATTAATGTGTTCAAGCGTAAATTACAGGCTCTTCTTGTTATGTTATGAATTTGTAAACGACATGTAAAATTATTACGATTCTAGATTTAATATAGCATGACATGTTTATTGAGTATTAATATTGACTTCTAAGTATTAAATTGTTTTGTGAATGACTTATTAAGTTATTATAAAATTATGACTATTGTTATATGAATTGGAATTACCTATTATAAATTATTAATATTGTAGATTTAATTTATGCATGACATGTTTATCTTCTTCTCTTACTTAAGAGCTAGGCTTTTGTCAGTGTAGCTTTTGAGCTTAGTAGGCCTTTGGGCCGTAAGCTTGTAGCCACCGTCATTGTATATAAAAAAAAACTCTTTGACATTTCGATACGACCCAACATCAACCATCTTTATAATATGTTTGTAGCTCATGTTTATCTAATCCGACTAATTTTAGAATTAAAAATGTGTATCTTGTCAGTACACCTGAATGCGTTTATAATTCTCTCTCGCTTGCTCTTACACGTACTTTTGCGAAAATAAACGATTTCACCGGAACCCGAATATTTTTGTCGGACTGTAGTCCGAGAGCTCTTAGAAAAGTATTTGAGTATCCTATATTAGGATTGTAGATATTGGAGAAACATGCGTGTATGTATTATTAGATCTATGGTACTTACTCGTAATTATGTTGGAGCAATATGAATCATTGTAATAAGTTAATTGACAGGCTAATAATAATAATAAAGGTCAGATACAATATGATGATGATGATGATGTCCTCCCAGACGCATCCGTTGACGGCGACATCCTGACAAATTGTTTTTTAAAGATAAATATGAATAGCAATATCACTACATAGTATAAAACAAAGTCGCTTCCCGCTGTATGTCTGTCTGTCCCTATGTATGCTTAGATCTTTAATATTACGCAACGGATTTTGATGCGGTTTTTTTAATAGATAGAGTGATTCAAGAGGAAGGTTCATGTGTATAATACATGTATGTGTTATAGGTATAAACCCGTGCGAAGCCGGGGCGGGTCGCTAGTAATATTATATAAGTTAAATATAATAATAAAGGTCAGATACAGAAGATGGTACTCCAGCTGGTCGATCACGTAACACATTGTACGCACGTTACGTAGATCTTAATGTCAAATTTTATATGGAAAGATGAAAGTTGGATTGTCCTAACGCGCGTTCGGCTTCACCCCCCGTTGCCCCTATATCAAGTTGCCATATTTTAATGAAACGCTAATAATTATGATGTTTGATGTAATGATTAAAATCGTATAATTTAATATGCAATTATTAAAAATGCACCGAACAAAAAATGTTTGTTAAAACAAAATTCTACTATTTGATTAGCTGAAAAGAATATGATTATAAAGTTCATGAAATTGAGTTTTTGTGAAACAGGTTTCTTTGAAGTAAATAGACTTGATACAATAATATTCTTAATAAAAATACATGGACCGATGCAGATGTTATATGACAATTTAGAGTGATTATGTTTCTCCTACGTTATGAGGACTTGTAAGTGAGAACATTTTGTTTATAAAAAAAATTGTTTACTGTATTTACAATTTTGAAGCAGTATTTAAAAAATACGTCCCTACTCTTGCTTTCAATAATCTTGTGTAAATATTTTTTTTCAAAATTCATACCGATTTGGATTTCACACTTCATTCTTTCATACTCATGTACCGGGCATTCTGTCATTATATGTTCTCTTAGTTTTTCGCGTTACATATGCATGATGGGTTATCCTTGCACTTGAACCTATTCAAGTACGAGGAGAACCCGCCATAGCCCGTCTTCAACTACGTTAGCACCCCTGTCGGCTTTATTTTGCGCACTAACTTGTATGCCGTTATTGCATCCGGGAAGAATATCTTCGTTACGGAGGCCATTGAACCAGTTCCGTATGTCCCAGCTCACTCACCGACCGTTTCCTCTCGTATGAAGTGTTTGGCGAATGAGATGGGACATCGGTCGTATTCCAACTCCCTCCGTGTTGAAGCCGCTGCTGCCTTTGCTAGCTCAACCGCACGCTCGTTGCCGGGCAGTCCTGCATGTGCTTTGACCCAGTTTTGCCAAACGAAGACACAGTTTTGCCCTGGGCCACAGCGGATTTTATGTTCTGCCTAGATTCGAGCGCCAGGCGGTGGAGCGAGTCCCGGCTTGCCAGCATCTCGAGCGCAGATCTCGAGTCGCAGAAGATGCCGAAACTTGCCTCTCTTCTCTTAACTACCACTTGAGCTGCCCTGTGGATGGCCAGAAGTTCAGCCTGGGACACGGCGAGTGTAATTTTGATGGCTTTGTCTTCACTCCGATTCCACCGTCAATTTTGCTGCCGTCTGTGTAGATTTGGGCATCCTGCACCACATAGAAGTTAATTAATGTAGGTTCATATCTACATTACATAACTCTAATGAGTTCATCAATGTTATTATCTAAGTTTAAGTAAAATTTAAGATTAAAAAAGGTTTAAGATTAATTAGTAGAAAATAGACAGACCCCAAGACAGAGGTATTTTTCTCAAACCAATTATCAGCAAAATACGAGAACCCAGAAAGTCAAAAGGTTATAGAAACAAATAGAATTTTCAAAAGCGACAGATGAGTCTTTAAATTATTTGAAGAGGTCTTTTATGTAAATTTACGACGTTCATTAGTTTAGCTGAATACGAGACTTTTTTGAAAGAAGCGGCGAAGGCACTAATTGTAAGGATCCCCTAATTTGTCACCAGAATATTTTTGCTGAAAACATTTTAGTCAAACATCTTGTAAGATTTAGGCAATCCGATTTTGTTCAATACTTTATTTTGTAAATCTTGGCGCAAATAAAGTTTATAGGGAACAATTCGTATGGTATTCGTACAAAAGTTTTTCGTACTACATTACTTCTAAAAACTTTGCAGTCAAAGTCAGGGCATTGTTGTATGCAGTCGAATCACGCGCATAAAATGTGTGAGTCTGTGTGTTTCAAATAGGTATTTATTGCAGTTTCGCATTATAAGTTTTGTATGAGAATTTAAAACGCTAACTTTAGCTAGTCATAGCTATTTTATTTATGAATTTATTCATGGCAAATAAAAAATAATAATAATAATAACATTCAATATTGTTGTAACGCAAATGTAGTCCAAAACATTAACCTGTTTATGAGAAATGCGCCGAAATGTTTAGGTTAGTGCAATTATATTTAAGAAGATTTTATCATAATTTTAAATTTAATACATCTCGACAAGCGGGTGTCTCATCACATGACCGATGAAGCCGAGGTTTTCCTTAGAGAATACAGTTTGGGGTTCTTCAAAAAAGGAGTGTATAAATTCTTAAAGGATCGGCAATGCACATGTAACACCCCTCGAGTTGCAAGCGTCCATAGACTACGGTGAGCGCTTACCATCAGGTGGGCCGTAAGCTTGTTTGCCACTGACGTGTCCAACGTGGTATATAAATATGCCCACGGGCGCTGCAAGAGGCTCGTAACGTCAGGATGAATTTTGTATGCCTTGTGGCAAAACACAGTGAGACATGTTTTTTTGATACCCTACCATACCTTGTATACCTGTGTATGACAAATAAATTATTTGAATTGAATACATAACTAGCTTCTGCCCGCGACTTCGTCCGCGTGGAACTCGTTTATATCGTAGCTCAATACAAACGTTCACCCCCATTTCAGCCGCTTAGGGGATGATTTCCGGGATAATAACTATCCTATGTCCTTCCCCAAGACTCAAACTATCTCTATACAAAATTTAATCTAAATCGGATCGTTTTGTTTATGGGTCATTATTGCGTCGCTCATGATTTAATTAAATAATCAAATTAAAATTATAAGCTGCCTGACTGGCCCGTGTAGAAGTTAATATTTTCTGTTAGCTTTATGTTTTTTTACCAAAATTTGCACGGTGCTGGTTAATTAGTGGTAGCAACCTCGCTCACAGCTGCTGATAAATGGTACCAATTGCGGCCGAGTTATGAACGTCGTTTATTTTTAGCCAGGAAAACCCTGCCCTCATTTCTTTATTTTATTTCAGGCGTTATAATGACTGGAGCAAAAATCCTTAATAGAAAATTAGGACATGACTCATTCCACGCCACGCCGTACCTAGTTGAAACCTAATGTGTAGCGAAAAGCGCCTGTGATTGACGCTATGAATAGAATGGGTTAAGGGGAGTAGCTACGCCAGATGATTGTTTTTGCAACGCTAGAGCTCTAAAATGAGCTACTGATATTTGTTGGATTATTGAACTTGTAATGCAATCATTAATCTATCACATCGAGGTATCTAACCTTAGTTGTATTCAACTTCAAACTTGAGTCTACTTATTATTTTCTTCAGAGCTGTTTACTATGTGACAGGTCCCAGACGTGATGGCTTCCTGGTGTTGATATAAAACGTTTATTAAAGGATTCTATTAATTATCATTCGTTTTATTGAACGAGGGAGCGAAGCGATCTAGGTTCTCTGCTTCAGGCTTGGCGTCGAGACCCTTGGTCCGTGGGGTCCCAGTGCGCTTGAGTTATTTTCTCAAACATGCAATGAAATATTCTCTTTACATTCCTTATAATATACTCGGAAGTATCCTTTTTCAGGCGCAGCATCTCGACGCGGCCTGAAATGTTATTTCATACAACTTTTCAGGCCTAGGCCTGCAAAGTAACTTTTTAATTTTCATTCCAATATTTGTGGCACAGCATCACGGCATTCAGCTATGAAAATAAGTTTGATTTGAGGATTTTTATTTATTTATTTCATTGCATGTATGAGAAAAACACTATACATGCCTCGGCGTGAAAACAGATTCCCGGCCTCGTATCTCTATCCTCTAGTCTATACCTACTTGGCCGGAAATCCGTGTTTTCCCGGCCTCTGATAAAATGTCCTATTGCGGAAATCGCGGAACGTCTGGTTGATGTAACTTGTGACCGAAGAGCTGGCGGCTTTCTCGCGCAACGCATCAGCATGGCAATTCAGCGAGGAAATGCCGCTAGCATCCTCAGCACATTGCCTTGAGGGCCTTTAAATAAGTTATAATTTAATTTAGTTAATGTCAATTGCCATCTTGCATATACTTTAGAAAATAAATGTATTTGTCAATTTTAACTTAATGTTAAGTGACTAAATGCGTGTATATTTAGTTGTAACTTATTACTATTATTTATCTTAGTATATTACCGAGTAGTTTTAAGCCTTACCTAGTCATAATAATGATTCTACTTATGCAAAATAATAAATCTCTTCACAACGTCAAGGCTGTAAGAGAGTCAACCTTACGTCATAGATAAACCTTTTTAACCGACTTCAAAAAAGGAGGAGGTTCTCAATTCGTCTGTATTTTTTTTATTTTTTTATGTGTGTATGTTACGCGATATCTGGGTAATTTATGAACCGATTTGAATTTTTTTTCTTTGTTTGAAAGCATATACTTCCAGATTGGTCCCTTTGTCACCAAAATCCAGTTCTTATGAGGGAACTCTTCAAATTTTATAGGCAAACTTGAAGCAATTTGGCTACTGATTTGAAGTCGGTTGAAACTTTGTTTTGAAAGTACAATTATAATAAATACACTGGCCTGCAAAAGAAGGTATAACACTCATAAACGATGACTAAAACTTTTATACCTTATTTTGCAGACCAGTGTAGCTACATCCTCGTTTATGTATTTTATTATTAGACTGACAAAGAAAGCCAATTTATTTGAGGATTTAAATGACTCGAACGTCTACTTTTCGAATTATAGTCCATCAAATTCTTGTAATTTTCAAGCGTCATTTCTGTGTTTATTTATTTCATACGCTACCCATTATAATACATAATTATGACATCCCATAAACTCACAGACGAGTGGCAATTTAGATGAAAAGTGGTGTATCCTATGCCCCTAATTTTAAGCTTCGGAAAATGTAGGTATATGAAGAGATTCTACCAGTTCATAACTATCCAACTTGTTGCTACAGATCCACATATGAATTTTACGACGCTCAAAAAGAAAATTATTAGGGTACATATTTGCAAACGCTCGAAAAACATTTTTCTAAACGAAAACTATCAGCAGTCCTATAATTTACACGTATATTTTACAAATTAAAATCTCATTAAAACTTGATTTCACATTCATGAAATTAATTAAAAATGTTTAAACACCTTCAAAAGTCTAAAAATCAGTAAAGCCACAAAATTCAGCGCAAATTGAAAAACGTTCGTTATCGTGTTTAAAAATGTTTTTCACGTCAGACACATAATATACAAGTATTAGCAGCGGAATGACGCTTGAGATAGAACTCGAGCCAGCCCTCTCTCGTTAAATTTTCACATGCACTTGACGGCCCGACCTGGCTTACGTTAATTATGAAATCTCATTTGAGAGGGAACCTACACGTTTGAGTAATGGGTTCTGAAATGAGAAGTGTTCGACGAGGATAAAAGTTTAACCGGCTGACAGGCTCACCGGCGACACGGGCATTCAAGCGTTGTGAGTTAGAACAATTTCATCAAAACTGCCTAATTCAGTAAGAATCATGGAACTTTTGTGATGTTGTAAAATTTGTAAAGGTACATAGATTCGTCATACAGGCATCAAGGTTTGCTTCTTTCTCCACCTGTCTTAATACACCTCGGCGCAGCTGGATGGGTCTAGTTTCCTGATCCTGTACTTGGCCGGTCATAAGCGCAGCGTCATACAGACATCTCAACAGTGCGAAGCGCCAGTCAACATGGTTTCCGAACCGCCCAGGTATCGATGGAGTCGAAGACTTTATTCTGTTGTGATACTATCCTATCCCGCAGCTCTGTTGTTTTTCAGCTGATGTATTCTAATCTCGCCTACGTCAACTTTCGGACGGTCATCCGTGTAGTGGCGGATCAGAAATTAATATATACCTACTTGTTAATATTATTCTTTATTCCAGAGTGGTTCCGAACGCGCGTTAGGACAGTCCAACTGTTATTTTTAACCGACTTTTTATTGAAGTCACTCAATTCGTTTGTATTTTTTTTTGTGTGTTTGTTAATGAACCGATTTGAAAATTATTTTCTTTGTTCAAAAGCATATACTTCCAGATTGGTCCCGTTGTCACCAAAATCCAGTTCTGATGATGGGATCCTGGAGAAATCGAGGGAGCTCTTCAAAATTTATAGGCAAACTTGAAGCAATTTGGCTACTGATTTGAAGTCGGTTAAAACTTTGTTTTGAAAAGTAAATTATTCCATGTAAAATTTGACAGTTAGATCTACCTAACATGCGTACAATACGTTACGTGATTACCCCTCTGAAATAAACACCTTAATTATTTTTAATCTAATTGGTGTTGTGCCTTATTGCTACTTATAGACGTGTAATTATTACTACGCTAGGCATAATGTACCTATACACTACAATAAACTCTCATCTATTCCGTTCTGATATACTCAGTTTAATTTTATTATGTATCATGGATACATCATGATTGTTAAATTTCAAATAAAAGGAAAAAGTTAAAAATTGTATGCTCAGAGCCGGATTCGAACCGGCTACCACATTCATACATGGCCCGTCGCTACTAAGTAACCAACTGAGCTATCGGAACAAGCTGTCTCGGCCACTAAATCTTTCAATCAATTCCTTCTTACATCGTCTTAGGGAGGTGTAGCGACATCAACCTAGAAGACTTAAGGCTTCTTAACGGCACCAACGTCTCAAATTATATTGAGAAATCGTCAGTAACGATGCGCCATCCTATTCGAAATAAATACTGTACAGTGCTAATGAAATTTATAAATCTCAAATTAAAGGAAAAAATTAAAATTTTGTGTTCCGAGCTGGACTTGAAACGGCGCTTTTTTTTTTTTTTTTCCTTTCTTTTGAAATTTATAATTTTTTATAGCAGCGTTACTGCTTAATACAAAATTAATCATGATTGTTGTTTTAGAAAGCACGTTTACCACATGGTAACGTAATTTATTTATTTTTTTATTTAATCGTATGGAATATATTATTTTTGGCCTTTTGGGTTTGTCACTCTTTAGTACCACCCAGGGGACACGTGCAGGGTTGTGGTAGGTAGCTCCTGCGGACGCGAGTGACAGTTTTCCCCCCTTTGTCAAGTGAGTGGGCAACTCGACTGTTAGAGGTTCTTAAGCCGCCCGAAGGCCTCTAACTCGGCTTAACGACTACTGTCATAGACAGCAACTGGGATCAACTGCTTAGCGTGCCTTCCAAAGCACGGAAGCGCTCATTTATAGTAACCACTCAAACAGGCGGTCACCCATCCAAAGACTGACCCCTGCCGTCTTTGCTTGACCTGCGTTATCGTTTCCGATACGCAGGCGCCGCCGGGCTATGAACGCTCAAAGCGGTAACGTAATGAAAATTGTTAAGCTTCTTTTAAGGTTCTGTATGTACACTTCGCAGAACCAGTGGATGAATCCATCATTGAGCTAATTTCCAGATTGTTAGTATTTTGCGTTTATAAATATTTGATATAGGTGATGATGTGCTGATAGTCTTAAAACGTAAACACTCACCTTTAGAGACTGTGCACTGTACCTGTATTTTGCAACTAACAATTTGATTTC
This sequence comes from Epinotia brunnichana, assembly GCA_963854355.1. Taxonomy (NCBI): domain Eukaryota; kingdom Metazoa; phylum Arthropoda; class Insecta; order Lepidoptera; family Tortricidae; genus Epinotia; species Epinotia brunnichana. The sequence continues at coordinate 11,445,194 of OY977945.1, read as the reverse complement.
AGTTTGGTACCAATCCTATTTCAGTATCAGAGTGCCTACCGCGAAAGGCATTCGAAGTTTCCCCTCTCTGTCATACTTACGAGTTAGTACGTAAGTGCGACAGAGAGAGAAAACTTCGAATGCCGTTCGCGGTAGGCCATCAGAGCTTGTCTATGCTCTGACGCAAATTGAGTGCATGCACAAATAGATCTACATTTAAATTCGTTAAAAACGCTTCCGAAAATTGTGCCCTTCGTGTTCAGTCGTGTATGGAAGCTAAATATATCGCCAATAAATATACAACAATTTTTCAAACTCCGGAGTTAATTAAAACAGATAAATTACCATGTATAACATAAAGCACACTTAAGAAGTCCAATTAATATGCGAGAATTACTTTCAGCAACTCGGAAGACTGATGAAAACGCTCCACTGTACAGCTTCGGTCCGTAATAAATCAATTTTAATTAATCACGATTCATCATGCAACTTTATGGCGTCATTAAAAAGGGTGAAAAATCGAAGGCTTCAATAATTCGGAAACCGGATTGTCGTCTACTTTTTAAAGTCATGTACAACATACATTATTAACGATACTTCTGAAATAATATAGGTAGGTTCAAGATAGGTTTACAGAATTTCAAAATATGTGCCAGTGTTGTGTATCCAAACGGTACTGTAGACTCTAATACAGTTTTTGAGTAGGTATACTTGGTATATTTCAGACATAATAAGTTCTGAAACGTATACATATTTCTAGACCTGTACTTACAGGGTCAAATTAGTTATAAATATTCACAGACTCTATGTATAATTACGCCAGCTGATTTACTAATAATAAAAGTTAAATAAAACCGGCCAAGTGCGAGTCAGACTCGCGCACGAAGGGTCCCGTACCATTATCTATAAATATATTTATTTTATTCTGTTTTTAGTAGTTATAGCGGCAACAGAAATGCATAATCTGTGAAAATTTCAGCTGGAACTATCACGGTATCAGTGAGATACAGCCTGGTGACAGACAGGCGGACGGACGGACGGACGGACGGACGGACGGACAGCGAAGTCTTGGTAATAGGGTCCTGTTTTACTCTGTGAGTACGGAACCCTAAAAATAAAACATCTTATAATTTTATAAGACCTATGCGTTATTAATGATTTTGATTTGATCAATTGTCCCATTAGAGAAACGTGTTGTTTTTGCGTTTTTTTTATTCGATTTTAACACTGGCAGTCAAACATTTGAACAATAAACGTTCGCTCGGAATGCTTCCTAAGCGAGTCCCATTCGCACCAAAGCCTGATTAGTAAACTTGACAGTTATTGTCAAACTTACTGTTGACCGCCACCGCAGGCCGCGCCAGTCTTTGAGAGGCTTTATACGTACCGGGGCGAATCTTGATCCCTATGGCAGCTGTCATCTCCGTACAATTGTACTGAGATGACAGCTGTCAGTCATAGGGATCAAGATTCGCCATGAAACGTGTAGTCGGCTTTGAGGTACCTACTTACCTACTATTTCAGAGATATGACAACGAGTTCATTGTATTTCGTTTTTTAGGGTTCCGTACTCAAAGAGTAAAACGGTACCCTATTACTAAGACTCCGCTGTCCGTCTGTCTGTCTGTCTGTCTGTCCGTCTGTCACCAGGCTGTATCTCAACAACCGTGATAGTTAGACCGTTGAAATTTTCACAGATCATGTATTTCTGTTGCCGCTATAACAAAAAATACAAAAAAAACAGAATAAACATTTTTTTTTTATGTATTTATATATTTTTTTCTTTTACAATCTAACACAAATCGGCTTATAATATAATTCAGTCGATATTGTTCAACCTCGAAATTTCGGGGAGTTTGATGAAATTTGGTACGAATATTCGTTAGGAGCCCTGTTTTCGTCTCCCAAAAGTCCCCGGGTCAGGACCTTGTAGAACGGCCGCTATCTTGGGAAATCTACTCTATTCGTAAGAAATTCAAGTTTTATTCAAAAACTACGTACTCTATGAAAACATGGTCTACAGCAACATCAAAGCTGAATAAATTTTGCACAAGCCTGTAGTACACAACCTTGACGAGAAAACGTGTTCGTGGAGAAAATGCATCCACATGTGAGATTTTCCCTCAACGTCCTTCCAGGGAAGATTCTCCGAATTTGGAGCTAGGGAGAATTTCAAATGCACTTTGATACAATAGGATATGAACTACATTAATAATAACATTTTACGCAACTACGGCTTAACCCAAAAGAATAGTAATGGATTAAATTTCTCGTTAAGTAGTGATAGTTTGATACCACCTCCAGGTCAAGATGCTTGATGAATTCCAAAAAATGAGGTGGTTTTAGATTTATCTTAATGCTGACAACGTGTTGGCGCACATAAAGTAAAAAAAAAAACAATATGGCGGGCGTGAGTGGAGACCAAATCTGAAATCACACCTTTGCTTCTAGCACCTATTTTATCGGGCGGATTTCAATAAACATGACATCAGTAGATAGGTCTGTAACACGCCAGTGTTATACACTAAGTATACATTTAACATTATTGATGCGGGGCGTATTACTGAAACTTCATAATGTGATGGTCAAAACATATTTTAAGGCAAAATATGGGGCAAAATCCAAGTGACAGTAGTCAAGTTCACTACACACACTCACCGAAACCTTTGTTTACATGTCTTAAAATTTCAACATCAGGGACCATATGGGTTAACCGCTATCTTGAAATGTATATTTCATTTTGCATTTTCCTTGAAAATTATTGACTTTATGGGCACGCCACATATGACTAAATGAAACCTTATTTAATTTTACACAAAAAGTACAACATCACTTTAAGGGAAACTCCTGTTTATATAAACTACAGTAGTAGGCTATTATGCCAAATTTTCTCAGTGAGTCTTTACTTTATCACCAATGTGACGTAGCACTTTTTGGTGTAAAGTTAAATAAGGTTTCATAAAAGTCAATAATTTTCAACGAAAATTCAAAATTATAAAAAAACAAGTATTTTTTTCAAAATAGCGGTTAACCCCTATGATCCCTAAAGTTCAAATTTTAAGACATGTAAACAGAGGTTTCGGTGAGTGTGTGTAGTGAACTTGACTACTGTCACTTGGATTTTGCCCTAAAATATGTTTTGACCATCACATTATGAAGTTTCAGTAATACGCCCCGCATCAAGTGTTAAATGTATAGCGTATAGCACTGGCGTGTTACAGACCCATCTACTGATGTCATGTTTATTGAAATCCGCCCGATAAATTAAGTGCTAGAAGCAAAGTTGTGATTTCAGATTTGGTCTCCACTCACGGCCGCCATATTGTTTTTTTTACAACTTGATGTGCGCCAACACGTTGTCAGCATTAAGAGCAATATAATACCACCTCATTTTTTGGAATTCATCAAGCATCTTGACCTGGAGGTGGTAGCATTGTCCAAGCAGGACAATAAAAATGTAATATTCTTCTTAATACATTTATTTATTTCACAAGCACGAAATTAATGACAAAATAGCTCTGCGCGACATGCGCTTGACGCTGAGGTGGCTCGCTGACTGGCGGTGCGCGAGCGCAGCCGCCCGATCTGCCCTTCAAACGCCCCGTCCTTTGCCGTCGTCCGATGCCCGCGCGTACATCGTCCCGGCGTTGAAAGACTGGCTTTCAACAATAAATTGCAGAGATTCTTTGTGTTGCCTTTCGCGGGTCTAGGATATAGGTCTAGTCAACCCTTCGACAACCTGCAATATAGTCGTTGCGGTGAAGCTCACCCGATGGAGTAAAGTAGTTGATTTGTTCCCATGTATCTTTTTCTTGTATGTCTTCAGGTGTGATTTGATATGAGTCCTATCTACAGAATTCAGGATTTGTTGCCCTTAATGGGTAGGTAAACCATTCTTCCCTTCGACAACGTCTGTAGTAGGAACAATACACATTTTGTTGATTGCTCTTCTTATTGTGCCCCGATTGGTGATGACATCAGCGACACGGTTGACGCCATCTTTCCCAGGGTATAGATGGCTGATGCGTGCTAGGCGCCACTGAAGAGGAGGTAGTTGATCTTCCTTCAAAATGACGAGGTCCCCGACTCGAAGCTCTCGCTGCCGCGTCTTCCACTTCGTACGCTGTTGGAGCTCTGCTATGAATTCTCGTCGCCACCTGTCCCAGAAGTGCTGCCTCAACTGCTCTATGCGTTCGTATCTGTTGGGGTACTTTGTAGTAATAGGTCGGGACGGTACCGAAGTGAGAGGCCGCCCGCAAAGAAAGTGCCCTGGAGTCAAAGGAGTTGGGTCAGTGGGGTCCGACGAAAGAGGCGTTAGGGGTCGAGAATTTAAAATAGCTTCGACCTGTGCAAACAGCGTTGCTAGCTCCTCAAACGTCAGGGAAGCCCCCCCAGCAATACGTCGAAGATGGTACTTAGCCGACTTAACCCCGGCTTCCCAGATCCCTCCGAAATGGGGAGAATAAGCTGGACTAAACATGAATTTAATTCCTTCATCATTAGCAAAATTAGTTATAGACTGACGACTGGATTTAATCAATTTACCCAGTTCATTGTTTTCACCTTTAAAGTTTGAACCATTATCACAAAAAATTGTAGAAGGTCTGCCTCTACGAGACACAAACCGTCGCAGGGCAAGAATGAATGCCTCCGTACTGAGGTCACTCACCAGTTCAAGATGCACTGCCTTGGACGTGAGACACACGAATAGGCATAAGTAACATTTTGAAGTGCGGCTTCCTTTTCCTTTCTTACTAGAGATCATAAATGGACCAGCCATATCGACGCCGCAAGTATAAAAAGCATATGGAGAGTTTACTCGTTCAGCAGGCATGTTACCCATGATAGGTTGGACGGTTTTACCTCTAAGTCGGACACAAATAATACATTGTCTAGTTATGCTGCGAGCCAAGTCCCTACCCCCTACAGGCCAAAATTGTTCTCGGACTGAAGCCAATAGGAGTTGAGGACCGGCATGAAACAAGCGTATGTGTTCGCGTCTCATTATTAACTTAGCCAAATGATGCTTTGAATTTAATATGATAGGATGTTTCTTGTCGTAATCGAAATTGGAGTTTTGGAGTCGACCTCCCACTCTTAGAATTCCGCTTGAGTCTATGAAAGGGTTTAACGATAATAGTTTCGATCTACGGTGAACCGGTTTACCTTGCGAAATATTCTCTATTTCACTCGCAAAGCATTCGGATTGACATGACTTTATGAGCAATAGTGAGGAGTTGTCTAGTTCAGTTAAATCAGGTTGTCCCAATAATTTGGACTTATTTGCTCGACAATTGTTTATAAATCGTAATACATAGGCATAAGTTCTCTTCAATTTGGTTAAATTTGAGAATCTATCAAAATCTACAATTTTGTCGTTAGTGATTTCTACACAACATTTTACCGAACTCGAATCTTTACATATTTTGATCTCAGGTAGATCAACAGTAGATATTTGTGCGTGATTTTGAATAGGCCAGTCAGAAGGACCCGACTCGAGGAACGACGGTCCGTTCCACCAAAGCGAACAAGAAAGTAATGAACTTGGATCTATACCTCTTGAAGCAATGTCTACAGATTTATTTTCACAAAGTAGTTCTTCTGGAGAATAGGTTTTCTTAGTGGGCAGATCGTCAATCAAACTAACTTTCTCAAGTGAATCACGAATTTCCTGACTAAAATGACAAACAATGTCTGGTGTCGCTTGAGATTTGGCAATCGGCCCAGCAACCAACCATCCTAATTGGGAATCTTGCAAAACCGGTTTATTAGTACCTAACTTAATAATTTTAGGTTTAATCAAGTCCCAATAAACATTTGCTCCCAACAGAATGTCCACCTCAGAAGGAGAATAAAATCTCGGGTCTGCCAGCTTGATATTCAATGGTATTTCTAAATCAGTAATGTCAATTTGTGAATTAGGCAAAACGTTAGTGATCTGTGGTATTATCAAACATTTCACGTTTGCATTGTAGGGTAAAACCCGAGAGTTTATTTTAAGTAGACATTCTTCTGATATGTGGGTAGTTGCATTATTGATCCCACAAATATTTATGGAATTTATGCTATCACCACTTAACCCCAACTTCTTCTTAAATGCAGCTGTCACAAAACTAGATTGGCTCCCTGAGTCCAAAAGCGCTCGTGCCGCATATGTTGTGCCGTTATAAACTACTTCAATTAAAGCGGTGCATAGCAAAACTTGACTCGCAGACACAACCGACAATGTCACTGGTGCCGACGAATTATGTGGTGCGACATTTTCCGTATCAACGGCTTTCTTATGCAACAGCGTGTTGTGTTTCTTCTTACAAATAAGGCAACAACCTCTTAAGTTACAATGAAATGAATTGTGACCCTTACAAAAAACTATCACTACTTAACGAGAAATTTAATCCATTACCATTCTTTTGGGTTTAGCCGTAGTCGGGTAAAATGTTATTATTGATGTAGTTCATATCTTATTGTGTAAATCAAAGTGGAATTGAAATTCTCCCGAGCTCCAAATTCGGAGAATCTTCCCTGGAAGGACGTTGAGGGAAAATCTCACATGTGGATGCATTTTTCTCCACGAAGACACGTTTTTCAGGCTTGTGTAGAATCTATTCAGCTTTAATTTTGCCGTAGATCATGTTTTCATAGAATACGTAGTTTTCGAACAAAACCTGAATTTCTTACGAATGGAGTACATTTCCCAAGATAGCGGCCGTTCTACAAGGTCCTGACCCGGGGACTTTTGGGACACGAAAACCGGGCTTCCAACGAACATTCGTACCAAATTTCATCAAACTCCCCGAAATTTCGAGGTTGTACAATATCGACTGTATTAATAGTCCCAAACTAAGCAAAGCTTGTACTATGGGTACTAGACGAAGATAAACATACTTAAATAAATATTTAAATACATAGAAAACATCCATGACTCAGGAACAAATATTTGTGCTCATCACACAAATGAATGACCTTACCAGGATTCGAACCCGGAACCCCTGGCTTCGTAGGCAGGGTCACTACCAACTAGGCTACAGGAGGCTCGTCCCATACAACAAACGTGATTTTTTGCCGTTTTTATAGATAATGGTACGGAACCCTTCGTGCGCGAGTCCGACTCGCACTTGGCCGGTTTTTTCACATTAAAACTATAATAGGTATTATATATATACTCATTAGGTACCTAACTGCATCTCGCTCTTTATATTTGGTTAAAAGGTTGACTGGTGGAGAATGCCTTATGGCATTAATTTCGCCTTTTGTACTTGTAACTGGTTACTGTGCAATAAAGTTTAAATAAAAATAAATAATATATTTGGTTCACAGTGCGTAAGACCGTGGTAGTAATACAATCACATTGAGGCCACTTCCGTAGACAGACAGATATTAGATAAACCCTTTATTCAGATCCACAACATACATGGTATTAAATTAACATGATAGATACAAAATTAAGTAAAAGTTGTAAAGTGACAAAAAATACAAAAAAAGCACCTGACTTAAGACTAGATAGTTATTTTATATTGGACTAAATGAAAATGTGGTGACATGGTGGTGGTGAAGTGGCGTGGCGTGGCGTGGCGTGGTTCCGTATTTGGCGACGTAAAGTCGGTACGGTATCAGTAAGTTGTTAGTGACAAGTCAAGTCAGTACAAGTTCTTTACTGAACGTCTTCTGCTGGTCGATTATGTAACGCGTCGTACGGGCGTCAGGTAGATCTAAATGTCCCTTTTTGTATGGGAAAATTACAGTTGAATTGTCCTAACGTACGCTGCAAAAGTTACGTGATCATCCCTCGGATTGGCGTGAGATGCGCGGAACCCGCGCGATACGAATGCAGTAAAGCCGCCCTAAATGTAGAATTGGCCAGTCTGACTTGGGTAAAATATGTTTTTTTAACGACTTTCAAAAAAGGAACTGGTGGTGACGACCACAGATGACTTATGGAACTCCTCAAAGATGTAAAGTACGTCAAAGATTCTGACATGGTTCCGTTGAAGTAGCAACTAATGAAGTGTTAATTCTGAGATCCTTGAGGAATCGACGGAACTCCTCAAATATTATATATCAGCCCACTTTTGCATTAACATACTACACCTACGTATTTCTATAGTTCAATATTATAGTAATATCCGGTAGAGAGTAGGCTACAGTTGTCATCTCGCTCATGTTTGGAGCATCAGTCCGACTGGAGAAGTACCTCCACTTTAGAAAAGCGCGCAGCCATAAGAACATCACTACTTGCTCTGTAGGTATGTCGTATTGTGTGTCTGGTGATAGGTAAGTAAGGTCGCCAGAGCACCTGAGGATGCGCTGCCTGTGGTGATAGTCCACCTGTTTTTGTCTCTAGTACTAAACGAATCCTCAAATCAATCGGCAACGCGCTTGTGATTATTCTTGAATCACAATAGCCTACGGTGTCCGCTTACCATCAAGCAGACCGTATGCTTGTTTGCCACCGTCAAAGTATAAAAAAATAAAATTATTATTATTTAAGTATAAAGTGTAAGTAGGTGTGCTCCTTGAGGGAATAAAGTTCGCTCAAACAATAGGAGTACCCAAACCACGATAACGACACTATTGAGAGACGGAAAGCTTTTGTAAAGGCAGTAAAAGATAGAGTGCCGCAGTCTGAAGGAGCCATCACTCGCGGGTTTATTTGATTAGGATCACATTACACATGCTTTATATCTCGCCTTTATCTCGATACTTTGATGCATTTTTTTAAGTGATATATATTATGTTTTAGAATCAAATAATGTAAATAGTTAGAGAATGGATCTACCAGCGAATTGAAAGAGACTTTATCTTTAAGTTTGTGTTAATGGGTTATATTTATAATTTATCTGGCATCTATTAAAAAACTCTTTTGTGGCCACATTAATGTATTATCGAAACTTTGCAAGTGTAATTATAATCTTAATTTATCAAGTAATATTAAAGTAATATTTTGATTGATATTTGATTGGTTTAAAATATATTTATTACTATAAGTAATGTATGTGTTCTTATTATTTTGTGTTTTCACACAATATTTTGTGGTAATTGTTGACTCATCAGTAAATGAAATTGAAGCTCTAAAACTACTGCTATGAATTCATTTGTACAAAGGACACTCGAAAATTTTAAATGACTTTCCCGTAAATTTTTTATCAACAGGTCGTAGAGAATTTCCATTTAAACGTTACATCATATGCAAAGTTGAGAAATTCAATAAAAATGATATTGCCATCATAACGATACTTTACGTAGGATGAGGGTCCGCATTATTTTGTACCTCAGGCATATAACTTCCGCTGGGTGAAGCCCACCAACATGATAGATGGCCTCTTCGGGCTGATTTCCTTTTCTTTAGGTACGAAGGAATTTCTCAACTTAAACGATAAGGGCTTTCCTTGAAGGAAGATTGGGCACAAAAATGTATCATGATGAGTCTGAATTGGGTATACGAAAAGCGAAGTGCTTTATATCTTAAGGCCGATGTTGATTGCGTTATGAGATACTTCCGTAGGCGAGGCTCGTGGGTACAATTCTCGTATTTTACTCATTTATGTATGTATGTAGGTTTTCTCTTGGTTAGGAACGTGCTCCGGAATACGTGATGTCGTTGTATCTATTTGTTTTGAATACGGCAGCGTTGATGCTCTTTCGCGTTAAACGGATTAATTAGAAACTCGTACCTGCTTTATTTGTCTTAATAACATAAACAGCGTACCTTAATGTGTACGGAACGTTATATGTTGTTAATGATGTAATTAAAACATATATGTGTCACCGTTAGATTGTGAACACCGTCAGTTTATAATCTTACCCGTTATATTGTAAACTGACGGAATATTGTGAACCGCCAAAAGAATTCATAATTTTACGCATTCATTTTCGTTAGTTTATAAACTAACAATGCCAAATCGTCAAATTGTGAACTGAATCAAATTTGCCTGATTTGAACGCAACCTGTGCGCTGTTTGGTTGAGCGAATTATTCCACTTGCATCAGTTTCAACTTACGTCAGAACATGATAGTTTTTTTTTTGTTATTCAGATATTTTCTTCCATTTATTTCGGCATCCAGCATTAACGACGGAGCCCCGCTGCGCGGGGCTCCTATTTCTGGGCGCTTTGCCCTTCGGGCAACTAAAGATACCTAACTATCCTAACCTACCTAGTATTTGTGTACGTTCCGTAGCATGCCGATTTGATCTCAGTTCACAATTTGACGATTCGACATTGAAAGTTTATAAACTAACGAATAATATTGCGGTAAATTGTGAATGGTTCTGGCAGTTCACAATATTCCGTCAGTTTACAATATAACGGGTAAGATTATAAACTGACGGTGTTCACAATCTGACGGTGACATATGCATTGCACCCATGGGAATAATGAATCAGCTGTGTGTCCAGTAACATTTTCATTTTATTAAAAAAAATGCAAAAAAAATCTACTAAAATATTTAAACGAGCTCTCTGTTAACACTAAATTTGAATCCGTATTATTGGCCACTTTAATATCAAGCTTATTTAAACGCCACATTTTGGCTTTTAATTTCATAACATACACTTTATATCAGTCGGATTGGCGGATATTTGCAATCCAGACCAAATAAATGTGAAAAAAAAGCGGCCAAGTGCGAGTCAGACTCGCACATGAAGGTTTCCGTAAAATAAATTGCGGTTTACGATTTATGACGTATTAAAAAAAAACTACTTACTAGATCTCGTTCAAACCAATTTTCGGTGGAAGTTTGCATGATAGGTAATGTATATCTTATTTTTTTTTGTGTTATCATCATTCTCTTATTTTTAAAGTTACAGGGGGGGGACACACATTTTACCACTTTGAAAGTGTCTCTCGCGCAAACTATTCAGTTTAGAAAAAAATGATAATCAAAACCTCAATATTATTTTTGAAGACCTATTCATAGATGTACGTATGAGATTGATAAAAAAATTTTTTTTGAGTTTCAATTGGGACCCCCAAAACTTAATGTTTTTTTTTTCTATTTTTGTGTGAAAATCTTAATGCGGTTCACAGAATACATCTACTTACCAATTTTCAACAGTATTTGAAAAAGTGGCTGTGACATACGTACGGACAGACAGACAGACAGACATGACGAATCTATAAGGGTTCCGTTTTTTACCATTTGGCTACGGAACCCTAAAAAGTTGTTTATAGATGGGCGAGGCGTGATGTGGGCTGTAAAGAGATTATAAAAACTGTCACGCCTGCACATATTAATTAATAAATACTCGTATGCTTCGTCGCATTCATGTAGCAGTGTTAGCACCGAGCCGTTTATCGCCCACTTGCCTAATATTATGGCGTTCACGGAGTTGTAGGGTAATTATTTCCTATATTTATATGTACTTATACGGGTCACATAAGCTTTTGTGCTTATTAAACGAGCGAGCGAAGCGAACGAAGTTCACCATTTCAGCTTGGGCCAAAATTCTTTAGTAGGTACCTGTGTATGTGAAATGAGCGGATGAACTTTTGTGAGCAAGCAGGTTCAATAATTATATAGTTTTTTTTTTTCAAACCTAGTTTTTTAATTGAAAAGTAAAAAAAAAGATAGGCTCGCGTATTATACAGCTCACGAGCGACTAGTGAATATTATTCTACTTACATTGTAAAGGGAAATAGCTGTTATTAATTGGAATAACTGTACTTATGTGTAGAAACAACGCAGCAATACAACAAAGTCTCCCTATTTATTTACAAAGAAGCAAAACAACTTTATCCATTCGAGTTCATTCATACTAATCCAAATTGAATCATACGTCAAATCATTCGCCATTCCCAAACAATACAAACTGCATTCGATCGTTCCTCATTCATCGTCTAACAGCCATCAGAAAGAACGAAACCCTCACTCATTATCAGACATCGTACCTACATTTTGTAGCATTTTTGGTGCAGCATGGTTGTGTTAATGGAGTTGGTGGTGATAATATCAATCAAAATGTATAATTAAGGTTAATTTTAATGTTATTAACGCTAATTAAGCATAACGATTGAAATTGTTTATACAAATTCCGTTAACAACATACGCTGCTCCGAAAATGCTACAAAATTTACGATGTCTGCTTATCATACTCGTAATAATAATTAATAGGGATAGGTAATTGGCAATTTATGGGCATGTTATATTTACAAACTCTCGATCAAATGGGCATGAGGGTGGAGCGCAGGCTACTCTGCTGCCTTGCGAATTTGAGGTCGGAATATAATCGTAACACTGTGCCTGAAGTAAATAATCGATCGTGCCGTAGTTCCGACATTCACAGTCGGTTTCACCTCACCTCACCGCTCACCCCAGCCCCCCTATTCTGTAACTTGTTTTATGCTCACCTCAACGCTCACCCACAATTATACCTTGACACCGCGGTGCGTAGTAATTAAGCGAAGGTAGAGGTTTAGTTTCGTAACGGGTGACCGGCGGGGTGAGCCGCATTAACGCGTAGCGAATAACACCCCAGTATGGACGTCGCGATTTGTAATTTTAACGCGTAATCTGACTGAGGGCGGGTTGTTTCGAACTGTCTGTATAATCGTAAACTGTCTTCGTTAAAATCTTACGATTACGCAATGATTTGCACGCCCGTTAAAGTTACGATATGATGAAACAACCCTAACACAACACCCAAAGGTTGTCTGGAAGAGATAGCTCCATAACGATAAGACCGCATGTTGTCTACCTATACTGGAATCGTTATATTGTGTGCTGTGTTATATTATTTCGAGGTGTGCAATAATAGTAGTTTAGAAACTGATACATAATGAGAGGCCTCAAAATACGAGTGTGGTTTTATGAAACGAGCGTGAGCGAGTTTCATAATAGAATAATAGGATCACACGAGTGTTTTAAGATCAAATGTCGTGCGGTTTATATTAAAAAAAAACGTAATGAATTGACGTTTCGTATCTATAACTGTTTTAATATCTATAGATACTAGTCTAAAGACCCACTTGAGTTTTGACAGCTGTTCCAAATTTAAACTCATAACGATACAAAAATCGATAATGTTGATAACATTAAAGTACAGATTTTAATTTACCCTAAAGTTGAGAAAGTTGTCTTAGTAAAATTGGTTGTAATAATGCTGGTCATTTCCTACGGTTTCTGAACGCATTTTAGAGCACATGATATATGTGCGTAGATAATAGTAGTTTATGTGACTGTACATAATGAAGGTCATGAAACACGAGCCGCAGGCGAGTTTCATAATAACATCACACGAGTGTTTTAATGCCTAATTATGTACAGTTACATACACTACTTTATCTATCCACATATCATAAGCCTCCATGATGCATTCAGGAGCCGCATATTAAGACCGGCATCGCGGCGTTGTTTTCTGGCAGCTGTCATAGTATTTTTTTTAATTCAGAGACAAACAAGAGTCGGCGCCAACTGTCATATCGTTCGATATCTTACTTACGTGCGACATTTGTCAAATTTGTATGCAAATTGACAATTCATTTCGAACTAAACGTCATCTCGACTGATATTAGAATAGAGGTCAAATCAAATTGCTTTGTTTTTCAGAGGTGTTCGAAATTTGAATGTAATAATAGCATCGAAATCGATGTTATTATTTAGCAATGATACAATTTCACAGATAAGAAACTTGTTCTAACAAAACAGTCTGTTTTTATGGTGGTCATAATGTGCGGTTCTTGAACGCATCATAGAGGGTTTATGATATTTGGATAGATAAAGTCTATAAAAACAACCCTGAATTGGATTCAACCCATGCAAGGCCAATGACTCGCTTGAGTCATGCTTTTACAATCAATTTCCGTTACAAAGTGCAAAATGCTGTTACGCGCTACGGCGTAACACATAGTAGCGTTGATTGGCCTCAAATGGATTCGTACCTTAACTAGGCCATATTTAACGTTGATCGATCTGTAAAACTCATCATCATCATCATCATATCAGCCGAAAGACGTCCACTGCTGAACATAGGCTTCCCCCAAAGAGTGCCAAAGTGACCGGTACTGGGCCACCCGCATCCAGCGGACTCCCGCATCCAGCGGACTCCCGCGACCTTTACCAGGTCATCAGTCCACCTGTAAAAGTAGGTAGATGCAACACGCCTTTACACTAGTTGGCTTGAGGTGAGGTCAACAAGGAAAGGTATGCGCTTTGTGAATGTCCCGCGAAATGATGGTCACGTACGTTAATCAACTCATCTACTTTACGTCACGTGAAAAGGTGGCTGAAAATTAACAGCAATTAAATTAAAAAGATGTTATTATGTGAATTCTTTTCCCGTACCTATTTAGGTACTTTCGTCGTTAACAGTCATTATTATGGTGACCCCTTTCAAAAAAAAATTTTAACCAAACGTAAGATTTGATCAATATTTATAGTTTCATTAATACTTAATGGTAAAAGTCGCGGGAGTCCGCTGGATGCGGGTGGCGCAGAACCGCTCACTTTGGCACTCTTTGGGGGAGGCCTATGTCCAGCAGTGGACGTCTTTCGGCTGATATGATGATGTAGGTATACTTAATGAGTGTAATAAATAAGGGCGTTGTTTTCAGTAGTAGGTATCCTCATAAATAACTTAGTACAATTATTGAAACGTTCGTTTGAAAATACTTAGTTTATCAAACGAGGTTAAAGATCCAGTGTAATTTTGATGGTAGGTTCGAAGATGCAATTAAAACTAATCATTAAGAGGTAGAAGCTAACTTACTTAGCAAGACTCTTTTAAATCTAAACACGACGCGTTAAGAAACTTTTAACACTCCTAACGACTACTCCTTTAATGGTTTTTCTTAATTAAAAAAAGACCCTAGAAATGTTTTGAGGAAATCTAGCGAAGCATAAATCATACCGATTCGTGTTATTTAAGGCGTGAATTTTTATGGCAAAGCATGAGGCACTTAAAAACTTCCTTGGAAGAAAACGCGTCAATGTTACAAAAAGGCTGGGAATAATAAATTAATTGCCGAACACAAAAAAAAGGCTTGGCATTATGGAAAGTCGATCAGAGTTCTTTGGAAGGATTCGTGAGGTTAGCTTACCTTTGACCCTTACAGTTCAAATCAATATTGTAAGCCTTAAAATGATAATGAATATTTGAATTAGTTTCCAAATCTAGTTGTACTAGTACTTAGTAATTGGGGATGTTTAAAAAACAAAGTTTATTCGAAACCAATACGCTCTGAAGAAGAATTGCGGCAACGAGTAGGTATTCGAAGCAGCCCGTACCATATGGAAAGTCAGTTTAAGAAAATTGAGCCGAAATTTTATTTAACGATGTTTTTTGTGTATGTCCACGGGAGACAATTCGAACATTTATTGTGACCTAAATTTATTTCAATAAATGAATCAAAAATAAACCTGTTTTTTATTGTCATTGACATTTTATCCGGTCCTTTAGAATAAGCTAGCCTTCAAAAGGGAGACAAACATTATTTAGCCCTCGTGCATTTGGCAAAATAATTGGATCAGATAACAGATGAGTCATCGCTGTATACAACATTTTTGTACCACATAGCAGTGACTGCTTTCGGAGTTCCAGTTTTAACTTGGTTCGATAGGGCATCGCTAAAGTGACACATGTGTTCTGAATCTGCATAACATGCATAGTTTATTGACGTTATTTTTTAGTTTCGTTTTTAATAAAAAAAACATGGCAGATGGTCAAAGTTGAAATTCGTGTTTTTGTGACAACATAAATCAAGATTAATCAAGTTTTTTTCAGCATTTTGCAATAGTGACTGACAAAATAACACTTCGCACTTCTAAGCTGACTATTTATGATTTGATATAAACAAACTGTTATTAAGAGCTTTTCAAGTCGATGCTGGTTCTGAAAATGTATAAACAAAGGGGAAAATTCTCAAAAGTCTTAATTTCGGTAATAGCTCGAAAACCGTGCAACTTTAACTGGGGTCATTTTAGGCTGGTTAGGTTCCTCTTGAGCTGACCTACCTCCGGTGTCACTGTGACGTGGTACTTCTGGGACATCCTGTATAATCTGTATACACTACGCTAACAGGTGCATTTGATACAAATACAAACGCCTGGGATCAATCTGAGACATATTTTGTAGTGTAGTCTTAGAAATATTATTTTATTATTTATTTATTTTGTATTTATTTCGATCACATCCATAATACACTGCCCATAAGTGTCTAGGGATCAAGTACGTTTTAGAGTATTGCTGCAATTGAGGTTTGTAATAGTAAAATAACTCTCTCTTGCTCTCTCTGTCTTTTTTATTCTAGACCTTCAAACTTTAATAACTTAGGTGTTGCCATTATCGCCACGATGGATGAGCTGGTATTACAGCGATTGTAGTATGATAAAAAATCTAAAAATTTACTTAAGGTGGTTCGATTGCCATACAAAGCGTTATTTGACATTCGCAGGCTAACGGCGTGATATTTTAAGAAACTTATGTAACAAACTTTCTTCAATTGGCTTCCCATTTGCGCCAAATTCCCCCTTTCCTAGAATAAACTTGTATAAACTAGATTAATTTGAGAAAAATAGTTTTCCCAAAATATCACGTGACAAACCAATTTCTCAAATTAATCTAGTTTATACAAGTTTATTCTAGGAAAGGGGGAATTTGGCGCAAATGGGAAGCCAATTGAAGAAAGTTTGTTACATAAGTTTCTTAAAATATCACGCCGTTAACCTGCGAATGTCAAATAACGTTTTGTATGGCAATCGAACCACCTTAATCCCTAGTTATCTTTACCACAAACATATTTAAATAATTTATTTCTCTAATATCTTTACCACAAACATATTTGAATACGGTTTTTCTCAAATGGCCGTCCTCAAATATATAGGGGTCGCGCATTAATCTTGCCTACATTTAAGGGATTTTTTGTTCGTGTTCTGCAAACGTTCCACTTTTCCGCTTTAATTCCTCTAAGTAAGCATGTTATATTGTTTGGAACACGCACCTTTATTGATTACTAGCTTTTGCCCGCGACTTCGTCCGCGCGGAACTCGTTTATATCGTAACTTTCTCCCCCCTTTTCACCCCCTTAGGTGATGAATTTCCAGATAAAAACTATCTTTAGTAAGGACTCTTTGGGAAGACCCCGGAATTCAAAGTATCTCTATACCAAATTTCATCTCAATCGGTTCAGCGGTTTAAGCATGAAAAGGTAACAGACAGACAGAGTTACTTTCGCATTTGTAATATTAGTATGGATTGTATGAAGGAAAGGGTATCGATGCATGTAGGCTTTTTTCAGTATTATTTTGCATATTTTCATATCACACGGCCGTAAGGACCTTTTCTACTAAAGCGTAGGATTAAATTAACTGACTTGTAATTTAAACATTTTATATTAAAAATAAAAATACTTCAGCAAAATGTTACATCTAAGTAATAGTTTTTAAAACAAAATAGCCATAATCAAACGTCTTTTTTATCCCGTTTTAGAAAACATCTTCAAAACTAAGGTCGCCATAAGGTACCTTTACCCTTGGAACGTCAATTTACTTACGTAATGTTAATGTTCCTATTCCCCAGGACTCCCAACTACCGCTATACCGTAAATGGGTTCCATCCAAATGTTCATCCACCATTTCTCACCCCCTGAGGGGATGATTTCCTCCTTTTATGTGTTCCGGAATAAAAAAAAAACTATGTTCTTTCCTAGGACTCTACTTCTCTCTATACCAAATTTTATCTAAATGGGTTCTATCCAAATCTTCAACCCTCATTTCACCACCTCAGGAAATGATTTTTCGGGATAAAAACTATGCATAACTCCTTCTATCTATTTACCAAATTTCATCTTAATGGGTTTTATCCAAATTTTCACCCCCTATTTTATCCCTGAGAGGATGATTTTCGGGATTAAAACTATCCGTTGTCATATTCCGGGACTCAAACTATCTTTCAACCAAATTTCATCAAAACAGGTCACAAACAAATTTTCACCCCCAATTACACCCCCTTATGGGATGATTTTCAGGAGTAAACTATCCTATGTCCTTCCCCAAGACTCCAACTCGCTATACCGTAAATGGGTTCCATCCAAATTTTCATACCCCATTTCACCCCCTTAGGAGATGATTTCTGGACTAAAATTATGTTAAGTCCTTCCCCAGGACTCTGAACTATCTCTATACCAAATTTCATCTCATTCACCCCCTCAGGAGATGATTTAGGATAAAAACTATGCATTGTCCTTCCCTGGGACTCCTTCTATATCTATACCAAATTTGAACTAAATGGGATTTATCCACATTTTCATCCCTATTTCATCCCCTTAGGGGATGATTTTCGGGATTCAAACTATCCATTGTCATCCTCTGGGACTCAAACTATATTTATACCAAATTTGATCTAAACAGAGTGCATCCAAAATTTCACCCCCCATTTCACCCCCTCACAGAAAGATTTCCGAAATAAAAACTATCCAATGTCCTTCCCCAGAACTTAAACTACCTCTAAACCAAATTTCATCAAAATGGGTTACATCCAATTTTTCACCCCCCCATTTTACCCCCTAAAGGGAAGATTTTCGGAATAAAACCTATCCTTTAACGTTTTTCGGGACTCAAACTAATCATATACCAAATTTTATCTAAATCGGTGCAGCGGTTTAAGTAGCTCCATACAAATTTCCACCCCCCATTTCATCCCCTTAGGGGTTGATTTCCAGGATAAAAACTACCCTAAGTCCTTCCCCAGGACACAAACTATCTCTATACCAAATTTCATCTTAATCGGTTAAGCCGTTTTCACGTGATGCGCGGTCACATAAACAGACAAACAGATAAACAGATAAACAGATAAACAGATAAACAGACAAACAGACAAAAATTCTAAAAACTGTTGGAACGTGTTCTGTTATCGATTTTCAGTATCCCTAGCCAATTTTTTTCGAATATCTTCCATGTACAGACTTTCGACCCTCTTCAGCTTTATTATATGTATAGATGATGTGCATGTGAACACAAATTAAGGTTGAAGAATAAAACAATATGGAAGTAAGCAGTAAATAGGTACTTAATGTGACTGAGATAACGTGTTATTCACATACACAAAATAAACAATATGGGATCTTGCTTTGGGGATTCATTGTAATTCCGAAGAAATATAACAAGGTAAACGTCCCAGTACTCAACACTGGCCCCTCACTTACCTTCAATCTTAATTCATCACAATAGAGGTCAACAAGAGAAATTAAATTTTATTTTTGGAACTTGCTTAATGGCCGCTGCTTCGCCTGCGTACCTAATAGTAAGTGTAATTTTTGCAATAATTATTGAATTGTTGCCGGCAACGGCCTACTACTTCTTACTTCCCCTATGAATAACCCTTCTTAAAATCCGGTTATGTTAAAAAAAAAATACTATTACCGGCAAACACCTTGAGCTGGACCTTGAGTGCGCATTAACCGATTTACGTACAAATGTAATATGCGCAGACCCCCCCTGATTCAAGATGTTTGCCGGGACCTATATCAATTACATATACAGGATGTAATCGTTAAGGGCGATTATTCCGTAAATATATCAGATATTAGAAAACTTCAAACTGATATCGAAAGTGCGTTACTCAATGAGTAAAATTACATTAATAACTTTTTTTTAAATAAAAGCAGTAATATCCCAAACATCAACTTCAAACCCTCCCATCCCATACATTTAGTACGCCGTTCGTTGAAAGACTAGTTTGAACGGTCTAGTGTCAAATCACTAGACCGTTCAAACTAAACAAACAAACAAACTAAACAATTCAAGAATCATTTCATAACAGTCAAATCCGTTATGAAATGATTCTTGAATTGTTTTATTTTACCCACTTATCCGTATCAATCAATTATCATTTTCAAGTAGTTACACGTACGGATGTATTATTATCTGACGGCTTTAAATGAATACAAAAAGGTATTTTCATTCCATTATTTTATAAGAAGTCCGCTGAATGCGGGTGGCGCAGGACCGGTCACTTTGGAACTCTTTGGGGGAGGACTATGTCCAGCAGTGGACGTCTTTCGGCTGACATGATGATGATGATGATGATTTTATAAAGCAACCCACACACGGAGATTCACAACGCAGTTTACTGAGAAGGTCCGTGTATGTTGTTGAAGTGCATAGCAGAAAAAAAGTTTGGCTTAAAGGGCTAGATTTTTTAAATGTACTTAAGATATAAGTAGGTACATTTAAAAAATCGTTATGTCGTTTATTGATTATAACTATAATCTAATCAATATTATAATATTAATATTTAAAAAACTATACCTATCTAAAACTAAACTACTTATCAAATAAAATAACTTATATCTAAAACTAAACTACTTATAAAATAAAATAACTTACAAATAAAATATTTGTCCGAGTTCGCCGTCGCTGGGCAACGTGCCCAGAAGGCTGGCAGCATTGCCACGTTGGATGGCAATGCTTATCCTCTGTGCGAGGTATGAGCCAGCCCTCCGGTCACCCGTTATTTAAAAAATCTATCTTATTCCACATATGCTACACTAAACGATAAAAACTATAATATCCTTATTAACGCTTTTAGGGGATGAATAATTGTACTCAGCATGTTTGCCTATATAAAAGGAGCCTGTGCGCAAAGTTTTCAACTCGTAAATAATGTTTTCCATATGGCCTTTCCAACCCCTAGGGCCTATTAATTATGATGAAAACGCTATATCAATTATCTGGTTTATTAAATAAAGACCGTATATACGAACTTTCAAATTTCTAAGTTTTTAAATGAACGTATTCTCGGTACAACTCCTAAATATTTCACCCCTTTAGTCATTTACTTGTTGAAAGTGAACAGTACTAGGTAGTACTGAATTACATAATTGTTTTCCATTCACAAACTTCATTTATAATCATGTTAAACAATTCTAATTTAAAATATTTTTATTAAACACTTAGGCGCCAATTTGTGAAAACTGGTTAGGGTTTTTTAAATTTCATATGCAGCAAAAATGTCACGGCGGAAATTGTAGCAGTGAAATATCGCGCGCAGCTGGAACGGTTAATGAACCCGTTTCATGTTACTAATTTTGTGCATCATGTCGGGTAAATTGAAAAATTAATCCTTCTCACGCATATATATAAATGTGGCCGTTGGACTTTTGCAGGATGCAATGGAGTGGAGGTGAAGTACCTACGGTACGAGTGGTAGGTACATATTGCAGCTCAAAAACTAACGTAATTAAAGCAATGAAATTGTTCATATATACATAAGCACGATACTCGTGATCGGGTGCTGTTTGTGGAGTCCGGTCTGTTCATGCTTGCAAGGGCATAGTAACTACCTAAATACTAGTGTTATTATCATTATTTTGACGAGAGACATCATTCTGTTCTTGACACGTTTTATTGTTATTGACCCTGTACATCTCTGACAAGTTTACATTAATGATCCTTTTTTTCTGTTTTAACGCTTAGAGACAGTATACATCTCTATAAGAACATTAGAATAATTATTAATTGTATTTGGATGCTCAGAGACATTATACATCTCTGGGGTACTAAATTAATGTCATAAACTTATTGTTAATTCTGATACAGACCTTATATCGAATGTATTTGATAATATTTTACAATTTTGGATTTTTTTAGTTTTCATTTAGTGACATTTAGTTGTTAACCATTTAGGTACTAATTGGTTAAAATCTGCAATTTTAAAATGATTATTGTGTAAGATTATTAATATTATATTATAGAATACCATTTGACATGTAAAAGCGCCCTTGTGGCCTATTTGCAGAATAAATAATTGATTTTGATTTTGACTTAAATATTTCATACATAACATTTACTAGACTAAGAAGACCCAAAACATGAGCATCAGCACCTGAATGTGATGTTTTTGCTAGTAGCTGGATGGACTATATGTGACGAGTGTATGAAGTTCTGCGAGGCGATGGATAAACGGCAGTCGGCTGTTGCTAGTTAAGTATTTTTTTGTTTTTCTGTATGTCTATTGTTTTATACTTAAGTTCTGATGTTGTTTGCTTTTCGTACTTATTGTTAATAATTGTAATATTTATAAATTCCGTTGTGCCTTAGAAATTTACTGTTATGATGTGTGTCTTTTGTTGAAATAAATAAATTCGTTTTATCACGAAAGTTCAAATAACGAGGAGTTTTGAGAGGCAGAGTTGTCTTAGCAGGTGGACATGTTTGATTTAAGAAGTGATATTTATTTTTAAAGCTTTTTTCCTTTACTGTACTGCACACTTTAGGTAGACCACTATTACTTTTGTAATTTTTTGTCATAATAACCTCTTCCAAATCATAGAATTCTGCACCGTTCTAACCTTTTGATCCCAGTAGGAGTTCGGACACAAAAGTTGCTCCCGCTGAGATCAACAATAGGTTTGCGGAAAGATTAATCGTTCAGAGAAGCCCCGAAAGCTGGAGGAAACAATTTTTCATCTTTATCAAAATGTTCAGTAAGAAACATAGCTGTGTTCTACCGTATGAAATTTCACGGTTACCATTCATTACGCTACTGAACACTTCGCGACACGTTCATTGTTCTGTAATGCGAGAATTAGGACGGTTGGGCCGACACCCCACTCGAGATACACCTGACACCTTGATTTTGAATTTAAATGTTGGAAATATTCGGCAATGTTGGCGTGAACCTTGTGCGTTTTGACACGCGCTTTTGAAATACATTTGTAAATGTAAGTGGATACACAATAAAAGATAACCAACTATAAGTCTTAAGAAGCTATAAAGTGTGTGTGTGTACTTCCATAAGAACATATAATTTTAAGGTTCGAAAGTATAAGCCCTAATTGTTATATTTGTACACAACTGCCGAAGGAGATGTGGGTTATGTATTTCGAGCGTATGTAAGTATGTATGTAGTAAGTATGCATGTGTGTATGACTTATTCTTTGACACGCCCTGTAGCCTAAACCGTTTGACGGATTTCGACATATGAGGTGTCCTTGGATTCCTCATAATCGTGGGAGTGACATATGCTATAATATTTGCAAAAAAGCAGTTGTGTTTTGTAAAAAAATCTTTTGATTTCACTTGTTTCGATTAAAAGGTTTACATCACTGGAGGTCGTTGTTGTTCTACGTCCGTAGGAATAACCCTAGAAGCCCTACACGTGACCTCCGGGTGGTGCTAAAAGAACAACAAATTCGGCAGCTGCACTGTTCCTTCTGAACCAGCGCACACTGGAACTCTATCAGCGACATCGATACGAATACATATATGTACCAGTGTGTAACCGCCATACGATAAATAAATAAATCACTTAAAGCAATCGTTAATTAAAATTTATGTTCTAATGGATTTCATACGCTGTAACCAGAAGAGAACTAAATAGCAAGAAAAAAAGACACAAACCAACTCACTCTTTCTTGAATTCATGGTTTTAAGTTTGCTACAAATCATTTATAAAAAACCGGCCAAGTGCGAGTCGGACTCGCGCACGAAGGGTTCCGTACCATTATCAATAGAAATATTTATTTTATTCTGTTTTTAGTATTTATTGTTATAGCGGCAACATAAATACATCATCTGTGAAAATTTCAACTGGAACTATCACGGTATCAGTGAGATACAGCCTGGTGACAGACAGACAGACGGACAGCGGAGTCTTAGTAATAGGGTCCCGTTTTACTCTTTAAGTACGGAACCCTAAGAATACCCAAATCACTATAAAAGTCCTGTATTGATAAGTGTACTAAATTATTGAATTGAATCTGTTAAGTAACATACCTACCTAAAACATTCAGGAGTTCCATAAGCTATCTGTGGTCTTCATCATCAGTTCTATTTCACCGAATCTGAGACGTCAGAAATCAAATTGTATGCGTGCCTAATATTTTAAGGAGTTTCCTCAATTTTTCATATCCCCGTTATCCGAAAGGGATTTTGGTATTGATTTGGCATATAGATAGGTACGATAAAAAAATATTGTAGGAATTGTAAAACGTAGTTCGCAGGTCGATCACGTAACGCATTGTACGAACTTCGGGTAGGTCTAAATGTCACTTTTTATATGGATAATTGACTGTTAAATTGTAGCGATGAGCGTTCGGAACGTTACGTGATTAGTGATTACCCCTCAGAGGTAGGTAACTAACTTTTTGAAAATGGGTGTTAAAAATAATAATATACCTGCATGCATGTTTTTTATAGTAGTGTATGTGACTGTACATAATGAAGGGCATTAAACACGAGTGTGGGTTTATGAAACGAGTCGAAGGCGAGGCGAGAGCATAATAATCAATGATCGGCACGACCCGTGCAACACGGTGTCAATAAATAAATAAATAAATAAATAAATAAATATTATGGGACAATCTTACACAAATCAACCTAGGCCCACGGTAAGCTCAGTAAGGCTTGTGTTGTGGGTACTAGGCGATGATATATATAATAGATAAATACATATAGATACTTATATACATATATAACATCCATAACTCAGGAACAAATATCAATGACCTCAATCATTATGTTAATATGGATATTCCCCGGGATTCCAGAATTCAAGTCGGTAAAGGAACACAATATTTTCTAATTTCAGTTATGTATATAACGGATACAAGATTAATGTTTTTTACCATAAAACAAAACAACATGAATTTCATGACCCGAAGAACATAAGTAAAAGTAAACATATTTGTTGTTAGAAATTGGTTGCATTCCATATCAGTAAATTAGAGAAGGATTAAATCAACTCTGGTAATATTACTATTAGCTGTCTTTTTCGCAACAGTTTATGCGTTTGGTCATAAACGCAAACAATAGAAGATCCGAAAGTGACCTTCGACATGCGAGGTAGTCGGGAAAAGGGTTTTTTTGCACTTCAAATGGCTACATTATAACTATAACACGTACATATTTTATATGAGTGCACTAATATTTTACGCAATATAAAATAAAATCTGTAAGGTTGGTTACTTTCTTCGTAAGGAAACAACGACAATACGCAAGATAAAGTGTATTTAAAACATATACAGTAGGTAAAATACTTTATTTTAACTAGAACTGTCCCACAATAGGCGTTTCGTTGAGACACCGTACTGCGTTCCAGGTTCCCTATAGCAAGGATTGCAATGGAAGGTGTTCAATTTACTTGAATGCAGCCAACCAAGTACATACTTGCGCCTAACAAAAGACATCGAATGATTTTTTACATATCGAGCCTAAGGATTCTATGTCGACATTCCGTTAGTGCGATCTATCTCGACGCCAGCGCCATCTCTCGGTGAATTGGTGCACTACACTCCCCCCCATTTGTTCCCGAGATGTCCCAGCGAGGGTTGGATTATTGCTTCTTCGGTCTGCCGCGGCCTCGAGCAGGTTGGGGTTGTACTTTACGCGGTCTGCCTCGTTTCTTCAAAGGTTGGACTGGGTTAGGTAGCTCTTCTGTCGATCCGATATAGGGAGTCAATGCCGAGGCATGGTAGATTCCAAGGCATAAGTCAGGATTCGATGGGTCCGCTACCGCATATGAAGATGGTCCGTGTTGCTTTGTAATCTGGTACGGTCCATCTCTTCGTGGAGCAAACTTAGCACTGATGCCCTTACTGGCGTAACTCAGTGGGTGTAGTGATACCATAACCATGTCCCCTTCGTTGTATTCTGGTCTAGCCCGTCGATGTTGATCCGTTACTTCTTTTCTCTTTTCCTCTTCCAACTCATGCACCTCTTGCGCTCTCTCCAGCGTGTTAGCCAGTTGCAGCAATTTTGGAGTTATTTCCGGTATAAAGTTTTCCGAGAGCAAAATTTGACGAAAATTATGGTAATTGTCATCGATAGTCTTCAGTTCGCGACCGAATGTCAGGAAAGCAGGAGTATGGGTAGTGGTTTTGCAAACAGCCGTGTTCATAGCGAACCGGATGCTCGGTAGGTGTTCTGGCCACTCCCGATGGTTCTGACCAACGAGGATTGCTAATTGCGTCTTCAGATCCCGGTTCTTTCTTTCTACGGGATTTGCCTCGGGATGGTATACTGGCGTGTAGGCATGTTTAATTTTACAGCAGAAGGCAACTTGTTGCATGATGGCGCTGACAAACTGAGGTCCGTTGTCACTGATCATTCTCCGAGGAAACCCGTACCGCAGGAATATTTCGTTTATCAGTACTGAGGAGCAACGTTCCGCAGTAGCATCTTGTAGTGCGAAAAGTTCTACCCAACGGGAGTTTATATCTTCTACGATCAGGATCCAGGTCTTGCCATCAGGAGAGGGCGGTAGGGGCCCGAAAAGGTCGAACGAAATTACTTCAAAGCGCTGACTTAATGCCTGGGTTTGTAGAAGCCCCGCAGGCTTTTGGTTGGAGGGTTTGTAACGTTGACACTTGATGCAGAGTTTAACGTAGCTCTCAATGTACTTTCGCATGCCGTTCCAATAGTATCTACGAGATATGGCCTGAAATGTCTTATCAGCACCATAGTGCCCCGCTCTGGGGTCATCATGATATACTGCTAATACGTTGGCCCATTCATGCTCAGGTACCGCTAATTGGGCTCCATCTGGGTCTGATTCTGATTTGTGACGATACAGCAGGCCGTCGTTCATGAGGTACCCCTTGCTAGACCAGTATACAGCGTTTTCTTTGTCGTGGGTATCCTCTAGTGCATGGATTATCTTCTTCAATTTCTCATCTTTGAGCTGCTCCGACCTAATTTCTGCCGGACTGCGTTGGCGCACGTCTACTGTTACCATACACACGCCGCATTCCATATGGGTGCTCTCTGTGCATGGTGGCCTCGACAGAGTGTCTGCCACGACATTTATTCGTCCAGGTATGTATTTTACCTTAACCTCGTAAGCTTGCAACTGTAGAGCCCACCTAGCGAGTCTTCCGGTTGGGGATTTCAATTTCATAAGCCATTGTAGGGCCTGGTGGTCTGTAACGACGGTAACAGGCGAACCTTCGATATACCCTGCGAATTTATTTATGGCCCACAGCACAGCAAGTGCTTCTCGTTCGCTGGTTGAGTAGTTGCGTTCCGCTGGTG
This sequence comes from Epinotia brunnichana, assembly GCA_963854355.1. Classification (NCBI taxonomy): domain Eukaryota; kingdom Metazoa; phylum Arthropoda; class Insecta; order Lepidoptera; family Tortricidae; genus Epinotia; species Epinotia brunnichana. The sequence goes on along the minus strand of OY977945.1, from coordinate 11,418,254 downwards.
TGAGGAGTCTACTTGCGTACTCAATCGGGTGTTCTTCTTCCCCTTCACCTTGCACGAGTACTGCCCCCAGAGCGTAATTACTTGCATCTGTTTTGATACTATAGGCTCTGGTATAGTCTGCTTGCTTGAGAATTGGAGTAGACGTGAGATGGGTTTTCAATGCTTGATACGCTTTCTCTTGTTCGGAACCCCAGACCCACGCAGCTTTCTTCCTGGTTAGCTTAGTCAATGGTTCAGCGATGTCGGAGAAGTTCTTTATGAATCGCCGGTACCAAGAACAAGTCTGTAGGAATGATAGCAAATGTTTCACATTCGACGGAGGAGGACGATCAATGATAGCCGAAATCTTTTCCGGGTCAACTTGTAGACCCTCCGGCGTTATTAAGTGGCCCAAATATCTGATGCTGGTACACCCAAATCGACATTTGTCTTTGTTGACGACGAAGTTATATTCTCTCATCTTGGTAAACACATCCCTCAGGTCGGAGAGGTGCTGTTGAAGTGTCGTGGAGAAGATTATCAGGTCATCTAGATAAGCCAATAGTTTGATATGGCTTAGGCTAACCCGAAATCTGTCTATCAACCTCTGGAAGGTCGAGGGGGCGTTCCGGAGCCCGAACGGCATTCTCTGGAATTTATAGATCCCGAAAGGCGTGATGAATCCCGTTTTCTCTTGGTCACATTCCCGTACACGTATTTGCCAATATCCGGCCTTTAAGTCTAACGTGGACATGTACGTGGTGGATTTGGCCTCATGCAGTAGGTCATCGATGCGAGGGATTGGGTACACATCAGGCACTGTGATGGAGTTCAGTCTCCGATAATCTACGCAGATTCTTACTTTACCGTTTGGTTTCGGTACCATTACCACTGGCGCGGCCCATGGAGACGTGCAGGGTACGATAACACCGTCCGTCAACATCTGCTGGATTTCAGTCTTAAGTATTTCTTTTCTTGCCGGGGACATCCTATACGGTGGGACTGCTATAGGCGGGTGGTCACGTGTCTCAATCACATGTTCGACTCCATTTACTGGCTTGTCATTTGGTTCAAATATGTCCTTGAACTCGCTTACCAGTTCGTCCAGCCCTGCCTTGTCCATCCCGGCAGAAACATCCAAGGCGTATATGCCTATGTCATCGAAGAGGGTAACTTCGTGCTGCGACAGTGTATTTTCAGCTTCTTCGATGTTGCGCATAGCATCCCGCATCATAAATTCCATCCGAGGTGAGTGGCCGTCGAATAGAAGTTTGTCGTTCTGGCAGTGAATTTTGGGAGGTAAAGCAGCTAACTCTGTCCTCGATCTGGCTATTTCCACTGTGGGTGCTCCTTTTGCAAGCCTCTTCCTTCGTTCCAGGTCTATGGGTGCAACACCTATTCTAGGAGTGACTTTCGAGTCTGGTTGCTGAAACATGACGAACCTCTCTTGATACAGTTCAAACTCCTGTTGTGGTTGTTGTATGTAGCTCCATGTGAATTGAGCTATATTCAAGATAATACCAGCTTTTTGTAGGAAGTCAATGCCAAGCAACGTTCGGTTGTCTTCGGATTGTGACAATACTATGAACGCGGTATTAAAACGTCGACCACAAAGGTTTACTTCAGCCTCGAATGTTAATACCTTCTGGAGTCTTGAGTGCCCATCCGCCAAAGTCACAGTAGCCATTTCTTCATAGAATGTTTGTCCTTGAGCCTTCAACATCTGGTACAGTTCGTTCGATGCAACGCTAATTTTGGCACAAGTGTCCACGTAAGCTTTCCCTTTTATGCCGTTGACCTGGACAAACACCATGGGACGAGATTGTTTGTCCAACTGTACATTCATGGCACAGAAACCCAAGTTGCCTCTCTTCTCAGGTATCTCAGTAGGTTTGTTGGCACATAGTTTGCAATTACTGCGATAAACTCCCGGTGTGCCGCAGCCGTAACAGGAGAACTTGACGTCGGAGGATGATGAAGGAGTCGGACCCGTTTGTTCCTTTTCGCCTTCCATTGTTTTCTTCCGTTTCCGACATTCTTCAAGAACGTGACCCAATTTTTTGCAAAAATTGCACCTTGATACCTTCTTGGTCCGTGTCTGTGTGACAGGACCCGATGTCGGGATTGCTGTCGGTTTCTCGTGTCTGTCTTCCCTTTCTTCCCTTCCTGCTTTCTCTTTAAGAAGGGCTTCCGTACTGCGCGCTTGTTTGAGTAGGTCATCAAAATCCTTAAGCTTCTCTACGGGGACTTTCTCTCTGATTTTTAGGCTCAGAAGACCGTAGGTTATATGTAACTGCTGTTTGGGGTTCAGTTGTTCATCGCGGGGCAACTCGGAGAATAACATTCTTTTCCTCGTTACGAAATCGTCCGTCGAAACGCCTGGCGCTTGTTTGGTCCCACAGGCCTCTAAATAAATTTCATATACGGGTTTCTTCGGTGCGAACGTATTGCGCAGCGCGTCCTCAAAACTTTCCCATGTAGCAATGGTGTTTTTGATGCCTTGCCACCATACTGCAGCATCGTCCCGTAAAATTAACGGTAATGCCGCCAGCGCGTCGCCTTCGCTAATATTCTCCAGCTTCTTGAAAACTTGCACTGCAGTTAAGAAAGCTTCCACGGTCTCCCTGTCCTTGCGACCGTTGTAGGTAGCCGTGCATGACGTCATACTACCCTTCCGACTACTGCCCACGCTGGCCAGTAGTTGTTGAAACTGATCCTGAGTCAAGTTGACACTCATCTTGTCCTGACCCTTCTTTTGGCTAGTTTTAAGCGGATACGTCGTCTTCCGACCGAATCGGGTAACCAAATATTTGGGTTCGTTTGAGCCTGAGTTGGACGCCACTGTAAGGTTGGTTACTTTCTTCGTAAGGAAACAACGACAATACGCAAGATAAAGTGTATTTAAAACATATACAGTAGGTAAAATACTTTATTTTAACTAGAACTGTCCCACAATAGGCGTTTCGTTGAGACACCGTACTGCGTTCCAGGTTCCCTATAGCAAGGATTGCAATGGAAGGTGTTCAATTTACTTGAATGCAGCCAACCAAGTACATACTTGCGCCTAACAAAAGACATCGAATGATTTTTTACATATCGAGCCTAAGGATTCTATGTCGACATTCCGTTAGTGCGATCTATCTCGACGCCAGCGCCATCTCTCGGTGAATTGGTGCACTACACCTATAATAATAATAATAAATAATAAATCATTTATTCACAGGCAAAAAGTTACCCAAAATATAAATACAAGTTAATATATATTATCAATATTTTCTTTAAGGAAAAATGATACTATTTATAAGTTTATTAAATATTCTGACTTCTAAGTATTTACAAATACATTTATTAACTCTCAATAGAGTTATTTTTGCGAACTACAGTACCGGTCAATAATATATCACCTTTGCGTTTTATTGTATGAACGTGTAGGTATAGAGTAAACAATTAAGGTTTGTTGAAACATCTCATATTTTACTAGTTACTCGTACATATTTAATATAAAATTTTGACGACAACTGCAATGCAATACTGTAAATTCACGCTGTAGCCAGCAATTACGCTGAGTTGTGAGTCTCAACAAAACGCAAAGGTGATATATTATTGGCCGGTACTGTAGATCACGGGATTCGCGGGATTCTAATCATGCATGTCATGTCCATATTAATATTTCTTCTCGGAATCCCGCGGTGTTGCACGGGTCGTGCCGATCACTGCTAATTATGTACAGTTACATAGGTACACTGCTTTATCTATCCACATATAATAAGCCTCCATTCCGGAGCCGCATATTAAGACCGGCATGGCGGCGTTGTTTTCTGGCAGCTGTCATAGTTTTTTTTTTTAATTCAGAGACAAACAAGAGTCAGCTCTAACTATCATATCGTCGATATCTTACTTACGTGCGACATTATTTGTCAAATTTGTATGCAAATTGACAAATTTCTTTGTTTTTCAGAGATGTTCGAAATTTAAATGAAATAATATTATCGAAATCGATGTCATTATTTAGCAATAATAACATTTTCACAGATAAGAAATTTGTTCTAACAAAACAGTCTGTTTTTATGGTGGTCATAATGTGCGGTTCTTGAACGCATCATGGAGGGTTGATGATATTTGGATAGATATAATGTATTATTTTTCATTTCAACGTGATTTTATAACTTTTTACATCTTTTTATTTTTTTTGCAGCTAATAGCTTGTTACTGTAATCGACTATCCTTTAATATAAAGAAAACTAATAACAATTTTACAATCGCACCAGTAAAAAATAGCAATTATTATCTTATTTATGTTTTATTCCATTGTGCGTGAGGATTTAAAAATCAAAGGAAAGATTTATCATGTTCAGGCTAGGTTATATAAAATGCTATTAACTTTTGTCGGGTTAACGTCGGTAAACTATTCGATATTAATTAACAAATTGGCCTTTGCATTCTTTATGAACTTGTAAAGAAAATAAATTTTAATTGTTTCAAAAAAAAAATTGTGAAATTCTGTATTGGTATAAAGGATAGACTATATCCGTTGAATGTTTGTAACAATCAAAACATTACAGTATAGTAAATTGTAAAGACGACGCACTGCCGTGTGATCAAAGTTCAGTGCCACTGGCCACGCTCTCACGTTTAATTCAATTTGGAATCACGCCAGATTTCGAATTTGCTGGCAGCATGTCCTTTAAATAATAGAATAGCCGAGTCACAGGTCTATTTCACAATTTACTGCGACGCTAGGGTTTGAGTAGGTACGTTTGAACGAGACACCTCTTTAATTATCTCAGCGTAAAATGTCAGTTCTGAAGCTCCCTTGTTGTTAGTGGTAAAAAAGTTGTGGTCCGTAGACTAAGTAATAATTATTCTTATTTAGATCAAATATATTGTATTTAACGCCAACTACTTATACATGCAGATATAGTTGTAAGTTGATTTGGACATTGTAGTACTTGTAGCTTTTTTATTTACCAAATTCATACTATATTACTTACGAAAATGCTCGTCTCGCGTTTTTAATAAAAGCCAGGTAGGCACATTTCGATTAATTCTAATTCGGATCGAGATCAATGGAGCCTAACTTTAACAAGATCTTTATTTAGCGGAAACCCTTCTAGGGGTGTGTTAACCTGAGCTGCAACGATATCCATTTCCTTCCAATAGCTTCAGGAGACTTCCGGGCTCAACCATAAATTTATCCTTACGCTCAATAACATAAAGTACAAAATGCCAGCAATCACTTGTTGTTAACTATAGTCCCGAACGTTCCGCTGTAGATTTCGAGTTAGTAACAAAGATTGTAACGTTTCAATACAAATGGAGGTGCTAAATCTTGGAACGTAAATCAAGTGCAGTAGCAGCTTACACCCGCTCCGCTTGGAGAATAAATAAATCCGTGCTTCGATACTACCGCCACAGGCTACCGTTGCCGACTAAAATAATTCAACAAGAACCATTGTAACATGCATTCTATTCATTAGTTTAAACGTACGTTTAATTTAATTCCGAGTACCACTCTGAGAATTCAAGACGGATGAAGGTGATTTACTGTGGAATATAACATGCCAGTCCATAATCGTTCTATGATAACCTGTGTAGGTACTGATATTATAAATAGGTTCGTAGTAGTTTTGTTTGGGAGTTTGTGTGTAAGGCGTAATCTCCGATCATCTAGTTTTAATTTTTTTTCACCAATATCTAGAATGGACCTTCGGAATGATCATAGGGTAGGTATATTTTACCCCACGGCTCCGCTTGTGGTCTTCATAATACACGGGTGGAGCAGGGCGGGCAGCTAGTGTATAAAAATTAAACAATAATAATACTAAAGGAGTATTTGTGGCTTATTGAACTGAAACGTGGTACTTACGTCAATCGGTCCAATAAAATATTCAATAACATCTACGTGCTCCGGCTATCTCGCCTGCTCGTGGTCCTCCTGCTGATCAACGGAAGAGGTGGTAACAGAGAAGGCAAACTTGAAACAAACCCGGCTCGGTGCCAGCCGTTACGCACCTGCAACCGAACCGACTCCACACGTACTGACTTTGTCATTCCTGTGGGCCGAGTCGGTAAGGTCGAGAGAGTGATATGGGTTTTGGGCATGCCTGTATTATCTTATTGGCGTCCCAGGCGATGCAGCGTCCGTGAAGAGGTCACTTCACCCACTTCAGCCTGCTGAGTGGAAAACAACACGGAGAGTGGCAGTTACCGGTGCTAAGTCCAAGCAGATAGGCGTTAGTGCGGACGCCAGGGGTCACTCTCGACAGTGGGAGGGTCCATTGTAGGCCCACTGACAAGTTATCGCCCGCTTCAAGCCGGGCAGCCCCCGGTCAGTAAGGTACTTGTCCGTCTCGGTGCTGATTTGTTTCTAAGGGGTGGTAGGAACACTAGTATAGCTAGACAATCAGTGCCGTTACCATTATCACCTGCGATCAAAAGTAAAAATAATAATAAAAACTTTCAACCTCGCCAATCCATGCGAATTGGGACATGGAATGTCCGTACTATGAGGACAGGCTTTCCAAACACCAAGGGGAGCTTAGACTACGAACAAGATCTTCGTAAAACTGCAATTATTGACGCAGAATTATCAAGGCTAAATATATCTATAGCTGCCTTACAAGAAACAAGGCTTCCGGATGAAGGTTCCCTGCGTGAGTCCAACTATACTTTTTTCTGGAAGGGAAAACACGTGACCGAGCCTCGACATCACGGAGTAGGATTTGCAATCAAAAACAACCTGTTGCATGCCACAGAGACTCCAACAGGAGTATCGGAGCGCATCATGGTATGTCGAATTAACACTGCCAGCGGCTTTATTACCTTGATAGCTGCTTACGCCCCGACTCTGACATCTCCTCCCGAATCTAAAGATCAGTTCTACGAACTACTAACTGAAACTGTGCGCAAAGTTCGTAAAGGTGACCGGCTTCTGATCTTAGGCGACTTTAATGCACGGGTAGGGCAGTCCCAACCATCTTGGCCAGAGTGCATGGGTTGTCACGGTGTTGGCAATATTAACGAGAACGGACAGAGGCTTTTGGAGTTCTGTTCTCAAAATCTGCTCTGTGTCACTAACACCTACTTCAAGGGCAAATTCATGCGAAAAGTGTCGTGGAAACATCCTCGATCTGGTCACTGGCACCAGCTAGACGTCACCCTTACCAGGAAAAAAGACCTACGTGACATACTTCATACACGCACATTTCACAGCGCAGACTGTGACACCGATCACTCGCTTGTTGTTACTACAGCCGCCTTTTCCGCCAAAAAGATTCACTCTGCTCAACATGCCGGTCGGAAAAAGTTAAATGTTCCAACTTCAAGAAGCACCGAAATGGTTGAATCCTACAAAAATCTAATCGGTGAACAGACAGGTGGCTGGGACGTGAATATGAGCGCCAGTCAAGAATGGCATGTGCTGAAATGTCTTCTTACTGATACCGCAGCTGAGGCTTTTGGGTATAAGAAGTCAACTACATATGACTGGTTCCAACAAAATAGAGAACATCTTCAGCCACTCCTTAACGCCAAAAGAGACGCAGCGTTACATAATCGCCTCAGTCCTAGTGATAGAACACGCGAAGAATTGGTCAGAGCTAAATCCGATCTGCAAAGAAATGCCCGCTACTGTGCAAATACGTACTTTCTTGATTTATGTAAAAGTATTCAAGCAAGTGCATCTACCGGTAATTTTGCCGGAGTGTATTCAGGTATAAAGAAAGTTCTCGGTCCCATTCCAACAAAAACAGCGCTTCTCAAAGAAGCAGACGGCACTGTTATAACAGACTCAGAACGCCAACTAATGCGCTGGGTAGAGCACTACACGCAACTATATTCCCAACCCGTCGGAATACAGGCAGAGCCACTAGAATCGCTCCCCAAGTTCCCGGTGTGGAATGAACTCGATAATATTCCAACTATCGATGATTTCCATACCGCGGTGAGGCAACTTAAAGTGGGAAAGAGCCCCGGTAGTGATGGTATACTTGCTGAGATCGTTAAATTGCAGTGTGTGGCCCCTATCCTCTGTAATTTCTTTGCAAAATGCTGGAACGAGGAATACATTCCTCAGGATATGCGCGATGCTAATATTGTTACAATTTATAAGGGAAAGGGTGACCGCGGCAATTGTGACTCATACCGCGGAATCTCTTTGTTGAGCATTGCCGGGAAGCTGCTTGGCCGTATCATCTTGGCTAAGCTACAAAAACTAGCAGATCGCGTGTATCCTGAGTCTCAATGCGGTTTTCGTGCTCAGCGCTCCACCACCGACATGATCTTCACTTTGCGACAACTCCAGGAAAAGTGCAGAGAACAGAAAACTCCCCTGCTGGTGGCATTTGTTGACTTAAATAAAGCCTTCGATACCGTCAGTAGGGAAGGACTTTACACAATTCTGCAGATTATTGGTTGTCCGCCAAAGCTGTTAAACCTGATCAAACTTTTCCATTTAGGCATGCAGGGCTCGGTTGTCCATAACGGTAAAACCTCAAATCCATTCCAAATGTGTAGAGGAGTGCGGCAAGGTTGCGTATTGGCGCCCACATTGTTTGGCATATTCTTCTCCATACTCCTAAAAGTTGCTTTCGGCGATACCACTCAAGGCATACACCTCCATACCAGAGCTGACGGTAAACTTTTCAACATTACACTCTTAAAATCTCAAAAATATCGTAAGGATTTTCACGTTGATAGTTTGCTGTTCGCCGATGATGCCGCTTTTGTTGCAACATCGCCGGAGGAGCTACAGAGAGTTGTGGACAAGTTTAATGCAGCATGTAAGCTATTTTCCATGTCAATTAACGCCAAGAAGACCGTTGTAATGGCTCAAGGCCTGAACCTACACCCAACAATACTGTTAGATAATATGCCTCTGGAAGTTGTAGAAAATTTCTGCTACCTTGGGTCCACCGTGTCAAACAACCTCTCACTGGACGTAGAGATCAACGTCCGCATTGGCAAAGCATCCACGATGTTTGGGAAACTCAGTACAAGGGTATGGGATAACAAACACCTAACTGTAAATACGAAGATGATCGTGTACCAGACATGCATCTTGTCCATACTCTTGTACGGTGCTGAAACTTGGACATCGTATGCTAAACAGGAGCGGAAATTGAACAACTTCCATATGCGATGTCTTCGGCGTATTCTAGGGATCTCATGGAAGGATCGAGTTACAAACGAGAGGGTGCTTAGCATCGCACGTTTACCCAGCATTATTGCTATCTTGAAGCAAAGACGTCTTCGCTGGCTGGGGCACGTGCAAAGGATGGAGCCCTCTCGTTTGCCACGTATAACTCTCCTGAGCGAAATAGCCCATGCGAAACGACCAGTAGGGCGACCAATGCTTCGTTTTAAGGACAGCGCAAAACGAGACATGTTGTCCTTTAAGATTGACCCAACCAAATGGGAACTGGAATCTGGGGACCGAAACCACTGGAGGAAGACCCTGGGCGAAGGTATGGTTGCGCATGATGCAGCTTGGTTCGATCTTCTGTCGTTCCGACGAGAACAGAGACACCAGCTTGCTGCTGTCCTCCCTATATCATCGTGCACAACTTTTACTTGTCAATTATGCGGTCGGGCCTGTCGCTCCCGTATCGGCCTTACGAGTCATGTGCGTAAATGCCGCACCACCTTGACATAGACGCTGTTTAAATCATCTTATCATAGATGTACAAGGCCAATGATGATGATGAGTTTTGTTTGGGAGTTTGTGTGTAAGGCGTAATCTCCGATCATCTAGTTTTAATTTTTTTTCACCAATATCTAGAATGGACCTTCGGAATGATCATAGGGTAGGTATATTTTACCCCACGGCTCCGCTTGTGGTCTTCATAATACACGGGTGGAGCAGGGCGGGCAGCTAGTGTATAAAAATTAAACAATAATAATACTAAAGGAGTATTTGTGGCTTATTGAACTGAAACGTGGTACTTACGTCAATCGGTCCAATAAAATATTCAATAAGAGGCAATTAATGCTACAAATGGGCGCTGTTTCTTTTCTATTATTTAGGGAGACATTATTTTGTTCATCAAAATAATGCTGCGTTTGAGTGACAGGAGAAATGATGGAAGGAAAGAATCTAATAAAAGTTAAGTGACCGCGAAACGACCAGATAAGCCAGACGCCTTGTAACAGCGGTACGAAAGAACTGTTACGTTATAACTATTTTCTTAGTTTTATTAGGAAGTTTTATGTGGCTTGAAGTTGCGATAAAGTAAAAACTAGTCAAGACCTTATTTATGGTCAAGACAACATGTCACCTTATAATGCCACGAAGTAAACAGTCTTTGGCGGTGTCGATAGGTACATTAAGGCTGGGTTGAACACAAAAGATCGGAATGAATCGAAGGGTTCGATGACGGGGGATAGCGACGAAGATGGTCGGTCCCCAGTCGTTATGGGGTACAATAACGCTATATCTACGAAGTGATCTTTACAATTCCGTACAAGATAATATATTTCGTCTGGAATTTTGGGATACCAAATCAATGACCACTGGTCTTAGTACAGTTTGTATTTGAAGTATTAACATGCTGCATTGTTCTGCTCTTATATTATGATCATGTGTGTAATTATCTGCTATAGTTCGTTTCAGATAACATACGCTTGAATGTCAAAGAGGCAGGGGTTATATAAACATTAGGTATCTGTACAGTTTTCATTTACCTTTAAAAACGGGGTGAAATTGTGTGTTAGCATTAGGAATCGTGTAATCAGGGAACGTTAAATGAGAAAAATATAGAATACTACGAGTAGGATAGGTTTGGTTAACATTGAAATGACGAGTGAAAGAAGATTGTTGTTGAAGGAAGACCAAGGCTAGTTTTAGTCTATTTAAATAAATAAATAAAAATCTATGGACCAACAGTACTCTGAAATAAATAAATGATTTTTATTTTATTTTATTTTTATTATAATATGATAATCTAACGAAAGTGGAAAGAAGTGGTGGGAAAGGGGCATTAGTATATTAGTGTATAAGAGATAGTAGGTATTAGAGATGTTATGTGTTATCTGTAAGTATTATAAATCATGAACACTAGACAATGAATTAAGTTTCACCTTCAGCATTAAATTTTTTCAACTATGTTAAACAATAATGTCAGCAGTAGGTAGTTAATTGGATCTTCTCCTCAAATATTCATTCTTCAGTTTATTCATACAACTTCTATCATTGAGCGGAACTAAAACGTTTCCAAACTAAACTGAATCTTTGTGTGTTTTATAAGTAGACTTTTATGAGTATTATAAAACTATGAATAGATTTAATATACATATTTTTCGCAAACTATGAAGTGAAAAGGAGCGATAATAATTTAGGAAAACTAAAGTAAAGTCATGTAAATTATATAGGTTCGTACTTTTAATAGGAACTACGATGAAAAAACTTTGCAAGTTTCCTGAGCTAAGGACTTTGAGAAAAGGATTGTTTGAGGGTTAGCGTGATTCTAATTCAGGATCAGCAGACGGGTCTCTTCAATGATTGATTTCTTCTTTTGATTTTACAATTTGGTTTATCTTACTTTAGAAAATGGTATGAAATTACATGATTTGGGTTCATGGCGACTTTATATAAAAATGTGGGCAAATCGCGTATGTAGCGTGCGTGCCGTAGCGCCCGTGGACGGCAAAGTGAGCGAGTCACCACCGCGCCACCGCGCGGCGGAAGCTGGAAGCTCCTCCTCTGCGATAGGTCTCCGGAAGATGTCGTGGGATGCGCGAACAGGATATTTCGTCCATGCCAATCTTTGAACCACCAATCTTTGGTCAAGCACTTACGAATGCACCATCCCGCTTTAGTTATCTAAATAACATAAAGGAGATATACTATTTTGGGCCGGTAAGTACAATAACAAAAGAATAAGAAAAGAAGAGTAAGAGTATTTGTATTGTATTGTATAACCTAGCCTAGCAAAAGCCTAGTAAGCCTACTGGAAAAAAGCTATGTTCCTAGTGGTTCAGCAGACGTATGCGTCGGTCGTGGGTTCGAATCCCGCCTCGTACGAATGAGTTTTTCGGAACTTATGTACGGAATATCATTTGATATAAAAATTGGGAGAGCGCGCGCGCCGTCTTGTGATAGCCGTGCTGAAAAGACAAATTAATTTCAAACTCTAGACTAAAGAATAAATGTCAGTATCTTTATTTTATGTACTAAGTACCTATTTACCATATTCGTAACATGAGAACTGTGCCATATTCTTATTAATTTAACGTCTAAAATTTCCAATTTTATTATCAAAAAATCTACACTGAATAAAGGTAATGTATCTAAAATTTGCATATTTGCACCTCGAAAATATTACCAAGTCTAAACAACACCACGTTCTAAATTCATAAATATTCTATTCACACTAAATAATCTCGCCTCTCATTAATGCAGGCCAAGACTACCAAATCCATTATTATTCATTACCTACACGTTTAGAACCAGCAATGGGGATAAACGTCAAAAAAAATACTAAGGCGAAAAGGAAATATAGAGGTAGGTAAAATAGAATCCGAAGCAGCAACCTCAACCCGAGGCGTGAAACTGACTTTGAATTTCAAAAAGGCTTTGATGTACCGCTTGAGTCTCGAATTGTTGGGCAAACAGAGCTTGATGTGCTCGCCGGTTTTTATTCACATTTATGTCTTTGCTTTGGGAAGCGTACGGTTGCCCCAATTACGTGAACGGTGAGAAATGCAAATCATAGTTACTTTGCGACGTGCCGACGTCGTCGAGCGCGGACGCGTATGAAGTTGCGCCTAATAGAAGAGCGTACTGTACTTTGCACATAATTATACTAAACTAGACTTTGTCTGCGACTTTGTCCATAAAAATGTTGTTATTCTATTTCCTTTATTTTTTGGAATTAAAAGTTTGTAGGCATCTTAATGTCCTTTCCCGGACTGAGACCAAAGAAAATAATACTTACCTAAGTATATGTATATTGTTATTTTACAATTATTTTTTATGTACATTTAAATTACTACCTATGACTTCCATATACTTACCACATGATTGTTTTGAGTTATAACACTATTTTACGAAAATAAATTTCATTTCATTTCTTTTCACTCAAACTACGGGACCATACCGAATCGTTTAGCTTAGCAGAACTGGGAACAGTAGCAGATAAACTGACACACTTTTTTCATTTATCAAGTTTTTATTCTCCCATTGACTTTTCAATAAAAAGTGTACTATTCATGTATCATGTTTATCTGAAATTTTAAAATATGGTTTTCCATAGCATCACATCACTCCCATTGAGTTTTGTCTCCGATTTTTTTATACCATTTTCAAGTACATTGTATTCTTCACACAATTTGTATAAGTAGGCTGGACAAAATGGAAAACAAAATATTTATGACAAATTGGGAACACTGTCAGAATCAATAGTACCTACAAGTAACATTTTCAGATTCAGATTAATTTATTTCATAATAAGATTACATTGTAAACAGAGAGCCTGATGAAATTATGGTAACTCCAGGAGAGATTCTATCACTGTAGCTCTCTTTTAGGTAAGCTACAGAATTGAACGATTGTGCAGTACCTTAATATATATGTATAATTTAGCACTGCAGTTTCCGAGTCTAGTTTTTAGCTTTACCAGAAGTCCGTTCTTCGACTTTTTGCCAATAGAGATACCTACTGGCTGATACCTACTGCTTTCTAGGATCAGGAGAATACTTATTTACTGATGTCATTTATTCGCCTCGTGGCAGCGTCATCATTGGATCTAAGAAGCTTTTCCTAGAGAACCCCGTCGCTGCTTGGTAAGGAACTGTGGCGTCACTCCTGTCAAATCTGACGAGTTCTGCATCGCACTATCGAAGTTTCTTAAATCAGTTGCATAAATATAACATCCAAACAACTCTCATCGGACTTCGGTCCCTGAGAGATATCTCTATATTCAGTGCTAGCCATCAAATTTGATGGCCATTCTTCTATCCACCACCTGTGGACTCCATTAAGCCGCCTGTAGCCTAAGCCCCAGAAATGAAATTAGGAAGCCTAAAATTTTTAACGAAACAAAGACCGCAAATAGTCTCTTCACGTGAATGAATCTTGTATTTCAGCGGACTTTCACAAATAACCGTTGATCTAGAAACACCAAGCAACACCTGCAAGCCCTTATGCTAATACATACAGATATGATTACTCAAATGAGAGAGGATTTATAAAATATTTTGATTATCAAGGGAACTGTGCGCCCAAAAGTTTCCGGAAAGGATTTGGGTTTGGAAAAGTTCCGACGTTTCGACGAGTTTTCTCTAATAACGTGAGCGTACAATATGTTTTAAACAACTTCGTGTTCATTTACAGTGGGATAACGTTTAGAATTAGGGGAAAACTTGTTTATACACTGCTGTTTATTCAATGTCTTGTTCTGTAAAATAACCCATCGGATTTCCAAAGGTAACTCATGTTATTAACTGTTTTGTTATAGCAGTGTTATAAAAAAAAGCGGCCAAGTGCGAATCGGACTCGCACATGAAGGGTTCCGTGAAATAAATTGCGGTTTACGATTTATGACGTATTAAAAAAAAAACTACTTTCTAGATCTCGTTCAAACCAATTTTCGGTGGAAGTTTACATGGTAATGTACATCATTTTTTTTTTTAGTTTTATCATTCTCTTATTTTAGAAGTTACTTTGGAAGTGTCTCTCGCGCAAACTATTCAGTTTAGAAAAAAATGATATTAAAAACCTCAATATCATTTTTGAAGACCTATCCATAGATACCCCCCCACACGTATGGGTTTGATGAAAAAAATTTTTTTGAGTTTCAGTTCTGAGTATGGGGACCCCTAAAACTTAATGTTTTTTTTCGATTTTTGTGTGAAAATCTTAATGCGGTTGACAGAATACATCTACTTACCAAGTTTCAACAGTATAGCTCTTATAGTTTCGGAACAAAGTGGCTGTGACATACGGACGGACAGACAGACAGACAGACAGGCAGACAGACAGACAGACGGACAGACATGACGAATCTATAAGGGTTCCGTTTTTTGCCATTTGGCTACGGAACCCTAAAAAACGAGAAGATCAAACTAACTATAAATGCAAAAGTAACTACATGAAACTCTTTTTTGCCCGACTACGGTTGAGCCGAAAGAAAGGGATATGATTTTAGCAGTCTGTGTAGTATCAATCGATTCGAAATTATGCTCCGGGTGGCATAGGCTACTTTTTGTATGAAAAGAAAAGACCGTTTATTTCTTCAGTTAGTTTTCCGTAGTCCGGATACAGCATTTTGAACTTTTTATGCTTGTTGCCGTGGAGCCTAATTTTAGTATTTTTCATATATACGAAATTAGCACAGAAAATACACCAAATCTATGACCCATTAACGCATCCATAATTCCCCTTGTGTACTAGATGCAGGTGATAGCAATCTCCCTGCGTACAGATTGTCAATAACGTAACCGTATTAACAACGCGCCGTCTCCGGACTGCGGGATTGCCTTCCATAGTCCCTATTTCGGTATACATCCTAGTCATATTTAAACTATATGTGCATCCTCTTACTGCATGCACTTTCTCTTGCGTAACACAAGTTAAAGTAACTATGTGTGAATGAGACGGGCTGGTATTGAGATGGTATTGAAACGAAACTGTTAGTCGCACAATGGAGGCAAGGTATATTGGTATTCCTATCTATCCCACGTTTGAGTAGTTTTAGGGCTCAAACAAAGGAGAATTGCCTGTTGAAGCGTCAAAGCTTGTATGCCAACTCAATAAATATGCCTGCAAGTATTTATTGACTTTGGTTATTTTAGTGGTAAAATCTATTTTATATGCCTGTTTAATATTTAGAAAAATGTTTAAGGTCGAACAATTATGATGGTTGGCTTAGTATTTATTATTAATATATCACTCTCTCATACGTCAATAGTTTTAAAGGTACCTAATCAAACCTTATATTATAATACATGTAATAAAATAGTAGATTGTATTACTAGGGAGCAAAATGATATATTGTAACGAGGGTGACTGATTAAATCCAGAACGAAGGGAAGGATTCCAGAATAGACAAAGCCATATTCTTTTTTTCAAAAGAATATGGCTTTGTTATTCCCGTTTTTTTGACGTTTGTTGCTTCCATTTTAAAAAAATCCGGTGTTAACGTATAATTTTCAGTTGAACTGGATGAATTCATCATTTTAAATTGAAAATATTACTATAGGAAATGCTTTTACGTGCTAGTTATTAGTTAGGACGGGTTTTTTTTTATAAAAAAATACGGACTTTTTGTTTGTTCCATGGTCTTAATTAAACTGTTTATACTTAATATCTTTATAGTTATTAGTAATCATAGTATACCTATCAAATAAACATTGTTTGAAATAACACGTAGCTATTAGAAAGTAGTAGGTATCTATCTGTCTGTGTGGTATAAATCCATATTTTTATTTATTCAAAAGCGTTCAAGGAAAACAATGTATGAGACCCTAAACGCTCCAAGAACAAAACAGCGCGGAGTTTAAAAAACCGGCCAAGTGCGAGTCGGATTCACGAACGAAGGGTTCCGTACCATCATCTATAAAAACGGCAAAAAAATCACGTTTGTAGTATGGGCCCACCTTTCTTTATTTTTTAAGGGGGGCTCCACTTAAAAAAATATTTTATTTTGTTTTAAGTATTTGTTGTTATAGCGGCAACAGACATACATAATCTGTGAAAATTTCAACTCTCTAGCTATCACGGTTCTTGAGATACAGCAGACAGACGGACGGACGGACGGACAGCGAAGTCTTAGTAATAGGGTCCCGTTTTACTCTTTGAGTACGGAACCCTAAAAAACACTCAATAAAAGTGTCTCCTTAAACACGCTACTGAAATAACATATTGTCTCTGGCCTCGCTCAGGCCCACAGATTTTTTTTTATAATGTTTTTAATGCTTTCTTCTCTATGTGGTCTATGACTAGCGTGCAGGGAGCAAAACGTCGGTGCGAATTCAAAAATCGCTATGTGATTTTTTTGGATTTTTTGTTTATTTCATATTTTGATTGCTTTTAATAGCACCCATTAACCTATGAAATCCTTTTTTTGATATCTTTATTGGTTTTGAAAATACAAAATCCGCTATGTGTACACCGAAGAAAATATGAAAGTAAAAAATCGCTATGTAATTTATATTATCACATGGCGTTTTTTTTCGTCCGTTTTGCATTAAATTCAACTAAAATTTGTTCCATATGGCGAGTTTTGCTTAGTAAAACCCTCAGTGAGATTAAATGGGTCATTGTCAGTCACAAAAACAAAAATCATCTTTCCGGTGGTCAATAGTTAAGGGCTTTACGCTCACATATAATATGTTTCCATCACATAGAATTATAGAAGGGGCAACGCCATTTATGCGGATTCAGAGTTCAACCAAAAATTAGGCTTTATAGCCCTTAACTTTGGCAATGTCCATCACCGAAAAGACGCGAACCTAAATCTGACAATGACCCAAATATAAGTATACTAGTAATTCATTACTTAATATATAAAGTGTTAAAATTTCCTGCATTTTCGAAAACAAGTACGTATTTTACCTATCTGTTCTAGATATATTCGATACTACTTACCTATGTGAATAAATGTAGGAAGGTAAAAATATAATATCCGCTGTAAGTAGGTTGCTACTGCTAGACAATTATGTACTACATATTTTTATGTACGCTCAGTTTAACACGTTCCCTGTCCGGGTGCCCCCAAGGTGGGGCCACGAACCTTTTTTTCAGGAGTCCGTGTCCCCACTATGGGTCCACGGGTTGTTCACGGCTCCGAACTACAACTGTCACTTGGACTTGTGACATTGACGGGCAATTTTGTATGGGGACAGGGAACGTGTTAAAGCGACTAGATTACTAAACAAACCGGACAAGTGCGAGTCGGACTCGCCCACCGAGGGTTCCGTACAAAGTTACAAATGTTTAGTTTTCAGATTATTAGTAGTATAAGATAATATTACTTGCCAACTTTCAAGTTCTAGGTCTACGGGAAATACCCTATAAAGTTTGATTCCCTTGAGAGTGTCAAAATATACGTTTTTTGCGGCATAAACAGCCGTATCTTTTTTTTAACGTTAACTTAGAAGTTTGATTTTGTCACAGCTTCAAGGGACTATAGACTTGAGCATATGGTTTTAATTTCAACTCGATACCTCCACGCGTTCCCTAGATAAAGGGTCTCGAAAGACTGAAAGACAGATGGACAACAAAGTTATCCTATAAAGGTTCCGTTTTTTCCTCTTGAGGTACGGAACACTAAAACTATAAGCTTTTACCGTACATACATAAAATACTTTCATTACCTTTAGTTTTCACCTGTTTGGTTAAAGCAAATGTCATTAAATAATCCTGTAAGTTCATGGTTATGCTGTCTATATAACCACGAATTTCGAAGTTCGGAAATCTCTATCTCTATCACACTTAGATTACTCACACGTACATCAAAGTTTCTTAATAATGACCGAACAGATATAAACACTGTTCAAATGGAAGTTGATATCGTGCATTCAACATTAGAAAGCTAATTCAAGCCTCCAATTTCCTCTCCTACCGATGACATAACCCGAATGAGATAGGTAAGACCTAAACATCCGTATATTTTGAACTATTTATAGTATACATCTTTTAAAAAATATGAGAATGTAAATAAGGGGAAACGTTTTGAGTATTAGGCCCGGTAAACGGTCTGGCGATCCAACAGTGACTGACATCAATTCAGGTCTATGGTACAGCAGTGGTGCTGATGTTAATTATAAACTACGGCACACCGATACTTTCACCGCTTTACCACCAGAAGACCAGAATAACGTGCATCAGAAGAACCAGCTCTGTTAGCGTAGTGGTTCAGGCAGGTGGCTGTCAAGCGGTGGTCGTGGGTTCGAATCCCGGCTCGTACCAATGAGATTTTCGAAACTTTTGTACGAAATATTTACCGTTAGCTTTTTTGTGAAGGAAAACATCGTGAGGAAACTGGCCTAATCCTAATAAGGTCTAGTTTTCCCTCTGGGTTGGAAGGTCAGTCAAAATTATGACCTCCTAACTAGTCCAAACAAAGTTACGAAGTCAAAAATTGTTGAGATTAGAAAAATGTGGATAAAAATCTTGGTACTTCTTGTAAGAATAAAAAAATTAAATGCTGAATTCTTTGTTACCATTTATATAAATTAGTTGACATTACCGTTATTGACTTATTCCAAACCAGCTATGTATCATCCTTTGCACTACAAACCAATCGTAAAATCTCGTCATGTATAGAAAAAACACATAGCGATTTAAAATGAACCAAATTTTAATCGCCATGTGGCTGGATTTTGGTTTTTCCTTGATATTGTCAAATATTACAAACGAAACCTTTTTTTTTCTACCACCAGATCATGTAAAATCCTATTGTCTACAATAAAAACAATACTTCTAATATAAGAAAACTGCGCAGTTCCGATCTAAACAGTTTTTTTCGTCTCCTGAAAAGTAGGGTAAAAATACATAGCGATTTTTGAATTCGCACCGACGAAAATTGAATTTTGCTCCCTAGGGCAAGAAAGAAAAATTTAAAAATAATATGCATAGGGATCAAAAACAAATGTTGCTCCCTATAAACGGGCTAGAAAATACTGCTTTTCGAATAGAAGGAGTGAAAACATCTATATATACCATACGTTAACGTTTGTTAGCTTACCACCAGGCAGGCCGTATTTGCTACCGCCGTGGTATTAAAAAAACCGAAGACTCACTTTTAACGGCCTAAATCAATGCGATATTTTCACAATTGCTAAGTAATTACGAATAAATATTTTATGACGTGGCAGTTTATTTGAAAGTTAGGTACTCAAAACTAAAGACATTGACGCTTCAACAACGATGGAAGATATCAACTTCCATGATTGTACTAAATCAAAAATTGATAAAAACTGTATTGGCATAAACTCAGCACAAATTTTATTCATTACACAAGAATCTTAATCTCCCTTAATGCGTATCGGTCTATACAAAAATCACAAAGCTCAAGGCGGCACAGAAAGGAATTTAATTTAATATTTATTCCAGTAATTTAATTGATGGCTTCCTCCATCCACGGCTGACGAGAACGTGGCCGCACTGAGTTGTTTGAAATATGCCGCATATTGAAATCGTTCGGTTCGGTCATCATATTGAACGAAAATGACCTGAGAAGATGCCATGCGTCATTATTACGTGAGAATATTTATGAAGAAAATGAGGCCAGTGGCTGCAGGGTAGTTGCATAATTTCCAATTTTCATTTGGATATAGAGACGAATTGATTTACCTTACAGTTGAAATATCCTCGCCGCTCTACGACACGATCGTTCGACAAGTGACTCAATGACCCTGCTCAACTAAGTTTTTATTCGTTATCAAATAAACGTTCATATCAATGTATTTTATTTTGGCGGAGGAGATTTTCATAACAAAGCGTAAGTAACTACTTAATATCAAATATTGCGCTTAAAGTGGCATATTGAATTCAGCGACGCATTGAGTTCTAGGCGAATTGAGTTCTAGACTGCTTTGATTAAAACTGGAGCGGTATTATAGGAGTTCTATCTGAACAACCTTTTTTCATTTGTCTGGGAAAAAATTATAAAAAATCTTTTCACGAATGTTTATGTTCTTTATTAATTGTAACATATATGAAATCAAACTAGCCTCCTCCATACTCATACTCATACAATCGTAATATAACATTAAAGCTAATATTTTGTACTTATGCAATGACTGGCAAATTAGAATCTGGGACTTTTTATTTAATCATCCAAGACTAGTCGCACTCTCTTATATTCTTAACGCAACGCAACGTATAACATTAAACATATTGGTATACTTACCTGTGACATGTTTCGTCTGTACGATATAATTTTATTATTCTAAACAAAAGCCGCGCAATGTAGTACCTAATCAGAACTAATATTTAAGGGCATATATACTTAGGTATGTAAGAAGTTATGTAGGTAATTCATTGTAATTATATAAAGTTCCGTTGTATTAACCCATTTATTAAGAGGTATTAATTATATCAGAAATTATTGAGACAATCTTTTATTGTAGCATGTGTTTTTCTTTGCGTATTCGTATGCACGACGGTACTTGAAACAAGTCCAAATTCCATTTCAAAAAGGGTTGAGTTTCTTTTAATTACAGGACGTATGGCAACCTCGGGGCTCCACTTTCACATTTTTACCCTATTTACAATCGTATGGTTAATTTCAGTTCAAATAGACGGTTCTAAAATGTGGTGCGTAAGATACCCACAAACACACACACGCCTACACATATACCTATACTTACTCTGTACATACCTACTACCTACTTGTTTTATTTATTGTTGCCTGAATTACGTGAAGGTAAGGACACTGTTTCGTACTGCTTAAAATCTTAAAATTACCTAACTACAGTAGACCACTCATCAGGTTCACTGAATAGGTATGTACTCAGTCGCCGACATACAGCAACACCTAATTTTGGTTTCATTGAATTATCTGTCACAACTTACTCTGGTTTACTGTCATTCAGCACAAATGGAAAATTGACAACTCGAAATTATTGATCGAATCTGAATAATGTCAATTTGAAAATCCTCGTGGAAAATTGTCCAGCCTAAATAATGCTGAAACGTAATCACGTCCTAAAGTACATTTGACATACCTACTTCATATAGGTCAATTGAAATATAATGGAATTACGTGCACTCCAAAAATATTATCAATCGGAAATACGTCATATATGAATTTTGTTCAAAATTGACGGTTTTCATATTAAATTTAGATATTATTTAAATTAGAGAACATTCACTTTGCACGTATTTGAATATGAACCTTTTTCATACTCGTAGTGGTCAAAATTCAATTTAGGGATAGATTCATTATGAAAAAGTAAAAAATTAGTCATAAAAAAATATAGACACAATTAAATTTTAACCAAATTCACTTTTGGTGGTATTACTTTTGGAATAATTTCAAAATGGTAATTTCGTGTTGACAATTTTCCATTTGTACCGAATGACAGTAAATCCTTACTCTATACACATAGTTGGGAAAATATAAATATATAAAATGTTGTAACAAGTGAATTCCATAAACAAATCAAGGCTTAATGACGTCAGGAGTAAAATGTAAGGGACGAATGTATCGCGTGACATTTCTGATCTCTTCCCGATAAACTTCAATATAGGTCATTACATGGAGATCAATCTTGAAAGAAACCTAAGGAACCAACATATCTACATCAACTCGGACAGCCAAGCTGCTCTGCTGGCACTAGAATCAATAGAGTCCTACTCTAAACTAGTCCAGAATTGTAAAAATAATCTAAACACCCTGGCGAACTCCAACAAAGTCATACTTAGATGGGTACCAGGGCACTCCGACATTGTAGGAAACGAAAGAGCAGATGAACTTGCAAGGCAGGGCGCAGACACGGCCCTAGTCGGCCCGGAACCGTTCTGTGGCATCACAAAACGGAAAGCATATTCTCTGCTAAACAACGCGGAAAAATCAGAGGCAATCAAGCTGTGGAAGTTCACCAAAGGACAAAAACAAGCTAAAGCCCTGATCGAAGGGTTCAATAGTAAGCTGTCTTAAGAGTTATTACAATTCAAAAGGCACAAAACCTGCGCAGTGACAAGAATCCTGACAGGACATTGCAAATTGAACAAACACCTGTTTCAAATGGGTATGAAGCAGGACACAACTTGCAGGTTCTGCCAGGAGACAGAGGAGACTGCAATGCACATTCTCTGCTCCTGCGGACCACTCATGCATAAAAAAAGAAGTACCTACCTAGGGCGGCACATAATGCACCCACAAGAAGTACAACATATCACCGCCCAAAGAATCTGGAATTTCCTGGAGGCAACGGGACTTAACGGTGAACTCTAAAACAAGGGCTGCCACAATAGATCACTTGCTGGTCGAAGCGGCATATTAAGGCCCACAAACAAAATAATAATAATAATAGGTCATTACAGGATAATGTCCCCAATAAAATACTAGTGGAACTAGGGGCGACATCGATAATGTTTTAATTGTTCTCAAAATAAAGGTTATTTCATTTATATTTACATGTAAATAGATTTAGATTAGATGTATGTATTTCATTTTTTCAATTAAAATAGCATGGATTCATAAAGAGATCGTCAGACTGTATAACAATAAAATACATAACAATAAACCGGCCAAGTGCGAGTCAGACTCACGCACGAAGGGTTCCGTACCATTATCTATAAAACGGCAAAAAAATCTCGTTTGTTTGTCGTTCGTTTGTTATGGGAACCCCCTATATTTATTATATTCTGTGTGTTTTAGTATTTGTTGTTATAGCGGCAACAGAAATACATCATCTTTTTTTTATACAACGACGGTGGCAAACAAGCTTACGGCCTGCTTGATGTTAAGCTGATACCGTAGCATATAGACATTTGTGAATCCAGAAGAATCACAAGCGCGTTGCCAACCCTTTCTTTATTCACTTGAGGATTCGCTGTGTTGGCAGATAGAGACATGCAAGTCCCTCACTCCCAAGACAGCGCACCCTAGGGAGCTCTGGCGACCTTACTCACCACCAGGAACACAACACGACATACTTCATAGCATGCAATAATATAGCAACACTACAAAGGAGTGATGCTATTATGGCTGCGGTCTTCTGTAAGGTGGAGGTACTTCCCCAGTTGGGCTGCTCCACATACGAGCGAGATGACATTCCGCTGTAGAGGTAGGCCTCTCTTACCTCTCTCGTCTGTGAAAATTTCAACTGTCTAACTATCACGGTTCATGAGATACAGCCTGGTGAGAGATGGACGGACAGCGGAGCCTTAGTAATAGGGTCCTAGGACAGCTGTTTTACCCTTTGGATACGGAACCCTAAATAGTAGTGAAAACCATTAGTGTTATTAACGTTGAATCCCCACTTGTAATCTAGCAATTAAGCACAGATTAAGTGCCGGGTGCAGCAGATATGTTCGGTTTGTTTGATATTATGTATAACATTTGAAAGATAACTAACAGTTTACCTCGCTCTCATTTGAAAGGAAACGCTCCTAATCATAAAATAAGGTTGAATATTGAAGTAGAGTTCCTTGAGAACAAGCTCTTATGTAAAGAGAGTCCTCATTTCCTAACCCCTTAGTTTGCACTAAGTTCTTGGTGTAGTTTGTATTAACAAAGCCTCTATTCGTATTGAGCAAAATATCAAAATATCTATGCATTTTGTTTCTTAGCCTTACATATTTACTGAATGACGAGTACATACCTCAAGGAATAATTCTGTAGTGTTCGCTGTATCTATTGTACAATGACAAACCAAACGGTTTAACGATGCTATTTTAATTTATTTACTATATTTTTGTATAATTATCTCAATAAAAAAAAATAAAAAAAAATCTACCTATCTTCATTTCTTTCATAAGCTTAATAACTTGTTAAAATATAAATACTTCAAAAAAAAAATTACATTATTTAGGAGGACTAAGGACCAAACAGAACATCTGTTCCTGGAAAATAATATTAGTAGGTACAAAATGAATACTTGAAAAACAGTTTAAAATGTTTTTTTTCTAGAATTACTGAAACGGTGTAGATAAAAAACATTTTATGACAGGGACATGATGTATAGGATATACCATCTTATTTCTTAATCATCTTTGTGTAACCTAGATGCTTGTCGCGAAATATGAAAATTAGACTCTTTGATATTAGATAAGTGCAGTTAATAATTATTTTTATTTTTATTTTGACACTTAGAGAGATATATGGGTATGTCCGCGAAAAGATGTTTTTGATTGACCCATTTTTGTTGAGTTTAGCAATATCGTTATTCGACAATAATCAAATCTGTGGGAATTGTATGGAATAGAATACATGTGCTATTTTATATAATTTCATGAATTTTGAGCTCTCTTGTAGTTCGCTATCCCGTTTTTTAAGTTATCATAATTTCCTGTGATATTTTATCCACACGTTTTTGAAAACGTGTCCAAATTTTGATATTATGTGTAACGTTACGCTTATAACTCCTGAACTAACTGAATATCCTCCCACCGGTAAATAAGTTTCTAGAATGGCAACACCATTCAACATAATGGCAACATAGAAAAAAAAGAGCAAATATATTTGCTGAGTGAAGTGATGTTTTGTGTCAACGACAGTTTTGTGGCTCGAACAATTACTATTTTAGTGTGTTAACTGCTTGGTAAGTAAAAATACTCTATTGTTCTATTATATGTTATCACATATGCAGATTTAAAATTCAATAACAGAATTAAAGTGATTTTCAGTCCATTGGTATTCGCAATTGAGTGTTATTTTTTTTTAAGTTAGGTATGTCCTGCCAATTTTTTGTCATGAATGTAAGAATGTGTTACGTTTTAGTCATGACCGATTGTTAAGATGAGCGCACACGCACTATGACATACGCATATTAAAATTTGTTTGAAGTTGGCGTTGACAAATGCCGAAAGGCAAAAACGATATAGGGAGCGGATGCGACTTCAAAATCCGGAAAAATTGCGCTAATGAATATATTTATATGTATATGAAATAATTACTCCATTTCTTAGTCCTTATTTAAATTAATCTATCTCATGAACTAAGCTTTATAATTGTCATGTACCTACGTAACATTTAGCCATGTAGGTACGTAGCATGTTTTATGATGACATACGTATATACATCCCTGAGAACACTAGTTTTAGAATGCACAGAGACATTAAAATTATTTCGCCTACTATTCTTTAATTCTGATAGAGGGATTCTTATACAGGCCCGGTTAATTTACGACCCAATTTTTTTTGTCAACTCTTCAATTTAAAAAGAGACAGACATATAGCGGACCCCCTTATTACCTCTGAGATTTCTTTAGAGTTGTAGTGAAAAATATTAACTTAGTAATTTTGTTTCCATTTGTAAAGTTTCGTTTAGTTAATATGTATTTTTTTTTATTTTATTTACTTATAGTAAGTAATTACATTTTTTTTTATCACAATCGCAGTTTGAAATGGCTGATACAATTTTAAATTTTTAAATTTGAAGCCGTAACTGAAAGTCTCTAGGCCAAGACGCTCGATTGCGCTAAGCCACGGTAATTGCCGAATAGCCGGCGGATTCGGTTTGTTTGATCTGGCGAATACTCCAACATTCCCAAAGCTCTTGGTTTACGCCAAGTTCTCCCTAACTTACAGCCGGATCGAGCAAATACACAAGTCACCAGAGCATGTGCTCCCCTGCTACAGATTTTCGATTTGTCTCTAGAATTCAAGCTACTATTAAGGGGATGCGTCGATGCTAGTAAACCACGCGTCTGTGGAAGAGACAATCGTATGCCTTCCGCGCTCGAGACAAGGAAATCACTCTCACTCACTCTTTGGGGATAGCTTTTTTCGATAACTTTCGATAAAACACTTGACTTTAAGAAGTTTTATAAAAATTTTCTTAAGTGAGATTTTAGATGGGGCAAAATACCATATTTTAAACTTGATTGTGTCGATTAATAATCGTCGATGTCGATAAAGTATTGTTTGAGTGGGCTGAGGTAAAAAAAGAAAACAAAGACTCAACTTTGGATATTTTTCTATAGAGGAAATTTTAAGCAATCCTGTGTTGGTTAGGTTAATCAGACAAACAATGCTATAGTCAAGAATCATATATTTGAATATCAGTGTTTATTGTTTCTTAATTTGATCAAAACGGCGTTTCAAAAATGCAGTATTTTTCAATGCACGCCCTTAATGGTGTAAGTAGCTCACGCGGGACACGCTTTAGTAATTAAATGAAAATGTGCCTTATTTTTAACCGACTTCAAAAAAAAAGGAGGAGGATCTCAATTCGGATGTATTTTTTTTTTGTTTGTACCTGAGATTTCATTCATTTATGAACCGATTCCTACAATTCTTTTTTTAATTGAAATTATATGCTTCCAGATTGGTCCCATTGTTTCCAAAACCCCAGTTGGATGATGGGAACCATGAGAAATTGAAGGAACTCCTCAAATGTATTAGGCACGCGTGTAGTAATTTCGGTATTTTCTATTATAACTCGTGTAGTTACACCCGGAAATCATAAATTTGATGAAGTGGAAGTGATGATGAAGACCACAGATGGCTTGTGGAACTTCTCAATTATGTACTTCAAACTATATAAGTACGTCACAGATTCTGATATGATTCCGTTGAAATAGCAAACAATGAAGTACCAAAGGTAATTTTGAGATCCTTGAGGAATCGACGGAAGTCCTTAAATATAACAAATCAAGTAAATTGCTGTTTCGCTCGCGAAATACTGCGTTTAGGTCCATAGTTGTCATACAATTTTGTTTCTACTATAAAAGCGTAAGGATTCTATTGGTAGCTTCTCTCTTTGGTAATAAAATAAAATAAATATCTGGGCAAGCGAGCTCTGCTCGGGTGCAAATAAGTTTACTATATATTTTTTAATTAAATGTTTAAAGTTGTTTATTTAAAAAAAGAAAAATGAAAAAATCACTACAACACGCTTGCTTCCCTCAATTCCTCATGGATTCCATGGCTTTTTGAAAACAAAGGGACCAATCTGGAAGCAAATAGGTACTTTCAAATAAAATAAGAATGGTACGAATCGGTTCGAAGTAGGTAAATGACGGAGTTCTGAGGTAAAAAACATAAAAAATAAAAATGCTCCTTTTTTGGAAGTAGGTTAAACATTTTGACGACCGGTTAGCCTAGTTGGTAGTGACGCTGCCTACGAAGCTGGAGGGTCGCCGGGTTCGAATCAAATCCCGGTAAATGGCAAATGTTTGTGTGATGGACATGAACACATGAATATTTGGTTCAGAGTCTTGGATGTTTTATATTCTCAATTATCTCCAAAACGACTTCACCTACTAAATATTTGAATTTATGTAAGGGGTTTGTGGATCAGCAGAAATGATTCTCAGGTATATGAACTGCTCAGGGTCCAATGATGGAGCAGAACAACATCATTGGGAATCTTACCAAGAAAGTATTAGCTCTCTAGATAGAGTTAGGTGAGTAGCTTTTGCATTACACAATGCTCTTTACATTACATAAAGAAAATCTCGTGAGATCACGTACGAAAATAATTGTACAAGACTCAGTTACATAAAGCCTCAGTGATACTTGACAGTGATCGTGTTTTTGTCGCGGCGCGAAAGGGTAGACTCAGAAGATTCACATGTGGGCGTTGAACGTGATACTCCAACACAACTTTGGACCTTTTTCTCGGCCGATATTATTAACAATAATGTTAGTACCTCAACATTTTAAATCACAAATTCATAGAAAGGCATTATTAATGCCAGAATTAAGCTTCTAGCGAGCATAATATTGGTTCAAGTTCAGTTCGATGGATGTCGCTGATGTTATTTTTAGCTATTTCAGACCAATGAAAATGAAGATCTTACAAAAAGCGTTAAACAGGTTGTATTTGAATCTAAAATTAATAACGAATCACTAATCTAACTTTTTTCAACCTAAATAACCTTATGGATAAAAAGAACGCATAGTGTCATAAAATACCTACTCTTCTAATATTTCCGTAACTTCGTAAAAAACAAAAAATCTAATACATTTTAGTACCTAGTAATTTAGCCCAGTTGGGATCGAAAAACAAAAAAGATATGTAAACAATAAAAGAAAAAACGTCTGACCATGCTATTTCCGGCTTTAATACTACGAATCACCCTAAACGCTTCTCCGTTCCGTCGTGGGTAAAAATCATTGTTTATAAAAAATAAAAACAAAAACAATCATCCCCTGGCTGGGATTTGAACCGCGGCCGTCGGCGTTGTAAGTGAAAAGTGTTGTGAAATTACGTACTAAATATCTTGCATTAAAAAATCTTCTTTATACGAGAAAATACCGAGAAAACGAGAGATCGATTTCTCGCCCCCGTAACCACATTTCCGAGAACGTTATTGCAAATATATATAAGTAGGTATATATTATATATATACAAATATTGCTCGTTTAATAGGATAGGATAAAAAATGCATATTTTTTCTAAACTTTCAAGGTCCATATCTTTTTATGATTTTAATTATATTTTATAATTTATACTTAAGTACTTTATTACCATAATTTAATGGTTTACTATCCATTTAGCAACACTACGTTATCAATGTTAACATGAGCCATCATGCCTATTCGGTAGGTTGCCCCGGAACCGCCGAAACACGACACCCTTCGGCCAGAAATCAGCACACGCGATGGTCTCCTGCAGCGGCCGCGGCACGCGCACCACAAACGAGCGCGGGAGTTTACTCCCATGAACTCCCATCACGTTCTGATAACCCTGTCGCTGCTAACAGAGGGCTGCTTATTCACTATATCCGCAGCTGATCACCATATTACTGGGTTCGAATCCCGGTAAGGGCATTTATTTGTGTGATGAGCACGAATATTTGTTCCTGAGTCATGGATGTTTTCTAAATATTTAAGTATTTATTTATCTATATAAGTATGTATATCTTTGTCTAGTAGGTACCCATAGTACAAGCTTTGCTTAGTTTGGGACTAGGTCGATTTGTGTAAGATTGTCCGCAAATATTTATTTATTATATTTATATCTCTTTGCCTGGTGGATAACCTCATCGGTAGCCTGGCAGCTCAGTCCCAAAACTTAACGGCCGTATTCATGAACAAATCTATTTAGCTACAATGCCGTTCAAATTCGTTATTTAAAAAAAAAAAAAAAACATTTATTTCAGACTACTGTTGTTGGTCCATAGGTATTTTGTTAGTAACAATAATCAGCTTAAGTTATGTTAGTGTGGAATTGAATTAAGTACATACAAGATTTTATTAAATTACATTACGTTCCAGAGTTAGAATTGAAATTAAAAAAATAATAAAATTAAAAATAAATTAAATCAAAATACAAATTCAGAATACATACAAAACGGCGTCACCTTTTGCTGACGTGCATCTGTATAAGGTGGCACATTATACGCGAGTCAAACCGCCCGGCTATGGTCTTCAGGATGGAGTTGGAACTAGCGCAAAGTCTGCAGAGCAAGGAGGCAGTTTTTTTGCGCATAATGGCATAGAAGTCGTCCGCTCCCGCGAGCGCAAACATACCAGATGCACTGCAGAAACGCGGCTATTTATCTGTCACTTTGACATTTGTCTTCGTAAGAATGGGTCAAAACACATCTTTGCCCTACTACGGCAGAACCGAAAGGAAGGGAGATGATTTTAGTAAACTCTACGTACGGTGGACGTAGCATTTAAGACACTGAACTGATTTTGATGAATGCTTCGGGAACAACCTTGTGTATGAAAAAAAACTTGTACTTTTTCTGTCTACTTTCCCGTAGTCATACAGTATTTTGAACATTTTTTTAAATGCTTGTTTTATGAATAAGCTAACCCCTACCCTTGGCACGATATTTACATTCAATGTTTATATTATTTTACGCTGCACAAACAGGAACAAGCGTTTTTCATACATACTGCTGGTAGGTATTGTGCATTAACATGTCCATAAGATTAATGTCATAGTAAGTAAATTGTTCGAATACCACGCAGTGCATTTTCATACATTAATTAAACACTGAATGGGGGCTTGTTACACAAAGCGCTTGACAAACTTTGTTAACTATTTCATTCAACAGCATGTTGTTGAGAACTTGTATGAATTCTCAGGATGAACCATTATTTGTATGTGCCTACAGTTTGTTATGTATTTTTGTCACCAATAAATGTTTTCTTTCTTTCTTTCTTTTCTTTTCTTTCTTATTACCATTTGTTGTGGATACAAATTAGTAGAACATACATCAATTCGTGGTCAACGTTTATATTCATTTATTCAAAGCATAACCATCCACAAAGTTAAATATCCACAGCGTAGGTTTCGTCAAAAATCAGCACAGAGTGAGTATCCGCAACAAACTCGTGATTATATATTAAGGTAAGTAGTTACGATTTTTTAAGATAGCACTTAGTGCACAGTTTGATTGCCTGTCAATTCATGTACTAACACAGGTAACAGTCGTTTTTTTTCGGATAAATCCCACGTATTTATCTTATTATCTCAATTAGCATTAGTAAGCCAATTGAGACAGGAAGATAAATACGAACTTAGCGGATATAATACCGATATTACCAATTAAAATATTATTCACAGCAATTGTATTATTCAAAGGACTTTTCTTTCATAATGCTTGGTTTTATACAATAAGGAACACGTTAGGGAAGTAAACCCTCGTATTTCTGTATCGTAAAAATTGTTACGGAATTTTGCTACACGTTCGAAGTATTATGCGATATTTGCACCTGTCATTTAATATTACTAGCGTAAATTACAAAACTATTGCCTCAGCTATATGTAGATCATAGTCATCTATATATTAAATACGAATAATTGAGATGGAATAAGGCGCGACCTAATAGATTGAATAATACATAGTCAATAGAAAATGAAACAGGAACACTGTGTATCATATTCCACAAAAATGGACCTGCTTTAATTGCTCTCGAGTGTACTTATTCCTTAAAGTGAAATAAAAGCTGTTGTAGGTATCATTGTGACAACCGAAAAGCATTGCAGATTAACAAAATATTTTCGAGGAAAATGAGACTATATCTCGTGAAAAATATAACGTCGCGAAGGCTGATGAGCAAGATTAATGAAGCAGAAAGACTTTGATCGATCATGGTTTTACCTAATAAATGTCTCAGGATCCCCTAGCAACAACAAATCCTCCCGCTAAGTCAAATGCGTCGGTAATGGACTCACCATTCAGCGATACTCTTCCGATACTGCTGTTTTGCCCTAATGTGCTTGATTTTCCGTGTATTTTTGCATAAATAAATGTCAACTTTCAGTAACTAATTTGGTAATGACATTTGCACGTGGTAATCACTAGTTTATTTATCCTACTTCGTTTACAACTGCCTTTATTCATAATCGTTCATCAAAAATGAATAGTTACAATGTTGTTAAAATTCGTTTGGTAATCTGTCACTTTGTCATTTATGTTTGTGAGAAAGGGACAAAAGTAATTCAATTAACTGAGGTTTGTTAAGTGTGATGTATGGGGGGGAATGTTTTTAAGGAGAGTCGTTAAATTAGAAAAGGTTTTGCCCAATAGGTATTGCTACAAATCCTTAATATAATAGAAAAAACATGTTGTTAAATATACCATGGATCTCAACAATTATATCAGAAAAATCTATTTGCAATACCACCTAGCTATTTAACAATCCACTTGGTACAGAAAATCCGTTCTGTAATGTAATGCTATTAGAATTTTCCGGCCGTAGTCATGTTTTCGTAATGCGTTTTTAATGTTCTCATATTCCTATAAATCAACGACTACCCTTGGTCCAGATAGCTATAATGGATTATTAAATTAGTTTATAAAGCCTTAACTCACAATGGAGTTTAATGAAAGTGCCACTGATGGCTCTTTATTAATTAACAGGGCATATGAATTTGGTAATGAGCATGTTATATTAACGCGAATATGAAATTGTGATATTTATAATTGAAGCTGTGATGTGAATTATATCTCGTATAAATTATAGCACTGAAATATTTACTCACGTCAGTATATAATAGGGCTTCGCATAGAACAGAGCTTAGATGATCTACAGGAAATCGCATATTTGACTTTTGTTTTTTAAAGTCGAAAATTACTGTTGATATATGTCCTGTCGTGCGTTTGACATGTCATGTTACGCGATTATCCTGCAGGTGTAATTTGTGACATAATTGTCACTTCAATTATTTTACTAGTAACTTTTGTCCCATCGGTTAATTAACAACACAGACATTACGGTTCACATTAAACCTGATTAATCAGTAAAGAATAAAGGGATGGCTACTAAAGTGAACCTACAGATCGAAGTTGCTTAGTCCAGACTTACTATACATAATGATGATGTGTATACGCGTGACGTCACCGAGGCGTCCGTCGTAAGCTGAGCCGCGACCGTACCTACGTCAGTAATAAACGAGCTCTCGTAACACACACTGGTTTCATTGCGTCCGCATACGTATCAGTGGCTAACGAGGCTGAATCATACCCGCGCGCTAACTAATAAAAAAAATGTCCGCGTTTCTTGGTAGTGTTCCCAATTTTGACCCTAATACGCAGGAATGGCAAATATTTGCTAGTCGATTGAAGCAGTTTTTAAGGTTAAACATAATTGACACGGATGAAATGAAGAGAGCGGTTTTGTTAACGCATCTATCGGACGACGCATATCGGCTACTTACAAACCTCGCACACCCAAAGGATGTGGAAACAGTGAGTTACGAGGAGCTGATCGTATTACTCAATGGCCATTTTACACCGAAAAGGTCGACTTTCACCGATAAGGCTAAATTTTACAATGCGGTGAAGGCAGAAGGCGAGAGGATCGAGGACTGGGCGGCTCGACTTCGTGGACTCGCAGTTCACTGCGAGTTTGGAGCCGCTCTCGAAATGATGCTCCGCGATCGGTTTGTTCTTGGATTCAACGCGGGTCCAGAACGGGACCGTCTCTGCGAGCAAGACGTGAATACGTTAACGTTTGCCAAGGCGTTGGAGTTAGCGCAACAGGCAGCTTGTGCTCGGCAATCAAGAGCTGCGCAGGTAGGGCCGAAAGAAGAGCTACTTTTCCAAACGGGCACAATAAAGAGCGGTAGTAGCGGCCGCGGAGGCATCGGCAGTCGCGACAGGCAAGGCAGCCGTTCGGCAAACAACGAGGTCTCTTCACCCCGTTGTACGGTATGCGGTCTAAGTAATCACGTCGCGGACAGGTGCAAGTTTAAGAATTACCGGTGTCAGAGGTGTCACGAAAAGGGGCATCTGAAGAAAGTGTGCAGATCCAGTCGTGTACATAATATTGATATAGCACAGCCGTCGGAGGTTCAGGAGTCTCAAGACTGCAACAGTGACTGCGAGGAATGCCAGCTGTTCAATTTAAGGTGCGTCAGTAATGATCCAATCTTAGTTCCGGTTGTTTTTAAAAATAAGTTGAAATTGAGCATGGAACTGGACTCGGGGTCCAGTACGAATGTAATCAGTCAGTCTTTGTATACAAAGTATTTCTCGGAATTCCCGTTAGAAAAATGTAATATTAAAATGTGTTTCTATAACGGACATAAAATCACACCCGAGGGTAGATTCGCGGCAGATATTACTTATCGTAACGTAACAAAGCAACTATCGTTCTATGTTGTGAAGAATGGAGCAAATCCATTACTTGGGCGTGAGTTCATGGTCAAATTTCAAATAAATTTTACATCGGGCATTCATAACATTGTTGTAAACGAGTGTTTAGATTCCGATGTAAAAACTTTGTTAAATAAGTTTGAACCGCTATTTCGCGATGAACTAGGTTGTTTTAACAAGTTTAAAGTAAATCTTCATTTGAGAGAGGGCGTCAAACCCAAGTTTTTCAAGCCTAGGCCGTTACCTTTTGCTTTAAAATCGCAAGTAGAAGACGAGTTAGCGAGACTCACAAAGGAAGGAATTTTAGTTCCCGTTAAATACTCCGATTACGCAACGCCGATAGTACCGGTTTTAAAGCAAAACGGCAGCGTGCGGATATGCGGCGACTATTCCATCACTTTGAATAATGATATTTACATTGACAAGTATCCTCTTCCAAGGATTGATGAGGTTTTTGCTAAATTAAGTGGGGGGGAGCATTATTCGAAGTTGGACTGCAGTCAAGCTTACAATCAATTTGTTCTGTCAGATAAAGCTCAAAAGCTTACCACAATCAATACTACGAAAGGCTTATTCATGTACTCTCGTCTTGTTTTCGGTCTTGCTTGCGCGGCCGCGGTGTTCCAGAGAGCGATCGAGAACTTGCTAGCAGGAATAGAGGGGGTAACGGTATTCCTAGATGATGTTTGTGTCACAGGGGCTACTAAGTCGGAACATTTATCTCGTTTAAACTTGGTGTTCGATAGGTTTCAAGACGCTGGATTAAGGCTACAAAAAAGCAAATGTGCGTTTTTCCAAAAAAGCGTCACATATTTGGGTCATATAATTGATAAAAAGGGCTTACATAAGTGTCCTAAAAAGGTTGAGGCTATAGTGAACGCACCGCGTCCTAGTAATATAAAGGAACTTAAAAGTTTCTTAGGCTTGGTGAATTACTATCGCAACTTTGTGGAGAACACGTCGGCCATATTATGCCCACTGCACGAATTATTGCGTGCGGACGTGGAGTGGGAGTGGACGTCGCGACATGAAGCTGCCTTCGAGCGCATGAAGCGTGAGCTAGCGTCCGAGCGCGTCCTGGCGCACTTTGACCCCGGCGCTCGCCTCTTGCTGAGCGTTGATGCGGGGCCTGCTGGCCTGGGCGCGGTTTTATCGCAAATTTGCGAGGACGGGGTGGAGCGCCCGCTCGCGTATGGCTCGCGCTCACTGACCACCAGCGAGCGAAACTATAGTCAGCTGCACAAGGAAGCGACAGCGATAGTGTTTGGAATCAAAAGATTTCACCAATATTTGTATGGCCGGTCGGAACCTTTTATTCTAAAAACGGACCACAAGCCGCTATTAGCGATATTTGGTAAAAAGAACGGTATATCTGTGATGACGGCTTCCCGGTTAGTGAGGTACGCTATATATCTATCCGCGTATAACTATATTATCCAGTACACTGCCGGCAAGGATAATGTAGTTGCCGATTATTTCTCGCGCGCGTGTCCGTCGGAGCAATCGGATAACGGTATAGTGAGGCCATCCTTAAAACAGTGCAATTTACTAACTGTCAATGCCTTGCAATTATGTAATTTGCCCCCGTTGACCTACAAAGATATTCAGAGTGCGACGGTAGCAGATAAAACCTTAGCAACAGTATCCAAATATGTTCAGCACGGTTGGCCGCGTAAAATTAATTGTGCTAATATCAATCCCTATTTCCGTTGTAGGAACGACTTAGAACTGGAAAAGGGTTGCATAATGAGAGGGCATCGCGTTGTAGTACCTGAGAGTGTGAGAAATAATTTATTGCGAGAATTACATAAGACTCACCAAGGCATAGTTAAAACTAAGAGTAATGCTCGATCACGGATGTGGTGGCCCGGTATAGACCGGGACATCGAACAGCTGATCGGCGCGTGCGGCGTGTGCAGCGCGCTACGCAACGCGCCTGCGCGCGCACCGCCGGCCCCCTGGAGTCGCCCGCCGGGCCCGTGGCACCGTATACACATTGATTACATGATGGTAGCTCAAAGAACGTATTTGATTGTGGTAGACGCTTTTAGCAAATGGGTTGAGTGCATAGACATGACTGGTGGTACTACAACGAAACATTTAATCACCGAGTTATCATTGTTGTTTAGTAGATTTGGACTACCGGATACTATCGTATCAGACAACGACGCCAAGATTGCATCTCAAGAGTTTCAAGTATTTTGTAAAATGGGTGGTGTAAAGTATGTAACTTCACCTATATACCACCCGATTAGCAATGGTTTAGCCGAATGCGCGGTCCGAAACTGTAAGAAAATGGTAAAATCTATTATAGAACAAGAGTCGCTAAGCATAAGTCGATTAAATTGTAAATTGCAGAGTTACTTGTTCGAATATCGTACAACCGTTCACTGTGCAACAGGAGTAACGCCGGCTAAGTTGATGTTGGGTCGGGAGTTGCGATCGAGATTAGACCTCATAGTACCGCCGCGGGACAAAAGTGTCGATGCCGCGCATTCCTCGCCGCCGCCGCCGGCGCCGGCGCAGCAGCCCGGTAAACAACAAGCGCGTTCATTTTGCGACTATGAAGACGTTTGGGTTCAATGTTTCAGTAATCGGAAACCTTTTTGGGCAAAAGGTAAAATAATTCGAAAAATGGGTTGTAGAATGTACCTGGTCAACTTGGACAACCAAAATACTAATTGTAGACGTCACGTCGACCAGATATTGCGATATACGAACAGTAACAGTGATTTTAATAATGACAATTTTAGCGTACCGCCTACACCACCTGTTATGTCATCAGATACTATTCCGGGTTCTGTCACCCCACCCTCAGCTTCGCAAGAACATTCAACAGATCTTAATGAGGATGACGTGAATCAAGCAATAATTAATAACCCAGATTCAGTTAACGAGGGTTCCAATGAGGAGAGGTGGGAGGACGCGGAAGCAGTGGAGGAGGACCTGGGGACTGAGCGACGGACGACAGTAACCGATTCGTCGGTACCCGGAAACGAAGGCAATATGGTTGCCTTGTCGAGTGACTCATCGCCCATTCCCCAACGTAGTCCCTATGGATTGCGACCTAGGGCTAAGAAAGTTTGTTATAAGAATTAGTTTAAGTAGTTATCTCTACGAGGGTAATGATGTAAATTTTCTTTGGTCTCAGGTTTCCTTAATTATGATGGGAGGAGATGATGTGTATACGCGTGACGTCACCGAGGCGTCCGTCGTAAGCTGAGCCGCGACCGTACCTACGTCAGTAATAAACGAGCTCTCGTAACACACACTGGTTTCATTGCGTCCGCATACGTATCAGTATACTATACAATTCTTTTATCAGCGTATCATGTAGAAGTAGGATACATTTATTTTATTACGGAACTGTAAAAATAAGTTTAGGTGCAAAATGTTTTATCATATTTTTGTTATATTAATTGTATACTGGTTAGATTTTTAAGAACGCACTATAGATTAATGGCTTTAGCAGTAATATCATGAAACTCTGCGTTAAACTGTAATAAATGTTTGGAACAGAACATTTATTTAAAAAAAATAACGAAATATACTATGGTTGCAACGAATACAAATGATTACCTATATGATGATACGTACAAAGTTACTATTGCTCATAATATTCTGAGATAATTAATATTATGTAACATCATTAGTATTATGATAAGACTAATTTAATCAGCCACCGTTGGCGCTGGCACTACAACTTGCAAAAAGCAGTTCGTGCTTAGTTTACTCGTACAGTCGCCATCACATACATCGGAGCAAACAAGCACGTCTCAAACATCGGAACACACCTCTATTTCCAAGGCATTAGGGTGCATGTGCCGATGTTTTTGAACACCTATAGTGTACCTATGTATGTGATGGCGACTGTACACGATCCCAAACAACTGAGCGTGAATCATTCCACTCGATTTCCATTTATTCGGATGAGACATTTGTAACTGAATGTATTTTAAAGAAGTAAAACAGTATTCTTCTTAAAATATGGAGAGAAGTTGAATGAATTTCGGCGACAGTTTTCGGGCTGAATGCGTTGGGAAATACAACTTCTAAATTGAATCACGTATACGGTTTAAAAGTTAAGCGGTTACGTTCCGCGTTAGAAACCACTTTTTTATGTAACACTGAAACGTGATCTTTCCGGGAACGCGCCCTCTTTTGTTCGGATGTCTTGTTTCACTTTCGTTATGATAATTCACTTGTTAGCCAACAGTGTCGCGTCGCGAACACTCGACTTTTATTTTATTAGGTACTGTGTCAAAGCTCACTCACGTAAATGTGCCGTACACTTTTATTGTATAGGCCAAATATGAGACAGCGCTTAGACACAAGTACTCGTAAACAGAGTAGATATTTACGTGCAGTTCGTGTTTTCCGCAAATTTTCATTGATACGTACGATAGCCTCACGATTGTGTGATTGAAGTACGTAGTAAACTTGACTAGAAACACAAAAACATTTTGTTATTTTAAGGTTCCTTTGACGGATAAGTAAGGGTCTTGGACTGTTTTATTTGACGACCGAGCAATATTAATAAAATAAACTGGAAAATCTATTTTGGTTGCGTAAGGTATAAAATATTTATCGTATGAACGAATTTGCACTTCAAACGAGAGGCCTGAAAGAGTCTAGGCGGAGCCATAAACCATCGAGTTTTTTGGCTTCGGTGATTTGTTTGTGAAGTATCTCACAGACATGCCTACAAAGAGCGTTTGCATATTTTTTCTTATTTTACTGCATAATAAAATGGTAATAAGAGATTTGCATACCAAATCTTATCGGATTCAATTGCTCTTTAAGCACGCAATAAATTGTAAGAAATTCAAATCAGATTTGAATTTTGGTAAAAGTAACAGCTCAGTGAAAATTTTAGCACATTGTAAGCGTTTCTCTTGTTTGCTAATCTGCAGGAGAAATCTCAGGAATCGTGCTATTTCATGATTTACACATTTTTGCACTATGATATTATTCATAGTGCAAAAATATTCTCCCATTATTATTCACAGAGGTAAAATACTTATTTTTTTATTAATTCTTTGATGCACAAAAGAAGACCTTAGCGTACAAAAGACGGACTTAATTCCGTAAGCATTCTCTACCAGTCAACCTTTGGGCAAAGCAGACAGATTGTGGGCGGTGCAAATATCAAGAACTAAGTATAGTTTTTGCACAGACAGCCTGAATATTTTGACATTTTTTAGTACCAGTTTTCATATTCGTAAAATACCCACGTGGTCTACATGCAGTTTAAGTATTTAAGTTTTTTTAAATAAGAGCCCCCCCCCCACACTACCAGCGTCGGCCTAAGACTCAATACTGGAAATATTTTTTTTTTGACAGGGGCGTGAAAATTTTTCGGTATTCTCGTATACTGTCGACATTAACAAATCTTAAAGGCGTTCGTTAATAGGCTATGCTAATATGATTTCACGCGAGTCGAACTGACATACTGGAAAGAGAAGAAACTCAATGGTTAGCGCACTCTTCCATCAAAATAGAATGCGAAACGGATGCGTCAGATTGAATCCCAGGTGTTCTGGAATGTTTAGTCGGTGCTACTTTTCCTGGTAGCATTATACAGAGTGTGACCTGTAATAGGAGCAAATATTCAAAAGGACGCTTCCTTAGAGCATTTGCAGTAACCTCTTATGACATTCATTTTAATTTTTTTTGGATTCGGAGAAATTTTGATCTAAAGTTATGACCTCCAAGTAATGTATCTTGGCACCACGACATTGCACAGCAGTCAATGTGGATTTAGAGGTAACATTATGCAATGAGTCAGGATAGATTTTGCATTTTTGTTTTCGAAAGATATTTTTGTAATTTTTTAATTTTTATTTCATTTTTTTGTTTTTTTGATATAAGAAATTACTGATAGCATTCCAGAAGAGTAAAACAATACAAGTAAACATATTTTGAAGAAGAAAATATAAAAAAAAAATTTTTTTTTAAATAAAACAACGTGGAAATAATTTTTCACACGCTTAATAATCTACGGTTTAATTTTTTGCTCCTATTACAGACCACACCCTGTATATTTTACGTATAATAATTATACGTAGTACGTACTTAATTATTAAGTACTGTAGCTACAACGGTAGGTACAGTCGCAAGCCCAAGGCGTTTGACCGGAGCAGTCCCCGCTGGAGCCCGTTTGCCCTTGCTCGTTTTTTTGCTGTCGGGTACTGCCAGTGGGAAATCGGATGTTTTATTTCCTGCGCGCCCTCTTATCTTCTGATTAAATTAGTTTCTGTTTAAAGCTTTTTAGCAGCCATTTTCTAAGAATAAATATGTTGTTGGCTTGTCGTTCGGTATAAAGGATAGCAGTAGGCATGTTGAACCGATAAAACAATACGATGTATCATAATACATACAGTAGGTATACAATTTGAATATGCTTATTCTTCAAAGTTAAACCCAAACATTCCACTATTTATTTCGAGTAATTTTTAATGCATTACTAATTTCCATGGGCATACGGGTCTATTGAAAATACCCAAATCATTACGGACGGAGTCCCGTCGATTCGCAAGAATCCCATAACTGTCATTGGTACTTCTTATGCTGCTACGTCAATAGAATCTGTGAAGCTCTTTTTATGTTGCTACGTCAATAGAATCTTTTAAGCTCATCTTATGTTGCTACGTCAATAGAATCTCTGAAGCTCTTCTTATATTATTGGGAAGTTGCCATGTGTCCTCTTTGGTTTTGATCAAGTTCCACTTCACCAAATTTCTAGTTTCTGAGAGCAAATGCATGAGTTTATAAAAAAAAACCGAAATCACTTAAGAGTCAAGCTCGGCCCAATTTCACCTTCTCATACAAACGGACATTCGTTCTCATTTTAAAACTACGTGTTGGATTGTAACGAAACTTTGCATATACAATGACATGAGGTATATAATTAGTTTTTAAGGCTCCAGTTTATAAAACAAACAAAATACAGCAAAACCAAGTTTTGTATGAAAAACTTAAATTAGCTGTATTTGTTTTACTATGGTATCTGAAGCTACAGAAACTTATCTTATCTTATCTCATCTAGGTGAGGGCCCTTTCGGATGCACTTCGACCCAGTGGGATCTTTTGTGCATTTGCCCTCTCCTTTATGCCTGCTCCCAGGCTTACATAAACTAATTACAGACCTGGATATAATAAAATTTAAAAATAAATAATGTTTATTACTCAAAGAAAAGTTGTGGATAATTCCCAGGGGTCCCCGCACTAGGCGTCGCCTGTATCGCGGAGAACCATTTAACAATTAGGTAGAAAATACATTTTTTATAATGACAACTGAAACATTAAATTACAGTTAACGCTCTTGACTTAAAACTACATGGTGTTACTTACATAATAAAACAATTATAGTTAATAGTTATTACAATTAAAATTTAGCCTAAAATTGCCTGTGTCTCATCATATGATAGATTACAAATAAAGTTTGAAATTATCTTCTTTGCCTCGTTTAAGGTTGCACATAGGGTTGCCAACTAATTTTGGGGGAGATATAGTATTTTCCAGAAAAAACAACAAAAATATAATACACTGTAAAAAAAATATAGTACTTGGCTGGCCAATGTTGCTATTTAGCAGTGGCGGCGGGTGAAAAATGTATATGGGCAACCCGAAACAAACAAGTTATGAAATAGTTTAGAATATATTAACTAAGGCTTGCCTAAAAATACATTTTAGGCAATCGGCTTGTATGGGCGCTCCGCCACTGCTATTTAGTAAAACCTCGGAAATTTGAAGCACTTCGTAAGGTCCCCCAAAATATAGTATTTTCGCGTACTATATATTTCTTCATCAGTATATAGTACACAGAGTCAAAATATAGTACAATACCATATAATATAGTATGGTTGGCACCCCTCAGGTTACACTTTTTAGAGACAGTATTGTACACAGATGCCCTGATGTGACCTCGGAAGCGCTTCCCTAAAGCGGAACGAACGCTTGGAACAGGAAGGTTGAAAACACGTTTTTTGATCGATGCACTGTAGCCCTGTATTGACTTAAAGATTTATGTGTGACTAGTAAGATTTTGTTAAGGAAAAGTTGACGAACAGTTAGGGCTTGCGCTTGAGCGTAGAGAGCTGCTGTTGGGTACCGAAAGGTCCTTTTTAGGGTTCCGTAGCCAAATGGCAAAAAACGGAACCCTTATAGATTCGTCATGTCTGTCTGTCTGTCCGTCCGTATGTCACAGCCACTTTTTTCCGAAACTTTAAGAGCTATACTGTTGAAACTTGGTAAGTATATGTATTCTGTAAACCGCATTAAGATTTTTACACAAAAACAGAAAAAAACAATAAACTTTTGGGGTTCCCCATACTTAGAACTG
Organism: Epinotia brunnichana; assembly: GCA_963854355.1. Classification (NCBI taxonomy): domain Eukaryota; kingdom Metazoa; phylum Arthropoda; class Insecta; order Lepidoptera; family Tortricidae; genus Epinotia; species Epinotia brunnichana. The sequence continues at coordinate 11,375,755 of OY977945.1, read as the reverse complement.
AAACTCAATTTTTTTTTTTCATCAAACCCATATAGGTCTTTAAAAATGAAATCAAATTTTCTAACATCATTTTTTTCTAAACTGAATAGTTTGCGCGAGAGACACTTCCAAAGTGGTAAAATGTGCCCTCCCCCCCCCCTGTAACTTCTAAAATAAGAGAATGATAAAACTAAAAAAAATATATGATGTACATTACCATGCAAACTTCCACCGAAAATTGATTTGAACGAGATCTAGTAAGTGGTTTTTTTAATATGATTGCAAACCGCAATTTATTTAACGGAACCCTTCATGTGCGAGTCCGACTCGCACTTGGCCGCTTTTTTAAACATTACTTTTAAAACTGAGCGTTGCGGTGGTTGCGCTCTCTCGATGTCCAACATAGCAGTCTTTCCCGCACTACCCCAAGCTGCGATGCAGTAGGTGATCACCACAGATGTATGAATATAATATTCTATGCTCTGAGGTGATCACTGATTGGCACAGTGCGATATAGACCATTCTTAGCAAATCGTCGGATGCAGAGTGGCGAAGCTTTTTAAAGAAAAATAAAGATTTTCTTATCCTTGCGGAGAGTTTGCTTATATGGGTTTTGAAGTTAAGATTTTCATCTATGAACAGACCCAGGTATTTTTATTAATTAGTGCGCTGCATGGAATCATAGTTACAAGGTTTATTGGGAAATTCAGTACATAATTGAATTTTAATAGAGGTGAGTAAAGTTGGTTCCGTGTGGGCGGTTTTGTGAAAACAGAGGAATTTGGTATTTTGCTATTTAGGGTTAAAAGGTTAGAACGTAGCCAGTCCGACGCAATATTCATACCCTTTTCGGTTAATATACCTTATATTATTCTAAGTACCTACAAAATTTCAGAGCAAATTAGCTAGTCGTTTTAAAATGAGAGCGTAACGTTGTATGGAGAACCGAGCTTGCCGGGGACTCTGCCTAATATATTTGAGGGAAGGTCTCAATTCCTCATAAACTCTATCATTAGAACTGGATTTTGGTAAACAGAATGTTCAATCCATATTAAATATTATAAATGCTAAACTTAATCACTGAACCGATTTAGATGAAATTTGGTATGTAGATAGTTTAAATCCCGGGGAAGGAAATAGGATACCTAGTTCTAATCCCATAAATGCTATGGGAGTGAAATAATGGGCAAAAATTATACCCAGATAAGTACTATATAAAACATCTCAGCATTTTGTACGAGAAAACTAGATTTTCAGAAATACTAGCCTTCGATAAATCGCCTATTGGAACCCTTTTTCGGAATTTCGTACGTTAGTAAACTTGACTTTAGAATTGTTCTGTTAGAAATTTCGTGCGATGTATTTACATATACAAAATCAATTTTTTTTTTCTGCAAAGGCTCTTTGTCAAACGGAAATTTACAATAAGATAATAATAATCTTACTCCATAATCATTTCAAAATTGCACATTAACGACCTATAAACGGTTAACAAACTTAATGTCACTAAATGAGAACAAAACAAAAATGCTAAATATCATCCATTCGATATAAGTAAGATCTTTATCAGAATTAACAAGAACTTTATGATAATAATTTAGTATTCCAGAGATGTATAAGGTCTCTGAGCGTCCGAATACAATTTATAATTATTCTAATGTTCCTAGAGATGTATACGGTCTATAAGCGTCAAGAAAAACCACTGAAAGTGTAAGTTTGTTCGCATAATATTGCATTATCGTGGGATTTACCGCTTTCTTTTTACTTCTTATAGGTTTTCCTGTAAAGAACTATTTTCTGTATTTGTTTAAAAATTCTAGCCTCAGAAGATAAAAGGGGGGAAAGATCAATTTTTGTCTTCTTTCTTGATTAACTTTAAAACTATCTATTGTACAACTGTAACAAAAATATATTTGAGATCCCTACAACAAGCCCTCTTTTTTAATATGCCACACGATATTATTTTATTTTTTATTTCGCTACCAAAAGTCACCCCAATTCAAAATTCAGTTGTATACGTTACACCTTCATTTTAAGGTCACGGAAAAACATGTGAGTACCAAATTTCTACTCATTTAGTCCATTATTCTCGGAGCAAATTGGATGTACACGAGTGATCCTAATAAGGGTTTCGTTTTTAGATTTTTCGTACGGAACCCTAAATGCTTCGTATTTTGAAATGATGCGTAGGTACGAAGCATCATTTCAAAATACTATTCAATCGAAATAACGATACAAAGGTTTAGATCATTAAGGCACAGTCGATGTTTTTTGCAACCATTTTTCAAAGCATGACAATAGAAAAAAAAACTCTACGTTACTGTATAAAAATATTCTTCGCGAAACCAAACAAATTGCTTAGACACTCCTGATCATTACAAAGTCTTGCAAACTGCAAGAGCGAAACAAACTTTCATAAAATAATGGGCCGGATCTCATTTCCCCTCTATTAAACGGACAACTTGCCAAATAATATACGAGTCCCGTAAACATATCGCTGGGTGAAGAAATCATAATGAATTTTGTAATGTGACCGAAAATTTTCTGAGTATAATTTAATTTGGACCGGCTCCAGCCTCCCCGGACAAATAATTTAAACGGTACGGAAGCTTAAGCTGAAATAAAGTATTAAAACGAGTTTTATGGAGCTCACTTATTTTGAATGATAGCTGAGTTTAACCACTTATACATTCATTTCCTTTATGAATTGCCTCAATCTTGAAGGGCGCGGGGTCCTAAGTATCTTAATATACCGAAGGGCCATCATTGCTTTCTATCACTGTCTTTTGAAATTGTAACCGTTATTACGATATTTATGGTTTCTTCAATTTTATGGGTATGAAATGTAAAGACACCTATCAACGTTAAATATAGCGGCGGTAGCTGTCATCTCCACTTATAATAATCTCTAAATTAAAAAAAGAATCAGCCAGTTTGAAACTAAGCTTTCTGTGGTACGAATGTTCTCAGCATCCCATGGACGGAAAAATATGAAACATTTTATATAGGTACATTATTATTCCAGCTGCAACTTAGGATAGTTTTTATCCGACTGCGACAATTAATTTATTTTCCGTAATATACGACTTCATTTAATTTTTCATTTATTATTCTTAAAGTTTATCGCCGCCACATCTGTCAGCTAAAAGAAACGTCAAAATCACAGACTAATAAGCAAACATCGGGGTTTTCGGAGCGGGAACGTTTGACATTAGCCAAAGAGTAGGTATTTACTTAAAAACAGATCGTACTCTAGTAGGTTTCTACCGAATGAATAATTGATTGAAAAATAAATAAAGATTAATCATACATATAGGTACATATTTTATATTGGTCATTCATTATCAACCTCTTCAGTTAAGTCTATTCATTTATAAGAAAATGCTTCATAGATATCGAGCGTCAAGATTGACATTGTATTAGACACCTATTGTCAACCGTTACCCTTGCTTGTCTAGTAGATAAACTTATATGCAATTGTATTTTAAAAAACTGTAAATAATCACTAATCAGTCAACACAAATATGCCTCCGAGAAAAAAAACTCGTTACGAGTTTATGCGTTCGTGGATAGAAAATAATCCAGAGATAGAGGTTCGAGATTCTTTATTATTTTGCACCAAGTGCAATGTGAGCTTCGCTCAAACGAAATCTAGTGTAACGCGACATGTCGCATCTAATAAACATACAGGTATGAAATATGATTTCAATAGTGAGCTCTTGAAATTTGTTGTGGGCTGTAATATACCATGGACGCAGGTAAACAATCCGATATTTAAAGATTTTATCGAAAATTGTGTTACCGGTAAATTTGGAAAAACTGCAAAAGTTCCTTCGGAATGTCAACTGCGACGGGAATATTTAAATAAAGCTTACGATGAAAAAATGAATTAAATACGGAGCGAGCTAAAAAATGAATATATATATGTGAGTGTTGACGAAACCACGGATGATTATGGTCGTCAAATAGCTAACGTAATAGTGGGAGCATTACGTGATGATCACATTGGCACTCAACACTTGATATCCAGTAAACGGTTAGACAGCACGAACAATGTATCAATATCCAATACGGTCACAAGTGCTCTTGATGAATTATGGGGTGCTAACCATAATAATCACAATAAAGTACTTTTACTTTTAACTGACGGTGTGGGCTACATGCTAAAGGCTGGAAGAAATTTAAAATGTATTTTTCCCACGTCACATGTTTGGCTCATGGTTTAAATAGAGTGGCTGAACTAGTAAGAAAACTTTATCCAGATGTGAATGATTTAATCGCAAATGTTAAGAAGACATTTTTGAAATGTCCTAAAAGAATACAAAAGTTTAAAGAAATGCTCCCCGGAGTGCATTTACCACCTCGACCAACAATTATTCGGTGGGGAACCTGGATAGAAGCTGCAACGTATTACAGCAAACATTACGATGAAGTGAAACGTGTTCTAAATACATTCAGTCCCACCGAAGCCCAGAGTATTAGAAAGGCAAAAAGAGCGTTTGGAAATGCAAATATAAAAAGCGACTTAAATTTCATAGCAAATCATTTGATGACTATCCCAAATGCTATTAAAAAACTACAGGATGCGAAGCTGTCCATCAGCGATAGTTTAAAAATAGTTCATGAAACCTATAGAGATGTTTCCAAATTAAACATGAGCGTAAAAGGAAAACAGATTTATGATAAACTGAAGTTGGTGTTAAAGAAGAATTCTGGCTATAGCACACTAAAAATTATAAATGAGTTGGTACAAGGCAAAGAAATATAACTTCAATCTCAAACTTCTCGTGCATCAATTGATTCCTACAAAAAAAAATAATATGCACCTATTACAACTGTCGACGTGGAAAGATCATTTAGCTCCTTGAAATGGATATTTACAGCAAGACGCCGTAGATTAACTGTCCCAAATATAGAAAAAATATTAATAGTTTATTCTGAAAATCGTGTCAACTATTCAATTTACAGCAGGTAATTAATTAAAGTTATTTTCATTGTTACCTTATAAGTTATAAGACTTTTACGGAAATTAAAATAAAACTTTGTCACAGATTGTATACAACTCACAGAGAGGTAGTTATTCATTAGGCATAATAAGATATTTCTTAGACTAACATATCTGTTTATCTCTACTCTTTCTCAAATCATTCCCGCTCCGAAAACCCCGATGTATGCTAATAAGAAATACTACGGACAAAATGGCGGAATTTCTTTGCCTTTCTTTCGCCTATTAATAATTTTAATCCCGTCTACGATATACATTGACGAGACACATAGGTACCAAAAGCAAATATAAAATTAATCGATTTTGATATGCGAACTTATATGCGCAAATGTCGAATTAAGGCGTAATTTCTACAAATGTTACAACAAACTCGAACAATATAAACTTGGTTTTTTTGAATGGCACGCGCGCGCGCTCTTTGCGTATTCAGCCAAACCACGAAAACTGAAACTCGAAGTTCGTATATCTGCATTCCTGTCATTTGTTAGTGCGATAGAGATAGAGATACCCGAATATTTTCGAATTCCGAAGTTCGTGGTTTAAAAGAAAATACGGATGTCGGATAGATCTAAATTAATATTTTATGTGTGAATATGGTTAAAATTATTTGGAAATACTATTGTTGTTATTGTTTTAGTATATTTGACTAGCTTTAAGTTTAATATTGTACGTCCGAAATGGGCAAGCTGTTGGACTTTATTTTACCCAAAACAACTAAATGTACACAGTTCTGACAATAAAGAAATCTTATTTTATCTTATCTTATCGAAAATAGGGATGTAGACACTAAACAAAATAATCATAATGTTGTATTATCTCGAAAAAAAAATAACGCAAGAGGCTATACTCGTATAGGTAATCACTAAGTTATAAGTGTATAAAGTTTGAAGAGGGGGTTTGTTGCGTCTCTTTTCCGCAAAACGCACCTTTATAATGAAACGATTGTTTTTTACTATGACGCTCGAGGATCGTGACGTCACGGTCCCTGATCGTTTTCTCACTCTAATAAGCGACATTAAAACGGTTGTAGCTTCGTAATTTTTTGAGATATTTGAATGAGTTTTTCGTTTAATCTTTCTTTTGAAGTGAGTCTACAGCTACACCTGTATTTGGAAGACAAGCGGAAAGAACCCATACTATCCATACTAATAATCCATACTTCCATATTAATATTATAAATGCGAAAGTGTGTCTGTCTGTCTGTTACCTCTTCACGCCTAAACCGCTGAACCGATTTAGATAAAATTTGGTATACAGATAGTTTGAGCTCCGGGGAAGGACAAAGGGTAGTTTTTATATCTGAGGGGCTGAAATTGGGGGTGGAAATTTGTATGGAGCTACTTAAACCGCTGCACCGATTTAGATGAAATTTGGTACATAAATATTTTGAGTCCCGGGGAAGGACATAGAATAGGTTTTATCCCGGAAATCATCCCCTAAGGGGACGAAAAAGGGGGGGGGGGGAGGTGAAAATTTGGATGTAATCTATTTTGATGAAATTTGGTGTAGAATGTGTAGATATAGGTTTAGTCCTAGGAAAGGACATGGGATAGTTTTTACCCCAGAAATCATCCCCTAAGGGGTGAAATTAGGGGTGAAAATTCGGATGGAACCCATTTTAATACAATTTGGTATAGAGATAGCTTGAGTCCTAAGAAAGGACATAGGATAGTTTTAATTCCGGAAATCACTCCCTAAGGGGGTGAAATGGGGGTGAAAGTTTGGATGAATCCCGTTTAGATGAAATTTGGTATAAGGGTCGTTTGAGTCCCGAAGAATGATATTAGATAGTTTTTATCCCCAAAATCATTCCCTAAGGGTATGAAATAGGGGGTGAAAGTTTGGATGAAATCCATGTACCTAGATGAAATTTGGTATAGAGATAATTTGAGACCCTTCGAAGAATATAGAATAGTATTTGCCTCGGAAATCATCCCTTAAGATGGTAAGTAGAAGTTTGTTTTCATTATATTTTCTAAGTATAAGTTCTACGCGGACGAAGTCGCGGGCAACAGCTAGTTCCATATAAACTTGTCAAACTTTTCATACATTCAGATTTTAACGAACACCAATATTATATTACAGATGGTTTGGTACAACCCACCCTTAGTCTAAGGAATAAATAATAATAAATAATAAAATAAATACTTGCGGACAATCTTACACAAATACCGTTCTGTATGGGTCAGAGTGTTAGGCGACCAACAAGCAGCAACTAAGCAAGCTGCACACCACAGAAATGCGCATGCTACGCTGGTCAGCTGGGGTGACGCTACTGGACAAAATTCTAAATGCGTACGTAAGAGGAAGTTTCAAGGTTGCCTTGGTAATTGAAAAAGTCAAAGAGAAACGCCTAAGGTGGTATGGCCACATCCAAAGACGTCCAGATGACCACTTGGTGAAGCTTGGAACGGAAGTTGGAACCTGGTTGACGACGGTCGAAAAGGACCTAAAAGAGTCTCATTTAACTAAAGACGTAGCACCGTGCTAGATGGAAATTACGGACAAGGAAGGCCGACCCCAAATAAATGGGACAAGGTCTAGCAGGAAGAAGAAGAATCTTACACAAATACAAAATAAATATCCTTTTCGAGGCACAACTCCCTATGCACACTGCACAGCTATTTCTAAGTTGTATTTTATGATGTTACGAATATACTCGGCAGTCTCACATTAAAATTTAAATTGTTACCCATTGCTTTTGCGACCTATATATAGGCTTTGGATCAATGAACCAATTCATCGATAGTTTATAAGTGCTGAAGTCCACACGGTTGTTAGTTCTTTTCACAAGGTAATAGAAGACAACATAGCTATGTAGATCGTGGAGAGGAAAAAATGCTTGACATTCCATTAAGCATATCGAGAACTTGGTCTGATCGCCGAAGCAAAATAAGCGTATGTTGGAGAGACACGGCTTTGATCACAAACAAAGCAAAACCAGAAAGCAAACGAAACACAAGCGATGAATTCCAACACCGTAGCGTAGACTAATCAATAAGGAAATTATCCATGTAAAAGTCAGTATATTCACGAAAGTGGAGAAAATGTATTACAGATATACACTTAACAATAAAGAGAGTATTTGTATTGTAGTGTTAGGTAGGCCAATGACTCTTATATGAGTCTCCAAGCGGTTTCCGCTGCATAGTAGCGTTGTTTATAGTTAATTTTTACATAAGTACTTTAAACTCTCTTTGAAAAAAGTCGGCAGAGACTCTTCTCATGTATTTTTCATGTTGTAGGAAGGTGTTTTTAATATAGTTATATTTTAAAGGCTAGTATTTACATAGGGTACCTACATAAAAAAAAACCTAGCAATCTAAAAAATACCGATATTAGCACAGCTAAAATAGGTACTTATCGTTCATCAAAATTCGGTTTTGATGTGCATTGTTAATTTTTGATATTCAGTATTTTTTGGTGCGCAGTCCATATGTATTTGGTAAGCGTTAAAAAAATCCGTATTTCAAATTGTATTCGAACATGCATTGTACACTTATGCATAAATATATGACTGATAGCAGCCATTATTTAAAACCTATAAAATGTTAATTACCACTGCACCGCGAACTTTGATACTTATCATTAGGATTATACAGCCTTTTAGCACGACTGAAAATCAATAGAAAGACTTAGTGGGTATACGTTGCGCTTTCTACGAATTTCATTTGCATCATAGCATAGCATCTTACATTGTCAATAAACAGAACTCACAAAAATACTCGGAACACATCTTGCCTTAACTTATATGCATGTACTATTTCTTTATACATAAAGATAAAAAAAAAACTGGGCGCTGTTTGGCCAGAGAAAATTGTGACGTCACATGTTCCTATTTCCCTAGTTTCATAATAATGGAGCGTTTTTGTAGTTTCGTAAAAAGTTGCTGATTTGTCACAGTTGACATCCCTATTGAATGAGTATTTAGTGGGACTTCCGGAAGAGCCAGAAGAATGGCGTCTCGTGTTCTGGATTTATTTTTTATTGTTTACTCATTTTGTTGTTTAATGTGTAGTATCAGGCAGACCGTATGCTTGTTTGCCACCGTTTTAGTATATAAAAATGTATTAATAGCTTATTCGGCAGTGAACTAACAAATGAGTGTAGGTACAGCTAATTAATAATTCACCTGGAAACGCGCATAACCTTTGCTGGGACACCCGGGAGTCAACGGTTTCGACCGCCGCATGTTTCATCGTAAAGATTGCTATCGCTTTACACGAAGCAATACGGAAGGGGGCACCAAATAAAATAATCAATAATGTTGCATTTTCTCGAAAAAGGATTAAAAATACAGTCGAATGGTTTAATAAGTAACGAAAAAGAATAAATAAGTTATAACTGTAATAAGTGTCCGAAGTTCTAAGAGAGGGTATATGCTGTCCTTTTTTCGCAAAATGCGCCTTCATATGAAACGATTGTCATTTACTATGACGATACAGACCCGTGACGTCACGAGTTTTTAAGATATTTGAGTGGGATTTTTGGCTTTAGGCATATTTTTTTGCCTTTTTTCTTTTGGGGTAAATAAAAAAAATTGTGCCCATCCCTATTGACTGAATTTTAGACGGTTTGACTAAACAACCGAACAACGGCGCTTTACAATTTAATAAGCAACCTCGGTGAAACCATCATAATTTTAATGAAAGGCATAATTTTTTTATCTAGCTTGATTGAGTATTGAGCGACATCGTATAATGCTCCTATAGCTCAAATGACAACCAGAGGGCCGATTTTTGACTTTCGAGCGCTCGAAAATTTAATAAAAGTAAATACGATTTTAGTGTCAAAATTGCAGGCACTAACTTTCTACCGATAGAATTGAATTATAATAAATTTTCTATCGCTATTTCAAAAAAGCATTTCGTCATTTTTGTCAGTTTTCGAGTGAAAGATTCGAGCGCTCGAAAGTCAAAAATCGGTCCCCTGTAGAGTAGCCTTGTAACTTTACTTGTAAAATATAATTTCTTTAAGCTGAAAATAACAGTTGACAAGTAAGTCTTGATGCTCGCTCGGAAAGTTACACAATTACCCAGTTGGACTGTTTTTCGGTATGTCATTGTCAGCTCTTGTGTTTTTCAGACACGAACCACGAAAAACTTGCGAGCGCAGTGCATTGTCGACGTGTCAGCACTTTGACACATCACCACACGCCCAAAGTTACAAACGGGACGAATGCCACATCCCAATGTGAACTCGTACTACATCAGCAGAAATTTTAAGTAATAAAAATACGATTAATCAACAGCATAACATTCACCGCAGTGAATAAAATCAAATTTTAATGTAAAACTAGAAATAAACAATATCGTATATAAAAAGTTATTAAGGTTCAGATAACTAGTGTTACTAGCTACCCGCGCGGCTCCGCCGCGTATACAAAGTATCTAGGCGGAGCGAAGATATAAAATATAGCACATACATACTTAATCCTGTAGGGCCATTCTACATATCCCTTATATTCCCCCCGAGATCCCTTATAGGGATAAGTTCGCCTTTGTACCTACTTTAATCTTACATAAGTATCATGTTTATGTTTTAACCTGTTTTGTGTACAATAAAGTGCTTACATACATACATACATATAACCTACTCGTACCTACTGAACAAAGGGTTTTTATAATAGGATGGGTATAGTTTCTGAGATTACCCCCAACATACAAACTTACATTTTACAGACATTACACCTGTTTATTATTAGTATCGGCACATATGTTTAAACTATAATTTATACGATTTCTGAACGCATCGTTTGGTTTTTTTTTTACGATTGGAAGCATTGAACGTCACTTTCAGTGTGTCTTTACCAGTCGCGGGATCGGGCACGCCGATCGATGAAAAAAAAATTAAAATACGTGCGTACTCATTTTACGGACTTTTAATAGCTTGTATAACTTCTAAGGTAAAACTTTCAGTATAGTAAATACCTTAATTTTATCTAGTTCACTAAATCAGGTATCTGGCTATAACATCAAATACTGTTGCAAATCACAACCTTGACGGCCATTTGCTTTATTAGATAATTGTAGCATGGGGTGTCGTTGATCACTTCTGAGGGTTTACTTTGATCACTGATACCCACATCATCATCATCATCATATCAGCCGAAAGACGTGCATTGCTGGACATAGGCCTTCCCCAGAGCGTGCCACAATGAGCGGTCCTGCGCCACCCGCATCCAGCGGACTCCCACGACCTTTACCAGGTCATCAGGCCACCTTGTGGGGGGCCTACCCATGCTGCACCTTCCGGTACGTAGTCGCCACTCGAGAACCTTTCCGCCCCAACGGCCATCGGTTCTACGTGCAATGTGCAATGTTATCCTTATGTGAATGATAGCCTTATTTAATATAAAATAAATAGCCTTTTTTTTCTTTGTCAAAGTAACCCCAAAGGCACATAAACTTTTATAAATCCTAAGCCTCTGAACGGATTTTTTTTTATGTTCTAGTGTTTTAAGGGTTCCGTACTCAAAGAGTAAAATGGGACCCTAGTACTAAGACTCCGCTGTCCGTCCGTCCGTCCGTCCGTCCGTCTGTCTGTCTGTCACCAGGCTGTATCTCACTGATACCGTGATAGTTCCAGCTGAAATTTTCACAGATGATGTATTTCTGTTGCCGCTATAACAACAAATACTAAAAACACAGAATAAAATAGTTTTTTTTATAGATAATGGTACGGAACCCTTCGTGCGCGAGTCCGACTCGCACTTGGCCGGTTTTTTTTCCTTATTGCTGTCACTATCATAATCCGTTAAAAATAAGGGGGGTTTTAAAGTTACCCCGATGCGAGTATAAAGTTGATCACAGACTTAATATTTTTTATCTAAGAGATACATTAATAATCTTTTTTTTTGGCCGTGCAATCGATAGAGGACCAAAAACCGATATTTGCATATTTTTCCTTATTTTTTTGGATTAACGTTTAGGGAGGTACCTACAGACGTTTTAATTCTGAAATTGATCAAATTAACCCCATTTCACGGTACCGCTAAATAGTTTAATATCTACTAATTTATGTTTTCCAGTATTAAGTCATATCGTTTTGACAAATTACAATTTAGTTCCTGGGCGACAGAGCTCTGCTCGGGTGAAAATGGAGAGAATACGGAGAAAACGAATTTTCCCGGACATGAGACCTATCTAGATCGATATCTCGCCCCCGTAAACCCCTCCAAACGTTAGAGCCGTTTCCGAGAACGTGATTGCAAATATATATGTAGTACAAGTATTGCTCGTTTAGTTACAAAATTTATATAACCAACCTCCTACCTGTAATCAAAATATAATTATCTGAACCTGAAATAATTCCCCGGCCATCCGAAAAGAAAATTTTGTAATCGAGTTTCGTTTTCTACATCTTTATACTGGAAATTAGGCGGAACCTTTCGGCGCCTATACGGCATTGTACTAAGTAAGGTTAACAAAGCCGTCTATGAGGTGCAAGACAATGAATGGATTTAATTAAACCTCATTCTTCTCCCAACATCTCGAATATGGGAAAATAAATTTGTATATAAACTTTTCTGAAGTAAAAAAGAACATGGCAAGTAATACTGACGTCTCTGTCAATAAAAAAAAACCACATTTGACACAATACGTCTGTCAGTTTATGTAAATAAACAATATTTACAAAAGGCTGTTTACTTTCTATTTTTCTTACTTTTCTTAGTGTTGTATCCATATGTGGCCGACTCAACATTTATAATTTTTCATGCTGAAGAACTTAGAACAGGTTTGAATTTAATTCTTGTTTATAATTTTACATTGTCATCTCGAGTCAAAACAGAAGTTACGCCACGTGACGTCACGCAGCCAAAGTCACGTGGTCAACGCACAGTAGTTTCTTTAAATTTATATTTTAGTAACTTACCGATAAAAAATGAAAAAACGAAGACCTTATTGCAAATCTGCAGCATGAGACGAATCCAGTGACATATAATTTATCAAAATCGGACCATAACTGTAGATCTGATGGCATGTACAAAAATCGGGCTCGCGTAATAATAATATAGATACATAAATTTGGCATAAATCTTGGAAAAACCACAAAATAAAACACGGGTATTTTTTTGTTATCACTTAATGTGCACAGCACAACCTTAGCATTATTATTACTAGTTTTGCATTTTGGTAGGTAAAGAAAACATGGCCATGTTTTAACAAAAGTTTTATTATATTTTTTTTCTTTTGCAAACTCTATTTCGGTGTCCCACTGCTGGGAAAAGAGTTCCCCTCTTTTCCTTTTCTGGAGCACGCAAAAAATAATGTAATGACGTAAATTCCAAACTATTTTAAGCGGGCTTTAAGTGTATTTCTAGTTAAAAAAGCTTATTACTCAATCAACGAATACTTAAATGATAGGTTTAATCTGCTATAATGAACATGTTTTAGTTATAAGATCTTTGTAAGCCTTGGGGCAGAACATAGCTGGACTAATTTATATGTACCTACCATCTAGCATAATTACATTATGTGCATACCTATTGTTCACAAATAAATGATTTGAAGTTTGAAGTTTGAAGTTTATTTATTACTTTGCGCAGCGAGTTACGTTTTAGATACAATATATTCTTAAAAGTCGTAGAGGTATTTCAATATTATACGAAAGTATGAAATTATGAAAATATGAAAAATATTCAAATTAAACTGATTTTATTTTCTGTCACAGATTTTACTAAGAATAGGCTTTTAATTTAGTTTGAATATTTAGTTAAACGTTTTAATCTGTGAAACCTTAATGCCTAATAGTTGACACCCTTTGTTCGCCTCCGTTGTTAATGAATAAAATTGAAAGTTTCAAGTATTAAGAATTAAGACTTAAAGTGAACGTTTGTCGTAGGTACCTAAATAGTAGCTCGATTATTGACAACATTTAAATACTATCTTATCCTTTCACGTTTTTGTAAACAAAGGCTAAAAATTATAAGAAAAATCTAAAATGACCCTACTTTAAAGTACACTACAGTTGCAGTTAAAATGTATTTATGTTACTTTTGAACTCATCGGAACACAGCTTTTTGCTGAAGCTTCACAAATCAGCTTTCATTTGCTATCACACCGTTAAAAAATCACCAATGCAAGTTAAATTATATAAATAATTTAATTTAAACTGTAAATAACTTAAATAATTTTGGTATATAGCTATCCATCTATATATTTTTATAAAATATAAAATGACGTTCAATGCGAAACAAATAGTCGCAATACCCCTCTTAGGGCGTCAGTTAAAAGTTTTGGCCTAGACAAATACGGCCGATACTCAGCGCACTCAGTTACTAGCGAGGTGTCGCGAGGACCTTGTTTATGGCAGGCAGTTAACGTGCCGCTAAACTCGGCCCCAACACGCGCTCCTCGCTACGTCGTTCGTACATCATTTTTATGCCGCCTAAAGTGAATTTGTTATCTGATTATACTCGAGGACAAGTACACGTAATAAATGTCACGATGTAACAGATATTTTTTGAAGACAGCATTTTAGGATTCACATTTCGTTTCACAAAGTAAGAGTTCAATTATTCACACTCCCAAACGACTAGAACTCAAATAACAATGTTCTTGTGCTAACCTATTAATTTGCATCCCTTCGGTCCTCAAATCAAACTTATTTAAACTTAATGTTTGTTATACACGTAACTTCGTTGAATTATTCGTAACTTACAGTTTCTAAGCATGGAGGTAAGTTCTGGAGAGTTAAATACGTAGCATATTATCAGACAAATTAACAACATGCGTCGTATAGGTATATTTTGTAACTCGCAGGATAGCCTGTGGACGTAGTTTCAGAGCTAGCTTTCAGGTTGCATGCTCTTTGAGCACCTCCACAGCGTATTTCGCCTGCGTTGCGTTTAGCTATCTGAACGTAAACGAGGCTATTACCTACAGGCATATGTCACCAGCAGCTTAAATCTAATTTTCAGGTTGTCCGAAGGCCGAGTAGCTGGAGGGTCTGGTTACTACGCCAGCGAGCGCTCGCAATATCGAATTTTGCTCCAAAGTCTGCACGGAAATTGATTTCAAGAGTTTTCCAACGAAAAGTAACGGTGGCTGTCAGGGTGCGGTATTTTAATGATTGATAGCCACTTTCTGTAACCGAGAGTCTTCCAAACTTACAACTTTATGTCATTAAAAGCGGTATCTTTCGAGTTTCTCCCGCAAATTAATCGTGGCACGTTCGAGCTAAGTAAAATCTCAGCTCTCGGTATAAATAGGGAATGTTGTAGAAATTTTCATAAGAAAAAATAAATATAATAGATACGGACGTGTCATGTTTACAAAATAAGGACTAGTCTTGAGTCTAACGCAATTGCTAGTCGTGTAATTTGCCAACAGCTGTTATTGTAAAATCAAATACGCCTTAGCTATTTTTTGCTCGTTGTCATGCCTCAATGCATGTGAAGGAGTGCGTAACGATCGATATAAAAACTTTTGATATATTTTCACTGGATATAACGATTAAAGGACATAATGCACTCTTGATATAACAACATTTGATATATTCTCAAGTTATATAATTATCAACAGATATAATGAACTTGTAATATAACAACTATTAATCTAACAGTCATAACGTATACCATACATGGGATATAACTTTGTTGGATATAAAACTCAGTTGGTATAATGTACTATTGGCATAATCTGGAATCGTTATATCCAGTGAAAATAAATCAAAAGTTTTTATATCGATCGTTACGCACCCCACTGAAACACAACAGTATAATAGCCACTGATAAACTGGTAACACATAGTATATTTTCATATAAGAATTATTATATAGAATATTAGGTTAGGGCAGACATAAAAAGGGGGGGGGACAGGGGGCGAAGCCCCCTTCAAGGGGCCTCGGGGGGCAAAGCCCGCCGCCGTAAACGACGACAAAGAATTGTAATAGAGGTATTATTTGTAGGTTAGGTTAGGGTTAGCTTGTGTCACTCCTCCGTGGGAGCTCGACGCGGAGGTGCTAGCTGAGTCGCACAGGGAGCGGGTGCGGTGGAGAGCCACCGGGGATTATCCCGCTCCTGAGGAGGTGAGGGCGGCGCGGCGGCAGACCGAGCGTAGGCTGCGCGAACGGTGGAAAAGCGACCTAGAGGACTCCCCCTACGGAATCCGAACTGTAGGGGCACTCCTTGGGTCGCTGGACGAATGGCTGGATAGGGGGTCCATGGTAAGGTGGACTTCCGATTAACGCAGGTGATGACCCGACACGGATGTTTCGGTCATTACCTGCATAAAATCAAAAGGGAGGGAAGCCCCGCCTGCCATGAGTGCGGCGCTGAAGATGATACGGCCCAGCACACCCTGGAGTGGTGTACTCGCTGGACCGACGAGCGCCGCACAATGGTGATGGCCCTTGGAGTGAGTGATCTCTCGCTGCTCAGCGTCGTGGCGGCCATGTTGCGTAGCGAGAGATCTTGGGAGGCGATGGCCTCCTTCTGCGAAGTCGTCATATCGCAGAAGGAGGCCGCGGAGCGGGAGCGCGAAGACAGTGCGGATGCGCTCCCGCTCCGGCGCAGACGGAGGGGTCGAAGACGCGCGCGGTATGCAGTGGCAGGCCGCGTCCTCCCCCAGTAGGGCCAGTGGGTTGGGGACCCACATTGCACATGGCCCTACACGTCTGGGGGAAGGGTCAAGTGTCCTGACCCTCCCCTCCTTTGGCGCGAGTGTCCTGGCACGAGTAGAAGCCGGGACCGCCGGGGGGTGCCGTGGTTAGAATGTTCGCGATCCCATGGCGCCCCCTTAACGGCAATGCGGGTGACGCCGGTGTGTTTTTAGTGGGTATGCTCCCCCAGTCACCATCACTCGGATGGCGGCGGGAGGAGAGAGTCCCACATAACCCCCAAATAGCCTTCCCAGGCCGGGGGTATGCGTAAAGCATTTTCACACCGACAAAAAAAAAAAAAAAAAAAAGTGTTAGCTTGTGTCCCTTAGAGCGGAAATAGGCACCTCGCGAAGCGGGGTGACGTTGACACGCTGGCGGTTAGTTTAGGTTTAGGTTAGGTAAAAATAATGAACGTGTGTTTGTTAACACGGTGAAACCTACCCTAACAAAGTCTTAAGACTACCCACCAATGTTAGTAAAAAACAACATCGAAAAGTACCTATCCTTTCTGAGTCATTACTCATTGCTTATTTATTTACATAGGCGCATCTACGCATGGTCCTAAACAGATTGCAACCGAAAAAATATATTATATCTTACAAAACATTATACCACTAATACTTATATCCAATATACATTATATCCATTAAACGTAATATCAAAAATGTATTATACTATTTGAGCATTATACGCCATGAAATTATACTGATTGTTGTGATACCAAAAGTTTATTATGTCCCTTGAGTGATTATATCCAATGAAATTATATTAAATGTTGTTATATCCAGTGAAAATATATCAAAAGTTGTTATACCAATCATTACACACCCCATGCGAAGCTCAAGTACTTGAAAGCTTTGAAATTACGCCGCCAGGGGTTCACATTGACAACTCAACTTGACGTGCGTGAGAATAAAACCGTGTTAAATTTACATTATCGTTAGATATTCGTCATTTTGCACACAAAAAACCAATATCGACTTCTACTAACGTGAAAACGGGGCCGTATCAAACGAATGAAAAAAGCAATATGTCGCGCGGCACGTGTTTGCGAGAGTTGCGTCAAAAAACAGTCGTATCTCCGGGAGTCTTGAGGAAATCGATTGCCGGTTTAGCATAACAGACCTTGTTACAGCTTTTTGTCGCCGCAGCGCCGTTGACGTATGGCTCTAATATGTAAAACGCGATTGGGTGAGAGTGATGCATGGGATAAACAGCCGTGTAGCTGAGCTTAGACAATCGAAACAAGGCACACGGCAACTGTTGAACGGATTCCGAGTAAGGCCCTCTATACACGAACGTGCCTGCATTTAACGCTGCGTTGACTTTGCTGACCTATGCTGGATTGGGCAGTCAACATAATCATGAAATTAGGGCATTGTGCACGTTTCCGTGTAAACAGGTACAGTCGAGGAAATAACTGTGTCATTAATGCAATCAGCGTCTATATGTGAGCTAGTTCAATTAATAAATGAATACTTAAAATCAGAAAAGGAACACAATTTTAAGTTTCTACACAAAATCGCAACGACAGTATCGTTGCGATTTTGTGTAGAAACTTAAAATTGTGTTCCTTTTCTGTGTACCGAACTAGTGACGTGCTGGGGACATGGAAATTTTGAGGCAACGTTGCCGGCAACTAAGGAAATATTGACGGCTACTTTGAGCTCGAAAGCCGCATACATATTTTTACTGACTTTAGTATAAGGTACCAGGATCTCAGTTCGTCTTCACGATTGACTTTATTACTAAATGTAAGTATACAAATATATTAATTGTAAGAAAAGCTTCAAACGAAAAAAGGAAGCGGGCTCCGACCCATTCACCAAAATCTGAACCAAAGAGACAAAATTTATACAATACCCTTACCCTATTGAGAGCATCACCATCACTCGAAGGAAACCCCACAACCATAACGCACAACCAACCTACAACAAATGAGAGGTCCCAACCCGGCTGATCACCATGCCATGGGACCACGACCAACAAATAAACAAAAAAAAACCGGTCAAGTACGAGTCTGCCTCGCGCATCGAGGGTTCCGTACACACAATACCCGTCACGTCACGACCCCATTCATTCTTGAACAATCTTGACAGCTCATAGTAGAAGTTACCTTTGTACAGCGCCATCTTACAACCTGGTATGTTTGTTTATCAGCGATTTATTTTTGAAGTGACTTCTTTGCTCGCGTTCTTGGTGGGGTACAGAGGGCCTACCGCGAACAGCATTCAAAGTTTTCCCTCTCTGTTGTACGTACTCGTAAGTATGACAGAGAGGGAAAACTTCGAATACCTTTCGCGGTAGGTCCTCAGTTCAAAATGTATCACGTGACTTCCGGAATAACTTTTTGTAGAGAAGCCTAATCTGATTTCAAATAATTGTTTGTTTTGTTACATGTTTTAATCCTTATTTATTTGCCATTAGTTGTTAATCACAAAATGTACATTGTGGAAGTATCTAGGGGGAGCCTATGATGTAAAGCAAGACCAAACGGATGCAGAAGAGTAGAAAAACTCATATTATAAACATATGTAGTTATATTTAAGTTTGGTTAAATAAAGGCTATATCATTATTAATG
The DNA here is from genome assembly GCA_963854355.1 of Epinotia brunnichana. Lineage (NCBI taxonomy): Eukaryota > Metazoa > Arthropoda > Insecta > Lepidoptera > Tortricidae > Epinotia > Epinotia brunnichana. The sequence continues at coordinate 11,356,585 of OY977945.1, read as the reverse complement.
ATTGTGAAATAATGCCTAAGGATCACCTATTTAAAAAATGAGTAGGTAAGTAAGTATCCTGGTTGGTTGATGCCAAATAAAGTATTTTTTTTATTAGTTAAACAGTATACTTACCGAAAAAGAACCCAACATTCCGATTTGACTGTGACTGTGTGTATTGTGATTTAAAATGTTTTGTAAATTATAAATATGTATTCATATTTCCCTTATTAGACTAACCCCCCTTATTCATAAAACTTTAAATGCCTCTGATAAATAAAATGTTTTTGGCCCTTTCATATGAACACAAATTCCAAATTGACTGATAAAGACAAAGGAATTTTAACGCAGTTTTTTCTGTAATATGTTTTTGAACGCTTAATGAATACGGTCATAAATGTACTACTTTAATCCCGCTTGATAAGACTAAAATAACGCACTTAGGAATGACAAATAAAAGAGCGATCTTTAAGACGATGCTTGTCGAAAATAATAGCAAATTACATGAATAGGTAAAGCATACAAATAGAAATTCCGGTTCGTTACAGCCAAATATCATATTAACGAGTTCCTGTATCAGTTCCTGTATCAGAATGTCAAAACAGATTATTCTCATAATGTCTAAAGCTCGAAATGACTTACGCCTACTTCTTAAATTACCGTATTATTTATATGACTATAATTCATTGAAACTCTATCGCGTTTTGATAAATTGTCAATACTACCATTTCTCAAAATGTCTAAAATCTGACTTGATCATGCTTTGGTGAATTTTCAATTATACCATTTCCCAAAATGTATAAAACTCAAATTAACTAGATACAAATGGTATAAATGGGACTGGTGGGACTCCTCTCGGTGTGTGTGTGGAAACCCCGATCAGGCCACATGGTTCTGGAATGCCCAACAACAAAATTTTCAGGGTGGATCTGCCTTTGAATTAATAAATTTTATTATTATTATTTTCTTATACATATAGCCTTTATAGCGGCGTGTGTAGCATTTTATTGTATTGAAAATAAGTCAATTTGGCAATTTAGGCATTTTGGAACTAAGACAATTAGAGATTTAGTAAAATATGTAAAAGGGCATTATGATTTTTGATTGTAACGAACCGGAATCCAAATAGAGTCCACCACGCATAAAACAGCCGCAATACTTATTGAAGGTAAATAAACCTTTATTTTACTGTGACACTATTACATCTTAAAGTTACGAGTAGTTCTCTGTTTTTGAGAGTAACGTTTAATAATATGTATTGTTTCATCTATTACTTAAAGACCTTACACAAAATGTCGTCACTAAAATAGAGTATGTACCCGAAATCCAATTTTCCTATTTTCAATTCGGTTCCACAAAGATGTGCGTTTTATGAGCATTTTCTCCCTCTCGAGAGGTTTAATAAGGCGCGTTACTTTCAGGAGCATGGTAACGGACGCATTACGCGCGCGTTAGCCCGTCGCATTTAAAAAGTCAACAGAAAGTCGTTTAAAGTACTTTTCTTTCATTGTTTCCGGGCGTACGAAGGGCCCTCCAGACTCGAGAAAATTGACAATGAAGGTAAAGTTTATCTTCCACCGTCAGCGTTGGAGGGCCTACGACGTGACCCGCAGCTTGATTCCATTACCGGCCCTCACCCGACAATAGAGAATTAAAACTCGATTTTTTACACAGCCAACGAGCCGCTTATTCAATCGGAAAATCAATATCCACTTTCTTATAAAAATGAGTTCAATCTCTCTCAAGGAATTGAGCAATACTTTGTAGAGGTAACAGATTTTGTAGGATATTTTGGGGTAGGTATAAAGTACGAAGGCATTTATTAGAAGGTTAGAGGAAGTGATCGCTTCCGTATCGGGTATTTTATTGGGTCGGTAGTTTCTTTTATCTTTCTTTTGATATTTTATACGAGCCAAACATTTGAAAACACGGACATGACTAGACGAGATAATTACCTAAGTTTCGTTATGTGTCAATTTACAAGTAGAATTGATGTTTCTTTAAATCTATAACAACATAACTACTACGACTAAGGTACTTCATCGATATTTTCACTTGAATTTTATAGGAACGACACCATACTTTTTTTAGCCCAGAGTAAACATCTCCTGCATGAACGTGATTTAAGAACAATAACTTAGAAAACCATCAAATCACTATTTATATACAACAACATGACGGAAATTAAAAAAAAAAAAATTGCTCTTCTAAACGCGCAGATTGACATAATTTCAACATCAGAAACAGTAAACTTAAACTTCCAGCCATTAGTTTGAGCAAGTGTCCATAACGGGATTTTTCATATTTATATTACAGGCTTCATCATAGGGCTTCTATTCCGTTTACTTCCTACCACGCAATAAAATAAATAAAAAATAAAATAAAAAGCATTTATTTCGGACAAAATAATCCATAGATGTTAGTATTACAATAAACTTAAATAACTATGTTAGTACCTAAACTTAAGTGCTGAGAGGTCCAGTGGCTGATTAGGGCGCTGTCCCATCTCTCTGCCACGACTGCCAGGAGACCGTGGTGGCTGGCGCGCACTCTGCGGAGCGTCGCGGCGCAGCGCTTGCGCAGCGTGGCGTGGAATCCATCCACATGCGCGTCGGCGAACATGCCCGACGCACTACAGTATCGCGGCAGCTGCAACAATACCCTGAAGGCGTCGTTATATTGTACACGCATGGCATTAATAGCACGCTGCGTGTACCTCGTCCTCAGGCTACAGGCGTACAGCGAAGTACGCTCGAAATAGTGTTACTTTAACTTGCGCTGTACACCTGCTGAACCTCCGGGCTATCATGTTGGCCCTGACGGCCAATGCCCTACGCTCGCGTTCGATATCCGCATCGTCACGCAGATCATCGGTGACCAAGTGCCCAAGATATTTAAATGAATAAACCCTAATAAGTAGCTCGCCATTCAAACGAATGGGCGGGACATGAGATGGGCACTTGTTCCCCGCCTTAAATACCATGTACTCGCTCTTGAGCACATTGTACTTCAGGCCGTGACTTAGAGCATAGGATTTGCATTTCTCAATCAGTACACGCATACCACCAACCGAGGGGCTCAGCAGTACCATGTCATCAGCATAGCTTATGTTATTAAAACAAACCCTGTCTATGTGACAACCAACATGCATACTGCTAAGCCCACCGATAAGGGCATCCATGTACAGATTGAAGAGCTTGGGGGAGGTAAGCCCCCCCCCTGCCTGATCCCGCACTCCAAGCCATATTCGTCCGACAGCTCGTTACCCCAACGAACACTATTTCGCTGGCTCGCGTACCAACACCTAAATATGCGTGTGAGTTCCTTAGGAAATTGCACTTCGTCTATACCGGACAGATATTTGAACTACATTAATTACGTAATCAAAGGCCAGATTCTGTAAAAATGTACCGTTAATACATACATGACTGAATATTACGTGCATAACACTTATAAAGCTTAGTTCATGACAAAGATTTATGCATGTACCAAGAAATGGAGTATTAAATATATATTTAATAACGTAATTTTTTCTAGTTTTTGTAGTCTCATCCGCTTCCTATAATTTTTTTGCTTTTCAGAATTTGTCAACGTCATCTTAAAAAAAACCGGCCAAGTGCGAGTCGGACTCGCGCACGAAGGGTTCCGTACCATTATCTATAAAAAACTATTTTATTCTGTGTTTTTAGTATTTTTTGTTATAGCGGCAACAGAAATACATCATCTGTGAAAATTTCAGCTGGAACTATCACGGTATCAGTGACATACAGCCTGGTGACAGACAGACGGACGGACGGACGGAGGGACGGACAGCAGAGTCGTCTTAGTATAAATAGGGTCCCGTTTTACTCTTTGAGTACGGAACCCTAAAAACATAAATATTTATATGCGTATGTCATAGTGCGTGTGCACTCATCTTAACAATCGATCATGACTGTAGCGTAACACATTTTATGACAAAAAATTGGCAGGACATAACTTAAAAAAAAGATAGCACTCAATTGCGAATAGCAATGCCGTACACTACTCTGCGACTACTGTACATGGCCATGGCTGACTCAATCATAAGCTATGGAATCTCTAGCTATGGTAGAACATACAAAACATATTTACAGCGTATATATAACCTACAAATTAGACTACTGAAAACAATAGTCCCGCTAAAAATTAAATATAAATATAGAGATAATTATCATAAACTATTTAAATACTGCAGAGTCATGAATGTATTCGATAAAGTTAAAATGGCAATTGTAATGCAATATAAACATAAATTGGGAGATCTTGTTAAGTACACAAGGAAAGGCAACCTACGAACCCTGACCAGTAAGAATGTATACATAATTAACAAATATAACAACACATATGGGCAAAGAGTGTGGTCTAACTACCTACCCTTTGTATTAAACAGCTTTCCCAAAACTACTGTAGAAAATATAGAAAGTAAACCTACAAAAACTAAAAATATAATTAAGAAAATGTTCATTATGGCCCCCAGTAGTAACATAGATAAATATAACTAGTTATTAAGATAAAAAAGTTTAGTAAATAATCTTAAATATTAAAGATTGTACTAAATGTAACTGATATATATAATTTAATCACAGATCTGAAAATAAACAGTTCAAATTTTTTTTTTTTTTTTTTTTTTTTAATGGACTGCAAATCACATTAATTCTGTTATTGAATTGTAAATTGGCATAATCACGTATAATAAAACAATATTGTATTTCTAGTTACTGTCCAGTTTACACACAAAAAAATTATTTTTACGAGCCTCAAAACTGTCGTCGACACAAAAAACATCATTTTACTCAGCAAATATGGGTGCTCTTTTTTTTTCTCTGTTGCCATCATGTTCAATGGTGTTGCCATTCGAGAAACATATTTAAGTAGTTAGTGTAGGAGTAATAAGCGTTACTTTCATGACGTTACACATAACATCAAAATTTGGACACGTTTTCAAAAAAATATTTTAATTTCATAAAAGCTTTTCATAAACGTGTGGATGAAATATCACATGACTTTATTTTAACTTAAAAACCAGAATTGCGATTCTATTTCGTAAGTGATTGACAGTTTTTGGTGCAAGAGTGGTAGTTGGACAAACAATTTTAGTTTGGGAGTGAAAGTAAGTGTCAATGAGAAAATGTATAAAAATGTAAGTCCATACAATATCCGACAGATATCGCTAAATTAAAACAATAATGAAAAACAAAAGTGTAGGGTTCCGTAGGTTTTCGTCCGTCACAGTGTGTGTGAAATTATTTTGTAATTTATTTCAAAAACTATTAAACCTATCAAGTTCAAAATAATTTTCCTAGAAAGTTTTTATAAAGTTCTACTTTTGAGATTTTTTTCATATTTTTAAAACTTATGGTTCAAAAGTAAGAGGGGGGAGGACACATTTTTTTTACGTACATACATACATACATACCATCACGCCTTTATCCCTAAAAGGGGTTGGCAGAGCACATGAAACTTGTGTTCTAGTGCCACTTTTAGCATAAATGTGGGTATAAAAGATCGACAAAATGTGATGTTGCAGTGATAGGTTGCTAGCCCATCGCCCACAACACACTTCAACCCTGTTCCCTTAGTCGACTCTTACGACACCCACGGGAAGACAGGGGGTGGTGCTATTCTAACCCGACATCACACGGGGGGTTTTTACTTCTGGAGCGATTATCTCAGAAAATAGTAACATTATCAAAAAATGATGTTTGCAAGCCCCTATTAATTTTTAATACCTATCCAACAATATATCACACCATAGGGTTGAAATGAAAAAAAACACTTCCAACTTACTAATAATACTTGGTAATTACAGGCCTATCTCACTTGCTACAGTGATAGCGAAAGTGTTTGACAGTGTGCTTGACCAGCACCTCAGTGTACATACAAAATTACATGATGCCCAGTTTGGCTTCCGTGCGGGGCTGTCCACTGAAGGTGCTATACTGGCTCTAAAGCACACTGTCAAATACTACCTGGACCGTAAGACACCCGTGTACGCTTGTTTCCTGGACTTGTCTAAGGCTTTCGACCTTGTGTCATATGATGTGTTGTGGGAAAAGCTTGAAAGGGCGGGTGTCCCTGTCGAGCTTGTCAGCATATTTTCATACTGTTATCAACATCAGACCAACCATGTAAAATGGGCAAACGCACTATCTGATCAGTATAGACTTGAATGCGGTGTGAGGCAGGGAGGCCTAACCTCTCCGAGGCTCTTTAATATTTATGTAAATCAATTGATCGTGGAACTCAGCAGCACCTATGTCGGATGTCATGTCGATGGCGTTTGTTTTAACAATATAAGTTACGCGGATGACATGGTGCTGTTGGGTCCCACGATCGGTGGTTTGCGTAAACTAGTAGCGATTTGTGAGGCCTATGCAGGCAAGCATGGATTGAAATACAACTCGAAAAAGAGTGAGCTCCTTGTATTTAAAGGCAAAAACAGACCGCCTGCGTCTGTCCCTCCAGTTTACCTCAATGGTTCACCATTGCAGAGAGTCTCGCAATTTAGATACCTGGGGCACATTGTCGATGAGGAGTTGAAAGATGATGCCGACATAGAAAGAGAGCGAAGGGCATTGGCTGTAAGAGGGAACATGCTCGTTCGTAGATTTGCTGGTTGCACACTTGACGTCAAAGTCACACTTTTCAAGGCGTTTTGCCAAACATTTTACACCAGCAGTTTATGGACCAGCTACACCCAAAAAGCGTATCATGCCCTTCGTATATTATACAACAACCTGTTCCGGGCGATGGTGGGGCTTCCTCGACACTGCAGTGCGTCAGGCATGTTTGCAGATGCGCACACAGACGATTTTTTTGCGTTGATGCGTAACAAAGTCGCCTCGTTATTACGCCGAGTGAGGGGAAGCCCCAACAGTCTCCTGCAGGTCGTGGCGGGAATGCAGGACAGCGCCTTGCTCGGCAGGTTCAATGGGCTGCACGCTCCTAGTACGTGTGCACCTCGTTGAGGCTGCCAAGTCTGGCTTTTAAATTATAAACAAAATAAAATTTTGCTGTATTAACATAGGTCATTAAGTATTTTTTTTTCCTTTTGCTTACTAACAACCTATGGACCATGATGTCTGAAAATAAAGATATTTTATTTTTATTTATTTTATTTTACCCTAATAAAAAAAATATCACCTTTTATTTTACCACTTTGTCGGCGTGATTGATATACATATTAGTACCAAATTTCAGTTTTCTAGTGCTAACGGTTACTGAGATTATCCGCGGACGGACGGACAGACAAAGCGAAACTATAAGGGTTCCTAGTCGACTACGGAACCCTAAAAATAAGCGAAGCAAAAAAAATCAAATATACCCTTTTTTGCGGATATACCCATATATTTTATGTAAAAATTTAAATATACAGGGTATTTGGTCCATCGTTTGCCAAATTATAAAGGCAGGTAGGTTGGGTAATTTGCTAAAATTTCCGGCCTTAAAAAAAAGTTGTGCCCAATTCTGTATGAATTTTTTTGTATTCAAATTCCTATGAGATTATCGTTAACGTCCCTCCTTTCAAAAAAAACATAATAATAATCGAAACGCGTACTTAAAAAAAAATATCGCTGATAAACAGACATACTAGGTTGCAAGTTATTAGTACCAAAATGCAGATAGCGCTGTACAACTACTTCTACTATGAGCTGTTAAGATTGTTCAAGAATGAATGGGGTAGTGCGTGACGCGTATGGTGTATGAACGTCTGTACGGAACCCTCGGTGCACGAGTCAGACTCGCACTTGACCGGTTTTTTTTATTCAAGTAGAAACGCGTAGGTCCTTAGAATTTTACAAAATTAATTTCAAAATACACAAAAAAGAAACAGGTGGGCACAAAAATTTTTTGAAGGCCGGCAATGATAGCAAATCGCCCAACCTACCTTCCATTTTAATTTGGCAAACGATAAACCAAACACCCTGTATATGGAGACGTTATACAAACGCGGCTTAATTTATTCCATTATATACGTACCTATACAGGGTGTGGCCTGTAACAGGAGCAAAAAAATAAACGGTTGATTATTAAGCGAATGAACGTGCTTTTAATTTTTAAAAAAATATTTTTTTTTAGAATATTTTTTTCTTCAAAATAAAATTACTTGTATTGTTTTACTGTTGTGGAATAAGTAACTTTTTATTTTAAAAACAAAAAAAATGAAATAAAAATTTAAAATCCCAAAAATATCTTTTGAAAACAAAAATGCATAAACTAGTATGACTCATTACATGATGTTACCTCAGAATCTGCATTGACTGCTGTGCTATGATGTCGTGGTCCCAAGATACATTACTTGGAGGTCATAACTTTAGATCAAAATTTCTCCAAATCCAAAAAAAATAAGAAATTGAGGGGACACAAGGGGTTACTGCGAATGGACTAAGGAAGCGTCCTTTTGAATATTTGGTCCTATTACAGGCCACACCCCGTATATCATTAACGTGTGTAATAATATCAAATAACATAAAATTGTTTTATCAAAAACCGTTAGCGGTTAGGTGCAAATATCGCAATGTAACTGTATCAATCTGTCTGATACGGTTTCGCGGTGTGCGGTCGCTGGTATTTGTTTTCGATCCGACGCAAAATGATGAAACATTCAGGAAGGATTGAAAACTAATTAAACCACGTTAACCCGTTGCATTAATACATGATTCACAAGTTTCAGAAATCATTTCTGCGATTTCACGTGATTGTAACATATACCTACAAATATATCTATAGAGATAATATAAGAAGTATCATCATCATCAATGGCCTTTCTATTACAGACTATATAAGCAGTGTTAAGAAAGGAGACAACGTTTTCCATGGCTGTGTAAGCCAATGCGAGAGCGGCACGACCGCAAGCTTGGCAGGTGTAATTTGCCCGCGGCGAACAGGTGCCACGTTGATGCCGCTTAGCTTGATTTACTGCGAGTGTTTTAAACCACGCTTCATCATGAACTTGACGACCATCGAACACCAGTTTGCGCCATTTGTCCCTGTCCACGTCAAGGTCCTCCCACTTGTGAACCGGGATGTTGAATGCGTGCATATCTCGCTTTGCACAGTCCTTATGCCGCAGCATCGGCCGGCCTACGCTTCTTTTGGCATCAGCTACGGCCCCAAGCAAAACACGCCGCGGCAAACGCGATGGATGCATTCGATGCAGATGCCCCAGCCAGCGTATGCGTCTCTGCTTAAGCAGCGCAAAGAGACTGGGCAGCTGTGCAACCTCAAGCACACTCTGGTTTGTGACCCTGTCCTTCCAGTGTATGCCCAAGATGTTTCAGATGCAGCGCATATGAAAGGTGTTAAGCCGACGTTCATGTTTGGCGTATGATGTCCAGGTCTCAGCGCCGTACAAGAGTATGCTAAGGACACAAGTTTGATATACGACTATCTTGGTTTTCCTGGTTAGATGTTTATTCTGCCATAATCTTGTACTTAACTTCCCAAACATCGTCGCTGCTTTTCCAATCCTAACATCGATTTCTGCATCCGATGAAAGATTGCTAGTCACAGTCGACCCGGGGTAGCAGAACCTGTCGACTGACTCCAACGGCGTGCCATCCAGCAGAATTTTTGGTGTTATCGCATACCCTTGAGCCAGCACAACAGTTTTCCGGGCGTTTAAGGAATGGAAAATAGAGCGCAGGCATGTGTAAACTTATCCATCATGATTTGGAGCTCGCACTGCGATGTGGCGACGAAGGCTGCGTCGTCAGCAAGCAGCAAGCTGTCAACAAATAAATCGTCTCGCTTTTGCTTTGACTTTAGGAGAGAAACATTGTAAAGCTTTCCGTCAGCCCTTGTATGGAGATGGATACCCTGTTGGTCGTCACCGAAAGCGGTTTTCAGCAGTAACGAGAAAAATATACCAAAGAGACGAAAACCTCTGCGCATGAAGAACGGGTCAGACATGGTGCCATCAAACACCACCGCACCCTGCATACCCTTGTGAAAGGACTTTATAATACCCATGAGTTTTGGTGGGCATCCAATGTGTTCTAATACGGAATAAAGCCCTTCCCTGCTGACGGTGTCGAAGGCCTTGTTAAGATCAACGAACGCAACCATCAGAGGCGTTTTCTGCTCTCTACACTTGTCTTGAATTTGTCGAAGTGTAAAAATCATATCCGTTGTGGAACGCTGAGCACGGAATCCACACTGACTTTCGGGATACACGCGACCGGCAAGTTGCTGTAGCCTTGACAATACTACACGACCGAATAACTTGCCCACGATACTAAGGAGAGAAATTCCGCGGTAATTGTTGCAATCGCCGCGGTCTCCCTTCCCCTTGTACAGCGTGACGATATTCGCATCGCGCATATCCTGTGGGAATTTACCTTTCTCCCAGCATTTCCACAACAAACTGTGCAGAATTGGACCCACACACACACATGCGCTTTATGATGTCAGCTTGAGTTCCATCGCTGCCTGGACTCTTCCCGCGTTTAAGCTGTTTTACAGCCTTGTGAAATTCCTCTATAGTGGATGGAGATTCTAGCTCGATCCAAGTTGCTAATTTAGGCATATGCTCTAAGGCCTCTGAGTCAATAGCAATCGGGTTCGAATAGAGTGCGGTGTAATGTTCCACCCATCGTCCGAGTTGGCGGCAGCTATCGGTTATGATAGTACTGTCCGCTTCTTTAAGAGGGGCTGTCTTTTTAGTCACAGGACCTAGAACCTGTTTGATGCCTGAATAAACACCGCTGAAGTTACCGGCGTCCACGCACTTCTGAATATTGGTGCACACATTCGTCAAGTACATATTTGCATAGTGTCGTGCATTACGCTGAACAGTTGACGTGGCGTTTTTAAGTTCTTCCTGCGTTTCCGGAGAAGACATCATGCGGTGTTTCAATGCAGCTTCGCGTTTCGAGTCGAGCAAAGGTTTTAATTGGTCTGAGTTTTCAGCGAACCAATCTTGGGTCTTAGTTTCCTGGTAACCGAAAACTGTACCAGCCGTGTCCGTTAGCAATGACTTGACGCTCCTCCACAAGTCGTCAGCGCATGCGTTCTCACTCCAGGTTGACTGCACGCTTTTTACCAACTCCCTAAATTCACTAACCATCTCGCCATTCCTGGTATTAAGAACATTTACTTTCTTCTTACCAGGAGGTCTGGACGAATGGATCCTTTTCTGAGTGAAGGCAATGCGCGCCATCACCAAGGAGTGATCGGTGTCACAATCTGCACTGTGAAAAGTTCTAGTGTGGAGTGTCTCACGAAGGTTATTCTTTCTGGAAAGGATCATATCGAGCTGATGCCAATGGCCAGAGCGAGGGTGTTTCCAAGAAACTTTGCGACATAATTTTCCCTTAAAGTAGGTATTGGTGACGCACAGTTGGTTTCTAGAACAAAACTCTAGCAGACGTTGACCATTTTCGTTTTGTTTACCTATACCATGTTCACCAATACAATCAGGCCACGCAATACGGTCTTGGCATTAAAATCTCCCAGTATGTACAAACGGTCGGAAGATTTCACCCTACGCACTGTTTCATGGAGCTGATCGTAAAATTGGTATTTGGCCTCGTCCGATGATGTTAGTGTTGGAGCGTACGCGGAGATCGCTGTAATGTAACCGCTGTTCGTGTTAACTCGCAACACCATTATACGCTCTGAGACGCCATGGGGCTTTTCGATTGCTTTAAGCAAATCATTGCGAACGGCAAAGCCAACACCGTGCTCCCGAAGCGCAGCGAGCCTTCATCAGGTAGTCTGGTTTCTTGTAAGGCAGCTATTGAGACATTAAGCCTATCTAATTCCATGCTTAACAGCAGTCTTACGCATGTCGCATGCGTTACTGTTACTAGAGCCTCCCACGGTGTCCGGGAGGCCTGTCCTCATAGTACGGACATTCCATGTCGCAATGGGATTTGGAATAGTTTTAAAATATATTATGTTTAGCGTAGGTATTTGTTTTGTGTTGCCTTCCAGGAGGTAACTCGTGTAAAGGTTCCGACGGAAGACCAGCGCTGGCTTTCTAGGTTTGCACCAACCGTGTAGGCTCGGACAAGAATAGGTCTACGGTCTCCCCCGCCTGTCGTAGAAGGCGACTAAAGGGGGTCATCGGGGTCGCAGTGTTTTTGGCGGGGGCCGGGGCACTCACCTAAAACCCCAGGGAAGGCGACCATCATCATCCTAGGACGAGCCAAATGTGGCGAGGCGCGAGGAGGGCTCCAGTGCGTTCAGTATGAGATCCTGGAGTCCTCCGCATGAGAGCGCAGATGCCGGCCGCCGTGGAGTTTTTAGTGGATAGAAATACCACATAACCCAGTCAGCCCCCGATGATTGGGTACCTGGTTAGCAAGTTTTCTCCACGTACAAAAAAAAAAAAAAAAAAAAGTAAGCACCATGCTGAGTCGGGGCCTTTTCGTGGACCCTGCTATTTTTACGTTCTGTGTTTTGTTTTTTACACCCATTGTTTTGTCCACGAATAAATGTTTTCTTTCTTTCTTTCTTTCAATGCGCATGGATAAGCGGGTTGCGTTATTTTTTTCTTTTCGTTGTTCAGCAGGTGAAGTACGTAACGACGCCGGTCGTCTAGTTGAAGGCTAGTGCTCCCTACACCCAAAGGGAACAAACCGACACCGAGGCGGATCAATACCCAACTGGCCGGGGGCTGCCCGGCTTTAGCGGGCGGTAACTCATCAGTGGGCCTACGATGGACCCTCCTACTGCCGAAAGTGACTCCTAGCGTCCTAACTTACGCCTATATGTTTAGACTTATAACTGGTTACTGCCACTCCCCTGTTGTTATCCACGCGGCGAGGCCAACGTGGGTGAATTTTCCTCTCCACAGACACTGCATCGCCTGGGACGCAAATGAAGATACACAGGGTTGCCCAAGACCTGTGCCTCTCTCTCGACCTCACCGACTGGATCCGCGGGAACGACAAGTCGATACGCGCAGAGTCGGGTCGGTTGCAGGTGCATGACGGCTGGCACCGAGCCGGGTTTGTTTCAAGTTTTCCTTCTCTGTTGCTATCTCTTCCGTTAATCAGCAGGAGGACCACGTGCAGGCGAGACAAACTGGGGCACTAAGATCTTTTTTGTACCCCTCCCTCCCAAGAAGAATTATCACGTCCATTATTATTTGAGTGTTTTTATTACCTTTAAATAAATATGAGGAACCTAATTTGAGATATAAAACTGTGGCATATACTCGTAATGTGACCGAAATGCTGCAGATGAAGTGATAAAAGTTTTATTTTGATTTGACTTTGGTCGTTATAATAACATTGATAATCGGTTAAATTTACCTGACCTGTGGAAAAGGTGTATTTCTATACATTCGTTATTGCGAGTGATTAACGCATTTTAATTTCTTCTAGCTTTTGCCCGCTGCTTTTTCCACGTAAACGCCCTTTTCCATTTTCAATTTCACCCGTTTAGAAGATGATTTTGAGGATAAAAAGTTCTATGTTTAATCCAGCAGGTCGATCACGTATCACATTGTACAGTCAGCGTCAAAAGTAACTACGCAATCGAAGACGTTAAAAGTTCTTATTCCCTTTTAATACAGACTTTTGACGTCTTCGTTTGCATAGCTACTTTTGATGCTGACTGTACGTACGTTAAGTAGATCTAAATGTCAAACTTTATATGGAACATTACAGTTAAACTGTCCAAACGCGTGTTCGAAACGTTAAGTGATTACCCCTCTGGTTATAAACTATCTCTGTGACAATTTAATCTAAATCCGTTTAGCCATATTTGCATGATTAACAAACATCCAAAAATCGAAACGTCCAAACTTTCCTATACCTATATAATAATAATAATAATATATTGTTATGCCAGGTGTCCGGACCACTTTCTAATAACCCAATTTTATTGTCCACCCAAATGTCATCACCATAGACCCAATTCTCTTTTCCATTTTCCTACAATAGCTCCAACGCCTGCTGGGACCGGTTCACGGGTATCTACCGATGTACCCGTGAATGGGTTCTAGCAGGTGTATTACATCACATTAAACTTCGTCTCCAAAGGGCCTCTACGTGTTGGATCTATATCCCCACGCACGCCTTCCAAAGGACCGGGCTTTGTCCCGTGAATTTAAACAGGAGATACATAATAATATTATAAATGCAAAAGACTAGAATACTAATAATATTATTTCAAAAAATCTGTTATATTTTTACGCTTACACGATTTTAATGAAATTTGGGACGGAAATAGTGTGAGAGTCTGAGAATGACATAGGATAGTTATTATACTGGGAAACATCCCTTAAGGGGATAAAAAGGGAGTGCGAAACTCATACTTAGTTATTGATAATAATATAGAAATATTACATAAACACGAATCGACGAATAAAACTAACAAAATACGAGTGACAGATTTTTTCGTTTAGGTCTTGTTTTACCGACAAACGTTTCATCGAATTCGCAGAATTTTCATTTTATGACCAAAAAAAACAGGATTGTTATAAAACGAACCAAATCTAACCTAATGGGTTCGACACAATTACCTTTTAGCTATACCTAAAAATTTAACGGTTTCTGTGGGAGAAAATCGTTGTAAGTAGGTAATGAAAATTCTGCGAAACAATGCAAGGGGTGAAACGTTTGTCGGTAAAATAAGGGATTCCCTAAAGGCCCCTGTGTTGTACATTAAAGCTCTCACGAATGGTTGACTGACAACCACGCTGGTTGGTAATTTACTGCAGTGTCGAAAATCTGAGTTTTGTTTCTATTTTCGGGATCCCCAATTTTAACAAAGCCAAAGCTTTTTACGCCGAACTTGTAATATTTACCGTGCATACTTTCAGAAGCTAGTTATGCTGCAAAATATTTTTCAGAATAGGGTACTTGAATGTCAATGACGGTCACGGAAATGTTCCCATTTGCATAATAATTCGATAGCTTTTGCATACTTTTACAGCTGCTTTTTAGGCTGAAATTGTTACGAGAATTTGCTTGAATTATGGTAACTGACCTGCTAACTAAACGTTAAGGCGTTTGTGCACGACGCACCGCCCCCAGTCGATGGCGCGCGAGACTTGCGCGCTGTACGCGTCGCTTGACGTTCCGCGCTTTGTCGCGCTAGGGTGGTTGTACCACGTCGACGGAGTCACCTGCTAGTTGCCCAGAGCTTCACCTTCGCAACTCGACAGTCACCTGACAATGGGTATCTTGAAATACACGGCTGTGGATGAACCACCCGATCGTACTCCCAAGATAGCGTATATACGCTTCGATAGCGTCTAACAAATAATAATAAATAAATATTAATAAATAAATATTAGGGGACAATCTTACACAAATCAACCTAGGCCCAAGGTAAGCTCAATAAAGCTTGTGTTGTGGGTACTAGGCGATGATATATATAATAGATACATACATATAGATACTTATATACATATATAACATCCATAACTCGGGAACAAATATTCGTGATAAATACACAAACAAATGCCCTGACCGGGATTCGAACCCGGGACCTCCAGCTTCGTAGGCAGAGTCACTACCCACTGGGCTACGGAGGCCGTTCTAACAACACTTTTGGGAGTGTTAATCCCGCGCTTCGCTGAACTCCTGATGGGTAAGGATACGACGAATAAAAACAAACTGAAAACGATGAAAATAAAATATATTGAAACTTTACACTATTATTGTTACATTCACAAAACCTTTCACTTCCCCGATTCATTTACTTACCAGCTATTTACTTCCTACCAGAGGAGTCAGCGAACACAAATTGACATTTGATAAATTTGAGCCTCTTTTAAGGCTCGACAGTCAACAGGGGCAGCGTTTTCGAGTTTTTTAAAACAATCTCAGACGTAGAAAATAGGGTTTTAAAATCTAAAAAAAAGATACGTATTACTTAAGGATCTAATCTAGTCAAAATCGCATTCAGTTACGCGATCTAATGAACTTCACTCGATAGAAAAAAATCCCAAAGTTACCTCTTTTTGTAAAGTTTATTCCATATTATTACTAAACTATAGATAGGTATTTTAAATTAAATTTTTGTACTCAAATAAAGTTATTAAATATTTATAGACAAATTCGCAGAGTTTGAATAGATAAAATGATTATCTTAATTACTATGTTTAAATACCTACAAAATGCGCGAGCGCGGAGGCTCGGCAGGCCCGATCAGTCGCGCGCTGGCCCATACGGACGACGACTCAAGGACGTTAGCGGGTGTATAAGCCTTAAACTTAATACTTTGGCGACTCAACTATTGGGGTGTTTGCTCAGGTCAGTTTCACATCGATTTGACCAATAAGAATAATTCTCATTTTTCAGTTTACAAAGGCCGCACCCATTTTCACTGTCAAAAACTGACTTTACATAATTTTAACCCAATAAGATTATCCATGTCATGCTCCCTGGCAACCCCACTTTCGATTTCGGGATTTCTGAGTATGTGAAAAATTGTACCAAAATTGTACCGAATTTTTTTCAAGTAAGTACTAATACTTGAAAAACATTGTACTTCAATAGTTTCGAGAGTACAATTATTTTAAAAAGGGGTTGCTGGGGAGCATCTCTCCAGCAAGTATTTTGGATAAAATAAGGCCCAAAAAAAATTGTACTTTCGTTTTTACCGTTGAACGAGATAGCTAGGCTAGTTAAATTACCAAATTTGGGCCAGAAAGTGAACGAAGAAATTTAAAAAAGTAAGAAAATGAAGTTCTTGTTCATTACTTAGTATAAAGTAATGAACAAGAACTTCATTTTCTTACTTTTTTTAACTTCTTAAAAATTGACCTCCTTTTTTTGAAATATTCCGCCCAAGTTCCTACTAATCTTCTTCATAAGAAGAAGATTATAAAATTTCATCTCTTTCTGATAAAAAATGGAGCAGTAAACTGGTTACAAGTGAAAAAATAGGGTTGACTTTAGATTTATTTTTCTCTACTTTCTTATGTTAAAATGGATTTCTAAGAAAACTATGTTACTTCTCATATCTTTTAGGTTATGATTTAAATTTTCCGACACGAAAATTGTTACGTTATAAGGTATAAACTGGTTACTAAACAACTCATTTTTACGAAAATTTGAGATGACATCTCAAATTTTTGTAAAAATGAATGAATTACGTTTTTGGTACATTCATCAATTTTGTTTTTACAAAAGGGGAAGCGTGTAACGTTACGAATAAGGGAGCGACCACACCGGTGCGTAACGTTGCGTATACGCGTTGACGTGTCGTATGCGTCACGTCTTTTCCATACATTTTGCTGCGTTTACGGTGCGTCAGCGTATCACAGTATCCCAGCCGAGCTCTAACTATGCCCTGACCGGAACGATGACGGCACCTAAATAAATGATTCGTTATGGTCAAATATTTTGCATATGAATTATTTACACTTCCTACGTGATTTTGGTCGGTTATATCTCCGTTTTTTTTTATTTATATTTATTTATATATCCGTGTGCCCACCGGTGCACGGACGCAGCGCGCCTCATCATCATCATATCAGCCGAAAGACGTCCGCAGCACGCCTGACACTGACAAATACGCTCAAGAGCAAAAGTTTCGGGTCACCCTAAATTAAATAACCGCAATACCTAGGTTTTTTTTTAATATTTTACACTAGTCTTATTTACATAATATATTATTCTTCGTAATACCCAAATGTATTAGCAATTTCCGGGATCCTATCATAAAAATATCAACATCCAAAAATGACAACTTTTGCGATATTTCGCTTATTATTTTTTTTTACTGTTATTTTTGCAGTTTAGATGTAAAATTTAATAAAGATCATGACACGATTACAAAACTGTACGACCTTGCACTATTTTAGGAAATATGGCGGTATTTCACCGACCCGAAACTTTTACTCTTGACTGTATATGAAAATCTCGGTGACCGAGCGCTAGCGCACGAGCTGGGCTCGGCGTGGTGCACTGTGAATCGTTTTTAAAGGCGCATTCTTATTGGCCGATAATTCGGGGTCCCTGAAATTTTCAACACACATGCATACCAAAGCGCCCGCATGCGAGGAGTCGTTTACACTGGATGGTCGATAGAGTTCCTTTGTCTCCTTACCGAACTACCCTTGATCCGCATCCGCATATAATTCGCACAAAGCGATTTACCTCGTCATTCCTAATGCGAACTGGTAAGGAATGGAATTCACTTCCGTCATCTGTATTATTTACCGGACAATTACTATCTAGGTGCCTTCAAAAGAAGAGTAAATAGACTATTACTGAACCAGTGAGCTTCATCTTAGGTTCTGTCGTCGCTTACCATCACGTGAGACTAGGGTCAATCAGTGGTCAGTCTTTTATAACAAATAAATTCTACGAGCGTGCATGTTGTAAATTACAAGCAACCCGCATAGCGTAGGTACAGCACGCATACCTACACGCTAGTATTACGTTCACGCGACTAAACGTAAGAATCATGGCTTGGGTCCATTGCGCATTAAAAAAAGGAACAAATAACATTACTTAAGTATGTAATGAAAATATATAGTTAAGTGCCCTCCGCTGTTATTCTCAGGACTTGAGTCATCTCATTAGTATGTACAAGTGAACCAATATAATGTTGACCTCCATTTATGCATGTTATTATTATAAATCTCGGGGTCAATTTATACACGAACGAGACCATACAAAGGCTCTCGACTCCCCTTAATTTCTTCATAACTACGGACGAATCAAAAATATTACAAAAAAAAATTTATTTTTTTTCTCTTTTGGCTGCGTCATGGCAATCTGTGAGTAGACAATAAGCCATTTGTTTGTCTGACGGTTTGTCAAGTTTTGTTTTTTATATTGAGGGAGATTCCAACAGTTTGGTTTAACTCTCCATCTCTCTAGGTAAATCCTCCCTCCGAGGTTGGGAATGTGACATCTCTTCAGTCTAGTGTGCTTTTGTCCTCCGTCTCCACTCAGTGCCAATGCCAGCTCATTTGTATGGTGTGCGAGTCTTTTCTGGTATCTAAGACTATACTGACTTATTTCCTGCTTCACTGTCCGTGTTTTGAGGTCAAGATACATATACTTATTGCTGATGCAGTGGGGGATGTTGAAGATATTTCTTAGTGTTTTGCTTTGAAAACGTTCTAAGATGTCGATGTTGCTGTTGCATGCGGTGCCCCATAGTTGGATGCCATATGTCCAAATTGGCTTTATTATGGCTTTATAGACCATCATTTTGCTTTCATTGCTTAGGTGTGAGTGACGACCAGTTAGCCAGTAGATACTTCGGAGCTTACTATCGAGTTGTTTTCGCTTTGTCCAGATGTGTTTCTGCCAAGTCAGTCTTCGATCCAGGTGTAAGCCCAGATATTTGGCATGTTCTTCTTGTGGGATGTTTTCGTTGTATAGTTTTACAAAAAAATAACTCTTAAATATTACTGAGTACTGAGTAGTAGCGGCTTGCTATTGTTGGGCGCCTATTAAAAGGGCGACGAAGAGAATTTATGGCTATACCCCTGTCAGCGGCTCGTTCAGTTTAGTCGTGGTCTATTTGACTTGACGTATTGGTTCGCCATTTGTTGTTCTTACTCGTTCTCAATTCTGCAGGTCGATCACGTAACGTTGTACGAACGTCGGGTAGGTCTGTCTAAATGTCACTTTTTATATGGAAAAATTGTACCGACGCGCGTTCGGAACTTTACGTGATTACCCCTCTGAGAGATAGTTCTGACGCACGTGGAAGCCAATGCGCTGTAAACCAATGTGACTAAGCGCACAATTATCTCCCCAGCACCGGATCAGCTCCACTTCAATTTGTTTCTGTAACAGCATCGCCTAGGCTCCACACAAGCTAATAGCGCATGTGAATCTAATCATCATATCAGCCGAAAAACGTCCACTGCTGGACTTAGGCATCCCCCAAAGAGTGCCACAATGGCCGGTCCTGCGCCACCCGCATCCAGCGGACTCCCGCGACCTTTACCAGGTCATCAGTCCACCTTGTGGGCGTCCACGTACCAGATGTAAATACTAAATACGCGATCAACCATCTGAGCTGGTGCTGTTCCGTGCTTGCGTTGGGTTGGTGCCTGGTGGACACTGCGTGGTCGGTGGGTGCCATAGGGGAGTTGGAACCAGTCGGACGACAAAACGAGAAATGTGCGGTAATTAGGGTTCCAGACCAAAAAGATAAAAACGGAATCCTTATGGTGCGTGCAACTCCGGCTGTCTGTCTGTCACAACGTTAAATATCTCAGGAACGACTAATGGTATCAATGTGAAATTTGGAACAGTTAAAGATAATTATCTCCGAAGTTTACCAAGCGAAAAAAATTAAATTAGTATAAATATGATTAAAATTAACATAAATATTACCGGAAAAGTATAACGATACTCGTACCTCTCTATCTATCGTATTTTGACGATATTGACGTATTTTGAAAACGTTCTGTGTGTAATTTTCTTCTTTCGAAATTGTATTACAGTGTTCTGAAAGTTCCCTTTTTTAAATAAAAAAAGAATTATCGAAATTGGTATACTTGATAAATAATTATCACTGAAAAACAAACATATCAGCTTGCAAGTTATTAGTAATGTAGCACCAACCATGGCGTGCTGCGTCTGTGAGTTGGCATTCCGGACTCGGACAGTAGGTATTGTTAAGATTTTCTCAAAATAAAGCAGGGTCGCATATTGTATGAAAGTTTGTACGGAACCCTCGGTGCGCGAGTCAGACTTGCACTTGACCGGTTTTTTTTTA
This sequence comes from Epinotia brunnichana, assembly GCA_963854355.1. NCBI lineage: Eukaryota > Metazoa > Arthropoda > Insecta > Lepidoptera > Tortricidae > Epinotia > Epinotia brunnichana. Next base: position 11,335,930 of record OY977945.1, on the reverse strand, counting down.
AATATCGTGTTGATGTTGATGTGATATTGGATATTGGTTTGTGATTTGTTGCACTCACTTCTGACATGTAAGGTTGACAAATAAGAGTACCTATTTTAACCAATATCATCTCAATTAGTCGAGCCAAATATACCTCCTGGAAGTAGGTATGTACAGTTCCATTTTGATGCTCTTTCATATGCAAATAAGCTAGAGAACCAAGCGCACGAATCCGTTCCTTCAATACCTACATTCTCGTAAATGGGCTACACATGAAACACGTCTCTGGCAAATACGAAAATGCATATACTTCATTTAATAATATTAGATAGATAAACGAGGTCTGTTTAAAAAGCGAGTTACATGTATTGTATTGCTACAAATACATTACACAGTATTAATTTAGCTTAGTCTTTTAAACGCCCTTTTAATATATTTAAATTTAAAAGAATACATATTCATTTGGATTATTTTATGGAAAAATAATTAAAATCTACAATATTGCAGAAGTTCTTTCGAAGTTACAGGAAGAAATACATTTTATTAACCCATTGGAAATGCTATTTACTGTGGCAGACCTTTACGGGCTTTCAATGTGATACATAAACAATGGAGAAAATATGATATTTTAGTACAAGTTGTTAGCCCATCGTTCGTCTTTCCTGTGGTCAATAGTTAAGGCCTTACGTGCATATAAATATAATGTTTTTATCGCATACAAATATATACCCACGAGAGTACGCCGTTTATGCGGATTAAGAGACCAACCAAAAATTAGGGTTTGTAGCCCTTAATTTTGTAAATGAGCACAGGAAAAATGCGAAACTAAATCACTGTATCATATATTTATCCTATACTATTAAACGAGCAATATTTGTATATATATATTTATTTTATACTATTAAACGAGCAATATTTGTATATATAATATTTGCAATCACGTTCTCGGGAACGGCTCTAACGATTTCGATAAAACTTAGAATATAGGTTACGGGGGCGAGAAATCGATCTAGATAGGTCTCGTTACCGAGAAAATTCGTTTTCTCGAGATTTTCTCGCATAAAGATTTGCTAATACAATACAATACGTAATTTCACCACAGCTTTCACAGGTCGTTTAGACCAATGGTTATAACATTGCTTTGCAACGTGCAACGCCGTTGGCCGGGGGTTCAAATCCCAGCGAGGGGATATTTCTTTTTGCTTTCGATTTTTATAGAGTATGATTTTTCGTAGTATTAAAGCCGGATAAACCATGGTCAAACATTTTTTTTTTGTTTATAATTCTTTTTTTTTTGATCCCAACTGGGCAAACTTAAATTATAATAGGGACTAATAATATGTTTTGTTTACGAAGTTACTGAAATAAATATTTAAGTAGAGTATTTTATAGAACTATGCCTTCTTTTTATCCATAAGGTTATTTAGGTTGAAAAAAGTTAGATTAGTGATTCGTTAATAATTTTACTTAATTTAGAATCACATAAAACCGGTTTACGCTTTTTGTAAGATTTTTCTTTTCGTTGGTCTAAATGGCTCATTAATAATAACATCAGCGACATCTACCGATCGAACTGGACTTGATTCAAAATTATGCTCGCTAAATGGTGCTAATCATTAATCTGAAACTTATTTCAGGCATTAATAATGCCTTTCTTTGAATTTGAGATTCTAAATGTAATGTTATGAATATTATTGTTAATCATATCGGCCGTAAAAAGGTCCAAAGTTGTGTTAGAGTACTTATCCTTTATTGCGTGGCGTTGATCGTGTTAAGATGTTTTTTTAAACTTAACAAAAGACCAAAGAGTTTTTAATACTGTATTAAAAAAAATAAGTTCTGTAAATTTGATGTTTTGATTGCTTAAATTGGAATTGATGACAAACTTACATGGTTTTACAAATCCAACAAGTAGAGATAGACTAGAGACCGTACTTAGTGATTCCAATTAGCCTTATCGTAACGTTTTGCAATATGAGACGGATCAAGGAGAGTGTCTTATTCGCCGTCCTAAATCCAAATAAAAGTGAGGAAAATGTTTATATTTTTCAAAAATAATAGACGCAGCTGAAAAGTCTGCAACTTTTTTCTGGTGCTAAGGAAGGCTGTTCATACCACAAAATTACCTACTTTCTTGGCAAGATTCCCATTGATGTTGTTCTGCTCTATCATTGGACCCTGAGCAGTTAATATACCTAAGAATCATTTCTGCTGATCCACACACAAACCCCTTAAATTCATATCTTAATAGATCAAGTCGTTTTAGAGATAATTGAGAATAGGAAATATCCAAGATTCAGAAATAAATTTTCATGTCCATCAGTTCCATCACACAAACATTTGCCCTTTACCGGGATTCGAACCCGGTGACCAGAGCTAAGTAGGCAGCGTCACTACCCACTAAGCTAACCAGTCGTCAAAACCCATTTAAATCCGACTTTCAAAAAAGGAGGATAAAAATCCTCCTTTTTTGGAAGTAGGTAGGAAATTACATAAAAATCGGTCGGTTTAACATAAAAATGTTGAATGTTTCTTACCTCAGAACTCCGTCATTTATGAACCGATTCGTACAATTATTTTTTTATATGAAAGTATTTGCTTCCAGATTGGACCCATTGTTTTCAAAAAGCCAGTTAGATGATAGAATCCATGAGGAATTGAGGAAACTCTTCAATTATTTCTATTATAACTCGTGTAGGTATTTACACTCGGAAACCACAAATTTGGTGAAGTGGAACTGATGATGAAGACCACATCAGACGTCACATATTCTGATATGATTCCGTTTAAGTAGCAAATAATGAAGTGCAAAAGGTGATTCTGAGGTCCTTAAGGAATCGACGGAACTCCTCAAATATTATCGGCCTACATACATACTTAGGTAAATAAAGCGACTTGGGTGTTTTCTGTAAATAATCAACGCATTTGCTCTCGGAAAGCAGTTCATGCGGTAGTAAGTTGGAAGGAAATGTTAATGTATGTTCCTTGGCGAAGTACTGAATCGAAGTCGGTTTAACTTTTGTTTTTACACTTAAATATGAACAGGTACCTACTATATTTTGGTGTAAATTTTTGTATTTAGTTGTTTCATTAGTCGGGGCGTATCAAAATGTTTATTTAATTATTTTCAATTCCAAGGCGAATTTTATTAATTTTAATTTAACTATTCCCTGATTCCGTGGAGTATGGGACGGGTGCTGGTGTGGGATGCAACCTGCGTAGACACACTAGCCCCGTCGCATCTCCACCGAACCTCGGTGAGGGCAGCACGAAACGTTCCGAACGCGCGTTCGCACAATTTAACTGTAATTTTTGCATAGAAAAAAAGACATTTAAATCAACCAGTGTACCAATGACAGTTAAATTGTCCTAACGCGCGTTCGGAACGTTACGTGATTACCCCTCTGCAGGTAGATCTAAATGTAAAGTTTTTGATTGGGAAAATGACATTAGATTCATCCTAACGTGCGTTCGTAAAATTACGTAGTCAGTTGGTCACCCCTCTGGTCTAACCTGTCAGTTTTGTATTCAAATGTATGCTTTGATATTTACTATCAGTTATGTGACAAGCTTGTAATCATCTGTTAATGGTAGGTACATATTTGACACAGCCGGGCGAGCAAGAACGTGTGTTGTCTCGATTAAATAAAACTTGTAATTTATTAATACTGTATTTTATTCTCAGAAAATTACACACCAATACTTCCGCCATTAATTTGCAGAGGTTCATAGCACCTCCTCATAGTCCATAGAACCAAGAATAGGTTCATAGCTGCCATCATTGAGTAACCACTGTCCATTGTTATGTGGGTTTTAAATGTTCCTACAAATTTCTCTACGGCGCCATTAGTCGCCGGATGGTATAGTGGTGCAAATAAGAGTTTAATTTGAGTCAAATTACAATACTCGCTCAATTCTATACTAGTGAAACTTGTGCCATTGTCAGTTACAAGCAGAAGGTCGATCACGTAACGCATTAAACGCGCGTCAGGTAGGTCTAAATGTCACTTTTTATATGGAAAATTGACAGTTAAATTGTACCGACGCGCGTTCGGAACGTTACGTGATTACCCCTCTGGTGAGGGTAGCCAAATCGAGCGAAAAAAGTCTTAAACGTACCGGCTTAACAATGGTTTAATTGAATTAGCGGGTCCAAAAGTGTTCAATGAAAATGCCCATCATCAGTCGCTTGCCCTTATCCTAGTTACCTACTTGGGGTCGGCGTAGCATGCCTTTTTCTTCCATACCTCTATATCGCCCGTCACCTAGTCACTCTCTTCCTTCCTGTTCATAAAGTGTCTCACGCAGTCCATTTACCTTTTTCTTGTTCTGCCTCTTCTCTAACAACCCTCCACATGCATACCTACCTTTTTTTTAATGGGAGGAAAATCCGTTGAGGACGCCACGGGGATAGCGCTAAGTTATGTCGGACTCGCACTGACTAAAAACCCCCCGATGGTCATCCTCGAAGCATTTCGGACGGCTCTGGGATCTCCTACGGAACGCACCAGTGCAGCAGTGCCGCCCTAGCGTCATGCCTCTGTGGGTCCTACTGTTTTTGGGGTTCCGTACTCAAAGAATAAAACGGGACCCTATTACTAAGACTCCGCTGTCCGTCCGTCAGTCCGTCCGTCCATCCGACCGTCCGTCCGTCCGTCCGTCCGTCCGTCTGTCTGTCTGTCACCAGACTGTATCTCACTGATACCGTGATAGTTCCAGCTGAAATTATCACAGATGATGTATTTTTTTTGCCGCTATAACAACAAATACTAAAAACACAGAATAAAATAGTTTTTTTATACGGAATTTTGTACGGAACCCTTCGTGCGCGAGTCCGACTCGCACTTGGCCGGTTTTTTTTATTTAACGATTGCAGCCCCCGTACTGTAACCGTGTCCCACCCCGAGGACCCCCTTTAGTCGCCTGTATGCTAGGCAGGGGATACCGTAGCCGTATTCTACTGCCCCGGCTACATGGCGCCCAAAATCATACCTAATATTCTTCTAGTGGCCTAGCTCTCATCCCTTCACATGACATGCCACTGCCACCGTAAGCGATTTGCTCTTAGCGTTTCAGCTATGGGCTTTCAGTTACTGTTCTTTGAAAATAAAACTGTTCAATGCAAATGCCCATGTACATACATATAGGTATCTAACCACTAAGACTTATTTTGTTATCAGACCAAGGTATAATTAAGGCAATCATGTCTTAAATTAAGCACGTAACCTCTCCAACACCTGCGTACAAGGTATACAACTATTTTATACATTGATAGTTCATTACTACAGGTAAGAAACATAAAGGAAAATCTTTCCCAACATCATAAATGTTAATAATCATTACGCCGTGATATGAACAAAGTTGCTACCAGGCCTTTGGGAATAATGCAATGAAACAACTCTTCGAAAATCAATTCGTTACAGTGTTGTTCCCCTGTTCACGAACTCTTTATTAAGTTAACTCAGTTGTTACAAAGTGCCCGATTTTCTTTTATACACGACTCAAATATTATAAGAAGTCGATTATGTTGACAGAGCAAATAAACCAACGGCTAAAGTACACTTTAAAAGGGTGCTTTAACAGGGTTTATTAAAAATTACGTTGAAGATGATCGTGAATTTTGTGATTCGATTTTTTTTTACTTTTTATTTCAGTTAAATTGTTAGGATAACAAATAGTTTCCCAGGGAGTAATATTGATCAGATTAAAATTTTACTTGAACTCGCTTAGAAACTATAACTTTCGGGTAGCGACCTAATTAAGCTTTGCTTGTAGACTAATGTTAACATCGAATTGCAAATAGTTTAAAATGAGATAAATTATCACATAAAATGCATATCAATTAGACAAAATATACAGTACAACTGGCAATAAGCTTTCCGCATTAGTGATTTGGCAAATGATTATTTCATGTAGATACCTATTCACTTTACATAGATATATCATCAAATAAATCAGAAATACGATCGCGAATACGTTATTACTAAAAATGAATTAATAACATGAAATAAATACGAGTGCCTACACAGCTAGCACTTTAATATCCGAGCACAAGTAAGTATGAAGTACGAGGAAAGTGGAATGAATGCCACTTTCCTTGTACGTGCATCAAACTATATTTGCAATTATTATTGACCAAACTTCTGCCATATACGGGAAAATAATTAACAGGCGGAGAAGCTTCGCTGTATTGCCGAATCATTCAATTAGGTCATGATTAGAAGTAATAATTACCAATTTGTGTTCATTACGTAGCTGTAATTAGATATGAAGAGTAGCATCCGTACCTATTGATGGCGGTACACGAATAACACGAATGAAATCTTTTTATAATCATTCCAATTGATCCTTCCTCAGGCATATTTTTTCCTAAGATGTTTACTTTTATATATTTACATATAAAAGGCACAGGTGGAAAGCGTCTCTTTTTTAATCTCTTAATTTAATGCTATTACTTACTTGTTAAAAAGACGTAGGTATTTCAAAAAATCTTAAATAGTTGATGCTCTTTGTCTGAAACATCAACTAACTTAGAACTTTGTTGTAGCATACGATACATATAAAATTAATTGAATCGTAAATTATAACGTATTGATATACGTATTTTATCATTTACCCTTCAAGATCAACAATAATAAATGAAAAGTTATATAAGGTCGGACATTGCCAAAGGAAATTCAAATATTTACCAAAGGTTCGTCAAATATCTTACTAGAAGATTTTGCAAGAACATGGTCCCCTGTTGTTTGACTTACAGACCTTCGTATCAACTTCCGTCGTGATTTTCGACGACAATATTTTGTGAACAAACAATACACTAGATTGCTTCATTGTGGCTGTTCATGAACCCTCTGGAGATGAAGTAAAGTCTAAATCCGAACAAGGCGATCACAAGTATTAAAGACGTTGGGGTCAGCTCTTCAAAATGTGTATGATGCTTATAACTCCGCAGATCATTTGATGATTTAGAAAATCTAAAATTGATTCCCATTTTATTAATATTTCAGCACACTTGAAATTATTGCTGTTTTTTTAACGTTAGTCAATTTATTGTAATAACGGGGCTATCATTTCATGTGGATACACTAACTGAAATTTAATTAGAAGGCCCAGGTACCAGTCCCAAGATCCGCCGCCCTTACATAATATACATAACGATTGTAACTTTCAAAATCATGATATTTATAAGTAGCTGTATACCATAACCTAAAAGACTAATACTAGCTATACTTATTAATAAAAGCCTCAAATATTTCAATGTATATGCAGTGGAGATCAGGGATTATGTGAAAGGTTAAGCGAGCGCTCCAGTGAGAAAGTAAGCTCGATAATCGTTTTCCCACAGGTAAAATAACAAAAAAAGAAACTTTACGATAATTGTATATGTAAGCATTTAACACAAAATTACAAGATGTATGTACACGGTAGAATCCTACTCTGTGCATACAGCATATTAATTTATTATATATCATGCAATTAAATTAATTGGCTGTTAATGAAATTAGTTCACGCGGTTTTATAATACCTACATAAATAAATAAATAAATATTACGGGACAATCTTACACAAATCAACCTAGGCCCACGGTAAGCTCAATATAAGGCTTGTGTTGTGGGTACTAGGCGACGATATATATAATAGATAAATACATATAGATACTTATATACATATATAACATCCATAACTCAGGAACAAATATTCGTGATAAACACACAAATAAATGCCCTGACCGGGATTCGAACCCGGGACCTCCAGCTTCGACATTTTATGGTCAATATCAATATCGCTTCATCGCTTATATTAAGGGTTTCTATTTCGAATTGAAACTACATACGCGACACAAAAAATCCGCTGGCGGCGCAACATTATCGTAATTCTCCCCAGTAACGCACACCACTACATTTCACGCACACTATCTCACTTTACTGTGACAGGTCACTGACCTCAGATTTAATAAATTTTTAGTGACATAAAGAATTTTACGTCATACCTGGCCACAAAGTAGGAATTACCGCACGCTATGCGTGCGGAAAACCCCACTTCCTGGCCAGATAGAGACATAAAATTTTGTACTCACCACGGGCGGTAATAAAGAAAGCCTCAGAGCGCATGTTTATCGCCCTTGCCTTCGGCTCGGGCGTCAAATACCTGCGATCTGAGACATTCTTTGTTTAACCGCCCTAGGTAAGTAATGTACTATTAACCAGTCACCAACCTCCTTAGAGAAACTTAAATTGTCAAAACCGTTAAAACATCTTACCACAGATTAATGAGAAAGGCAGATAGGCCCTAATAAATTGAACGTTTTCTATACATCCGATCTCTTTAAACTTACGTACTGAACAACGAGTAAGAAAGGGATAGAACTACGTTATCTGCCAGGTCTTCATATGTCATTGTCTCCGCTTTCTCGCTCACACGATGTAATTCGCTCTCTCGCTCGCTCGAGATTTAGTGCAGCGAAAGATATTTCCGTACAAGTTATCGATATCGATACTTACTGTGAATATTCACTACAAATTCAGACAACTTACTTTTTAACCCTCACCATTTTATGGATTTTTAGTGGAAGTAATTTACATATTTGTAACCGACTTCTAAAAAGGAGGAGGTTCTGCGGGTTCGTTATTTTTTTAGAGAGGCTTTAACTCGAGCGTGACTTGTGCATATTATTGTCATATTTAAATTGTTTGTAGCGCCATTATATCATGGTTATAAAGTAACTAGTCCAGCTTTACTTTAATTTAACGAAAAATACAAATTCGAACATAAGTTAAAACTGTACAAGCCTTATTTATTTTTACACATTATACATTCAAGGTACATCAAGTTAATTGTCTCAATTATCACATACTGGCTTCCGCCTGCGTGGAACTCGTTTATATCGTAGCTCCATTCAAACGTATTCCGGCCCTATATCAGCCTCGTAGGGGATGATTTCTGGGATAAAATCTCAGGATTCAAACTGCCTCTATACCGAATTTCATCTTAATCAGTTCAGCTGTTTAAGCATGAAAAGGTAAAAAACAAACAGACAGACGGAGTTACTTTCGCATTTATGATACATATAGTATGGATATATACAGAAAATCAATGTAGTTATCCACAAAGTATTTAAATATACAAAACTTAAATCAAACTAATTCATCTGGAGGGACATCACAAATGTCAGTCATAAAACTTACTTTTCCAACTTACCTCAAGCGGTCTCTGAAAAACTGTAGGTATCACATCTGGCAACAAACGTCTTAATTCTGTTTTTAATAATAACGAAACAGTCATATTTGAAATGTTTCGACCATATTCTGTCGTATGTTTACGGCGTCCAATTATTGCGCCCTACTGCGGCAATCCATTTTTGACGAAGATTATTTTCCGGAAATCTGAAGTTAACAGTTAACTACGTGTAACATCAAATTTTTTTGTCTAACTAAACGCCTAGACATAATTCATGTCGATAAAATGTCGACATACAGATTTGAATTTAGTTACAACACTAGCCGTGTTTACGACAATTGTATTTTTTCCAAAAATCCTAATAAGATCGACTTGGAACCATGTAAAAAGTACTTATTTCATAGTATGCAGTATCTGTAGTAATCGCAGACCATTATATTGCGTAACGTATTTGAAATATTTGAAAAATAAGCAAAAGATTCATACCGATGAAAACTGGTAGTTTCTCCGGTCTTCTTTGTTAATCTGGAGTAAGTCCGGCAATATGGAACTACACAAGATATTTTGCCAGTTTTGCCTCTTCATATAAATTGTAGCTTACACTTTTGCCACACAAAATACAAAATATTTTTCAAATAATCTCACAATAACCTTAGATTTGACGTTGATTGACTTTGACGGGTCGGTTGGTTTGTTTACTTTTTTTAACGCCTCGGTTGACAGTATTTGGAGACAGCTCATTAAAGCCTCAAAATAACTTAATATTCGTCTCATTCTAACTCATGTCAGCTGTCCATAAGAAGTGACAGAGACAACTGTATGAAACATGGTCTTGCTTAATACTGCGGGTCTGTATTAGTCTGTGCATCTTACTGGATAATGACAGAGACTTATTGACATTTTCGTATTTTATTCTAAGTATGCTTCTTATAGACCATAAGCCCACTCCAAAAACGCCTACGTCTCATAGTTGGGAAAGACAGTACCTATAAATGTCAGACCTACCTACTATATGTCAGATGTTATAAATCTATCACAAATACACACACATACACCTATACGCCGTATAAAAGACAAAGTGACCTGTATAATAAATAAATATTCCACATAGTAAAGAAACCAATTCGAACTGTTTACATTAAAAAAAGGCTTGAAGAAGAAAAATATGAAAAATCGTGTTGTAATGGTATGTTTTTTGAACTTTTATATTAGTGCGCATTGTAAAAATACCATAAAATCTAGTTTTAGTGCTTATCCAACCACATCACATCCTATATTTTTTCCCTAAAAATATATTAGTATCTGGTTGCTGGTATTAAATTTGCGAATTATACAGCAGTCAAAATGACAAAAAGCGCTACAGACGTCCGTCCAGCCCGAGGCCACATGGCCATCTGCCTACTAAAATGGGACGCGCAGGTCAGTTTCCCGGATAAATTGTGTATAAATAAATATAAAGCCATTTTTAAAGAAAGTGTTCGTAAAAAGATCTATTTTACATCATGGCCTATATTTTGTAATTGTTCACTTGAGTCAATTTTGCGCCTACTTTATGTACAACTCGAAATAAGATCAGCATTTCGCCTTTTTCGTGGTATGATTATGATGGAGCAAAGTTTAAAATATTGTGTTTTTGTTCGTAAAAGTATCAAGGGCGGTTATTAAACTATAACATATCTCAATATCCCATCAAAAAATTCAGTATTTCATTGTTTATTATTGAATGTAAAAAAGGCCGATTTCGAATAACGTGGTCTTAACTTACTTGTTACACCTTTTTAAAAGTTATGTAAGTAGGTATACCTATTTATCTATTTGTCTACATAATTAGGGATTTTTACTCACTAACCAAGGAGTTCTCAAGAGGAATAATTCGAACGCAACCATAAACTAAGGATCTGCATTCTGTTGCCTGAAGTTAATGACACTTGGAGCCAAATATTTCCCTGTAAAATATTTATCCATAATACATGTAGTAAGCGCAGATTTGTTAGTGTCTCCAGAATTGTGAGTTTATATTTCCACGGCCTATCACAAAATATAGAAATTGACTCGAAGTGGTGGTAAGGGCCATTCCATCCGCGACATTTGACAGGAACATATCTCGACTTTGACGTCTCTGTTATTAAGGCAGGCAGACACATGAACTCTAGGGGACATGTCCCCATCTGTCCAATATCGTGTAAAGAATATCAGCCCGGGTAAGGCACCGCGGGAAAATACGACAAGAAACCTACAAGCAATGAAGATGCGTTTGTTTTATCTTCGATTCTTTGCGATTTCAATTCAGTCCTCACTACTTCCCGCTGGTGGAACACGACCTTCACCCAAAAAACAACACTTAAATTTCTTCAAATATGTCGTGAATGACCCATAAATTATAATCCTTAAGTTAATAACAACTTTAAGAGTATTTTAAAACAATCACCCTATTTATAGTCATTTAACGTTACTTGAACTTCTAGGAAGCAAGCAAACTTCCGCAATCATACTTTAAATCAACTCAGCCATTTTATTCGCTGCTTCATACAATGAGTTGCGAAACTAAATAACAACTTGTGTAAAAGCCAACATTGCAACTAATTGATTTTGTGAGCTTGTTTTAATTGGTCCCGAGCGACAGAGTCGAAGTTTTTATTGACTGACGCACAAACTCGGCTTTCATGCCTTTTCGAACACTGGGAGTTGAGTTGCAATGAAAAATACTTCAGTCTTGCAATATCAATACTTGACGTCGACCTCAATTGTGCGACTATAAAATATGACAAATCCGTGCTGTTTAAATGTGCATTCCGCTTTAAAACATTTGCTTATGCGTTCAAGCAATATCATTGTAAAGTATAGCCACCTGCAATATAATCTTACACAACAAGGTGTTAAAACACTATATATTATATAGTAGTTTATGCTACTGATACATAATGAGAGGCCTTAATATAGGAGTGTGGTTTTATGAAACGAGCCTCAGCGAGGTCCGAACCATAATGAGAAAGGCATACGACCACCCCGCGAAAGATCTTTTTAAGGAGTCAAAGATACTCACACTTCCTAGCGTATACATACTAACTGCCTGCAAGTATGTGAGGGCTAACTTACATACCTACACTACTCATTCCAGTGCTCGTCGATGCAAACTGCTATTCATCCCGATTTGTAGACTTGCAAAGACTCGGAAAACAGTCGGTGTTATGGGCGCAAAATTATATAACTCACTACCAGCAGAGTTAAAACTAGTGCAAAACGACACAGCTTTTGCAAAACAACTAAAAACGCTATTGACCTGCCTAGCATGCTATAGTGTTGACGAATTTGTCGAGGTGTGTGGTGATCCGAATTTTGCAATTTAATTTTATTACTAATAATTATTCTGTTACCTATGTTTAACGTAGAAATCAAATAATTACCTAATCTTAAGGACATAATTACAAATGTACTACTACATAAGAAATTCCCTCATGCCATGCATGCAATTGTTATTATATTATTAATTATAACACTAAGAATTCAAATTTGATGTACTCTCCTGACATGTAAAATATTTTTTTATTTTATGAATAAATAAATCTGTATCTGTATCTGTATCATAATAGGATCCCACGAGTGTTTTAAGGCCTAATTATGTACAGTGGCATACACTACTTTATCTACACACATATCATAAGTACTCTAAGATGGGTCCAGAAACCGTACGAAAATGACCTGCATTGCTACCAGTGCTACCTGTAAATGTGAGAAAAAAAAGTGAAAATAAAAAGTTAAAAAGTGAAAAAAGAAGTAAAACAAATGTTTAAAAAAATTTAAAAATGTAAAAAAAGGTGAAGAAAGTAAAAAAAAAGTAAAAAAGTGAAAAAAAAGTTAAAAAAATATGTGAAAAAAGTAAAATTAAAAAACATAATAAATTGACGTTTCGTTTCGATAACTGTTTTAATATCTATAGATACTAGAAAAGAGACCCACTTGAGTTTTGACAGCTGTTCCAAATTTAAACTCATAAGGATACAAAAATCTGTACTGTAATAAATAACATTACAGTACAGATTTTACCTACTACCACAGACAAGAAAGTTGTCATAGTAAAATTGGTTGTAATAATGCTGGTCATTACCGACGATTTCTGAACGCATTTTAGAGCACTAATGATATGTGCGTAGATAATAGTACATTACTTACCTAGGGCGGTTAAACAAAGAATGTCTCAGATCGCAGGTATTTGACGCCCGAGCCGAAGGCAAGGGCGATAAACATGCGCTCTGAGGCTTTCTTTATTACCGCCCGTGGTGAGTACAAAATTTTACGTCTCTATCTGACCAGGAAGCGGGGTTTTCCGCACGCATAGCGTGCGGTAATTCCTACTTTATGGCCAGGTATGACGTAAAATATCTGACACAACTATGAGCCGTAAAATGAGTTTTTCCGATGTTTTTGAACGCTTTGCCCTGTCACTTGGTGAGTGTTCCTGTTTCGCGTTCTTATTCACGTTGTAAGCTGTGCCAAAACTAAGTATACCTATTTACAAACGAAGTATTTCATAGCGTCGCGTTCACTTATGGACTCTATCCTCACCAACATGTCTATTCAACGACATATACCGGCCTTTTCCCGCAGTCTAACAAGAAAAATTAAGTCAAGTTTGGCTCTGGCTTGCCCACGAACATTTTTGACGCCACGCCACGACTAGCGCGACTGTATAATATATATTTCATTGTGGGCCAGTGTTTACTTGCCCTGTGAAAATATTGGCGCAACGATATGCATCATGAAATATTTTTGCTCTTTGTTTTTACAAGTTAAAACGTAACTTTGAATAACATTACGAATATCGAGAAACTAAGTCATGTTTGAATAAACTTTTATTTCAAAATGCATTCATTATAGAGACTCAGTTTGCAACTAACAATATATTTCAATCCAATTTCAATAACAGTACTTTTCAGTTATGAAGAGTTTCAAACTTGGACTTTACAATAAGGATGATGACAACACACACACAACATGTAGAATAGACCACGAGTGTAATAAAAAATAAAAATACTATGATTTAAAGTCAAAAATTTCTGTTACAAACTGACAATTTAAACTTTCGCGCCTAAACGGATCTTCAGTTCCTGTGACGTCACTCGTGTTTGTATCTCGCCATAATTTACGACCATGTCGACACTAACTTTCGGATGGTTTTTAGAGTCTGCTTTAATAAAGCCTACTTCCATTTTCATTAAAAATTCAGCAATTTTTTTTAATGAAACAATCTTTTTCTTAACAATTATAACCTTTCATTAGTTGTCATAACATGAGTGACGTTACCAGCCGCTGATCGGTTGGATAAAAACACGTTCCGTTTCACATTACTTCAAATCGTGTTTATTGTTTGAAATTTGTATAAAATAAAGTAACGTTTCAGAACCAATAATTTTATGTTTATTCAACATTTTGATCACAAAATAATGGTGGGTAAATATTAAAGCTGCATCTTCCCTATTATCATTTTAGTGCTAAAGCCTGTTATTAATGATCATTTTTGTTTTGGTTTCGTGTCGATAGGCGGTGTAGTTTAAGAGGCAGTAACGTTTTATTTACAATAGTATGGAATTGCGAAATAAAAAACTAAAAAATCAAATTATAAAAAAAATATTTAACTTTTTTTGCGTCGATAAAATTGGGCGTAGTTTCTCCCATTTTGCTATGTGCACATTATAAAGACTCACTCTGTATAATATCGTAAGGATTTTATTGGTAGTGTTAAATTTACTCTTGGACAATAAAAAAATGCATATTTTTTCTAAACTTTCAAGGTCTATATCTTTTCATGATTTTAATTATATTTTATAATGTATGCTTTATTAAAATAAGTTGATGTTTGACTATCCATTTAGCAACACTACTTTATCAATTTTAACATAAGGCGTCATGCCTCTTGCAAAAATGTATTCGACACGAAATAATTCATAAATCGCGGACAAACCAGCCCCGAGACGAAGGTAACCTAATTTCTCCGCGTTGCCAACGGCGATAGATCTGAAGGGTATGCCTTATCTTATCGCGTAACTTTTCGCACGTGCGTTTAGATATATCAACATTCAACTGACTTTTTATAACACATTCAGTGCCAACGGTCTCGTAGCACTACCGTAACCACTATTATGTAATCTATGACGCTACATTCGTAGCTTCTTCTTTTTCTCGTGTCGATGGCTTCAGATTGTGCGGGACCAGAAGGTGGCGACGCTTATCGCCCTGTCTGTCGCGTCTCGAAGGTCTTGCTTAGAGCAGGCGTGCGGGCACGCTGGGCAAGACAGCATGTGCTCCATCGTTTGTGGGACCTCACCACATACATTCGTAGCTGATTACATGCGAAAACCTATTTGTAAATGAAAGCGCCTACTTACTAGCAGAGCCAACTATCTAGCGGGTTACTGGCACTAAAACTGATAAGCTGAAAAAGACAGTTGATATATATTATAACGCTCGTTTGAAAAATGTATGAATTACCTTAATTAGACCTCAATTTTCATATGATGTAGCATTACACTAGTCTCCGGACTCTAGCTTCTTCAATGCAAGTAATGTATTTTACAACTATTGGCGGCACAATACGATATTTGGCTAAAGTCAAATCAGCTTCTTTTTATGAAACGCCAGAAACACTCCGTTAGTATGGAATTTGTTGGGATTACTTGCTTGTGACGTCAGAATCAAACAAAGTCCTTATTGTATTTTTTTTATGAATTTAAAAATCTTAAATAGCAAACCTAAATTAAAGATTGACATTCCGAGTATTTTCGTAATGTTTATCTGTTGGTAATGAAGTAAAGTAAAGTAAAGTAAAGTAAATATTTATTTGTGATACACAGGCTACATTATAGGTGACAATAGAATAAAAATACAGTACGCTGTGACCTATCTAAAAGGTGTACAAATGTTGAGCCTTACAAACTAAAAACTACAACTAATACAAAAAATTTTGAGCATTAAATTTACTTAAACCTTTTAAAATTACATATTTTAAGAAGAACATTCTTGTATTTTTATAACATATTTTACTTATTTAGGAAACTTCTATCTAAAAAAAACTCGTCAATGGTGTAATATGCTCTCTCTAAAAGTTTTAACTTCAATTTGTTTTAAGCATTGACATATTTAATTTCTTTAGGCTTTCTGGTAAGAAATTATATATTTTGGAAGCCATGCCTAGTACACTCTTTCTCAACAACGGTGTCTTGCCACTCACGGTTGGTATTGCATGTTTATAACGGACGCTTTTCGAATTTATGTTTAGCCTTAAGGGAAACAGTGAGGGGTTTGATTTGACAAAGACTGCGATCTCGTAAATATATAGGCAGGTTAGTGTGAGGACATTTAATTCTTTAAAATGAGGTTTGCAACTATCAGTTCTTTTGAGGCCACATACGGCTCGAACGCATTTTTTCTGTGACCTAAATACCTGCAACTTATTGGTGGAATTACCCCAAAATATAATTGCGTATCTTAAGATCGAATCGATGTAACCATGGTAAGCAAGTAAAGCTGTTTTAAGGTCTGATATTTTCGAGATTTTATTAAGAACAAATACGAAACTGTTTACACGCTTACTTAATGACTCAGTGTGTGGTTTCCAGTTTGTATGTATATCTATGTTTAAACCTAAAAATTTGGGAAAAATTTATATTTTCAACGCTTTTATTTATATAATTAATGTTAAGACTTAAAGTGTTCGATTTTGGTTGATGAAGGTGGTTCGATTGCCATACAAAGCGTTATAGGACATTCGCAGGCTAACGGCGTGATATTTTAAGAAACTTATGTAACAAACTTTCATCAATTGGCTTCCCATGTGCGCCAAATTCCCTCTTTCCTAGAATAAACTTGTATAAACTAGATTAATTTGAGAAAAATAGTTTTCCCAAAATATCACGTGACAAACCAATTTCTCAAATTAATCTAGTTTATACAAGTTTATTCTAGGAAAGGGGGAATTTGGCGCAAATAGGAATCCAATTTATGAAAGTTTGTTACATAAGTTTCTTAAAATATCACGCCGTTAGCCTACGAATGTCAAATAACGTTTTGTATGGCAATCGAACCACCTTAGTTTTGTTTTTTCTATTTTGATTTTTAATTTGTTAACTTTTAGCCAATATGCAACGGAGGCAAGTTAATTTCAGCTTCATATGTATTACTGTCCTACATTTCGATCAAAACCGTGCTATCGTCTGCAAAAAGGACCATTGGATATTCAATATATTCGGGAAGGTCGTTGATATATACAAGGAATAACAAAGGTCCTAAAATGCTTCCCTGCGGAACTCCACACAGTATTGGTTTCAACGAAGAAGAGTAAACCAATTCTCGTTTTGTTCTATAACAAATTTTTGTGATTTCTGTACGCTGCATTCTATTCGTCAAATATGATTTAAATACATTCAAAGCGACGCCTCTAACTCCATACTGTTCTAGTTTTTGCAATAGTCGTTCATAGTCGACGAAATCAAAGGCCTTCGTCATATCCATGTATATTGCAGTAATTGGATTTCTTATGTCGATATTTAGGGTAATGTTTTTTAGCAAATTATATATAACCAAGGAGGTTGTCTTATTTTTTCTTAATCCGTTTTGTTCAGTAACCAAAATATGTTTCTTTTCTAGGTTGTTCGAAAGTTGTTCGTATATTATTCTTTCTACTATTTTTGAGAATATGGACAAAAGCGCTATCGGCCTATAATTGCCCATTTTCTCTTTATCACCTTTCTTAAACAATGGCTTGACGACGGCTACTTTAAGCTTGTCCGGAAATATTCCCTTTTCAAGTATTATATTACAAATGAATGCGAAAGGTTTCGATAATATATCCGCGCAATGTTTTATAACAGTTGTGGGAATTTGATCATAGCCTGTGCTATTCGTATTTTTTAGTTGTATAATTATTCTATGAATGATTTGTGGCGTTACTGGAGCCAAAAACATGGAGTGTAAAGTATTATACGAAAATGTTATGTCCTCGGTGGTAGAGTTATTGAGAGGAAGCATAGATTGAGTTATGAAGAAATCATTAAAGTTGTTGGCTATGTCTGAAGGGGTTTCTAATACCGTGTTATCATCCTTAATAATTTTTGAAATTGATTGTTTTGGCTGGTTTTCGTTATTGTTCTTTATTATATTCCAAGCCGCCCTTATCTGACTTTTTTATGTAATTAATATTTTGTACCTTTTGAGTAAGTTTTATAATTTGTTTTAGCCTATTAGAGTAAGCTATCAGTTCAGTTTTATTAGAAGCACTGGGAGTTTTTCTGTAACGCCATAGCATGTCACGTTTTCTTTTGCAGCAACTTTTAATATCTTTTGAGACCCAACGAGGTTTATTTCTTTGTGATATCCTTATTCGTTTGTATGGGAAGCATAATTTGAATAACATAGTAACGTTCTCAATAAAATGATCGTAAGCATCATTGGGATCTTTGCTATTATAGACATTAGAAAAGCTAAGGCTCGCAAGATTATCTTGGAATTTATGCATATTTTCTGGACACAAATCCTTTGTTTGTATATACCAATATCTAAGTAGATATTTTCGTCTTACAGGGCACTGTAAGACTATAGCGCCATGATCAGATAAGCCAAATCGACTAGAGAGGTTTTTGAACCTCGAATATTGTCAGCAAAGTTATCAATGCACGTACCACTACACGGTCTGGTTGGAATCTTAATTTTGAGTTTGAGATTGTAGTTGAGTAAGGTATGTTCAAAGGTAGAAGATAAGTAATCGTCTTTTAACATATTAATATTAAAATCACCGCATAATATATATTTTTTCTTTATTTTATTAGTAATAATATTTAGAATGTCTTGTAACCGAGTTATAAACATGTTAAAATCTGAATTAGGGAGTATAGATGCAAATTATGACAATATTGTGACCAGTGACCTCTATAGCACAACATTCACAGCACCCATCAATAGACAGTCGATTTATCTCGGTTATTTCTTTGTATTCCATACCGGATCTTATGTATATTGCGGTTCCACCTCTTTTGATTTTTCTGGAATAACTAGAAGCTAAAGTGAAGTTTTTTAAATATAATTTATTTGTTTCCTCTTTTAGCATGAAATGTTCAGAGAAGCAAACGATATCAACAAGGTTATTATTCTCTTCAAATTGTTCCAAAGATACAGTAAAAATATCAGACTTATTAATCAAACCTGCTATGTTAAGATTGAGTATATTTATGTGATTAGTTTGAGCTGACACGTTATCGTCGAAAAAAACTATTAGATACCGTATTATTCAAGTTGCTTAGCTCGTCAGTTTCCTGGGTTATGTGAATTTCTGCCTCAGGGACCTTAATGTTATTGTTATTTGAGTTGAATTCAGTATTTGTGCCGATTTGTGAGCTCTCGCTGATGTTATCACAGGTGTATACCTTTCCGTTTATGAATAATACGTTATTTTGTATAATTGCGTATTTTCCTTCTTTACGCGCTTGCTTAAGGGCTTCTATTAATTTTCTTCTATTTTTTAGTGATGCTTCGTCTAGGTATTCGGTTGTATTGATCCCACCATATTTGAAAAGCTGACTATGTTGCAATATATATTTCATGACCCTTTTGCTAGTCAGTTCTATCACCAGCGGTCGTCGGTTTCCTCTTTTACCTACTCTGTATGTCTCCTCGATATATCCATCTATATATGTTGACTTCGAGAACATCATGAAAGATGTAGGCTAACCGCTCTATTATTCTTTCTTCTGATTCCCCATACCATTCTTCCAGTCCGTGTACTACAATTTTCTTACTTGTGTCGCCTTCCGTTTTTGATTGCATTGGACCAATCAATTTCGTTGCATTATCTTGAATACGTCTTATATCTGCTTGTAACTTTGTGTTTTCTTCTTCAAGGGCTTGTATCTTATGAGTTAAATTTTCGATATTTTGGTTTATGTTTAGCTGTTCATTTGAAAGAGCATCTGTTTTCTGAATCATTTCGGAGTGCAGTTTTGTGACAGCACCATTTACTTCACTTTGTATTATGGTTTTTAGTTGTTCAATAACTGTCCTATTATTAAACTCCAATTTCTCGTCGAAGAGCTTACGGAAATAATCAAGAGTTATACAAGTATCATCCGCTCTGTTTGGTGCAGGTGCACTACCCGATGAGTAAGGGGTTTCTATTGCAGGTGTGGTGTTGATTTGTTCGTTGGTAGTATCAATTTCTTCATATGTCATATTTGTATCTAAGACTGTAGCATTTGTTTGTTTAATTATTCCTGCTGGGGAAGCGGGTGTATTGTCATTACGTTTTCTGCGTATTTTGGACTCGCATGGCAGGCACTTCCAGTGATTTATTAAAAGGTTATTGTTTTCTCTATAGTATGCATGCGTCATGCCCATACACTCATAGTGGTATAAACCCCTGCAGTGAATACAATTTAATAGTGCTCCCCTTTCAATTCGTTTTTTACAAGCTAAGCAAAGCATTTTAGTATTTCTTGATAATAACTTAAACTCTAAGCCTTATAGAACAAATTATTGTATAAGGTTTTTATTTGAAAAAACAATTTATTGTCACTGTTGTGAAATACCCTAGTGCCTACTCAAACGATCCGCACCTAACGCTTTAGGAGCGTACGGAATGGTTTCCCAACTCTGGTAAAAAACGTTAATAAAAATTGAAAAATCTTTATTACCTAATGCAAAACATCTCATCCATTTAATCTAAAACAACAACGTATTTGACGAGTAACATCAGGTAAATTTGATTACGACAAGCTATTTGATTACGTTTACCGTCTTTCCTTGTTTATTTAGACAAAGAGGTGCTTCATTTTCCAAGGACGTTGCGCCTTATAAACTGAATTGTTTAGTCAGCTCTCAAACTAAATTACTCTGATGAAATTATACAGTAGGTAATGCTCGCCCCGTGCAGCGCGCCGCGTGGACTGTGTTACAGAGAGTTTATTTACTAGGACTATGTTTTCAAAACAATCTCTTTACCAAAAAAAAAGTACCTATTTATATGAGCAAGGATCGAATTTGCTTTTGACTTTATCAAAGATAACTTTCTAAGTAATAATTATGGTTATTGCAGCATTGACGAAAAATTACACTCAGGTCTCACAAATTGATTTGCACGATGTTTAAGCTCAATGAATATTCGTTTCCCCTTTTTTCCCAGAAGTCATAGATAATATTTATAGGGGATAAGTTTGCCATTGTATGGTAGCCGAAATATAATTTACACCGATTCCTCGAACAACTTATACACTGTATGGCGAATCTATGCAAATAATATTTCGTCAACTATAACTTCTTAACATATCAAATACTATAAATATTTTCTACAATAGAGAACTATAATACTACTACAGCTACTACGATAAGTGAATGAGACTCGAATTATAATCATGTTGAATGGGATTTTAATAATTTTATCCACACCCATATCATAAATCCCCTAGAATTTGTTCGGAAACCATATATAACGACCACCATTATTGCAGCCAGTAACGTAACATCAGGGTTTTATCTCTGCGAGTGTTATTATAATGTATGAAAAATCATAATAACGTCGATAATCGATGTTATTATGGAAATCTGATCCAGTGTTGGTGTCTAGTCCGCTGGAGTTGGTCATAATTTGAAATCTAGTCGGCCATGGCGGTGCAATGGCGGTTATTCTAATGGTTCCCGAACACATCATTGAGGATTAATAAGATGTGGGTAGATAAAATAGTGTATGTAACTGTACATAATTAGGCATTAAAACACTCGTGTGATTCTTTTATGTACAGTCACATAAACTAACTATATATCTTGAATGGGATTTTAAAAATAAACCTAACCGCAATATTAAGACGATGCTCGGGTGCCCATTTTTCCATACAAACGTAATCTCCCGTTTCCTCCCTGGATAATAACAAAAGAGAAAATATTTTGCATTCATATAATAAATACTGACCTCTGACATGTCCCTATGTTTCGTTTTACCTAAATATTTGTTTATTTTAATAATTAGAGACTCTTTTAAACCACGAAATTCGCCGCTTTTTGGCGCCATAAACACACGCTCAGTAAACTAATTTAACGAACACAAATGAAAGACAGAAAACCTATAGACATAGCCAAAGCCCTCTAATATAAGTGAAAGAAAAACTAAAATTGGTGCAAAATTGGAAGAGAAAATAGGGTACTACGATACCCTGTTTTTGGTGGGTCAGATCGGTCCAAATCGGATCGGATCGGATCGGTTTCAAAATTAGAAAACTGGGGGCATTGCACGCACACATTGATGATTTACGCACACATTCACAGAAACACCTATAATTAGCGCGAAACGCGAAAAAAATTGGTTTTACAAAAATCAATTTTTCAAAAAGCTCGCTCACCGTGCGTCTTCTTAATACCTATTACTAAATAAGAGAAGTTCCAAACAGCTTCGGTGTAAAACTTTGTCTAACATTCTCTATCAGGCATTGCTTTTTATTAACAATTTGAGTGAAAAATCGCTAACCTCATTTACAAGCGTTGTTCAAAGAGCCCGGTTTGTAAATATTATACTGTGACGTCAAGTCGGAGGGTTGACATTTGTATGCTCCGGCGTCGCGTGTAGCCGCGCCAACCCCTCCAATTAAGGGGCAGGCAAAGTGCGACGAGAGCACATAAGCAGGTCGGCGATATCATAACGTTTACACACGACTTTTAAACGAGACTGCTTCTAGCTTTATGAAGCTTTCCGCTTTAATTTCTTTCCAACTTTCCACCGGGATATAGTTTAGGGTTACTTTAAAATTCAAACTCGACATCATGTTATCATCATAAATTTCTCTCAATCAAAAACTCTTGCCGGTGTAGCTTGATAAAGCGAGCAGCTCTTTCCATCTGGCCGCTTCTAGAGCCGTCTCGACTATCTCCACCGCCTCCTTGATTCTTGCCTTTATTTGTTTCAGTGGCGCTTTTCACGAAACTACTAGTAACAATTTAAACGTTTTAAGTTTAAACTTGCAACACTGAGCCACCCTTTGACCAATTACGACCTTTTGACGGGTGCTGCCGGTTTAATATGGAAAAACCGGCCAAGTGCGAGTCGGACTCGCGCACGAAGGGTTCCGTACCATTATCTATAAAAAAAACTATGTTATTCTGTGTTTATTTGTTGTTATAGCGGCAACAGAAATACACCATCTGTGAAAATTTCAGCTGAAACTATCACGGTATCAGTGAGATACAGCCTAGTGACAGACAGACGGACGGACGGACGGACGGACAGCGGAGTCTTAGTAATAGGGTCCCGTTTTACTCATTGAGTACGGAACCCTAAAAATTGCAACTTGTAGCATAGTGAAATGAGCCCCAGGTAGCTGATCCTGTATTCTAGAATATTTTCTTGAACATTAAAATAATTAACAGATAAATAAACGAGTCCATTAGCCTCAGAAATGTGGACCGTAATTATCAACGAGGCTCCTGTAGATTCACAGAATGCCAGATTAGGGGTAATTAAGTCTTGTGGGAGTGCACCCCAGCGTTGGCCATTATATGGGATAATGAGGTGTCCAGTCAGGGCCCTCTTGTAATATGTAAATTGAATTTTCTATTCACCGCCTCGAATGGAGGTTACTAGTTGTTTGGGACAAGAATAGTTTGTCTCTTGAATTCTCTGATGTGTATGAGGCATTGAAAAAGCCTTTTAATATTTTTGCCTGCAACACGTTTCAGGAAAAGATATTCAAAGATTTTTAGGGTTCCGTACTCAAAGAGTAAAACGGGGCCCTATTACTAAGACTTCATTGTCCGTCCGTCCGTCCGTCCGTCTGTCTGTCACCATGGCTGTATCTCAAGAATCGTGATAGCTAAAGAGTTGAAATTTTCACAGATTATGTATTTCTGTTGCCGCTATAACAACAAAAACTAAAAACAAAATAAAATATTTTTTAAGGGGGGCTCCCATACAACAAACCTGATTTTTATGCCGTTTTTATAGATAATGGTACGGAACCCTTCGTGCGCGAGTCCAACTCGCACTTGGCCGGTTTTTTTTATATCGAGTTGTGATTATATTCCATTAGTATAAGTAAACCACTCTTAATGATATCGATAATTTAGGGAAAGTTAAATTTTAGCAAGTTGACCTGGTTTGCGAACTTAGAATAGACTGACTGCTATGTTTTTCAGATACTTTGCCATTATCATCGTATACGTTTAAGTCCTAAGTAGTAAAATAAAGGACCAATCTATCGCTTGATTGGTGAACCGATTATCGGATATACTCGTTGCTTGGTTATTTGTTTATTCTGTTTGCATGCCGCAGCGGTATAGTCGATATAAAACGAACCATACGCTTTTATTAAAATTCGTAATGTTTTCATATTACACACAGAGAATTCATGGTATCGGATATAGGCTAAACTAGCGAGAAAAGCAAAATAAATACGAGGAGTACTATTGGACCAATGGGAGGATTTAGATGCCGTATATGCGATACACAATAAAAAGTGTGCACAGCCAGGCATGACCGGATGTAAAGCGACCCACAATTATTTCGCGGCGTCACACGGCGGCTGAAAGAATCGTATCGTGTCTGAATGGCAACCAAAATTCCAATAGTCTGTGTCGGTCGTCGCGTGCCTCACGATTTCGGGTCGCACGAACATCACTAGTAGAGGAAAAAATTGGGTGAAATCAAATATTCAAACCTTGCGCGCGTTTCCACGACGTTTTCAAGAGTAATGAAACGTTACAGCGACTCATATTACGCTATGTAATGTACTTAACATGTTTACTTTAAACGAATATCAAAGGATTGCTCCGCTCGGTGTTTTAACTGGGTATTTATAAAGGATGGTGGTCTTTTTAGGGTTCCGTACTCAAAGAGTAAAACGGGACCCTATTACTAAGACTCCGCTGTCCGTCTGTCTGTCTGTCTGTCTGTCTAATAGTCCGTCTGTCACCAGGATGTATCTCAACAACCGTGATAGTAAGACAGTTGAAATTTTCACAGATGATGTATTTCTTTTACAATCTTACACAAATCGGCTTAGTCCTAAACTAAGCAAAGCTTGTACTATGGGTACTAGACGACGATAAACATCATCATCATCATCATTGTCAGCCCGTAATCGCCCACTGCTGAGCATAGGCCTCTCTTCGAGTACGCCACCCGAATATACGATAAACATACTAATATAGAAAAATAAATACTTAAATACATAGAAAACATCCATGACTCAGGAACACTTGTGCTCATCACACAAATAAATGCCCTTACCAGAATTCGAACCCGGGACCTCCAGCTTCAGATTCAGATTCAGATTCAGAACTTTATTGATAAAATGTCATATTTTACAGGTCAATATCATGCATGTCAAATACATTTTAAAATTTCTTATTGTCTTAGATGATGATGATGATGATGATACCTATCATTATTGAACAATTTTGAAAGTGTTGTTGATTTATGAGTGGGTCAATGATATATTGGTCATAAAGTCGTCTATGCTGTAGCAAGCCATTTTTATGAGGAGCTGTTTGAGCTTGTTTTTGAATGCCGCATCAGTTACGGCGTTTATAACGTCAGGCGTTAGGACGTTATAGATTTTAGGGCCTAGCACGCTGAGTGATTTCCGAGTCTTGGCTAGCCTTTGGTGCGGCACGAGCAGCAGGTGCTGGGCGCGCGTGGACATCATGCCGGGCGCGTGATGGCCTTGCGCGCGCGTCATGAACGAGCCCACATTACGTCGCTTCGTAGGCAGGGTCACTACCAACTAGGCTACAGGAGGCTCCCATACAACACACGTGATTTTTTTGCCGTTTTTATAGATAATGGTACGGAACCCTTCGTGCGCGAGTCCAACTCGCACTTGGCCGGTTTTTTTAACTATTTTGTTTATGTTAACTTTGACCAACTTTGTGAGCAACTAAGCAATTTTTTTTAAAACCAGCATTTCTGTGGTGAGCATGCTTACCCTGGTGGACGCTTGCAACTCCAGATGTGTCCCATGCGCGTTGCCGACGCTTAATATAGGAACGCCGGTGTGTTCAAACTTTTGCTTTATCGACAACTAATTAATACATAATTTATAAGTACCTTCATTATTATTATCCTTCTTGCGTGTTTCCCGGTACGGTGGAATGTATTTTGATTCGGGGGGCGCGACATTGATCAAATTGGTTTTTCATCGAAATCATTGTTTTTTACTCGTGGGTGAACTCTGGCAGTGAATATATTAGTAGGTATTCTATCTTGCTGTATACTTGATTAAATCTTCTTCATTTCAGCTAGTTCTGCTTTTATAGGTACTACATTCTAAATGATCAAAGTAATCCAATTTTTTCTCAAAGTACCCCGGTTTACGTACTGCCCTAAAGAGCCCGGGGTCCGCTTTGGCACCTTATCCCAAGATAAGTTTTAATAAAAGCGACTGCCATCTGACTTCCCAACCTAGAGGGAAAACAAGAACTTATTGGGATTAGACCGGTTTCATCACGATGTTTCCTCCACTAAAAAGCCATTGTGAAATGGGTGAATCATCATTTCAGTGTCCTCGGTGTTTCTATTATTTGATGTTTAAAATGAAATTATAAGATATAGATGTCTGCTGCCCTTCGGCCGCGTATGTAACCGGAGTTTTGTAACCAGTTACCTAAGAAGAAAAAATGATCCTCATAGGATACTGGTATCCAAGTGTATTTTTCCATAAGAGGGTGAATATGAACCTTAAGTTAAAAGCACGAAGGTGATATTGTCGATGACATAAGTAGTCGTTCTTGGCTGCCAACGGGTTACATTTAGTTGCCGCTAGAATACAGGGAGGAAATATATGTACATAGACAGCATGAACTGAGCATAGCACTATGGACATAGCAATTAAATTACAGGCTCAACTGCTAACTGCCCATCAATGAGTTTAACAAGGTACTTTGTGGTTGAATACAAATTTATGCATTCATTCATTACACAGAAACAATACATTGTTAACATGTTAAGGCAAGGTACAAAATATCAAATGCTCTTCTCGGACTCGTATCAAACCAACACGACAAGGGCATGTCGTAATACAGAAGAATACGTACCAAATATTAGGCAATTTTCTTTTTAAACTTACAATAGGAGTATTATTAGGCTAGTCGTGTGAAATCGGTAAAAACCAGAATAAAATGGCTGCTTAGAAAATCAATAAGTTAATTTTTATTACAATTTAACAAACTTTTCAGACACTTCCCACAATTTCCGGGCTAATTCAGGGTCTTGTGCATTTTGTGAGGGATTTGCTTCGTGACAATCTTTAAAGTATCGACCACTAGTTGACACGAGGTCTGACGCCACGGCGAGGTAAATCGTTGTCTGCGCTCCTTCCCAGGGAGTCTTGAAGAAAATCCTTAGCGGTAGCAACATGTATTTTAGCACGGGTATCGAAGTTAAGATTTCGGTATCAACTAATCCCGGGTGCAAAGAATTAGCAGTTACCCCAGACCCTTGCAATTGTCGATCCAGCTCAACTGTCATTAATATGTTGCACAGCTTGGAGTTAAAATAAACCTTATTCACACTAATCGTTTTTTCTGTTTCTTTCTCGCCGTTAAGATTAGTTAAGTCGATGGTCCCTTTCAGGTGCGCTATAGATGACACGTTGATTATACGACTAGGCGCTGATGATTTTAATTTCGGCAGAAGTAAGCAAGTCAGCAAGAAAGGCCCAAAATGATTGCATTGCATGCCTAGTAGTAATCCATCTTCAGTTTTGACGAATTTTGAGCCGTATATACCTGCGTTATTTATCAGAATGTCCAATCGTTCTTCGTTTTTGTTGATGTTCTCGGCGAATTCTCTGACTGATTTTAAAGATGCAAGGTCGAGGTGTCGGTAGTGCACGTCGGGGTTCCCAGTGGCGGACGTGATCTGATCCCTGGCAGCGTTAGCCCGATCCTTGTTCCGGCACGCTAAAATCACCCGCGCGCCTCTTTCTGCCAAGTTATAAGCCGTTTGAAATCCTATCCCTGCATTCGCACCGGTCACTATAACCACTTTCCCAACCAAATGTCTGCTACTTTTGCATATACCGCTTGTAAACTTTAAGTAAACCCATGAGGAAAACAATATTAAGAGGAAAAGGAGGAAAAATATTAACGGTATTAAAAGCCACATGATGACTGTACGGCGTTATTCATTACACTGAGAATGCAAATATATAACATTGAGAATATTGAGATTGCTGAAGGTTCTGGTATAGATCATGGACTATCGTCGATGTAT
Organism: Epinotia brunnichana; assembly: GCA_963854355.1. Taxonomy (NCBI): domain Eukaryota; kingdom Metazoa; phylum Arthropoda; class Insecta; order Lepidoptera; family Tortricidae; genus Epinotia; species Epinotia brunnichana. The sequence goes on along the minus strand of OY977945.1, from coordinate 11,307,537 downwards.
CTCAAGAATTCATTGAATGTCGGATAAAAAACAACCTTCGTACAATCCGATGATATGTTTGCCATATAACACTTCTTTTAATTTCAACCCCACCTTGTTTATTTAATACAATAAAATAGAGTTTTGACGTGGTTTTGACACATTAATAATAATGGTACAGTCACATACGTACATAAATAAGGACATAAATATCTGTACACGCCTTTATGCCAGTGAAGAGTCCTGTACAGATATTTATGTCCTTAATAGCCAAACAGACAAACTTACTTTCGCACTTAAGTGTCGCGCAACTAGGAACAAAAAGATGAATGACGTCCATTTGCTCAAATTCAGCATCAAATCTGACAAGTTCTGACAAGTGACAAGTTTTCTATCTGTACTTTTGCTATGGCGGACTCATCCTATCTCCTACGTCCGTACTTTCTCTTTCTGCCATTTTGTCATGGTGACTTTGGCCGGTTACCATGGATATTATAACTTCACGAGAAAACCTGTGTGTTTACAAACAATGCTTTTGACGAAATGAAATCACTAATTATCTTAAAATAAAACACGTAAGTAGGTACCCATAACGAAATATCAAGCGCCAATATTGATTTACTTATACGTAATACCTATACTTAAAACAACGGTTGGTAAACCTAGAAGCGGGAGGTTTCTTAGTACGAGAAGAATTAATTGCGACCCGCGAAGATTTGTGTACAGCATGCTATGCGAACTAAGAACTTAATGCAAATCCAGTTTCTTATTGAAAACAGTGCCACCTTCTTGATAGCTGGCGAACTCTCTGAAGCTCTAGCGATTGCTAGGCTAGGCTGTCAAGGTATTTCAAAATTCGCCGTATTGTCACAAGGCATCAGTAGCCTAGGGGTACAGACGGTGGTATTTGGAGTCGATGATCCGGGGTTCAAATCCTACGACCGACGCACTTTTTGTATGTTTTGTACATTCAAAGAAAAGTTGTAACTACCGCAGAAGAGATGGCGCCTGTATACGCAAGCATTAAATGCCTTCTCAATTTGGTCGAGTTGCCTGTTTATCTCAGTATGTATATTGTAGTCTTTGGTGTACAGATTGGTGAATTTTTGTTGATATACTATGATTTGGAAATAAGTGTGAAATAAACTGTGTGAAATATTTGTTCTCCTTTTATTATTTCATACCTAACTCGGGATTAGTGTCAGATTTTGTACAGCAATTTTCTATTCATGAAGTGGGCCCAACGACGTCCCTAATCATAATTTACCGATATCGATAACGTTGGGTTCTAATATTATCGATATTGATAACGTTAAGTACTACAACCCTACTATCGTCCTCGTTCGTTAGGTTGGTAAGTCTACTTCCGCATTGGACGTTATTTTTTATTTGCATTGTGGTATTTCAAAACAGCCAAAGTATGAATGAGTTGTCATGTCAAAATCAAATGACAATGTCATGTAAAACCTTGTTCGAAGTCCCGTCTCTTATTTAAAATTTCTTGGCTTATAAATTATAATATAATATTAGTAAGAACTTACCTTGAATTGTACTTGAAGTGCGTTTCAATAACCCTTTACACCCGAGAGATAAAAATCTTTAACAGCTCCTTGCGACATTACGTAACTTTATTATTACTTCATAAGGAGTCTAGGAAAAATAACAAAAAAAATCCTGACTGAGCTGGTCTTCCACAATCAGACCCTCACGTTCGTGTGGCTCAGGAATAATATGTAACTCGCACGTTCGTGAGGGTCATGATGTGATTGTCTAGAAAAGTTACATTTAAACGGTTATTGAAGAATTTAAATGAATAAAACACAGTTATAGAAATAAAAACTAAGTAACCTTTATTTACTCATAATTTAGGCACTAAATCACAGCGATTTCTCAGGCAGCATTACAAAATAATCAACAAAATTATAGTTTTCATAACAAAAATGCTAATTTCTAGCTTAGTTAAGACAAGTAATATCTAAATTAGTAAAATTACATGAGATCGTAATCAGACATATATATGTTTTTATGTTATTACTTCTTATGATACAATCTAAAGCAGTCTTTATCTCTCGATATGCATAAAATATGAATAAGATAAAAGATATGGAAAAGAGCTTGCAGATTTCAGAGGCGGTCGTTTTTAATTCTACGCCTGTTTTTCGCATGTAATACAAGTTCGTACATCTAGCGATCTCTTCCACGAAGTCGTTGTCAATGTACTCATGAAAGTAATTTACCGGGGAGCGGACAGGTTTCACTGGTAGCGAGGTGTAATTGTGTGGCTTGTCCGTAAACAGAACTTGCTTCAATGTTCGACTTCGAGGTGCGGGTGCTGATATGGATCTTCCACTGCGTTCATTTCCCCGGGCACGGACAGATCTACCTCTACCTCTGCCTATTCGAACATTTCTAGGTATAGATTCCGACCTACCTCGACCTGGTCGTCTTCTAGCTCCGATTTGCAACGGCGAAATAGGGGGCTGTGATAATGTCCCTAGTGGTGGAGTCGCTGGTCGCGGAGAAAGGGGTGGAGAAGATGCTCGCGTTGAACTTAGGGGAGAACGTGACCGGGGCCTTACTTCACGCAGAGTAGAAATTTCTTCATCCGCGAGCAAGTCATCATCACTGGGCAGGTTATCGAAAAAGTTAGGCACATCTTCCAAATCATCATCATCTAAACCTTCAATTTCTGACAAGTTTCCATCTGCGAGCAGATCTTCTATTATTTTATCGGTCAACGGAGCTCCTAAAATAAGCAAAACATCCCGATTAGTAAGCCAAGCGTGTACATTAATAAGTAATACCTACTAAACCAACATCACAGTACACAACCGAAACCACACGATCGTGAGAGTTCAATTATACGCAAAGCAACCGAAATCGCACGATCGTGATAGTTAAAATTCAAAAACAACTTGCATATATGCCTTTCATTCGAATTAATGCAGAGTATTTAAAATATATCACACACACAAGTACTCTTTGCAATCCAATAGTAAATTACAAAGATATATAATGGTAACTAGTAAAAAAAATGCACTTACGATAGTTAGTCCGACGTTCAAAGAACACAGCCATCTCCCACGCCACGTCAATGAGACTGACGAGTCGCGACGCGTACGCATGACCTTTCTGTATTTTTTGTCTTATTCTAGCATAGCCGCACGATCAATCGACATCGGTTGGGTTCGCAAAAGCGGTTCGCGATACGCGGCATATTTTTTCAAAATCAACACTCACGATCGTTTCGAGTCGGGTGTAAAGGGATAATGGATTCTTCTCCAACTATGGAGAAAAGGCCTTGAAATTTAAATTACTCATGTGGTCGTTTGTTATGCTCACAGCATAGCAGGAACAGGGCGCGTGTAAAGAGTGTTTATCGCTGCTCATATGTCATATATTGTCAACGGTTTCACGTTCGGCTGAAATAGAACAAAAACACTAGATGCCACTTTCTAAGCGCCCCGAGCCGTGCCTAGGAACTGGATCCGGGAACTTGACGTGTGTTTTGACCCTTAAGGCGACGTAGAATCGTGGTCCTCTCTCCCTCTCACTGAGCCTAAGCATGAGCGAGATGGAAGTGCGTGTTCGGAAGCGCGGATATCAAGTTTTTTTTAATTTTTTGTTCGTTTTAATAAATAAAAAAGTAATAAATAACTAAGTTCCCTCAAACAAGATATTGCCGATTTTTATAACCAATTTCAATTCAATATGTTTAGCTGTTGTGCATTGTGCATAATTTGTTACGAATTTTTTAAGTGTATTTTAGACCTATACTCGTGATTTTTTTCTATAGATCGTAAGTCAAAAACTCAGGATTCGAATAGCTGATGTCCCTCGAAAAAGGCCTCAAGATTGTTAATTAAATTTGGGGCAGCCGTATTATAATCCAAACAAGAGCTACGACTTTTTAAAAATCCGTTTTCTGAGCTCACGTCCGACATGCCTGATCTGCATTTCTCGGCGAGAGTTCGGTGCGGTTTCGGTAAGCTGTCAGCTATCAGTGTTAACAGCCGAGTATCAAGTCAGTACAGATTTGTTACTGCGCGCCTATAATTGATTGAGTGCTTCCGGGTTGGCACTGCATGGATGCTCAGAAGGTGCGATACTGCATAATTGTACCGCGCAAAGTGCGCGCTTTAAAATACTACATGCAAAATGTAATAACGCATGCGGAATTAAATTTGGACTAAGTTTAATGTCTTATTAACTAAAAAAACACATGTTTTTTTTTATAAATATAATAAATAATAATAATAATAATAAATGGCGTAGGGATGTGACGGCCCCATCGCCCACCAGATTTCTGGTGCAATCAGTCAACGTAAGGCAGCGTGTGGCGGGCTGTTAGGGAGTAGCGACCCTACGTACCTGAGTGCTCCTGGGGGTGTCCTGTGGTCAGGCTGAGCCGATCGGGTGGTTGGTTGGACAGGCCCCCCACCGCTGGCTTGCCTTAACTGGATGTCCAGAGTGGAGTCGCAAGAGCTGTTGCTCGAGGGTAGATGTGGACACCTAAGTGGCGAGTTGGCTATATGTTTAAAGTCTCTCTGACTGGTGTTGCCCTTAGGCCATTTTTTAATGTCGCTATTAATAGGGGCCCATCTAGCAGTTGGCGAGTCACCGTCTGCCAGAGATAAAAAATGAAACAGTTTATTAGCAGGCGTCCGATGTTTCACCCAATAGCCCAGCCACTAGTCCATCATTTTCACCCAATAACCCGTTTTCTTTAGATTCCATCAACCAGCAATAGTCCCTATACACCCCAGCGGGTCCTGTCTCTGTGTGCGTCCCATGACACGGGCAGGGACAGCATCCGCTCGGTGTACTCCTTGCATTTCATTAAATTGTCAAAAGGCCCTCTACGTGTTGGCTCAGTTGGTACTTTGTAGGTACCTAGCCCCACGCACGCCTCCCAAAGGTCCGGGACATCATTGTCCCGTGAACGGGAAAGACATACATAATAATAATAATAAATAAATATTTGCGGACAATCTTACACAAATCAACCTAGTCCCAAACTAAGCAAAGCTTGTACTATGGGTACTAGGCGACGATATAGATACTTATATAGAGAAATAAATACTTAAATACATAGAAAACATCCATGACTCAGGAACAAATATTCGTGCTCATCACACAAATAAATGCCCTTACCGGGATTCGAACCCAGGACCTCTTGCTTCGTAAGTTATATTAATTATATAGTGATATTAATGTTTTAATAGTGTATTTAATAACAACGTTCAATGCAAAAAAAGCAATGCAACAATAAGCCGCATTTACCGAGTAAGTTTATGATTTTTGGAGACCAGTCAGTTCTTCTATTAGGTAGTAATGTTTCTCAAAGAATAGGACACAAACATAATATACTTACACAGAGCTTCGGCACTCACCCATTTGCACAAAATGTTTCACCATCTTCAGTTTCGGCCGTAGGGATATTGTTCTGTAGAAATTACAAACAGTTTCGCGACGTCGTTCTTCTCGATTTACTTAATTTCAAGAGAAAAATCCAATGCCTATGAAACTTTCCAGATTGATTGACACATATGTAGACCTTAAATTAACCGTAAGATGCAATTTTATTGCGGTCTCGATTTTTTTTTACATTTAAAACTTTGTCCAAATTTCATTCCGCATACGTTAGGTACTGACAGTATACCGACAAGTTAGTTAATCTGTGCGACATTAGTAAGCTCTCGTTAAATAACAAAATACCGCATACCTTTCCCGCGCCGCTAAATGCAGAAGTGGCCTTAGAGTGTAACGCGTGCAGAACGAATTTGCATCAACTAACATTAAATCCATTATTGTATTTACGATTGACGTAGAAGTTGAATAGCTTATTTTAACATGCAATGTTGAGATCGTTTGGCTCAGCCAAGTCATAAACAAAACAAACATCGTTCTTCAGTTTACAGTGCAGTTTGCAAAGTGCTCACATTGTCCCATCAGCAACTTTCATAATGCCCCTCCCCATTTTAGACCAATGAGCGAAGACGTTGACCGTAACCAAATTGTTAATAAACTTTTGTGAAAACAGATAAATGTAAACGAATGTACCTACCTCCAAAATTTAGTCTCGCTCGCTCGGCAAAGCTCGGTATGCTGTGATCTTCGCCTGCGCATGGAAACGTGCGAAAATCTGTATAGGGTAAACCGAGGCCTCGCGAGGCAATTCGAAAAATCGCATCGAAATTAAAATCTCGTTCAAATTTACAAGATCGCGCGCGCCACTATCTGGGTCAATCCACTTTTTTTCCTTGGTGTTTTCTTCATTATCAGTTACCACAACAAAAACAACTTTTGATAAAATCTATAAGTTTTTATGCCCAGATACTTTAACAGTCTATTTGAACATAAAATACGTTGCATCTCGCCAAAAAACGTATTGTAGCATTGTAGCAGAAAACATGGTTGTCCAGGGGACTAACCTTTATTTTCATACAAATCGGGGGACATTTTACGTCCGCTGGGCAACCTGTGAAATGGAGGGCAAATGAATATTTTTTAATACAGTTTTTATGTAGTTTCACGCTATAATTTCATTGAGTAAGGAATGCAACAACAATTAACAAAAACAGACATCGTATTTTCTTGTAATCTCCTTTTAAACAGCACATAGTTGAAACGGGGAAGACACTAAAAAGTGGATTCATCCATCTACTGATTGTCTACTCTTTATTAAATAAATAAAATAAAAGAAAATAAAAAAAGATGAATAGAGGATGGAAATAGGAAGATGTATATTGCATCAGTTAGTGAGATATGGTTGGAGAGTAAATCTTTATCAAGCTGCAAAATGTAGGTATATGCTAGTTTTATTGTAAATACGTAGGTATATTATCAAGTTTCTTTTTTTCTCATATAGGTACAAAGTGTGACCTGTAACATACAGCAGTAAAATATTTAAAGAATGGCCCTATAGAATATTCACTGTAATCCTACGAGTATAACGGTCCTAGTGTTTCAATTTTATTACATTTGGAAAAATGTTATTTGAAGTTGTGATCCCTAAGTAATTAAAGATATCACTGGTATTTAAAATGAGGTTATAACACTTATAACTACCTACTTATCTTGAAAACAATTACTGTTTAGCTTTATAATCCACCGTTTCATTATTTGCTCCTGTAACAGGTCACAGAGTCACACCCTTTAAGATGTTTGTATTTTGAAGTAAACGAGATGTAGTAGTGTAGGTGCCTGCTGCGCGCTGAGCCGTCTATTATTTTTAGGCACGTTCACAAATCACACTGGAAATCGAATCCTTTCAGTCTCCTTATTATTTATTGTGATTCAATAATGAACTCGTTGGACCAGTAAATTGTATTAAATTTGTTTTCATATGTAATTTTTACTAAATAAAAAAAAAATATACTTACATGAATTAGTGTGTCAGACATTTACATCTAAATATCCTTCTCGTTGATTAGAGTATTTTTACAAACATGAAAGTGTAACATTCGGCCGAGAGCGTTACTGCACGTCGTTGTCACTTGGCAAAGTTTCTGGCTCTAATACGACAGACATATTACTATTTTGTATGCAAAAGAAATAGTTATTTGTTATACAAGGGGGGAAAGCTGCACTCTATGATTGACCACGAGCGAAGCGAGTGGTTCAAAAATAGAATCCTGAGCGTAGCGAGTGTTTCAACACACGAGACGTAAAATAACTTTTCACCCGTGTATAACACAAATCTTTTCACCTCACTACAGCAAAGAAAATAAGAAAAAGAGTAAAAAAAAAGTAAAAAAAAACAAGAAAAAAATAACAAAAAAAGTTAAATAAAGTTTAAAAATAGTTTTAAAAAAAGTAAAAAAAAAAGTTAAAATAAGTAATAAAAATAAATAAAAAAAAAAGTTTAAAAAAAAGTAAAAAAAGTTAAAAATAAAAGTTAAACAAAAATATTTCATAAAATATACCTACAAAAAACAAAAATAAACATTTAACGTTCTACGTCATAGTACCTACTTTTAACGTTCTACGTCTACTTTCTTCACATGTGGATAAAAAGCGATTTTCTCAATAGTTAACAAACATACAAAAAGGCCTTTCCGAGCTAGTGAGGTGAAAAGTATTTTTCCCAGGCGTTCGGGTTGTGCCTTCGTGCCTTTTACCAAGGACAATCCTCGATTTAGGAAAGTGCAATACTAGTAAAAAACAATACAGCATGGATTAATTTATTTTAACGTGAATTACTAATTAACAAATTATTTATATATTGTTTTAAGTAGCAATATAATATCACCTAAATCAAAAACCTACCTATTGTAATGGCAATCCTAAATGGTTTTGAATTTAAAAGCAGGGGTTTGTTAATTTATGATGGACTTTGGGATCCCGAAGAGCATGTTCGGTAGATTCAACAGTGATGAATTGATGACACTGATATATCATTGTCTCGTCATAGACAGTGTTGACATTAGATTTGAATGCCATCGGGGGAGATAAGGTAATTGCCATTTTGTCGTTGCTTATCGCTGTGGAAAAAAAATCCGTCGCTCGCTCTCGCTTACTGGATGCTTTTATCCACAATGATTAGTGATAAATTAGCAACCATTATACCAGTTTCTTAGAAAGGTTGGTCGCTGTCACATCGATTGGCCATATTAAGATGATTAGCCAGACATCGACATCATAACAAGATTATACACCAGTCGCATTCTAAGATTTAATTTTTGGGAGTGTCACAATGACGTATTAGAGTTGTGGCTAGCTTAAATCGATTGTCGCTGTATATCAATATTATGATTTATGATGGCTAAGAAACTATCGATTGTATGCTTGTCTTGTATACATTTTCATTAAACTGTGGCAAATTTTGGAACGGAAGGGCGCCATAACATCTTCCAAAAAACTAAATAATTCTGTTGTCAAGCAGCATAAAATCTCCTGCTTATAACAGTTGTAAATATATTACACTTGTTTTACTTATGAATATTAATCTATCCCGACTGACTCAAATTACTACCGATTTTAAACGATAGTATCTACTCGCGCATCACTATATTTAAAAATAAAGAGTCATTGAACATAGGTAAACGTCCACTTATTATATTTAAATACGAAATATTTCACGTTATATGCTAGAAAGAAATAAAAAACCGGTCAAGTACGAGTCTGACTCGCGCACCGAGGGTTCCGTACAAACTTTCATACACCATACCCGTCATGTCAGGACCCCATTCATTCTTGAACAATCTTAAACAGCTCATAGTAGAAATTACCGTTGCAAAGCGCCTTCTGCATTGTGGTACTAACAACTTACAACCTAGTAGGTATGTTTGTTTATCAGCGATATATTTTCCTTAATAAATCAAAATTTAACCACTGTAGAGAAAAAATAAAAACGGTTTAAGAAATTGCAACTCAAGCCCTTTCATATGATACCCCACTTGATCTATTTACTAGACTTTGATTTTTTAAATTCATATTCGTCATTTAAACAGAAAATAAAAATGTAATTTTTTTTCATTTTCCATACAAGTGTCTTAACCCTTTTAACAGTTGTTCCAAATAAAAGATCCAATAACACGGCGGTTATATGTATCGGAGTTAAATGCCTTGCCTATTTAAAACTAACGTTTGTGAAACTTATACTAATACTTAAGACAATGTCATCATTGCAAACACCTTTGGCTGTTTATCATACGTGTCTGTCGGCATGTCAATTGCCATAGTCACGTCAACTCGCCCCATAGTCACGTCAATTTCAAGAGTAGGCCCCACCCCCACGTCATGTTTCAACAGCGTAGGATGGACTTTTTAAGTGCTGCCTTGATTTTCGTTAACCACATCCTCTTAAATAACATTTCAGCTGTATAACAGAGGGGAGAGGGGTGATCACGTAACGTTCCAAACGTACGTTAGGAAAACTCAACTGTCATTTTTCCATACTAAAAGTGACATTTAGATCTACCTGACGGACGTACAATGCGTAACGTGATCGACCTGCAGCTGATACAATTTCTTGGTAACTTTTCATTAATTTGTAAAACGCAGTTTTTAAATTTTATGTTTACAGAGTCACGTTATCGTATCAAAAACAAAGAGGTAGATCGGAAACAATGTTCGGGGTTTAAACGCCTGCTTAAATCTGCCGAAAGCCTTGTACTTGTACCTAAGCACGGAGCCTCCATGTATAGAGCCGCTGACAACAAAATCCCTTCGTGAGCTTGTCGATGCGCTATCACGGCCGAGTTTCTATAGTCTGTTCAAAAAAGACTTAACCGCCATTGAAACTGTACACCCAAAATGGGTTTAAGCCCTAGTTGCGGTCGCCATCCAATTTACCTTTGAACATCATTAAATTTGTAGAAGCTGATTCCATGGAAACCATTGCTGTGTAAATATGTATTAACTATGTAATATGTAACAACTGACGAGTTCGGTGATATAATTATGTTGTATCTATAAATAATTCGTTCATGCGAGCGGCCTCCATTATGCGACCATTCATTCAATGAATATTCTCCATAGATCTTTCTTTATATTCAAAAATGGGTCTCACCTTTAGGTTTTTAATAACTGGGTTAACCCGGTAACTGATTATATGTATGTGCAGGATTCCAGTAATCGAGAGTACATCGTTACCAACCATTAAGCGCGCAATCATCGATCATCACCATCAGTTATCTGCGTGATCGCATCAGAAATGAGGCTATCCGCAGCAGAACCAAGGTAACCGATATAGCCCTCCTAATCGCTAAACTTAAGTGGCAGTGGGCGGGGCACATTGCACGTAGAACCGATGACCGTTAGGGCGGAAAGGTTCTCGAGTGGCGACCACGGACGTACCGGAAGGTGCGGCGTGGGTAGGCCCACAAGGTGGACTGATGACCTAGTAAAGGTCGCGGGAGTCCGCTGGATGCGGGTGGCGCAGGACCGGTTACTTTGGCAATCATTAAGCGTTAAGATTTTTTGATTTTTGTTATGACTAATGACTTTCATTTACAATGTCATCAATAAAATTATAGATTATTAGTCAAGATTAATTATATTTAAGGTACAATCTAAATAAACTAAGATAATCACAGAAAATTTAAATAAATTATTCAATCATCTTAAATAAGAGGAACTTTTAAAGTTAGACCTATTGAAGACAAGCTAGCAGAAACACGACTGCGATGGTATGGCCACGTCATGAGGAGACCAGCGGACCACATGACCAGAAAAATTCTCGAGCTTGAGTCAGCGCCGAAGAAACGTGGGAGACCCCGACTCACATGGATAAAGACCGTGGATAACGACCTTAAGAGAAATTATATTGACCCAAAGACGACCCAGAACCGCCAGCTCTGGAGGAAAATGATTAGGAGAGCCGACCCCAATTAAAAATGGGAAGAAGGCCGGTAGAAGAAGAAGAAGAATCATCTTAAACATTAAGTATTTTTGATGCTATAAAAACATTTGTCAAGAAGCCATTTCCCTAGATTACATCTAAAATTATTTTCATTTTGTAACTTTAAGGCACTGTATTGGCAAATTGTTATAAATCCTAAACATGCTTGTAGTTTTGTGAGTCAAATACTGGTCAAGGATGACATCTAAATACGATACTAAATCTAAATATGATGTATACGCTTTTTAACTTGTCCAAAGCCGTGTATCGTCAAGTGAGCCTCTACGTAAAGGAAAGACTGATCTATTACAAGTATCGTATTTAGATACGTCCTTGTTAACTTAAGGGCCGTATTGTCCAATGAGCCGAGAGGATTTTGTCATCGCGGTCGCAGCTCCGTCCGGCATGTCTTCGCATCCGGCCCTCTCCCGGCCTTTTTACTTCCTAACAAACTTTGCTGCAAATCCTTTGTGTTCGCTGAAAAATCTGCTTTCAAACTTATGTGTAACTTCAAAAACCGACGGAGCGTTTTGATTTTATTACGGCGCGTTTTATTTGTTGGTTTTGTGGGGTTTGTATGTCTAAGATTTTATATTTACATAGAGATAACTTGGTACATGTAATGTTTTGTTGTGGTCAGCGGTTGTGGTTTTAGCATAGCCCTCGACGTACACTAGGTAATGAGGGCTATTCAATTTTGTGCTTACCAGTTGGCGCCACTGGCGAGTAAGGTCCTGAAGAATAGCTGTCAAAGTTTGTTATTACGGGCGTAAGATAAAGTTTACATTTAAATCATATTTAAAATAATAATAATACCTAATGATATATTTTACCTCCTTTGTGATCTTCTAATCTCCTGTTTTAAAGCACTGAACATCAATGACCCGTAACTGATGTTAACCCATTCAACGGGCTTTTTGAAAATAATGGGACCAATCTGTTGTAATTGAAAAAAAACCGGCCAAGTGCGAGTCGGACTCGCGCACGAAGCGTTCCGTACCGTTATCTATAAAAACGGCAAAAATATAAGTTTTTTAGTATTTGTTGCTATAGCGGCAACAGAAATACATCATCTGTGAAAATTTCAACTGTCTAACTATCACGGTTCATGAGATACAGCCAAAAGCTAAAATAGTTTTTAGGTACAATAGGTGTCATTAACAATTTACCTACGGAGGCAAAAAGGCCATAACAATGCAATTGAGAACCATTCGTACCTTTGTACGAATGGTTCTTAATTAAGCTTCCTGAACGACAGAAGTTTGTTTTCTAATAAGTTACAACAGGATCTTGAGTGGACCTTGAAGTTCGCTTTCGGTGTCATATCAAATTTCTGGGATGGAGGTGATGAAGAGGTTCTGCTTCTGAGCCTTTTTGCCTATCAGAAAAGATTCCGCTTTCAGACCTCTGCCAGGGCTCGGTCTTGAGCGCTCCAATGGTGTTCTGTGGTTCCTTTTAATTCATCCGTTGAGGCTGCAGAATTTATGCAGTCATTTGAAATTTTAAGCAGGTGGGTTTCCTTCAAATTATTGCGTGCGTGCGAGAGATATGGAAGGATATTGCATCGATCTTAGCCCCACTTTGGTCATCGGCCGGGGCTCAAGGCTCTGTCGAAAAGAAAAGCCATCCGCTTCAAAAAATGTGGCTACTTGGAAGAAAGAAAGTAGGTAGCTCTAGGTTTCTACATTCTGCCGGGGCTCCGATTTCGTGTTCACAACAATCGTTTTTACGACTAATAAGATAATTTATGAACATTTCGAGAAAATGGGATATTCGGGAGCGCAGTGGTACGAATTCAGTAAGTTAGTGCATGTTTCATTAAAAAGCCGGGCTTCTTTTGTAATTCAGCCCTCAAAGTGATACAAACGGAACTAAATTAAATGGTTTATAAGAATAGTAATTAATTGTCCATGACTCTTATTTACAAGAGCAACATTCACACAAGTATGGACAACCATAATATATATAATTTTTCACTTTCTACTCATAATATAATTGCAAACTTTTGTAATTTTGGATGATTGTTACCTACTCAGACAACTTAAAAAGGCAGAACACTTTTAGGTAAATTATAGGTTTATATTTTGCATTAAAACATTGAATACAAATTTTACCTGACGGTAGTTGATGAAATAAGAATTGGAAGTTAATATATACTTCGTTCACGCGGACGAAGTCGCGCGCAAAAGCTAGTACGTAATAGGTTCGTATATAGATAATGAGTAATAAAAAATCTACATCAATGTCAAATAAACTCATAGAAGAGCACAGAATACCTACGGGTTTAGAGAATTAAAAAAATATTTGGGGACAATCTTACACAAATCGACCTAGTCCCAAACTAAGTAAAGCTTGTACTATGGGTACTAGACGACGATAAACATACTTATTTATATAGATAAATAAATACTCATTTACATAGAAAACATCAATGACTCAGGAACAAATACTTGTGCTCATCACACAAATAAATGCCCTTACCGGGATTCGAACCCGGGACCTCCGGCTTCGTTGGCAGGGTCACTACCAAATAGGCTACAGAGGTCGTCAATTCGAGTAATATATAGAATAGAGTACCTAACATCATTATTCCTTTCTATTTATTTTATGCTTTTACTAGTATTAATTAGGTACGTAGAGCCTCAGCTCCTAATGTGTTCTGAGACGAGAGCAGATAACATTGTATTTGGTAATGCACTACTAGACTACTAGTATACTTACTAGCCTAAATACCTACTGGTAATTATAATATTATCTGCGCTCTCTATGTATCTAATGAATACCTCAAGTTTCAAAATGTAGTACCAACCTAGTAATTTTCACTGGCATCGTTGTTGCGGTTGTTGCCCACTATAGCTTCTTATTCATCAGAACGAAACTATGTAATTATAAGGTAGATAACTTGCATTGTTGCGATTGTTCTATACGTTCGATACTTGCACTTTTGAAAAATCACTTAATTAGAAATAGAAATAGAGGTCAGCAATAGACAGGTGTCAACAATTAGGCATTAAGGTGTCTAAGATTGGGACGTTTACCTTATTTTATGCAACAGACCGAGAACAACAAACAATCGATGCACATCCGACATGAATGAAGCTATTTTTCTCTACAACTATGAAAGAGTTTCATAATAAATTTTCAAGACGTGGAATCCTGAAGAATAAACAAATCCAACAAGTTTGCAGACAGTTCAACCTCCATCACGCTGGGGACAGGTCAAAAACAGCCAAATTAATTCCAAGGATAAGTTATAGACGGATCATAGACTGTAGAAAAACTTGTTCAAGTGTGCGAAGTTTTATTGTTGAGTTTAGTGATCGTTTCGGTTCTAAGATAATTTGTCTGGAAAAAACCAATTAATTTGCGAGAGAATCTATAGATTCAACTCCTATTTTTACCCGACTGCCGAAGGAGAGAAGGGTTATGTTTTTCGAGCGTATGTATGTATGTATGTGTGTATGTCTTATTCTTTGACACGACCTGCAGCCTAAACCGTTTGACGGATTTCGACAGATGAGGTGTCATTGGATTCCTCGTAATCGTAAGAGTGACATAGGCTATAATATTTGTCAAAAAACAGTAACTGCTTTTTTACAAATATTACAGTATAATACCCAACTGTTGGGTTTTTCGAAAATTCTTTTGATTTCACTTGTTTGCATAAGTGGATGCCTGTAACGACGTCTGCTGTGTCTCACAAATCAAACAGCCGCACGCAATTATGACTATTAAGTACTTATGAGTGCTTATCTACACATTGGCCTGTTTACACTTGTCTTTGAATGGAGTTTAGTGCGGGTCCATACAAAAGTTTTTTTCCACCTGCCGCAAATGTATGATCTTGTACTAATCACTACCAGTACCTGAGCAACGGAGCTTGGCTCGATGTTTGTCGTGTTTTTCAGGGAGAAAACGAATTCAAGCGTGTTGAGGTCCAGGGCAAACAACTCCGATCAACAGGGCGACTCAGAAAGGTCCCGCGTCGCACGGCTCTTTCATGTAGGAATCCTCGAGTGATATATTAGGCCCAACCTATTACGAACGACTACCGGCCAAATTGCGGACTGAGTTATGTGAAGAAACATTTGAACGTCAACTGAGAATCTTTTTACTGAAAAATGCATTATATTCTGTGAACCGAATATCTTTTATATGTCAATGATATGTGTAATATATTTCGGTGCAGCTCTGTATATCAGTTTGCTGATGACACTTGTATTGTGGTAGCGCACAAGGATCTTAAAATCGCAGAATTTAATATACAAAGTGAATTCAATACAATGTGTAAATGGGCACACGATATCGGCTTGTCAATTAATTATAAAAAAACTAAAATTATGCACATTCATTCACCATATTTGAGAACAAACCATAAGCCAAGCGTTGTGGCCCATGAGCACCATTGTATGCACAATAATTATGTAAATTGTGCCTGCCAGCAGCTTGAAGTTGTCACCGAATATCCCTACCTACCTAGGACTTACAATCGACCATAAATTCAACTGGGGTTCACATGTAGACGTCGTTTGCAAAAAACTGAGATCAATCCTAGCTAAACTAAGTATTTTAAAACACAAGCTGCCCTACAAAACTATTAGACTACTGTACCTGGCGCTAGCAGACTCAGTAATTAACTATGGCTTATCAAGTTATGGGAGAACTTATAAGACGTCCCTACAAAAGATATACGACTTACAACTAAGACTCCTTAAGGTCATAGTGCCATATAAGATCAAATGTAAATTTAAAGATAACTATAACCAATTGTTTAAGTACTGCAAAGTTATGAATATATTTGACAAAGTTAGCGCAATTATAATAAAAGAGCAATTTGACAAAATACCGTGCCTAACAAAAACAGAGAGACATAAAAAGCTACGCCATCTACAGTATTTACCTTTGTACTCCATACCTAAGTCAAACAACGTATATGGTAAAAGAACTTGTCGGTTGTCGGTGTATTCTTCCAGATATATTAAATAAACTACCTAAAGAGCTCGTAAAATTACTGGAAACAAAAAAACATCCACAAATTAAGAAAATTCTAAAATAATATTTTACAAAGGGCAAATATGCTGGAGAATATACTTACACACTACCGAAATTAAAAACTACTCATAATAAAAATGTGTATAAATTGTAATAGAAAAGATAACAATTATGAAGTGCGTCGAGTGACCGCGCACATAATCTCGCATAGAGATTTGCAAAAAAATGTATTTTAGTTAAGTACTTTATCTCCACTTATAATAAATCTCTAAATTAAAAAAAGAATCAGCCAGTTTGAAACTAAGCTTTGCGCGGTTCGAATGTTCTCAGCATCCCATGAACGGAAAAATATGAAACATTTTATATAGGTACATTATTATTCTAGCTGCAACTTAGGATAGTTTTTATCCGACTGCGACAGTTAATTAATTTTCCGAAATATACGACTTCATTTAATTTTTCATTTATTTTTATTGAAATCAAACGCTGCTCCAACTGTCAGCTATAAGAACCGTCAAATTTTCGTCAAAATGGCGGAATTGCTTTGCCTTTCACTTATTAATAATTTAAATCCCGTCTACGATAGACCTTTACGAGACAAATGCTTAAATATAAACCATAAAAAAAAATTCGATTCTGATATGAAAACGTATATGCGCAAATGTCGTTTTATGTCGTAATTTCAATAAATGAAATCAACAAATTTGAACAATATAATTAACACGAATTTGTTTTTTTTGAATGACGCGCTCGGCGCATTCAGCCAAAGTACCTGCGGCGCTACCACGAAAACCGATACTCAATGTTCATATATTTGCATCCCTGTCACTCGAGTATGGTTAGTGCGATAGAGATAGAGATACCCGAATATTTTCGAATTCCGAAGTTCGTGGTTTTAGCTCAGGAATCGAAAATATGGTAAATAATCATAATGTATTTTCTCGAAAAAGAATTTAAAATAAATATAGTCAAATGGAGAAAAAAACAAAGCAAGAGGTTATGATTGAGTTATAAGAATCCAAAGTTTTAAGAGGGGGTATGTTCTGTCCCTTTTCCGCAAAACGCACCTTCATATGAAACGATTGTTTTTTACTATGACGCTCGAGTATATTGACGTCACAGTCCCTCATCGTTTTCTCACTCTAACAAGCGACATTAAAACGGATGTAGCTTCATAATTTTTTGAGATATTTGAATGGGAGTTTCATTATCTTCTATCTATTTATACATAATAAATGCCTATGTCCTGACTGACTTATTCACTCACTCACTCACTCACTCATCAACGCACAGCCGAAACTACTAATCTTAGAGAGTTGATTTTTGCACAGTATGTTGCTTTTATAACGTGGGCTAGGGATAAAAAGGGATTTTTGAAAATTCTACCCCTAAGGGGGTAAAATGGGGGTGCAAAGTTTGTATGGGAGAACCTTTTTTTTTTGAGCTATAGACTTAAACTTTGTAGAAAAATTAGTTATTAGAATACAAATGAAACACTTTCAGCGTTTTGGAAAATTCCACCCCTACGGGGGTAAAATAGGGGTGCAAGGTTTGTATGGGGGAAACATTTTTTTTTAAATAGAGACTTAAAACTTTGTAGAAAGATCAGTCATTAGAATACAAATAAAAAACTTTCAGGGTTTTAGAAAATTCTACCCCTAAAGGGGTAAAATAGAGTGCAAAGTTTGTATGGGAAAAACTACTTTTTTTTAAATAGAGACTTAAAACTTTGTAGAGAAATTATTCATTAGAATACAAATAAAGTACCTAGATTCAGTGTTTTAAAAAAATCTACCCCTAAGGGGGTAAAATAGAGGTGCAAATTTTGTATGGGGGAAACAATATTTTTTTTAAATAGAGACTTAAAACTTTGTAGAAATATTAGTCATCAGAATACAAATTAAGTACTTTCAGCGTTTTAGAAAATTCTACCCCTAAAAATAGGGGGCTAAAATAGGGGTGCAAAGTTTGTATGTGGGAAACTATTTTTTTTAGCAAGAGTCCTAAAACTTTGTAGAAAGATTATTTAAATACAAAGAAAATACTTTCAGCGTTTTGGAAAATTTCACCCCTAAGGGGGTAAAATAGGGTGCAAAGTTTGTATGGGAAAAACATATTTTTTTTAATAGAGACTTTAAATTTTGACGAAAAATTACTTATTAGAACATGAAAAATACTACATTCGGCGTTTTACAAAAATCATTCCCTAAGGGGGTTAAAAAAGGGTGCAAGGTTTGTATGGGGAACACTTTTTCTGAGCTAGACACTTAAAACTTTGTAGAAAGATTACTTATAAAAATACAAAAAAAAGACTTTCAGCGTTTTGAAAAAATCTATCCCTAAGGGGGATAAAAAGGGGTGCAAAGTTTTTATCAGGGAAAGTTTATGTTTTTGAGTAAGAGACTTGAAACTTTGTAGAAAGATTACTTATTAAAATACAAAAAAAGAACACAAATCGTTTTAGAAAATTCCACCCCTAATAGGGTTAAAAAGGAGAGCAAGCTTTGCATGGGCAACACTTTTTTTTGAGTTAGACTTAAAACTTTGCAAAAAGATTACTTATTAGAATACTAAAAAAGAACTTTCAGCGTTTTAGAAAACTCCATCCCTAAGGGGATCCTTAAGATCCTTAAGAAGGGTAGCCAGTGTTGTGTGGGAAAAACTTTTTTTTTACTAGACTTAAAACTATTCAAAATGTTACTTATTAAAATTAATAATAAAGTACTTTCAGAGTTTTAGAAAATTCCACCCCTAAGGGGGTTAAGAAAGCTTTGTATGGGCAACACTTTTTTTGAGCTAGAGACTTAAAAGTTTACGAAAAATGTTCTTTCAGCGATTAGAAAAATTCAACCTCTAAGGGGGTTTAAAAGGGGGTTCAAATTTTAAATGGCGAGCAATAAAATTTTAAAGTGTGAGTAAGAGATTTTTAACTTCGGTCTTATTCTGTACGTTAAAAGACTACAAAACTGATTTCAGAGTTTTTCCAAATTCATCCCCTAAGAGTGTTAAAATTGGTTCAAAGTTTGAGTATTTCAAGGCATTTTTAAAGTATGAGATTTTTAACTTTGGTTTTAGACTGTTTGTTCACAAACTAGAAAATGAACATCAACTTTTTTTTTAATTATCCCCTAAAAGAGGGTTCAAATTTTGTATTGAGAGAAATCATTTTCTAAGACGATAAAAAGTTCTACGCGGACGAAGTCGCGGGCAACAGCTAGTCTGAAATAAATAGATTCAAATTTTTTTTTTTTTTTTTTTATTATTTATATATGGACACAAAATATGAGGATGTTTACTGTTTTTTGACATTTGCAATTTTTGTTATTATAGTTATTGGTATTTTTTTAAATATTGATATGGGTATATCTAAGACAAGCAATATCAATTGCACACATTGAAATTAAACGTAAATAAATAGGTAATACAAAATGAATACTAATAGAAATGAATAAGTTACTTTTGGACCATAGTTGTTTTGTGTTTTCAACCGACGAAAAAAACGGAGGAGGTTCTCAAGTCAACGCGTATATTTTTTTTTTTATGTATGACCACGCATAAAATTTTACAGAGTAGTTCGATTTTGATAATTATTTTTTTATTGGAAAGGGTATACCCCGAAGTTGGTCCCATATAAATTTGGAAAAAAACCGGCCAAGTGCGAGTCGGACTCGCGCACGAAGGGTTCCGTACCATTATCAATAAAAATATTTATTTTATTTTGTTTTTATTATTTGTTGTTATAGCGGCAACAGAAATACATAATCTGTGAAAATTTCAACTCTCTAGCTATCACGGTTCTTGAGATACAGCCTGGTGACAGACAGACGGACGGACGGACGGACGGACGGACAGCGAAGTCTTAGTAATAGGGTCCCGTTTTACTCTTTGAGTACGGAACCCTAAATAAAACCAACCCTAAGGGAAATTAGGGGATGATTGATTTTTCGTCGGTTAAAACTTTGTTTTCAAAGTAAATTATTACTATCGTTGTGAGGTTTTACGGCAATCAAAGTGTATACAGACCCTATACAAGGGTTTAAACCTACATTACTTATCTATTATTATATGTTTCGTGTGAATGCTCCTGATCAATGGGATATACATTTTATTCGTACCACGTCCGTACCTACGACCACTTTAGCCTAGTTGGTAGTACTCTGCCTACAAAGCTAGTGGTCCTGGGGGTCCTGGTTGCAAGTAATTGTTCCCAGGTCTTGGTTGTTTTTATATGTATTTAATTAAGTATTTATCTACATAAGTGTGTATATTTCGGCTAGTACACATAACTCGAACGTTATTGAGCTTACTGGGGGACTTGACCGATTTATATCCTCTGAGACAGTAGTACTACCAGGTAGTTCAACTGGTAGTACAAATGATACACCCTAGGGTCACCACTAGTACTAATAATAAAAATACAAGGATATCCTGAACCAACTTCCAACCTACAGGAATCCTGGGCATCTGAATGGGAGTCAAGATCTCTTTCTGATGGCATCTTCAAGCCTTTGAATAGCCCCGACGCGTTTGGTGCATACTGAATCGGATAAGGACCGGAGTTTGCAACTCTGCTTACTTACTTACAAATGGAACTGGTGCAATTCACCAGTGTGGTGTGGAGCTCCCGAGCAGACTTTACACCACACGGTAGTTGACTGCCGTCTAACCAAATACAGTACAAATAAGTAGAGGATTTTAAAACTTTAACGGAAGACGCGGTAGCGTACTTACTTAAAAACTGTAATTTTTTGAAGTAGAGCTAAATAACAATCAGCCATATACGATAAATAAATAAATGGCCAGAGACGAAGTTAAAGGAAATATTATGTAAACAAAGATCAATGATCAATATGAATGATTGTCTGGAAAAGTAAAAGCCAAATTAAAACATAAACGCTGGGTCATATTCTCGAGCTATTAAATAATTTACCGCGTCTTTACCTTTGTGTGACCGGATATAGACCGCCCACCCGCCGCACGCCAACATGACATAAATGGGTCAGGTCATTTTTATACTAAAGCAAACTACAAAAGTAGAACGTGGTATGCCTACTTAGCCGGTAACTGGGCTAATTTGAAATTTCCAATGGGTCGATTTATTTTTTAACCCCCATCGCAAAAAGAGGGGTGTTATAAGTTTGACGTGTCTGTCTGTCTGTGTGTCTGTCTGTGGCATCGTAGCCGCTAAACAAATGGACCGATTTTAATGCGGTTTTTTTGCCCGAAAGCTGACGTGATCGAGATGGTTCTTAGCTACGTTCCAACAAAATCTGTTCAGCCGTTTTTGAGAAATTGAACTTTGAAATCAATATTTCGGGGGTTTTTCAACTCTTCTAAGTTGTTAATTATTATTTGAAACATCTAGCAGGCGTGCTAGTTCACACGGGTTTTGGTCTCCTCCGGGGAATTGATACTGTTTCCTAGAACGAAACTATTTTTCAGTTAGTAGCAAGGGGTTTCATATAATAATGTATGTATGTATGTAAATAACTTTATTTTACACAAGACACCGGTAAAATACAGACGAAATAGGTTAAAATAATAAAATAGCCTACAGTCCTACTACTTACCTACTTACGACAAGAGTTCATAAACTTTACGTACACACCACAGTACATCGCAGTGATAGGGTGGGTTTGTAGTTATTTATAAGATTATATTGATATGTAAGTATGTTAGTCTTTAAGGTATTTGTAATATGAGCCTTGTTGCCTGATTTCAATAAATAAATCTACTTGAAGTGTTTTAGTTTTGAGTATCAAATAAAGTATCAAAGTAATGCGTATTATTGCTATGGTATGTAAATAAGCGTTTCTTTACACCATGACGTCATAAGTTACTTGCGTAAGTGCCGTATGACGTAACAGGTGAAATCACGGTCAATTGTATTGAGCTAATAGCCGGTCGAACATCGCAGCTGGTACTAGTAGGTGGTGTACTGGCCCCGTAGCATGGATAATCACGCGATATAAGTGACAAGATAGAGCATCCGTCCCTGGCTGACACCGTTCGATAGAACGAGACGACGCTCTTATCCTGTCACTTATCGCGTGATAAGGCCATCTATGCTACGGGGCTACCCTTTGTGTGGTCGGATAGAAAATAAACTGTAATTTTCAGTATATTTATAACGGCAATGTACAGTCAACCAGCGTACAGTGTTGTGTTCAGTTTACAAAGCTCACTCCTAATGGCCAAAATCTGGTTGGCAACCAAACTGTACTACTTCTCTGTAATGCTGGTGATCACTTACGTCCATACGGCTTGCTGAGAAAATAGCAAGTGTACCGGATTTGCGGAGGCTGTTAGCAGGCATTTTGACTGACATCTCCTCGAATTCCTAACTCTCTCAATTGAATTATTGATTAGCTACATTATTGCCGAACATTAAGGTTTATATTTGAAACAAAGGCAAATGTGAAATAGGCGGTTGATGAAGTAGAGCAGAGGATTTTGCAAGAATTTCGCAGCCGGTTTTATCGCAAAGTCATGTAGTGCTGTCGGATATGATATAATATATGTACATGGCCGAACCGATGCGTTATCCTATCGTGGTCGAATCGCGAAACATATTTAATGCGTCAATAGGCTTGTTGCGTGGTGTTAAAATTGATAACGTCGTGTTGCTAAATGGATAGTAAACCATCAAATGATTGTAATAAAGTATAAATTACAAAATATAATCAAAATCATAAAAAGATATGAACCTTGAAAGTTTATAAAAAAAAATATTTTTAATTATTGTCCAAGAGTAAATTAAAAGGTACCAATATAATTCTTACGCTTTTATAGAAACAAAATTGTACGACGCAGTATTTCGCGACCGAAACAGCAATAAAATTGACTTCATTTTCCATGCAACGGATAGTACAAATTGCAACGTGTGACGGCAAGCGTTTTGGCTGCTGTCAGCGACGTCCTTCTTTAACTCGATTTTTTGGGTAGTAATGTTCTTTAAATGTAGTTGCTTCCTTACAAACATTTGATCCTCTACAAAAACTGGTTCGAATGGCATCGTAAAAAAAATTAAGGTCACAAGCCAATTGTGTAACAATTTACCTTTATTTTGCTATATACCGCGTATTAGCTGTAAGTATAACTTTGTGAAAAAATATCTATTCATCAAGGCGCCTTTAGCACATTCCAAGCAATAAGTCGTTCATAAATATTATAAGAGCAACAGAAGTCACAGTAAGGTTGCACAAGCGCGCATCCGCCATACAAGTAAACCAAAGAGGGTAGAGTATTTGTCATGTACGTTACGCATTTTGATTTGATTTGAAAGCGTTTTCAATTTGCTACACGAATTCTATTAGAATGCGATCTTTTTAACCAGGTATGTTCTTGCACCTAGAGCCCTCTACAAAATGTTATAATGATTTTCATAACACGAGCATTTGACCATTTTCACTCCATGCGAACATTGTCAAATCGCCAGTGACTTCACCACAGATGCTGATATACATTTTTGTTATATATTTTTTAATTTATGATATGCAAGATAACTTGCATAAGATAAAATGAATGATAAAAATGTAACTTAGTTTTGAATGAATAGAAAGATAAGTAAACAGAAGCGCTTGAAAATACAAAACGATTAAGTAGGTACCTATATCTAGTGATGCGCAAATTGCGGAAAGTTTCAAAATATTTGGAAAAGTTCTCGGAAAATTTCTAGAAAGTTTCACAAGGAATTAGGGAAATTTACGTTCCTGAGAAGCATAAAACTGTAACTCTTATACATAGTGTACTTACAGTGTGTGTAGTTTTATGCTTCTCAGGTACGGAATTTCCGTGTTGGAAATGGAAAGTTTCAATTCCCATTCAAAAATTAGATAAATTTCCGAAATTTTCCTACCTATGTTCAATTGCAGAAAAATTTCGCAATACTTATTTCTATATACTAACTTTCGTCGGGCACATAGGTACCTATATCTAGTAGTGTGCGAAATTAACATGTAGGTACACCTATATATACTGTTTGCAACGGTTCTCACAAAAATCGAATTATAATAAAATTTTGTCATCATTTAGGTATATATACTTACGTGGATTAGATAATATGTATGATTATATTTACCATATTCCATGATATGTATAAATAGGTAACCATTCTGATCGATGGGTGGGCGAGTAAATTCACATAGCCTTCACCTCAGTCGTTATAACGAGTTTCATTTAGTACCTATTTAAATTTATAAATTTAAATACTAAATGAGTTATAATTTTACACTCGTAGGAAGCGGCACATGGCTAAAGAATTTGCTTAATATATGTATGTAGTAATTTTAAGTTCCACAACACTATTTTCAAATGCTTGGTTTTAGTATTTTTTGGGTATAGTTAAAAGCGTAGTAATTTTAAAGATAAATAATAAATAAAAATAAACACTTTCAAAAACAAGAACAAGTATTCACTTTCATTTAATTTACTACTTACTTACTCGTCAACAATAATAGGTTGTCGTGGTATTTTAATACTAAATAATAGAAAGAAAAAGAAAGAAAGAAGACATTAATTTACTACACAAAAGACACACAGAGACAAAGGGAGTAGACATACATTACAATTTAACACATATATAGTGTCTTCGCGGCAGTGAATCGGTCGCTGTCTCAGGATTATGTTAATCAGTAATCACTCTTAGTACCTAACAGATAGGTACCTATCTAAATAACTTTGACAACTCAAATTTAATTAGTCCGATTCAGAATATTTCACCAATTTTGCGGAATGTTCCCAAAGTTTCTTCGCAATATCGCGATCCTGTGATATCTTCGACGGTTGTCTCTGTTGACAGTCACTGTGATAGCGGCCACTGACCCCGCTCACTTCGGGCGAGACTGCCAGGTGAATAACGGTTTGCGACGCCTCAACTGCGCTTTGAAACATAAAGCCTATTCCCTTCTCAACTACAGTGCGCACCGCCGCAATCGTTATATTCCGAAACAAATTGGTAGCCGCAATACCCGGGTGCACAGCGTTCACTGTCACATCACTTCCTCTCAGTCTCTCGCTTAACTCCAAAGTCATCAAATTAATATACAATTTACTATTGGCATATACTAAGTAATCACTCCAGTACTTCTCCATGTTAAGGTTATCGAAATCCATTTCGGCATACTTGTGAATAACAGAGGATAGGTTTATGATTCGACTCGGAGCTGAGGCTTTTAGCTTCGGTAGGAGCAGGCACGTAAGGAGAAAAGGTCCGAAGTAGTTCACTTGCATACCAACGTGGAGACCGTCTTCGGTCTTGTTATTTCCCAGTCCCCCAGCTCCAGCATTGTTTATCAGAACGTCAATACGTTTTTCTGTTTTCTGTATGTGCTCACTGAACTCCTTTACGGAGCGAAATGACGACAAATCTAACGGTACGTAGTGCACGTCGGTATTCCCGGAGAATTTGATGATTTGTTCCCTGGCAGCCGCCGCGCGGCGAGCGCTCCGACACGCGAGGATCACTCGCGCTCCTCGCTCCGCCAAGTTTTTCGCCGTTTCTAATCCTATACCGCTGTTCCCCCCTGTCACTATCACTACTTTTCCCACCATGTGAGCACTCGACCGGCAAATGGCACACGTGAGTTTTTGATATATTTTAACAATGAGCACTAAGGCCGCAATAACAGCTACTATTAAAAAGTACATTTTAACAAATTTCAATGTCACTAGAAAATGTACATTTACACGCGACGTCTCGCTGTAACGCAGACGGAGCGTACTACTTTATTAAGAAAATGAAGTAAAGAGGTCACGATAGCGCAACGGACGCGATAAGTTAGTGTTCTTATCTGCTTGTGCTTGAGCGAACGTGTGCCTCGATAAAGAAACCAATCTGATAGCTGTATTCACCGTGCGAGTAGGTAATTATGTCTGTACAATAAATCTCATGTTCACATGAGTGGTTAACTATGTGATCGATTGCGTAAATCGTACGTTTCAGATAGGAAAATATCAAAGGTTAATCCCAATTAAATATCGTTTTGCGTGATTTATTCGAATGGTGGATGAAGCGGATGTATTGGATGTCCGTGTATCGCGGCATCGATGGTGGGCGATGGCGGATATCCGCCGCGCTCGTATCACGATGTTTTCCGGTATTGGGAAAACTTTAACCGGCCATTCACATCGGCGGCTAATGGTACTGCAATTACTGCACATGCACATTGCAGGCGTGCGATTGACCGTTCTTATTTGTTTACCACGAGAAACCATAACATACTCGTAGACATAGGTATTTTAGCGGAAGCTAATAATGTGTGTACATTGATTTAAACTTTCACAAATTCCGTAGGAAACCCGTTTCTTGGTTCTTCCAACCAAGTTGGTTGATGATATACCCAAAGATATACCTACGAGTATAACTCCTACAAGTGGTTGACCACAGATAGATAGTATAGTTATAGTTATATATAACTTGTCACTACTCTACTCAAGTAAGTTTGATCAAGTTTAGACGCTAAAATGTTGCCACAGGCACAGAATAGATAATACCACAGGTAAAAAACAACCCTGTATAAAAAAGTCCTTCATAATTTTTACGAATTCATTAACCGTGTGATAAAATATAGGTGCATCGTGATTGCAGATGCTCGATTACCAAAGTAAACATTTCAGTGACTTTGAATAACCTCAACGAGCCCAAACGATAACCTTGGGACTGTAAAACCCCCACACGACTATTTACGGAAATGTGTTTCATCATTAAGGTCAATCGTCAAAACTAGAAGATATAAGAGAAACAAAAAGGGTCCAACGTTTTAATAAAAAAAAAGCAAATCGTCTAACTAAATAGATGCAAATAACAATATTTAAGGAAGCCTCATTTTGGCAGAAATCCTGACATTTCCATACGGCAGTTGTCATTTTGTCGGAGGGACAAAAAAGGCATTTTCAAGGGAATATGCTAATCTTGTTAATTAGTGGCGTCTGCCGTCCTTCCGGATCCTGTGTGGAGAAAAATGTGCTGGCTGCGCCTGAGTTATGGGTTTCATTAATAATGTCCGCACTTCCGCCTTAACCGCCGGGCCTGCAGCTCCTAGTTGGCCGCCCACTCGAAATCAGCTTAGCCACCAATCGCTTTCTATCACGTTTTCTTGCCCGTATAAAATTCATATTGAAACTATTATATAAATTAAAACAAGTTTGAAAGACGATCGATTTTGAATAATTGCTTCTTATTCAATCAAGGAACATCAATAAAATTAGCACTTACTTCTTTAGGTACGTAGTTATTAAACTAGCGAATAATGAAGTTATAGTGCAAGTCTCAATTCACAGTCATTTGTTGGCAATGAACAAGCTAATTGAGGTTTTCTGGATTACCTGCCACCCGAGATATTATATAAAATATTAGTCTTCCTCTGAACTGAGGCTTGACTTCGCGTAGTAACCAACTGACTTACGATCTGTGGTAATAAATGGAAAAGTAGTTACTCACCTTTATAATTTACAATGTAGGTACTTAAATTAATAATATATTAAATTCATATTGACTTCCAATGACCCTGTTTTAAAGTAAGTAGGTACCATCTGTCAATAATTACCATCGGTAGGTACATTTCGACCTTCAAACGATATGTCAAAAATATGCACACACTTTTGAATCTTAAATCATTCCCATAACTTACAATAAATGTGGACAATGTATAAGTATATATTTGACTGTATATAATGTGCTGTACATTCAGTTTACTAGTGATCACAATAATGCATGGTTTGTCCAATGCCTTGATTGATATATTAAATATGCATAGTTGAGCTCCTTGTTCCCATTGCGATAATTGTAGGTGAGATCAGTCCAGTGTTACAAATTGATTCTATGAATTTCTTAAACTGGGTCTTAAGTCGTGATACAAAATAGCAAAATGTGAATCTATGAATGACTCTGAACAACTTTTACTATAGGACCAACTTTGTATTAAGCAAAAAAAACAGGCTGTTCATACATTTTCGTCAATCTAAGCCTAAAATAAGCAATTGCAAAACACAAAGTTGGTCCCATAGTACCTAAAAGTTGTTCAGAATCATGGATAGATTCACATTTTGCTATTTCGTATCACGACCCGGTATGTAATACTTACAATGATTCTAGAGGTGCCTGCATCGTGTAGATACCACGTTGTTGTGTGCATTTGTGTTTGTCCATCCGAAGTAAACCAACAAACAAATTATATTTTTTACCGCAGAAATCGTTCCCTAAACGGGTGAATTGGGAGTGGGAATTTGGGTGAAAGCGCGTTGAACCCTTTTTCAGGCGGAGGAGTTTTATCGATCACAAACCGCCTGTCAAACTTTTACAGTAATCGTATTCAATTAGACTGATATTCGATTGTAATTTTTGATCTGCGGGCCTGAAAAGGGGTTAATGAATTACAAGCGGACTGCACTAGCGAAAGCTAGTGGCTTATATACTATTTCATCTATGCATCACTATGTTTTCATAATGCATTATTAACGTACATACGGGGGCAGTGGGGGAAACTGGTCCTCTAAAAGATACGGAAGTTTGTTCTTAGGAATAAGAAGGCCGGTTTTTGAAAAGATAAAACTACATTAAATTTTTCAAACGCCTCATACACGGCCGGGAATCAAACTCGGTCAAATCTGTCTAAAGTCGGAGTTCGTATTATTTATTGCGGAACATGGACTTATATGGCTATATACGTTGTCTCTCCCCTTAACACTGTTTTTAGGGTTCCGTACTCAAAGAGTAAAACGGGACCCTATTACTAAGACTCCGCTGTCCGTCCGTCTGTCTGTCACCAGGCTGTATCTCAATAACCGTGATAGTTAGACAACTGAAATTTTCACACATGATGTATTTCTGTTGCCGCTATAACAACAAATACTAAAAAACAGAATTAAATAAATATTTATAGATAATGGTACGGAACCCTTCGTGCGCGAGTCCGACTCGCACTTGGCCGGTTTTTTATTTTAGTCTGTAATAGACTGAAAGGCTTCTGATGATGATGGACTTATAATACACTTACGGAAATTACCTCTGCTTAACGCCATCAATGAACTGAATAAAAAAGCTGATAATAAATGGCGCCAATTATTTAAGTGCCATGCGAAATTAATTGATATTGTATATATCCGGCAGATCACGAAATTCCTAGGCTTATCGTGAAACGCCGCCATTTCATGATTTGGCTAAATGACATCCGCCGTATCGTTCAAATTCATTTACGTTTAACGATTTGTCTAAATTAATGACGTTTAGGCAGATCATGAAATTCTTAGGCATATCATGAAAGGCCGCCATATCGTTCAATACTCGCCGTTATACGTAAGTAGGGTTTGCAAACAAGTTTTTCCGCTCTTTTATAACAAAAATCACCTCGAAGACGAAAGTCTTCTAACCTATCCGCGATCCGAGTCGGATTTGCCACTAAATCGATCTGCCTAATGTTTGTAAGAGAGGTAGGGCAAAGCTCGTATGTGGAGCAGCCCAACTGGGGAAGTACCTCCACCTTACAGAAGACCGCAGCCATAATAGCACCACTGCTTTGTAGTATTGCTATATTATTGCATGCTATGAAGCATGTGGTGTTGTGTTCCTGGTGGTGAGTAAGGTCGCCAGAGCTCTCTAGGATGCGCTGGTTGGGAGTGAGGGACCTGCAGTCTCTATCTGCCAACACAGCGAATCCTCAAGTGAATAAAGGGTCGGAAACGCGCTTGTGATTCTTCTGGAGTCACAAGTGTCCATAGGCGACGGTACCAGCTTAACATCAGGCAGGCCGTAAGCTTGTTTGCCACCGTCGAAGTATAAAAAAATAAACATGAAATTGCGGCGTATCATGAAATGGCGGCGTTTCACGATATGCCTAGGAATTTCGTGATCTGCCGGATTTTACGATCGGGCGCCGACATATGGATATTGGC
Source organism: Epinotia brunnichana (assembly GCA_963854355.1). Taxonomy (NCBI): domain Eukaryota; kingdom Metazoa; phylum Arthropoda; class Insecta; order Lepidoptera; family Tortricidae; genus Epinotia; species Epinotia brunnichana. The sequence continues at coordinate 11,277,329 of OY977945.1, read as the reverse complement.
ACTCTTTATAATTTTCTATACAGTCTCTGATATTATTGAACGAGCGAGCGAAGCGAACGAAGTTCTCCGTTGATACGGAGCTGATGCTTGGGCCAAAATTCCTTCGATATCCTGATGCCCGGATGTCCGGTTGTTCTCATCTACCTCAGATCGCATTACTCAACCGATTCTCGTCAAATTTTGTGAGCACTTTTATTATTTAAGTATATTTATAGGTAGATATTTTTGCCATTTCAGTTTTTCAATATATCTTTTTTAAAAGGTTTGCGAGTTCCACACCTTTCAGAGCCACTATCAGTAGTATCCATAAATATGTGAGATGATCCAGAAAAAAAAAATCGCAAAATAATTCTTCGTTAACTTTACACCACTGCAGTGCTACCCGCAACTTTCAGGTCGTGGTCCCAAGAGAGCGATCTGAGGGACCCCAATCACTGGGCCAGAATGAACAATCAAGCTGACCGCGTTTACGGCGGAACCATGTAGTATGTAGGTAATCCAAGTTGTGTAAGTATGGTTCTCACTCTGGATTTATAATTTGCTTATTTAACAGGTCAGAAGGCACTGATGTCCAGAATCCAGGTGGTTTACCAACCTTTGCTTCACATCCCAACGTATTTTCAATGCTTTTCTTTCTTCCACGTGCGCCGAGCTTATACATATATGTATCTGTGTATCATAATGAACGCGCGAGTCACATTGAAATGTTATGCAAAAGTTAGGTGATGAACCAAATTGAGGCCCTAAAATATTAGTAGTAACGGCTGCGAATCCAGAGGAGACGTCAGCGCGTTGCCGACCCTTTATTGATATGAACATTCGTTGTGCTGACGGCCAGAAATAAAATGTAGATCCCTTCGGGAATTCTGGCGACCTTACTCACCAGGAACACAACATCTCATACAAGGACAATGTATAGTTTTTATCCCGAAAATCATCTAAATAAGAGGGTGAAATGAGGGGTGAAAATTTGGATGGAATTTGGTTTAGAGTTAACTTTAGTCCCGGAGAATGACAACGGATATTTTCAATCCCGATAATCATCCCCTAAAGGGATGAAATAGAGGGTAAAAATTTGGATAAAATCCATTTAAGTGAAATTTGGTATAGAGATAGTGGGAGTCCCAGGGAAGGACAAATCATAGTTTTTATCCTGAAAAATCATCGCCTGAGGGGGTGAAATGAGGAGTGAAATTAGGATAGAACCCATTTAGATGAAATTCGGTTAAGAGATAGTTTGAGTCCTGGGAAAGGACATATGATAGTTTTTATTCCGGAGATCATCCCCTAAGTGGATGAAATGGGGATGAAGATTTGGATGGAACCCATTTACGGTATAGCGATAGTTGGAAGTCCTGGGGAAGGACATAGGATAGTTTTATCCCGAAAATCCTCTCCTAAGGGGTGAAAATTTGGATTTGAGTGACACATTTAGATCAAATTTGGTTTACAGATAGTTTGAGTTCCGGAAAAGGACATAGGATAGTTTTTATCCCGGAAATCATCTCTTAAGGTAGTAAAAAAGGTAAGAGCGGCGCTGGTAGGCACAAGGTGGACTGATGACCTGGTAAAGGTCGCGGGAGTCCGCTGGATGCGGGTGGCGCAGGATTGGTCACTTTGGAACTCTTTGGGGGAGGCCTATGTCCAGCAGTGGACGTTTTTCGGCTGATATGATGATAATGATGATAAAAATAGTTTGTGACTCGAGGAAGGACATAGGATAGTTTTTATATCGGAAATCTACCCCTAAAAGGGAAATGGAGGTAGAAAGTTTGTATCGAGCTACGATATAAACGAGTTCCACGCGGACGACGTCGCGGGCAAAAGCTAGTTTATAATAATAATTGGATATGTTAGTTTTAAACACATTCTTAGGAAAACCAATCGGAACCCAAACCCCATCGGAACGTTTCTTTGGCCCGTACTATAGTTAAGCTGATACTTGTTATTTTATAGATAGGTACAAGTATGAAATAAATACTGCGGCCCTACACGAAGGGTGCGTTGCCTCCAAAGTGGCGGTTTCGCTAGATGGCCCTAAGTAGCCTGAGATTTGTTTTCATATGCATTGTACTCTACATTTTTTACTTGTTTCAGTAATAACTTTGCTAAGCTTTATACAGGGTGTGGCCTGTAATAGGAGCAAAAAACGGTATATTATTAAGCTTGTGAACAATTATTTCCACATGTTAAAACTTAAAATTTTTTTTTTTTCTTCAAAATAAGTTTAGTTGTATTTTTTTACTCTTCTCGAGTGCTATCAGTAACTTTTTATTTTAAAGACACTAAAAAAAATTAATATAAATCAAAAAATCGCAAAAATATCTTTTGAAAACAAAAATGAAAAAACTATTATGACTCGTTACATGATGTTACGTCAAAATCCGCATTGACTGCTGTGCTATGATGTCGTGGTGCCAAGATACATTACTTGGAGGTCATAACTTTAGATCAAAATATCTCCGAATCCAAAAAAAATAAAATGGGTTTACTACAAATGCTCTAAGGAAGCGTCCCTTTGAATATTTACTCCTATTACAGGCCACACCCTGTATAGGTACGGCACAAGAACAAGAAGACAAGAATATCTCTTGAATCAAATTGAAAATTATCTTGTTGTTTTTAAAGGTAAATTTTCTTTGTGGTTTGATATATTACGTAAACGACAACAGGTTATAAAATGTATTATTGCCTGACCCTGGTAATTCAGTTTCAATATGTCGAAAGCGACTCAAGAAGTGTTTAAATATGTACCTATTACCTGTATCGGTATTACATTGAAAGTAAAGTCAATAATATAATATACATAATATACATAAACAATATTTGTCTATCTCTTTCTATCTACCTACCTTCCATTCAATTGCTCAAAGGTTAGCTGGAAGAGATCCCCTATAGGGATTAGCTCGCCTTTGTACCTACTTTGATCTTATACCTGTAGGTACCATGTTTATGTTTTAAGTTAAAACATAAACATATACAATAAAACATACACAACAAGGTTAAAACTTTTAACCTTGTTGTGTAGAATAAAGTGCTTACATAGATACATACATAACTTACTAAAGTATTAAATATCTTTATAATACCTTAATATCACCGTTGGAATACACTAAGTAGTCGCAAATCGCAGATACGCAAAATTACCTACTTTAACTTTTGACTTATGAACACTTCTATGTGCCTTGAAAGAAAACCTGTAATTTTTACATTTCTGTATTTCTGTAATTTTGGTACCAGAGTCTTTGAAACGAGCTAGAAGTATGTTATTTTACATAGGTATGTTTGTATTATACATTGCAGTTGGCTGATTTTGTGACACTGGTGTTCTTCTAAAACAATTAATTGGATTGATTTACAAAAGGTAAGCGGTAAGCTTTTGTCTTTCGTAATGCTTAGAAACGATTGAACATACTACAGTAGTTCAATACTTATACAATATATACACATATAGTTACATCGATAAATTGACAACTTTTTTAAACAAAAATAAATTAAACACAATGCAGGATAAAAACGCAGTTAAAAGTGTTACTCATAACTCCAAATACAGGAAGGGAATGGGGAAAAAAAGGCCAAAGTTTCCTTATCCATTTATAACTTAACATTTACAGTTTGGCATTAGTGTATTACCAAACTATTTTATTTAACAACATAGTTTAAATTTACTTGAAACTTTCAGACACCGAAAAATTAACTATTCTTTCGGTTTCGTCCCATAACTGTTTAGTTAACAGCGGGTCCTGTGACACTTTGGAAGGTTTTGTTTTACGGCAATTGCTAAAATATTGTCCAGTTACAGTTTCTAATTCAGGAGTTACCGCCAAATGCAGAGTAGTTTGCGACGCTTCCTGAGCATTCTGATACATAAACCCTACACTTTTTTCCACCACCTTCCTAACAGCATCATTAGGTATACTGCTTAACATATCATTTGAAGAGACTCCTGGATGTAAAGCATTCACGGTAATGCCAGTATCCTTTAATCTTCGACTTAATTCTACGGTCATCATAATAAGGTATAATTTACTATTCGCATAGACTAAATGGTCACTCCAATATCGTTCCATGTTAAGATTGTCAAAATCAACTTCAGCGTAATTGTGTTTAATAGATGACACATTAACAATGCGGCTAGGTGCCGATGATTTCAGAAGAGGTAATAGAAGACAAGTCAAGAGAAATGGTCCGAAGTAGTTCACTTGCATTCCCACGTGCAGTCCGTCTTTAGTAATGTGATTGCCAAGGCCGAATGCGCTGGCATTGTTTATGAGTATGTCAAGGCGTTTCTCTGTCCTCGTAATGAGCTTAGTGAACTGGCGTATGGAGTATAAGGAGCATAAGTCAAGGAGTCGGCTGGAGATGTTGGTGTTCCCGGTGGTTTGGATGATTTCTTCAACAGCAGCGGTTCCCAGCCGGGAGCTCTTGCTCGTGATGATGACTCTCGCGCCACGCTCCGCCAGTCCACGTGCAGTTTCCAGACCGATTCCACTTGTACCTCCAGTAACTATCGCCACTTTACCGTCTAAACGCGCACTGGACTGACACACGCCACATGTCAGTCTTTGGAACACTTTCACAGTGACAACCGTCAGGGTTGTTAAAGCTAGTATTGTCCAAATCATTGCGGCAATCTAGTCACATTTGTTCATTGGGTAAAACGTGAAAATAACACTAACTGAATAGTGAACTAGCGATGAACGCGAAGTACGGGAACTAACTGCTACTAATTGTTTTCACAGTTTGTATCGTCTTAACAAAAATAATGTCACTGTTGTATTTTGGTCGATCCTAAACTCGCAACTCAATCGTGTCGTGCCGCGTGCGTATGCGCAGACGCCGCTGCCAGTGACAAGGTTACATAACGAATGCCATTCAATTATTATGGCGGCGACTGAATGTATTGAAACTAATAATAATGGTGCGAAAATACTCTAAAACAAGTTTTTTAATTATATAAGCAAACTTCTAGCAAAGAAAACGTCGACGCATGTATAATGAAACGAGTTTATTTTCGTCGTGTATAACACATGTCTTTGATACAAACGATCAACCAACACGAGATATATTACAATACTTTTCCTACCTTCCCCCACAACACAAGAAATACTGATTTTTCGGGTTGTAGGAAGTCAGTTTATTTTTTCTGAAAGTAACTTCTTGTTATTATGGGTATACATAGTAGTTAAAATTATTACGCTTGATTTTTGGTTCACGCGTGCGTGCGAGGTATCCGGCAAAGATTAATTGAATTTGACAGTTAAGGTTACCCAACTTAGGTTAGGTCAAAAACAAAATCGAATTTCGTAATTTATTGAGACAATAATCCTATACTATTAAACGAGCAATATTTGTATATATATATATATATATATATATATATATATATATATATATATATATATGTATGTACCTATGTATGTATAAATATATATTTGCAATCACGTTCTCGGAAACGGCTCTAACGGGGGCGAAAAATCGATCTAGATAGGTCTCATTTCCGGCAAAATTCGTTTTCTCCGTATATTCTCCATTTTCATCCGAGCGGAGCTCGGTCGCCCAGGGACTAATTACTGAAATGTAATTATTTTTATAAAACTAAAAGTTAAATAAATATGAACTAAAATGTAAATAGGTAGGTGTTAGGTTTACGATTTGATTTCACCATGAATAACGATAAGCCGAACATTGCCACATGAAATATTACGGTAGTTCTAGAAGTAATCTAACTACAAATAGGTTTACATGTAGGTTCCTAATTTAGGTATTTGCATGTTCAATTGTTCACGGAGTAGGTATGCATTCGACCTCAACATTTCACTAGCCAATCTCGAAGAAACTAGGACGATAGTTATTTCAAAGTGGCAATTATTATGAACATGTGTTGAATTTCCTTTGAGACTGAAACTGTATTAACTCCGCTTACTAAGTATTTAACGTTTTACTGAAGTCGGAGGCATTGAAGAGATCTCCGTTTCCATTTAGAGGCCCGCAATTTGACACATCAGATCACATCAAACGATCTCATTATAACTGGGGGCTTGCGGAGGCAACGCGCGACGTGTGATTTTGGATCACCTTAATTTCGTTACGTAATAAATAAATATATACGTAGGTATATCAACTAATTAACAACGCTGACCTGTAGTTCAAATGGAGCTGTATGGTGGCGTCCGCCATTATGTCGTGTTGCGTTATACACCTGACCAGCGTCACGGTAGCTTTGTTTACGTAGGTTCATAAAATATACAATTTATAGAAATATTTTTTTAAGAACTTGAAACTCTATTCATTATTTATCGCTTCCTAAACTCGAAGTATATTTACTATACCTATACTTTGTCGATAAAGTTTATGGATTCATAGGGGTTAGTGTACTTATGTCATGTGTACCTAAATATGTCGCTTAAATTTGTTTTATCGCACTATCATCTAATAGTAGTTAATGTGACTGTACATAATGAAGGGCATTAAACACGAGTGTGGGTTTATGAAACGAGGCCAAAGCGAGTTTCATAATAACATCACACGAGTGTTTTAATACCTAATTATGTACAGTTACATACACTACTTTATCTATCCACATATCATAAGCCTCCATGATGCATTCAGGAGCCGCTAATTATGACCGGCATCGCGGCGTTGTTTTCTGGCAGCTGTCATAGTTTATTTTTTTAATTCAGAGACAAACTAGAGTTGCATCCAACTAATCCAACTCTCATATCGTTCGATATCTTACTTACGTGCGACATTTGTCAAATTTGTATGCAAATTGACAATTCATTTCGAACTAAACGTCATCTCGACAGATATTAGAATAAAGGTTAAATCAAATTCTTTGTTTTTCAGAGACGTTCGAAATTTGAGTGAAATAATATTATCGAAATCGATGTTATTATTTAGCAATAATAACATTTTCACAGATAAGAAATTTGTTCTAATAAAACTGTCTATTTTTATGGTGGTCATAATGTGCGGTTCTTGAACGCATCATGGAGGGTTTATGATATTTGGATAGATAAAGATTTTTATTTAACGAATGCAGGTTGGTTATATTTGTGGGGAAAGACGTGGGTATAATCACATGGACTTAGGAGTAAATATAACCTTCCCCTCTGCTTAGCGTTCGTGGACTACAATAATGCCTTCGATTCGATCGAAACCTGGGCTGCATTACAGTCTCTCCACGAGTGACCAAGTAGACTACCACCACATCGAAGTACTGAAGTGTTTGTACGAGAACGCCACTTTATGAGTCCGACTTCAGGACCAGTAGGTCGATCACGTAACGCATTGTACGCGCGTCAGGTAGGTCTAAATGTCACTTTTATATGGAAAAGTGACAGTTAAATTGTACCGACGCGCGTTCGGAACGTTACGTGATTACCCCTCGGAACTCGAAACCTATTCCGCTGCAGCGTGGAGTCAGGCAAGGAGATGGTATTTCTCCAAAACTGTTCACCCCGGCACTGGACGATGTTTTCAAGACTCTAGACTGGAGAATGCTAGGCATCAACATCAAAAACGAGTACATCACTCACCCTCGGTTTACTGACGATATAGTAGTCTTGGATTGGGTGTGACCATGGAGGACTTATGTACGTTGATCGATGACTCTAAAGTCTAAGGATGAACATCGATAAGTCAAAGATCATGTCAAATGCCCATTTCCCATTGCAATCGGACACATTATAGTTTCGTCCACGTACAGTTACGCTCCAATTCGTCGACGATTAGGAAAGACTGGACAGTCTTAGTTAGGTAAGTCCAACAGCTGGGCTGGGCAGCGTTCGGGAAGTTACGGCACATATTTTCGTCCAATATTCCGCAGTGTCTCAAGAAGAGAGTCTTTGACCAGTGTGTGTCGCCAGTGATGACGTATGGCACTGAAACGTGGTCGCTTACTATGGGCCTCATAAGAAGGCTCAAAGTCACTCAAAGGGCAATGGAGAGGGCTATGCTGGGAGTTTCTCTGCGCGATCGCATCAGAAATGAGGCTAAGCATTAGGGAAGGGCTCGGAGTTTCACTGCGTGATCGCAGCAGAACCAAGGTAACCGATATAGCCCTCCGAATCGCTAAACTTAAGTGCCAGTGGGCGGGACACATTTCACGTAGAGTCTACGTGCAGTAGAACCGATGGCCGTTGGGGCGAAAAGGTTCTCGAGTAGCGATCACGTACCGGGCGCAGCGTGGGTAGACCCAAGGTGGTTTGATGACCTGGTAAAGGTCGCAGGAGTCCGCTGGATGTGGGTGACGCAGAACCGCGGTCATTATGGCGCTCTTTAGGGAAGGCCTTTGTCCAGCAGTGGACGTCTTTCGGCTGATATGATGATGGTGTTAAGGACATGCACGCTATCTGTCTGTGACACGTGCCAGCGGCGCAAATACGAAAATGTAATACTTACCGATCGAAGTTCGGATATCTCCATCTCGGTCGCTCCAGTAATATAAGCGCCATAGACATTAGACACGGAGATAGTCAAACTACGAATTTCGATTTCCATGGTTAGGTACAGTCAAGGGCACCCAATACGTAGGTATGTAAACACTTTTCCGAGCTCACGCACCCACAAAAAGACACAGTAGTAGTGTAGTGGAACACAGTTATGGACACTTCGATATCGGGAGATAAAAGACAGAACTGGAATTCTATATGACTCGACTTATTGGTCTCATATTGGAATGAAGAAAAGAAAAAGAAAATATTTATTCGACACAAACAGACAGACAGACACAAAATATTACATTTTACATATAACAAACTATTTAAAGACTTAAGGACTAAAAAACTATCCCATCATCATCATCATCATTCGTTTAATGTTCGGACCGCCTTCTGGTTTACACGTGCTAAAGTGACCTTATTAAAATATTCTTCAAAAATAAAATAAATCATCAAGATTCTAAAAATTTAATTACACGACAATAATAGGAATTCATAAAACCAAGAAAGAAGATCCGCGCGAGTAAACAACTACTGTGTGATTGCTGCGGCCCTAGTACTGGCTAGCGGCGGAACAGGTATTTCAATAGACATACCTCACCGGCGTGCGCGCAAACGTCACTCAAGCAACAGACCGCGCCCCCTCACGCGATTGGCCGCTGACGATCCGCTCACTACACTACCTACCACCAACTCATAGTAGCCTGGTACTCAGTACGATGAGTGACAAGTCCGAATTGCGAGGTGATGGGTCTGAGTCTTACCACTCGGACAAGGAGAACATGGAACAAGACAGTGTGACACCACCTAACTTCGCCACACAACGAAACAACAAAAGACCACGTGACAGTCCAGGGACGGACTTAGAAAATTTTAAAGATGAAATGAAGCAGATGATTAGAGGACTTATGATATCACATGAAAAAGAACTAAAAATTATTACTCCAACGCTACTGCAAATTAAGGAGTCAAATAGTAATATCGAAAACTCCATCGCGTTTCTCGCAGCCCAAACCGAGGAGCTTAAAAATAAGGTGGAGAAGCTGGAGGCGGAAAACAAGACAGACAGAGAGTACATCAATGCTTTAGAAGACAAAGTTGAAGACCTGCAAAGAGAAGCCAGGAAAAATAATTTAGAAATTAAAAATGTTCCGAAACTAGAAAGGGAGACACAGGGTGACCTGATTAATATGGTTACTCGACTAACTGAAAACGTCGGCTGCAAAATCTCACCGTCGGCCATATCCGACATCTACAGAGTAAGGGGCAAGCAGGAGGACAGGCGAAACACACCCATTGTTGTTGTGATGACGTCCTCAATTATTAAATCGGAGATACTACAAAAGTGCAAGCAGCACAATCTACAGAAGCCAGATGACAAACTACGTGCAAAACATCTAGGTCACACAACAATGGAGAGCACCCCGGTATATGTTTCGGAGCAGCTTACGCCCAAAGCCGCCCGACTCCGCTACCTGGCCCGCGACTTCACCAAGTCTAAGGGCTATACATACTGCTGGACTACCTACGGACGGGTCTACATACGGAAAAATGCAACGTCGCGTATAATCCCGATAACTAGTGAATCCCAGGTACAAAGACTATATCAAGAAGACTGACTATTACACAGATTATTAAAATTGTATAGTTGCGTTCACACTCACGATCCAATACTTTCCGATAATATGTACCCAAGATTAAATGTTAACTCTCTATACGACCCTTGCTGTCCAAACTACACAGTAATACTCACAATTACTCAACAACTCATACATAAAATCACTAATTACTTTAACAAAACCATCCATACTTGCTTTCTAACGCAACAAACACACAATCTACAATTGCAAAACACTCTCAACACTTATAACACATTAGTTAAAATGTTAAAAAGCTTTATAAAACACCAAAAACACACTATTCACGCTTATTACCACCATAAACACTTTCACACCAGTGCCCATAAATTTGGTACACTTACAATAAACCTTAACCTACCTGAGATCATAAACCTACACTCTAAGCTACTTATAGCTAAAATAAATACACACCTACAGTCAACCAGATCAGTTTTTATTTATAATTATGGATAGCACACTTAATACCCTTAATCAAATAGACGACTTTCTTGTAGCCAATTCGGTTGAATGTAGCTCTGAAGATATTAATAAATTTATTAATTTCAACCAGCAAGACCTTACTATTATCTCGCAAAACATTAGAAGCATACACTGTAACTTTGATAATCTACTTGTAACGTTGACACATTTTAATTTTAACATAGATATAATTATACTAAGTGAATGTCGACTCAGCCAAGATAAAGCAATCCCATCGTTGGACGAGTATGATAGCTTCAGCACTACACACCACCTTAATCAGAACGATGGGGTTGTCGCCTATGTAAAAAAGTCACATAAGGTGTCTGTAAGAGAAATACGGCTCTCTCATGCATCGTGCCTTGAGATCACTATCCTTGACAATAAGATTCTAGGTATTTATCGGTCACCATCTATAAAAATTACTGATGACTTCATTGCCACTCTCAACTCCCATTTGGAAACTATATACTCATATAAGAACATCGTGATAACTGGTGATATTAATATTAATCTTATTCAGAAGCCCAACGAACCGGGTCACGAACGCACTAATAGGCTAAATTATTTAAATGTGTTAGCGATGCATGGAGTACTTCCTGGCCACCTTTTACCCACAAGGGACAAAAATTGCTTAGATCATGTTATGCTTAAGATTAACAGAAGTAACATGAAAGTAAATATTTTGGTACTAAATGAGACAATCACAGATCATTCGATGATTTTGACGAAACTACGTTGTGTTAGCAAGCTGAATACACTACAAAAATATAAAACCAGTGTTAACTTTGAAAAAGCTATTAGCAGTCTATTAAAAGAAAATTTAACAGATTTATACAAAATAAATGATCCTAATGTTCTGACTAACCTCTTAATAAATAAAATTAGAAGCTGCCTTATAGCTAACACCATAACCGTATTAGTACCCAGAAGTAACAGAATAATAAAACCCTGGATCACTCTGGGCATACTCCGATGCATTAGGAATAGAAATCGTATGCAAAAACAACTACGGGAAAATCCTGACAACAATATACTTAAAATTACATACAAAAGATATAGGAACTTCTGTAACGGGCTCATTAAAAAACTTAAGCGACAATATGACAAGGAAATATTAAATAAGGCTACTCGGAACTCGAAATCTCTGTGGAGGGCGATCAATGATATCACACACAGAAAAACACAAAAAAATGATAGTTGCGAACTCTTAAACATTTGCACCTTACCCTCAGCCTCGGTTAACTCAGTTAATAATTATTTTTCGGATATTGGGAAATTTCTAGCGCAAAGTATTTCACCAACAACTAACTTTTCTGCCAACAATACTATTGTCAGCTCTCACTTGTCCTCATTTGTATTGTTTGATACCAATCCTAATGAAGTATACCTCACCTTGTCAAACCTCAAATCCTCCAGTGCGCCTGGATGGGACAATATCCCTACTCAATTTCTTAAGATGGCAAGTGCCACTGTGGTCCCTATTTTGACCCACCTTGCAAATCTATGCTTTAAACATGGTGAATTTCCAGACTCCCTTAAGATAGCTATGGTCACTCCTGTTTATAAGGGTGGGAACAGAAGCTGCACATCAGATTATAGACCAATATCAGTCCTCCCCGCAATATCTAAAATACTTGAAAAGCTAATAAACACCAGAATAACTAGTTATCTAAACAAATTTAAAATTTTATCTCCATCTCAATATGGCTTTAGGCAAGGGTTGTCCACTGAAGACGCTGTGACAGCACTTTCTTCCCTGATAGTTGATAAGGTGGACAAGAAGAAGAAATGTATTACCGTATTTCTTGACCTCAAGAAAGCCTTTGACACTGTTTCTGTTCCCACACTTGTAAACACCCTGGAGAGCATAGGTATCAGAGGAGTTCCCCTTTCTCTACTAACTAGCTACTTGAATGGACGTAAGCAACGGGTTAAAATAGGGAAATTCACTAGTGACGAATGTGACGTAACTTACGGTGTCCCTCAGGGAAGTGTTTTGGGCCCAACGCTCTTTCTCATATACATCAACCAGCTCAGCTTCTTACCCATTGACAGAGGCTCCACCTTTGCATATGCTGATGATACAGCTGTAGTGTTCTGGGGAGACAACTGGGAGGACGTTAGGATAACTGCCGAGAATGGTCTGAGACTGATTGCCTGCTGGCTTCAAGCTAACCTGCTCACCTTAAATACAAGCAAATCAAATTATATTTGTTTCACCAAATACCAAAGAACCCAACCTGACGCAACTTTTAAACTTAGGATACATACTTGTAGAGATACGGTCAGCACGATTTGCAACTGCACAGTAATCAACAGGGCTGAGAACACAAAATACCTTGGCATCATGCTTGACCAGCGACTCTCGTGGCATACACATACTGAACTGATCTTAACCAGAACGCGTAAAATGATGTACATATTTAAAAACCTCAAACATATAGCCTCGAAAAATCTACTCAATCAAATTTACGTTTCCTTGGCCCAGTCTGTCCTTGTATACTGCATCCCTATATGGGGTGGTGCCACCAAAACGAAGTTTATTGAGTTAGAGAGAGCACAAAGAGCGCTGTTGAAGGTGATGTACTCCAAACCCTATAGGTTCCCTACAAAAAAGCTGTACGAAATTTGCGAGCTGATGACTGTCAGAAAGTTGTACGTGTTACATGCTATCTTGAGAAGACACAAAAGTACTTCTTTTAAACCTAACGTCACAATGACGAGAAGGAGATTGCCAAAGACAATCCCCTCCGCGACAGCTAACTCTGTTTACGCTAGGAGACAATACGAGTTCCAGTCTATTCACCTATACAACCTAATAAATCCTCTTATTGACATCAACTCCACAACCTTTAAAGAGTGTAAAAAGAAAATGATGACTTGGCTAAAAGATAAAAACTACTCCGATGTAGAAAGCTTATTATCAGAAAACGACAGATAAAACTCATTATATACCGACATATTTAGATCCACACCCATACGCGCGCACACACCACACACATAGTCACGCACACACACACACACACACACACACACACACACACACACACACACACACACACACACACACACAAACACTGCTTTAGTATTTAAAATAAACAATTAGTATTAGTTTTAGGAGATTTACTCCTCTTATATTATATTATTATTTAAACATGTTCTGTGCACTTCTGTACGTTTAAAGTTACACTATAGACCAATCAAATTAGCTTACCCTGGACATAATTCGTAAACTCGTTGTTTTTATTGTTTTATTGGATTTTACTATTCAGTATCAAATATTAATGAAATATATTAAGTAAAAAATCCGCGATCGTAACCGTAGTTAAAAAAAACACGAGTTAACGTACACTACCTAACTTTTTCCTAAAAGTAAAAAAGGTAACCAAGTACCTTGTTAGTATAACTTTGAGGTGCATTCAAATTCGATCACTTAATAGCAAAATTAAACTGAAATCAAATTCGCATATACGTTTTTTTTCACAGTTTTCCTCTGATCTCATTATCTAGACAAGCCAAAATGGTAACTATGATGTTTTTATCTGTTTAAGCTATATTGTGTCTTTTTAAACATTTAAGACAATATTTAAACATTTATTTGTAACGTTTTAATAATAATGTATTTCTCAGTAATTATAAATAGTAACTATGATTTTTTTATTTACTAATAGCCTTTTGTGAACGATAATCATGATTTCATCAAAATCAAGCATGTTAATTTCACGCTTAAGAAATTGAAAATTTAATTGAAAATACTCGCGACCTTTTCGTGGAGCCAGATGCATGCGGTGGGTGCGAGGCGGGGAGAGAGTGGGGCGCCAGCGGGCGAGCGCACGGCGAACCCGTCTTAACGAGTTTATTTCAATTACGTGTTTTGCACCGACCGCGCCGTGTACAAATAAAACAAATATAACGGAATATCCTAATTGTAGGATTTTTAGCTCTAATGAAAAAATCACAGTTTGTCCCTTACGCCCTTTGAAAACTCTGGTCCAAAGGGCGTAAGGAACGATTGATTTGCTTTTATCATCGAAAACATAAGTAAACTCTTAACTGTTAAGTAAATGAAAGAGATGATGTCATGATCGTGGTTAGCATAAAAAAAACCGGTCAAGTGTTCCGAACCACCCCGTACAATAGAAACAGGTCCACTATAAACTGACACTCACTAAGTATGTATTTACATACTTAGTGCGTGTCAGTTTATACTGGACAATAAATTTTCAGTGATGTAACTAAAAATTTACGGTTTTCGCAATTTTTCCTTTATTTGTGCTATAAATACTTCGTACCAAATTTCAAGATTGAGAGTTCACGGGATATGGGCATGGGCATTTCGTCCCTTACGCCCTTTGAGCCTACGGTAGTCGATATCCTTATTGGCAAAATTGAGCCGACAGGCCAGAACGCCAAAAAAAAGAGAAGATATGCTTATTGTCACCCACCCAGAGATGGGATAAATTTATTCGAATACGAATAACGTTTAATAAGAATAAATAGGATTATTTGCGAATGACGAATAAATATTTCGAATAATTATTCGCCAATATTTATTCGCGAATAACTTCTTCATTCGCATAATCATTCGTAATGCTTTTCGGGAATAATATTTTGAACGAATATTGTAGGAATGCTTTTTAATGGAATATATCTCAAAAACGTAATAATTTCCTACAGACAGAACAGAGATACCAAGTTTCTAAATTTGTTAGAAAAAGGTTACCGCTTCATCAAGGGTACCAATTAACATCGCCGTGCATGGTGAAACGGATATTAATTGTAATTATTTCACCTGTTTTATTTTTACTATTTCGGCTTTACCACGGGTGAAAAAAAAAACCGGTCAAGTGCGAGTCAGACTCGCGCACCGAGGGTTCCGGAATACCCCGTACAATAAAACCAAGTCCACTATAAACTGACACTCACTAAGTATGTATTCACATACTTAGTACGTGTCAGTATATACTGGACATATAATTTTCAGTTATGTAACTAAAAATTTACGGTTTTTGCTATTTTTCCTTTATATGTGCTATAGGGCGTTGCTTCGCACCAAATTTCAAGTTTCTGAGTGCACGGGAAGTAGGTTTTGATTCCCTTGCGGGTTTCGAAAACTTGCAGAAATTTGCGGCATAAACGGCTGTATCTTTTGATTGCGTTGGCTTAGAAGTTTGATTTTTTCACAGCTCCAAAAGACAGTAAATCTGAGTATTTGATATAAATTTCAGCTTAATTCATTTATCTGTCAGTGCTAATTATTACATTAAATAAAAAAAAATATTTGTATACTGCAACAAATATTTTTTACAAGATGTTACATATAAATACAGTTCCAGCATAACTCTGTTAGGGCACAGCAACATTAATATAAAAAATATTAATTCTAAAATAATGTATGCACACACTATGCACAGGAATTCAAACTTTTAATGATTGATACCTTCAAGCGTTCCTGAGAAAAAGGGTATTAACAGACGGACGAACGGACAACAAAGTGATCCTATAAGGGTTCCGTTTTTCTATTTCGAGGCACGGAACCCTAAAAACACACAGATCAGAATATAACATGATTATGATTAAGTACATACAATGTACAATTACAGGTATATAGTTGAACAATCTTACATGCGTAATCGCCTCTAATAACATAACATTGATCCAATTACAGACAGTGGCTGTCCATAAATTACGTTATTCCAAAACAGGGGGGGGGGGGGTCTATTGGATGACGGTAGTCATTTTATGAGGCGGGTAGTGTCCATTTAGGAATTAACAGGATGATGATAGGAGGGGGGGTCAAGAATTGACAAAAAACAACCGGCCAAGTCCTGAGTCATGGATGTTTTCTGTGTATTTAGGTATTTATTTATCTATATAAGTATGTTTATCGTTCGTCTAGTACCCATAATACAAGCTTTGCTTAGTTTGGGACTAAGCCGATTTGTGTGAGATTGTAAAAGAAAAAAAAACTGGTTTTTAGTATTTGTTGTTATAGCGGCAACAGAAATACATCATCTGTGAAAATTTCAGCTGTCAAACTATCACTGTTGTTGAGACACAGCCTGGTGACAGACGGACAGACAGACAGACTGACAGACTGACAGACAGACAGACAGACGGACAGCGGAGTCTTAGTAATAGTGTCCCGTTTTACTCCTTGAGTACGGAACCCTAACAAAACAATGGTTCAGTTTCAATTGTTTTCTCGAGTTGTTGAGTTGCCGCTGAAGATGGAATTGTCCCGTAAAAATTTATTACGACTTTCAAAGTGGATGAACACAAAAACAATGTGGAGACCGGATGATTGCTGCTTTTAGTAATGAAACACCTTCAAAGACGACAATATACAGGTGGTATTCAGAATTTCAACGTGGCCGAGTATCCCTCACGGACGACGCGCGTGAAGGTCGACCAAAATCGGCAGTTACGCAAGAAAACGTCCACATTGTGAGTCAGCTGATAAAAGAAGACAGGTATGTGACATATCGGGAAATTCAGGAGTCTTTGGGGATTGGAATGAGTCAGATACAAGTTATTTTACAGGAAGAACTAGGCGTGCGAAAGTTGTTTTCCCGTTGGATCCCGCACTTATTGTCTGACGAGCAGAAAACGACTCGTGTCAATTGGTGCCGCAAAACATTGAATAAATTCAACGGAGGAAGCTCACATGCAGTTTTTAGGGTCGTATCAGGTGACGAGTCGTGGATATACGCATATGAGCCTGAAACTAAAAACCAATCTCGAGTATGGGGTAACGAAGACGAGCTTCAAGCCAACAAAAGTTATTCGCTCTCGCAGCAAGGCCAAGAAGATGGTGGCTATGTTTGTCTCCGAATCGGGTCACGTGGCTACTGTTCCACTTGAAGATCGTAGAACGGTCAAAGCCGATTGGTATACAAGTATTGGTTTGCCGAGTGTCTTTGCTGAACTTAGGAAAAAAGGCCTAGTCGCCGCATCATCCTTCACCACGACAATGCCAGCCCTCACACCGCTCGTAAAACAAATGAGTACCTGCCCGGCTAGCACACTAGCAAAATGACGACTTTTATGCACATGTTTTATGTCCACAACCGACGTATAAAATTTTACCGTCATGAGCTAACATGCTATACCATCATTTACGTAAAATGTGACCATTTATATGTCTTGCACATAAAACTATTTGCTTTACGTCAAATGCTAACATGCTCTTGATTTTGGCACATAAAACTTGACGATATGAGCCGTTGACGGACGAAATTTTATGTAGGTCACTCGAGACCCCGGATAAATTTTAACACTATGAAAACAATATAATTTTCGCAGGATTTCTCCGATTTCTGTCACAACACATACGGTTTCAGTCTCAAAACTCCTATCGTCTCCTGAAACAATGATCTAGCATTTTTAATTTTAGCTAGATCATGATTACTAACTATAAATTAGTATAAATAACGCAATGATTATGATTTTTTGCTTGTGTTGTAATAAAGTATATTACACAAATTTACAAATATTATTGATTCAATTATAAACTAACATGTGTTTTGGTACTCGCTAAATTACTTACAACCACTACGTAAAACTTTTTGTGGGGTGGGAGTAACGTAAATAAAAACAAAAAAATATTATAACACAACTTAATACAGGAGAACAACTGTTTAGTAAACTGTGCAGTGCTTATCATTACTCTTTAATTAGGTAGTATTATAATAGGCTTCTAACCATAGACTACTATTGAACGAATGAAATGAATGTAATAATTTTGCTACGTATATTTTACGCTATGGCATAAATATATGTTGCGTGATTACCATGTTAGCTAAGTAACGTAAAAATGGTCACGATCGTAAAGTTATACGTCCGAACGTAAATATATGTCCGATTAGTGTGCTAGCTGGGCAGGAAGGTGAAAAAGTCGAACTACTGGACCATCCTCCATACAGCCCTGACCTAAGTCCCAACGATTTTTTCACATTTCCCAAAATCAAGGATAAGTTGCGTGGTGGGCGCGGTGTTTCAGACACCGGCAGAAGCAGTTGAGGCTTTTAAAATGGCCATTTTGTCGACTCTTTTTCAGCGTTCAATAAGTGTTTTAACGACTGGTTTGAACGCATGGAAAAGTGCATAAAATATAAAAGAGAATACTTTGAAAAACAATAAAAATACTTAAATCAATGTTACTGCATATTTTTTTTTATTCCCGAAACTTTCAGTTTGACCCTCGTAGTGACCCTGCCTGCGTAGCCGGAGGTCCCGGGTTCGAATCCCGGTAAGGGCATTTATTTGTGTGATGAGCACAAATATGTGCTCCTGAGTCATGGATGTTTTCTATGTATTTATTTATCTATATAAGTATGTTTATCGTCGTCTAGTACCCATAGTAGTTTGCTTAGTTTGGGACTAGATCGATTTGTGTAAGATAGTATAAGAAAAAAAAAGAAAATAAAAAATCTGTTTTTTAGTATTTGTTGTTATAGCCGCAACAGAAATACATCACCTGTGAAAATTTCAACTGTCTACCTATCACGGTTCGTGAGATACAGCCTGGTGACAGACGGACAGACAGACAGATAGACAGACGGACAGCGGAATCTTAGTAATAGGGTCCCGTTTTACTCTTTGAGTACGGAACCCTAAAAACGACGACGTAATATATGGACAAGCCCACACACATGACATATTGAAACAAACCTGTTAAATGCCCCATGAAGTGACTCATTTAACTCACAAAAATATTGTTAATTAGTAGAAAAGGGTATTAATACTTGAAAATAGGTACACTTGTAGTGATCGTGTTAAATTCGTGTACGTGTTACAACGAGCAACCGCATCCTTAAATATTATTCGTGGATTTATTGGAATGAAATGAGAATAAATCATTCGTCATTCGAAAGTGTAGACGAATAAATTATTCGCGAATAAATGTTTATTCGAATAAGAATCATTCCAATAATGCCCCTTTCTGCACCCACATAAGTAACATATTTTATTTAAATAATTCTATACAGAAGACTGAGTGCTTATAAATAGGTAATCGACATTCCACGACAATTATGTCTCATGCTGAACAACTTAGTTATTATCGATCTAATGAACACAATATTTCAATAAATCTCCACCCTAGCCGAACCGTGGTAAACGCCACGTTCGTGTTTATAAATGTTTGACAATCATTGACCTATCCATAAATCCATAATAAATGAAGGCCGAAACGCATTGACAGCGGTGGCGAAGCGGCGGCGCGGCGCAGTGTGGAGGTGGTACCGGCTGTAATGTTCGATCTAATACGAATGGGTCCGCACAGAATACCGGCCGGAAAAAAAGCGTTCGGATCCTTTCATATTAGCTCGAACATTACAAGTACCGCCTCCGCGCCACCCCGCGCCGCTTCGCCACCGCTGTCAGTGCGTTTCGGCCTTGAATGCCTGCGACTCGCGACAGCACGGTCGGTAGTTGAGGCGCAAAGCAATGACGGCCTTATTCTGCAAGAGATAAGGTTCATATTAAAACTTAAGTACGAAAAAATATGAATTAATTAATAATCGTGGATATTTTTTGTTTAATTTGTTTCTTATAGTACTAATAATATGTTGACCGCATAAATCAAACACTTTCCAAGTAGTTATGTATTTTCGTTTTCCAAAAACTACCAATATTTGTGATTTTAGAAATCCGCAAAGAGAATCTGTTTAATTTTTAATAATTTATCAACACACATAATATACTATTCAGAATAATTTGTTAAATTGCAGTTATCTATAATTTCTGGTAAGATAAGCCAGAAAATGTGTAACTTACTGAACTTTCTTTATTATTGATAGTCCCGGTTGATTAATTAGATTAATTTTGATTTCTTTAACTGGAATGCAAGCGTTATATCATAATAGAGGCACTTTTACAAAGTTACATATTATGCTGCACTTATGAAATCAGAATTTGTTAAAAATTTAGATTTTTGGTTTTTTTACAATGACGCGGAACCCTAAAATGTTTAATTATTTTTATTTTAACTATAACTAACAATACTTTACATCATAGAAAAAGAAAATTACAGTTATCGAATTATGTCCGGGTTTAGCTAATTTGATTGGTCTACTATGGAAGAGCGGTGTCTCTTGACACAGGTATCTCGATACTTAAAAAGAGACACCAACCTGTATTTAGTTAAGCTATGTTAAGTTACTGAATAAACTATTTTTCATTTTCATTTTCATTTTTCATTTTCATCATATCAGCCGAACATAGGCCTCCCCCAAAGAGTGTCACAATGGTAAAACTTTCTGTTTGTTGCGAAATGGTCCCGCCTCAGCATATGCCATGCGTATGTGTGTCAGACAGAACGTATGCTCGGAAACCGATTATATTGTATTATACACGCGAAGTGTAGTACTTACTTATATAAGCCGTAGGTAAGTGCAAAATACAGTCCGCCAATTCCGCCATTCTGAATGGCCACATGCGGCCAGTAATTGCTGCTCCCGAGTTACGAGCTCCAAAGTTCAACAATAATACGACTTTAACGGGCCCTGAACCCCTGCTCTTGCCTCACAACTCGATTATCTGACAGCTAATTAGCCAAGCACACCTTAATTAGCCTTTTAGACTTCACTAACTTATTCATCGTTTAGAAGGAGTTTTTTTATTATCGCCCCTGAAGTGAAGACCGGAGAGGAAATTAATTAGCGATGTTGACGGGCTTCTTCGCGAACAGTGTCTCGATCGTGACGGGGGACAATTTAGGTAAATATTCCGGTCCTATACGTACTCTGGTTTATTCTGATAGGTACACTCTAATTTTATGGCGACGTAGGCTCAGAAAACGGTTTTTTAAAAAGTCGTAGCGCTTGTTTGGATCATAATACGGCTGACCTAAATTAAATTAGCAATATTGAGGCAATATGTATCATGTTTGAGGGAACTTAGCTATTACTTTTTATTTATTTAGATGCACAAAAAATTTAAATTAAAAAACATGATATCCGCGCTTCCGAACACGCACTTCCAACTCGCTCTCGCTTATGCTCAGTGAGTGGGAGAGAAGACCATGAGCCTTCGTCGCCTTAATCGATAAATGAACAGTAAGATGAAATGATCATTTGCTAAATTTCATTGCTCTTTAATCCATTGTAATAAGGTGAAAAACGTAGGTAAGTAGTTATATATTTCTTACTTAAGACGCTACATAGGCTGTGCATACTCATTTTAAACTTGAAATATCTCGTATAATATTTGAAATATAAGTCCAGCATTTCGACTGACGATTACTGATCTTTTGTTTAAGGTGTGACAAAGATGAAAACATGATTGAAGACAAAAACCTCGATAGAATTATTTTTTGAAGTCAGCCCTTTTTTGGCAAGTAAACCTATTTTAAAGCTCAATGAGAAGGAATATCAAATCGGAATTTGTACTAAAAGTAGCGTAATAGTCGATACTTTGGCTGACAAAGATGAAATTTCAGTTACTAGTTTGGTTAATTGGCAAAACTGTTTAATACGATTTGGCGCATACGTTTTTATGGTTGAGTTACTCCTACCTCGTTCTGTACTCTTTTCGCGCGCGCAGGAACGCTAATCGCTGTCTCAGAACTTACTACCAATTCAGTTGACGCCCATCTTTCGTGGGTGCAACCTGTGTCGCTCGTATCGGCGTTAGTGAATTGCAGAAAATGTGTAATTATTTATATTTTTGATATAGTATAGACTATTCATTGTGAAATAAATCCCTGAACTAATTTGTGCTTTATGTTATGTCTATGAATCGGAATTATTTACGTTAACTTCGGCGGCAGCGTTGATGTTGAATTGTATGGAGGCGGACTCAATTTAATTGTATCAACATTTTTTGTTGTTTCAAACAGATGTTAGGCGTTCAACCTCCAGTGTTGTCTATAAGCTCCTTGCACTCAACCGTAGTTATTTATTCATAGACAAACTGGAGTCGGGTCCTAACGGTCATATCGTTCGATATCAACTAACGTGCGATATATTTGTACAGATTGTTTGAAATTGATATTTAATGTCGAATAAAACGTCATCTCGACTGATGGTAGAATAGAGGTTAAAGCAAATTGGTTTTTTTCAGAGATGTTCCAAATTTTTATCTATCCAAATATCATAAACCCTCCATGATGCGTTCAAGAACCGCACATTATGACCACCATAAAAATAAACTGTTTTGTTAGAACAAATTTCTTATCTGTGGAAATGTTATTATTACTAAATAATAACATCGATTTCGATAATATTATTTCATTCAAAGGCTAAGCTAACAAGAGTGGCCCCCGCAAGGGATTTGGTTTTAACTTGAGGTGCAGTAGTGACAGGACCTAAGAACACTGTATGCGTAATATCAGCCTTCGATCTTCTTTTGTTTCAGACTTTTTCACGAAAATGTCAAAAAATCAAGGTAATTTTTAAACTGCTATTTTAGCTAAACCAAGCAAGCTAGAGTAACCAAATAAATTCAGAATTAGGAGCATAAAATGGGGTTCATAATGCATATTTTTACAGACATTCATATCCTTGAACTTCATTCAAAAAAAAATGTTTTTTTTTCCGCTTAATTTTTTTGCTACTTCTCGCGGAAACACAACTATCAAAAAAATTACTTAATAAGCCACAGTTGTCAACTACGTATGCATTTAAAAATATTTTGAAAAATCATGGTGCGTCATGTCAAAAAAACATTTACGAACGTATGTTTACTATATCATATCATATCAATAGAGTAGTAGTGGCAAATCAGTCTGTAGTAGGTATAACATCCTCTTTCGTTCATTATGAAATAATTAATCCCACAAAAGACATTCCATGTAAAAAAATAGGCCAAGTCTCGGAACTCTTCTTCGGTAAAAAGTGGTGAGATATTACGTAGAGCCAAGTCAGGCATACTTATTAATTTTTATTTGCTTGCTAAATAAAATTCTGCAACTTGGGAATCACACAACTTTACTGCATTTACAAATTGTTGCATACCTTAAACTATGTAAGTGTGATTGCCAAGTCACAAAACATCATTTAGCAAGCAAATAAAGATCAATACGAATGCCTGACTTGGCTCTACGAAATATCTCACCATTTTTTACTGTGGAAGAGTTCCGAGACTTGGCCTATTTTTTACATGGAATGTTTTTATGGGATCTCATTTATCTTTGTAGGTTATCAACTTTGTATGGAAATGTTATTTTACCAACCGCAAATAACGTTTGTATAGTTTTGAGGGAAGCAATTGCAAAAGTAACTTTGTAATCGCATGTATTTGTATAGGATTACAAACTTACTTATGCAGTGTGTATATCTCTGAATCGTGACGGAAACTGCAATATTTTTAGGTTTTTTATGAATGGATAGGCTAAAAACTAATTATGTTAAAAGTTTGGAGATTGTAGGTCTGCTAAAAGTACCTTAGAATTACGATGATCATTATAAGTGAGTCAGTGAGTATGTCAGTGACAAAACTAAGGATTTTTGACAGGCAATAGTTCCTAAACTAAAATTTCAAATTAAATGTTATTGAGAATATATGTAAGCCATATTATGCCCTATATGTTACTGAAAATTCAGGGTTCTGGCTTTAGTCAGTACGAAATTACAGGATGTTGAAAATGGCCTGAATAGCTTCGAGAAAAGGATAGAACGGCCGTGCCTCTTTGTTTTACTCGACGATTGACATTGATCAATATGATAGTATTGATATGATATGATATAGTAAACATACGTTCGTAAATGTTTTATTTTTGACATGACGCACCATGATTTCTCAATTTTTTTTTTAATGTATACGTAGGTGACAATTGTGGCTCATTAAGTAATTTTTTTTATAGTTGTGTCTCCGCGAGAAGTGGCAAAAAAATGAAACGAAAAAAAAAACAATTTTTTTTCATCCAAATTCAAGGATATGAATGTCTGTAAAAATATGCATTACTAACCCCATTTTATGATCCTTAATTCTGAATTTATTTAGTTACTCTCTCTTGCTTGGTTAAGCTAAAATAACAGTTTAAAAATTACCTTGATTTTTTGACATTTTCGAGAATAAGTCTGAAACAAAAGAAGATCGAAGGCTGATATTACGCATACAGTGTTCTTAGGTCCTGCCACTACTGCACCTCAAATTAAAACCAAATCCCTTGCGGGGGCCACTCTTGTTAGCTTAGCCTGCTAGACCCTTTCGAACGTCTCTGAAAAACAAAGAAATTTGATTTAACCTCTATTCTAATATCAGTCGTGATGACGTAGTTCGAAATGAATTGTCAATTTGCATACAAATTTGACAAATGCCGCACGTAAGTAGATATCGAACGATATGAATATGACAGTTGGATCCGACTCTAGTTTGTCTCTGAATTAAAAAAAAAACTACGACAGCTGCCAGAAAACGACGCCGCGATGCCGGTCATAATATGTGGCTCCTGAATGCATCATGGAGGCTTATGATATGTGGATAGATAAAATAGTGTATGTAATTAAATGTAACTGTACATAATTAGCATTAAACCCACACTCGTGTTTAATGCTCTTCATTATGTACAGTCGCATAAACTACTATAATGTCACTATTATTTCTTATAAAAATAACAAGCCGATTCCATGCCTTTGCGCTCAGCGTCCGAAAAATAGATGGATTGCGGGAACTCGGCGTCCGCGCAACGTGTTGGAACGGGGAAAGCCCCCGCGCGTTGCTCCGCCCATATCTAGGTACATAGTTATGCACGGTATCACCTTAATGGAATTTCAGTATCAATTATGGAGAACATACCTACCTAAATGACGTTAGTGTAATAAAAAAATATATACACATTAGGTACCCGTAATTTTATGAACAATCGACGCTACGCTTTCGTTGGAAGTCACCCAAGTGTTTATGTACAGCCCCCCTATTCTGTAACTTGTTTTAAGCTCACCTCAACGCTCACCCACAATTATACGTTGACACCGCGATGCGCAGTAATTAAGCGTAGGTAGAGGTCTAGTTTCGTAACGTTGATGCCACTGTAACATGGTTTTCTCGGGGTTCCTCCACACCGTCCTAATAAAATCACCAGTTACTGTTCACAACACAACCATTTATTTATCCTTTTTGCATTAATTTGCCTCGGCTAGGCGGTAGATTACACAAAGGGGTTTATGGGCTTGCTAGTGAAACGACCAATTACTATGCGCTTGCTGCTTTTGGGCTCATGGGTAAATTGAGATTTGGGCGCCGTCAAGACAAAAAGTGAACGATGGCAACCGACCTGCGAGCCGGTACCATTACCGGGGAGCCTTCCCAAGACTCGACGTCGCTGGCTATCCCGCTGAAGGATCGACGCTCTCCTACAGAGCAGAGGGGTGAGCCGCATTAACGCATAGCGAATAGCAACCCAGAGGGCTTACCGCGAACGGCATTCGAAGTTTTCCCTCTCTGTCGCACTTAGGTACGAACTCGTAAGTATGACAGAGAGGGGAAACTTCGAATGCCTTTCGCGGTAGGCCCTCAGAACTCTCGTGTCCCCGCACGCGCCGTCGCCTGTGGTGCATAAACACGGCCTTACTTATTTATTATGCACGGGCAGCATTCGTTTCTCGAATAAGCGTTTGTTACGCACAACTTTAACGCATCGCAAATTCGAGCATATTATTTATTCGAAAACCAACGTTTTTTGGAGAGAACGTTTTGGTGGAAACGTAAATTCCGGGCAAATAAATAGCTTCTTCGAAAATGCAGATAGCCTGTGAGCCGGGCCTATCTCTACCTCATCAAACATAGTACGAATAAAACATAACATAGTATGAATCGACTAGGCCACTAGTTAATAATATGGGTGATGCGATGGTAAAAACGGCGTAACATTTTCCTTATAAATCTTATGATCTATGGTAACAAGTGTAATAAACATAACATACTAGCTATACATGGAATATTGAACATCTATATATCTATCTATACATATCTATATACATCTATAGGATGGTAAGGTGGAGGCTGGTTAGTTATAGGCCTCCCGGTCCTATCTCCGTTTGGTTGCGTGTTCAGGTTGCCTTTCTTGGATCGTAAAATCAAATGCCGGTTGGATTGGAGAAAACTGTATTGTGGTGAACTGAGTGCACTATGAAAACTAAATCATAAATCAAGATAGGTACAATGTTCACAAGCGTTTTGGAACAAATCGATGTGACAAGAGAGAATAAAAATCTTGACATAAATATGTTTCTATTTTTGAATCCCTGACCAGCCAGTCATGCAACAATGTTGCCACACCACCCCCCTACGGAGAAACATAACCTCACATAAAATGAAATAGGTTAAACAGAAATAAATTGAGAAATAATTTAATCCAAAATTTTTAATCTAACGTGTCTACCAGATCTGGTGATGTATGGGGGTTTTTGAGCCACGGGTGCGGGAGCCGGCGCAGGGAGTGCAGGAGAGACTGCAGTTCCAGGTACTAGAGAGGCTGGAGGAGCAGCTGTATCCTGCTGGTCGCGTTCCAACGCAGGACTCGAGGTGATTGCGGGTAGCCCAGTGGGGGACGAGCCGTTTGGAGTCAGACAAACAGGGTCGTCGGTCATCATATGAGCTGGCTTCACGCGGTCGATGCTCACTTCCGCTTCTCGACCTCTGATAAGCAAAGTGATCGTCTTGTCCCTCTTGCGCAAGATTAGATATGGTCCTGTGTAGGAAGCTTGCAAAGAACGACGCACAGTATCATCGCGAAGAAACGCGTGGGTCGCTGTAGACAGGTCTTTGAAAGTGAAAATTGCTTTTTGATGGTGATGCGATGCCGGAACAGGTCGGAAGTGAGCCATTTTGGCACGAAGCTGGTTGACGAAGTCGGAGACGTCAGTGGGACGCTCGGATGCGACAGGAGTGACGAGCAGTTCGCCTGGAAGTCGCAGTGGTTCGCCGTATAGTAGCTCGGCCACGCAAGAGCCAATGTCCTCTTTTAATGCGGTACGAATACCGAGGAGTACCATCGAAAGTGCTCTGATCCACGAGCTGCCGTGGCACATCAGAGCAGCCTTCAATTGGCGGTGGAGACGCTCCACCATTCCGTTAGCCTGCGGATGATAGCTGGTCGTTCTGTTCCTGGTGGCACCATGCACTTGCATCAGCTTCTGGAAAAGCGATGATTCAAATTGGCGGCCCTGATCGGTGGTGACGACCGTCGGAACACCGAATCGGGCAATCCAGCCATTTGTAAAGGTTTCAGCCACTTCCTCCGCGGTCATGGTAACCATCGGCCATACCTCCGGCCAACGCGTGCTGCGATCAACGGCCGTGAGGCAGTAGTTAAAACCGTTGCAAGGAGGTAGCGGGCCAATAATGTCCAGGTGGACATGGCGCAGTCTGGCTGAAGGCGTGGTGAATTCACCTAGGGGCGTAGAGGCATGCCTTGTCACCTTGCTCCGTTGACATGGCACACAGTTTTTAGCCCATTTCTGGCAGTCTTTTCTAATGCCAGGCCATACATAGCGGTCGCTAACCAGTTTTGTAGTCGCGCGCGCACCTGGGTGACTTAGGCCGTTCAGTTTATCGAAAATACCACGACGGAATGCAGGCGTCACATACGGGCGGGGCTTACCCGTAGATGTATCGCACACGAGAGTAATGTATGTGCCCGGAATGCAGACATCTTCGAGCTTGAGAGAGGAGCTGTTGGCCCGACGAAGACTGAGAAGCTTGTCGTCAGTAGCCTGAGAGGAAGCAAGAGTGGCGTAATCCGCCTCTAATGAGATAGCTTCAACCATCGATAGAGCGTCGGCTACAACGTTGTCCTCTCCCCGAATGTACTGGATGTCAGTAGTAAACTGGCTAATAAAAGACAGCTGATTAAGTTGCGGTGGCGGTAGCTTTTCTCGACGTTGTACAAAAGCGTACAACAAAGGCGGCAGGATGCTGTGCCTCGAGAATATAGCGAAAATGTTGTACGCTTTCGTACACCGCTAAGAGCTCTCGGTAATAAGCAGGCCATTCCGACTGGCGTGGGGTCAGTTTCTTACTGAAAAACGCCAGTGGGCACCACTGGTTATTTACCTCTTGTTGCAAGCAGGCGCCAACGTGCACACTAGATGCATCCGTGAAGAGGCCTAAACGGGCGTCGTTCACAGAATGATGAAGGAGCGTAGCATCTGTAAGGCTTTGCTTGCATTTCTCAAATGCTTGATGCAGCTCGGGAGTCCATGGAAAAGGTATGTTACCCTTGCCGTTGGTAGCTACCACCACGTCAATCAAAGGGGCTTGAAATTTGGCAGCCTGAGGTATGAAACGGCGATAATAATTTAAAACGCCTAGAAATCGTCTCATACCTTTAACTGTTTCAGGAGGTTTGTACTCCAGCAACCCGGTTACGCGTTCGCGTGGAGGTTGTACTCCCTCACAATTGATGTTTTGTCCAAGAAATTTGACCTGTTCTGCACCTAGGACACATTTAGATGGGTTTATCACCACTCCGTACTCTTGCAAACGACGAAACAACCCTTGAAGATGCTCCTTATGGGAGGCTTCATCTGGCGAAAATACGAGAATGTCATCGATGTAAGGAAAACAGTAATCGAGACCCCGAGTGACCTCATCGATAAAGCGCTGGAAGGTTTGACCAGCATTTCGTAAACCGAAGGTCATAAAAGGAAATTCGAAGAGGCCAAATGGAGTCGCAATGGCTGTCTTCGGAATATCGTCCTCAAACATGGGAATCTGATGATAAGCTTTCACTAGATCGAGAGTACTAAACACTCGTGAGCCATTAAGGTTATTCGTGAAATCGTTAATGTGCCGGAGAGGGTATTTATCAGGAACAGTCCTGGCATTCAGGGCGCGATAATCGCCACATGGACGCCAGGTGGAATCCTTCTCTAATGTCATGTGTAAAGGCGAGGCCCAAGCACTTTTGGAAGGCCTTGCAGTACCACAACGAACCATGTCCTCAAATTCTTTTTGAGCTGCCACAAGTTTTTGTGGGGCCAGTCTGCGAGGTCGGCAGGAGACAGGTGGACCATCAGTGGTTGTGATATAATGCACAGTATTGTGCTTTACTATTCTAGGCAAACCTGGTGGTCGAGTGATCTCAGGAAACTCAGCTAGTACGTCTGCGTAAGTAGAATTACCAATTTGTACTGCTTTGACGCTTGGCTGTGGAGTTCCGGAGAAAGAGACAGGTACGTGTAATTTAGTTGTACCGTCAACTAGGCGCTGATGGCGACAATCAGGCAACAAGTTGTAATAACTAAGAAAATCGGAACCAATGATAGGTGACGCAACGTCAGCGATCACGAAATTCCAATGAAAGTCCCGATGTAAACCTAAATTTAGGTGCAAGGAAACGGTGCCGTATGTCTCAATTGAGCTGCCATTGGCAGCGCTCAAATTGTAATCGCTAGGTTGGTAGCGACCTCTAAGGAGAAAGCGAGGGAAACAACAGAGATCTGACCCAGTATCGACTAAGTACTGGTGTTTAGATTTCCGATCTGTAACAAAAATTCGGCGGCTGGGACTAGTACAAT
The DNA here is from genome assembly GCA_963854355.1 of Epinotia brunnichana. Classification (NCBI taxonomy): domain Eukaryota; kingdom Metazoa; phylum Arthropoda; class Insecta; order Lepidoptera; family Tortricidae; genus Epinotia; species Epinotia brunnichana. The sequence continues at coordinate 11,247,317 of OY977945.1, read as the reverse complement.
CAGTTGCCGCCTCTACTGATTGCTCGTCGCGTTTCCCTGGTCACAAGGTTTCCAGCTACACGGGGTTATACATTTGGTGGCCCTTTCATTGTATTTCTTATGGTACCAACATACCTTGGAACCATTCCTCGACGTGGAAGCACGAGAGCGCGAGCGCGAGCGATGCGACGACGCAGAGCGCTGACGCGAGCGCGAGGGCTGGATGTTAACCGCTAAGGCAGCAATTTGTTGCTCTAAACGTTCCATGCACTGTAAAAAAATGTCCTGATTAGAAGACGGACCGGCAGGAGCAAGGGTCGCACAGGAGAATACTTGCTTAGGCCCTGCGATCTCCATGACCTTGTCACCTAGTTCTGACAGCTTATCTAGGCTAAGTTCAGCCTGTGATACAAGTATAGCTTGTACTTGTTGTGGGAGTCGGCGTAGCCACAGTTGGCGCAGTATATTCTCGTCATAAAGCGCGCTGCCAGCGAGTGAGCGCAGGTGACGGAGAAACTGGGAAGGACGTCTATCTCCGAGTTCCTCCTCACTAATCAGTTGACGTACCCGCTGCTCCTCGGACATGGACAGGCGTCTAATAAGCTCTTCTTTCAGCTTGGCGTACTGCTGACCATTGACTGGAGGCCGTGTGATAATATCTTCCACTTCGCCAGCAAATTTTTGATCTAGCTGAGCAACAACGTAGTTGAACTTGGTGCTGTCAGCGGTGATACCTGCTATCTGGAACTGAGCCTCAACCTGCCCAAACCACACCGCGGGCTTATCAGGCCAAAAAGTTGGTAATTTGACAGATACTCTGCACACTTCTGTAACTGGCTGTAACTGTTGCTGAAGCGCAGCATTTTCAACTTGTAAACGTTCAACCAAAGCTCTTAATTCGTCAGCCATAGTTAATAACACACTTGTAAACAAATATGCAAAATACATGCAAATAATATATCTGGTTAGAACCGATAAGTAAAAAATATATGAATATTGTTGTGAGGGGTTAGTGGTATAGCAACGCTGATGCAACAAATACAAGTTAATATAAACGTAACACACAAATGTCAAATGTAAAACATGCACAATAATGACATAAAATTAACTAAAACTCGCAAAGCATAGCATTGAAATCGAAAATAACCGTTTCGAATGACAAATTGTCAAAGTAAAAACAACACATGCCGTTTGACACAATTTGTAAAAATAATAGTTAAAAAAACTTACCCAGGCAGGCTGGCCATAAGAAAATTAAACTATACCTAACACTTACGTATCACAAACAACTCAATTATTAATAATTATTCCATTAAAACTAAAAATGTAGTCTAAAAGTTTGTTTACATAACACCAATTGACGTTATTTGTCAGTCTTGACGTTGACAAAATAGTGACGGGCGCCGGAGAATGAAAAACCGATTTGAATGAACGCACGAAAAAGTCAAACGTAACGGTCGCGGTAGGATAGTCTATGGAAAACACTTCATGGTTTCGTAGCACAGCACTATCGAATGTTCCGTTGTTCGGCGGCACTAATTATCACTTGTCAACGGTGACGTGACACAAACGAAAAAATAAGAAAAATATGATCCGCCATTTTCACTGCAAAATTATAATTTATGACACATGATTTTCAGGTCTTCTTTGCAGCAAATTTCTCCAACTCGGCAAAAACTCGACGATCCGAACGTCGGAGGGCACCAATATAGGATGGTAAGGTGGAGGCTGGTTAGTAATAGGCCTCCCGGTCCTATCTCCGTTTGGTTGCGTGTTCAGGTTGCCTTTCTTGGATCGTAAAATCAAATGCCGGTTGGATTGGAGAAAACTGTATTGTGGTGAACTGAGTGCACTATGAAAACTAAATCATAAATCAAGATAGGTACAATGTTCACAAGCGTTTTGGAACAAATCGATGTGACAAGAGAGAATAAAAATCTTGACATAAATATGTTTCTATTTTTGAATCCCTGACCAGCCAGTCATGCAACAATGTTGCCACACATCTATATACATATAATAAAGCTGAAGAGGGTCGAAAGTCTGTACATGGAATGGATTCAAAAAAAAATTGGCTAGGGATACTTAGAATCGACAACAATTTTTAGAATTTTTGTCTGTTTATCTGTTTGTCTGTTTATCCCGACCGCGCATCACGTGAAAACGGCTGAACCGATTCATATGACATTTAGTATATAAATAGTTTGAGTCCTAGGAAAGGACATAGAATAGTTTTTATCCCAGAAATCATCCTCGAAGAGGATGAAATTGCGGGTGGAAATTTGTATGGATCTACTTAAACTACTGCACCGATTTAGATGAAGTTTGGTATATAAATAGTTTCAGTCCCGAGAAAGGACATAGGATAGGTTTGATCCCGGAAATCTTCCCCCAAGGGGATGATATGCAGGGGTGAAAATTTGGAGTTAACCCATTTTGATGAAATTTGGTTTAGAGATAGTTTAAGCCCTGGGAAAGGACATAGGATAGGTTTTATTCCGTTAATCATCCACAAAGGGGGTGAAAGGGGGGGTGGAAATTTGGGTTCAATCCAATTAGATGAAATTTGGTATAACCTACCTACCAATAACCCGCAAAAGTTCACTTGAGACATCGTTCGTATGATGTTAATACGCGCTCGAGTCTCAACTCTTGCGGGATATACCGGGCCCCACACTCTCAACAGAGCGCATAACTACTCTAGACTAGAGCTCTGGCGACCTCACTGACCACCAGGAACGCAACACCTCGTACCCAACCCAACAGAGCAAGTAGCAAAGTAAGCAAGTCGTGGCTGCGGTCTTGTATAAGGTGGAGGTACTTCCCCAGTTGCTTGCAAATATGAGCGAGATGACCTTCAGCCGTGTCCATCAATCTCATTTTTTTTTATGTAAGATAAAATCATTCGTTTTTAATTTCGGTCTGTGTACTTTAATTAATTAATTTTGTAATTGGGATTAATTTGAGGGGTGGATTAATTTATGAAATGAATATGAAAAAAAAAAACAATATCTCTAGCTTTATTCACATTAACATGTTTCTGTCAAAAAATACTTCTAAATTTATTATCTACCGCCTGAAGTGAAACTAAAATGATAATAAATTTTCAAATAGGAATTTAATTAATGGATAGTAACAACCAGTGGATTTCAACTTAAAGATTACAGGAAAACGATAAAAAACACGCGAATTCCATACGGAACCCTCTCTATACAATACAATCATATAGTTTATATTATGGCATAGTCAAATCCTGCTTAGTACAAACTATTGTGTTGTTTATTAAGTGGCTTTAAAGTTTACAAGTTTTTCCGATTCTTCCCAAAGCCTTCGAGCTAATTTAACATCCTGAGCTTTTTTGGTGACATTTGCTTCTTTGCAGTCTTCAAAATAGCGGCCACTCGTGGCGACGAGCTCTGCTGCAACGGCTAGATGAATGGTGGTTTGCGCTCCCTCCCAAGGCGTTTTGCAAAAAGGCCTCATGAAAAATAGAGACATGGTCATCAGTTTCTCATGAGCTGAAATACCTGTTGCGATGGCCCCTGGATGCAAGGCGTTAATTGTAACACCCGTTCCTTTTAACTGCCGGTCCAGTTCCACTGTCATTAAGATGTTGCACAACTTTGTAGTGGAATACACATTAAGTTTGCTATAGGTCATTTTAGTTTCTTTTTCAAAGTTAAGGTTGTTGAAATCAATGACGCCTCTCTTGTGAGCCATTGATGAAACATTTACTATGCGACTGGGCGCTGAAGACTTGAGTAGTGGGAGGAGCAGATTAGTGAGTAGAAAGGGTCCAAAATGGTTGCTCTGCATTTCGAGGAGTAGACCATCTTCGGTCTTTTCGAATTTTGATGCGAAACAGCCAGCGTTGTTCACGAGTACGTCCAGCCGTTTTTCTGTTTTGAGCATGTTGTCTGCGAATTCTCTGACTGATTTGAGAGATGCCAGGTCGAGGTGTCGGTAGAGCACGTCGGGGTTCCCCGAGGCGGCTGTGATCTGGTCCCTGGCGGCAGTGCCTCGACCCTCGTTCCTGCACGCTAGGATCACCCGCGCGCCTCTCTCCGCCAAATCCTTCGCTGTCTCAAATCCAATTCCAGCATTCCCTCCAGTAACAATTACTGTTTTCCCAACCATATGTCTGCTGTTTCTACATATTCCACAAGATAATTTAAAGTACACCCATATAATAAAAGCAAATATTAGAATGATTACTACGAGTGAAACTAAAAACATTGTAGGTAGCTCTGCTAAAAAACTGCGTTATAACATCGCGTAGGTAGTTTAACTAAACTGGTCTTAATCAGCGTTTTATCACCACACAACTTTTAATTATATTGATAGTGAAGATAACGCGTAGCTAGTTATTCGTCACGAGTAGAATCGGTCCGCTGATACTAACTACTAAACGTGAACTGTATAATAGGCTGAGCCGTTGTTGTTATCCTTGAATCAGTCATTATCGACAATGAGTATCTGTAGGTATATTTTTTATGACAAAGCAAATTGTATCTAGATATTATTATGTTCATATTGCCGACTGTCATTATTGACGAAATAAGGTTAATTTAAACATTATTTAAACAGTCGAGGTTACAGCTAGGTACGTTCTAAGTACAAGTTTCTAAGATCACTGTTAAATTTCTGAAAGTAACCTGACTCACGGGTAATTTATACTACCTATGAAAAACAACATTTTACTGATATGGGGGCACCGTAGTGCCCCCGCCAAGACGAGCCAAGCGAAGCGCAAGGGCCTGCACTACCTACCTTTTCTCGAAGCGCTTCGTCGTTTTTTTGAACCCTCATAACTTGTGTTTGGATTATAACAGATAAACAAAATTCTCGGGATATGATGTCAATAGTGAACTTATCTATACTCTTTACATATAATAAAGCTGAAGAGGGTCGGAAGTCTGTACATGGAATGGATTCGAAAAAAAATTGGCTAGGGATACTTAGAATCGACAACAGAACACAAAGTAAGCAAGTAGTAGCTGCGGTCTTGTGTAAGGTGGAGGTACTTCCCCAGTTGCTTGCTTCAAATATGAGCGAGATGATATTCACCGTGTCCATCCATCTCTAAAAAAATGATATTACTTAAAATCATGCATTTTGAAATTCGGTCTGTGTTCCTAAATTAATTATTTTGTAAATGGGATAAATTTAAGGAGGGTAAAAAAAACAATATCTCTGGCCGTCTTTATTCACATTAGTAACATGTTTCTGTCAAATAATGCTTCAAATTTTATTATCTACCATCTGAAGTGAAACTAAAATGATAAGTAGGTATACTTTTTATGATAATAATTAATAAATTATCAAAAAATCATTTAATTTATGGATAACAAAATAACAATAACAATAATAATCCAGTAACCTTGTCGCCTGAAAGTACGGGGTGGTTTCCGTCAAATCCGGTAGTTCTGATTTTTTGCAGACTTGTTTATGACCTCGAGCACCGAACGCAACTTTGTCAAAAATCGATCATAAAGCGAAAACCCTAAAGAACTCGTTTTTAATAGAACTTTTCTCGGAAACTATTAGGTCTATAGAGTTCTAGTCTCATATTGTAGCAAATCTAGACACGCGGCAGCGTGTCAAGCCAAGTTCAAGCAAAGGAACTGGCTAGCCAGCGCCAAGTGTAATATTACACGAACCACTTGGTACCACTTTTGACCGTTCTATAACTCAAAACCTCTTGAACGTAAACACATAAAACTACGTGTGTTTAATAATATCCATAAGGACATCTAGAAGCCCAAATTTCATGAAGCTAGCTCATAAGAGGTTATAAAGATATGAAGGTCAAAAAGTCGTAAATTTTAGCACTGACTGACTGACTGACATATAGTACATAAACCTAACCTACTTCCAGATGACCTAGAAGGATGAAATTTGGAATCCAGATCGATAAAATCCATACATTTTTTTATTTTTATTGTAATGTTGGAACCGTTACAAGCAGATATTTGAAACTATCCCAATATATGTATATACTTGGCCAGTTTTTATCAGAATTAAAATATATATATATATATATATATATATATATATATATATATATATATATATATATATATAGGACTAGGACAATATAGGTATGTTGAAATACTTTATAAAATGACTGATGTAATGAAAACTGGCCAAGCCAAATCGAACCTACTTTAAGATCTCACATTTTTAAATAACAGCAATTGTTATTTATAGGTATCCAATAAAGCAAAGACATAGAGTTTATTACTTGTTCATAATGTTATTTTGTTCCTATAAATACATATTTGGATTTTGCATAGAACTTGGCATTCATTTAGATCTCCATTCTTTTTGCGGCGAAGCCCACAGCCAAGCATAATTTTTGTATTGAACTTGGCTCTCCTTTTTTATATTAATGTTTTTGCTGGGATCTAGTCTACTTAAAAAACGTTTTGAGAAAGTACCTATTATCAAAAACTAATCATTTAACGTTATAATTAAAAAAATGCGGTATTTTCGATTTTTGACAAAGTTGCGTTCGGCGCTCGAGATCACAAACTTGGATGATTAATTGGGCCAACATCATAAACAAGTCTGCAAAAAATCACATCTACCGGATTTCACGCATGCTCTGGATGTATAAAGTTACTGTATTATAAGTGGATCTCAACTTTTGTTACAGGAAAACGATAAAAAACACGCGAATTCCATACGGGACTCTCTCTCCACGTGAGATCAACTCACACTTATCGGGTTTGTCTTAATATTATGTCATGCATTGTACCTACTCTTCAAAATTATTTTGAACGAGCCGGTAATAAAAAACGTACCTAGTTATATTAGTGTGTTGTTTATTTATGTCATTTATACATCATAAGTTTAAAGTTACTGTATTATAAGTGGATCTCAACTTAAAGATTACAGGAAAACAATAAAAAAACACGCGAATTCCATGCGGAACCCTCTCTGTACAATACTTACATAGTTATATTATTGCATGTTCAAATCCTGCTTAGTACGAACTATTGTGTTGTTTATTTAAGTGGCTTTTAAGTTTACAAGTTTTTCCGATTCTTCCCAAAGCCTTCGGGCCAATTTAACATCCTGAGCATCTTTGGTGACATTTGCTTCTATGCAGTCTTTAAAATAACCGCCACTCGTGGCGACGACCTCTGCTGCCACGGCTAGATGAATGGTGGTTTGCGCTCCCTCCCAAGGCGTTTTGCAAAATGGCTTCATGAAAAATAGAATCATGGTAAACAGTTTATCATGAGCTGAAATTCCTGTTGCGATGACCCCTGGATGCAAGGCGTTAATTGTAACACCCGTTCCTTTTAACTGCCGGTCCAGTTCCACTGTCATTAAGATGTTGCACAGCTTTGTAGTGAAATACACATTAAGTTTGCTATAGGTCTTTTTAGTTTCTTTTTCAAAGTTAAGGTTGTTGAAATCAATGACGCCTCCCTTGTGAGCCATTGATGAAACATTTACTATGCGACTCGGCGCTGAAGACTTGAGTAGTGGGAGGAGCAGATTAGTCAGTAGAAAGGGTCCAAAATGGTTGCTCTGCATTTCGAGGAGTAGACCATCTTCGGTCTTTTCGAATTTTGATGCGTAACAGCCTGCGTTGTTCACGAGTACGTCCAGCCGCTTTTCTGTTTTGAGTATGTTGTCTGCGAATTCTCTGACTGATTTGAGAGATGCCAGGTCGAGGTGTCGGTAGTGCACGTTGGGGTTCCCGGTGGCGGCTGTGATCTGGTCCCTGGCGGCAGTGCCTCGACCCTCGTTCCTGCACGCTATAATCACCCGCGCGCCTCTCTCCGCCAAATCCTTCGCTGTCTCCAATCCAATTCCAGCATTCCCTCCAGTAACAATAACTGTTTTCCCAACCAAATGTCTGCTGCTTCTACATATTCCACAAGATAATTTACAGTACACCCATATAATAAAAGCAAATATTAGAGTGATTACGAGTGAAACTAAAAACATTATATTAAGGTAATACCTCTGCTAAAAAACTGCGTTAAAACACCGCGTAAGTAGTTTTACTTTACTAAATAAACTGACTTCAATCAGCGTTTTATCACCACAAAACTATGAATTATATTGATAGTGAATATAACGCGCAGTTATATAAGTTTGTCGTCGCGCGTGGAATCGGTCCGCCGATACTAAATACTAAACGTTTATACGATGGTAATAGGCTGAGTAGTTGTCATCTTAGAGTCAGTCAATAACTCAAGGCTAGTAGGTACTTTTAGTGCCGATGACGTAGAAATGACGTAATTTTGCACACAGGATGATGTGATCAATGAAATAAGTTTAGCTCGGAAAGGCCTTTTTGTATGTTTGTTAACTATTGAGAAAATCGCTTTTTATCCACATGTGAAGAAAGTAGACGTAGAACGTTAAAAGTAGGTACTATGACGTAGAACGTTAAATGTTTATTTTTGTTTTTTGTAGGTATATTTTATGACATATTTTTGTTTGACTTTTTTTTTCATTTTTTATTTTGTTTTATTTTTTTTAACTTTTTTACTTTTTTTAAACTTTATTTTACTTTTTTTACTTTTTTTTTTTACTTTTTTTACCCTTTTTCTTATTTTCCTCGCTGTAGTGAGGTGAAAAGATTTGTGTTATACACGGGTGAAAAGTTATATTACGTAGAACGTCGTGTGTTGAAACACTCGCTACGCTCAGGATTCTATTTTTGAACCACTCGCTTCGCTCGTGGTCAATCATAGAGTCCTTTCGCTAGCTCGTGTTTCAAATCAACACTCGCAGGTAAAATACAACTTTCCCCCCTTGTATAACAAATAACTATTAATTTAGCTTGTTACCGAACCTCCTACAACGAAAAATCGTAACAATATAAATAAATACGACATAACGTAAATAAGACATTGAATAGCCACTTTCTATACAGTTATAATATAAGTAAAAATAAATATTACATACAATTGTGAAAATACAATAATTAAACAATTACAACGACAACTTATTGTTCATCTGAATGACAATGTCAGTCAAAGATCATTGTTGTTTAATTAAAGTGCCAATATTGTTTAATTAAAGAGTTTGATAAGTCGTAACTGTTTACGAAAATACTATTAGAAATCATTCCACGTGTTGTTTGACGTCATCGGCACGAATATACTGTATACGATTATGATGATACTTATATGAATACTTAGACGAATTTTCCTTTACTATTAATAGTTGAACTAAAACCTTTTTATTAGTTTGATCTAGCCATTACGTTGTGTCAAGTTTGATAAATCTAATGATTAAATCCTCTGCGCTTAAAATTATTAAAACTATACATGTGAGTAACAGGTCCTGTCAATGTCATCATTGCTATTTCTTGTATACGTTTTTTTTCTTTTTTTAACTCGTTTTCCAAAATTCCAAGAGGTCAATTCTCATAGTGGACGTATCTGTAGGCCATGTAGTGGAAATGACATTAATTATGACGGAATGTGTCTGACACTCGGTTGTTAAAGCAGATACTGATAACTTATACTGAGCAAGCAAAAACAGATCTTAAGGTGGTCAACCTTTTCATTCCGTGACTGTACAAGTTTCTAAAATCACTGTTAAATCTCCGAAAGTGTCCCGACTCACGGGTAATTTATAAGTACCTACCATGAGAAACAACCTTTTACTGATAATTATTTTACTATATAGTTAACTACGTATTTTATACAAAACTGACAACTTTTTTGATTATAATATGGAACATGGATTATAGATAATATTATTATGGTATTTACTAGAAAACTTTTACGGTTGTTATCTTCAAAGTGCCTGTCATATTGATAATAGCAATTTGCTTTATCTATGTAGACATTGACACAAATTAGGTAGGATATCTCTCTACACTACACTACCACTATTACACCTACACCTACAATCCACAGGTAGGTACAGGTACTATGTGGTATTCTGTATTATGTGGAATGAATCTTTCGGATAGGATCCGTCCACATTGATACGTGGGCAGAGCCGCGGGGACCACTAGTCACTGAGATAAAAATGTTTAATAAAATCGGCATCCTTTAGCCAACAGTACCTACTTTGTTTATTGGTATCGTATACGAATTCTTCTTATTTAAGAGCTCTTGTCGGTGGAGTAATTTCCAACTTGTTCTACATTCTGCCTTTCTTTTTATTTCTCTATACGAGGAAGCGTTTATTTTCTCTTTTATTTGCTCCATGTAAGATATCCTCGGCCTTCCCCTTTTTCTTTTCCCTTCTATTTTTCCCTCTATTATTGTTTTCATCCAGTCGTCGTGGCGTAACATGTATCCTAACATTTTTCCTCTCCTGTTTTCAATGATTTCTATCAGATTTGTTTTTTCATTGACTAAATCCAGAACCTCCTCATTAGTTTTCTTTTTCTTTTCCATCCGGATACGAATGCTTACCCAATTTTATTTCTATCGGAGCAATTGATAGGTATCGAGTGAAAAAACTGAACATCCCTTTACAAGTAGGTACAACCATTGTGTGTAAGTTAAGAGTGCTCTTCAAAAAAGCGCTCGCTCAGAATTCGGTATTTTGACACGCGTAGTGCGTTTGTGTGTGTAAATACTACTACCACCCACACAAACGTACCTAACCCCCACATGCACAGCGAGATCGCACCAGCCGCGGGTGCCGTCCCTTTCTAGCTATATGTAAGTGCGATCGGGATAGAACTAACCGCGGAGCTTGCCGATGCAAATAGCTGTATAGCGCACCGTTGGAATTCACTCCGTGACCGATATTGATACTTGCACTAAAAAGTGTTCTAGAACATCATGTTAGCGAAGTTAGATAACTTGAATAAAGTAAGTATTTGATTTTTGAGCACAAGTTTTCTATTTGTATTAAAATACTATGATAAGACAAAGTATATTTAGTTTCGTTTTTTTAGTATAAAATAAACGAACGAGTTTTAAAGTTGTCAGTAATAAGAATAATAATTTGTTTTACGGATATTAATAGTTTGCATATTATCTGAGTCTTATTTATATGTAGTAATGTAATGAAATTATACCAGTAGACCCACTACTAGGAAATTACTGGGTACTTACGTATTCATTTCTTGAAGAAATTTTTTTTTGTTATGTACAGAAAAAAAAAACGGCCCTTTATAGAAATTGCTATGTCCGTTTCTTACCAAAGGAACTGAAAATTATAAATTATACAAACACAGCTTTTTATCTAGAATACAATTAATTAATGCGTGATTTTATTCAAAAGCCTAAAACCTCAGATGATAAAAAGGAATAGATATGAAACGGGGGCTTGGCGCGTGTCGGTGCGACATGGCCAAATGGGCATGTCACTGCCCACCGCATGTTAGTCGCAATTTGCCGTGAATCTGAAATGTTTTTCTACGTTTACTCAAAATGCCGAATTGTAGCGTGGTTACATGCAAAAATAGGAATGAAACTAAAACCTACATGAATGGTGGAGTCACGCACCACATGTGAGTATTAGTATTTTCACTTAAGTCAGTAAAAACTAATATTTTAATAAATAAACGCAACGCCGCATCATTTCTCGGGATCGAACTAACATATCGAACGAAAAAGCATATTTTTGTTCTATGCGTTGTACATTGAACGTTCAATACAGTAAACCACGGCACAATGTATTAAACCACTATGGATATGGACGATGCTTGAATTTTTTAGTGGTACGGCCGCTGCTTGGCGTCGCAAACTAGAGCGGTGCCAAAGTGCAGTTACAATTTACGCGTAATCGATAAAATAGAAGGACGATATCATACTAGTTATTTTATTTCGACTACTTTCGCTGTTTTATTTTATTTAATTACTTGTTTTGGTTGGGTGCCTATCTTAAAGGTAACTAATAACATACTAATAAGATTAAAAGGCACAAAATGTTTACGGTACCTACTAATAAGATTTTCACTAAGTTGCAGTATGAACGGTAAATAGACATATTAAAATTGTATATACAAGTATATAATTTAGTTGCAAATGGCTTCAGAACAACTTAAAATGTGATATTATTACCAATAATTTATTTTAAATGAGTATTTTTTACTTTCATTTGAAATGTGATAATTGAAGAAGAAATCTCGGTTTCTTATTACAGTTTTCCAAAGAATTCGAGTAGGTACTAAAAAAATGGATAGATTCTACTGGCAGAGGTCCTAACTGGTTTCCTGTACAGAGAAGAGTTAATGTGTAACATTTTCAAGAAAAATGTTTCCAACCACTTAATAAGAGCCGTACACTTTTCGAATATTTGACACCTCGCTTGCTTGAAACCTTGGTGTAAAATGTATGGTAACACATCTTCGCACATCTTTGGTGGATACTCGCCCTTAGCCTTAAATCTCGTAATATGAGTAATGGACATATTATTTCGCGCCAAAATGCGAGTCGGATCGGCCTGGTACCTACAGGTCAAAAATATCGATGTGACCAGAGTTTTAAATGTATGTGAACACGAACTTATAAAAAGCCGTTTATGTTACTCTGTAGGTATTCGTCAATATTTTTTACTTTTGCGATTTATGGTAAGTTAACAACCCGTGTTATTTAAACTTGTAGCTAAAAGTTTAAATACCACCACATAAACTTACCATGTTGTTGAAGTTGTTACCCATCAATATCATAACATAATATTAATTTTAATTTCAATGTCGATAAAACATAATTTTAACGTTTGTCGCCCCCCTAGTGTAGTGCGTTTAAGCCAATCACAGCCCTTGTTTGCATGTTGCCGTAGACTCACTGGCAACGCCCGAGTCTTTGTTTTTACACGGTTCAATGTGTGTGCCTGTGGGCGCTGCGGTGGGAGAAAACTGGGGACATCGGTTTTGGTTGAAATTAAGCAGTACGGCACTTCTCCCTTTTTTTATGTTCTGAGCCTAAAACCAACTCTCATCATCAATCACTTATTAGGATTCCGTACTCAAAGAGTAAAACGGGACCCTATTACTAAGACTCCGCTGTCCGTCTGTCTGTCTGAATGCCTGTCTGTCCTTCTGTCACCAGGCTGTATCTCATGAACCGTGATAGATAGAGATTTTCACAGATGATGTATTTCTGTTGTCGCTATTTATAACAAAAAATACTAAAAAACAGAATACATCTTTTTATTTTTATTTTAGTTTTTATTTGTTTCTTTTTCTTTTACAATCTTACACAAATCGACCTTGCCCCAAACTAAGCAAAGCTTGTACTGTGGGTACTAGACGACGATAAACATACTTATATAGATAAATAAATACTTAAATACATAGAAAACATCCATGACTCAGGAACAAATATTTGTGGTCATCACACAAATAAATGCCCATACCGGGATTCGAACCCGGGACCTCCAGCTTCGTAGGCAGAGTCACTACCAAGTTACTAACTAGGCTACAGGGGGCTCCTATACAACAAACGTGATTTTAGATATATATATTTTGCCGTTTTTAGATATTGATAATGGTACGGAACCCTTCGTGCGCGAGTCCGACTCGCACTTGGCCGGTTTTTTTAACATTTATTTCGAAATAAAGAGTGATACTCGGAAATGTCGAAGGGAAGGTCAATCGTCGAATCCGACTCGGCTGGGCAGCATTCGGGAAGCTACGGCACATCTTTTCGTCCAATATTCCGCAGTGTCTCAAGACGAGAGTCTTTGACCAGTGTGTGTTGCCAGTGATGACATATGGCACGAAAACGTGGTCGCTTACTATAGGCCTCATAAGAAGGCTCAAAGTCACTCAAAGGGCAATGGAGAGGGCTATGCTGGGAGTTTCTCTGCGCGATCGCATCACAAATGAGGCTATCCGCAGCAGAACCAAGGTAACCGATATATCCCTCCGAATTGCTAAACTTAAGTGGCAGTGGGCGGGGCACATTGCACGTAGAACCGATGGCCGTTGGGGCGGAAAGGTTCTGGAGTGGCAACCACGTACCGGAAGGCGCAGCGTGGGTAGGCCCCCCCCCCCGCAAGGTGGACTGATGACCTGGTAAAGGTCGCGGGAATCCGCTGGATGCGGGTGGCGCAGGAACGGCCATTGTGGCACTCTTTGGGGGAGGCCTATGTCCAGCAGTGGACGTCTTTCGGCTGATATGATGATGATGATGATGATGACTCGGAAATGTAATAAAACCACGTAAAAATCTCCCTTTCCAGTGTAAACCCCCGGTGTGTGTTATTATTATATATAAACGAAAATAATAACTAAATGCAAGGTTGGATCGTGCTGTACTTAACAAACGCCATATAAGCTTGTTTTTTAAAAAGTTTTTTATTCATCTTGTTATTTTCAATAACCCTGCATATTATGTCGCTGGTTCGTGGGTACTTGTACAGACAAATCACACAAACCCAAACAAGATAGGTCTATCTATTTTAGTTTAGGAGTTCCAAGTGTTTACCAAGACAAAACAGATGAGCCCAAACTAGATGGGTTTATCTAGTTTAGTTTAGGAGTTCCATGACCACCTTATAGCTCCATCATCAGACTCTGGAAATCATCCAGCACCAAAGTCTTGCCGTGCCATGACCAAATAAATGAGCCCAAATTCGATGGCTTTATCTTGTTGAGTTTAGGAGTTGCTATGGCCACCTTCCGACTCCATCATCAGACCAGCTCTATGATATTATGTCACCGAAGATACGCAATTGTACCTAATTTGAAGATTTCACCCAAACTCCCATACATACATACATACTAACAAGGTGGACTGATAGTAACAAGTAAATAAATTAAATCTATCAAGTATCACGATCACTCGTACAATAATAATTGACTATAGAACGCGTAGTTTAGACAAAAGGATCCAACCCACAAGACATCACCATTGAAATGTATGACTTTTGTTCTAGGTAGAAGGTTCAATTTTAAATGTTACGTATCCGGTGGGTTTGAGCCTTTTCGCTACACTACGTCATATATGGCAGCTATGCAATTCATAACTTGTCTCGATTAGCCTCACGAATGTATCCCCAGTATAGTTTGACCCCGAGGTTGGTAACAACTATGCCTAGTCGGAGATCAAAATAATATTATTTTATCTGAAGAGTGGCCGGTTAGCTTCGTGAATAGCCACAAATAAACACACTACACGTCTGTCTCGGAGGGCTATTCAGCCGGTACTGAGATATATTCCCGCGCGACGGTAAATTTATACTAGTTTTGAATAATTATTTATAAATATAAATT
This sequence comes from Epinotia brunnichana, assembly GCA_963854355.1. Taxonomy (NCBI): domain Eukaryota; kingdom Metazoa; phylum Arthropoda; class Insecta; order Lepidoptera; family Tortricidae; genus Epinotia; species Epinotia brunnichana. The sequence continues at coordinate 11,232,175 of OY977945.1, read as the reverse complement.
TTGACAAAAGTTATATTTTTTGGACTGGATCTTGTTGGTACAAGCATGAACTTTAATGTTGTGTAAGATTCAATACAAAAATTATTCAACAATAATGAGAAAATCCTTGAGTTTTCAGTACAATTTTGTTGACAAATATGGTGTAATTGAGAACAGTTTACATATATATACGTGCAGAATAAGGAAAATTCGAGGCGGCTAGGCGCAATGGCAACATATTACGCTAGTGAAAATAGAAAAAAACAAGTAGGTTCTCATATAACATCGTGGAGTATTAGGGGCTCAAACTTATGACTCTGCGCTCTCTTCAGAAAACTACTGTCGGTAATCGGGTATTTTCGGTTAAAGTATTCAGTTTTTCGTAAATTGGAGGCGGCTAGGACCAATATGAGGAGTTTACCTATGCAAATAAGTAATCAGGATCTAGAAAAAGCTCTCCGTTTCTTAGAATTACAACGTCAAAAATCCGTCATTCTCGCTTATTCCTGACCAAAAAACGAGCGCCCTCTTAATACATTTAATAATACTAGTGGCTCTGCGAGCTATAAAACTCGCGAGGGTGTATTTTTTCGTTTAGTTTTTTTTTCCATAAGTGTATCGAGGAGATGTGTATTTGGGGGAGGCCTATGTCCAGCAGTGGACGTCTTTCGGCTGATATGATGATGATGATGATGATCTATAAAATTAACGAACCTGCTTACAAACTTTCACGCGAATCGGTTGAGAAATGCAACCTGTAGAGGAGTACAGCGGGACAGCATCAGGACATACGAAAGGATTTCCGGCCAAGCTGAAGCAGAGAAATTCGTTCACTTCGCTCGCTCGAGGACAAGACTTGTAAAAATGACTAACCCCCTGGGCACGACTTTGGTCTTAAGCGACCTGCGACCAGCGTTTTATCTGTTCATTGCGCGTGATCCCAACTAACCACAGTGCGTTGCGCGTCTCGACCGCGCAATCAACATATAAGACGCTGGTCGCAGGTCGCTAATGACCAAAGTCGTGGCCAAGGCGTTACATTTTATACGCCAGCTAACCCCGGTTATGTCTTTAACATGTCATAAGTCTCTGAATTTAAAAGTTCCTCTTAATATATTGTCATGTAACTACGAACCGGAAAACGGTCCAACAGATAGGTTGAAATGTAACATAGGACTGCATAAAACTTTTCGTATATTCGAGAGTTAGACGTTCGACTCGGCTCTTCCCATTTTTCAACATTTTGCTGCCGCTGAGTATATTTGTAACTTCTGCTGATATTTCATACTTGTGAGTTTGAATATAGAGACGAGATTCTGTCATCGACGTGATTTATAATTTAATTTTTATATCGTCGTCTAGTACAGTCGCCATCACATACATCGGAGCAAACAATCACGTCACAAACATCGGAACACACCTCTATTTTCAAGGCATTAGGGTGCATGTGCCGATATTTTTGAACACCTCTAGTGTACCTATGTATGTGATGGCGACTGTACCTACCCATAAGCCCATAACACAAGCCTTATTGTGATTGCTATGGGGCTAGTTCGATTTGTGTAAGATTGTCCCATACTCAGCGCCGGATCTAGAATTTTTCCGAGGCGGGGCAATAACTATAAAATGCCGCCCCCGCCTGCATATATTTTTTATATATATTTTTTTCCTTTATAATTATCATAATTTCTTGACCATCTGATGCCCACTGATAGACATAGGCCTAACGTAACGGAAAGAACGCTACAACGACCGGTCTAGCGTTGCTTCTGTCTGTGTTAAGCCTATGTTTTTTTACGAATATGTATTGTAAGACGTAATATATACAGTGTGAGTCTTTATAATGTGCACATAGCGAAATGGGAGAAACTACGCCCAATATTATGGTCGCAAAAAATTTTTTTTGGCTATTTTGTTATTTTTTATGATTTTTTTAGTTTTTTATTTTGCAATTCCATACCATTGTAGATAAAACGTTACTGCTCCTAAACTACACCGCCTATCGACATGAAACAAAAACAAAAATGATCATTAATAACAGGCTAAGGCACTAAAATAATATTTGTCGAAAAAAATCACGCTCCCAATTTATTATTACGAGGTTTTTCATAAAGTTATGACTGAGATACAACTTTTGTTGTCAAAATATGTTTGTATTCAATAGATCTATCATAATCTACCACTTTTACAAGTGACCGTTCACCTAAAAAAAAACCGGTCAAGTACGAGTCTGACTCGCGCACCGAGGGTTCCGTACAAACTTTCATACACCATACCCGTCATGTCAGGACCCCATTCAATCTTGAACATTCTTAAACAGCTCATAGTAGAAGTTACCGTTGCAAAACGCCTTCTGCATTTTGGTACTAACAACTTACAAGTCTTACAACCTACATAGTAGGAAGGTATGTTTATCAGCGATAGCTTTTTATCACGCGTACCGATTTCGATTATTAATTTTTATTTGAAAGAACTAACGAAACGATAAACTTTAACGATGATCTGCCCCCGTAGCATGGATTATGCCTTATCACGCGATAAGTGATAGGATAGAGCTGCCGTCCCTGGCTGACACCGTTCGATAGAATGAGACGACGCGCTTATCCTATCACTTATCGCGTGATAACGCCATCCATGCTACGGGGCCTGATAGGAATTTGAAGATATAAAATGTCATACAAAAGTAATGAATTTGAAGTGAATGACAAATTTAATTAAACAATTATTTTTGATAAATAAAAAAAATAAGCTAGATAGAGATATCGTTTTTAGAAAGTGCAACTCAAGCCCTTTCATATGATACCACATTTGATATTTTTACTAGACTTTCATTTTTGAACCCCCCGTCATTTAAACAAAAAATAAAAATGTATATTATTATTTTCATTTTCCATACACGTGTACACCCTTTTATCAGTTGTTCCAAATTTAAAATTGAGATATTTAACGTTGTGACAGACGGACGGACAGACGGACAGAGTCGTAAGGGTTACTTTTTTACCTTTTTGGTACGGAACCCTAATAACATTTTTACCCAATGCCCATTATTCACATTTTTTATCGGCCGCCATAGTTTCCCTTTAAATTATTTTAGTAAAAGTAACGAAATGAAAACCAGCGAGCATTATTTTTGGTAAGTTCAATTGAAATACATTTAGTCGTAGATCCACAAGATTAAATAACTGAATAATTTTTAAATTCATCAATAAATTACCGAGAAATTGCTTATTAAAGTTTAATTATTTTTACGTGGATCTTATTAAAGTATATACCTATTAACTTAAAAAGCACAAGATTTTTTTTTTAATATTTACCTAGTAGGAGTATATAATTCGTGAGGGATCGGTGAGTTGTTTTTTGACACAAACACTTTTTTTATTTTATACTTTTGTAGATCGACAATAACTAAGTAAATTGAATGTAAAAAACAAAACACGGCCGCAGAGAGATATCGACGAAGGAGTTCTGTTACCAAATATAACTTCATCCCTTTCGCATGCAGGCTAACCGTCCTTAAATGTCAACTTTCTCTAGAGACGCCATAAATTAAAACAATAGTCTCCCAAAACAATAGCGAATAGCCCAGAATCTGGGCTCCAGATGTGCTATCGCCGCGCCCCGCAGTCCGAGCGAGCGGTTTATCCCGTCCCGTCTCCTTGGCTGATATTCTTTTAGAGCTCATGCGCATCATCACCTCACTCGTGTTCAAAGTTGCGTTGATGATGAGTGATGGCGTGATGAGACGTGTATTCGTCTGCCGAAGATCGAATTTGCCGCCCTCTGAATTTGGCGCCCGGGGCATGGGCCCCGGCTTGCCCCCCCCTAGATCCGGCGCTGCGGCCATACTATACTTCGATTTTTTTAGCATTAGAAAGACCTTTACAGAAGTAAGTGTAAGGTTTTTTATAGAACACGTTTTACGATACCTGCCGTAAATGCGGCGGAATAAGTGGAAAACTATGAAAACATTTTTTAAAGCATTTTGCATTATTATTAGACGATAGCAAAATGTGTAATTTGCATTTACTTAAAAGGATTATTTAATTATTAGCATTGATATGTTATTTGTGTTATTTTTTATGTAACGCAAAAAAATTGCATGATAAAAAACCCAGAGAAGCAGAGGTTTCAAACAACCGGAACGTTTTAAACGCATAAATTGCGACTAAATTGAAGAGATCGTGTCCCACATCAATAAGAGTTTAGCGTTTTGACATTTGCAATCGGTCGGATAAAATGTCCGCCATTACATTGTTCATGTTTGTTTTTACACGTCACTCTCATCTCGTATGTCATGCGAATGCAAGTGCGATACTTTGTCATTATCCCAGAATCTTGTTGTTTTGAGTTTTTAAGTTTCATTGGTTTCCGTTAAAGTTATTTGTTATTGTTGTTGTTATTATCTTTCGTTGATAGTGCGGTTCACCGCCGATGGATCTATCCGAAGCCGGGCCCGAGTGGTACACAATAATTGAATATTTTATTATTAACTTCTGAAGAAACAGGTTTACGACACCTGCTTCTTTGTTTATCGAATTTTCAATGCTAAAAAATCGAAGTATAGTAATATTTATTTATTATTGCATAAATTATTATAATTGTTTACTGCGAGTAGGTAACTCGTAATAGTCGTGATGCCTGACGTTTATGTATGACACTGTTATATCTAGTCCCATAGCATATATTTAGTAATAAATGTAATAATACGTTACATACTACTACTTTTCTCTTATTCATTCAGTCTCAGTTATTCAACCGTGTTAACTAGAATGTATTCTTCTGCCCCTACTTATCTCACAAACATAAATGTCAAAGTGACAGATAAAGGCAATAGTAGTTGTATTACTAGGGAGCAAAATGATATATTGTAACGAGGGTAACTGATTGAATCCAGAACGAAGGGAAGGATTTCAGAATAGAATCCCGAGCGTAGCGAGGGATTCTAACGTGGAATCCTGAGCGTAGTGAAGGATTCAAGCAACGTCGCCCGAGATATAAATAATTTTGCGCCCGCGTAATACACTCTTCTTTTCACTCCTTCCATGATAATTTAAAATACGATAATTTTTACCTAAGAACAAGGTTGAATATAGATAGGTTTTCAAAAGAAAATTGTTGACGTTTGTTGCTTCCATTTAAAAAAAATCCGGTGTTAACGTATAATTTTCAGTTGAACTGGATGAATTCATCATCTTAAATTGAATATATTAGTATAGGAAATGCTATTTTATGTGCTAGTCATTAGGTGTGACCACACTGAACGCATGCTCACACGATTAACGTAACGGTAACAGAAAGGCCTCCACACACCGGTCGCGTGCGTGGAGAGGTATTATTCTTATATTCTCTTTGATTTTATCTATCTTGTGCTTGGTGGTAGTGTCATGAAAAAAAATTGCAGTTCCTTCGAGTAGAATGTATGTACCAGTGATTATCTTCTAAATCCCTTAAAGTGTAAATGTAGCAATTCTTGTAAGATGTTAATATATTTAAAAGTATTTTTAAGGCGCTATAGGTTCAGCGAAGTGAAGCGAACATAGTTTTTGAAACAATATAATGCGTCTGTTTATAATAATATGGTTTCAAAAAAATACGAATAGTAATCTTGAGGCTTTTCTGCAGGGAAATCAGTGATTCGAAACACGATTAAGCAATTTTCGCTCGATAGAAAAAAATCACGAACATAAGTCTAAAACATATTAAAATTCACTTAAAACATTCGTAGCAAATTATGCACAATAGCTAAACATATTAACATTGGTTCTAAAAATCGGCAATATCATGTTTGAGGGAACTTAGTGACTCCTGAGGATCCACTTAAACTTAATTAACGGTTGTATCTCCGACACAACCCGCTTCTTTTTTTTTATATGTACCTTTCTGGATAATCTGATAATAGCTTTTTGAATTATAATAGTAGTTTATGTGACTGTACATAATGAAGGGTATTAAACACGAGTGTGGGTACAGTTACATACACTACTTTTAACTTTATTTATCCACATATCATAAGAATTATGACCGGCATCGCGGCGTTGTTTTCTGGCAGCTGTCATTAGTTGTTTTTTTTAATTTAGAGACAAACTAGAGTCGTCCCCAACTATCATATCGTTCGATATCTTACTTACGTGCGACATTTGTCAAATTTATATGCAAATTGACATTTCATTTCGAAATAAACGGCATCTCGACTGATATTACAATAGAGGCACAGAATAAGTAATAGTACAAGTACAGAAGGCACACTCCTTTGATCTTTACAAAAACCGCTTTTTTTCTTAGGAAAAACACTATGATTTATGGCCCTCTGACGTCGTCGACTCCAGCGCAAGCCAAACGGAACGTTAAGGCTGTGTACGAACGGTGAAAATAAATTGGCTCACTTGCCGCGTCGCCGATAGTGAGGGCTGTCAACGACTAAAAATGAAATAATAATGTTTTGCCCATTTATTTGTTGCATTCAATATAGAGAGATACACATTTATATTCTACACATACAATATTTATATTCTATACATACATTATTTATTTCATTATTTATAAAATAATAAATCTCACAATTTGGACGAATTGAATACACCAAGACCGCCAGGCCACCTTTTATTGGCTTTGCTGCAACCCACAGTGATGCAAAATCTTGTTGCTTTATTTTTAAACATTTTAATTATGTTTAATTAAATTAAATAATGCAACGAATGCGTTACGTTACCATGCAACGTAATGAATAGAAAAATAGGGATAGTACGGCGGTACGTAGTTGTTGTTTTAGTAAGTAGGTATACTTTACTATACTAAAATTTAAATTCACATAGGTAGGTGTATCAGCAAACAATCAATTAAAATTTACCTGCATACTTAAACATAATAAAAATTGTTCTGGGTATTACTTGATCCCACTTCATTCATACAGTGTTATATATGGAAGTAGATACACCTATAATATCTCTTTTATTATTATTCAGTAACTATTTATTATCTATTAAGTTCATTTTCTTACCTTTCGGCATCTTTCGGGCGTGCCGGGAGATAGAAAAATGCGAGATTCGAATTTTTATTATTGTTCTTGCAACCCGCTGCAATACAATATTTTTTAGGTTTCTTTTTATTAATTTCAACAGTAATTCAACAACACACAAACAGACGAATGCGGTGGCACGTTCACTTCCGATATAATATTTACGTAAGCTTGTGCGCGCGAAGTAGGTCGCGTGCGCGTCCGATCCCATGCACGGCGTGGCAGCCACTGAATAGGGCCCTGCCAGGGGGCAACCGGCATGTACTTGTAGCGATAAACGCAAATCGCGATTGAGCCGCGCCTGATAGAGGTCAAATCAAATTTCTTTGTTTTTCAGAGATGTTCGAAATTTGAATGAAATAATAGTATCGAAATCGATGTTATTATTTAGCAATAATAACATTTTCACAGATAAAAAATTTGTTCTAACATAACAGCCTATTTTTATGGTGGTCATAATGTGCGGTTCTTGAACGCATCATGGAGGGTTTATGATATTTGGAATTGGATAGATAAAACATTTTATATTATTATTGTTCTATTTGTATGGAAAGTTCACGCTATCGTTATTCTTTAACCCATAAGGACCATAAGATACCTAAATAACTTTACTATGAAACGAATCTCAGAACCAAGATTTCGAGTTTAAAATTATTTACCTTCGGCTGGTTCCGGGTTCCGGCGAGTGTTTACAGAGTCAACCGAGCCTCGAGCTAGCGCTTTTGGGCATTGCATTGCATTGCACCATTTCTTCGAGGGCGAGGGAATCCGATATTGCGTGAAGTAGAGCGTTCTCTGAGCATTGTGCACTTTTATACGCCATTGTCAGTGAGCGATGCCACTTCGGCTCGCCCCGGTATCGTATTCTTTAGAAACACTCACTTAGCCCGGGCTTGAATTGTGATCCGCTACCGTGATTTGAGAATAGATTAACTAGGTGCTTATTGAGGTAGTTGTATGGTTGTTCAACTGTTTGTATATTTTTAAAATTCGACGCAAATGAGAACACGTTATCAGTTTAACAAATTTGTGTATATTTGTGGCAGCGTAGGTGGCTACCAAACAGATGGACCGATTAGAGTTTGGTATTTTAGTCGAAAGGCTTGTCTACTGAGATGGTTGTGCCATGTTTATTTTTTAAATACGGAACTTTAATAACGTTCGGGAAGAATTAGGATATTTTTTGCCCGGCCTATCCGCATCGCCCCCATTCATACTTAAGTTACCTTTGAAACGTGCATGTGATATTTTGGATTGTTCCTTTGTGACAAATTGCAAGATGTTTCCTGAAAGATTTCTTTGTGGTTTATGGCCTGGTCTAATTTACCCCTACTTTTGGGATTGCATTCAAATTCAAGTCTACTGTCATAAAAAGGTATACCTACATGTGAAAAAAAGTCACGTCTCTGTTGTTGAGAAAGTATTTTACGTCATACCTGACCATAAAGTAGGAATTACCGCACGCTATGCGTGCGGAAAACCCCACTTCCTGGCCAGATAGAGACGTAAAATGGTGTACTCACCACGGGCGGTAATAAAGAAAGCCTCAGAGCGCATATTTATCGCCCTTGCCTTCGGCTCGGGCGTCAAATAGCTGCGATCTGAGACATTCTTTGTTTAACCGCCCTAGGTAAGTAATGTACTATTGTTGTACAGTCACCTGCATTGTATTGATACCTGCAACAACAAAGCGCACACAAATATCTGTCACGTACGACTGTATCAGGTACAGTCAGCAGCAGAAGTAGCTAAGCGGGCCTGGTGTTCAAAGTTACCTGCACACGACTTTATCTCCACTTATAATAAATCTCTAAATTAAAAAAAGAATCAGCCAGTTTGAAACTAAGCTTTCTGTGGTACGAATGTTCTCAGCATCCCATGGACGGAAAAATATGAAACATTTTATATAGGTACATTATTATTCCAGCTGCAACTTAGGATAGTTTTTATCCGACTGCGACACTTAATTTATTTTCCGTAATATACGACTTCATTTAATTTTTCATTTATTATTCTTAAAGTATATCGCCGCCACATCTGTCAGCTAAAAGAAACGTCAAAATCACAGTAATAAGAAATACTACGGACAAAATGGCGGAATTGCTTTGCCTTTCTTTCGCCTATTAATAATTTTAATCCCGTCTACGATATACATTGACGAGACACATAGGTACCAAAAGCAAATATAAAATTAATCGATTTTAATATGCGAACTTATATGCGCAAATGTCGAATTAAGGCGTAATTTCTACAAATGTAACAACAAATTCGAACAATATAAACTTGGTTTTTTTTAATGGCACGCGCGCGCGCTCTTTGCGTATTCAGCCAAACCACGAAAACTGAAACTCGAAGTTCGTATATCTGAGGGCATACGAAGTTTTCCCTCTCTGTCGCACTTATGTACGAACTTGTAAGTATGACAGAGAGGGGAAACTTCGAATGCCTTTCGCGGTAGGCCCTCTGCATTCCTGTCATTTGTTAGTGCGATAGAGATATAGATACCCGAATATTTTCGAATTCCGAAGTTCGTGGTTTAAAAGAAAATACGGATGTCGGATAGATCTAAATTAATATTTTATGTGTGAATATGGTTAAAATTATTTGGAAATACTATTGTTGTTATTGTTTTAGTATATTTGACTAGCTTTAAGTTTAATATTGTACGTCCGAAATGGGCAAGCTGTTGGACTTTAGTTTACCCAAAACAACTAAATGTACACAGTTCTGACAATAAAGAAATCTTATTTTATCTTATCTTATCGAAAATAGGGATGTAGACACTAAACAAAATAATCATAATGTTGTATTATCTCGAAAAAAAAACAACGCAAGAGGCTATATAGGTAATCACTAAGTTATAAGTGTATAAAGTTTTAAGAGGGGGTTTGTTGCGTCTCTTTTCCGCAAAACGCACCTTTATAATGAAACGATTGTTTTTTACTATGACGCTCGAGGATCGTGACGTCACGGTCCCTGATCGTTTTCTCACTCTAACAAGCGACATTAAAACGGTTGTAGCTTCGTAATTTTTTGAGATATTTGAATGAGTTTTTCGTTTCTTCTTTCTTTTGAAGTGAGTCTACAGCTACACCTCTATTTGGAAGACAAGCGTACTAATAATCCATACTTCCATACTAATATTATAAATGCGAAAGTGTGTCTGTCTGTTACCTCTTCACGCCTAAACCGCTGAACCGATTTAGATGAAATGAGCCCCGGGGAAGGACAAAGGGTAGTTTTTATATCTGGGGGGCTGAAATTGGGGGTGGAAATTTGTATGGAGCTACTTAAACCGCTGCACCGATTTAGATGAAATTTGGTATATAAATAATTTGAGTCCCGGGGAAGGACATATAATAGGTTTTATATCGGAAATCATCCCCTAAGGGGTTGAAAGGGGGGGGGGAGGTGTGAAAATTTGGATGTAATCTATTTTAATGAAATTTGGTGTAGATATAGGTTAAGTCCTGGGAAAGGACATGGGATAGTTTTTACCCCAGAAATCATCCCCTAAGGGGGTGAAATTAGGGGTGAAAATTCGGATGGAACCCATTTTAATACAATTTGGTATAGAGATAGCTTGAGTCCTGGGAAAGGACATAGGATAGTTGTAATTCCGGAAATCACTCCCTAAGGGGGTGAAATGGGGGGTGAAAATTTGGATGAATCCCGTTTAGATGAAATTTGGTATAAAGGTCGTTTGAGTCCCGAAGAATGACATTGGATAGTTTTTATCCCGAAAATCATATCGTAAGGGTATGAAATAGGGGGTGAGAGTTTGGATAAAATCCATGTACCTAGATGAAATTTGGTATAGAGATAATTTGAGACCCTTCAAAGGATATAGAATAGTTTTTGCCTCGGAAATCATCCCTTAAGATGGTAGAAGTTTGTTTGCATTATATTTTCTAAGTATTAAGTTCTACGCGGATGAAGTCGCGGGCAACAGCTAGTTCTTAATAAATTAAGAGCGTAGGTCATTTTGAACACCCGGCCCACTTAGCTACTGCTGCTGCTGACTGTACTACGACCGTTAGGAGGTGTCAGATATGTATGACCGTTTTGTCATGTCTTTTATTAATGCTGCTGACTGTATTACTGGGAATATTCAAACGTATAGTTTGCCTCAAGGTATTTATAATTATCTAAACTTTATAATAAGTACCAAAACACAAATGTTTTGTAGGTAGGTATCTAAATTGCAATCACTTTAGTTAAAAGATCAATATTAGCTTAAGGGGTTTTTACATTTGACATTATCCTAAATTAAGCACTAACGAGAGGAACGCCGCAATACGTTAGATATGTATGGAGATAATAATATATTCATCTCATTCCAACGTATTGCGGCGTTCCTCTCGTTAGTGCCTAATTTAGGATACCTATATATTTAGGATTCGCTTCAACTTGTTATTTTTTATAGGTAACTACCTACCTACCTACCTACTTAGTTATCAACAAAGCGTGTGATATCTAAAATATATGGAAAGAACTCGAGGTCTCTTGAAAGGGTTGTGATTTACACTTTTTAACCCCCGACGGAAAAAGAGGGGTGTTACAAGTTTGACGTGTCTGTGTGTATGTGTCTGTCTGTGGCATCGTAGCTCCTAAACGAATAAACCGATTCAAATGCGGTTTATTTTATCCAAAAGCTGGCGTGATCAAGATGGCTCTTAGCTACGTTTCAACAAAATCGGTTCAGCCGTTTTTGAGATATTGAACTTTGAAATTACAATGTCGGGGGTTTTTCAACTTTTCTAATTTGTAGTTATTTACTTATTAGAGGTCGCAGCAAGCATTTGAGGTTGTCTAAATTGGTCTCATGACGATTGGGACTGTTTTTTTGGTAATTCAGTTTCGCTATTATTTGGGGCTGGTACTTATTATCTGTCCGTCCATCTTTTTCTTAGAATCTTGAAATTTTGATGTCATTCGTTTCCTTTATTTATTCTAATCATGCTGGTTTTCGCGAGGATACTGGGTAGGTAGGTACTCTGGCTAGGAGTAGGTAGGTATAGGTAAGTACTTACAGTTGGAGATGGATGTTGAAGTATAGACCGCATATAGTAGTGACCGCATATATTCAACAGCAACAGTTTCCGTAAAATATTGGAACGTGTGCGGTCGCTCTGAACTACTGACGAACATGCGTACATTCGAATGGGTTTCTCAAGCTCCACTAAAATATCATCATATCACTAAAATTTAATTACAATATATTAAAGAACCGGTCAAGTACGAGTCTGACTCGCGCTCCGAGGGTTCCGTACACATTTTCATACACCATACCCATCATTTCAGGACCCCATTAATTCTTGAACAATCTTAAACAGCTCATATTTAGTAGAAGTTACCGTTGCAAAGAGCCTTCTGCAGTTTGGTGCTAACAACTTACAACCTAGTATGTTTGTTTATCAGCGATAGCTTTTTATCACGCGTACCGATTTCGATTATTTATTTTTTATTTGAAAGTAAGGACTTTAACGATAATCTGATAGGAATTTGAAAATATAACATACAAAAGTAAGTAAATTACAAATTTAATTAAGAAATTATTTTTGACAATAAAAAAAAATAAGCTAGATCAAGATATCGTTTTATTTTTCCTGTATTATTTATGTTACTCTTAATCATATGTAATTATTTCAGAATGTTCGCTTTGTAAACTTCGGAGATAAGGGGGAATGGTATTTTTTTCTACATTTTCCTTAATTAATCAAAATTTAACTACTGTAGAAGAAAAATAAAAACGGTGTTAGAAAGTGCAACTCAAGCCCCTTCATATGATACCCCACTTGATCTATGTACTAGACTTTGATTTTTTTAATCCCCCTCATATTCGTCATTTAAACAGAAAATAAAAATGTATATTTAATTTTTTAATTGTTCATACACGTGTCTTAACCATTTTAACAGTTGTTCCAAATTTCATAATGATAGCTTAAGTAGTTCCTGATATATTTATCGTTGTGACAGACGGACGGACGGACAGACGGACAGAGTCGCACCACAAGGGTTCCTTTTTTACCTTTTTGGTACGGAACCCTAAAAAATATATATTTTAACGACAATGTACTGCGAGAGAGCCACAATTCCATTCGCGATACGGCAAAGTCTGGCTACGTTTCACACCCGTGTACTCATACCATATTAATATTATTTCAAAATCTGTAACGCCATCGTCAATGGGCTACAAAGGAGTAGACATACCAATGTAGATACACAAACTTGCGTAAATACAAATACACGCCTATTCAAAATTTTGTGACTAGGTACAGTCGCCATCACATACATCGGAGCAAACAAGCACGTCACAAACATCGGAACACACTCTACTTTCAAGGCATGTGCCGATATTTTTGAACACTGTACTCGAAAGACAATACATTTCACACCCGTGTGTATAGTTGTTATTTTCTAAGCCGTCCGTTCTGCAGTGCGGCGTTCTTTAGTGCGGAACAACTATACCTACCATCAGAACATGTTAACTCTCACAACTGAAGTATTTCAAAATCTGTCACGATAATTAGGCTGCAGGGAATGGCAAATTGCACATAGAACCGATGGCCGTTGGGGCGGATAGGTTCTCAAGTGGCGACCACGTATCGGAAGGCGCAGCGTGGGCAGGCCCCCCACAACGTGGACTGATGACCTGGTGAAGGTCGCGGGAGTCCGCTGGATGCTGGTGGCGCAGGATCGGGTGTTATGGCATCTCCCGGTCTATTACTAGATCTTCCCTTTTGAGGCAGTGAGCGGGCGAATATTCAGCGTTTTTAAGGCGTTTTTTTTCGTCATTGTCGTCTCCAGGAAATACTACTAAAAGAGACGAATATCAGAGTCCACTATTAATGAAGACGTAAGCCAATACCGGTGCCGAGTCTTTCTTGATTTAAGTTTCCGCGGTATGTTTTACCTCTGCTGAAATAATCTTGAGCCGACAACGACTTTAGAACCGAGCGGTTCAAAACGCTCGGAGATTGGCCCGAGCAATCAATCCGTGACAACCTGACTAGTCTATGAGATTTAATTTACACCTAGTACCTTGTCAGTTTTGATGATACGACTTTGTAATTATTTCTTAATATCTGATAGAGTTGTCCGAAGTTTTTATTGCAAAGATTGATACAATATTTTATTTAATAATTTCTCACTCTCGACTACCTATAAGTATTAATAGTTTTGGGCATATAATTTTGACGCGTAATTAATATTTACGTCATACCTGGCCATAAAGTAGGAATTACCGCACGCTATGCGTGCGGAAAACCCCACTTCCTGGCCATATAGAGACGTAAAATGTTGTACTCACCACGGGCGGTAATAAAGAAAGCCTCATAGCGCATATTTATCGCCCTTGCCTTCGGCTCGGGCGTCAAATACCTGCGATCTGAGACATTCTTTGTTTAACCGCCCTAGGTAAGTAATGTACTATTGTCTACCCAGGTAGCTCAAGAAAATTAGCTGAAAATGTGGCAAAATTAATGGAGAACTTTTATCTATCAGGATATGTAGGTTATAGAGAAAAGTTAAATTTTATCTACTCTCCCCTCCCCTCCGGGGCGAGCTTCACCCCCCCGCGCCATTGAAAGTGTCCCCGAGCGCGGTATTTTCCATTTTAAAAGAAAACCGTACACGATAAATAAAAAGTGTGTAAGAACGAAATAATCATTGATACATCTTACTATAAACCTTCCATACATACAAAAGCGATATCGCTTATAGTTTCAGCGCAATCTGCCACCAAAGACAAAAGTTTTCAATAATTTTTGTATTTTTTCAGCTGTATGCTTAGTTTTCTCAAAAACTTCACACTTTATGGCCAAAATATGTATTACTGAAGTAAATAATAGAATATGCTCTTTTTAAAAAGGCATAATTTATTTCTAAACTCTTTCATTTACCGTTTCTTTTTCTTTTTTTTAATTTATATCATTCGGCCATTCAGCGAACTATAAATATTCGTACTGGTTAAAAGGTGTTACTTTAAAAATCATAAACTTTTATAGGTTTTCCTGCAATCTATAGGTAACGAACTATTTTCTGTATTTTTTCCAAATTTTTAGGTCCTGTACTATAGGAGATAAGGGGGGGGGGGGGAGGAAATAGTCAATTTTCACCTATTTCCTTAAATAACTTTAAAAGTGTTTATCTTAAAATTAAGAAAAAAATATTTTTGAGATCTTTTAGATGATATGTCACACGATATTGTTCAAAACTTTTTATTTCTAATTTATCGCACCCCCCTCCAAAAGTGGCAACCATGTTTAAAGTTAGTCAGATTGCGCTGAAACTATAAGCTATATCGCTTTTGTACGTATTAAAGGTTTATAGTAAATTTATCAAGGATTATTTCGTTTTTAAGCACTTTTTATTTACCATTTACGGTTTTCTTTTAAAACGGAAAATACCGCGCTCGGGGACACTTTCATGGGCGCGGGGGGGCGAAGCTCGCCCCGGAGGGGAGGAGAGAGTAGATAAAATTTAACTTTGCTCTATAATCTACATATCCTAATAGATAAAAGTTCTCCATTAATTTTGCCAAATTTTCCATACATTTGAATCTAGTTTTCATGAACTAAGGACCACGATAAGTACGATCTCGTACGATGACATTGACAAACAATCATAAAATTGTTGCTCGTGTAGGAATTTACTTTGAACCAAGTTTTAAATTAAATCCCGCTATTCTGTACGAGCTTTACAATATTTTTGTGCAGTTTGGTGATACCGATAATGTACATCCTGTATAGGAATAGGACAGTGTAAAACGGCTCTACAATAATGATTTCGATTGCTGTCAAGATGACAGAACTATACATTATTTCACTTCAAAATAATTTTGGCACAAAATTTCTATACTCAATATTATAATTACTATATTGCAATGGAAAAACCAGTTGTATCCCTCCACAATTCATTTTTCTGGAACTGCCTAACGCTGAAAGAAGACTGTCCATTTCTTTCGAGCACCAGTCCGACGTTGTATTATTTTGGAGTCGGTTTATTAGGACTTTATGCTACATTTTTGTTCATAGTACTAATTGACTTGAAGTTTTACTGGCGTATAGACGAAATGCAGCGGCATATTGATTTTTACATAAACATGATAACGAAGAAAGTGAAGCTTGTGCAGAGGGATCAGGGCCGGTTAGTGAACACACAGGAGCGGACCGAGAAACAACTGCAGCGCAGTCTCCAAGGCGTGAGGATGCTAGAGGAAGTCCGGGGCGCGCTCGCCGCTGACGATCTGCGACAAGTCAACCAACTCATTCAGCTCGCCGAAAAAACAATGAACGACGCGAACCAGCGCAACGACTTTCCGATACGTGTAAAAGAAAACCCTGTTGATCAACATCAACCCAATTTAAAAGTTCAATAAATGTTTATTACTTATTAGACTACGGGAACAGAACTGATCATAAAACAACGCTGGCAGGTGGAACCCCTCGGGCGTATCCGCTTGCAGCTACCAGACAATTCGATGGAAAGATATACGGACTGCGGCGCCCCGTCAGGTAATACTCAAATTATAGGATGTCCTGATGTAAATAGCTTGGAAAAGATTTTGTTCTGTTTTCTATTGAAAGTCGTAAAAATATACCGGAAAGAAAAGTTGTACAGCATTTCATTTCATTCATTCACATGTCCCAAAATATAGCTTCATAACATAACTAACAGTCCCAATACCTATAAATAAACCCTTTGAATATGCACGTCGTTCGTGCCACAGTCTACATATATTCGCTCGTCATGCCCATTGCCCAATACTGTCATCGTTTCATGTGTATGAGAAATTTAGCTGGTTACAAAATTACCTCTCGCAGTTGTTATCATTATCATTTATTTTAAGACAGCAAATCTATATCTCCAACTCCAATAAACACGTTAGTAAAAATTTATTCGTTGGTTATCATTTTATGCTACGGGGACCGCTCCCGTCCCGCTCGAAACTGAAGATAACAAAATTATATCAAGCTCGTACATAGTTGCTATCTTTTTCCCCTGGACGGCAGCGCATGGTTAAAACAATTTCAGATAGCTGAATCTGAATAGTTGTATTAAATGTTCGCGCAAAACTCAGAATTGGCCCCTAGACACCGTCGCCATTTAAACAACGAACGCGAACGGCCCCACTATTTTCCCGGTAAAAAAGAACACACGTATAGCATTGTCTCTTATCTATACGCCTTTTTGGATTGTAGAGCGGGTATCTTGTACGGGTGAAGTATGCATGAACTTAAAACGAATCTGTGACAGGAAGAGGCTCTAGTTAAAGTTAAGCAATTAAGAGCAGAGTAAGCGGTGAGATTGCATCGGAACTTCTTGTTTTCCGTTCCTAAAACTATCTTCATTACAGTAGGTCTGTGTATCGTGGCCGGACAGTGTTTTGCCACATGTATCTGCATAATCGTTGTGTTTACATTTACTTTGTAGAACTTAGAGAGCCTCCAACTCCATTGCAAACACTGTACAAACGATAGATAACTTTCGTATTTAGGGAGAATCATAATTAATAAATCACAACTCATTTGAGGAACGATTGTTAGATATTACTAACGTATCGGATTAAGAAGGTAGTTTTATTATTAAATCTAGTTATTGTCACTGAATAAAAAATTGTACTGTTATTCGTCATCAGTAAATGTAACTCCGACCAATCAAACCAATAGGGAACATTACTGCAATGTTCTGCCGCCACGCCGCCAGAGGCAGCACTACCACTAATAGTAAACCAGTATAGGAATATAGGAATTCACACACACATGCACAATTGATTGTCAAATGAGTGACAAGGATGCTTGCATAGACAATACCGCAAGTGGGAACGAGATACAATTTCAACGCTGCTAGTGTCGCCACCTACGAAGAGTTTTGCGTAATGTTCCCTATTCAAACCATTCAATTGGTCTCAAACCAATGTTTGAAAGCTGGAAAATTCAAATCATGTCATCCCGCTCGTGCTCTCTCGTTTGTTCCTAGCGCGATACCTTGGAGGTGCGAGAGAGCAAGCATTGGCCCTTTGTCTAGCTGGCTTCATTATATGTCCAGTCTATAATGTCCTTTTTCTCAAATATGCAATGAGATACTGATGTTAGGTTAAGGACATATCGGTTGCAGGCTATTATCTGGCGTCAGTTCAGTCCATCAGTATTAAGAGAGAATGATAGTGTAACCGTTGTGAATGACAGAGACAGACAGATCATACTGATGCACTGAACTGACGCCAGAATTAGCGTGTAACCGAAGCCTTATAATGCGAAGTATCACGTTTCAGTTGCGGCGAGACAAGGGGCCCATAATGAAATTTCATATAAAGTTGCCTGCAAAGTGATCGTCTTTTGTTTCATCTTCAATTGGTGCCACAACATCATAGGCCAAGCAAATTTGATCCAAAAAAAAACGTTTTGAGGAATTAATTCCCATAAAGCTGGAAATTGTTTTGATGCCTTAATTTTGTCCTAGATGCATGTAATCCGAGTTTGCACCGTCCCAGGAGGTGTGCATAACTTTTAGAAGCTTTTTTGCTTTTTTTTAAATTTTTTGCATGTGCACTTAAACAGTAGGTACGACGGACGGAAAATTTATTCTACTTATTCAATATTAGAGAAGGTCAATGTATATATAATGTGTATATAATGAGAAATTTTATTTTCTACATTTTTTATTCTATGGGTTTGTCAGCAGGTATATTTTTTTACAAAGATATGTCGGTCTAGAAAAGTCGCAAAATGGAAGTTTGCACCTAAACCAGAGGGCCTACCGCGAAAGGCATTCGAAATTTCCCCTCTCTGTCATACTTACAAGTTCGTCTGTAAGTGCGACAGAGAGGGAAAACTTCGAATGCCGTTCGCGGTAGGCCCTCAGTGAACGATAATAATTATCTAGAAGTCTAACTAGCGCCGAAAAGTGGCCCCACAAAAAGGATGCACTTATAGGCGGGGATTAAAAAGGATGCCTGGCGGCCGTTCAGTTCGAACATGGCCACCGTGTCAAACTGTTAAATAAACCAAACGTTCGGTTTCAATAAATATGCATTGTTGTGCCGTAAAATGGTGTGTGTGAGTCGTTCGGACAAGCACAACAAAAAAGATGGAATCACTTTTCACAAGTTAATACAGCGATAAACATATTATTTTGATTTTTTTGTTATGATCACATTTTGTATAGGGATGGTATTATGCCAACAGACATCATTACTTTTTTTAATAAGTTGGTTTCTATTTTAACCATTGAATATCTTATGAATATTTTGTAGTTTTTATAGATGCCTTTCTAACTATAAAATGAAAAAAAATGTTTTTACATTTCCAGCACATCCAATTAGAAACGAAATATGGAATGAAGCAGTGCGTTTGAAACGACACGATTCGAAATGGCACGCCAAAAAAGGGATGTTCTTTGTTCTTTACATTTCATCTTGCATTCATTGCAAATAAATGTTTTGGTTTCAAAGATGTGACTCATGCATTTAAATACGATTCTTGCAGCCATCAAATACTAATATTAAAAGCGCAATAGAACAGTTTTTAGTGATTCAGCTGCACTACATTGCTAAAAACGATTCCTTGATTTAGTCATCAACAGGCATCGGAGTTTATATCGCACGATAAGACGTTAGCGAGCAATGGAGTCGACATTAGCAAAAAAATTCAACTCGAATTCATACTCATACTCATTAATTTAATTCTAAAATGCCTTTATAGCGATCGTGATTAAAAATCGGATTCAAATTAACCATAACATTATTTTTCTATTAGTTTACAAACTGATAGACAGCTTTAACTATTTTAATATACAACTATACAAAGGTACTCTGATACACAAACTACATCGCTGCGACAGACCTAATGTCATGTACTGACCGTTTATTAAATTGAATAGTATGTACCATGTTACTGACGATTCCAAACGTGTCAATTATTCACAAGTGGATAAGTATTTGATCATCAGAAAATATGGAAAAAGTCACAGTCGCACCACTCGTAAATTGTATTGCTAATGTTGACTCCATAGCTCGCTAACGTAGCTTGCGATAAAAACTCCGATGCTTGGTCATCAAGACAAAAGTTAAATAAAGTAACTTTATTTAGAGGAACTTGAGATTTAGGTCTCATTACTAATCTCGGTACCGAATTTTTTTTCGTAAATAAACGAAGACTTACTTATGTTGTAATTGGAAATGTTTGCGTATCTCTGCTCACCCACCGTGTGGCCTACTTGTATTATATTGTAAATAAAAATAAATATTTTGTTATTTTCCCTCGCGACTCAGCCCTACTTCTTAAAAATAAAAATATCTCGCGAACGTTATCATAAATAAGTTGCTCCTTGTTGCATGTAACCATTCAACAATTATCCGTTTTCGTTGTCACTGTCACATGGCTGTCGTCCGACGTGACGCGCGACGGCTAATCACAGCAATGTATTCCTAAATTGACCAATCGCATCCATTTGTGTTTGGTAATTGAAAATAGGCTGACATTTTGGGTAGCCTGTGATTGGATACGTAGTTGACTATGCGCATACCTGGTTTTGGGTACGAGTTTGGGTAGAAAAAAGAGCAAAACTTTATGCACATGTGGGCGGCGGACCTTTAAGTTCGTTTTATTTATCTAAATTCATGTTTTATTTTCATGAGCTAACCTCATGAAAATAATAATGGAAATAATTGATAATTTTAATAGCTAATTGTTTAAAAATAATAAAATTACATGTGTTATATGAATTATAAACTTAGAATTATATTTAAATATCATTTAATGTAATTTACCAGTAATATTAGTATAAAATTATTTTGTTAGAAGCTAAATTCACTTTGAGTGACGTCACTTGTTTTGCTCGAACAACGGATGGTGTGATGGAAGGAGTGGGGTGGTTTGTAACTTGGTATTTAAGAGCGCAGCGCACCAGAACTGGATTCATTTTGCAATATAAATTTGTGAACGTTGTTACTCTGCCCTAATTATTAATAAAAGTGATTTGTGTGTAAATATCGTTTACATTATACCTCTCAAATGGATTCCCATGATAGTGGTGGTGACACAACGCCGACAGCAGCGGTGGGATCGCAATCCCCTATACTCGGTGCCTCTAGAAAGACCGAACATCGGCCCGAGCCTACTTTTTCCATGGAGCAAGTTATGAATTTGTTAATGAGCGTAACAAAAGAAGCAGCTTCAAGTGTAGTTACGGCCGCAATCAGTGCCAATCCTATGCCTCGTGATCGCAGCAGCTGAATGATTTTAAAGAAGTTTGTGTTAGTGAAAATTTGAGTGCACAGAAAACGAATGCCCCTCGGCATACACAGCAAGATTAATGGCTTCGCTTATGTCGAGATGGTCTGAGCTGTCTACAAAACAACTAGCCATAGTGACTCTGACTATTATGTCACATGCTGCCAAATCCACGTGCTCATAAATTCGGTGAGATCAAACCATTTTTTTATTGTTTTTGCTATGATGAAACTAGATTTTAACAATAGTGTTTTTCCTACATTTATCTTTAAAAGATATCGTAAATTCCTGTTAACTTAATTGTGGTACGTTAGTGTAGTCATTTGGTTTTGATAGCTTTGTGAAAATCTAACTACTTGCGCATCATTTAGTTAAATTGGGTTAATTTCATCCTTATACTTAACAATTTTATGACAAGTAGGTACTTTGAAAACGTATAGGGGTTGACAATATTTTCTACGCGTTTAAAATTAATGTTTCAGTGCGGGCTACAGTACTCTTGACAGCGAACGCCTCGTCCAGTCAGCATTGCAGACTCGAGAACGTGCAGCATCGGCGGTTCTCGGATGTCGGACTATCAGAGGACAAGTTTAGTGCTGACGCTAGCTGCGGATACTGCTGGCAACTACTGTATTGGAGCAACGGAAATAAAAGGACAGGTTTCGTTCCAATTGATTTTATGCAAAATAGGAACCAACAAACGATAATTAGTGTTTCAATCATTATTGACGAGAAGCTTATTGCTTTTTTTTTCATGTTGTAGTTAGACCACGGCATTGGTGTAATTTACTAAATAAACATCAACTTTAATTTCAAATTGAATTCAAGACAAATTAGTTTACTCTTGAAGAATATCTTGATGTAATTGTAGAAGTCATGGTCTGTATGATAAAACTTTTTACAGGATGAAATCTGGTACCTACTTCGTCGCAGTGGAGATTTCGTGCTATTCGTGGTCAACATCAGCGAGCAGGCTGGCGGCTTGGCAGTGGGCGAGAAAGTGACAGAATACCCTCTCCCTGGCTACAATGTGCATCGTGGCAACGCACTATGCGTACATTCTATCCGGTGAGTAGTTCTCATTTCATTGGAATTATTGATCAGAGCGCTCACATGCTATAGCAGCTATGTAGTAAAAGGTAGTAAGACTAGTAAGGTTATCAAAGGAAATTCAACAAACGTTTTAATGTAAATAATCAAGTCACCAGTGTAGTTGTGGGTGTCTTTGGCTCAGACTGCAATGTCATTCGTAGACGCAGAAAATACCGGGCATAGATTTCCTGTTGCTGTGTGGCCACAACTGTGAGTGGCGTGCGTTTGGTTTGAAGGTGTGAGTAGTCGCCGAAATCGCTGGATAGAAGCGATATGATGTTTTGTGATATGGATACCGGAAGCAAGTAGTCCACACGTTGTTGAAAATTGTTCGGTAGTGACAACAAAATAAAAACCGGCCAAGTGCGAGTCGGACTCGCGCACGAAGGGTTCCGTACCATTATCAATAAAAATATTTATTTTATTTTGTTTTTAGTATTTGTTGTTATAGCGGCAACAGAAATACATAATCTGTGAAAATTTCAGCTGGAACTATCACGGTATCAGTGAGATACAGCCTGGTGACAGACAGACGGACGGACGGACGGATGGACAGCGAAGTCTTAGTAATAGGGTCCCGTTTTACTCTTTGAGTACGGAACCCTATAAAAAAGCATTGCATAGCCAAGCTACTACTGTGTTATCACTGTGTTGCGAATACATTTTTGATTATTGATTCCAAGTAAATGATACTGTGTTAAGTTACGTGAACCCTTGAGTTTCCTTTGAAATGAAAGAACTTTATAAAATCAGAGTTTAATTTAAGAAGAGTTTAGATCGATCTCTCAATGGCCCACTGTCCATAAATGTAAGCTCGTGATTTTATTAAACGGTTTGATTTAACCGAAGTACTTACATCAAGTTGAATGGAATTTGGAGTAACAGAAGTACTAAGTAGCCATAGATAGATACACTTTTTAGAAAGTTTGAACTCGAAGCGTACTTATAAATAGGCGCATGACAGATTGAGGACTTGATTGCTCTTGCATTTAGCTAACTTAAGCTTTGAAACTGAATGTAAAGTAATGCAATGATCCCAATTTAGTCACATACCTGTCATTTGTCACAAAGTATAGTACGTTTTATTTGAATTAAATGATGATTTTGAAGAATGACGTTTCACTTAGGGTAACATCAGGAGTGACCGAACGATGTACTGTGCTGTTTTCTCATTGTTCCAGGGTATACACACGAGGACGTGTGCGCGCAGGGTACCTGGCATAGGGGTTCCCCCAGGGCGAGACTCTCCCATTGCACTCCGGTTGGGTTGACCCTTACGATTATCCCTAATGTGGATAACTCAGATGCGTACATAGATTTGTTGGTTGGTGTTATTGGCCACCAGATTAATAATAGATCAAAGTAAAAACATGACTTCTTTAGATTTCAAAAAGTTTTGTCAAGATTTCGGTATAGAACATCACGTTGTAGCAAAAGGCGTTAGCAGGGCTAATGGTCAGGTAGAGCGTATTATGAAAATAATTAAGGACAATATGTCAGTGGTGGAGCTTGATAAGCCGTGGCATTCTCCCATGCAAGAATTACAATTGGCAATTAATTGCAGTGTCTCGAAAAGCACTGGTAAAAGTCCATTAGAACTGTTACTGGGTAAAAAATGCTCACCACCCGCTATCAGGCTCCTCCAAGTTGACGATGATGAGCCTGTAGAGGATCTTATTTCTGTAAGGAACGCATGTAAAAAAAAGGATGGACAAGCGATCTTTTCAAGATAAAATAAGATTTGATGTGGTTAAAGCACTGATCAAACCTTTCAAAGTGGGTGATTTTGTTTTGATACGGCGTCATGAAAGACATACGACTAAATTGGGTGCTAAATTTGAAGGTCCAATGGAAATATTAGAAATATTACCCAATGACCGTTATAAGTTAAAACATGTAAACTTTCGAGGGAGTTCTGAAAAGATCGCAAGTCATGATTTTTTAAGACCTGCCCCTGCTGGACAGCTTGATCCATTCCAAAGCTATGATGATGATCCAACCGTGTGGGCGGACAGTGAGATGATAAACAGTTCTCAAAATGAGGACTGTTCAGAGTCTGAGACACGATAGCAAAATAACATAAGTTATAAATCCTGACTGTGATTAGCATGCAAATTACATGTCGTAACTTAAGACTATATTTATATGTAACTTTGTTTCACCCATCCACAACTCCTTCCTTACAACGCTGGCTGGCCACCACGCGTTTCCTTTTCCCGGTCTTGAAGGCTAGATCTCTGTGTAGTAGAGTGATGCCTGTGTTGGCTAGATCCCAGGATGGGTGATGCCTGTGTTGGCTAGATCCCAGGATGGGTGATGCCTGTGTTGGCTAGATCCCAGGATGGGTGATGCCTGTGTTGGCTAGATCCCAGGATGGGTGATGCCTGATGTCGGTTAGCTAGATCCCAAGGTGGGTGATGCTGATTTGAGGTTATGTTGTAATTTACAGTTTGTAGTAATAGTAGTTAATATTTGGTGTACTTTAGTAGTATGTATTTAAACCTGTAGTGAAATTGTATGTGAATCAGCGCAGAGAGCGCGCTGGAACAGAATGGCCGTGTGGGCGGCGGACCTTTAAGTTCGTTTTATTTATCTAAATTCATGTTTTATTTTCATGAGCTAACCTCATGAAAATAATAATGGAAATAATTGATAATTTTAATAGCTAATTGTTTAAAAATAATAAAATTACATGTGTTATATGAATTATAAACTTAGAATTATATTTAAATATCATTTAATGTAATTTACCAGTAATATTAGTATAAAATTATTTTGTTAGAAGCTAAATTCACTTTGAGTGACGTCACTTGTTTTGCTCGAACAACGGATGGTGTGATGGAAGGAGTGGGGTGGTTTGTAACTTGGTATTTAAGAGCGCAGCGCACCAGAACTGGATTCATTTTGCAATATAAATTTGTGAACGTTGTTACTCTGCCCTAATTATTAATAAAAGTGATTTGTGTGTAAATATCGTTTACATTATACCTCTCAAATGGATTCCCATGATAGTGGTGGTGACACAACGCCGACACACACCTCCTGGCAATCTCTATTTTCCCGGACTGCAGTAATAAAAGTAAACTTGGTGACATATGTAATGTAAGTTTATTTGATGAATAAGTTTGTCACTCAAGTGACAATTAAAATGATTGCTGCAAAAAGTCACCGCAACCGTCACCGTACACACGGTGACTTTTTGCATAGATATTATAAACTCGCGTTTCACGAAAGCGCGACTGTATCGCGACACTAGCCGTAGATCACTTAGGTACTGATGACCGGATATCGTTGCAAAAAGACTCCATGACTGTGTAACCACTCAACAGGGTTAAATAGGCGATAGGGTAAATCGCCAATAACTGGCCACCTCATACTAAAAATGAACTCTATTCACCTATAATAGAATTCAGTTTTGAACTGGCCAGTTGGCAACCCTTCAATATCTGGCCACGTTATACAAAATTGAATTCTGATTGTAGGAGAACAGAGTTCATTTTTAGTATGAGGGGGCCAGTTATTGAAGGGTGGCCAGTTATTGGAGATTTAACCTATTTTAAAAAGTTCTATGAAGCAGAATGAGAGTCGATAACAAAAGTTGCGAAGAATAAAAAACTATCTACTAAATTGGAGTTAAGAAGATTAAAAAAGGAATGCATTATATCGACTTGAACTGATAGGTGGCGCTTTTACCGCAACCACACTCCCGAGGGATGCTACGAAACAAACAAAAACAGTCTACTATTTAATAAAACAAGGAATCGAGTATTTCTTTTTTATTTCACACAATTCACACACATGATTTCTCCCTGGCGTCTCCAATAAATTATCCTTATAAAAACACTCACTTAACTAGTTGTTAATTTTATTCCAAGCTTCAGTTTTAACTTAATTATTATACAAAACCCTTAAAAGATACTTAAATTAATGTCAACAAATGTTTTGGTTTTTTAGCTTTCTGTTTAAGCCTTAATGCCGGCGGCGAACGATGAACAAGTGAACAGTTAAAACGAAAACTTAACATAAAATTAACATACACAGCCACATGAAATTTTAACAATAATATCACAATATAAACTTAACAACAATTCAACGCTTAAACCTAGTTAACGTTAACGACATCAACAACGGCTTAACGTAAACAATAGTAACAATTTGAATACATAACGATTATTTTATCCCCGCGAACAATACCTTTGTATGTTACTATTCTGAATCGAGGGTAATATGTGGATGCTGCCGTATTAACATATGTAGATACAGATCGAGATACGGCAGGAAAAACTATTGTTAGCTTTCCATGCAGTATACAGCGAAAAAACGTTATAAATTTATAAAGCTATTGAAAATTTTAGAGATGTGGTAGAGGATAAAAACATCGCTAAGCTTGATAAACGAAGGTACTCATAGTAGCACCTCTACTTGACACGCAATAAAGACATATGTCTACGACGTCTATCCGGCGTCCAGCACTCATTTTTAGTATGCAACTGTGACGAAAGATAGAACATCGCGAGCAATATGACTGTCACGCAAATCAGATAAAGGTTTAGCCGTCTAATCTATTTAGCTAAATAGATTGGCGCTAAAAAGTTAATAATAAAATGTTGTCCCAACAACATTCTTCCAATAAGGAAAAACATTGTAAGAAGAAATTAATGGAATCGTACAAATAAGGTGAAACAACAACAGGCACTTGAGTTAAGGCACATCGTGATTGTTCCCAACAAATAATAACGAGTTTATGAACAGGATAGTTAGGTAGTATTTAGTGTGGAAATGTGGTGGTAGCAAATACTAGAAATATTATCATATATTAGATGGTAGTATCAGAAGTGTTTATTTGAATCGGACTGGTTTTTACCTGCTATGAACGTTTAATGGGTTAAATGAAAGTTTAGTTTCAAACACAAAACAAAAATTCAACTTTTGATCAACAGTTAAATCAACGAATATAACGTTATAAACAAAACAGAAACTCAACACTTCAATGTATATGTAGCAATGAAACAAAAATTCAACTTTAATTCCGGAAAATAACTGAACTGTGAATTCGAATAAAATAATAAGAATTTTGGCTAAGGCAATTTTGGTAGACGTGAAGATTTGTTAGGTTATGGATATAACAAAACACAACAAAACAAAAAATCAACTATTTTGAACAAGAACTTTAACCCGTTACACAATAAATAACACCCATGTTAACATATTACAGTCAAGAAATAAACGAGAACAGAGAAGTTGATAATAATAACAAAAAAATGTAGTCAGACCAGCTGGCTACTACAAAATGCGAAAAAAACAAACATTCAACAGATAACAAAAAACTTGAACAAGATTGATTAACAAGTTATCCAAGGTTCTTAATTAAAAAAAAATTTTTGGAGAAAGTAAACGTAATGTTATTAGTGGTATTACCATTGCATAGGTTAACATCTTGTAATTTCTCAGTGCGTGAGAAGCTTTTTTGTAACGGCAATAATGTAAGATCAAATTAAGTAGTTTAACTGGTTTGCAAATAACAACCGGGAATAATAAACAAATGTAACAATAACAGTCAGTAACAGAAAACAGTAACAAGTAACAGTTCGGCACTAACAAATTGAAATACAAACTGATTAAACAGAAGGCGAAATTAAATGTATACTTAGGTACATACAGTACCTTTTAACGACATTGATCTTTATCAAACTTAATGAGGTCCAAAGACTATTTCAACGTACTTATACTAACATCATGTCATTAAGTGTCATTATATACCAACATCAAATAATGAAGATATAAGGAGTTCAAATGATGCTCAAAATAACAATGGTAACAGTATTGTAACAACGAAAAGTTTAACTAACAAGAAACAACGAAAGATAACAGGTAAAGTAACTTGCAAACACAACAATGTGCACCGAACATTAAGGCATATCTCTTTTGAGTCGAGACGTTCTTTCAAACTATTTCTTATCCAAAGTTATATCTTAAATAACTTTTACAGAAATATTAACGAACTAGCTCAGTTTAATTTAGGGATATGAAAAGATATTTTAACCTATTGTCAAACAAGCTAACCTAAAGAACCTAACTAAAATAACCTGATAATCTATCCTAAGTACATGTCTAAGATATTACGGAGTTATCCTTTTTAGAAAAACACTTCGATTCACCTGAATGCGTCCTCGAAGTGTGTTGGGTGCCAGCAGCGGCAGCAATCGGAAATAGGTTTTCTTTCGTATCAATTGAAGGGCCCTCCAATTGAAGTCCTGCATCACTAGACCACGAAAGAAGTTCCTCGTTAAACTGATTGGATCGTTTTCCAATGCTTCCAGTATCTGTAACAACAGAAAATATATTTTAGTACACTTCATCTTAACAATTACCGTTTGGCGAATTTCGCCTCAAACCTGCACAATATAAAAGTCAAAAAGTTCAACATGATGAGACAGTTTACTTACCATTTTGGATTCTCTGAATTGCGCCTCCACTTTCGGGAAAACTTCACTCCACAGTTTGTTCCCGTTTACGTTAATTGTTGATTAAATATTTGCACTGTTTCGAAGTTTGTTGTTTACATTCGTTTACTGAATGAACACTTCCACCGGGGCCCCAGCGGACCCCGGAGACGTTAACGGTATCTATGCCAATTCCGAAGTGATTTGTTAGTGGAGCGAGCACCCTTATATATGGGTCCCGAGTCCCACCCCGATCCCGAGTGACCGTGGGAGCGCCAGCGCACGTGGGCTCGCCGTTCCTTGCGCGAGCGCACACAATGCCTGCCTTTTCTTTATGCACATTGATTTCGACCCCTCGGTCGTCTTTCCTTCTATCTCTGTTTACCTGTGCTTGCTTAGGGGAGAAATCTCGCCTGGTGGGAACTGCGCAATAGTCGTAACCGAATTTGAATTATTGTACACGATAATCATGTGATTTTATAAGAGGGTCCGTAAGTCGCTCATACTTTCGCACGGTAAAATTATTGTCATGTAAATAATATTCGTTACGTGCAATAATAATAATGTTCAAACCGGGTATTAAAATAATTTAGGTGTTATTTGGTAGCCCGATAATTACCTATATTTCCGAAGCTATGGGCATTCGATCGGGGCACCATTTCGTCGTTTAATCATACTTTACATGTTACCTATAATAAATATATTTTTAATTAATGAGATGTAAATAAGTACCTACTTACTGAATTTCATAAAAATTGCTGTTCGGGATTAAACACTCTTCTGCGTCATAAATACTAACGAGAAAGAGTTCGCTTCCAAAGCCTCACTTAATAGACGGAGAGCTGAGGGACCAAAACTGCACCAGTTTTATAAAGGCTGATATTTTAATATAAGGTCATACATAGCTTGAATATCAATATACCGTCAGCAGTCAATAGAACGCAACGTCAATAGACTGCTGACGGCGTATGTTCCATAGAACTTTGGGCTGATTATGTTAGTCTGGTTTTAGGTACTATGAACTACTTGCACGAATCTTTTTAGATTTTATAAAACACTTTCACCAACCAAATTTTTTGACGGGTTTAGCGGGCTGCTGACGCGTACTGTTCCAATATTCTGCAGACTGACTATGTCCGCATAGTTTGTTAGTTGTCTTACTATCCACAGACAAATTTTCAGATTTTATAAAAGAGTTGCTACGTAGGTGTTTTTTTAACAACTTCGGAACCACCCCCACGCCAGTTGTCCCAAAAACTGGCTGACTGACGGCAGGCTATTGATATTCGAGCTATTTATGACCTAATATTAAAATATCAGCCTTTATAAAACTGTTGCAGTTTTGGTCCCTCAGCTCTCAGAATAGGTATTGAAAACATATGTAATAGGTCTCATTGTGGTTTGATCAAATTGAACGAAAGAAGTTTTGCGATGTTAAGAATATATAATTAAAACGCTGAAAATACATATTCTTAAGCTGTTTATTTTCCGGTGAGGCATGGAAAGGATTACATTAAAACTGCATAAATAGAAACAAATTAATACAGGGTGGGCCATACATTTTTGTAAATGGCAACACTAAATAAATATCTTGTGTAATAATAAATTAAATAGTTTTTGAGTGGAGGGAAATTTGAAATTACTTTACTTATGCAGTTTTATTTGCAATTAAGCGTTTTACTGATCAACAAGGAGCTTTTTGTGTAAAACAGTTTTATAAAAGCAACAATTTGTATATAACAGTTCGCCGCCTATTTAGGAGGAAGCCAGAATCTCACTCCCGCAGATTTTGTCGTGCGAGGATATTTACTAAGTCGAGTTCTAAGTTAAAAAACCGAAGACAATATCCAAACTCAAGCAACACATCCGCGATGAGATAGCCGTGATGCCTCGCAGCATGTGTCAGCGAGTTTCCCAAAATCTGCGTATTCGTTTGCAGGAGTGCCAGCGACGAGATGGGGGTAATTTCCAAGATTTTATTTTCGGAAAATAAATTGCATTAGATGTTAGTCACAAAAATTAAATGATCAGGAAATTAACGTTCATGGTTTTATTTTCATCAAAGTTTCAAAAGTAGAATTTTTTTTGGCCCACCCTGTATTTTATTGACGATACCTAAGTTTGCCCCGCCCCGCCTCGCCTCGCTTTACCGTTAGAAAGTCTGCAATATAATGTAAAAAATCACTTCAAGCAACATTTTTAAGCGGAATATACCTAATATTACCTTGTTTGTCATGATAATAATTTATTTAGGGGCCAAAAACATAGAGTACAGATTATCAATGTAAGTAGAACGACCAATTACTCATTTTCAAAGTTTGTCTTTAATAAAACTATTATTTCAAAGGTTACCCGTATTTCCCCCTAATTTCCCTTCGTCACCTCGCAGCTAAGTAAGCCCCCGTCTCTGATGCGGACACCTCGGTGTAACGACTATTTAACCGTGCGTGCCTGTGTCCTCCGGTCGACCCGTGTCAATTATTTTTACATGTATTATCGTAACCGTTAGTTGGAAAACATAATTGTATTAAACTCTAATAATCGTCCAGGACGAATTAACGAGGAAGATTATGTAGAAAAAGGAAATATCTGGAAATTGTAATTCCATACAGTTGTGCTATAAAACCAATCTGACACTGAACACGTCTCTATTATATAGAGTTTACGTAAATTCAAACGAAATTAGATCACAAAAGAGACATTATAAAACTATAATTAACATTACGTTAATGAATCTTTATTAATCGTTACAACAAAATAATTTGTGTAATATGGAAACATATTGGATGCGCGTTCATTAATCGACTTCAAAATAATTTACTTTCAAAACAAAGTTTTAACCGACTTCAATTCAGTACTCCGCCAAGCCACATTAACATTTCCACATTTTTTTTCCAATTTACCACATGAACTGATTTTCGAGAACAAAAGCGTTGATTTTTAGACCAATAAACCAAATCGCTGTATGTGGGCCGACAATATTTGAGGACTTCCGTCGATTCCTCAAGGATCACAGAATTATCTTTGGCACTTCATTGTTTGCTATTTCAACGGAATAATATCAGAATCTGTGACGTACTTATATAGTTTGAAGTACATCATTGAGAAGTTCCACAAGCCATCTGTGGTCTTCATCATCACTTCCACTTCACCAAATTTATGATTTCCGGGTGTAAATACACGAGTTATAATAGAAAATACCGAAATTTCTACACGCGTGCCTACTATATTTGAGGAGTTCCCTCAATTCCTCATGGTTCCCATCATCCAACTGGGGTTTTGGAAACAATGGGACCAATCTGGAAGCATATACTTTCAGTTAAAAAAAGAATTGTACGAATCAGTTCATAAATGACGGAGTTCTGAGGTAACAAACATTAAAAATAAAAAAAAATACATCCGAATTGAGAACCTCCTCCTTTTTTTGAAAAAAGGAGGAGGTTCTCAATTCGGTTGTATTTTTTTTTTAATGTGTGTTACCTCAGAACTCCGTCATTTACGAACCGATTCGTACCATTCTTTTTTTACTTGAAAGTATATGCTTTCAGGTTTGTCCCATTGTTTTCAAAACTCCAGTTGAATGATGGGAACCGTAAGGAATTGAGGGAATTCCTCAAATATATAAGGCACGCGTGTAGTAATTTCGGTGTTTTCTATTATAACTCGTGTATTTACATCCGGAAATCATAAATTTGGTGAAGTGGAAGTGATGATGAAGACCACAGATGGCTTGTGGAACTTGTCAATGATGTACTTCAAACTATAAAAGTACGTCACCGATTCTGAAATCATTCCGTTGAAATAGCAAACAAAGAAGTGCCAAAGGTGATTCTGAGATCCTTGAGGAATTGACGGAAGTCCTCAAATATTATCGGCCCACATACCTACAGCGATTTGGTTATTTTCTCTAATAATCAACGTATTTGCTCTCGGAAATAAGTTCATGTGGTAAATTGGAAAATAAATGTGGAAATATCCGGCTTGGCGGAGTACTGAATTGAAGTAGGTTAAAACTTTGTTTTTAAAGTAAATTATATTGAGTTGCAATTATGGGGGTTAGTCAGAAAATTTAACATGCATGATTCGAAAGCGTTGTTTATTGAAGAACCGATAACACCTATTATTATTACTGTACATACAGGATCTTAATATATTCTTTAATCTGTACACTATTCCATGGGATCGATTAAAACCACCTGAAAGCTATTACACACGTTAAACTAATGCCTACCAGCACGTGAAATTCCCCGGGGCTCACATAGTCAATAGTAAATGCGGAAATATGAAAGCTGTACAAAACACAGCTGTATAAAAATCAAGGAGGGCCAAACAGCTCACCGCTAGGTGTGCTCGTGAGTTGAAGTCATTAATTTGCAAAGCTTACAAAGCCTAACGGGCTTGCTACGCGATTGACTTGCCCCAAGTGTTTTGCTGCCGAACAAAAGATCTTTTCAGTCAGCCCTCCCTCTACTTCGAACGTGCTCGGGTTAAAATAATGAGGTCTTTAATTTTATTAAGGAAAAAACAACACTTCAAAGTTGACCCGTTCAGTTGCTTGGTTGAGAAATGTTTCATCAAAATTAAATTAACTGTGCTTGGTTTCTTTACGCTTTTAGGGAATGGTTGAGGAAATTAAGATGATGTTGGGTATAACGCAAACAGAAAAAGAATACGAATATTTTTTATCTGAGTGCATTACTATGATAAAGACGTATAGTTTCGAGGATGCTGTGTTGTGAGTGTCGACTATGCAGAACAGGGTTGAAGTGTGTGTGGGCGATGGGCTAGCATCATTTAAGGCGCTATAGTATCATGGTCTTCTCTCCCTCTCGCTGAGCATAAGCGTGAGCGAGATGGAAGTGCGTGTTTGGAAGCGCGGATATCATGTTTTTTAATTTTAATTTTTTGTGCGTTTAAATAAATAAAAAAGTAATCACTAAGTTCCCTGAAACATGATATTGCCAATTTTTAGAACCAATGTTAATATGTTTAGCTGTTGTGCATAATTTGCTACGAATGTTTTAAGTGAATTTTAATATGTTATAGACCTATGTTCGTGATTTTTTTACTATCGAGCGAAAATTGCTTAATCGTGTTTCGAATCACTGATTTCCCTGTAGAAAAGCCTCAAGATTACTATTCGTATTTTTTTGAAACCATATTATTATAAACAGACGCATTATATTGTTTCAAAAACTACGTTCGCTTCACTTCGCTGAACCTTTAGCGCCTTAACAGCAGTATTGTTTTTTCTCCACCTAACTTACATTGTTACGAGGAGGCTACTGAAGATTTCATTTAGTGAGCTCCACCTACACCGCTTTTGGGGATATATGCGAGTTTTAAAGAGGTAGAGTACAGTGGAATGTCATCTCGCTCATATTTGGAGCAGCCCAACTGGGTGAATACCTATCTCCACCTTACAAATGGCCACAGACCGCAGCCGTATTATTATGCACACTGTAGATAGGTATGTGGTGTTGTAGTTATTCCCGAGATACCTGGAGCTCCCTAGGATGAGAGTGAGGGCACTTGTCTCTAGCTGCCATCATGACGAATCCTCGAATCAATAATGGGTCGGCAGCGCACTTATGACTCGTCTCCATCATAGTTTCTGAGAAGTAAGTTACATTTTAGCAATATTGCTGATATCACGTTCGATGTAACTACCTATGTTAAATAAAAAACAAAATTGAAAAATTGTTACCTAACACCTATTAAAATAACCAGCGCCGAAAGTTTGGCGCGGCAAATTTTGATGTAACGGAAAGAATCCACCCTTTTACCTGCATGCAATTGTTTCATAACGGGGCTTTAGCAACAACGTCATTATTTCGAGATTGAATTTTAACTTTCGATACACCCCTACGCTCCCCTACGCTCTGCTACATAAAGTTCAACCTTACTGCCAATATAAAATAGGTACTTTTAAAAAACACAGGCAGTGTTAAGGCGTTTTTCTTCCAGTAGCTGTAACACCTTGTTTGATATTCCCATAGGGTAGGTTATTTTCTTCATTATCTATTAACAAGGATGCGAATCGATAGTGCTGCGGTGAATCGGCCAGGTGCAACTGCTGTGCACCCGATACCCAACTTTCTCACGGTTGCACAACAATTGTACGATTAAGTACACCCTTCCTAAATACGAGTAAGATATCTTGAAGCGTTTGCTAATGTAGAAACGAGACTATAGTTTACATTTGTTTCTTTAAACTACCGATGTTTGTTAAAGTGCAAATACCTAATACTTAACTCCTTTAAGATTTTATATATCCAAATATCATAAACCCTCCATGATGCGTTCAAGAACCGCACATTATGACCACCATAAAAATAGACTGTTTTGTTAGAACAGATTTCTTATCTGTGAAAATGTTATTATTGCTAAATAATAACATCGATTTCGATATTATTATTTCATTCAAATTTTGAACATCTCTGAAATCAAAGAAATTTGATTTGACCTCTATTCTAATATCAGTCGATATGACGTTTAGTTCGAAATTAAATGTCAATTTGCATACAAATTTGACAAACGTCGCACGTAAGTAAGATATCGAACGCTATGATAGTTGAATCCGACTCTAGTTTGTCTCTGAATTAAGAAAAAAACTATGACAGCTGCCAGAAAACAACGCCGCGATGGCGGTCATAATATGCGGCTTCTGAATGCATCATGGAGGCTTATGATATGTGGATAGATAAAGTAGTGTATGTAACTGTACATAATTAGGCATTAAGACACTCGTGTGACGTTATTATGAAACTCGCCTTCGGCTCGTTTCATAAACCCACACTCGTGTTTAATGCCCTTAATTATGTACAGTCACATAAACTGCTATAGTAAAATGGTGAATATCTACTTTTGTACTGTTATGTCTGTTATCGATTATTGTAAGCTGGAAGGTGTTTATTAATTTCAAATTGTGCTACACGGTAAAATGACTGGTGTTTGACTTACGTAATGATGAACACCATTTCGTTATGCACGTCACCAATCGTTTTTATTACACATTCTTAAATTAGGTAGGTACTTATTCTTATGTGGTTTAGTGGGTATTACCTCATAAGGGTCCCACATACCCCCTGGGCCTTCCCCGGGTCCGGGGAGATGCGTAAAGGCATTCCCTCTGCGTCAAAAAAAAAAAAAAAAAAAAAGGTACTTATTCTTATAAGTGGATTAGGTAATAGCCTACCTACCTCAGATGAACCCAAGCTAGACTAGATCGTACAGTAATAAAATGGAGGATCCAGTGTATTTAAAATTCGTAATTTCTTAGAGGTTCGTTGTTCAATGAGCGATTTCATTGGAATTTAACTCATTGTTACGACTCTAATATTAACTACATGCTTTGACATTGTAGCTGGAAAATCTTAGCTTCAATTAGTATCTAAATTCTAACTCAATAATGGTTTGTACATTTGAAGCATTTATCTCTTAAATAATTCATATCATTTATACATTTAACAGTCTGTCTACTTTCTCAAGGCTTTAAAAAGGCATGGTAATCGGTTATGGTATCGACATTAACTACTTAAGTTTGTAGCTATATAATTAATAATTTATTTTATAAGCAAATGGTATTTTGTTAAAGTGTAAAGTAGTCGCACGTGTGCCCGGGGAGGGTTCCCAATGAGTTTTGTTAAGATTTCTCAGTGCAAGCCGGAACGCGAGCGCCGCTTCTCAATTATTCACGTACACACCCGCTTTCTGGCCCCGCTTCTTTTCATAAGGGACAAAAGCGGATTCAGGTCGTGGTAACAACGGAAAGATTGCAAAGGACGTACGTAGCGTATAGGTAAGAGTGGTGAGCTTTTAATATTAAGCGCCAAGAACGAGCGCGGGCCAACTTTATTACGCGATACCGTCACATGCAAAGAACTACATATGTATAACCTATATATAATATATGCCGCGCAACAGCCTGTTCGGGTTTTGTTTTATATTCGGGAAAGTATCCGAGAATGCAGGATAGGAACGTGGGTGTTATATTCCGGCATCAAAGTGTCCGATGGCGGGTTTGTGCCGAAAGTAAACATCACCGGCATTTTCACCGCGCGTCAAACGGACTAACGGAATGGTGTAATAGAATAGGACTTCCATACTATTTCGGGGTCACCACTTTAGAGTTCGCTACTGGGGTGTAAGTAAAAGGTTGTTCTTTACGGTTTAGTTATAAATATATTATGAAAACAGGTTAACAGGTCATGTGCGTACACAGTAACACTCGAGTAGCGACTGGCTACGGCGGGGTCCGCGCGTTACCGTGTCGGTCCATATGCGGCACTTAAGCCTCGCGATATGAGCCGAGCAGGCATGTCGCTATAATTTTTTATAGGACTGCGAGCACGCTATACCTACATCTAAAACTTATAAGGTACTTAGATGGGTTCAACATCTTTTGTACAAATATATTTTAAGTCCTATAATCTGTGCTATAATATTTAAAAAATATTAAATAACAAGCATTTCTTTGACATAGGTAGTAAGAAAGGACAAGTCTGCTTAATATGTATATTTGAAATACTCTGCAGTTAGGGCATTGTTATTAATTATTCGCTAGAAGGTTCAAATTAATGCAATTTCATACCACCAATTTGAAAGGTACCTTGAGACATACTGCTTAAATGTAATGTAATGGCCATTAGGTACATTAAAGCACTATTATAAAATAATACCTACCTAACTTTAAAGAAAAAGTAAAGTTTAATAGTAATATTACATATCATGTTTCCTAAAAGCAATAAACCAAAATCGCAAAGAAAGTGAAGATTGCGTCAGTATTTCGTCCCAAATAGTTTTACAGTTCGACCTCCATATAATATCGGGCTGGGAGAAATATATCACAAGTATCACAGGAATAGTACGTCTCAATATGCAATAAAACGGGTAACGTATGCGACCTCAGATCCGGGATTTTTCGAGAGCACACCTGAACTAGATTACTGTATCCTTGCTATAAAAATCGTACCCTCAATCGTGTCCCCCGAATAAGGGCGAGCATGAAAGGAACCCTACGGTTTATCCCGTACCTACGACATACGGAGGAGCCAACAGGATTTTCATTGTAATTTACATAAACAGTTTCGCACGGGTCCCTCTTGGGAAGACGCTTATTGATACCAAGGAACGTACGTTCGTCGTAGGTACTTGCATGGACTAGGTAGACATTATGGAGGAGTGTGTGTTAATTGTAAAGATATCTCATTTTAAATGAGTCGTGAATTATTTACGGTTATGACAGGTAGGGATGCATATTGGAAAACGTTACCTAAGAATTGTTTTCTTCCCTTAAGATTAATAAAGTAACATCGGTCATCAGGCCCCGTAGCATGGATACCCTTATCAGCACGCGATTAGTGACAAGATAGAGCATTCGGATTACGGAAAAAATGGAAATAATCTTAATACCAGTAGAAATTGTGAAAAAGATTTTCATGTCAACTTAAGTACCTAGGTACCTATAAATATTTATATTTTAATTAGATATATCCAATCAAGATATATCGCTCTTGTTCCATGTTTACCTCAGTACAGGTTGTTGGAAGGTAAAACTGTGTAACTCGTAAAATAAAAACAAATATGAATTAAAAGTTCAACGACTATGATAAACATTAAAACCAGTCAAGATATATCGCTCTTGTTCCATGTTTAGTTACCTGAGTAGCTCAGTACAGGTTGTTGGAAGCTAAAACTGTGTTACTCGTAAAATAAAAACAAATATGAATTAAAAGTTCAATGACTACGATCTACGATGAACATTAAAACCAGTCGAAGACGGTGATTAGAAAAAAAACACATTATCACAAAAATTCTTGGTGCAAAAGTGTAAACATATCTATGATGTCAAGCGTACGTAGGTAGATAATAGGTACTAGTTTTATTAATTCATTGGAGTCAGATTGAAGAATAATAAAAGTGATAGATTAGATAATGAACACAAGAATTAAAGTAACGAATCGTCTGTGGACGTGACTCAGGTTCCTCTACTTTAGTGTCCGCTGCGACGTGGCTATCCACTTATTCCAAGTGGATTAGCTTCCGCAACGTCGAGGTAGGATCGTAAACAAGTCCGGTAGCTGCCAGTTGTCCAGTTGGTTTATATTCGGATATGTTGGTGGTTATTGCTTCGGAAATAAAATAATCATACCTCCTAGCATTTTTCCCGCTTGTAAGCTAACACCTTATCCCATGATTTGGAAATAATAAAATATTTAAGTAAGAACATTTTTACAATAGCACAGACATTAGAATGACAACATCAGTTTATTCTCCCGTGAGTAATGACAGTAGACATATGAAATTAATAAATAAACAAACTCGTTATTAAATGTAAATATCCAAATATCATAAACCCTCCATGATGCGTTCAAGAACCGCACATTATGACCACCATAAAAATTGACTGTTTTGTTAGAACAAATTTCTTATCTGTGAAAATGTTATTATTGCTGAATAATAACATCGATTTCGATAATATTATTTCATTCAAATTTCGAACGTCTCCGAAAAACAAAGAAATTTGATTTAACCTATATTCTAATATCAGTCAGGGCGGCCAATCTTAGTACTAGGTGCGCGGTAATGACAGCATAATAAGTTTACTAGAGGCTTTCAAGGTATTTCAAAATTCGCCATATTGTCATAATACATCAGTAGCCTAGGGGTACAGACGGAGGTATTTGGAGTCGATGAGCCGGGGTTCAAACCCTGCGACCGACGCACTTTTTGTATGTTTTAACATTCAAGTGGAGTATTTCAACTAACGATACTAGATGGCGCATCAAATACAGGGTTACCGATTTTAGGCCCAGAGTTTGTTCTCTATTTCAGTCGAGATGACGTTTAGTTCGAAATTAATTGTCAATTTGCATACAAATTAGACTAATGTCGCACGTAAGTAAGATATCGAACGATATGATAGTTGGATCCGACTCTAGTTTGTCTCTGAATTAAAAAAAAATACTATGACAGCTGCCAGAAAACAACGCCGCGATGCCGGTCATAATATGCGGCTCCTGATTGCATCATGGAGGCTTATGATATGTGGATAGATAAAGTAGTGTATGTAATTATACATAATTAGGCATTAAATCACTCGTGTTTAATGCCCTTCATTATGTACAGTCACATAAACTACTATTAAAGCACAGACGGGAGGTGCCTGTTCTCCGACCGCGTTCCACTAAAGCTTTCCTCAAACCTGAACATTCTAACATAAAATAAATGTTTTTTACAAGCGGATAAAAAGCTTCGGAAATTGCATTAACGACCTCTGTAGCCTAGTTGGTAGTGACCCTGCCTACGAAGTCGGTAAGGGCATTTGTTTGAGTGATATGATGAGCACGAATATTTGTTTCTGAGTCATGGATGTTTTCTATGTATTAAAGTATTTTTTTATCTATATAAGTATGTATATCCAGTCACCGGCATTAATATAATATATGATGAATCAAAGGCCGCAAAAATATCTGACACGCTCTTACATCTCTAGGAATAGAGTTGTCATCAGATACTTTTGTGGCATTTGTTCTATCATATATTTTTGCCGGTGAC
The DNA here is from genome assembly GCA_963854355.1 of Epinotia brunnichana. NCBI lineage: Eukaryota > Metazoa > Arthropoda > Insecta > Lepidoptera > Tortricidae > Epinotia > Epinotia brunnichana. Next base: position 11,191,850 of record OY977945.1, on the reverse strand, counting down.
CAAGCTAGGCTTAAATAGTTTCGAACTACGTCGATTTGTGTAAGATTGTCCCGAAATATTTGTTAATTATTTATTTATCCTACTTATATTCAAACGTACAAATATACTACAAACTGTGAATATTGAAATAAACTGCTCAAAGATGTACAGTCAACCAATTCGATCCCCAGGCCATCATAGAACCATGCCGTTGTAAATGCTATGTCAATACTGGTTACTAGGATTACGAGTATTGCGTCGCTATGAAGCAGTTAAAATGACAGGGTTCTACGGTGGCCTAGGAATCAAATTGGTTGACCGTACGATCAGCTGCAGGGAAAAGTAAAAACCACATATGCTACGTTAAAATACCAATGTGAGTTCTCGTATCGATGGCCGTCATGTGTCACACCTGACCTACATATTAACACGAGAGGCCGGTGACGTGTTAAGGATAAGCTGAGCCGTCGAGATCAGGGGTATTCGTTTCATTTCCACTTCCGTAATAGGAAAATTTTGTACGCAACAGCACACTAGAATGAAATGGGCTACGTACCGGCCAAATACTCATAGGTACCTACTGTATTTTATTTTATTTTTGTCTTTTGTTGTATTTATTTCATTATTTACAAATTTTCTAAACTATATCATCATCTTCATATCAGCCGAAAGACGTCCACTGCTGGACCCCCACAAAGAGTGCCAAAATTACCGGTCCCGCGCCACTGCCACACGCATGCAGCGGACTCCCGCGACCTTTACCGTCATCAGTCCACCTTGTGGAGGGCCTACCCACGCCGCGCCTTCCGGTACGTGGCGTGGTCGCCACTCGAGAACTTTTCCGCCCCAACGGCCATCGGTTCTACGTGCAATGTATCTACTAATGTGCGTACTAGTGTGCTAAACTATATACAAGATGATAATTAACATTAACTAAATTAAATTAAACCGAAGGTAAATCTAAATAAAGGCCCTCGAGGATGCTGGCGGTATTTCCTCGCTGAATTACAATGCTAAATTATAAAAGATTAGCTAAATTATGATTTATATAAGTTGTGTAAGATTGTCCCGTAATATTTATTATTTATTTATATTTATATTATTTATTTGACATGTTACTTTATTTACCAGCTCTGTTTTCTTTTTCTATGCTTGTGTGGGCAGAATATCTGTACATGTAATATCCTTTAACATCAAAAGTGTAATTACCATATTCTATGAAATAGTTAAATAATTTTGGCTTTGACTTTGGCTGATGCGTTGCGCGTTGCGCGAGAAAGCCGCCAGCTCTTCGGCCACCAGTAATTTATGTAATTCGGAAAAAAAAAAGATTTTTAAAACACGTCCAAAATAGATAATTATGAAGAATTTTCACAAGCCGCTTTTGTATATTACATTTGTAATTTCAATCCTCGCCTCGTCTCACCTGTGGAAGAGCAGCTTTACGTCTTCTGTTACTAACACCGATAGAATAATTCATCATCGGTAATTGACTTACCTAGAGATCAATAATACTGGCTTGATGTCTCAGGACTGACTGTTGTTGATGGATGTTGTATGGGTTGGCTCGAATATTCCATTAATTTATCGAGTGATTTATATTATAACTAGCTTCTGCCCGCGACTTCGTCCGCGTAGAACTCGTTTATACCGTAGCTCGATATAAGCTTTCACCCTCCATTTCCCCTTTAGGGATTAATTTCCGGGATAAAAACTATCCTGCTTCCCCGAGACAATGTTATCTGAACGGGTGCAGCGGTTGTATAGTAGGCATACAAATGTTCAGCTCCCATTTGCCCTTAAGAGATGATTTCCGGGATAAAAACTATCCCATGTCCTTTCCCGGAACTCAAACTATCTCTAAACCAAATTTCATCTAAATGGGTTTTATCCAAATATTCATCCCCAATTTCACCCCCTTAGGGGATGATTTTCGGGAATAAATATGTCTCTATACCAAATTTCATCGTAATGGCTTCTATCCATACAAATTTTAATTCCCTATTTCACCGAGACCTATCCGCGGGAATCAAACTGTCTTCAAATGTCATCTAAATCGGTGCAGCCGTTCTAGTAGCTCCATACAAATGTTCACCCCCAATTTTCCTCCCTTAAAGGCTGATTTCTTGGATGAAAACTATTCTACGTCCTCAAACCCCGGGACTCAAACTATCTACGTACCAGATATCATTTAAATGCGTTCCATTCAAATCTTTACCCAACTTTTCATCCTCTCAGGAGATGATTTTCGGGATAAAAATTATGCATTGTCTTTCCCCGGGACTCCAACTATCTCTATACCAAATTTCAACTAAATAGGGTCCACGAAAAATTTTACCCCCAACAAAATAGGAGATTATTTTCGGGATAAAAGCTATCCGTTGTCCTTCTCCGTAGCTCAAACTATCTCTATACCAGATTTCATCTAAATGGGTTCCATCCAAAATTTCACCCCCATTTAACCCCCTTTTGGTATGATTACCGCAATAAAAACTATCCTATGTCCTTTCTGAATTCCGAGGGCTCAAACTATCTCTTTACCAAATTTCATCTAAATGGGTTACATCCAAATTTTCACCCCCATTTCACCCCCTTGGGGGTGATTTATAGAATTAAAACTAATCTTTGTCCTTTCCCAGGATTAAAACTATCTCTATGCCAAATTGTATTCCATCCAAATTTTCACCCCTAATTTAACCCCCAGGAGATGATTTTCGGGATAAAAACTACGCATTGTCTTTCCCTGGGGCTCCTACTATCTCTATACGAAATTTCATCTACATGGGTTTTATCTAAATTTTCACCCCCTATATGATTTTCGGGATTAAAACTATCCGTTGTATTTTCCGGGACTCAAATTATCGCTATACCAGATTGCATCTAAACGGGTCCCATCCAAATTTTCACCCCCCCCATTTCATCCCCTTAGGGGGTGACTGTTAAAATCTTAACCCCTCATTTCATCCTCTCCGGAGATGATTTAGAACTATGCATTGTCTTTCCCCGGGACTCCAACTATCTCTATACCAAATTTCAACTAAATAGGTCCACGCCAAATTTTGCCCCCGACGAAATAGGAGATTGTTTTCGGTATAAAAGCTATCCGTTGTCCTTCTCCACAGCTCAAACTATCTCTATACCAAATTTCATCTGAACGGGTTCCATCCAAAATTTCACCCCCATTTCACCCCCTTTTAATATGATTACCGGAATAAAAACTATCCTATGTCCTTTCCCAGGACTTAAACTATCTCTAAACCAAATTTCATCAAAATGGGTTACATCCAAATTATCACCCCCCCCATATCACCCCCTTAGGGGATGGTTTCTGGGATGAAACCTATCCTATGTCCTTCCTCGGGACTCAAACTATTTATATACCAAATTTCATCCAAATCGGAGCAGCGGTTTAAGTAGATCCATACAAATTTGCAACCCCAATTTCATCCCTTTAGAGGATAAAAATTATTCTATGTCCTTTCCTAGGACTCAATCTATCTCTATACAAAATTTCATCTAAATCGGTTAAGTAAGACAAACAGATTAACAGATAAACAGACAAACAGACAAAAATTCTAAAAACTATTGGAACGTGTTCTGTTGTCGATTCTAAGTATCCCTAGCCAATTTTTTTTCGAATCCATTCCATGTACAGACTTTCGACCCTCTTCAGCTTTATTATATGTATAGATAGATACAAGAATAATATTAACAAAAGTATTCATTGTTACGTAAATAAGAGGTTCTTGTGTTGGCAATATTGACTTAAGTATTAGGCAACAAATGAATCCATCATATTTTCCAAGCACATATCGCATATCCAGTTGTTGGGACGCCCAATGATAAACATGTATGAGTAAAGGTGCTTGAGGGAGGGAGATAAATGACTTCAACACCTCACATAATTTCACCCAATTTCACAATATATTTTACGTCATATCTGGCCATAAAGTAGGAATTACCGCACGCTATGCGTGCGGAAAACCTCACTTCCTGGCCAGATAGAGACGTAAAATGTTGTACTCACCACGGGCGGTAATAAAGAAAGCCTCAGAGCGCATATTTATCGCCCTTGCCTTCGGCTCGGGCGTCAAATATCTGCGATCTGAGACATTCTTTGTTTAACCGCCCTAGGTAAGTAATGTACTATTTTTTGACCCTTTCTCATAATTTCACACCGCTCTTGTCCGTGACGCAGAATCATCTGGTACCGACCGGCACCGGGTTATGTAGGTATGTAAAAATGTCTATTACTAGACGGAACCTGTAGATGCACTTACCTCGGTTGGCCCTTATTTTAATTCAGATCATATCCCATACAGAAAATCAGAGTAGTAGTATGCTAGCATCCTAGAGCTTCCATTCCATTTTATATTTAATATCTGGTTGCAATTAAAACGTCCAGAGACAAAGCTAATGCAGCTAAACGTTTTCATAAGCAGCACTGCTATTTATTATGGCTGCGGGATTTCACGGTGGGTAGGTCCGGCCCGATCCTACAGGGTGCTCATATTTTCTACTGCCTTTAGCAAGCCACATTTGACCAAATCCTGAACTCACGGATTTGGTCAAATATGGCTTGCTAAAGGCAGTAGAAAATATGACCTGGTCAAATCTTTGCACTTTACCAGTCAATATGTATATATCTATTCCACAAGATCACCATCGTACTGAATAAACAATTTTAGAACCACCATTTTAGGAATACAAACTAATGGCTTGAAATCACAAAAAGACCGGAAAATGTCAGCAATTTTATTTCAAATCTCTATATTATTCGTAGTAGGTACTCTTTGATTTCAACCCCATTTGATTATCAGTACGTTGCAATCATTTATCACACACACTTTGTTTATTAGAAAAATATTTTTCCCGAACATACTTACTTACCTAACTACGTCCGAATCAAGACATCATTTTAATATGCATTCGCAATTTGGGGCGCAGTTATGCAAAATATTGGTACCTAACAATAATATTCAATAATAGGTACAATAGGTACATGTCATAAAAATGTCGCCCCAGACAAGACAACACAGGACACCCTGGCGTAGTGGGAATCGGGCGAGGTGCAAGGTGCGGCAGCAATTTGCTCTCCCAGCTGCCTAGACATCGGAATTGCACGATTTCGGCGCACTAAGAGAAGAGCAAAAAGGATTCTACGGTTACGATGCGGGATGTTGAATCGATGTTTTAGTGTTATTTCTCGGCGCTCGGCATTGGGAATCGCTTCATTATGATTTTTACGTCTCTTTTCCGATTCTTACGAGTACCTGTGACGTTGTTAGGAATATGCATGGTAGTGCGCCACTCGCACTGATCTTAGGGTTTTCTGCTAGTAACAAATGCGCAAAAAAACCATGCCCATGACTTCCCTTGAGGTGAATGCTACTAGGGCATTAAGCATTTGTGTAAAATACAACATATAAGGTACTCACATTTATTTTTATTTTATTATTTTATGTTAAGCTATACCTATAGCTTAAAATATCCAAGTCCTATAGGACTAAAAATAATGTAAGGTAAAGGACTTCCAAAATTGGAAGTATTGTATATATGAGGGATATTTCTTTACCTCCAAACTCTGACATTTTTTTCGACCGATTTCGAATATTCTTTTTGTGTTTGATAGCTTGAACCCACAGATGTATGAATATAAGGAGATCGGACATGGCGGCCGATTTGTATAGAGTGAGCCTGTCGCAAGTACATTAACCCACACAACGCCCAAGTAATTGACAAGACAAAGCACGCACACATCTAAAACACACACACACTTGTATACCTACACGCTTATTAGACAATAAACGCGCATCATATCAGGCATTTTGGGAAAAAACGTAATATTCTCTGCGATTAGCACGCGTGCACAGTATGGCAGTGTATGCCCATTGAGCATACAGCTGCGACACGGCCGCCGGCGGCTTGTCCTCTCTCTAGTATTCTATGCTCTGAGCTTGAACCGGTAGTCTTTTCAAAGTGCCTTTTAAGGCACTTTAGTATCTAATAATAATAAAATAATAAATCAGCCTATATACGCCACACTGCTGGACACAGGCCTTCTCATAGAAGAGGAAGCGGGCAGTAGTATATTATCTACTCACTAACGTAAAAAAACGTCAATAGTAGGATTTCAAATTTTCCGAGACTATATAAATAGTATACATATGGAGCTTAATTAAGGGGATGCCTCTATCATTGCAAGCTATGATCCTTGGATCATATATCTGAAAATCAGTCGTTATTGTTTCCTAATCTGATCGTAAGGGCGTTTTAAAGAACGCGATATTTTCCAATCTTTGTGAGAATGTTTCAATCATGCTGCTAAAAAAGCATTCTTGAGCAGAATTCCAGGACGTGTAATAGATTGTTTGATGGGTTCAATTTATACGTGTATCTACCTATCGTTTTGAATCGTGCAATAGTCCATAGTTACGTACCTATGTCTGTGGCGACACGAAATTTTAAGACAGGAATTTCGTTTTCAAAATAACATCCAATCCAGTTATTATCTCACTTTATGTATTTGAACTGCGTGACTCAGCGAATTGTTAATACCATCTTAAAATATGAAGATAACTAGAAACAGCAGATAAGTGGTTCTCGAGACTAAACTTACTCTCAACTCAAGTAGGTATAACTCGGCATTGCTACGATAGGATGAGGAGCGATTCTGAAAATTGTAGCTATTAACTATCTTGCAATCGGCTTTATTCAGCGAAAAGCCTTAGCGATTATCTACTTAAATATCTATATGTTTAATAAAGAGCCTAAATATAAAATGAACACGAGCTATTTAGATATACTCGTATCAAGGTTTAACCTTACATCTACGCATTTACATTTAATAATAAAGGAATATAAAGGAAAGGAAATGATATGTATCTGTATGTAAAACATTGAGTAGTCCGTCTACCGTTTTTACATGCTACCTGCTTTTATATTTTGTAATCATGTCCCTAAAAACGGGTCTATCTACACAGATATTTAATAGTAGTTTATGTGACTGTACATAATGAAGGGCATTAATCACGAGTGTGGGTCGTTTCATAATAACATCACACGAGTGTTTTAATGCCTAATTATGTACAGTTACATACACTGCTTTATCTATCCACATATCATCGCCTCCATGATGCATTCAGGAGCCTCATATTAAGACCGGCATGGCGGCGTTGTTTTCTGGCAGCTGTCATAGTTTTTTTTTAATTCAGAGACAAACTAGAGTTAGCTCTAACTATCATATCGTTCGATATCTTACTTACGGTGCGGCATTTGTCAAATTTATGAGCAAACTGACAATTCAGTTCGAACATTGTATGCAACTTGACTATTAATTTCGAACTAAACGTCATCTGGCCCCGTAGCATGGATGGCGTTATCACGCGATAAGTGACAGGATAAGCGCGTCGTCTCGTTCTATCGAACGGTGTCAGCCAGGGACGGATGCTCTATCCTATCACTTATCGCGTGATAAGGCCATCCATGCTACGGGGCCTGGACTGATATTGGAATAGAGTTCAAATCAAATTTCTTTGTTTTTCAGAGATGTTCGAATTTTAATGAAATAATATTATAGAAATCGATGTTATTATTTAGCAATATTAACATTTTCACAGATAAGAAATTTGTTCTAACAAAACAGTCTGTTTTTATGGTGGTCATAATGTGCGGTTCTTGAATGCATCTTGGAGGGTTTATGATATTTGGATAGATAAATATATATATTGTTAAATTATGTATTTAAAATAATGTTTTATCCGGGTCTTACGCGATATTACCTTTATAAAACATTATCTCCACTTATAATAAATCTCTCAATTAAAAAAAGAATCAGCCAGTTTGAAACTAAGCTTTGCGCGGTTCGAATGTTCTCAGCATCCCATGAACGGAAAAATATGAAACATTTTATATAGGTACATTATTATTCTAGCTGCAACTTAGGATAGTTTTTATCCGACTGCGACAGTTAATTAATTTTCCGAAATATACGACTTCATTTAATTTTTCATTTATTTTTATTGAAATCAAACGCTGCTCCAACTGTCAGCTATAAGAACCGTCAAATTTTCGTCAAAATGGCGGAATTGCTTTGCCTTTCACTTATTTATAATTTAAATCCCGTCTACGATAGACCTTTACGAGACAAATGCTAAAATATAAACCATAAAAAAATATTCGATTCTGATATGAGAACTTATATGCGCAAATGTCGTTTTATGTCGTAATTTCAATAAATGAAATCAACAAATTTGAACAATATAATTAACACGAATTTGTTTTTTTTGAATGACAATGGCACGCGCTCGGCGCATTCAGCCAAAGTACCTGCGGCGCTACCACGAAAACCGATACTCAATGTTCATATATTTGCATCCCTGTCACTCGAGTATAGTTAGTGCGATAGAGATAGAGATACCCGAATATTTTCGAATTCCGAAGTTCGTGGTTATAGCTCAGGAATCGAAAATATGGTAAATAATCATAATGAATTTTCTCGAAAAAGAATTTAAAATAAATATAGTCAAATGGAGAAAAAAACAAAGCAAGAGGTTATATAGGTAATGATTAAGTTATAAGAGTCCAAAGTTTTAAGAGGGGGTATGTTCTGTCCCTTTTCCGCAAAACGCACCTTCATATGAAACGATTGTTTTTTACTATGACGCTCGAGTATATTGACGTCACAGTCCCTCATCGTTTTCTCACTCTAACAAGCGACATTAAAACGGATGTAGCTTCATAATTTTTTGAGATATTTGAATGGGAGTTTCATTATCTTCAATCTATTTATACATAATAAATGCCTATGTCCTGACTGACTTATTCACTCAATCACTCACTCACTCACTCATCAACGCACAGCCGAAACTACTAATCTTAGAGAGTTGATTTTTGCACAGTATGTTGCTTTTATAACGTGGGCTAGGGATAAAAAGGGATTTTTGAAAATTCTACCCCTAAGGGGGTAAAATGGGGGTGCAAAGTTTGTATGGGAGAACCTTTTTTTTTTGAGCTATAGACTTAAACTTTGTAGAAAAATTAGTTATTAGAATACAAATGAAACACTTTCAGCGTTTTGGAAAATTCCACCCCTACGGGGGTAAAATAGAGGTGCAAGGTTTGTATGGGGGAAACATTTTTTTTTTAAATAGAGACTTAAAACTTTGTAGAAAGATCAGTCATTAGAATACAAATAAAGAACTTTCAGGGTTTTAGAAAATTCTACCCCTAAAGGGGTAAAATAGAGTGCAAAGTTTGTATGGGAAAAACTACTTTTTTTTAAATAGAGACTTAAAACTTTGTAGAGAAATTATTCATTAGAATACAAATAAAGTACCTAGATTCAGTGTTTTAAAAAATCTACCCCTAAGGGGGTAAAATAGGGGTGCAAATTTTGTATGGGGGAAACAATATTTTTTTAAAATAGAGACTTAAAACTTTGTAGAAAGATTAGTCATCAGAATACAAATTAAGTACTTTCAGCGTTTTAGAAAATTCTACCCCTAAAAATAGGGGGCTAAAATAGGGGTGCAAAGTTTGTATGTGGGAAACTATTTTTTTTAGCTAGAGTCCTAAAACTTTGTAGAAAGATTATTTAAATACAAAGAAAGTACTTTCAGCGTTTTGGAAAATTTCACCCCTAAGGGGGTAAAATAGGGTGCAAAGTTTGTATGGGAAAAACATATTTTTTTTTAATAGAGACTTAAAATTTTGACGAAAAATTACTTATTAGAACATGAAAAATACTACATTCGGCGTTTTACAAAAATCATTCCCTAAGGGGGTTAAAAAAGGGTGCAAGGTTTGTATGGGGAACACTTTTTCTGAGCTAGACACTTAAAACTTTGTAGAAAGATTACTTATAAAAATACAAAAAAAAAGACTTTCAGCGTTTTGAAAAAATCTATCCCTAAGGGGGATAAAAAGGGGTGCAAAGTTTTTATCAGGGAAAGTTTATGTTTTTGAGTTAGAGACTTGAAACTTTGAAGAAAGATTACTTATTAAAATACAATAAAAGAACACAAATCGTTTTAGAAAATTCCACCCCTAATAGGGTTAAAAAGGAGAGCAAGCTTTGCATGGGCAACACTTTTTTTTGAGTTAGACTTAAAACTTTGCAAAAAGATTACTTATTAGAATACTAAAAAAGAACTTTCAGCGTTTTAGAAAACTCCATCCCTAAGGGGATCCTTAAGATCCTTAAGAAGGGTAGCCAGTGTTGTGTGGGAAAAACTTTTTTTTTTACTAGACTTAAAACTATTCAAAATGTTACTTATTAAAATTAATAATAAAGTACTTTCAGAGTTTTAGAAAATTCCACCCCTAAGGGGGTTAAGAAAGCTTTGTATGGGCAACACTTTTTTTGAGCTAGAGACTTAAAAGTTTACGAAAAAAGTTCTTTCAGCGATTACAAAAATTCAACCTCTAAGGGGGTTTAAAAGGGGGTTCAAATTTTAAATGGCGAGCAATAAAATTTTAAAGTGTGAGTAAGAGATTTTTAACTACGGTCTTATTCTGTACGTTAAAAGACTACAAAACTGATTTCAGAGTTTTTCCAAATTCATCCCCTAAGAGTGTTAAAATTGGTTCAAAGTTTGAGTATTTCAAGGCATTTTTAAAGTATGAGATTTTTAACTTTGGTTTTAGACTGTTTGTTCACAAACTAGAAAATGAACATCAACTTTTCTTTTAATTATCCCCTAAAAGAGGGTTCAAATTTTGTATTGAGAGAAATAATTTTCTAAGACGATAAAAAGTTCTACGCGGACGAAGTCGCGGGCAACAGCTAGTTTTAAATATGTGTACAAAGCGCGAGAGTTAAGTGTTATGTTAAATTATGATTGTTTATGTTTAATTTACCTCTGTGTTTCTATTGTGTACTATTTCTGGTGAGCAATAAAGAATAATTGTATTGTATTGTTTTGTGACTTTTTTCGCAATTATAGTAAATTTTAAATACTTTTATGGCAGGGCGGTGTACCTACCTATGCATATTTGGTGCAGCAATAACCCTGACAACTTAGACGAGGTTCCCAAAGATTTAAATAATATTTCGCACCAAAATACTCGTAAGGTGCCCTTCCTATAATATAATATAAATAAAACAAAGAAAAACAAACCAATTTCTCCATAAATGTCAGTATCAGATGGCATATAATATTGTAGGAACTACTTATATAATAACGTAATGCATAAATGCTCGATGGCACCTACCCACATTACCAGTCCGAAATCCAATTACCGTCCCCACCGCATACTAGGCCGCACTCAACTCAACTTATGTAGATATACCTAAACGAAAATGCTGAAAAATGTTTAGCTCGCCGAATAATAGCTATCGTAAATTTACCTACTTCAGTCGTTACTGACCTGTTATCCTATTCTAAAACCAATTTTGAGGAAACGAGGGCTATTCCTTCTTAGAATTTAAGGTGAACATTAAAAAGGCAAATCGAAATGTGTATATCTATCTAACCCGAGTCACGCTGTCGATTCATAAGTAATTTTACCATTGTGTATTTTTTTTAATGTTAAATTTCAAATTCCGTTGGAATAGGAATAGCATTTCCATAATAAATACCTAGACGTATAAGAAAGTGTGCCGTATTGAAATCGAATTCGTCGTCATCTTGAGGTCGTTATTGTAAAAGCATTATCTGGGATCGGAGCCGGCCGGGAATATAAATGTTGGGATCGCTCGCGACGTTTAGGGCAATATGTCAGTTGCCGGGCTGCGTCGGATGTGCGGATTCTCGGCGTCAATTAACTTCCTTATTTAATTGTAATGCCCAATTAATATTCTGCTTCTGATGTTGCTTCTAACTTTAACTTTGCCATTTGAGAACGGTCAAATCATTTGCAACGTTCGTTTGTCGTCATAAATTAAGTAGGTGTAGGTAGGTAATTTGTTTTAACTATAATCCGCGAGACTGAAAATCAAAAATTGCGAACGTCTTGTTCGTTCAAACAGTAGGAATAAAAACACGAAAGCTCCCAGCTCCCAGTTTTAAACGAATTCCACCTCAAATCACGGAAATCTAAAAACTATCCAAACTTCCCTCGTTCTTTAAATACATTTCCGCGCATGCAATTGGAATGTGATTTTTGTCAGGCGCCATTCAGTGCGGTGTCCATGGTACACGTTTCAAAAGTCTTATGTTAGTTAGTTCTCTAGTGCAGTAAAGTCTATTTAGCTCCCTGGTTGGGGGTGTCGCGGGCACGTGACACCCGCATACCCGCACTAGCGCCCGGCACTTTCACACGACTCTCAATTTTTCATGGATGCTAGCGTTGACACATTAGTCTTTGTGTGATCCTAGCTTAATAGGGCTTAGACTTAGTGAGGAACTGCCATTAGAGACGCCCTAAGCTTAGTGCTTTATATCTACATGTATTCTTACAATTAATAAGGATAGGGATTCTTTGCACGTTGAGTCTTTTAAGAGTGTTTTAATGCCTAATTATGTACAGTTACATACCTACACTACTTTATCTATCCACATATCATAAGCCTCCATGATGCATTCAGGAGCCGCATATTATGACCGACATCGCGGCGTTGTTTTCTGGCAGCTGTCATAGTTTTTTTTTTATTTAGAGACAAACTAGAGTCGGCCCCAACTATCATATCGTTCGATATCTTACTTACGTGCGGTGCGACATTTGTCAAATTTGTGAGCAAACTGACAATTCATTTCGAACTAAACGTCATCTCGACTGATATTAGAATAGAGGTCAAATCAAATTGCTTTGTTTTTCAGAGGTGTTCGAAATTTGAATTTAATAATAGCATCAAAATCGATGTTATTATTTAGCAATAATAACATTTTCACAGATAAGAAATTTGTTCTAACAAAACAGTCTGTTTTTATGGTGGTCATAATGTGCGATTCTTGAATGCATCATGGAGGGTTTATGATATTTGGATAGATAAAGATTTTTATCTACACCCATACCATAAATCCTCTAGAATGTGTTCGGAAACCATATATGTATAACGACCACCATAATTGCAACCAGTAACGTAACATCAGCGTTTTATCTGTGCCAGTGTTATTATAATGTGTGAAAAATCATAATAGCATCGATAATCGATGTTATTATGGAAATCAGGTCCGGTGTTGGAGTCGTGCAGCATGATGTAGTTGGTCATGATTTGAAATCTAGTCGGCCATGGCGGTGCAATGGTGGTTATTCTACTGGTTCCCGAACACATCATTGAGGATTAATAACATGTGGGGAGATAAAATGTTGTATAATATGTACATAATTAGGCATTAAACACTCGTGTGATGTTATTATGAAACGAGCCGAACTCATTATGTACAGTCACATAAACTACTATAATGCACATCCTTCCTTGCGAATAGGTACATATAAAAACAGATATGTAGTCCAGTCTATAACTTATAAATTCAAGTTTGCTAGACTTTAGTGGCTCACATTGATGAGAAAATTTGGTTGGAGTGTACCTATTATCAAAGGGGGTTTATAATACAATTTTTATTGTTCCGGAACAAAAAGGTAAAAACGGAACCCTCTGTCTGTCACAAAGTAAAATAACTCAGTAACTACTAATTCTATCAATTTATTTGGAATAGTTGTAAACAAAACTAATGTGTATGTGTATGGAAAATATTAAAATATATTTAAAATTTCAATAAAAATGGCGGATAAGAGGAGGGGCAAAAATGGAAAGTCTAGTCTGTAGTAGTATGCCGAGTGGGGTATCATTATGAAAGAGCTTGATGTTTGCATTCTAAAACAATTTTTCATTTTTTTTCTACAATGGTAAAATTTTGATTAATAAAGGAAAATGTTGAAAAAATACCATCCCCCCCCCCCCTTATCTCCGAAGTTTAGTTTCGTTTTGATTTTTTTTTTAATTATTATATCTTATTACGATTAACGTAAATATTGACGGAAAATTAGAACAAAACTTCTATCTATATACAGTAGACGGCAAACTTCGTGCGCAAATGACCTTGCCTGCGCAAAGGCGAATTGTACGTGCAAGCTGCCCCCCCACTTCCCCTCATTTGCGCACGAAGTTTGCCGTCTACTGTATATGGATGTACAAAAAAAAATTTCTGAAATAAATAAATCTATAGGTATTATACTTACCTATATATTAGATAGGTATCGAATGGGAGATTCTGTAATACTGTTCCACGCGCCTACATCCCAATAGCCCATTACATAGAGTCAAACGCTGTCACCTACAAGCGACACGACTTTGGTTTTAGCGTTCTCGCAACGCCAGTGACGTCGCCTCTGACGTCAGGGCTTGTTTGAGAATCACAACACCCCACTCGCCTGAGAAGAACCAGTGTAAACAATCTTCGATTACACGTACAGATTTCGAGGTCTAAATACACTGGGGGCGGAATCCGGGATGAATTTGCAAATGGCATATATACGGGCGGCACGCGTTCAACCATTTTCGTTAATTGTTTTCCTAACATAATGAGTCCCCTATCACTTAATTATTCATCCTCGTCTCTAATAAAACCACCCGACCACTATGTACGGTTTTAATCGACCCACCCTTGCAAATTGAAACCGTTATCCAAACAATTAGGTGCCTGGAATGGGGATGTATTGAATTATTTTGTGTCTTGAGTAATTATCTGTTCATTGATGCGTGTTTGTTGTGGGAAAGCGGATATGGAGTCATGAGTTGATTGCTATTGATTGTCAGTATTGTCACATCGCTTTAATCTTGGAAAGTAAACGACACTTGCCGAAATTTCGCCTGAGGCGAACCAGTGTAAGCCCCACTTTGATGTCTCTGCGATTTTGATTTTGAAAGACGAATACATGAAAGTGGGGAAATGTCCCATGTCATTAATTATAGGTTACCTATATTCTTAGCGCAATACGCGATATCTTAGCATAAAACTATAAATAGGTCGCTCGCAGTCGAATAATACCTACCACCTACCTACCTGCAAGATTTCTGGAGAGTCAAGCAGATGGTGAGTGGGATCTGAGGCTTATGGGAGAGGACACAAGCAATCCTAAGTTTGACTTCTAAAAGTGCTATTGCGGCCTACTTGCTGAATAAAACCCATTTATTTAATTTAAGTATATATTTAAGTTTTCAACTTAATAAAACTTAAGTTTGGTGGATTCGTCGTAATTTAAATAAAAATATACGAAAAACAGTATAAATTATATTTAGATAATAATATTCAGATTCAGATAGTTTATTATTTATCAATTAGTAATACATAATTTTCATACATTAGAATTAAAACATGCACACAATATTGAGATCGTCAGTTATAAATGTTATAATACAAGTTCACAAATATACAATCAATAATTAGGAGGTTAATGAAGTGTTGTCAATTGTCAAATACGTTTACATGGGTAAGTATAAAACAATTCCAAAAAGTATTTAGGTATAAGAACATGCATCATCAATCATCATCATCAGTCAGTAAAATTTAATAAATATATTTTCAGTGTATTCGTTACTTAAGTATTCCTTAATACTGTAATATACCGTTTTACTTATTCCTTGTGTTTCGTGCGCCCGTTTTGATACTCGGCAGCTCGGCAGTACTCGGCACGCGCATTGAAATCAAATTTAGAATACGAAAAACGTATTCAACCCACTGTAATTATATTAAATTACTACAAAAACACAATAGAATATACAATTAAAACTAGATTTAAAATTAAAACTAACATAAAAATAACCTACCAAAAACTATAAATTACTATCTAAATTTGGACCCTCTGGTAGGGTTCCCATCACGCAGGCAGCGTTCCCGCGTTGAATTGCGATTGCAAGTCTTTGTGCAAGAAAGCTGCCTGCGCGAGGGTCGCCTGTTGCTTACCCACTGTAATGTATTAATAGAATTAGACCCCGGGCCATTTCGCTTCGTTTTATCTTCAAAAACATCGCCATCAAGAACACCCAGCTTTGTACTTATTCAGAGACGGAACCGTATAATTGATTATCTAATTAATTGGCATTTTCAACAAATCATGGCTTCAAAGAGGTCAGTAATCTCATCTACGGGAGCTATTGATTTTAACTTGTTGCGTGATTCGTCAATTCAGCGAGTTACTTAATTCCAAAACGACGTAGGTAACTAGGAGGTACAGTCAGGGGTAGTAATACAGGGTGTAATAGTTAAGTGTAGCCAGGCGATTATTCCGTAAAATGTAAGGGTCATTCCAAGTTAAGAGGTAATTCGTTGTATGAAGTGGCGGCACGCCATTTTTATTTAATTTTTAGGTATGTATACATTTATTTTTATTGAAACTTGTAATTTGAAAACGTTTACAAAGTGGCCAGTGAATTTGTTGGTTTTATCTCGTTTTATTAGTGACCAGGGGAAATACTGAGTACAGGGGAGAGACAAGGTGCACAGGGGAGGATAGTTTATGAACAGGGAAGAGACAGACATATAACAAAAACCAGGTTATTTTGAAGAATCAACCATATTTATTAATTTTTTACTTTAATTTTAAATTATTAATAATCAGATTAAGTATGAATTTTCTTCTCTTTGCAGTCTTTCTTCATAAAATGAAATGTTTCTTCAATTGAAAACGACGACATAACTCAGAGTCATAGAAGCCACTCAATCATTTTCAATGTCAGGCAATTGGGTATAAATACGCAACCGGTAACTTGGTGAACCTTTAGTGTGCCTGAAAAAGTCTTTATACTTTCAGTAGATCCTAGTTTCGCTGCTTTTTCTGATATGTCTGCGTCATCTACGGTGAAAGCTTTTATATTCGGTGCCAGTCACTTTTCTGTAAAAAACGTTACATTATATTGTAAAGCTAAGATAGACAGAATGTCAAGCAAAGGTTCAGAGAAAACGGAACACGTATTGATGAAAACAAGTACAATTGTATCTCCCCTGGTCATTAAGTATCAAAAGTGGCAGGGGAAACACGCCAGGGGAGAGACATTTTCGATAAAAACCCAAAATACCCGTAAAAGTGTTTCTCGTACGCAATTCACAAACAAACGGAACAATGCATGCACTGTTCACAGTAAATATTTAAGTATATCTTAGTATTTTAACAAATAATTGCGAAATAAAACTTACCAGAGGAAAGACTCAACACTTCAGCACCCAGCGAGTGGCGTGACCGAAATGACCTCTATAAAATGGCTCCGCAGTTGGCTTATGGCGCTTGCTGTTAACTTCACGTCACACACTGTGTATTACAAGAGCATAACTTCCAGAGACTAACAAAGCAAAACTAATTTTTAAACGAAAAACAAAAAGCCAGGGGACGAGACACGAAACACGGAGGACAAATTTCGGCGTTAATATTTATTTTGAAAAATTGGAATATAAGTAATTTTACTTGTATGATACTGTTACTTAGTTAAGTTTGTTTATAAAATTAACGATATTGAAGTAATCATTGAATTTTAATACATTAATAATTACTAATTTACAAATAAAGTCGGTTGGGGGACCGAGCAGGGGAGAGATATTTTTCTTGTATTAGAGCTAATTGTGACTAAACTACGTACATTACTGTAATAAATTTAAGTGGCCATGTAGAAAACATTTAGTTTTAAGAAATAAAATAGGTTATTACGAAGTTAATATAAAAATAAAGTATTTTTTTGTCCAGGCCGTCAAAAGTACCTCTTAACTTAGAATGACCCATAACTGATCTCAGAAAACTTTAAACTGATATCGAAAGTACGTTACCCAATGAGTAAAATCACATCAATAACTTTTTTTAATAAAACCAGCAATATCCCAAATATTAACTTCAAACTCTCCCATACATTTAGTACGCCGTTCCTTGAGAGGCTTTAGTTTTAAAGGCTTACTTAGTCATTTCAAATGATCATTAGTATTCCTGAATTGTTTTATTTTATCCACTTATCCATATCAATCAATTATCATTTTCAAGTAGATACACGAGGTGATCTATCTGACGGCTTTAAGTGAATACATAGTTCGATATTTTCATGCAATTATTTTATAAAGCACACACGGAGTTTCACCCCTCAGTTCACTGTACAGGTCCGTGTGTGTTGTTGAAGTCCAACATAGTTAAAAAAAAGTTATTTTCATTCCCACCAATTTATTACAGTAGGTACAATTCGTGTAAATTACGAATCTTAAACATTTTTATCTCCTACGGTAGGGAACGAACGTCGTAGGTACTAAATGTATGGGAGCGTTTAAAGTTAATATTTGGGGTAATGCTGGTTTTATTTAAAAAAAGTTATTGATGTGATTTTACTCATTGGGTCAAGTAATTTCGATATCAGTTTAAAGTTTTCTGATATCTGTTATATTTACTGAATAATCGCCTGGCTACACTTAACGATTACACCCTGTATACGTACATAAATAAGGACATAAATATCTGTACAGGACTCTATTGTCAATGTCATAAAGGCGTGTACAGATATTTACGTCCTTTTTATGCACGTATATTAATACCCCTGACTGTACTTATCCGAATTTCAGAAGCAAAGAACCCTAGGTACTTTGAAATAATAATGAAAACCACTTTCGAACTAATTAGTTAATTACGTTTTCACGTTGTTTAAACGCTGAACAGGTGACTTTGTAAGATTGTATATGTAACCTACTTACACATCCGATCCATAGTGGGTATAATAACAGGACACAACACCTTGAACAGACACCTCTATAACTTAGGTATCACAGACAGCCCCATGTGCAGAGCGTGCATGGAGGCAGAAGAAACGACTGAACATATACTACTGGACTGCAAGCAGGTAGAAGTATACAGAATGAAACACCTAGGTTCTCCAAACACACTACGGGACGCAGTCAGCAACACCAAGGCACTCACCAACTTTTTAGACGAGCTGGGGTGGTTAGAGTAGCGCCACACCGCCCTTTCACGCAAAATAGGCACAATGGATGTCGACTTGCGGAAAACGCCCAGTATAACTAACTAACTAACTAACTACACATCCGATTTTAAAAATTATTTCACCTGTTTGTCAGTGGCGGCGCGTGACAATTTTGATTGATGGGCAACCCGAAACAAAAAAGTTATAAAAGTGTATACAACTATTAGGGCGTACACTCGGAATATCGATTCGGAATATCGATTCGGGATAACGAACGCACGAAAATCTTACCAATCTATGGACCAACCACATACAATCAGTATTTTTCCGTTCGAAATTTTATCCGATTCGAAATTCCGTATGCTGGCCTGTGCGTTCGGAATTCCGTACGGAAATAAACCGTTCCGAACGCAACTTGTCCATACATTGTGTACGGCCGGCCACAGACGCACGGAATTTTCATTCGGTTTCCGTAGATTCCTACGGAATGACAGGTGGAAACGGGACGTCGCTCTACACATGTATAGCGCTGTCTCACTTGCACATGTCATTCCATACGGAAACCGAATGAAAATTCCGTTTGTCTGTGGCCGGCCTTAATTCCGAACTGAAATAACGCGTATGTGTGTGTTGTATTTGCGGAATTCCGAATCGATATTCCGAATCTGGGTGGCCGCCCTTAAAGGCTCGTCTAAAAAGGAATTTTAGGCAAGCCGGTGAGAATTGGCTTGTATGGGAGCTCGGTGTGATGTGTGTGCCAGTATACTCGTACATATAGAACGGTTCTTCGGGGTGGGCATAGACTATTTTATTACTTGGCTCTGCTGATTGTTTGTAACACGCGGGCGGAGTCGTGTATTGGAGGGTTCTCAGCTTGAAATCTAAGAGCATGCATGCCTGTACAAATGTAATTAAAACTGACCATGAATATCGCTTCTGAAATGAACTACGATTACAAACGATATGAATAGAATAATCAGTAGATACCTAGTTATACCACTATTTTACAGACTCGTGATACCTCTGCCCACATCCCTTGCAATTTCTACTTCCATTATCTTGATTAGAAATGGCTCATACCATTCCAGTTGGCGGTCCAGAGCAATGGTAATGTTGAAAGTCTAAATCTAAATTTCAGTCCTGTCTGATAAAACGGTTATCATTTAACTCCTAGTGAACAAAGCTAAGCGTTACGAGTGATTAGTCTAGCTAGCTAATTAGCTCGAATATTCGGGCATTGACTAATAAGCCTGCACACCTATTAGATAATGTAATCAGTAGCTTAACTTAGAAACAAATTGCAAACAAAATGAGCAGTGTTAAAAAACTAAAGTAGTCTTTCTTAAGGTCAAGAGTTAGTAGCAGTAGCAGCTTACGCTTATTGTACATGAAAATTATATTTATAAAATAAATAAATAAATAAATATTTGCGGACAATCTTACACAAATCAACCTAGTCCCAAACTAAGCAAAGCTTGTACTATGGGTACTAGACGACGATATAGATACTTATATAGAGAAATACATACTTAAATACACAGAAAACATCCATGACTCAGGAACAAATATTCATGCTCATCACACAAATAAATGCCCTTACCGGGATTCGAACCCAGGACCTCTTGCTTCGTAGGCAGGGTCACTACCAACTAGGCTAAAGCGGTCGTCAAATATCGGTCGTATATCATTTTTATTTATTTATATAAAACTAGCTTCTACCCCTGACTCCGTCGGCGCGAAACTCGTTTATATCGTAGCTCCATACAAACTTTCACCCCATTTCACCCCCTTAGGGGATGATTTCCGGAATAAAAACTATTCTATGATGAGCACGAATATTTGTTCCTGAGTCATGGATGTTTTCTATGTATTTAAGTATATTTATTTCTCTATATAAGTATGTTTATCTTCGTCTAGTACCCATAGTACAAGCTTTGCTTAGTTTGGGACTTGTGTAAGAATGTCCGCAAATATTTATTTATTTATTTATTTATCTATGTCCTTCCCCGAGATGAAACTATCTCTATACCAAATATCATCTGAATCGGATCAGCGGCTTAACTAAGCGTGAAGAGGTAACAGACAGACAGACAGATATAATATTAGTATGGCAAAATTGAGCCGACACAGTTGGCCAGAAAGCCAAAAAAAAAGAGAATATTAGTATGGATGCGTCACCGTTTATGCGTAGATATAATGAGTCCATCCCCTTATTCATAAAACTTAAAATGCCTCTGCTAAATAAAATGTGCTTTGTCCCTTTCTTACGAACGCAAATGTCAAAGTGACAGATAAGGACAAACGATTTTTAACGCCATCTTAGTAAAATTTTAAAGCCTATTTTACTTGCAGAACGTTTATGAATACGGCCGTAAGTTAGTAGCCTTTAACTTTGGATAGGTATGTTGGGGTTGGGAATAACCTAAATCTCGGTATGTCCCACAAAGTGTTAAGCCATGTTGCTTCTAAACAACAAGAGCTTTTTGTTTCGACCAGCCCAGCTAGCACACTAATCGGACATATATTTACGTTCTGACGTATAACTTTACGATTGTGCCCATTTTTACGTTACTTAGCTAACATGGTAATCACGCAGCATATATTTATGCCATAGCGTAAAATATACGTAGCAAAATTATTACATTCATTTCATTCGTTCAATAGTAGTCTATGGTTAGAAGCCTATTATAATACTACCTAATTAAAGAGTAATGATAAGCACTGCATAGTTTACTAAACAGTTGTTCTCCTGTATTAAGTTGTGTTATAATAGTTTTTTGTTTTTATTTACGTTACTCCCACCCCACTAAAAGTTTTACGTAGTGGTTTTAAGTAATTTAGCGAGTACCAAAACACATGTTAGTTTATAATTGAATCAATAATATTTGTAAATTTGTGTAATATACTTTATTACAACACAAGCAAAAAATCATAATCATTGCGTTATTTATACAAATTTATAGTTAGTAATCATGATCTAGCTAAAATTAAAAATGCTAGATCATTGTTTCAGGAGACGATAGGAGTTTTGAAACTGAAACCGTATGTGTCGTGACAGAAATCGGTGAAATCCTGCGAAAATTATATTGTTTTCATAGTGTTAAAATTTATCCGGGGTCTCGAGTGACCTACATAAAATTTCGTCCGTCAACGGCTCATATCGTCAAGTTTTATGTGCCAAAATCAAGAGCATGTTAGCATTTGACGTAAAACAAATAGTTTTATGTGCAAGACATATAAATGGTCACATTTTACGTAAATGATGGTATAGCATGTTAGCTCATGACGGTAAAATTTTATACGTCGGTTGTGGACATAAAACATGTGCATAAAAGTCGTCATTTTGCTAGTGTGCTAGCCGGGCAATGCAGGCTCAGGCACAGAATAAGTAATAGTACAGCTCAGGTAAACTTTTTAAGGTAGGGTACAATCGGTTAGAGGTTAGGAGGGAGTTGACTCTGGTGTCCTATGTATTTAAACTTTTACGCGGCAAGGTCAGTAACTCTGGGGTACTGGCTGAAGTGGGCCTGTGCGTGCCGTCGCAATACGTGTGGCGCCGGCGCCGGCCGCCGCTGCTGGCCGTGCCGCCCGCGCGCACCGGCCAGCAGCACGAGGCGCCCTGGACAAGGGCTCTGCGCACGCTCAATCTAGTTGCTACGAGGGTTGATGTATTCCACTGCTCTTTGAATTAATTCACCAAAGTTACTTTGTATGTGTTATGTTATTGTGAAACTTAGAATTATGTAATACCCTATAAATATATGTTATGTTAATAATTTGCTACGCTATCGCATTGGGAGACTGTAATGATAGACGTATAGTTAATATAAATAAAAAAAAAATAAAATAAAAAATGTTTTTGCAATAACGTTGTGTTGTCAAATGTCACATTTACACGATTTATCTCATCGATTTGGCTGTAAGCTGTTGTTCCTTAATAAGGGACTATACTTAACGTTTTATAAAATGAGATCGCCACGGGGATTTCAGAAGATTGATACTTACCCTATTTTCCAATATTTTTAATCAGCTGAGTGATCAGAAGATCTCATAGGCTGGCTGGCCCTGTCATCACTGATTAACAGTGATCTCGTCTTCCGTAATAATATACTCGGCCGAATTTCACCTTCCCATACAAACGGAGTTTCGTTCTCATTTTAAAACTACGTGTTGGATTGTAACGAAACTTTGCTTATACAATGACATGAGGTAGGTAGGTACATCTAGGTGCCTATGTAATTGCTTTATATGGCTCCAGTTTATAAAACAAACGAAATACAGCAAAAACAAGTTTTGTATGAAAAACTTAAATTTGCTATATTTTTGAACCGACTTCAAAAAAAGGAGGAGGTTCTCAATTCGTATGTATTTTTTTTTTTTTTTTTTTTAATGTTTGTTACTTCAGAACTCCGTCATTTATGAACCGATTCGTATGCAATTCTTTTTTTAACTGAAAGTATATGCTTCCAGATTGGTCCCATTGTTTCCAAAACCCCAGTTGGATGATGGGAACCATGAGGAATTGAGGGAACTCCTCAAATATATTAGGCACGCGTGTAGTAATTTCGATATTTTCTATTATAACTCGTGTATTTACACCCGGAAATCATAAATTTGGTGAAGTGGAAGTGATGATGAAGACCACAGAAGGCTTGTGGCTTGTGTGATGTCTCAATGATGTACTTCAAACTATATAAGTACGTCACAGATTCTGATATTATTCCGTTGAAATAGCAAACAATGAAGTGCCAAAGGTAATTCTGAGATCCTTGAGGAATCGACGGAAGTCCTCAAATATTATCGGCCCACATACAGCGATTTGGTTTATTGGTCTAAAAATCAACGCTTTTGTTCTCGGAAATCAGTTCATGTGGTAAATTGAAAAAAAAATGTGGAAATGTTAATGTGGCTTGGCGGAGTACTGAATTGAAGTCGGTTAAAACTTTGTTTTGAAAGTAAATTATTACTAGGTATGCTACTAAGCTACATAAACTAGAGTCTGACCAGCGAGTCGTGACAGTGAAAAATGACGGCAAATTTAAAAAAAAACGCATGCTGGTAACACGAAATGTATGGAGCCGTCATAAGTACTTATAACTGAAAGTTTATTTCATAGGTAAAATTGTTGCCATATAAATAATTTGATAAAAATGCTATTGTCACGACTCGCTGGTCAGACTCTAATTACAGACCTGGATGGTACAGGTCGATTCACGAGAGCTGGCATGAATGGATTGAACGAAAGTACCTAATGTCACTTGTCACTGTGAGTGGCAGTTTGAGTGCCTTTCTTATGCAGGGGCCTCCTAATATTTTGTAAACATGTAGGTACCTAATACGTTTCCGTTATTCAAGAAAAAAATAATTATATCATTATAATCTGCACCAAGTACCTATCATGTTAATTCTATTAATAATTATTATTAAAGTCCTTTGCAAATAAAACGTATAGGTATTTATTTTTCTGACTTATTTTTAATGAATGAATGAATGAAAACATTTAAGTATTTCAAGTAACACAGGACTCATACAGGAAATTACATATTAACTTAATGTCAAGAATCGAAAGCTGATGGCTTGTTGGAATTGTAAAAAATCTAAAAAAAGAGCAGACCAAGGAGTCCGTCGCGTCGTCAACAAAGTTTTTAATTTATTTACTTAAGTATATCCTGTTTTCACACTGACGCCGCAATCTACAAAATGACGGCGAAAAGATTCGAAACTCTTACGAAATTTAACTGTTATTTTCGCGTTTCACGGCATCGTTTTTGTGCATGAAACATGGTTATAATTATAAATTTATTTATTTTTTAAATGCATAATCTCTGAAACACAATTATCATAATCACTTTTTGCATCAACCTGTATTTAATAATTATGTAATGCACACATAGACATTATCATTCACTCGTTCAATTCATTCGTGTCAACTTTCGTGAATCGACCTGTACTTGGGTGGATTGCAAAAAAATTGTACATAATTAGTTTTTAATCTAATCTATGTTTTAACTTTTTTCCATTGTGTAACAAAAGTTACCCATATAAAATGTATGGGTAGGTAATTGCCGTTACACAATGGAAAAATGTTAAAGCGTAGATTAGATTAAGGCTCTTAACTATGTAAAATTTTTTTGCAATTCACCCACTTAACTTATTCTAAATACAAAGTATCAGAGCAAACTAGCTATAGGGTCATTTCGCCGGTTACGCGACCACCTTCGGTTAGCGACCACTTGAAGAACATGGTTTTTTCAAATGAAGATAATATCAATTCTACAGAGCCTATTGAAACAGTCAGCCGTATGCCTTATTGTTTGTAGTTATGGAATAGGAATATACAAAAAAAACGAGAAAATATGCTTTCAGTTCACCAAGTCAGCTAAGTGGTCGCTAACCGGCACATGAAATTAGGTGGTCGCCAACCGGCGAAATGACCCTACTCGTTTTTAAATGATAGCGTAACTACGTTTGTATGGAGAATCGAGCTTAGGTAGTGCGGACTCTTAAAGTAGTTTAAGTCATGTTACTGAGTTTCGTATTTCCTGTGTTATCGCCATTATGTATTGTGCGTGAAGGTAATTCTATAACAGTAATTGCTATTTAGGTATCGACATCGACCGCCAAAACTGCATATACCATAGACTAAACGGAACTGACGTAATTACGTAATTATTGCGGCAAATTGATGGGAATTGATGCACATGTTTCGACAAGCTTACCAAATATTTCAGTCAGGGGGCGAAGACCAGTATTTGTAACTGTTTCGCCGCCACAGAAAATGCGAGGTGGCCCCCACGCCATGCAAGTCTAAAGGTTGAAACGCACAGACTGCGGTGGCCGTGCGGTGCGGTGCGGCGCGGAGGCGGTACCGGTTGTAATGTTCGAGCTAACATGAAAAGGTCCGCACAGAATACAGCGCCGCACCGCGTCCCGCCGCGGTATTCTGTGCGGACCTTTTCATACTTCTCGAACATTACAACCGGTACCGCATCCGCACCGCGCCGCGCCGCACCGCCACCGCTTTCAGTGCGGTTCGACCTTTAAGTCTATTGTTTTTGGACGTCGTATGAAGTCGGTGGCAGGTAGGTGGCAACGTTGATAAACTTGAGTTCAAGTCCGTGGCGGTGAATGTGTTAACCCCGCGACAAAGAACAGATTCAGATTCAGAACTTTATTGATAAAATGTCATATTTTACAGGTCAATATCATGCATGTCAAATACATTTAAAAAATTCTTATTGTCTTAGATGTTATAAACCTATCATTATTGAACAATTTTGAAAGTGTTGTTGATTTATGAGTGGGTCAATGATATATTGGTCATAAAGTCGTCTATGCTGTAGCAAGCCTATTTTATGAGGAGCTGTTTGAGCTTGTTTTTGAATGCTGCATCAGTTACGGCGCGGCGTTTATAACGTCAGGCGGTAGGACGTTATAGATTTTAGGGCCTAGCACGCTGAGTGATTTCCGAGTCTTGGCTAGCCTTTGGTGCGGCACGAGCAGCAGGTGCTGGGCGCGCGTGGACATCATGCCGGGCGCGTGGCCTTGCGCGCGCGTCATGAACGAGCCCATATTACGTCTCACAAATGTGCAAGCCTCTAGAACGTATATACACACTTGGTAAGGTTAGTATTTTAAGTTCCCTAAAAAGATTCTGCGCAGGGTGATCGTAGGGCTTGTTTGCAATAATACGAACTGCCCGCTTTTGGATTTTTAAGATTTTGTCCCGATCTGCAGCGGTTGCCCACAGGTCAACACCGTAAATTAAGATGGAATGGAAGTATCCGTAGTAAGCCTTTTTTATGTTAACGTGAACGAGGGGTATTATGAGTTTAACATGTGTTGTACAGACATAGACCACTTTTGATCGTATCCATCGATTGCGCAGGTGAAGCTAAGTTGACTGAGGCTGGTCCCCGGTTGGATTAATGCTTTTCGTGGTCATATATCATCTCTGGGTGCTCATTTCTCACTGTAGGTAGTGGTCTACTATGACAGTAATCAGGGCCTCTGACTCTGGGCCCTCTTGGTGAAACTTAAGAACCTCTAACAGCCTAATTTCCCACTCACATGTCAAAGCCCAATAAAGTCTAGTTTCCCACGTTCTTCTCAATCCTGAATAAAAAAATAAAGCTTGGAAATAACGTCCGAAATAAAGTACCATCCCAGTTCAAATGTGACTTTAATTTACTCAACGGGAGAAACCGTTAGGAGATAACCGGTAAAAAATCGTTGTCCGTTGCATATCTCCCCAACCCTTACTTATCGCGTTTTATTATACCCCAACATGATTCATATATATAGCCCTGTACGACAAAGATTGTAATTCAGTAAAAACTAGACCGTTACTTCCTTTTGTCAATTCTACTGCCGCTGGGGATACGAAATCTTCAAGATAGGAACCGTTAAATAAACCCGGCTAATCGCCCAATACAGGGATCCTCGCATTGTCCAGGCACTGAATGCCTTCATTGTCTACAGAAGACACGTGCGCTTTACAAAACCAGCACGTCGTAAACGACAAATCACAGCGATTTTATTTGAGACTTATACATTATGGATAGAGAATAAATTTGAATGTGGAGCTCACAAGATAAGATTGCGCAAAATAGGTAAAGGTAGAGAAGATTGATGTAGCAGCCACCGCCGCCGGCAAGTTTGCGCACGTGCTAGGCCAGGTGCGCCCAGCCCCCGTATTCTGTAACTTGTTTTAAGCTCACCTCAACACTCACCCACAAATACACCTTGACACCGCGATGCGTAGTTATTAAGCGTAGGTAGAGGTATAGTTTCGTAACTGGTGACCGGCGGGGTGAGCCGCATTAGCGCGTAGCGAATAACAGCCCTGCACTGTCTCGGACGTAAATAAAAAATGTTAAGACGTCATGTTAAGATTTAGATTCTATTCTTGGCACGCTCTATTGTTGTTGCAAAAAGTGTATCAAAGCATTGCGAAATTTATGGTTAGAAAAAACGGACCAATTTTAATCGTTCGGGACTCGCCAAAGAAAATCCTATGACAATGCCCATTGGACATGTTTTTGTCCATTGATCGTTCTGCCGAAATGCGTCCATTGCATCGTGGAGTATGGTATTGCGTGGAATAAACATGCAGTTTGAGGCAGTTTGTTATTACTTAAGTATAATACCTATTTGCTTGTTATTCCTGACCCTTTGGTTTGGAAGGATTCAATTGAATTTTAAATCTTATCTTAACGTCTCGTGTCGCCTTCATATCAAGAGGAGGGGGTAACTATTGCGTGCATTGCACACATCGATTTAAAATTATTATTATTTAGCAATTATATTATAAGTATTTTAAATCGATGGTTGCACAGCGTGTCATCATCGCACTGTCAGTGCACGACAATTCCATATCCATCCTCTAATTAACTAAATTGTATATTGGCATGTAATAAGTATTGACAAGATCGGAGGGCATAATTGGTTGTGTGTTTCATCAGTAGGTACAAGTATGCAGAGTAGGTTCAGTAGGTACTTCTTGACTTCAGTCAAGCGGATCGACAATAAAATCGTAAACGCCTCGGTATCTACTCTTTCCAACTCAGGCGTACTACTACGTCATCATCATCATATCAGCCGAAAGACGTCTACTACTACGTATTAGGTAATAATATATTATTACTAACTGCCCGCGCGCCTTCGCCCGCGTAATGCAAAGAAGGCAGACAAAACCGCGGGCTAAAATATAGCCTATGTCCATCCAGAACCTCCAATCTATTACACAACTGAGCCATAAACATTATGAAAAAAAGCGGCCAACTGCGAGTCGGACTCGCACATGAAGGGTTCCGTTAAATAAATAGCGGTTTACGATTTAGGTTAAAAAAAACCTACTTACTAGATCTCGTTCAAACCAATTTTCGGTGGAAGTTTGCATGGTAATGTAAATCATATATTTTTTTTAGATTTATCATTCTCTTATTTTAGAAGTTGCAGGGGGGGGGACACACATTTTACCACTTTGGAAGTGTCTCTCGCGCAAACTATTCAGTTTAGAAAAAAAATATGTTAGAAACTTCAATGTCATTTTTGAAGACCTATCTATAGATACACTTTTTTGCACGGGTTAGATAAATATTTTTTTTTTGAGTTTCAGTTCTTAGTATGGGGAACCCCAAAATGTATTGTTTTTTTATGTTTGTGTGAAAATCTTAATGCGGTTTACAGAATACATCTACTTACCAAGTTTCAACAGTATAGCTCTTATAGTTTCGGAAAAAAGTGGCTGTGACATACGGACGGACAGACAGACAGACAGACATGACGAATCTATAAGGGTTCCGTTTTTTGCCATTCGGCTACGGAACCCTAAAAACACAAATGAAAGATTCTTGAAATCGGTTCAGTGGTTTCGGAGATTTACCCATTACATACAAACTTATAAAGCTACAATCTCACAGACTTTTCCTATTTATATATTAGGTTCTTACCTATGAAATTGGCGGTTTTTTCACAGATATTATGTTGTACGTAATTTATTCATTTCTATTGCAACTTCCAAATTATTTTTTAATTTCATTATTAGACTATGTAACAAAAGGTTTTAAATACAAAAAATAGGTTTGAATTTTTTATTTAGTGTTTCAAATTAAAGCTTGAAAACCGCCCTTTTCATGTGCTGCCGGTTAAAGTGTTTCAATTACGTATAGTTTTATGATGCGAACTATTTTTAAGGAATGAAGATATGTGTAATAGTATGTTATGCAACTGTTGTATAAGAAGGGTCTTAAAATGCGAGTGGCGTGGGTTGCGATGCGAGCCTTGGCGAGCATCGCAATTAAAGACGCCACGAGCGTTTTTAGACCAGTTATACACCGTTGCATACAATAGGTACTTTTTCTACGACAAATTTTAAATAAATAGCAGACACAGATAACGGAGGTTATCTGTGATAGCAGACTACAGAATAGTTAAACTTTTCAGGCAGCAAGTCTTCTATTCGTACTTTTGCTACTCGCGCAATTTCTTCAGGAGTGCAGTTATTAATCTATTTGACCATTTTAAAAGGAACGTACACTTTTGTCTTCACAAACACGAATAAAATCTTAATAGTTTAGGACTAATAGTTTATCATCTTTCGTCTTTTAATTTTGAACTGTATTTTGGTGGGAAATCGGAAATGTGACAGCTCTTGCTTATGGTTTCTTTTGTTTTTAATTTGTTTGCACTGGCCATCCGAACCAAACCGAATCCGGACCCGGACCGAATTCGAACTGTTTATTTTTATAAATAATACCAAGAATTTATAAAACATGTAATTTAACACACAATAGATGATGATTTATTATTATTGTAGTAAATAATTCATAATGTACACATGTTAAATCGTAAATAAATACTTTTATTTCGAAATATTTGTTAATGATGTTGGCACCACTGCAATATAGCAGCCGATTAAAAAAAAGTTAAACAGTGCTTTTATGAAAAATGTATGAACCAAAAAAGTGCGCTAAACAGTGCGTTTTTGGGCCATAGAGCATAGAGTTTTTCCACGACTTATTAGTGGTGTCATTGTATTTGAGCTACAGCCTATATAAATGACAGATAACGGTACAGGAGTAGAAAAAGTAGCTTAAAAGTTTTCTATATTCCTACCAAAATTTAGTTTGCTTTGAATTTGACATTGCTGAATAATCCGCAAAATTCAATGTATGAAAATCACAGTTTTCATAAAATTCTCCATACACACCGCCAATTTCATAGGTAAGGACCTAATATTATAAATTTATTAGTCCCTAGCCCACCGAGCCAACCGAGCTCTCCCTGCTCGGGTGAAAATAGAAAAAAATACGGAGAAAACCCAGCTGGATCGAATTTTCTCACCACTCAACTCCTGAATTCCAAATTTCATATGCCTTCAGATAATCTGAGCAGACCTTTATACTTAGGTACTTTACTCTTTGGAGCAGACCATCGGATCCGATTATTGTGTATTGTAGTGTATTGTCGCCCTTATTGCAATAAGTTAAAGCCTGTACACACCTAGCAATTTGTCTTAATAAACTTGCTATAGTTGGAATAAGACAGCAACATATACATTGTTAAGGCCAGCGACACACTGGCGCGGCCTGCGGCGGCGGTCAATAGTAAATTTGATAGCTAATGACAAGTTTACTATTGACCACCGTCCGCCGTGGCTAGGCTACGCCATCCTGTGAGAGGCTTAAGCCGCGGTCTGAGCGCGGCGGTCAATAGTAAAATTGTCATTAGGCGTCGAAGTTACCATCGCAGTCCGTGCCAGTGTGATTCAGGCCTTACTATTGATTCAATTGCGAGTTGGTATCAGTGTCCTAGACCTAGGAACAAAAAGATGAATGACGTCCATTTGCTCAAATTCAGCATCAAATCTGACAAGTTTTGACAAGTGACAAGTTTTCTATCTGTGATTTTGCTATGGCGGACTCACGCTATTTCCTACTTCCGTATTTTCTCTTTCTGTCATTCTGTCAAGACATGTCATGGCGCCACATACAACATACCATGAATCATCCATGAATACATAAACATAGGTAAGTACAAATTAAAGATTTGATTGAGAATGGCTTTGTACTTCCTCGTATTAAATAATATATGTAATACCCCTATTTTATAGGATAAACGCAGAAAACTTGCCAACATTTGCAAGAAAATGCACTGTTTGCAAAAAACATATAGTAGAAAACATGGCACTAAAAGAAAGTTGTTGTCGACGTTTCCGCTAGATCACGATGGGTAAGCTCAAGATTAGCCTATTCGTTATTATGAACATTCATAAAGACTTAAACGATACGTAAAATTGATCAATTTTAGTTTGCATTGAATAGGTGTAGGTAGTGATGTCCAGTGTCACTATCGATAATCACGAGTGGTAATGATTATGATCATTTATTGTAATATAATTTTTATTGTGACGACCGCTTTAGCCTTGTTGGTAGTGACGCTGCCTACGAAGCAAGAGGTCCTGGGTTCGAATCCCGGTAAGGGCATTTATTTGTGTGATGAGCACGTATATTTGTTCCGGAGTCATGGATGTTTTCTATGTATTTAAGTATTTATTTATCTATATAAGTATGTTTATCTTCGTCTAGTACCCATAGTACAAGCTTTGCTTAGTTTGGGACTAGGTCGATTTGTGTAAGATTGTCCGCAAATATTTATTTATTTATTTTATTTAATAACGCCCTTTTTCCCGGAGATCACAGAGTTTCACCTGCTACGATCTTGACCTACGTCAAGATCGTAGCAGGTACCCACCGTATACCTTCGTGAAACGGGCTACTGATCATTATATATATAAATGAAAAAAAAAATATTGGACAAAAAAAAAAGAAACACATTAATATGCTAGTTTCATTGGCAACGGTTACACAGTATCATAATAATATGTTCTCGTAAATACTGACATTATTGAAGCAGCACACCGCCGCAGCAACAAACAACATCCGTACGATTTTGAATATCGCGACAATGTTGCCATACTTCTCAACGTGTAACCCCTGCCATCCAAAGGTCCTCATAAGTAATAGTATAAAGGGTCTCCTACACAATGGATCATCATGGCCGCAGTTAAGGATGACTCACGCTAGAACAGGCCGTGGCTCAGCCGGGCTTGGGTATGGCTCGGCCGCGCAAAAACGCCGACGTTTTTCTTAGCAAACGGCCCGGGCCGGACACGGCCCGTTCTAGCGTGAGTCATCCTTTATGCCGTGGAATGAACTGAAAATGTGTCTTTCTTCCACTAACGCATTGCGTCTTGTATGATGGGCCATGATGGCCCATTGTGTGGAGCAGGCATAATATAATTTTAGATGCAGACAGTAGGTGCGACAAATTGCCCAGGAAGACTTGGTATACGTACCAATAGAAAAACTTCACACAAATAAATATGTGTATCGAGGCTCGCCACATACAGACAAATTATAGGTGTTGCTACACGTACGTAATCACCAGACTTGTAATAATTTTAATTAACGGATGAATGTAATTGGGTAGGTACTTATAGTATACCTACATACCTATTCACGTCGTATATGCACGTCGGCGTGAATAATAACAACTGCAGTTTTATAGAGATGCACTATTTATTGCGCCAAGCTTATGCTAAGGGGCGTACAATAAGAATTCCTCAAATCTACCGAGAGGAGATACAGTTTTAGTCACGATTCACTTTTCTCGTCTTGTCTCTGTCCTTCTGTGTGTGGTGTTGCCAGATCACTTTATGCATCTGTTTCTAATTGGATGCGTGGCTATTCGCCACACATTCATCCAAACTTTCGCATTTATAATATTAGTAGGATAATTTAGGAGTTCCTATGGCCACCTTCCGTCCTCATCATCAGGCCCGCTCGGAAGTACCATAATATTGCATTGTCACCTGATTTCAAACACGTGTACAAAATTTAAACTCGATTGTACTCTGCGAAGTTAGTCAAAATTGACTTGCAAGATTTGACCTAGATATACTCAAATATACACGGGGAGTCATGTAAAAGCTTGGTACAAATCAAGTGATTTATCTTCTTCGTATTTTCAACTCTGCTGGGGGGCTAGCACACTATTCTTTATGTCGCGTTTTACGTGACGTTTCAGTACATTTTCGCCGACATAAAACCTAATGTGCTAGCTAGGCTGATATTTGTATTTTATGTTAGTATATTATCAGAACAGAATTATGGGTAAATATATCCGTTACATTGGCAACACTACGCTGTCATGCCGCTTATAGAAAATATGCAATTTTGATTACTGTTTTACGTAAAAATACGAGTTAGAGAATAGTACTTACGTGTGAAATGTTATCTTAGAATGTTTATCCGTCTTATCCGATGCATTGTGACACCCTTTTACTGCACAAACCGTCATATTAATGAAAAATGTGGGAGCTATTTAAACTTGACGCGCGTCCTTGCAACTGATAAGCCGATCGGCGTACTCCACCATTTATGGCTGAGTTTTGGTGGCCTCACCGTTGCGCGTGAACTGCGTTTCTAGGCGATATTATTCTAAGGTTATAGGTTATACGCGGGCTGAGTTTCCGCAACTCGACGTCATAAATGCGCCTATTTTGCGTAGGGGTTTTGGCACTACTGTTATTCGTGCCAACCCAGGTACACCAGGAAGCCTAGCAGACCCTTTATATTGCCGACGGCCTCCGGTAGTGACCCCGGCGTTCCGAGGTACTTTGCCCTGTATTCCGTCACTCCAGGACATGTCAGGATGACGTGGGCGGCGGTCTCGTCCTCTTCAATGCAGGCTCTGCAGAGAGGACTGTCTGTAACACCTAAAGTAAAAAGGTGTTTGTTTAGTAATAATACAGTCATATATTACAATATTTTATAACCACAGTGTAGCAAAAAATGTACACTAGAGTCTGACCAGCGACTCGTGACAGTGAAAAATGGCGGCAAATTTAAAAAAAAACGCATTCAGCCCGGCTAGCACACTAGCAAGATGACGACTTTTATGCACATGTTTTATGTCCACAACCAACGTATAGAATTTTACCGTAATGAGCTAACATGGTATACCGTCATCTACGTAAAATGTGACCATTTATATGTCTTGCACATAAAACTATTTTTTTACGTCTAATGCTAACATGCTCTTGATTTTGCACATAAAACTTGACGATATGAACCGTTGACGGACGAAATTTTATGTAGGTCACTCGAGACCCCGGATAAATTTTAACACTATGAAAACAATATAATTTTCGCAGGATTTCCCCGATTTCTGTCACAACACATACGGTTTCAGTTTCAAAACTCCTATCATCTCCTGAAACAATGATCTAGCGTTTTGAATTTTAGCTAGATCATGATTACTACCTATAAATAACCCAATGATTAAGATTTTTTGCTTGTGTTGTAATAAAATATATTACACAAATTCACAAATATTATTGATTCAATTATAAACATACATGTGTTTTGGTACTCGCTTCATCACTTAAAACCACTACGTAAAACTTTTTGCGGGGTGGGGAGTAAAGTAAATTATAACAAACAAACTATTATAACACAACTTAATACAGCAGAACAACTGTTTAGTAAACTGTGCAGCGCTTATCATTACTCTTTAATTAGGTAGTATTATAATGGGCTTCTAACCATAGACTACTATTGAACGAATGAAATGAATGTAATAATTTTGCTACGTATATTTTACGCTATGGCATAAATATATGCTGCGTGATTACCATGTTAGCTAAGTAACGTAAAAATGGGCACAATCGTAAAGTTATACGTCCGAACGTAAATATATGTCCGATTAGTGTGCTAGCTGGGCTGGTAACACGAAATGTATGGAGGCGTCATAGGTACTTATAACTGACAGTTTATTTCATAGGTAAAATTGTTGCCATATAAAGAATTTGATAAAAATGCTATTGTCACGACTCGCTGGTCAGACTCTACCCTCATTAGTTAACGGGATGTTTTAATTAGTCAAGAGGTTACACCAGGAAGCCTAGCAGACCCTTTATGTTGCCGACGGCCTCCGGTAGTGACCCCGGCGTTCCGAGGTACTTTGCCCTGTATTCCGTCACTCCAGGACATGTCAGGATGACGTGGGCGGCGGTCTCGTCCTCTTCCATGCAGGCTCTGCAGAGAGGACTGTCTGTAACACCTAAAGTAAAAAGGTGTTTGTTTAGTAATAATACAGTCATATATTACGATATTTTATAACCACAGTGTAGCAAACAAATGTACACTAGAGTCTGACCAGCGACTCGTGACAGTGAAAAATGGCGGCAAATTTAAAAAAAAACGCATTCTGGTAACACGAAATGTATGGAGGCGTCATAGGTACTTATAACTGACAGTTTATTTCTTAGGTAAAATTGTTGCCATATAAAGAATTTGATAAAAATGCTATTGTCACGACTCGCTGGTTAGACTCTACCCTCATTAGTTAACGGGATGTTTTAATTAGTCAAGAGAGTCATATCTAACCAGTCGGGTTAGGTGTGGAACTTAGAATAATAACGCCTAGAAACGCAGTTCACGCGCAACGGTGAGGCCACCTAAACTCGGCCATAAATGGCCCAGTACGGCGATCGGTGGAACAAAATTGGTGCGTTTGTGTGCGTATTTGCGCGTGTGAATACGAGTTGATCACAACTACATGAATCCATTTTATGCCTCACGTTTGGCGCGTCGGCCGTATGAAACTATCCTTCTATGCGTTATTATTCTAAGGTGTGGAACAATTCAAACCCATGTAAATAATTGGGGTTTGAATCACATGTTCATGTGAAATCTTTTTCTTAGTGCAGTGGACCCACGATGTTCCTAGCCGTAATTTATCGATATAGATAACGTTTTAGTACTACATCCCTATCGACCGTATCGTCTTCGTTATGTTGGTACGACTTCCTGCCGGGTTAGACGTTTATTTCTATTATTATTTTGGTACGGAAAAATAGCTAAACTATGAATGAGCTGTCATGTCAAAATCAAATGACAATCAGACAATGTCACTGTCATCCAAAACCTTGTTCGAAGTCCCGTCTCTTAGGCTAAGTTCAGATGAACGCGCGGTGCAGCGCGGTTTGCTCAGCGCGCGGTTCAAGATCGTCGTCGAACAAATATATGTTGCTGTGTACATGAGCGCGCGGTGCGCGGGACAAGAACTACAGTCCTGTATCGCCCTGTTCAGTGTTCGCGCGTCGCCGCACGGTGACGCGCGGTTTGAGATTTACAATCCTGTACCGACCTGTTCAGTTGACTCGCGCGGTTTGACGCGGACGAAGCCGCCGCCATCTGAACAGCTGAATCGCGCGGCAGCGCGCGTCGCTGCGCGGTCATCTGAACTTAGCCTTAGAACGTAGTGGTTATATTCTCTTTGGTTGGTATGATGAATGTTTAGTTAAGGGCCCCTTCGGGGCCCAACTTGGAAAGATAGGAGGAAAAAAAAAAAAATGGTATGATGAATTGCATCGCTTGTAGTGTGCTCTACGATCACTAAGCACAAACGAAACGCAACAAGAACGTTATTTGTTATCTGTCACTTCTCTGTCTGTCTGTTTTGAATTTTTCGAATTTATTTGCAGTTTTGTTGGGAGGTTGTTAGTGTTGGAATTGGAATTGGAACACTCTTGAACTCTTCGATCTTCCTTTTAACACGAAACTCACAGTAACGTAACTGTTTCTATATAGGAGAATTTAATTGTTAAACTAAAAGGATAAAGCGTTTAATAAAGGTATCGAACCGTTTAATTTAGGGCCTCCCCCATACTACCGGCGTCGTGTGAGCGTTCTCAATGTTCTCATACAAAATTGTGCGTTGCGTCGACGCAATTTTGTATGAGAACGCTCGCTCGACGCCGGTAAGTACTTATCCACCCTCATTTTTGTTATGAATAGGTACTTGAGGTATTTTACAAGAATTATTTTGTTATTAGTGCACTTTTCTTTAACTTAACTACTGTAGATTACTGGTATACTGAATAGTTATTAATATTTTCCAGATTCGCTAACATGCCACCACGTAGACAGAAAAAGAATATGAAAAAGCTGGCAGACGTTCTGAAACAGGGCAGAATATCATCACTCTCCAACGAAAACGCAGCGCCTGCTCAGCCTGAAAAACCTCCAGGTATGCTCCTTGATACTAATCAAAATGAAACTCAGGATAAACATAAAATTGATTCTCATGTACCTCCTATATTTTTGCACCTACCTGTTGATTTTAAAGAACATGTTCACAAGTTGCTATTATCTGGTGTGAAATTTTACCAGCCACACTTGGGGCGTAATTACACCAAGGTCAAGTGCCTCTCATTTGACGACCACAGAGGCATGATAAAGTATTTGAAGAGTAATAAGTTGGCTTATCATACTTATGGAAACCCGGATCATAGAAAATTGAAAGTGGTCATTAGAGGCTTGGCCAAAGACACTAGTTTGAATGCACTAAAAGATGAAATTGAGGGTGTTAAAATTAATGTAGTAAAACTACACAAGATGCATACAAAACAGACAGCAAAAGAGCATCCTCTTTTGATATTGGTTATTGTGGCCAGCAGCGAAGAAGGTGAGAAGCTCATGCAAGTAGAAACTCTTCTGGGCAAGACAGTAAAAATGGAACAGCCAATAGCGAAGGCGAGGCAGTGCCACCGCTGCCAGAAGTGGGGTCACTCTCAACGCTACTGCCATGGTCAGATCAGATGCGTGAAATGTGCGGGGGATCATGCATCCTCGAAGTGTACAAGAGACCGTAATAATGAACCACCCAAATGTGCAAACTGTGGAGGGGACCACACTGCCAGTTACAAGAAATGTGCTCATTGCCCAGACTCTGAGAATTATAAGTCAACCCAAAAGCTGAAACTGAAAAGCACTAAAAATAACACTAAACCCAATTTAGTGACTATACTAAACTATGAGGACCACCTTTATAGGAATGTGATTTCTATTCCCCCAGTTGAGGAAACTCATTCGGACTTAGAGTTTGATAGTATTGAAGAAGTTTACTAATGCCTCATCACCTTAAATTTGATTGGCTATTTTTAAGATTAAAACTCAATCTTCTCTTAATAACTTTAAGTATAACTATATTGTCTGCTGAAGGCTTATGTACCTGAAATCACAGCCAAAAGCAGTGCTTTGTGATGTGATTAAGTGAGATTTCAGTTCCTAAATTGTAGTTAGTATTAGTACCTACGCATTAAGTTTTTTATATAAGTATTTTTTTCCAAAAGAGTTAAATACTCCTGTTTATGTTTATAGTAAATAAAACTAGAAACTTTTTGTAATATATTTTTTTATTATTAAGTGCTTATCTTTTTTTCTATTTAATCAAAAAAAACAATTTTCGCTTGGATAATAAATACAATTTCCTTTAGGAAAGATTAATCATAAAAATGGTTTTGAAATAGTGTATCAGACATTACACACCAAGTAAATAATACCATAAGATCGCAGGTATTTGTCGTCCGAGTCAAAGGAAAGGGCGACATTTGCGATCAGGAGCTTTCTTTATTACCGCCAGTAGTTTATACAAAAAATTACATCACCTCCAGGATTTTCTACACGCGCAGCGTGCGGGTTATTGACACTGTATGGCATAAAGCATATTTCTACCTTAAGCATTAAATATGTCTTAAAAAATGTAATAAACATAAATAATTTTTCTGTTATACTAACTTATAATCTAAACTTACAACAAATATTTACAGATATTCGAAAGAGCTTTACCTAAACTTCTTAAATCTAATTATAAGGTCACATACTCTTGACAGCAGGTTTTAAACTGCTTATAACTAACTCGTTGTTGGTCTTCATACTGGCCAGAGGAGTAACAGAAACCTGTAAAAGGTAGAACACAAATGTTAGTTACAACTTTCCAAGGTACTTATATTTTATATCATACACCTATGTACAGTCACCGGCATATATATATATGATGAATCAAAGGCCGCAAAAATATCTGACACGCTCTTACGGCTTTGGGAATAGAGTTGTCATCAGATATTTTTGCGGCCTTTGTTCCATCATATATTTCTGCCGGTGACTGTACATAGTTTATATTATAAATACCAGTCTGTCTACCTTTAAACCACTGGTATGTAACCTATGAAATTTTGTGTGCAAATAATTTTTGCCCGAAAATCGTTGCATAAGCGTGAAAAATTAAGGGACATATAATACCACGTCTGTGGAAGCCGAATAGCAAAGTCGTGAAAATGCTAAAAGTGATATGATACTTGGCACCTCGAAAATCACCCTATCCCCTTAAGTTAGTTATAAGCGGACGAATCCACGGGCCGAAGGTAGTTCTTCTATATTTTTGGTTTATTTATAGGGTGTTTGATTGGCAGTGTTTGTTTAGGGCAAATAATTGGAGAGGTCAGGTGATTCGGGTCAGCGGCAGCGGCAGAGGAGGGCGGCGTTCTCTAATTTATACCTAAACTACGTACAGTCAGTGGTATTAATATACGTACATAAATATATGTACAGGACTCCATTGTCAATGTCTTAAGGGCGTGTACAGATATTTTTATTTAATCGTATGGCGTGAGTACATAAACGTTTTATGCAGATATTTATGTCCTTATTTATGTACGTATTGCCCCTGCCTGACTGTACGTATAATACATAATTTCAAAGTCAAGTTTTGTATATGACTTGCGGACAATAGGTTTCAAATTCTATACTAATTGCTAAGTTAGAAACTCCTGACCTTTCCAAAATATCGCTATATTGGATCAGGCCCTTACTTGTGGGCCTTTTATTTTATTAATTGCAAGGATTTGCTCTTAGCGGTAGATAATTCACATCCTTAATAATAAATGCGTCGTTTATTACCAGTTGTAAAATAATGTGCCTGACAAACAATTTTTTCATGCTTCGTCGCCAGTAAACGTAGAACCCCATTTATGGATGAGCGTGACGCTCAGCGGCGCGGCGCACCCAAAAGAACACGCGCCATCACAAGCGTAATGGGTATAGGACCCTTCATGTCCACGCTTGCAAGTTTTCATACAGACTGTACGCCCGCGTCGCTCCACGCACGTCCATAAACGAACCCTTAGAGCGGTTACATACGGAGACTTTTCAACCGACGAAAAAAACGGAGGAGGTTCTCAAGTCGACGCGTACCTATATATATATATTTTTTTATGTATGACCACGCATAACTTTTTACAGAGTAGTTCGATTTTGATATTTCTTTTTTTATTGGAAAGTGTATACCCCGAAGTTGGTCCCATATAAATTTGAAAAAAAAAACCCTAAGGGTAGGAAAATAGGGGATGATTGATTTTTCGTCGGTTAAAACTTTGTTTTCAAAGTAAATTATTGTAGCGATACAATGCGGGACGGTATCGTGGCACTAGCCATATATGGCTGTATCGCGTTAGTAGCGTTGCAAAAAGTCGCCCCACTTCGAAGCGTTCATAGCCCAGCGGCGCCTGCGATTCGGAAACGATAACGCAGGTTAAGCAAAGATGGCAGCGGTCAGTCTTTGGATGGGTGGCCGCCTGTTTGAGTGGTTACTATAAATGAGCGCTTCCGTGCTTTGGAAGGCACGCTAAGCCGTTGATCCCGGCTACTGTCTATGACAGTAGTCGTTAAGCCGAGTTAGAGGCCTTCGGGCGGCTTAAGAACCTCTAACAGTCGAGTTGCCCACTGACTTGACAAAGGGGGGATAACTGTCACTTACGTCCGCAGGAGCTATACCTACGACAAACCCTGCACGTGTCCGCTGGGTGGTACTAAAGAGTGACAAACTCAAAAGGCCAAATAATGTATGCCATACGATTAAATAACCCCACTTACATTTAAAATCCCACCGTATCTTACCTCGAGTTTAATACTGGTGATCGGCAGTTCAGCGTCCAGTTCCCGAAGCATCCTGTCCAGGGTATCGACGAGTCTGTCTGCGTCTTTCTGGGTGAACACCATGGGTGGCTTGAACTTCAGTACGTTGGCATCTGGTCCGTCACGGCTTATGAGTATTTTTTCCTCTCGCATTCTGTAAAGATATAAGATGTTTGATGTAAGGTCGGCTTAAATCCTTTTTACCTGTCCCATTGTCTGTCTGTCTGCAATCAAATCTTGCAAGTTAAATTTGATACACTTCCCGGTTTCCGATTGAGCTGAAATTTTGCATGCATATGCATGACAATGCAATATTATGATGACATGGAGCTGATCTGATGCTGGAGCTGGAAGGTGGCCATAGGAACTCCGCAATAAAACGACACAACCCCCTCGAGTTTGGGCTTGTTAGAATCGTCTCAATGAGTAATTGATGATGGTTTACAGAAAAGTACAGTCGGCAATAAAAGCTTGTACAAAAAATGAAAGTTCTGACAGAAAATTGTTTATTGTTTTTTTACTGCTGCAATAATATCTAGTTCTTAGCTATGTGAAACATCCAGCCAGTCGCTTCAAACTCAAAAAATATATATTAAGTTGTTAGGAAGGATTCCAGTTTGAGGTGACGATTCAAATATTCCATGTCTCTTTTTCATAGCATGCTTGGCGAGGCCTGCATTGGGCTCCCGAGCTCCACTTAGTGCAGTGCTCGGGGCGCCCTAGAGGTTAAAGACGACACCTATAGTCCCATATAGAGTTGTTAGCTACCTATTAACAATATGTTTCGCTTCCGCCGTTGCTGGGGTCCTCGCGTTCCTATCCGTCACAAGCTCAACTCCCACGAACAGGCCTCTCCCTCGCACGTCGCCCACAAGCCTGTGCTTCATCTTGAGGTCTGCACAGCGCTCCAACAAATAGTTGCCAACCCTATCTGCGCGCTCCATCAGATGTTCCTCTTCGATGACGTCTAGCACGGCGTTTGCGATGGCGCAGGATACAGGGTTGCCACCGTACTGGAATTGTAAGTTAAGTTTAATTATAAACGTCATGCCTTTTATAAATGTTCCGTAACACATGAGATAAAAGAGGTAAATTGTTAGAAATATAGTCTTGGTTTTATTATATTATATGTGCCTCAAAACGATTGCAGGTATGGTAGATTCATGCTCAGTCATATTTTTAAAGCATCATTCCAAAGATGACAATGTCTATAAAAATGCATAACAATATGATAACATGAAGGTCAACAGGAAGAGATCCCTTACAGGGATACGTTCGCCTTTGTACCGATTTAACCTATTTTTGTCTGTATTTTGACATGTGTCTTGTGTACAATAAAGTCATTTACATACATAACAATAAATAAGTAGATGTTGTCACTCATTTCGATAAGTACTGAATGCTCAAAGAATCTACTGAGGTTGAGACTTTGAGACTCACCCTCAGAGCAAAGAATACTAGAGAGAGGACAAGCCGCCGGCGGCCGCGTCGCAGCTGTTAGCTCAATCGGCATACTCTGCCATACTGTGCACGCGTGCTGATCGCAGAGAATATTACGTTTCTTCCCAAAATGCCTGATATGATGCGCGTGTATTCTCCAATAAGAGCGCAGGTATACCTACAAGTGTGTGTGTTTTAAATGTGTGTGTGTTTTGTCGTTTCAATTACTTGGGATTTGTCTTGTCAATTAAATCGGCCGGCATGTCCGATCTGCTTATATTCATATATCTGTGGACTCACCGTATTGAAATATTCAACTCCAGTATCGGCGAAGCTCTTCGCGATCTCCGGCGTAGTGATGACCGCCGCCACAGGGTGCCCGTTCCCCATCGGTTTCCCCATGGTCACAATATCGGGCACCACGTCCTGGGTCTCGAACGCCCACATGTGGGTGCCCACGCGCCCGAAGCCCACTTGAACCTCGTCGGCGATGCACACGCCTCCCGCTTGGCGGACGTGCCTGGAAACGGAAATTGTTGAATAAGATGCCTTGAGACGTGATTCGGGATTTGTATGCTTGTTTTAGTGATCAACATTGTTGCGCGATTTGAAAGCTTAAAGTGACAGGTATAGTGTAAAAAATAAACCGACCAAGTGCGAGTTGGACTCGCGCACGAAGGGTTCCGTACCATTACCTATAAAAACGGCAAAAAAATCACGTTTGTTGTATGAGAGCCCCCTTAAAAAAAATATTTTGTTTTTAGTATTTGTTGTTATAGCGGCAACAGAAATACATAATCTGTGAAAATATCAACTCTCTAGCTATCACGGTTCTTGAGATACAGCCTGGTGACAGACAGACGTACCATTATCTATAAAAACGGCAAAAAAATCACGTTTTTTATATGGGAGCCCCCCTTAAAAAAATATTCTATTTTGTTTTTAGTATTTGTTGTTATAGCGGCAACAGAAATACATAATCTGTGAAAATTTCAACTCTAGCTATCACGGTTCTTGAGATACAGCCTGGTGACAGGCAGACGGACAGCGAAGTCTTAGTAATAGAGTCCCGTTTTACTCTTTGAGTACGAAACCCTTAAAATGGTACAGCCGAATTGAGAATGTCCGTTTTGGATGTCAGTTAACTCGACAAACCTACCCAATAATTTGATATTGGCAGGTATATCTATTTATAATAAAATGGTTATCGCTTATATCACCACGCTCTCTTGCAATGGTCGCTTGACCTGCTTACTCATTCCACGACGCGTCGCACCGCTTACGTATCAATCAACGTCTGATAAATGCACTGCGATTCTTATCAATAGTA
This sequence comes from Epinotia brunnichana, assembly GCA_963854355.1. Taxonomy (NCBI): domain Eukaryota; kingdom Metazoa; phylum Arthropoda; class Insecta; order Lepidoptera; family Tortricidae; genus Epinotia; species Epinotia brunnichana. The sequence continues at coordinate 11,147,947 of OY977945.1, read as the reverse complement.
GGTACATTAGTACATTACAGTTGGCTTACCAAGATAGTGGTCGACCGCTTTTGAACCTTAACATACAAATAATAGAGTTGAAAACCGGTAAACCACTTTCTTGTCTGTCTGTTTTTATTAGGTACAGAGAGTAGTGTCTAAATTAAGCTTGTTAAGGCTGGAGTATAATCTCATTTTCATTTGTCTCGTTGTCTTCAATGATTATTTGATAAATGATATGATATACACTCAAGAGCAAAAGTTTCGGGTCACCCTAAATTAAATAACCGCAATAGGTTTTTTTAAATATGTTTCACTAGTCTTCGTAATACCCAAATGTATTAGCAATTTCCGGGATCCTATCATAAAGATATCAACATCCAAAAATTACGATTTTTGCGATATCTCGCTTCGTTAACGTTGTTTTTTTCATGGGTTTTTACGAGTCCGATTTAAACCTGGTAACGTGTTCCTTTTTACTGTTATTTCTGCAGTTTAGATGTAAAATTTAATGAAGATCATGAAAGGATTAAAAAACTGTACAACATTTGGACTATTTTAGGAAATATGACGGTATTTCATCGACCCGAAACTTTTGCTCTTGAGTGTATATTAATGGAGACAGTACTCGTAGGTAAATACTTAGCGTCGCGCCACTGTCGATTACTTAACGTAACATTTGAACACCTCGTCGCTTTTACTCATTTCGTACGAACAACTGTAATTGTATTACTAAGTAAAACAAAGAGCCATACTCAATTTGACAAAATCTTTTATCACTCCCCCCAAAGCTGAGGTTCCGGCGAACCTAATTTCTGGTTTAGAAATATATTCGTAAGTACCTAAATACTTAGCACCCCGCCTCAACGTAATTTTGGTCTGTATCAACATTGTGGATCAACTATTAGGGATAGAAAATACCATCACTGATCTAATTCCCTGTATGATCCACTTATTACATGTAAATTAGCTATCTTATTTGCTTTTTGTAAAATAAGTATGAATAGCAAAAGTAATTACTTTGACCATGGTTTCCGCAATATTACCAAGTCCTCTAATTAAGAGCGAACAAAAAGCCGCGTACCTATATAGAATAGATATTTGTTCAAGATAAGAACTTATCTATTTTGAACCGCACGTAACCAGTTTATTAACTGTTGTTTATTAGTTGTTTATTAACAATGTAATTTACGCAATCGTAGTAGGTACAAAGATGACGTCTATTAATGCTGCATATTATGTACTTATCATGCATGTGCCTAACTCGTGAATACTGCAATAGGTACCTATGTAATACGTCGACAAATAATAAATGAGCCAGTATCATGCCAGTAGATAGTGTAGATACCCTCAAACCTCAAGATAACCGATGCAATTACGAAATAAACAGCAATGCACATTACATGCGGCTTTGTATTTGGTTAATTAATGATTTCAACGATATATTAATTATTAAATTCGCTAGTTACGTCATATAATAAAGTCATTTACTGTTAATATTTATTATTTTTGACTTTAACATAGTTATGCCTGAGTAATTAAAATTACTTGAAGGCCGTGTTTGCGCTGATATCGTATATAAATATGTACGAGTTACCTGACACAGGGGGTAAAATATTAAGCAAACGGGGTAACGTAAATTGTCTGTTGTTTTGGAAATGTTTTGTGCATATGAACTGTCCATCTAGTACCTAATACTTTTTCAACATTTATCTTCTAATATTGGGAGCCGTTTGGAGGTTCTGGGAAAAATCCTACTTAGGTTTGTTCGTAAGTAAGTCCGTTGGAATGTTTGTCAAGTAACCTTTAGTAAAGTAAATTCTCTATCTTCATTCATCACATTCTACAATCTGTTTTCAGAGACTGCCCCGGGTGGCTTCAAGTTAGAAGGACTACTTTTCTTCCCGTGGGTGTTGTAAGACTCGACCATGGTAAAAGGTTTGAAGTGTGTAAGGGGCGATGAATAGTACCTATCACTGCGATATCACATTTCCTCCATCTTTAAAACTACAATTGCTAAAAGTAGCACTGAAAATAACATTTCATGCGCTCTGCCCACCCCTTTTGGGATGCAACCGTGAGATTATAATATATATATGTCAACTTACTCGTAAACCTTCTGCATGTATCCATGCGGCGGTATGATCTGCCCGCCGCAGCTCTGCAGGCTCTCCGCTATGAATGCGCAGACGCCGCCATGTTGCTTGGTCGCGCTCTCGCACAGGTTCTTCACTTCTTCAGCGTACAGGTGCCCCAACTCCTCTTCCGAGTACGAGTCTTGAGGGCACGTGTATTTGCCCCTGTACGTGTCAGGTACCGGTGCCTGTTTTTATAACAGAGTCTTAGAAGATGGATTTTGGTTTGGCATTTCGTTGATTGGTTGATAAATTGTTGCCAGAGGGACTGAGTAATCTATTTTTATTTAGTGTACCTAAATTTCTTCTTAAGATAGATAGGTTAGTTCTTGTTAAGATAGACAAGATGTTTCTTCAAGAACTGTCAGTAAAAAGAAGAAAGAAATTGTAAAATATGTAGAAATGTGTCCTGAGGAACCATGAATAAAAACGTCAATACAAAACTGGAAACACAAAATGGTATAGGTAAATATTCATATTTCTGAAAATGTTCGGTAACAGCTCGTAATATAACTGTCTATTTACGAGACGGTATAATTCTCGGTTGCATGAAAATTATTGGAAATCTCTGAGTGCAGTACCAACTCAATTAGTCTAAATTGGACGTCAAGGTTTCTCGACATTTCTCCATCTCTTAAAATTTCTCAATTCCTACTGAGCTGTATTTATCGAACTTGCAAAGATCAAACCCCGATCTGAATTCCCTATTAAAATTGGCTTTGAAATTAATTTTAAAGCCGGCACGAAAACTTCATCGTAATTATCATTACAATCTGTTTTAAAAAGGCATATTTCAGTTGGTCGTAATGTAAACAATAAACACTTAGGTTTCCGAGCCGGCAGCCCCGGGTTGTTTACTGCAGAATACACCTATCAGGCCACAACGATCAATGCACGGAAATGTTCTAATAAAAGTATCAATGCTAAAAACATGAATGAACACATAGGTGGTTTACAAACATTCAAGGGATGGAAATGTGTTTGTTCAATACCTCGGTCCTCGACACACGTGTGTAGATAACACACGTGTGTCGAGGACCGAGGTATTGAAGTTTCAATTATAATTTTGGAAATTACGAAAATCTACTTATTACCTAACATTTTAAAGATGATTTCCTATAGGGGATCCGGAATTCCGGTAAAGCGAAGCTATTAACCAAAGTCCATTAAACACATTAACCAATGTATGCAGGATAATAAATCAAGTAACTCCTCCGCGATTTTATAGAAACTTTAAGGTTTATTGTAACGTTAATGTTCGAAACTGGTTCTTTGTGAGGGGATTTATACCTTTCATGAGTAGGCTGAACTTATAGGAAATTGACACGAGGCGAGCATAGTTGGCAAAGGTTAGGTGTTCAGTTTCTTGTCTTGCTATGATACTATTTATTTGGTAAGTGTACCAAGCTTGCTATAGCTTTGAATAGTAGTGAATGGAACTAAGGGCCTCCTCACACTACCAGCATCGTGTGAGCGTTCTCATACAAAATTGATTGGCAACGCACATGACGAATTTTGTATGACGCTGGTAGTGTGGGGGGCCCTAACTGAGCGTGTAACCAACGCCTATACGCACGAAGGGAGGCTAACTCACCACGTGAACCCAATCTGGCTTCTCGGGCCCACCGGGGAGGTTCAGTTTGTAGGGTGACACATCAATCATAGACGTGAGGTGCCCATGATACGCACTGGAACAAACAGGCCCTAGTAGCACCCTAACAAAACTTCGAGATGCTCGAAGTGACGACAAAAACCATACACACAACGATCACACAGTTTGTTGGCATTCGATTACATTATACAGGGTATTTAGGAATGTTGTAAGGCAGCGGTTCCGAACCCGGGCGTTATTATAGGTAGTATTACTTTACCACTTAGGAGGTAAATCTAATTATTTAAGAATTTATACATCATTTAGTTTAGACAACAAACATAATACGCATTGTTAATGTTGTCGCACACTTATCATCTCGGCACGGTTACGACGCCGCCTCGTCCCAGGGTGACAATGCTTACTTCTGCCGACGATGCGATAATGTCTTTAAGTTGCTGATAGGCGTACGTTATAGTATAAGTATGGTGTTTCATAAAAATAACGATTCGGGTTGAGGCAGTGCCGATCGGGCGCCAAAGTAGTATGTATACGTCACAACCTTAACGGTTAGGAACCACTGTTGTAAAATAGATTTGTTAAGTAGAGGTAATACCTTTTTATGGTTAAAGTGAAACTTCTGAAGTTTAATAATTCTAAGAAACATCGATGCCATTTAATTTTGACACCTTAACAGTCAATTTTAAATTATTTAACAAAAACGATTATCGTTTTCCACTCTCTGCATCCAGTCATGTACCTACACGGCTTAGCTACTATCTTCATGGGACATTCGTAAATACCTAATACCAATTCAATAAATCAAACAATATTCAACAGTTAAGTGGAACTATGCCAACAAATAAAATCATTCATTTTCTTCCACACATGAGATCGAGAGACCCAAACTTCAAAATCATTTATACATAATATTGAATACTTACTGGTCTAGAGTGATAATGTCCTTTTTGTTGGTGTGGACTTTAGCGAGCCTTAAGGCGAGGTCGTTCGCCTCGGAGCCCGAGTTGACGAAGAAGCATACGGAGAGTGGTTCAGGCATGGTCTTGACGAGGCGTTCAGCCAGAATCACCAGCTCGTCGTGGAGGTAACGATTGTTGGTGGATATGAGCGACATTTGATTCCTGCCAGCTTCTACCACGTGTGGGTGGCAATGTCCAACTGGCAATGGAAAGAAACGTAATACAATAAAGTATTTTTTGTACAGATCGGTTTTAGAGATATCAGTAAAGTTGCTTTCCTAGTATTATACAATATGCGCCATCGCGTCAGCCGCATAAATCCGAATATTGTCCGCGAGTAAGCTGTCTAACAGTAATATGAATTAGTGAAGATATAAATCCACCTAGACTCCTCTTATCGTAAAAACTAAGCAATAAATAAATCATTTACTTATTCGTTACAAAAGAATTCCACGTAAAACGAATTAATGTTTCTTCAACTGACATGTACGATGTTTTTGTTCTCTAGCGCCTTCACAGATCCAGATCCGTTTTAATATTATTGTACGAAGAATAAGAAACACAGAATGCTCCCGGTGCTACTTAATATTTAAAGTATTCAAGAGCAAGACGTACCGTGTGCAACATTATTGATGCAGTCGAGGTATCTCTCTCCTTGTTCGTCGTACATAAACTGGGCGATTCCTCGCACTATTTTCAAAGGAGATGACCGGAAAAACAGTTGACAGGCGGCTCTGAAAAGAAACAACTCATTCAGCGTCGGGACTTAAAAAACCTTCCTGCTTCAAACAGCAACAATAACTATTTATATTTTCGTTTTACAAAGGCTGTCGTCATATGGATCTTGAATAATAGCGTCGTAGACTCAAATTTATTATTTATTACTCCAAAAGAAATGAGGTAAAATAATGCGCCTAATGACGAAAATCCCATTCAAATATCTCGAGCAATTACGAAGCAACCTTTTTAATGTTGCTTGTTAGAGAGAAAAAAAACTCGAGGATCTTGACGTCACCATAGTCATCATAGTAAATGACAAATCGTTTCATATGAAAATCGGAAAAGAGACTTATAAGTCTTATAACTTAGTGATTATTTAACCTCTTGCGTTGCTTTTTTTCCATTTGTTTTCGAGAAAATACAACATTTATTGATTATTTTATTTAGTGTCAACATCCTTATTAGTTATAAGTGAATACGTTATAGCGGACGTTTTATCATTCGTCCTTCACTGGCGATCGAGTATGTTAAGAGGGACGTTTGTCGGACATAAACACTAGCATACTCGTACCTACGACCAGCAGGTCGATCACGTAACGTATTGCACGTGCGTTAGGTAGATCTAAATGTCAAATTTTATATATAACAAATACAATTAAACTGCCCTAACGCGCATTCGAAACGTTACATGAAAACCCTTCAGTACTACTTAATGGCTAAAAAAGCAAACAACTACAAATCATAACTACATACTTAAATCAAAAATGTAAAACACCCTCGTCCCAACAAACGTAGCTAAGAACCATCTCGACAAACAAGCCTACACATGAAATAACTGCACTCAAATCGGTTAATCCGTTTAGGAGCTTCGATGACATAGACATACACGCAGATACACTTGTTGAACTTATAAAACCCCTTCGTTTTCGGGGGTTAAAAAAATAAATACAGTACACATTCAAATGTACAAGGCCTCTGATTTGATAGAAAAATATGCAGTTTTATAAATGGCAAAGTAATTAGAAAGCTTAATTCGAATAAACTAAACAACATAACGTAGTTTAAACCAATTTACCTACTCGCCTTCATTTCAGTCAATTGCATTATTTAGTAATTTAGCTCGCCCAGACTTGGTAAAAGTAGATTTGGGACCGCAGACGATTAATGAAGCAGGGCGTTCGAAGTCCAGACTAACAAACCAAATTATACTACACATTTAACACATTACAAATATACATATAATTATTTTACAATTTGGTGATACATTTCAATGCTAAGTAATGTATGGGTAACTAAATTATGTAGACGCATATCTACAACTGTCACAGCTTGAGAACCCACCTTTACTTTTTTCTTTAAGACGAGGACCAGACAAATGGAATATTGTTACACTAATATCTAGACTTAACAAACGATTTAAATATCGCAGTAAGATTAAACATTAAACACTTACCCGATGTGTTTTTCACGGAGTTTGATGGTCTCACATTTGGGCATCGACTGTAGGTAAGCCATTTTAGCTGTTGACTAGTTCAAACTTATTCTGCAAGAACAATGAAGAAGTTATTGTACCCAGGGTTGTGATAAAACTGAGGTAAATAAGTGACAACCTCTAATAGACTACTCAAACTAGAGTCGTGACTTTGTTTTTAAATCCACTAAGTACGGCAATGCTATTGTGAAAAAAACAGCGATAGCAATATTTTAATAATGACCGGATGACCGGTTAGCCTAGTGGGTAGTGACGCTGCCTACGAAGCTGAAGGTCCTGGGTTCGAATCCCGGTAAGGACATATATTTTTGTGATGAGCATGAATATTTGTTCCTGAGTCATGGATGTTTTCTAGGTGTTTAATTTAGTATGTATCTAGGTATCTACTACTTATAGTATGTATATCGTCGTCTAGTACCCATAGTACAAGCTTTGCTTAGTTTGGGACTAGGTTGATTTGTGTAAGATTGTCCCCAAATATTTATTTTATTTATAACGCGTATTAATGAACATGTAAAATATAAATTTCCCAATTTGAGGCTTAACTTAAGGGATGGATGTGACAAAAATTGTGTATAAATTTTACAGTCGTTTTTCTCCCTTAATAGATTGGCTAGACGGAAACTAAAAGCATTTTTCAAGAACCATACCTAGGTATGCAACACAATACATGGGATCATTTAGGGACTAACATTTTGCGTTCCAAATGGATATTAGACGTGTTTCACGTTCGCTTCAACGCACATCAAGTAACGTGTCAGACAAGCATTCGAAATACATTGATATTAGATTGGAATGCAAAGTGTAAGTATCAGATCGATCCCCAAACTTGTTACCGGAACTGTTAAAATTGAACTATTGAAAACATCTAGCAGCCTTCGGCCCTGAAAACCTCTGTAACCGACAGGCGAGTTCAACCGAATCTACTGCATCAACAAAAATAGATTACATATAAATAATAAAAAATCTTACCGATACAAATTTATAGATAGGGGGAAATACTGAAGGGCTTGAAGGAATACTATAATAAGGGTACTATAGTAAGGGTGGCGTGGATTGGCGCGAGCCTGAGCAGGGAATGCTACCTAGGACGCGTTGCGACTCATTATATAAGCGCGGGCGGCGCGGCGCGCACACCCATGTGGCGTCCAATGAAAACAAAAGCACCTCGTTATCATTCGCTGATAAGCACCACGCGGTCGAAATCACGATGTCACCGGACGGACGCATGTTCGTTAAGGGCAGGATCTATCTGACGAAGGATACAATGACGTAGCTACGTGAATACCTAATTTGCTTTAAATATAAAGGTTAAACCGACTTCAATTCAGTACTTCGCCAAGCCAAATTTCCATTCCAATTTACCACATGAACTGATTTCCGAGAGCAAATGCGTTGAGTATCACAGAAAAAACCCAAGTCGCTGTATGTGGGCTGATAATATTTGAGGAGTTCCGTCGATTTCTCAAGGATCTCAGAATTAACATTCATTAGTTGCTACTTCAACGGAATCATGTCAACAGAATCTTTGACGCAAGTACTTTCCATCTTTTAGGAGTTCCATGAGTCATCTGTGGTCTTCATCATCAGTGCCACTTCACCAAAATTACGATTTCCGAGGGTAAATACACGAGTTATAATAGAAAATACCGAAATCACTACACACGTGCCTATAAAATTTGAGGGTTGCCCTCAATTTCCCTGGGATCCCATCGTCAAATCCTGACTTGGTGACAAATAGACCACCTCAGGAGTATACATTTTCGAATAAAAAAAGAATTTTTGAAATCGGTCCACAATAGGGGAAATTACTGCAATGTTCTGCCGCCAGAGGCAGCACTACCACTAATAGTAAACCAGTATAGGAATATAGGGATTCACACACACATGCACAATTGATTGTCAAATGAGTGACAAGGATGCTTGCATAGACAATAGCGCAAGTGGGAACGAGATAAAATGTCAACTCTGCTAGTGTCGCCACCTACGAAGAGTTTTGCGTAATGTTCATATAAATGTTGTAAATCGGCGAACATACATAAAAAATATATATACATACAGTTGAATATATAACCTCCTCTCCTTTTTTGAAGTCGGATAATAAACCTTGCATTTACGGAAAAACATGTATAATGATGAGTGGACCCAATTAATTTTTGACTCCTTCGAATGGAAAATACCTACCAAAATCACTACACGCACGTGCCTATAAAATTTGAGGGTTGCCCTCAATTTCCATGGGATCCCATCGTCAAATCCTGACTTGGTGACAAGTAGACCACCTCAGGACTCTATCGAATAAAAAAAGAATTTTTGAAATCGGTCCACAATTGACGGAGAAATCGGCGAACATACCTACATTAAAAAAATATATACATACAGTGGAACATATAACCTCCTCCTTTTTTGAAGTTGGATAATAAACCCACATCATGCTTGCATTTATGGAAAAACATGTATAATGATGAGTGGACCCAATTAATTTTTGAAACTATAGCATCTAAAAAGTATCTACTGGATAAAGTCAATTTTCCTTGACTTGGCGATTTATAGATACGTATCACTTGAATTTCAACAACTGCATCCGGTAGTTTCGATTATCTTGGAAATAATCCAGGACCAGGACGATCTATAGGTAATATTTGAATGTCAGTGTTTCAATCATGTTGAAAAAAAATCGTATCGCGGTACTAACTAGCACAACCGCTCTCTTCTCCACATCTCTTTCTAATTAGCACAGTGCAAGTGAGATGGGAGACTGAGACGCAACTTGGTAGCCACTTCAGAGCATATACATCTGTGGTAGCCACCGTCTGGAATAGCAGAGAACGTCCGACGCCGATTTTGATGCCTACGTCAAGTTACTAATCAATAATTTGCAGAAACCTGTTTAATTCAAATTCAAATTTTCAAATTCAAATATTTATTCGTGACACACAATTTACACATACAAAAGAAATAATACAATACATATTTTGTCACGAAATGGACCCATGTTTACACTTTTGTACCATAATTCCTATGTAAAAAGGCTAAAACGATATACCTACATAACATATATTTGACGTCAACTGTACACTATAAACATACATAGGTATTACTGTGTATTACATGGTATTTACTTATATCGAGTAGAGATAACATGACTTTAATACTTACCTTTGCTCGTAAAAATTAGGCGAATCCACGTGTGACTATACTCGTACCTAATATACAGGGTGGAATTTCATAAACTGTACAAAATAAAAGGAGAAAAATTTCAGCCAATTTCATCGGTGAAACGGTGTTTTTTTTTTTTTCTAGTCATTAGTTTTTTTTTTTACAGAATTTTGAAAATTTTTGTATAAACTCGGGTAATACACCTAATTCAGACGGTATAACTTTTGATCCAATGGTCCTAAAATGAAAATAAAAAATGCAGAGTATTACCAAGGGACAGGTTAATAATTCTTAATAACAATAAAAAACCAACTAGAAGAGAAAATCCGCAAAAAAAAATATTGTTTTTGAAAAATGGCTACAAAAATTACGAATTTTAAAAGAAAAACACAATTTTCTGAAAAAAACGCAGATTTAGTTACCATTTTTTTTGCTTAGTATTAAACCTCACTTAATGCCGATTCTAAAACCGTTTTTAAACTGTCTCAGACTTTGAAAAATACCACGCTAATGGGTACGTAAATCAAACCATAATTTTATTAATTTTAATCCTCTTAAAATCCTTAATGACCGCTTGTTCCCAGGTAGTTGAAGGGTGTTTTTGGGTTGAAGGTGGAGATAACATGAGGGGTATAAAGGCATTGGGCAATAGGTCAACTATTCAGTCGCTCGCAAATCGCAATTGCTTGTCTTTGCTCGCCACTTCTTTGATTACTCCAGTACTTGTTCAGTTTGAATCATCATGCCCCGCTTACGAGAGTTTTCGCCGTTACAAATAGCCAACATGCACTATTATTATGGATTGTGCCATGGATCTGCAAGAGCTGCGTGTATCGTCTATTTGGAGCAGTATCCTAATGACGTTCCAAGACCTGCTGCTCGCCACTTTCAAGAAGTTCATCGCCAGTTGTGCAATATTGGCCTGGGATACGGTGGCCGAGATCGCCGAGAGCCAGGAAACATAATTGATGTTGCCATAGAAGAAGCAGTTCTCAGAGACTTGTACGCGGACCCAACCACGAGTCTAAGACGCTTGGCATTGAGGCACGGAATCTCAAAATTCTCTGTCTGGAAAATTTTGAAGAAGGAAGGACTGCATCCATTTGCCAGCTTGAATTTGTTGCGTAGCCCGTCGAATCATTCCCGGATTATTTTTTATTTCTTGTGCTGCATTTAAAATTCTGTCGTGCAATTCTGCTTCGGTATTGACGATTCTGTGATATACCCGTTGCTTCATATCACCCCAAAGAAAATAATCCAACGGCGTCATATCAGGCGATCTTGCAGGCCATCCAACGGGGCCGTCTCGGCCGATCCACCTATTGGGATATTGCTCATTTAAAAAATGTCGAACTCTTAATGCCCAATGAGCTGGGCATCCATCCATTTGGAGAAACAGGCGTTGTCTCACATCTAACATCACATCTTCCAAAAGCTCTGGGAGCTCGTCTCTCAGTAACAGTAAAAATCTGTCGGCGTTCTAAGTATTCGGTAAGAAGACTGGTCCAATCAATTGATCGTCGAGTACCGCTGCCCAAACGTTTATGGAGAATTGGTCTTGAAAATTAGATGGTCTTACTAGGTTTGGATTATCGTGAGCCCATGTGTGTAAATTTCTGAAGTTAGTTATTCCCGTATGAGTAAATCTTGCTTCGTCCATCCATAAAATTCTTCTAGTAAATTCCGGATCCCTTCTGATATTGCCAAGTATCCAAGTCGACATAACACACCTAATGCGGGCATCGCCAATTTGCAAATTGTGTACCCGTTGATAATGAAATGGATGCAGTCCTTCCTTCTTCAAAATTTTCCAGACAGAGAATTTTGAGATTCCGTGCCTCAATGCCAAGCGTCTTAGACTCGTGGTTGGGTCCGCGTACAAGTCTCTGAGAACTGCTTCTTCTATGGCAACATCAATTATGTTTCCTGGCTCTCGGCGATCTCGGCCACCGTATCCCAGGCCAATATTGCACAACCGGCGATGAACTTCTTGAAAGTGGCGAGCAGCAGGTCTTGGAACGTCATTAGGATACTGCTCCAAATAGGCGATACACGCAGCTCTTGCAGATCCATGGCACAATCCATAATAATAGTGCATGTTGGCTATTTGTAACGGCGAAAACTCTCGTAAGCGGGGCATGATGATTCAAACTGAACAAGTACTGGAGTAATCAAAGAAGTGGCGAGCAAAGACAAGCAATTGCGATTTGCGAGCGACTGAATAGTTGACCTATTGCCCAATGCCTTTATACCCCTCATGTTATCTCCACCTTCAACCCAAAAACACCCTTCAACTACCTGGGAACAAGCGGTCATTAAGGATTTTAAGAGGATTAAAATTAATAAAATTATGGTTTGATTTACGTACCCATTAGCGTGGTATTTTCCAAAGTCTGAGACAGTTTAAAAACGGTTTTAGAATCGGCATTAAGTGAGGTTTAATACTAAGCAAAAAAAATGGTAACTAAATCTGCGTTTTTTTTCAGAAAATTGTGTTTTTCTTTTAAAATTCGTAATTTTTGTAGCCATTTTTCAAAAACAATAATTTTTTTTGCGGATTTTCTCTTCTAGTTGGTTTTCTATTGTTATTAAGAATTATTAACCTGTCCCTTGGTAATACTCTGCATTTTTTATTTTCATTTTAGGACCATTGGATCAAAAGTTATACCGTCTGAATTAGGTGTATTACCCGAGTTTTTACAAAAAATTTCAAAATTCTGTAAAAAAAAAACTAATGACTAGAAAAAAAAAAAAACACCGTTTCACCGATGAAATTGGCTGAAATTTTTCTCCTTTTATTTTGTACAGTTTATGAAATTCCACCCTGTATATATACGATGCCACACCGCCAGCTCGTGATATTTTTAGACTTGACGTGATATCATAAGTAATTAAGTGTACTCGTAAAGTTGTTTGTTAATCGATACCTCTTCGTAATTACTTAACCGATAATCACTTAACCAATCTTGTATCCTCAATCCCTGAAGATCGACATACTTATTTAACATCAAGACTCATTTCATTATGCCTAATGTAGTTTTAATAATGTGTGGCATTGGCATGCATTTTTTTCCTTTAATATATATCCTTTAATAAAACACGTAGGTATTTACTTTCTGCACTCGTAGTATGATCGCATAAATTTACGTCCGACATAATTAAACGCATTCAACCCTCTTGCATTTTCAAACTTACTAGTGAAAGATGGATGCTTTACGTGTGACTTAGCGGATGCTTTACGTCTGACTTACTAGTGAAGGACGGATGCTTTACGTCTGACTTACTAGTGAAGGACGGATGCTTTACGTCTGACTTACTAGTGAAGGACGGATGCTTTACGTCTGACTTACTAGTGAAGTACGGATGTTTTACGTCTGACTTACTAGTGAAGGACGGATGTTTTACGTCTGACTTACTAGTGAAGGATGGATGCTTTACGTCTGACTTACTAGTGAAGGACGGATGCTTTACGTCTGACTTACTAGTGAAGGACGGATGCTTTACGTCTGACTTACTAGTGAAGGACGGAAGCTTTACGTCTGACTTCTGACTCCCCAGCAGGGTCGACTCAAGTCAACTCTCCATACAAACATAGTTTGGTTCTCATTTTAAAACGGCATAGGTACCGCAATAACATGAAACTTTTTGTACACAATGGGACCTGCCATATCTAGGTCGGAAACTAGTTTCTGTTGCTACAAATTATAATAGAAATATAATACAAAAAAAATAAGGAATTAGAAAAACTTTGTATGAAAATGTTCTAACGTTAGAACATTTTCATGCAAAGTTTTTCTAATTCCTTATTTTTTTATGATACAAGTGAGGTATGTTGATCATTACATCAGAGGCGGAATTGTCACGCGAACCGCAGGTGAGCGTGATAATAGAGCCGAGGATGTAATTATCAAAGCTCACGCGTGTCATACGACGTTTTTCAACACATTTGCGAGAAAAAAATCCTTTTCATAAAATGAACATGTTACAGGCTCCCAAGTTGTTTCCTTTAGTTATTGATGACAACAGGTTTTTACTCACATACCTACATTTGTACATCTCCAAGAATGTACAGTGGCGTCAATTCTATTTATCACTACGAGTCAACATTTTTAACAATAACCAAACACGCATCATCAATGTTTACAAATATTTGTGAGATTACGTATAATGGCGCACAACTATTTTTTTTCGTGACGTTCGCGCAGTGCGCCCGCAGCGAGGCTTAGATGAAATCTCTAAACAGCCAATACAAAATAAAATAAATATTTTCTTATTCAATATAAATTCATGTAAAATGTTATCAAAAGTAAATAGTTTTACTAAATCAAACGTTTCTATATCATATCCAACAATAAAAAATCAATTAATCCACAAGAAGAATTTAATTTGTTTAGTCGAGTAAGAATCCATTTGCCGAGAATTAAAAACAAACCTGTATAACTCGGTCAATTTAAGAATGCGCCGAGTCCATACATACACCTTGCTGCAAGGTGCCAACGTGTCTTAATCGGGATATAAACATAACTACACGAGTGTCGTAATGTTACTAAACACGCGTGTTTAATACCCAGGATTATGAGCCCAAAAGTGGCACAATAAGAGGCACGTTACGAGCAAATGTGTTGAAAATATATTGGTTTCCGTTTTTCTAGCAACAGAAATATATTGTTTTCCATTTTTCTAGTAAGAGTGCGTAAAAATAAGATGTAATTTTTTAACCGACTTCACAAAAAGGAGGAGGTTATATATGTATATATGTTCCACTGTAAGTTTTTTTTTATGTATGTTCGCCGATTTCTCTGTCAATAGTGAACCGATTTCCAAAAATATTTTTTTATTCGAAAGAGTATACTCCTGAGGTGATCCCGTTGTCACTAAGTCAGGATCTGATGATTGGATACCAGGGAAATTGAGGGCAACCCTCAAATTGTATAGGCACGCGTGTAGTATTTTCGGTATTTTCTATTATAAGTCGTGTTCGTGTATTTACCTACCCTCGGAAATCGCAAATTGGGTGAAGTGGAACTGATGATGCAGACCACACAGGGCTTATGGAACACCTCAAAGATGTAAAGTACGTCAAAGATTCTGGCATGATTCCGTTGAAGTAGCAACTAATGAAGTGTTAATTCTGAGATCCTTGAGGAGTCGACGAAACTCCTCAAATATTATCATCCCACACATAGCGACTTGGGTTTTTTCTGTAATAATCAACGCATTTGCTCTCGGAGAGCAGATCATGTGGTAAATTGGAAAGGAAATGTGGAAATTTACATGCGCCTTGGCTTGGCGAAGTACTGAATTGAAGTCGGTTTAAACTTTGTTTTTGAAGTAAATTATAATTTTTGCTAGTTAAGTCACACGAAACTTAAACACAGTATTGTTGATAGGTAATATGAATACTATCGTTGCTGACCGTACCAAACCGTAATACAAAGTGGTGATGAGGCAACTACTTCGGGTTATCATCAAATTATGTAGTATAGTTAAGGTGCAGCCCATTTTATTACGTAAATATAAGCCAAAACAAGTTTTTAAAAAGCTAACAAAGTATACTTACGAAGTCGAAAAGTCCGCACGAGCATTTGTGATGATAAATGTGTGCAAACGAGCCCCGCGTTCTGTAAAATTTTCACGCTTCAGTTTTTGTTACTGAACGAACATTTATACAACGAATTAGTTCCACTGAATGTTCTAGGAAAAAATGCATATATAACACACATTACAAAATCGTAATAGTGCAGTAGTAGCCACATATTTGTACTCTATGTATGGCTGGTGGCAGTACAATGATTATTTACAGGTTGTTGGCAACAGTATTTTGTTAGTAAGTTATTAAGTCGAGAAGTTGCCATATTAGTTATTTTCCGACCGTACCTTTATAAATAGACCAACCTTGTTTATAGTTCTATAGTACCTAACGTTGATAGCGTTAAGTAATAGAGTTAATATAATGATATTTGTTTGGCAAACTTACTTGCGGAATATTCCACCTATTTATTTATTTATACCCGCGGAACGACGTCAAAACTCTCAGTGGAGCTGTAAATGACATGTTACAAATGTACTTTGACTTTTCTTGTTAGCGAATAAATCGCTAAGCATATCATAAAACTACTTTTACCCAGGCAGGTATATTTTTCTAATACAACACACACACGTTGTTACATATAAGGAGATAATTGCCTAACTGAATGTACTTATTCAATTATTCGTAGTTAATTACGACTGACTTCAAACAATCTTGTGACGCGGGATGTCAGGCGACTACAGAAACGTTCATACCTGTAGGTAGTTCATACACTCCTTTTTTTTTGTTGACGGAGTGGAAATGCTCTTACGCATCTATATACCAGAGGTGGATGCGCAGCCTTAATATACCGATGATATCATGTACGTAACATAAACGTACTAAATTCAGGCAAAAAAACAAATACGTTATTCTGTTGTAGAAGGCGATTGAAAAATAAACAATCCTTTTGTGAATACCGAAACAAGACGCTGGACTAATGACCGTTCCTAACAGATAGTTGGTAATTTACGCTAATATTCCTATTTATCTTGTTTTACAAGTCCGTAAGCAATAACAACGTATTTGTTTTCATAAAAGGTCATATTTCGTTGTTCTCTAAGATTGTCTTGCATCAATAAGCATATTTGAGGTATTAGATTTATGTTTATGTTGATTGTGTAAAAGATTACCTCGAAATGTAACCTCATAAACTAATTGTGTGTTCAAAGTAGGTCGTTCAGTTTACCTTTAGTTGCTAAACTTATGTTTGAAGAAACTAGATATGTAATGAAGGAATTTCCTATTTGTACTTCACCTTGGTACATTTATTAACCTTTCATGCAGTATAAGTGCATTGTTGACAGTGATAATACAAGAACCCTCTTGTCCTGTTAGTTAAGTACGCAAAAGTCATCCGACTTTTGCATAACTACCGGTGGCGGAGCGCCTCTACAAGCCGATACCCATCGGCTTGCCTAAAATTTCTAGCTATATATTACCAAACTCGTAAATCATCAAGAAACAGCCCTTTGTTTGGTTCCGGGTTGTCCAGTGAAAATTCTCGCGCGCCGCCACTGATAACTACCTACCTACCTAATACTTACCTATAATAATTTATCGAAGGTAGTGCTGAAACGTGTCAAAACACTCATAAAATAATTTAATTCTTACTTTCAATAAAAAAATAAGAGATAGGTAGGTAGGTACTTAAATATCAGATATAAAATTACCGTAATTCTAACTTCAACAAAGCGTAACGAGCAGAAATAAATACGAATTGCAACTTGAACCGCAGTTATTTCCAAATAAAAGCCATCAAAACCGATACCCATCGACTAAAGGGAAAATGAAAGACAAAAAACAAAGAAAACGCATTTTCTTTCAGCGAATAAATATCATTCATTAGGCGCCCGCAAGGTCGCTTTGGAGAGCAGGTCGTTGGCCGTTTGAGATGTTTCGCTTATCTTTGACCTTACGCTCTTATATTTAGGGTTTCTTTTCACGTCTCACATTTACGATGTTTTATTATGCTGATTTTAGGTACCTTAAAAATGTGTTATACAACCTAGGTATCTATACATATAATAAAGCTGAAGAGGGTCGAAAGTCTGTACATGGATGATATTCGAAAAAAAATAGGCTAGGAGGGATTCTTAGAATCGATAACAGAACACGTTCCAACAGTTTTTAGAATTTTTGTCTCCGCAAGGTCGCTTTGGAGAGCAGGTCGTTGGCCGTTTGAGATGTTTCGCTTATCTTTGACCTTACGCTCTTATATTTAGGGTTTCTTTTCACGTCTCACATTTACGATGTTTTATTATGCTGATTTTAGGTACCTTCAAAATGTGTTATACAACCTAGGTATCTATCTATCTATCTATACATATAATAAAGCTAAAGAGGGTCGAAAGTCTGTACATGGAATGGATTCGAAAAAAGATTGGCTAGGGATACTTAGAATCGACATCAGAACACGTTCCAACAGTTTTTAGAATTTTTGTCTGTTTATCTGTTTGTCTGTTTATGTGACCGCGCATCACGTGAAAACGGCTAAACCGATTAAGATGAAATTTGGTATAGAGATGGTTTGAGTCTTGGGGAAGGACATAGGGTAGTTTTTATTCCGGAAATCTTCCCTTTAGGGGGTAAAATGGGGGGAGGGGGGTGAAAATTTGGCAGTAACCCATTTTGATAAAATTTGGTTTAGAGGTAGTTTAAGTTCTAGGAAAGGACATCGGATAGTTTTTATTCCGGAAATCTTCCCCTAAGGGGGTGAAATTTTGGATGAACTCCGTTTATATCAAATTTGCTATAGATATAGTTTGAGTCCCGGAGAATGACAATGGATAGTTTGAATCCCGAAAATCATCTCCCAAGGGGATGAAATAGGGATGAAAATGTGGCATAGAGATAGAAGGAGTCCCAGGTAAGGACAATGCATATTTTTATCCTGAAAAATCATCTTCTGAGGGGGTGAACATTTGGATAGAACCCATTTACGATATAGCGAGTTGGAGTCTTGGGGAAGGACATAGGATAGTTTTATCCTGAAAATTACACCCCCAATTACACTCCCTTAGGGGATGCCCTAAGAGGGTGTAATTGGGGGTGAAACTTTGTTTGTGACCCATTTTGATGAAATTTGGTTGAAAGATAATTTGAGTTCTGGGAAAGGACATATGATAGTTTTAAATTCCAGAAATCATCCCCTAATGAAATGAGGGGTGAAAATTTGGATATAACCCATTTACGGCATAGCGAGTTGGAGTCTTGGGGAAGGACATAGGAGGATAGTTTTATCCCAAAAATGATCCCCTAAGGGGCTGTAATTGGGGGTGAAAATTGGTTTGTGACCCATTTTGATTAAATTTGGTTGAAAGATAGTTTGAGTCCTGGGAAAGGACAAATGATAGTTATTATCTCGGAAATCATCCCTTAAGGGGGTGAAATGGGGGGTGAAAATTTGGATGGAACCCATTTCAATGGAATTTGAGAGATGGTCTGAGTCCTGGGAAAGGACATAGGGTAGCTTTTATTCCGGAAATCATCCCCTAAGGGGGTGAAATGGGGGTTACAATTTGGATGGAACCCATTAGGATAAAATTTGGTACCTATAGAGATAGTTTGAGTCGCGGAATTTGCATGACCAAAAATTTTGGCGAGATGTGCTGATCATGACTAAAATGTACTGTTCCATGTATTGTTGTACCATGTCTCTAGCAAATAAATTTCTTTCTATCTTTCTTTCTTTTGGAGAAGAACAACGGATAGCTTTTGTCCCGAAAAAAATCCCCCAAAGGGCATACAATAACGGGTGAAAATTTGGATGTACCCTATTTGGATGAAATTTGGTAAAGAGATAGGTGGGGTTCCGGGGAAGGACAATGTATAGTTTTTATCCCGAAAATCATCTAAGAGGGTGAAAATTAAATTAGGTTTAGAGTTAGCTTGAGTCCCGGGGAATGATAACGGATATTTTCAATCCCGATAATCATCCCCTAGAGGGATGAAATAGAGGGTGAAAATTTGCATAAAATCCATTTAAGTGAAATTTGGTAAAGAGATAGTGGGAGTCCCAGGGAAGGACAATTCATAATTTTATCCTGAAAAATCATCTCCTGAGGGGTTGAAATGAGGGGTGAAAATTAGGATAGAACCCATTTAGATGAAATTCGGTAAAGATAGTTGGAGCTCCTGGAAAGGAAATCGCATAGGTTTTATTCCGGAGATCATCCCCTAAGGGGGCCAAATGGGGTTGAAAATTTGGATGGAACCCATTTACGGTATAGCGATAGTTGAAAGTCCTGGAGAAGGACATAGGATAGTTTTATCCCGAAAAATTTTCCAAATGGGTGAAATTTGGATTTGAGTGACCCATTTAAATGAAATTTGGTTTACAGATAGTTTGAGTTCCGGAAAAGGACATAGGATAGTTTTTATTCCGGAAATCATCTCTTAAGGGGGTGAAATGGGGGTGAATACTTGTATGGAGCTACTATACATACAAAATTTTATCTAAGTGTTTTGTATACACTTAGATAAAATTTTGTATAGAGGTAGGTATTTAGTAGGCGCGGCGTTGGTAGGCTCCCACAAGATGGACTGTTGACCTGGTAAAGGTCGCGGGAGTCCGCTGGATGCTGGTGGCGCAGGGAACTCTTTGGGGGAGGTCTATGTCCAGCAGTGGACGTCTTTCGGCTGATATGATGATGATGATAATGATAATAAAAATAGTTTGAGTCTCGGGGAAGGACAGAGGATAGTTTATATATTGGTAATCTACCCCTAAAAGGGAAATGGAGGGTGAAAGTTTGTATCGAGCTACGATATAAACGAGTTCTACGCGGACGAAGTCGCGGGCAAAAGCTAGTTTCTAAATAATTACGCAAATAATTCGTACCTAATTGCCGATTGTAGGTTCTAGGTACTTGTAATCCTTTATTTGGCTAAATAATGTAATGATCAGTGGACTAATTAACGAATAATTTATTATTACGTGCAAATACCCAGTTTCCATTTACGTTCCATAATGATCATAGTAAATTACTAATTAGTGTAGGTACCTACCTACACCACATTTTGTATTGTAATTAATTCATGTGATGTTAAACATGAAATCTGGCAAACGAAGTAGGTACGAACCTTACGATTTACGAACGCAATAGAAGGTCATCAGATATATTTAGAATAACCTTTGCAACAGAAAATTTATCATTGCCTGATAGATGACATATTTGCGTGCGACATATCTCTATGTAAATATTATCTAAAAGCGTCATGTATTTAGATACATATCTAGCTAAAAATAATACGAGGTGCGTTATGATTCCATAGGAAACAATTAAAGAGCGATGGGGGAACATTGGCATATGTACCTACTTACCTACCTACTGTATGTAAGTGATCCTAAAATAGGATGTTGTCCTATAAATGTCTATGTGTCATCAGCACTCATTGCAATGGGAGGCTTTGAAAAAAATAATTAAAAGCAATTTAGGCTACCTTTATTAACCTTTTGAACGCCAAGAACCTATCAAGTGGTCGTGTGCCCACCACACCAAGAACCCCTATGGGCGTTATGACGTCCGCTGTCAAACCAACCTTCAGTCTTTCATATAAAGCCCCTGCTAGACGGTTGCCAACACGCGCCTCAAACCGAGCGACCTTGGTTGGCACCGACCGCTGTAGTATGAAATTTAGCTCCAAACAACTGTCTACACGGTCGGTGCGGACCAAGGTCGCCCGGTTGGAGGGGAGTGTTGGCAACCGTCTAGCAGGGGCTTAAGGTTCATAGAGTCCACTCTCTTGTGGAAAAAAGGTTGGCGTGTCCGTGACACTTTAGTACGTGAATCATGGCATTCAAAGGGTTAAAATCAGAAATTAAATGAGCGCTTATAGAATTCCCAAAATTCAAAGCAAATCAACTCGGAGTGTATCAACTACGAATAGTATATACCTAGAACCTTAATTCAATTCCATCAAATCTACCAAGAAATGTCACTGTCACAGTGAAACCTACAATTGTCAGTAGGTAAGACGTTCCAGATGTAACCAACCTCCTTGTGATAATACGCAATATAATCGTCAGCATCGATGTAAGACTGATCGGAGATACATAGATATTACATTTATTTATCAAGTTTTGAATAAATAAATTAACTAAATAATTCGTTCGCTCCAGGCGGACGTAAGATACCGACAAGGAAGTGAGAAGTAAAAATGTCATGCCCACCACCATTTCGCCAAAGGTACCCTCACTAGTTGTAGTATTTTTTATTGAAATACCGAAGATATATGTCGGAGAATCGAAGCTGGTTCCAGACACGCCACCATCGCGCCACCGAACGCAAGCATGACGTCATCAGTAGTCAAGCTTGGATGCGGCCGTCGGAGCGCAGGGCATTCTACTGCCTGAGGGCCTACCGCGAAAGGCATTCGAAGTTTCCCCTCTCTGTCATACTTACGAGTTCGTACGTAAGTGCGACAGAGAGGGAAAACTTCGAATACCGTTCGCGGTAGGCCCTCAGAGCTCGTGACGAGCGGACGTGTCTGTTCGATCGCACCTTATCGAATGAATTGTGCCTGCCTTTAATATTCTGATTGTGATTAATATAGTGAGATTAATTAAATCAGTCTGGCTATTTTACTGCTGCTTGAGGTTACCCACGATGTCCGAACCTGATGAAAGGGCCCGCCCACTAAGCCCCAGTTCTCAATCTTACGCCGTCATATATATTAATAATTATACACACATCTTCAGACGATAATATTTTTATGTCATAATTAGAGGGCGGAGTACCGGTGGCAAATTTCACACAAAGGGTATGGAGTCGTTTTTTTATAATTATTATTTTAGGCTTGAATAATAAAATTATTCATTTACCTAATGTACTTAGTATGGTACCTACTCGTAAATTGGAATTAAGTACTTAACATTTATTTTCATAAATCGATTTCAGGAATAGTAATAATAATGTTTTGATAAGAAAACATATTATTATGTATTATAGATATTAACAACATATTACATTATATTTGTATGCTCGTAAGATAATTTCTATAAGTTCCTAATAGTACATTACTTACCTAGGGCGGTTAAACAAAGAATGTCTCAGATCGCGGCAAGGGCGATAAATATGCGCTCTGAGGCTTTCTTTATTACCGCCCGTGGTGAGTACAAAATTTTACGTCTCTATCTGGCCAGGAAGTGGGGTTTTCCGCACGCATAGCGTGCGGTAATTCCTACTTTATGGCCAGGTATGACGTAAAAAATATTATGCAAAATTAATCATTTATTCGTTATTTATTTAATCATAAGAATACTTAGGCGACTCCATACATTTAGTGTGAAATTTGCCACCGGTACTCCGCCCCTAGTCATAATCATATCTAAGTATAAAAATATGAATGTTGTTTAGACAATGTTTTTAAATTGCATCTTTGAAATTACTAATTAATTAATTTGGACTTAAGTAACATACCTGCATTTTTTAACAAGAGTAAATTTACTATTGATGGATTGTTTCACTTTAAGTGTTTCAGTAGTAGATTTGATGGAATTTAATTAAGGTTCCAGGTATAATTATAATCATAGTCATATTAATCATAGACAAATAATGCACTATTCCCTGTAGAGTATAGTGAAAATGCCCTTACATCCAATATTTGACAGCTGTCATCCCAGTACAAATTATGTCATCATACTTGGCAACCATTAACGTTTATTGTACCGGGATGACGACTGTCAAATACCGGCTGTTAAAAAAAATCTAAGTGAATATGTACTTTATATATTTGGAGTTGTCGTCAGTAGGTCCTGATGGCGTGACTAAGGCTAAAAATCACCGTGGGTCCGTCATAAAAAAATATCTTCCCTAAGACGTCGAAGACCCATAATTGCAATACTGCGAGGGTAAACAACGTTATTTTTACCCGATAAGTAAGATCAGGGGGTTTGTTTGATGTATCGAAATTAAATCGAATTGCTATTTGTTGCGCGCGCTCGCTATCACGCGCGCCGAGCCAAAACAACGAGCGTCAAATACCACACCGATTTAATTAAATACGATTAGTCAAATAGACGCCCTTGTAACCTTTCCACGCTTTCCGATAAGGTGGTGTTTACTTTCTTCGAATGGTAATAAGAGGTAATCGTTTGTTCGGAATATGCATTTTTATTTTACTTGGAATCTCGGAGTTCTTTAGCGTTAAAACTTTTTCAACACACTTGCTCATAAATGGTTTTATTCCATGCCTGTATACAGAAGGACAATGGCCTAAATTGTTTCCACGGGAGTAATGGTATTTTACAGCTCCCGAGGGAGTAATGAGCTTGTGTGTGATCTGATCTGATTGGTTTAAGCAAATCTAGATGTCCGCGCGCTACAAGAATTCTGCTCTGTGATTGGTCGAAAGAAATCTAGCAAGCCATGCGCTGCAAGAATACTGCTCTGTGATTGGTTGAAATATTGAAGCTGTGCGCTCCATTCGCACTAATCTGGAAGTGAAGTTGTCAATTTCGTCAATTTTTGATTGGTGCTCTTGTATGAAACATAGATTTTTTCTGTCTTTTGTAGGTAGTTAGGTATTTATTTCCTCGCAAATGTGATGGAAAACATTGTGCCTTCGGCGTCGGGCTTCTGATATACTCTTGTTTGCAATATTCGTTACACAATGTACTATTATGTCCGATGGGATCATAAAAAGAGTAAATTGTTTGGACATTATTACCTACTTACTTACAAAAATAATTAGAGACCAACCTGACCTCTGATTACGCTTAGTTGCTACGAATCGCGGCGTCAAGATATTATTATATTAGTGGGATAAGGGTGAGGTGAGATTAAATAATAGCGGGGTTGGTTAGTTTTTTTCGGTTTAGTAGATAGGTAAAGTTAAGGTTAGTTAAGTTGGTGGTAAAGGTTGATCAGTTTTCAAATCAAATCATTAACGCGTTGCAAGCACATGTTACCTTTTTAAACTGTGTATCAGATGAGAGTGAAGTATTGCAAATTATGTTCAACTGTTTGACAACAAAGTTCAAATTTACTTTCCTTTACGACGAATTTTCCTTGCCTATTAATAGTTGAACTAAAACCTTTTTTATTAGTTTGATCTTGCCATTAAGTTGTGTCAAGTTTGATAAATCTAATGATTAAATCCTCTTGCTTAAAATTATTAAAACTATAAATGTGAGTAACAGGTCCTGTCAATGTCATCATTGCTATTATTTCTTGTATGCGTTTTTTTTTCTTTTTTTAACTCGTTTTCCAAAATTCAAAGAGGTGTAGTGAAATGACATTCATTATGACAAAATGTGTCTGACATTCGGTCGATAAAGCAGATACTGATATGATAACTTATACTGAGCAAGCAAAAACAGATCTTAAGGTGATCAACCTTTTCATTCCCTGACTGTACCTACAGCAAATGCGATTTACCTATATAAGAACGTCCGTGAAAACATTTTTCTTAATATGACGGACATATATCCTCACTAAAGACAAATGTGGACGAAATCGAAAATACATTTAAAAAACAATTAGATACCTAACGGCGGACCGACCAAGAAACCTGCCTTGATTCACAAAACGCTTTTTACTAGTCCGTGAGGTCGTTCTAGTCTTATTTGAGCCCGAGACTGTAACAACTACGCGTAATCTGGGATCAGACTTAACTGGTCAGCGTGTAAGTGTTGTAATAGAGGAGCCCAGTGAGCAATATAGCGGATTTCCTTAGTTTTATTCATTGGACGAAATGGAAACGGCACTCTAGGCCGGCAGTTTGTTTAGGTCCGATACTTCCCGTCTGTCTGACATTTGCTAATATATCACCATGTGTGGGCCCACACAGCGATGGATTAGTGAAATCCAAATGGGTTTGGTTGATTAAACCAAATGAGGTACAGTCACTGCCTACCGCAGTCATTTACAAGGAGGTAGCGAGCCTCCATACCTAATTAATCGCCTTAGACCGAATTCGCCCAAACAAGTTTTTATTCCAAGATTAGTTCATACAATTTTGACGTTTAATCTCAGATAAAGTTATTTATTACCTATAATTGAACGAGCGAGCGAAGCGAACGAAGTTCTCCGTTTCAGCTTGGACAAAAATTATTTGCTATGTCCGTCCGGCTGTTCTCCTCTACAGGTCGCATTTATCAACCGATTCTTGTGAAAATGTTGTGAGCAGGTTCAATCATTATTTAGATTTATTGTCGATTCAGTTTTTCGAAATTTATAAATATTTTTTCACTTCTCATGCTCGCAAAGTTCGCCTTTGTGCTGGATGTATGCTGCACAAAATACCACTTTATGCTCTTGTGCACAAAGTAAAATTGCTTTAAAGACTAAGATAATCGGGCCTAACAGCTACACACACAATAAAACTTCGTAGAATAAACTTGTCATGTGATTTGATTTGCTTTAATAAATTTCACATTTGTGTTTTCCATTACTAAATAAAACCAGATAAAATAGGAGTCAATTATTATTTGAAAGTATTGAACCATTAAATGACTTGGCAGTATGAAGTACCTATGTCTAATATCACGTGTCGAAAATTAAACATAAAAACTTTAAAAAGTTAAGTGACGGGAATGAGATATTAATTAATTTAAATTTGCAATTATTTGTTATTCTCTCGCAATAGAAGTGTAAAGCAGTGTGTATAACTCGGGCATAAATTAGCCATTTAACCCCTCGACTTAACTATCCATGCACCCTCGCCGGTGGCTCGGGTGGATATAAACTCACGTTCAATGGCTCGTATTATGCGCTTGTTGTACAATATACTATTGGCTGGCGTGTTCTACACATAGCTAAGCTATAATGAGCTTTATTAGAACAAACAACACAAAGTGTACCTTACTAGATTGTGTTTATGTCCGACCTTGCGGTTTTACAACAAATACATTTACTTATCTTATCTTACATGTCCGCCATGTACCTACTGGTTTGTTAATCTCATACTAAAATGTATTGGGTCACAGACTAATCTAAGCCGCGCCAGCGGTAGCGTCCTCGCAATACCATAATTCATTTCGGCTGCGGCTGGCATTTTTGCTGACGCTCCGTTTTGGTGCACGTGCAAGTCACGCCTGGCCGTCGTGTACTAGCCGTTATCTATGCCCTACCTAAAGTACCGTCGACAAAACAAGCTAATAAATTAATTTTGCAATTATTCGGTACTCTCGGAAACAGGTAAGCCGGAAGCGAGTTTCACTTTCGCTAATTATTGGAAAATGTAATAGGTACATACATAGGTATATTATCTAGATGAGGGCCCTTTCAGATGCACTTCGACCCAGTGGGATCTTTTGTGCATTTGCTCTCTCCTTTATGCCTACTCCCAAGCTCGCTCCATCATTTCCACAAAACGGATGATGCAGTTCAGCGATACTATAGAATAGATAGGTATACGTTTATCTACAAAATTAGAACTTACAAATTTTAAGAAAATATCGCTTCACAATTTTGGGAAGCAAGGAAATTGAGGTAAGAAGTATCTCTAAGTTAATATTTTACCAGCGAGTAATTTTCTCCCACACAATGTTACAGTAAATTAGGTAGGTTTCTACTCGTAGATAAAATAAAGTATAGGTAATAAAGCATTTTTCAAAAAAAGTGTACAAAACAATTTTTTTTTCAAAATTCATTTTTTTTTTGTTTTTCGTACTCAGAATCTTTGATACTATCGATCCTCATACAAGAAAACAAGTGTCCTAAATATTCCATTCCAGATCGTCACATTTTTGTATGCAGTCTTTTTTTATTTATATGGTCGTGACGCACTGGAAGAAAAAATTTACATGGTAAAATCTGGGACACTTTTTTTCTTGTATAAGGATCGATAGTATCAACGATTCTGAGTAAGAAAAACCAAAAAATTTCGAATTCTGAAAAAAAAGAAGTTTTGTACACTTTTTTTGAAAAACGCCCAAAAAGTACTTATGTTAAGTACTTATATGAATATTTATTTAAAGTGATTACTTAGATGTTATCTCGGTATCTTTCATAATTTGGACGATGTGAATATACAGTACCTACCTAACATAACATCCGTTGATTTCAATGTGGATGTTAAGGTACATTAACCCATTCAGGGCCCATGACGACACGTATGCGTCAGAGCACTACGAGCGTTTTTCGCTACATAGTACGAGGTTTAACCTGTTACGGACTACGGCGTAGCGCTACGAAATTAGCGTGGCCGTGAATGTGTTAAAACAGTCACTGCCATAAATCGCTACGCGCTAATACGCTCGTACTTAGTTGATCCATAACTTCTTCGCAAAATTATGTAACATTGTTGTACCTACAGTAGATTTTGACGATAATTGTAATTTGGTCCCGCCACAAGAGATGTAACTACACTATGTACAGTCGACTGCAAAGAGATCGATTCGACGAAAGTTACAAAAATATGTACCTATCATCATCATATCAGCCGAAAGACGTCCACTGCTGGACATATGCCCGCCCCAAAGAGTGCCAAAATGACCGGTCCTGCGCCACCCGCATCCAACGGACTCCCGCGACCTTTACCAGGACAGCCTCATCAGTCCACCTTGTGGGAGGCCTGGCCTACGCACGCCACGCCGCGCCTTCCGGTACGTGGTCGCCACTCGGGAACCTTTCCGCCCCAATGGCCATCGGTTCTACGTGCAAGTACATATTTTTTTGGTCCTTGCAAGGTTTGAATTCACAATTGAAACCGGTAGATGGCGATTGGTTTTATGGATCGTTAAACAGTATAGTAACATGTAAGTAAGTGTATACCACAAATTATACCAACATTCTACAAACTTTAAAATCGACAAAAAAAACGATGATATAGACAAGCCCCAATACAAAAAATAACACAAAAGCAGACATCGGTTCAAAAAAAATGCCTTCATTTTTACGGCTTTACCCACTTATTGAGATATCCAAAAATTATGATTCAACCGCAAAATTCAACAAATGTAAAATTTCGCCTTTTCCTAATGACACTTTTGTTTGCTATACTTATATACTAATTTATCATCGCAGTCCATTGTGTATTTATAATTGAAACAACCATATAAATATTTAGCATTATTTTTTTATGTCGAAATTAATTAATCATATACATAGCATTATTTCTTATTACTCCAGGCAAAATACAGTTATGAAAAACATTAGGTAATTTATAATAGCGTTTTTAGGGTTCCGTGGCCAAATGGCAAAAAACGGAACCCTTATAGATTCGTCATGTCCGTCCGTCTGTCTGTCTGTCCGTCCGTATGTCACAGCCACTTTTTTCCGAAACTATAAGAGCTATACTGTTGAAACTTGGTAAGTAGATGTATTCTGTGAACCGCATTAAGATTTTCACACAAAAATCGAAAAAAAAACGTTAAGTTTTAGGGGTCCCCATACTCAGAACTGAAACTCAAAAAATGTTTTTTCATCAAACCCATACGTGTGGGGTATCTATGGATAGGTCTTCAAAAATGATATGGAGGTTTCTAACATATTTTTTTCTAAACTGAATATTTTGCGCGAGAGACAATTCCAAAGTGGTAAAATGTGTGTCCCCCCCCCCCCCCCTGTAACTTCTAAAATAAGAGAATGATAAAACTGAACAAAATAGGTATATGATGTACATTACCATGCAAACTACCAACGAAAATTGGTTTGAACGAGATCTAGGAAGTAGTTATTTTTTAATACGTCATATATCGTAAAAAGCAATTTATGTAACGGAACCCTTCATGTGTGAGTCCGACTCGCACTTGGCCGCTTTTTTTTTTATTTCATTTCAAAACGTTATTCTAAGATGCTTTATGCAAGAATCCAACAAACTTTCCATCCGGAAGTAATTATATAGATTTATTTTAAATAAAGCATGAATTGTTTTTTTATTATAATTTATCTTGAATATTATAGAGCAAATGTAAATGAATCAAAATAAAGATAAAACCATTTCGTCGGGTGACAAGCAAAAGTCACTACCAAAACTGTCACTACTCTTCAAAACCTCGTATCTCGGTACGTAGTCAATATCGAGATACGACCTTTGATTTAAGTAGGTATTTGTTACTTAGTGAGTTTTGCTTGTCACCCGACGATTTATTAATATTTTTTCTGACTTTTCAGAAGCTTGTTAAGTTATCTTTTTTTTGATGTCTGAAATTTTGTTGGATTTTGTCGCTAGGTAACTATTTAATTGATAATATATCCGATACATAAAAATAATCTGTTATTATAAATTATTTCCAAATTTGACATTTTTTCCATACAAGTTGTCAGTTCATTGCCTGGACTATATGTCGAAATTAAGTATGCTCCCCTTACAAAATGCCAACGTTCCGTACAACGTCTGTTGGGTCCGCTAAGCAACAGCAACAACAAAACCGGTGGCGCTGCAGTCTGTTTCCAGCGGCGCTACCACGAACTTCGAATCTCGAACTTCGTATGTCTCTGTCGCTCGAGTACCACACACCATAAGTGCGATAGAGATGGAGATATACGAAGTTCGAGATTCGAAGTTCGTGGTAGCGCCGCAGAACCCACCAAACGTTGTGATGTCTTAACTTTATAACAATTTTTTTTGGTACAAACAAAACAAACTTTTTATTTTATTTTGACGGACCACTTTTGACGAAGTTATTGGTATAATGTGTCGCTACTTTTCCGGGCAGGACGACGTCTGACGGGTCCGTTAATATACAAGTGAGTCGCTTAATTTCAAACCCGGGTAAATCCATCTGTCAAATCATGCGATTTTGCTATTAAGAAAAGGTGATAAGGTAGATATTTGCTGATAGGGTCGAATGGATTTATCCGATTTTGAATTTAAGCGACACAAGTATACCAACAATATAAATTTGCCTTAAATCAAACTTATACGCAGTATTCGTATACATTTATTTTGAAGTATAAATAGGTCTTTAGCATCTGTACTGTTTCCCCGTAATATTATTCCATACTTGAACCATGAGTAGGCATAGTAGGCGGTGAGGTTGAGATTATCCGAATTTAGATCAGTAGATCTTTTAAGTTCTCTTAGGGCATAAACGAATGATGACAATTTCGTTTTAATTTTAGCAACGTGCTTTTTTCCATTTAACATTAGAATTGTTGCGAACGCAACTCTTTTTTTGTGTATAAACTTAATTATAGGTATCTATTTCATTAGCAGTAGCAAAACGCGCCCGTTAGGCACGGTTTGCATGAGGGGGGCTTTGAATGCGCCAATCATGGTGCTACACATGTGTGGGTTCATCCCTACCTAAAGCAACTGAATATCTCACTGGTCACTTACTTTGACATAACATATATACGACCACTTCTGTAACTATCTAAACGGCCACACTCTCCTTGCTTTCAATCAGAGCCTATATAATTGTACATTATATTACAGTCAAACTTTTATCGAAGTTTTATTTAAAGTCGTCGAGCGAATAACACCACCGGCATCGGCGCAAACAAGAATCGATTTCGAAGATAAAATATTTATTTTAGTGAAGATTATATAAAAGCCAAACAAGGCAAGAAGAAGAAAACTCGCTCATGATGCTGACTCTACGCATTCTATACTTACGCCATTATTGTTTATATTGATCATCAAGGGCCACCCGCATCCAGCGGACTCCCGCGACCTTTACCAGGTCATCAGTCCACCTTGTGGGGGGCCTACCCACGCCTCGCCTTCCGGTACGTGGTCGCCACTCGAGAACCTTTCCGCCCCAACGGCCATCGGTTCTACGTGCAATGTGCCCCGCCCACTGCCACTTAAGTTTAGCGATTCGGAGGGCTATATCGGTTACCTTGGTTCTGCTGCGGATAGCCTCATTTCTGATGCGATTATTTTTGCGTTTCACGGCATCGTCATTGTGCATGAAACATGGTTATAATTATATATTTTTTTTATAAAATGCAAAATCTCTGAAACACAATAATCATAATCACTTTTTGCATCAACCTGTACTTAATAATTACCTATGTGATGAACACATAAACATTATCATTCACTCGTTCAATTCATTCGTGCCAGCTTTCGTGAATCGACCTGTATCTGGGAACTAATATTAAATGACAGTTGGTACCTAATCTAGTTGTGTCCTAATGACGTAATGACACAACCAGTTGTGTTTATGCAGTTGGTCCATGAGGCAACCATTAACAGTTGATTCGGATTTGCTTTATGGCATTTCGTATGCATCCATTGCTGGCTGACTATTGTACGAACGCCAAAAAGTATTTTCTCTAGCTGCGCAGGACTGTCTATTCTATCTACTTACTTCGAATATTGGGTATGTGAACTTTGAATTTATAAACCCCACTGCTGTATGGACAGGCCCCAACTCATACCTAATATTTTTCAATTTGTAAGCCAGTTGTTTCAATTTTAACCCGTCCACCGGTAACAAAACCTTCGGGTAATCATCCCCCATTGATTTTACCCAACCGTGTTCAAACTTTTGCACAAACGATGACAAGGCGGGGTATTTCTGAAAAAAATGGATGACGGAAATGAAACACAC
Organism: Epinotia brunnichana; assembly: GCA_963854355.1. Lineage (NCBI taxonomy): Eukaryota > Metazoa > Arthropoda > Insecta > Lepidoptera > Tortricidae > Epinotia > Epinotia brunnichana. The sequence goes on along the minus strand of OY977945.1, from coordinate 11,115,869 downwards.
CTCTCTTAAATATAGAATAAGTATATTGAATAATTAAATAATGTTACTTCAATAAAAGACTTATTATAAATATATGTGTAATCGTAAAAGTAATAAAAATGATCTAGAGGTCAAAATATTTCGAGTTTTGAGTTGAAACATACATTTTATAATAGTGGGGAGATATTGCGTAGGTAGAATACCGAATGTTAAAAAAGAACGGGTTGCGAGTCGACGAGCGAGCGACTCGCAAGGGACTTGCTACTTGCTACTTGCCGCTTGCCACTAGCACTTGTCATCACGAAGCGTTGGGCCGCCGCGCCGACCGCAACCCGAGAACGGAGTCGGTGACTTGTGATCACGGCACACCAGAAATCGTGCAAAACAGTCTATCATTTAACTATTAATATTAACTATACCATTATAATTACAACCATTTGCGACAACGGAGCAAAATGTCTAGTGCTATAGATATATAATTTTTAAATATAAACGTATGGGCACTTCTATTATATGCAGGATGTCATAAAACAATCTTTGAGGACGAAACGCATAGAGTATTAATATTAAACACGGGTGAATGGAAGGTGTTGTTTTCAGACATCCTGGACATTAAATTTTAATAAGGACTCCACATTTGACTACTTCACAAAGTGCTTGTCAGTCTTACGTCCTGCAAGAGTCGCTGGTGACGGTACTTCGCTCGCGCGTGAGGGGACGCTGGCATCGCTACGGACATGCCAACAAATCATGCGTCTTGCAATTGTGAGCATAAATATATATCTTACACCAAATAATTTAAATTATGATAACAATTACTTCACTGTACCAACGTGTAATCGAAATGACAACAAATATGTATGCGACACAAAAACTAAAAAAAATATCATTATATAAATTTATTACGTACTCTAATAAGTAGCCACTCGAACTGTAATGGTTACATACTTTAATAGGCGGAGACACCACACTTACAAAGTGTATAATTAAACTACAAATCCAGATGTATAAAATAATTATGCATCGTCGATTTGGACTAACAGACTTGCTACGCTGTATATCGTCAATAACTAACCGACTGTGATGTGACGTAGTGTTCAACGTGCATTGCCAAGAGTATTTCGGAACAGGACAACTTATAATCCGCTAAACACGATCATAACAATAAATTGATCACTCAACTTGCGAACGCTCGACATATTCTAGTGCCGTTATTACAAACGGCTGCGGAAGGATTTAGCACGAAGGAGTCATACGATATATCACCTCGAGTGCGCTAGCTCGATACGCTCGGGAGCAAATTGACTCTTGTTCAGAGTTAGCGCGCGCGAGTGATCTCTCACTACAGGCAGAAGAGTACGATGCTGTATTTGCTCTATTATGATCAGGCACTGGCGGCTTCACGCCTTCGAACAACTATTATGATGATGAATATTTTGTTCTATCTCTGTATGTCCAATCCACTTTACTACGCGCTACTAAGATAAACATGAACAACCTCGATATTAACTTGAAATTTAAATTCAGGCAAATTATGTTGTCATATAAATGGAGTCGACCTTTTGAGATCCGACAGTACGGATATCGAAAAAAAATGATGAAACACGCAGTGCATAACTTTTGAATTAATTAAGCAGAGTCGAACTGATATGTAACGTTGATTGATAAACAGCAAAGAAAATAAAACCTCGATAATATGCATTTCCTCGCAAACATGCCAAAACTGGGCGAATTACAAACTATGAACATGCATTAAACAACTAATTAAAATATGCTGATACGAACGCACTATATTTACCAAACTAACGATATATTTATCTTTTTTTTTTAAATATGCTTCAAAGTGTAAAAATAGTTCTTTGAGACAAAATGTCAAAGCACTTCTAATGCCATATGGAGAAAAAAAAGTTATCTCCGGAGAAATTTCACCAGATAATGTTAATAATGCCCAAAGAGCACAATATATTAAAATTCTGCAATATTTGAATATAAATATAAGTATATTTATGAGTTTAATAGGAAGATGATGCAAAACAAAGCCAACGCTCGTTCAGATTCGCAAATAAATTATGGACGGCGAGTTATTATGACAAATTTTAATACGAAAGTCTATGAATACTTTGTTCGTAAGTTATAAGTGCGGCTGGCGCGTTCGACGCGCGGAAACCATAACCTCATCGGCTCCGACTTCCGCGTCGCTGCTCCCTCTGTCACCCTCCACGAATACTTACAATCTTAGTCGATGTATCTACAAATCATGTAAGTTACTACGAAGCATGCTCAACATTATCCAAAGCATCTTGCGGTTTGAAACGGGATTAGCACAGATGGAGCCTCCGCGCCGAACACAACTCAAAGTGCATTATTAACGACTCGGAGATTGCGAACTATTGCGCTAAATGTTTAAGTATCGTACGCTGAAACTCAAACACTGAATACTGGAAGTCGTATATCTATAAAACCCTTTACAGAATTATTCCTTTAAATACGATTAAGATTCTGCTTGCGTAGCAATTTTCGAACTGTTTTCAGACGTCATTTTATACTAACTAGCATCCTAAAAATTTACTATCTACTGAATGCTGAAGACATCCACACTTAATGAATGCACATAAACATCTAATTTTATAAAGATATTGAACTAAAACTACGCAACGCGGGGCCGGCAACAAACGTGTCATTCCAATGTCAGAGCGCTCTTAATTACGTAATAGATGAACATTTAACCCTTAAATGCATTAATGCATTATAATGTAGATCTACATCGTATATTTTGATGGCCCGTGGCTCAATATGCAGGTATCCAAAATGACATTTATTACTTTTTTTAATAAATGTTACATTTACATGTTAGATTCTGAACGCATCCACAAACTTTTGACAGTATATTTTTTTGTAGTGTCATAATACTCATAATTTCAATCTTTGGCGAATAAGTCCCTACACTGGTCGCCGCGAATTTTACAAAAAAATCATGCATTTAATGTTCTTCTTGCATTGGCATAAGGTTTGACGCCGCACTAATGTCTTATTGACTTGGCGTGTGGTTAACAACTTTTCACTTTGACAGAGCGTTGAAAAGGTTAATGCTTTGTTTTTCTAAATTGCTTGGGGACGGGTGATATTTGCAAATATCTCACACGGTTCACACAACAGTATTACATTACTGGTTATTAAAACTAGGTAGCTCGTATGTACCGAGCTCTCATCGATTTGGGCGAGGTGCGTAATGAATATCCCGGCCACGATCGACTGATGTCAAGGCACAATAGGTTAGCTCTAATGTCGTATAAATTAGGCACGATTACTCCCTCTGAGAGCGCCGAGAGCCACGCATCCCGAATTAATTTGACCTGTCGGAACTGCCGTTTAATCTGCAACTCGAAACCACGCGTCTAAGCAGCGTCGAATGGCACCTTTAGGGATTATTACGTACGTAAAGTGACATTATCGTTCCGGGGTACAAACACTGATGTTAAATATATAATATATCAGCATATTCGCTCCTTTCCGGTTTTTCTTTCAATAAAAACCTGAGTTTTATTACACTTGGAGAAAGTACTGAAGTATATTTTTTTTTATTTTTCTAATGTTCATTTTATTATGAAAACCGTCACGCCTGAACTTAACCGATCAATATTGTTATAATGGAATTAATTAATCCCTGATACCAACTCGACGTGTTACTTACTTGCAAGTTTACACATCACAACAATTTTGTGTTCATAATTGTATAAATGTAAAAATACGTAGGTATTAAAAACACCGATTACTACTTAAAGATCGCAAAATATTTAATATCTACGTGAGGTATATCGCTTACAATAGAAATGCTAAAGTGATGCATATTACGACACATAAAATACGTCTATAAAATGATATATTAATATTGCTTTTTAAACTTGGAAGATCTTGAGGTATAGCACTTTAATATTCAAATTAAGGTTGTACTCGTAATGTGGTTACTAAGCTATGTAATATGTTTGTATGTTTTCTACGGGCGTCTAACAACGGAATGACACTAGAGCTCAAGTCAGGTTGAATTTGTTTGCTAAGTTGTTGCCAGCGCGTCAGTCCTATACATTATATATTTCAAAGGCTCTCAAGATGCTACTCTGCATTATAATATAATAATAATATGTGTAAATAAAGTTATTATAGAATCGAGCACACGTCTACCTTATCTCATCAAGACGCTAGTACTTTACATCCATGAAACTGCAAATTTCGACAAGAGAATATCAAAAATAGTGAATCGACGGGCGTCTTCTACATTCTGTCTAATATCTTGTAGTCTAATGACACTATTAGGTCACTTGAAACATCTTAAGCCAATTACCAAATATAATATGGACTATTGTTATCAATTTTGAATTCTTAACACTTCGTCAATACAGTTAAAATATATTATAGATATTTCAGACAAACAAAATCTCCAACGCAATATAAGGTGTCAATCAATGAGTGGAACTAAAGCTTATGAATGATTATACTGACAGTTTGCTCCAATAACGTCTTGCACACACATTACTAGTGTAAAGTACAAATAAATACGCTAAACCAAGTAAAGAAAAACGACATTAATTTCCTAACGGTACTTTAAACACGTGAAGGAGATCTTCGTAACACTGCAGCGCAGCGGCTCGGCGGGCAACCGGCCGTAGGGTAAAGTATTCAGCACGGACGAAAAACTAATCATATTTAATAAACTCTATGGACGAAATGTAAACTGCAAAAACATCAGAACAAAAAACAATTTGTGCGAATTTTTACAACTTCTGTAAGTGAAATATTTCATATTATTTTGACTAAAGAGTACGTCACCCACCGGGACGCCAGATTTAACTAAAAAATAAATGTTAATTAAACAGCTCATAAGTGATGCAAACACATACAAAAAATATGTAAAAAGGTGTTCTGCCTTTGATTAACATTTGTCGTAAAAGTTTTTCATTTAATGCCTCTCGCGTACAGTCAAAAGGAGGAGTTGCAATAGGCAGAAGACACTAAAATCAAACCCAATTCTTAAACTATTATAAAAAGATACTAAATGAGCTAAAGCGTTGAAGCTTCACTGGTTCACCAATGATATTTCCTCAAAACCATTGACTAGTTAACAGTTCAGTTTACCAAGACTATCATTAACGTTAAAAATACAAGGAAGTCGAAATAAGCAAATCATCTAGGTAGCTATATAAAATAGTGCAATGTGTAAATAAATTAAAATTGTGATATAAATAAATTGAGATGTCATTGTATTACATTGCACAATACATAAATAGGTAGAACGAATAGAACAAATGAAATGTTGCTAAACTCCTTAGTTGATAGAGGCGACGCGCAGCGACTTTCTTTCGCCGCAATAGTTACAACACAGCTCAACCTTTAAATGAGCTTGAATCAATCTTTTTCGGTATCAACTTTGAAGTATAACAAATACAACTGAACAGAATTTACGCGACACCTACAAATTATTTACAAATTGAGATCTAATTTTTGACTACTTAAATATGGATGTTCAACACATACAGTTGCACACTCGTCGAGGACTCATTAAGTATTTAGGCATAAATATTATAAGAGACGCAGGAGTTAGCAACATTTGTGATTATCGATACAACTGTTCTCTGAGATCGATTACCCTATAACGAGTCTTTTTATTATGCTACTACTATTAGAGCTGTCTCAAACCAAGTCGAAAAGCGTGTATTATTTGTAATGGAGATGCGTATAAATAGTGCACGCAACGCGGCCACGTCAGAAACAATCGAATAAAACCTTAAGTTCAGATTACAAAATGAATAAAACCCTAGCGGTTATCTAACCCGTAATAATAAACTACATTCGATTACAAAGTGCCGATAACTGTCAGAGAAGTCACAATAAGTGACGATCGGTGAGCCGGGAGAATCGTCTCTATTACAAATAACACAGGGTGTAAAGTTAGAGAGTGTGCAGTTGATAGAGGAGCCGATATCTCGGCCATCGCCTGTATTGTGACAGTTTGCGCGCGGTATATCGCACCATACAAACTATCGGCTGCCGGCGTCATTTGCCGTTCGTTTGGAGCGCGGCGTTCAATTGCGTCCAGAGGTCCTTCTTGCATGATTTGGATCTGGAAATGGGTTCACGTTTGCATATGTTCCTGCGACACATCGATACATGTGACTTTATATCCACACAAAATATACATTATACAACAGTGTGTATAAAAATCACTTATAAATATAGCTTTTTTTTCTGGGCGAACACCTACAGGCCTCCAAATAATGTAAAAAAAAAGTTATTCAACCGACATTTTCTTATTGTTACTCTCCTAATAAGCGAGGAGAGAAGTGTGTTTGTTTCTTAGAAAAATGGTTATTACATGGAGCCCTAAAAGATACAAACCCACAAAAATCGGATTAAAGCAGTCACAAAAATATATGTATGATAGATTTAAACCTAACATAATCAAATTGAAATAGTGACTGAAAGAAAAACTTGATTGTTTATTTGCTAAAAAAAAACAATATATAATTATTTCAATAAACTATTCCACAAAGTGCAGTGCGCAGTCGGTGAAAAAAATAAAAGCGCTAGAGAGTGCGCGATTGAATGCTACCAGCGATCTCACATTGATTTGGCATTTAACTCGCTAGCCTATCGTTTAATACGTCATATACGTCCCGGACTATTACCTAGATGCGCGACGCGTAGTACGGCGGCTGGTTTACCAGTTTTGACAAAAATTTCTGTGTGATCTGACTGTTGCTAAGGTTACTGTCATAATCATCACACGCAAGATAGGCGCATCTATGACGTCGGGTTGCGGAAACAACCTATAACCTACTGTCATAATATTATTGCAAGTGGAAATCGACCTTGTTGTTTCATGACGTTCAAATGAACCTCGATCCTAGTAGGGTGGTAGACCACATTTTCGGCCGACAGTACATTAGTTACCTAGGGCGGTAAAACAAAAAATGTTTCAGATCGCAGGTATTTGACACATACAAAAAAACACGTTTGTCGTATGCGAGCCCCCTTAAATATTAATTGTATTCTGTTTTTTAGTATTAGTTGTTATAGCGGCAACAGAAATACATCATCTGTGAAAATTTCAACTGTCTAACTATCACGGTTCATGAGATTCAGCCTGGTGACAGACGGACCGACGGACGACGGAGTCTTAGTAATAGCACAGTGTAAAGAGTCGGTGGACCGACGCCTTTGACGTTTGCGGGTTTGACATCATGTCCCAAGCTACATGTATGCAGCTGGGGCTCGCCCCTCACACCCCGCACGATTGACCTGTCTAGACGGCTTCGTCGACTGACTGTACTGGTTTATAGACTGTGGTACAGTCGCCATCACATACATCGGAGCAAACATGCAACGCACAAACATCGGAACACAACTCTAATTTCAAGGCAATTTATTTAATTAGGGTGCATGTTCAGATATTTTGGAACATCCTGTAGTGTACCGATGTATGTGATGGCGACTGTAATAGGGTCCCGTTTTACCCTTTGGGTAGACAACCCTGATAAAGAACTGTAGTAGTGAAGGTACCTGCGCAGCGAGGCGAGCCACTCCTTGGACTGCGTGTGGCCCTCGGGCGTGAGCTGGAAGGCGGTGCGCGCCGACAGCACGATGCTCACGAACTTTGGGTAGACAACCCTGATAAAGAACTGTAGTAGTGAAGGTACCTGCGCAGCGAGGCGAGCCACTCCTTGAACTGCGTGTGGCCCTCGGGCGTGAGCTGGAAGGCGGTGCGCGCCGACAGCACGATGCTCACGAACTTTGGGTAGACAACCCTGATAAAGAACTGTAGTAGTGAAGGTACCTGCGCAGCGAGGCGAGCCACTCCTTGAACTGCGTGTGGCCCTCGGGCGTGAGCTGGAAGGCGGTGCGCGCCGACAGCACGATGCTCACGAACTTTGGGTAGACAACCCTGATAAAGAACTGTAGTAGTGAAGGTACCTGCGCAGCGAGGCGAGCCACTCCTTGAACTGCGTGTGGCCCTCGGGCGTGAGCTGGAAGGCGGTGCGCGCCGACAGCACGATGCTCACGAACTTTGGGTAGACAACCCTGATAAAGAACTGTAGTAGTGAAGGTACCTGCGCAGCGAGGCGAGCCACTCCTTGAACTGCGTGTGGCCCTCGGGCGTGAGCTGGAAGGCGGTGCGCGCCGACAGCACGATGCTCACGAACTTTGGGTAGACAACCCTGATAAAGAACTGTAGTAGTGAAGGTACCTGCGCAGCGAGGCGAGCCACTCCTTGAACTGCGTGTGGCCCTCGGGCGTGAGCTGGAAGGCGGTGCGCGCCGACAGCACGATGCTCACGAACTTTGGGTAGACAACCCTGATAAAGAACTGTAGTAGTGAAGGTACCTGCGCAGCGAGGCGAGCCACTCCTTGAACTGCGTGTGGCCCTCGGGCGTGAGCTGGAAGGCGGTGCGCGCCGACAGCACGATGCTCACGAACTTTGGGTAGACAACCCTGATAAAGAACTGTAGTAGTGAAGGTACCTGCGCAGCGAGGCGAGCCACTCCTTGAACTGCGTGTGGCCCTCGGGCGTGAGCTGGAAGGCGGTGCGCGCCGACAGCACGATGCTCACGAACTTTGGGTAGACAACCCTGATAAAGAACTGTAGTAGTGAAGGTACCTGCGCAGCGAGGCGAGCCACTCCTTGAACTGCGTGTGGCCCTCGGGCGTGAGCTGGAAGGCGGTGCGCGCCGACAGCACGATGCTCACGAACTTTGGGTAGACAACCCTGATAAAGAACTGTAGTAGTGAAGGTACCTGCGCAGCGAGGCGAGCCACTCCTTGAACTGCGTGTGGCCCTCGGGCGTGAGCTGGAAGGCGGTGCGCGCCGACAGCACGATGCTCACGAACTTTGGGTAGACAACCCTGATAAAGAACTGTAGTAGTGAAGGTACCTGCGCAGCGAGGCGAGCCACTCCTTGAACTGCGTGTGGCCCTCGGGCGTGAGCTGGAAGGCGGTGCGCGCCGACAGCACGATGCTCACGAACTTTGGGTAGACAACCCTGATAAAGAACTGTAGTAGTGAAGGTACCTGCGCAGCGAGGCGAGCCACTCCTTGAACTGCGTGTGGCCCTCGGGCGTGAGCTGGAAGGCGGTGCGCGCCGACAGCACGATGCTCACGAACTTTGGGTAGACAACCCTGATAAAGAACTGTAGTAGTGAAGGTACCTGCGCAGCGAGGCGAGCCACTCCTTGAACTGCGTGTGGCCCTCGGGCGTGAGCTGGAAGGCGGTGCGCGCCGACAGCACGATGCTCACGAACTTTGGGTAGACAACCCTGATAAAGAACTGTAGTAGTGAAGGTACCTGCGCAGCGAGGCGAGCCACTCCTTGAACTGCGTGTGGCCCTCGGGCGTGAGCTGGAAGGCGGTGCGCGCCGACAGCACGATGCTCACGAACTTTGGGTAGACAACCCTGATAAAGAACTGTAGTAGTGAAGGTACCTGCGCAGCGAGGCGAGCCACTCCTTGAACTGCGTGTGGCCCTCGGGCGTGAGCTGGAAGGCGGTGCGCGCCGACAGCACGATGCTCACGAACTTTGGGTAGACAACCCTGATAAAGAACTGTAGTAGTGAAGGTACCTGCGCAGCGAGGCGAGCCACTCCTTGAACTGCGTGTGGCCCTCGGGCGTGAGCTGGAAGGCGGTGCGCGCCGACAGCACGATGCTCACGAACTTTGGGTAGACAACCCTGATAAAGAACTGTAGTAGTGAAGGTACCTGCGCAGCGAGGCGAGCCACTCCTTGAACTGCGTGTGGCCCTCGGGCGTGAGCTGGAAGGCGGTGCGCGCCGACAGCACGATGCTCACGAACTTTGGGTAGACAACCCTGATAAAGAACTGTAGTAGTGAAGGTACCTGCGCAGCGAGGCGAGCCACTCCTTGAACTGCGTGTGGCCCTCGGGCGTGAGCTGGAAGGCGGTGCGCGCCGACAGCACGATGCTCACGAACTTTGGGTAGACAACCCTGATAAAGAACTGTAGTAGTGAAGGTACCTGCGCAGCGAGGCGAGCCACTCCTTGAACTGCGTGTGGCCCTCGGGCGTGAGCTGGAAGGCGGTGCGCGCCGACAGCACGATGCTCACGAACTTTGGGTAGACAACCCTGATAAAGAACTGTAGTAGTGAAGGTACCTGCGCAGCGAGGCGAGCCACTCCTTGAACTGCGTGTGGCCCTCGGGCGTGAGCTGGAAGGCGGTGCGCGCCGACAGCACGATGCTCACGAACTTTGGGTAGACAACCCTGATAAAGAACTGTAGTAGTGAAGGTACCTGCGCAGCGAGGCGAGCCACTCCTTGAACTGCGTGTGGCCCTCGGGCGTGAGCTGGAAGGCGGTGCGCGCCGACAGCACGATGCTCACGAACTTTGGGTAGACAACCCTGATAAAGAACTGTAGTAGTGAAGGTACCTGCGCAGCGAGGCGAGCCACTCCTTGAACTGCGTGTGGCCCTCGGGCGTGAGCTGGAAGGCGGTGCGCGCCGACAGCACGATGCTCACGAACTTTGGGTAGACAACCCTGATAAAGAACTGTAGTAGTGAAGGTACCTGCGCAGCGAGGCGAGCCACTCCTTGAACTGCGTGTGGCCCTCGGGCGTGAGCTGGAAGGCGGTGCGCGCCGACAGCACGATGCTCACGAACTTTGGGTAGACAACCCTGATAAAGAACTGTAGTAGTGAAGGTACCTGCGCAGCGAGGCGAGCCACTCCTTGAACTGCGTGTGGCCCTCGGGCGTGAGCTGGAAGGCGGTGCGCGCCGACAGCACGATGCTCACGAACTTTGGGTAGACAACCCTGATAAAGAACTGTAGTAGTGAAGGTACCTGCGCAGCGAGGCGAGCCACTCCTTGAACTGCGTGTGGCCCTCGGGCGTGAGCTGGAAGGCGGTGCGCGCCGACAGCACGATGCTCACGAACTTTGGGTAGACAACCCTGATAAAGAACTGTAGTAGTGAAGGTACCTGCGCAGCGAGGCGAGCCACTCCTTGAACTGCGTGTGGCCCTCGGGCGTGAGCTGGAAGGCGGTGCGCGCCGACAGCACGATGCTCACGAACTTTGGGTAGACAACCCTGATAAAGAACTGTAGTAGTGAAGGTACCTGCGCAGCGAGGCGAGCCACTCCTTGAACTGCGTGTGGCCCTCGGGCGTGAGCTGGAAGGCGGTGCGCGCCGACAGCACGATGCTCACGAACTTTGGGTAGACAACCCTGATAAAGAACTGTAGTAGTGAAGGTACCTGCGCAGCGAGGCGAGCCACTCCTTGAACTGCGTGTGGCCCTCGGGCGTGAGCTGGAAGGCGGTGCGCGCCGACAGCACGATGCTCACGAACTTTGGGTAGACAACCCTGATAAAGAACTGTAGTAGTGAAGGTACCTGCGCAGCGAGGCGAGCCACTCCTTGAACTGCGTGTGGCCCTCGGGCGTGAGCTGGAAGGCGGTGCGCGCCGACAGCACGATGCTCACGAACTTTGGGTAGACAACCCTGATAAAGAACTGTAGTAGTGAAGGTACCTGCGCAGCGAGGCGAGCCACTCCTTGAACTGCGTGTGGCCCTCGGGCGTGAGCTGGAAGGCGGTGCGCGCCGACAGCACGATGCTCACGAACTTTGGGTAGACAACCCTGATAAAGAACTGTAGTAGTGAAGGTACCTGCGCAGCGAGGCGAGCCACTCCTTGAACTGCGTGTGGCCCTCGGGCGTGAGCTGGAAGGCGGTGCGCGCCGACAGCACGATGCTCACGAACTTTGGGTAGACAACCCTGATAAAGAACTGTAGTAGTGAAGGTACCTGCGCAGCGAGGCGAGCCACTCCTTGAACTGCGTGTGGCCCTCGGGCGTGAGCTGGAAGGCGGTGCGCGCCGACAGCACGATGCTCACGAACTTTGGGTAGACAACCCTGATAAAGAACTGTAGTAGTGAAGGTACCTGCGCAGCGAGGCGAGCCACTCCTTGAACTGCGTGTGGCCCTCGGGCGTGAGCTGGAAGGCGGTGCGCGCCGACAGCACGATGCTCACGAACTTTGGGTAGACAACCCTGATAAAGAACTGTAGTAGTGAAGGTACCTGCGCAGCGAGGCGAGCCACTCCTTGAACTGCGTGTGGCCCTCGGGCGTGAGCTGGAAGGCGGTGCGCGCCGACAGCACGATGCTCACGAACTTTGGGTAGACAACCCTGATAAAGAACTGTAGTAGTGAAGGTACCTGCGCAGCGAGGCGAGCCACTCCTTGAACTGCGTGTGGCCCTCGGGCGTGAGCTGGAAGGCGGTGCGCGCCGACAGCACGATGCTCACGAACTTTGGGTAGACAACCCTGATAAAGAACTGTAGTAGTGAAGGTACCTGCGCAGCGAGGCGAGCCACTCCTTGAACTGCGTGTGGCCCTCGGGCGTGAGCTGGAAGGCGGTGCGCGCCGACAGCACGATGCTCACGAACTTTGGGTAGACAACCCTGATAAAGAACTGTAGTAGTGAAGGTACCTGCGCAGCGAGGCGAGCCACTCCTTGAACTGCGTGTGGCCCTCGGGCGTGAGCTGGAAGGCGGTGCGCGCCGACAGCACGATGCTCACGAACTTTGGGTAGACAACCCTGATAAAGAACTGTAGTAGTGAAGGTACCTGCGCAGCGAGGCGAGCCACTCCTTGAACTGCGTGTGGCCCTCGGGCGTGAGCTGGAAGGCGGTGCGCGCCGACAGCACGATGCTCACGAACTTTGGGTAGACAACCCTGATAAAGAACTGTAGTAGTGAAGGTACCTGCGCAGCGAGGCGAGCCACTCCTTGAACTGCGTGTGGCCCTCGGGCGTGAGCTGGAAGGCGGTGCGCGCCGACAGCACGATGCTCACGAACTTTGGGTAGACAACCCTGATAAAGAACTGTAGTAGTGAAGGTACCTGCGCAGCGAGGCGAGCCACTCCTTGAACTGCGTGTGGCCCTCGGGCGTGAGCTGGAAGGCGGTGCGCGCCGACAGCACGATGCTCACGAACTTTGGGTAGACAACCCTGATAAAGAACTGTAGTAGTGAAGGTACCTGCGCAGCGAGGCGAGCCACTCCTTGAACTGCGTGTGGCCCTCGGGCGTGAGCTGGAAGGCGGTGCGCGCCGACAGCACGATGCTCACGAACTTTGGGTAGACAACCCTGATAAAGAACTGTAGTAGTGAAGGTACCTGCGCAGCGAGGCGAGCCACTCCTTGAACTGCGTGTGGCCCTCGGGCGTGAGCTGGAAGGCGGTGCGCGCCGACAGCACGATGCTCACGAACTTTGGGTAGACAACCCTGATAAAGAACTGTAGTAGTGAAGGTACCTGCGCAGCGAGGCGAGCCACTCCTTGAACTGCGTGTGGCCCTCGGGCGTGAGCTGGAAGGCGGTGCGCGCCGACAGCACGATGCTCACGAACTTTGGGTAGACAACCCTGATAAAGAACTGTAGTAGTGAAGGTACCTGCGCAGCGAGGCGAGCCACTCCTTGAACTGCGTGTGGCCCTCGGGCGTGAGCTGGAAGGCGGTGCGCGCCGACAGCACGATGCTCACGAACTTTGGGTAGACAACCCTGATAAAGAACTGTAGTAGTGAAGGTACCTGCGCAGCGAGGCGAGCCACTCCTTGAACTGCGTGTGGCCCTCGGGCGTGAGCTGGAAGGCGGTGCGCGCCGACAGCACGATGCTCACGAACTTTGGGTAGACAACCCTGATAAAGAACTGTAGTAGTGAAGGTACCTGCGCAGCGAGGCGAGCCACTCCTTGAACTGCGTGTGGCCCTCGGGCGTGAGCTGGAAGGCGGTGCGCGCCGACAGCACGATGCTCACGAACTTTGGGTAGACAACCCTGATAAAGAACTGTAGTAGTGAAGGTACCTGCGCAGCGAGGCGAGCCACTCCTTGAACTGCGTGTGGCCCTCGGGCGTGAGCTGGAAGGCGGTGCGCGCCGACAGCACGATGCTCACGAACTTTGGGTAGACAACCCTGATAAAGAACTGTAGTAGTGAAGGTACCTGCGCAGCGAGGCGAGCCACTCCTTGAACTGCGTGTGGCCCTCGGGCGTGAGCTGGAAGGCGGTGCGCGCCGACAGCACGATGCTCACGAACTTTGGGTAGACAACCCTGATAAAGAACTGTAGTAGTGAAGGTACCTGCGCAGCGAGGCGAGCCACTCCTTGAACTGCGTGTGGCCCTCGGGCGTGAGCTGGAAGGCGGTGCGCGCCGACAGCACGATGCTCACGAACTTTGGGTAGACAACCCTGATAAAGAACTGTAGTAGTGAAGGTACCTGCGCAGCGAGGCGAGCCACTCCTTGAACTGCGTGTGGCCCTCGGGCGTGAGCTGGAAGGCGGTGCGCGCCGACAGCACGATGCTCACGAACTTTGGGTAGACAACCCTGATAAAGAACTGTAGTAGTGAAGGTACCTGCGCAGCGAGGCGAGCCACTCCTTGAACTGCGTGTGGCCCTCGGGCGTGAGCTGGAAGGCGGTGCGCGCCGACAGCACGATGCTCACGAACTTTGGGTAGACAACCCTGATAAAGAACTGTAGTAGTGAAGGTACCTGCGCAGCGAGGCGAGCCACTCCTTGAACTGCGTGTGGCCCTCGGGCGTGAGCTGGAAGGCGGTGCGCGCCGACAGCACGATGCTCACGAACTTTGGGTAGACAACCCTGATAAAGAACTGTAGTAGTGAAGGTACCTGCGCAGCGAGGCGAGCCACTCCTTGAACTGCGTGTGGCCCTCGGGCGTGAGCTGGAAGGCGGTGCGCGCCGACAGCACGATGCTCACGAACTTTGGGTAGACAACCCTGATAAAGAACTGTAGTAGTGAAGGTACCTGCGCAGCGAGGCGAGCCACTCCTTGAACTGCGTGTGGCCCTCGGGCGTGAGCTGGAAGGCGGTGCGCGCCGACAGCACGATGCTCACGAACTTTGGGTAGACAACCCTGATAAAGAACTGTAGTAGTGAAGGTACCTGCGCAGCGAGGCGAGCCACTCCTTGAACTGCGTGTGGCCCTCGGGCGTGAGCTGGAAGGCGGTGCGCGCCGACAGCACGATGCTCACGAACTTTGGGTAGACAACCCTGATAAAGAACTGTAGTAGTGAAGGTACCTGCGCAGCGAGGCGAGCCACTCCTTGAACTGCGTGTGGCCCTCGGGCGTGAGCTGGAAGGCGGTGCGCGCCGACAGCACGATGCTCACGAACTTTGGGTAGACAACCCTGATAAAGAACTGTAGTAGTGAAGGTACCTGCGCAGCGAGGCGAGCCACTCCTTGAACTGCGTGTGGCCCTCGGGCGTGAGCTGGAAGGCGGTGCGCGCCGACAGCACGATGCTCACGAACTTTGGGTAGACAACCCTGATAAAGAACTGTAGTAGTGAAGGTACCTGCGCAGCGAGGCGAGCCACTCCTTGAACTGCGTGTGGCCCTCGGGCGTGAGCTGGAAGGCGGTGCGCGCCGACAGCACGATGCTCACGAACTTTGGGTAGACAACCCTGATAAAGAACTGTAGTAGTGAAGGTACCTGCGCAGCGAGGCGAGCCACTCCTTGAACTGCGTGTGGCCCTCGGGCGTGAGCTGGAAGGCGGTGCGCGCCGACAGCACGATGCTCACGAACTTTGGGTAGACAACCCTGATAAAGAACTGTAGTAGTGAAGGTACCTGCGCAGCGAGGCGAGCCACTCCTTGAACTGCGTGTGGCCCTCGGGCGTGAGCTGGAAGGCGGTGCGCGCCGACAGCACGATGCTCACGAACTTTGGGTAGACAACCCTGATAAAGAACTGTAGTAGTGAAGGTACCTGCGCAGCGAGGCGAGCCACTCCTTGAACTGCGTGTGGCCCTCGGGCGTGAGCTGGAAGGCGGTGCGCGCCGACAGCACGATGCTCACGAACTTTGGGTAGACAACCCTGATAAAGAACTGTAGTAGTGAAGGTACCTGCGCAGCGAGGCGAGCCACTCCTTGAACTGCGTGTGGCCCTCGGGCGTGAGCTGGAAGGCGGTGCGCGCCGACAGCACGATGCTCACGAACTTTGGGTAGACAACCCTGATAAAGAACTGTAGTAGTGAAGGTACCTGCGCAGCGAGGCGAGCCACTCCTTGAACTGCGTGTGGCCCTCGGGCGTGAGCTGGAAGGCGGTGCGCGCCGACAGCACGATGCTCACGAACTTTGGGTAGACAACCCTGATAAAGAACTGTAGTAGTGAAGGTACCTGCGCAGCGAGGCGAGCCACTCCTTGAACTGCGTGTGGCCCTCGGGCGTGAGCTGGAAGGCGGTGCGCGCCGACAGCACGATGCTCACGAACTTTGGGTAGACAACCCTGATAAAGAACTGTAGTAGTGAAGGTACCTGCGCAGCGAGGCGAGCCACTCCTTGAACTGCGTGTGGCCCTCGGGCGTGAGCTGGAAGGCGGTGCGCGCCGACAGCACGATGCTCACGAACTTTGGGTAGACAACCCTGATAAAGAACTGTAGTAGTGAAGGTACCTGCGCAGCGAGGCGAGCCACTCCTTGAACTGCGTGTGGCCCTCGGGCGTGAGCTGGAAGGCGGTGCGCGCCGACAGCACGATGCTCACGAACTTTGGGTAGACAACCCTGATAAAGAACTGTAGTAGTGAAGGTACCTGCGCAGCGAGGCGAGCCACTCCTTGAACTGCGTGTGGCCCTCGGGCGTGAGCTGGAAGGCGGTGCGCGCCGACAGCACGATGCTCACGAACTTTGGGTAGACAACCCTGATAAAGAACTGTAGTAGTGAAGGTACCTGCGCAGCGAGGCGAGCCACTCCTTGAACTGCGTGTGGCCCTCGGGCGTGAGCTGGAAGGCGGTGCGCGCCGACAGCACGATGCTCACGAACTTTGGGTAGACAACCCTGATAAAGAACTGTAGTAGTGAAGGTACCTGCGCAGCGAGGCGAGCCACTCCTTGAACTGCGTGTGGCCCTCGGGCGTGAGCTGGAAGGCGGTGCGCGCCGACAGCACGATGCTCACGAACTTTGGGTAGACAACCCTGATAAAGAACTGTAGTAGTGAAGGTACCTGCGCAGCGAGGCGAGCCACTCCTTGAACTGCGTGTGGCCCTCGGGCGTGAGCTGGAAGGCGGTGCGCGCCGACAGCACGATGCTCACGAACTTTGGGTAGACAACCCTGATAAAGAACTGTAGTAGTGAAGGTACCTGCGCAGCGAGGCGAGCCACTCCTTGAACTGCGTGTGGCCCTCGGGCGTGAGCTGGAAGGCGGTGCGCGCCGACAGCACGATGCTCACGAACTTTGGGTAGACAACCCTGATAAAGAACTGTAGTAGTGAAGGTACCTGCGCAGCGAGGCGAGCCACTCCTTGAACTGCGTGTGGCCCTCGGGCGTGAGCTGGAAGGCGGTGCGCGCCGACAGCACGATGCTCACGAACTTTGGGTAGACAACCCTGATAAAGAACTGTAGTAGTGAAGGTACCTGCGCAGCGAGGCGAGCCACTCCTTGAACTGCGTGTGGCCCTCGGGCGTGAGCTGGAAGGCGGTGCGCGCCGACAGCACGATGCTCACGAACTTTGGGTAGACAACCCTGATAAAGAACTGTAGTAGTGAAGGTACCTGCGCAGCGAGGCGAGCCACTCCTTGAACTGCGTGTGGCCCTCGGGCGTGAGCTGGAAGGCGGTGCGCGCCGACAGCACGATGCTCACGAACTTTGGGTAGACAACCCTGATAAAGAACTGTAGTAGTGAAGGTACCTGCGCAGCGAGGCGAGCCACTCCTTGAACTGCGTGTGGCCCTCGGGCGTGAGCTGGAAGGCGGTGCGCGCCGACAGCACGATGCTCACGAACTTTGGGTAGACAACCCTGATAAAGAACTGTAGTAGTGAAGGTACCTGCGCAGCGAGGCGAGCCACTCCTTGAACTGCGTGTGGCCCTCGGGCGTGAGCTGGAAGGCGGTGCGCGCCGACAGCACGATGCTCACGAACTTTGGGTAGACAACCCTGATAAAGAACTGTAGTAGTGAAGGTACCTGCGCAGCGAGGCGAGCCACTCCTTGAACTGCGTGTGGCCCTCGGGCGTGAGCTGGAAGGCGGTGCGCGCCGACAGCACGATGCTCACGAACTTTGGGTAGACAACCCTGATAAAGAACTGTAGTAGTGAAGGTACCTGCGCAGCGAGGCGAGCCACTCCTTGAACTGCGTGTGGCCCTCGGGCGTGAGCTGGAAGGCGGTGCGCGCCGACAGCACGATGCTCACGAACTTTGGGTAGACAACCCTGATAAAGAACTGTAGTAGTGAAGGTACCTGCGCAGCGAGGCGAGCCACTCCTTGAACTGCGTGTGGCCCTCGGGCGTGAGCTGGAAGGCGGTGCGCGCCGACAGCACGATGCTCACGAACTTTGGGTAGACAACCCTGATAAAGAACTGTAGTAGTGAAGGTACCTGCGCAGCGAGGCGAGCCACTCCTTGAACTGCGTGTGGCCCTCGGGCGTGAGCTGGAAGGCGGTGCGCGCCGACAGCACGATGCTCACGAACTTTGGGTAGACAACCCTGATAAAGAACTGTAGTAGTGAAGGTACCTGCGCAGCGAGGCGAGCCACTCCTTGAACTGCGTGTGGCCCTCGGGCGTGAGCTGGAAGGCGGTGCGCGCCGACAGCACGATGCTCACGAACTTTGGGTAGACAACCCTGATAAAGAACTGTAGTAGTGAAGGTACCTGCGCAGCGAGGCGAGCCACTCCTTGAACTGCGTGTGGCCCTCGGGCGTGAGCTGGAAGGCGGTGCGCGCCGACAGCACGATGCTCACGAACTTTGGGTAGACAACCCTGATAAAGAACTGTAGTAGTGAAGGTACCTGCGCAGCGAGGCGAGCCACTCCTTGAACTGCGTGTGGCCCTCGGGCGTGAGCTGGAAGGCGGTGCGCGCCGACAGCACGATGCTCACGAACTTTGGGTAGACAACCCTGATAAAGAACTGTAGTAGTGAAGGTACCTGCGCAGCGAGGCGAGCCACTCCTTGAACTGCGTGTGGCCCTCGGGCGTGAGCTGGAAGGCGGTGCGCGCCGACAGCACGATGCTCACGAACTTTGGGTAGACAACCCTGATAAAGAACTGTAGTAGTGAAGGTACCTGCGCAGCGAGGCGAGCCACTCCTTGAACTGCGTGTGGCCCTCGGGCGTGAGCTGGAAGGCGGTGCGCGCCGACAGCACGATGCTCACGAACTTTGGGTAGACAACCCTGATAAAGAACTGTAGTAGTGAAGGTACCTGCGCAGCGAGGCGAGCCACTCCTTGAACTGCGTGTGGCCCTCGGGCGTGAGCTGGAAGGCGGTGCGCGCCGACAGCACGATGCTCACGAACTTTGGGTAGACAACCCTGATAAAGAACTGTAGTAGTGAAGGTACCTGCGCAGCGAGGCGAGCCACTCCTTGAACTGCGTGTGGCCCTCGGGCGTGAGCTGGAAGGCGGTGCGCGCCGACAGCACGATGCTCACGAACTCCTCGTACTCCACCGGCGTCAGGTGGTACAGCTTCTGGTGGATGCACTGGATGTACCTGGACAACGGACAAGGTCAGGTGGGGCGAGAGGAAAACTTAATGCCAGCTCCACACGTGTTTGCCACAAACACCAAACACCGACCACAATCACCCAACACAAACACGGCATCCCCAGGCTTGGCGATCATGCTATTTTCCTTTGTTTGTCAAGTATGTGGAGGCGGCTTTAGATACATTGCAAACACGTTTGTGAATCAAACACACTTTGATTTGTGACAAAAACCGACACCGACGCCGATCACTGGCAAACAAAAACAGGCAAACACCTATCCACACGTTCGTGTTTGTTGTTTGGTGTCGCTGTTTGCCGTTGTTTGCCTAGCATGTGGAGCCGGCATTACACTTTAGAACGCCTTTATGACATTGACAATAAGTGTCCTGCACAGATATTTATAACCTTATTTCCCTTATTCCCCGTGCATAAGTTGCATAACTAAGTTACATTACCGGCACACCTAGTGTTGTGGATAACGCTCATTTGGAGGCTTATAGACTCGAGCCTTAAAGACTCGATGCTGTTTAATAACCGTGTTGGTTTAGTTTACGCATATGAATGCAAAATATTGACTTTTCGTCACTTGAGTCTTTAAGCCTCGAGAGTCTTTAGGGTTAGAGTCTATGAGCCTCAAAATAAGCGTCATCCACAACACTAGGCACACACCCCTTTCGCCATTTTCTTCGTAGTTCGGAAGATTCGACGCAGCCCCGCATAGCGGGCGCCTATTTCTGGGCAGTTCGCCCTTCGGGGGCTTCGGGCATCTGAAGCTGGTTATGTAACTTGGTTAAGTACGGGGAATAAGGTCCTTATTTGTGTAAGTACACGTACAGTCAACCAATTTGATTCCTAGGCCATCA
Organism: Epinotia brunnichana; assembly: GCA_963854355.1. NCBI lineage: Eukaryota > Metazoa > Arthropoda > Insecta > Lepidoptera > Tortricidae > Epinotia > Epinotia brunnichana. The sequence goes on along the minus strand of OY977945.1, from coordinate 11,095,546 downwards.
TAGAACATTGCCGTAGTAAATGCTATGTCAATACGGGTTACTAGGATTATTGCGTTGCTATGTAGCAGATAAAATGAAAGGGTTCTACGGTGGCCTAGGAATCAAATTGGTTGACCGTACGTAATATACGTTTATATTATTACCCCTGACTGTACCAGCGTGCATATGACGAACGCGAGACTAGCCATAGGATCACCTGTCAATATCACCTGCACCGATACTGTATCGCGTAAGTAGCTTCGCAAAAAGTAACCGCTCTGTCCCAGGAACGCGCTAGGCCGCCCGCCCACCGCGTTCCTGGGACAAAGGTTCTGCTCGTAGGTGCTTGATTCTACATATCCGTTTTCACATTTCATCGGCTACGAGCGTAGCGAAGCTGCTGAAAACTCTGCTATTATAAATTATTTCCAAATTTGTCCATAGACTAGTTCAGTACCCCAACCCGCGACGAAGTTTTTCTAAGCTGCATCAACATTCTTCAGTTCTAAGATCATATTTGGCCATGAGTGTGGTACCGAATCATAGGCATCGATGTTCAATCCAGGCGGCCGAAAGGGCCCTTTCTTTGTTCCGTCCGACTTATTAGCAGTCATGTATTTGAGCAGAATGAAGCTCTTTCCACGCACAGCTCCTACAGAACGGGGACACGACGGAGTTGACCGCGCACACGCAGAACTGGTGGAGGTACTCACATCTGCTGGCACTTCTGCACGAGCGGCGCCAACGTGCCCCGCAGGTGTTGCATGAGGAGGTGGTGCGGGCCGCCGCGCGCCAGCCAGTGCGCGGACTCCACGCACAGCTCGTACAGCACGAACGGGGACACGACGGAGTTGACCGCGCACACGCAGAACTGGTGGAGGTACTCACATCTGCTGGCACTTCTGCACGAGCGGCGCCAACGTGCCCCGCAGGTGTTGCATGAGGAGGTGGTGCGGGCCGCCGCGCGCCAGCCAGTGCGCGGACTCCACGCACAGCTCGTACAGCACGAACGGGGACACGACGGAGTTGACCGCGCACACGCAGAACTGGTGGAGGTACTCACATCTGCTGGCACTTCTGCACGAGCGGCGCCAACGTGCCCCGCAGGTGTTGCATGAGGAGGTGGTGCGGGCCGCCGCGCGCCAGCCAGTGCGCGGACTCCACGCACAGCTCGTACAGCACGAACGGGGACACGACGGAGTTGACCGCGCACACGCAGAACTGGTGGAGGTACTCACATCTGCTGGCACTTCTGCACGAGCGGCGCCAACGTGCCCCGCAGGTGTTGCATGAGGAGGTGGTGCGGGCCGCCGCGCGCCAGCCAGTGCGCGGACTCCACGCACAGCTCGTACAGCACGAACGGGGACACGACGGAGTTGACCGCGCACACGCAGAACTGGTGGAGGTACTCACATCTGCTGGCACTTCTGCACGAGCGGCGCCAACGTGCCCCGCAGGTGTTGCATGAGGAGGTGGTGCGGGCCGCCGCGCGCCAGCCAGTGCGCGGACTCCACGCACAGCTCGTACAGCACGAACGGGGACACGACGGAGTTGACCGCGCACACGCAGAACTGGTGGAGGTACTCACATCTGCTGGCACTTCTGCACGAGCGGCGCCAACGTGCCCCGCAGGTGTTGCATGAGGAGGTGGTGCGGGCCGCCGCGCGCCAGCCAGTGCGCGGACTCCACGCACAGCTCGTACAGCACGAACGGGGACACGACGGAGTTGAACGCGCACACGCAGAACTGGTGGAGGTACTCACATCTGCTGGCACTTCTGCACGAGCGGCGCCAACGTGCCCCGCAGGTGTTGCATGAGGAGGTGGTGCGGGCCGCCGCGCGCCAGCCAGTGCGCGGACTCCACGCACAGCTCGTACAGCACGAACGGGGACACGACGGAGTTGACCGCGCACACGCAGAACTGGTGGAGGTACTCACATCTGCTGGCACTTCTGCACGAGCGGCGCCAACGTGCCCCGCAGGTGTTGCATGAGGAGGTGGTGCGGGCCGCCGCGCGCCAGCCAGTGCGCGGACTCCACGCACAGCTCGTACAGCACGAACGGGGACACGACGGAGTTGACCGCGCACACGCAGAACTGGTGGAGGTACTCACATCTGCTGGCACTTCTGCACGAGCGGCGCCAACGTGCCCCGCAGGTGTTGCATGAGGAGGTGGTGCGGGCCGCCGCGCGCCAGCCAGTGCGCGGACTCCACGCACAGCTCGTACAGCACGAACGGGGACACGACGGAGTTGACCGCGCACACGCAGAACTGGTGGAGGTACTCACATCTGCTGGCACTTCTGCACGAGCGGCGCCAACGTGCCCCGCAGGTGTTGCATGAGGAGGTGGTGCGGGCCGCCGCGCGCCAGCCAGTGCGCGGACTCCACGCACAGCTCGTACAGCACGAACGGGGACACGACGGAGTTGACCGCGCACACGCAGAACTGGTGGAGGTACTCACATCTGCTGGCACTTCTGCACGAGCGGCGCCAACGTGCCCCGCAGGTGTTGCATGAGGAGGTGGTGCGGGCCGCCGCGCGCCAGCCAGTGCGCGGACTCCACGCACAGCTCGTACAGCACGAACGGGGACACGACGGAGTTGACCGCGCACACGCAGAACTGGTGGAGGTACTCACATCTGCTGGCACTTCTGCACGAGCGGCGCCAACGTGCCCCGCAGGTGTTGCATGAGGAGGTGGTGCGGGCCGCCGCGCGCCAGCCAGTGCGCGGACTCCACGCACAGCTCGTACAGCACGAACGGGGACACGACGGAGTTGACCGCGCACACGCAGAACTGGTGGAGGTACTCACATCTGCTGGCACTTCTGCACGAGCGGCGCCAACGTGCCCCGCAGGTGTTGCATGAGGAGGTGGTGCGGGCCGCCGCGCGCCAGCCAGTGCGCGGACTCCACGCACAGCTCGTACAGCACGAACGGGGACACGACGGAGTTGACCGCGCACACGCAGAACTGGTGGAGGTACTCACATCTGCTGGCACTTCTGCACGAGCGGCGCCAACGTGCCCCGCAGGTGTTGCATGAGGAGGTGGTGCGGGCCGCCGCGCGCCAGCCAGTGCGCGGACTCCACGCACAGCTCGTACAGCACGAACGGGGACACGACGGAGTTGACCGCGCACACGCAGAACTGGTGGAGGTACTCACATCTGCTGGCACTTCTGCACGAGCGGCGCCAACGTGCCCCGCAGGTGTTGCATGAGGAGGTGGTGCGGGCCGCCGCGCGCCAGCCAGTGCGCGGACTCCACGCACAGCTCGTACAGCACGAACGGGGACACGACGGAGTTGACCGCGCACACGCAGAACTGGTGGAGGTACTCACATCTGCTGGCACTTCTGCACGAGCGGCGCCAACGTGCCCCGCAGGTGTTGCATGAGGAGGTGGTGCGGGCCGCCGCGCGCCAGCCAGTGCGCGGACTCCACGCACAGCTCGTACAGCACGAACGGGGACACGACGGAGTTGACCGCGCACACGCAGAACTGGTGGAGGTACTCACATCTGCTGGCACTTCTGCACGAGCGGCGCCAACGTGCCCCGCAGGTGTTGCATGAGGAGGTGGTGCGGGCCGCCGCGCGCCAGCCAGTGCGCGGACTCCACGCACAGCTCGTACAGCACGAACGGGGACACGACGGAGTTGACCGCGCACACGCAGAACTGGTGGAGGTACTCACATCTGCTGGCACTTCTGCACGAGCGGCGCCAACGTGCCCCGCAGGTGTTGCATGAGGAGGTGGTGCGGGCCGCCGCGCGCCAGCCAGTGCGCGGACTCCACGCACAGCTCGTACAGCACGAACGGGGACACGACGGAGTTGACCGCGCACACGCAGAACTGGTGGAGGTACTCACATCTGCTGGCACTTCTGCACGAGCGGCGCCAACGTGCCCCGCAGGTGTTGCATGAGGAGGTGGTGCGGGCCGCCGCGCGCCAGCCAGTGCGCGGACTCCACGCACAGCTCGTACAGCACGAACGGGGACACGACGGAGTTGACCGCGCACACGCAGAACTGGTGGAGGTACTGCGCGCCGAGACGCTTCGAGATGCGGAGGAGCCACTTCACGTGCTCGCCGTATGGTGGATTCCTGCGACCGGAAATACATGGTTATTAACTTATTAGTCTTCTTATGCAGACAAGCACCCGACGGATCATTATAAATTTTTCTTTTAATTTTTGTTTTTTTATGTCTTGTTGTTATGTGTTACGTGAACATGTTATGTGAACATAGTTTTCATATATTAATGAACCTCCAGGTCTTTGTCTTTAGCTTTATGTCTGTTGGTACTCTTTGTGTATACCCCTCATATTTTTGTTTACGTCTGTATGTGTTCAAAAAAAAACTTTGAACGTGTACCAACCTGCCGAACTTGTTCTGCGGACGGTCGTCGTGGACGCGACGCGCCTGCGTCTCCAGCGCGAGCATGCCGACGCGGTAGGCGGCCAGCAGACGCCGCAGCTGCGCCTGCGGCAGCGGGGCGGGCGCGGGGAGGGGGGCCACCACCGCGTGCTGCGCGGGCAGGGGGGGCGGGATGGAACGTGTACCAACCTGCCGAACTTGTTCTGCGGACGGTCGTCGTGGACGCGACGCGCCTGCGTCTCCAGCGCGAGCATGCCGACGCGGTAGGCGGCCAGCAGACGCCGCAGCTGCGCCTGCGGCAGCGGGGCGGGCGCGGGGAGGGGGGCCACCACCGCGTGCTGCGCGGGCAGGGGGGGCGGGATGGAACGTGTACCAACCTGCCGAACTTGTTCTGCGGACGGTCGTCGTGGACGCGACGCGCCTGCGTCTCCAGCGCGAGCATGCCGACGCGGTAGGCGGCCAGCAGACGCCGCAGCTGCGCCTGCGGCAGCGGGGCGGGCGCGGGGAGGGGGGCCACCACCGCGTGCTGCGCGGGCAGGGGGGGCGGGATGGAACGTGTACCAACCTGCCGAACTTGTTCTGCGGACGGTCGTCGTGGACGCGACGCGCCTGCGTCTCCAGCGCGAGCATGCCGACGCGGTAGGCGGCCAGCAGACGCCGCAGCTGCGCCTGCGGCAGCGGGGCGGGCGCGGGGAGGGGGGCCACCACCGCGTGCTGCGCGGGCAGGGGGGGCGGGATGGAACGTGTACCAACCTGCCGAACTTGTTCTGCGGACGGTCGTCGTGGACGCGACGCGCCTGCGTCTCCAGCGCGAGCATGCCGACGCGGTAGGCGGCCAGCAGACGCCGCAGCTGCGCCTGCGGCAGCGGGGCGGGCGCGGGGAGGGGGGCCACCACCGCGTGCTGCGCGGGCAGGGGGGGCGGGATGGAACGTGTACCAACCTGCCGAACTTGTTCTGCGGACGGTCGTCGTGGACGCGACGCGCCTGCGTCTCCAGCGCGAGCATGCCGACGCGGTAGGCGGCCAGCAGACGCCGCAGCTGCGCCTGCGGCAGCGGGGCGGGCGCGGGGAGGGGGGCCACCACCGCGTGCTGCGCGGGCAGGGGGGGCGGGATCGGCGCGCCGTGCTGGAAGATCAATACCTATTACGCCTTTGCCACGACTTTGGTCTTCAGCGACCTGCCACCAGCGTTTTATCTGTTCATTGCGCGGTTGCCGTTCTGTGGTATCCCTAAAAGTCTAACCAAGCTCACTCTAAAAGCCTATTGTTTCTACAAGACCATTCAAGCCTGGAGAGCTAACCCAGGACTGAAACATTCCAAGGCACTTATTAGAGCTTTTAGCAAAAAGGCGTCTTCTGACGCCTTGGCGCTAAGTAGGAACCGTCTACGCATGCTGGTCAGGGTGCTTACTGGGCACTGCCGCCTAAATAAGCACATGCAAACGATAGGACTGTGTGACACAAGGCAGTGCAGATTCTGCTTTGAAGCAGAGGAGACGCCTACACACATCCTAACCGATTGCCCTTGCCTAATGCGCAGTCGTAACTCCTTCCTGGGCAAACACATCATGTGCCTTCTTGTGTTCTTTTTCTTGAGTTCAACAAAATCCTGCAATTCTTCGAGTTTGCAGGACATGACCAAGAATTGTAGTAAGTGGCGATCACAATAGATCAGCGATGGTCGCAGTGATATAAGGGCTTTGACAGCCCGAAAACCAGAATAATAATAATAATAGATAATTATATATATACATATATAACATCCATAACTCAGGAACAAATATTCGTGATAAACACACAAATAAATGCCCTGACCGGGATTCGAACCCGGGACCTCCAGCTTCGTAGGCAGATTCACTTCCAACTGGGCTACGGAGGCCAGTATATGTGTCGATAAAACTAATACTAGAGCTACAGATGTGTACTGACTACGTGTAGTGTAGTAATGTACTCACGCTGACGTTCACGGTCATCGGCGGCGGGTGCTGCGGCATGGGCGCGTGCGGATGCGACGGGTGCGGCGCGTGCGCGGGCAGCTGCGCGGGCAGCGCGTGCGGCACGGCGTGCGGCACGGCGTGCGGCACGAGCCCGCGCACGAAGTACGGCGGCAGCGCGTACTGCGGCGACACGGCGTGCGGCGGCGGCGCGCCACCGTACTGGGGATACAATTAACAATTCTACATTACTTTTATATGGACATTTTATTGCAAAATCCAAACAAATATTACGAGTCCCCAGCACTCTCGACTCATCATAGAAACGTAGTTTGGTTCTCATTTTAAAAAAAGAAAAGAAAGAAAGATACATTTATTCACTAACACACAAGACACGCATATTAAACAAAAAATATATATATAACAGAAAAAAACATGTAACAAGTGTGTCTCTGCAGCAGTGAACCAAACACTGGCTCAGCAATATGTTAAGGAGTCAGTCAGACACCTACAGCGCTGATTTTCAGCCAGCACCGTTGGTGACTCACGGAAACGTCATACAATTATAATTACACAAATATATAATTGTGAAAGAGAGAGAGAAATAAACATAAATACATAGTGAGATAGTACATGTACAGTACCTACATGCATGCAGCTTCAATAAAATAATAACTACGTTACACATTAAAGTAAATTTTACTATTAAACTAAAAACAAAAACTAGATAAAAATTAGCAATTGGCATATTTTTTACTGTCAAAAGTGCAGGATTAGAATTAAGATTTCTGGAACGTCAACAAATAGCCTTTAAGCTTCCGCTTAAAGGTATATCTGCTAAGCGCCCCATGGATAGGGGGAGAAATATCATTCCAGCACTTAGACGCCGCGAACTTGAAGCTACCTCTTTACATTTTAAACCGAAATACTGGAATAACTTGAAACTTTGCATATTTTCCGACCTCGATATGACGGATCCCAATATGGGCCCTCTGTTGCCCGATTCAAATAAATAAATATACCAACCTGCAGCTGGTAGATGGGCGGGTAGGGGTGGTATGTGAAGGGGTAGGGCAGCGGGTAGGGCACGGGCACGTGCACGGGCGGCGCGCGGTACTGCGGCTCCTCCAGCAGCGGCTCCGGCTCCTCGCTGGCCTGGCGCAGGTACAGCTCGTGCCAGTAGCTACTGTATATACTGACCTGCAGCTGGTAGATGGGCGGGTAGGGGTGGTATGTGAAGGGGTAGGGCAGCGGGTAGGGCACGGGCACGTGCACGGGCGGCGCGCGGTACTGCGGCTCCTCCAGCAGCGGCTCCGGCTCCTCGCTGGCCTGGCGCAGGTACAGCTCGTGCCAGTAGCTACTGTATATACTGACCTGCAGCTGGTAGATGGGCGGGTAGGGGTGGTATGTGAAGGGGTAGGGCAGCGGGTAGGGCACGGGCACGTGCACGGGCGGCGCGCGGTACTGCGGCTCCTCCAGCAGCGGCTCCGGCTCCTCGCTGGCCTGGCGCAGGTACAGCTCGTGCCAGTAGCTACTGTATATACTGACCTGCAGCTGGTAGATGGGCGGGTAGGGGTGGTATGTGAAGGGGTAGGGCAGCGGGTAGGGCACGGGCACGTGCACGGGCGGCGCGCGGTACTGCGGCTCCTCCAGCAGCGGCTCCGGCTCCTCGCTGGCCTGGCGCAGGTACAGCTCGTGCCAGTAGCTACTGTATATACTGACCTGCAGCTGGTAGATGGGCGGGTAGGGGTGGTATGTGAAGGGGTAGGGCAGCGGGTAGGGCACGGGCACGTGCACGGGCGGCGCGCGGTACTGCGGCTCCTCCAGCAGCGGCTCCGGCTCCTCGCTGGCCTGGCGCAGGTACAGCTCGTGCCAGTAGCTACTGTATATACTGACCTGCAGCTGGTAGATGGGCGGGTAGGGGTGGTATGTGAAGGGGTAGGGCAGCGGGTAGGGCACGGGCACGTGCACGGGCGGCGCGCGGTACTGCGGCTCCTCCAGCAGCGGCTCCGGCTCCTCGCTGGCCTGGCGCAGGTACAGCTCGTGCCAGTAGCTACTGTATATACTGACCTGCAGCTGGTAGATGGGCGGGTAGGGGTGGTATGTGAAGGGGTAGGGCAGCGGGTAGGGCACGGGCACGTGCACGGGCGGCGCGCGGTACTGCGGCTCCTCCAGCAGCGGCTCCGGCTCCTCGCTGGCCTGGCGCAGGTACAGCTCGTGCCAGTAGCGCGCCACGGTGTACAGCACCTCGGGGTACACTCCGCCGCCTATTCAACAAAAATTTTAATTAACATTTTTTTTTTATACTACGACGGTGGTAAACAAGCTTACGGCCTGCCTGATGTTAAGCTGGTACCGTCGCCTATGGACACTTGTGACTCCAGAAGAATCACAAGCGGACGCTCCGGAACTTTGCCGGGCTGCCCGCCAGGCAGGCTGTCGCTTTATGTAACTATAGATGACTACAGCTTATGCCAAAGAGCTCGCCTATCTGGCGTATATCACCGCGACGCGCAGGGTTGAAAACAGAAACTTTATTAATTATATAATGTTAGTGGAGTATTTTTAATTTTTGCCAAATACGGAATCAGATTTTAGTAGTGTTCACGCCGCTGCGTTCAGCACTTCATTTAGTATTAAGATTATTTTACTGTTAATCAATGCACCTTATTTACACTACACAAGGCACACATTTGCATTGTATCTAGTCTCTGCCAATACATGTAATCGTCCAATCATAGCTCACCACATACACACGCCAGCCATCAGAGCCCTCTGCTTGACACACTTGCCTTTCTATCGCCTAGCGAAACACTCCACACAACAACTAAAAGATGTATTTTAAACTGCATTAAACAGTACTTTTCTTTACAAATTTAGTTTAAATCATCTTCCTTTGTTCCCATCGGGAACAAGTAGTCTTACTCAATATTTTAATTCCTCTCAACTAGATCTAGACACGCGGTCCGTGAAAGTCAAATCTAAGCTACTTTAAAATCTCACATTTTTAAATAACAGCAATTGTAATAGGTATCCAATAAAGCAAAGAAATAGAGTTTAATACTTGTTCATAATGTTGTATCAAAAGATTTTGCATAGAACTTGGCACTCATTTAGTTCTCCATACTTTTTGCGGCGAAGGCCACAGCCAAGCATAATTTTTGTATTGAACTTGGCTCTCTTTTTTTAGATTAATGTTTTTGGTGGGATACGTTACACTGATAATACCAACCTTTAGCAGCGGCCTCAACGGTCAGACACGCCCGCTCCAACATGGCGTCGCTCTGCTCTTTACACTGCAGCACGGCGCGCTGTATCTCGTTGTAGTTGAGTGCGTGGGCGTGAGGCAACACCGATAATACCAACCTTTAGCAGCGGCCTCAACGGTCAGACACGCCCGCTCCAACATGGCGTCGCTCTGCTCTTTACACTGCAGCACGGCGCGCTGTATCTCGTTGTAGTTGAGTGCGTGGGCGTGAGGCAACACCGATAATACCAACCTTTAGCAGCGGCCTCAACGGTCAGACACGCCCGCTCCAACATGGCGTCGCTCTGCTCTTTACACTGCAGCACGGCGCGCTGTATCTCGTTGTAGTTGAGTGCGTGGGCGTGAGGCAACACCGATAATACCAACCTTTAGCAGCGGCCTCAACGGTCAGACACGCCCGCTCCAACATGGCGTCGCTCTGCTCTTTACACTGCAGCACGGCGCGCTGTATCTCGTTGTAGTTGAGTGCGTGGGCGTGAGGCAACACCGATAATACCAACCTTTAGCAGCGGCCTCAACGGTCAGACACGCCCGCTCCAACATGGCGTCGCTCTGCTCTTTACACTGCAGCACGGCGCGCTGTATCTCGTTGTAGTTGAGTGCGTGGGCGTGAGGCAACACCGATAATACCAACCTTTAGCAGCGGCCTCAACGGTCAGACACGCCCGCTCCAACATGGCGTCGCTCTGCTCTTTACACTGCAGCACGGCGCGCTGTATCTCGTTGTAGTTGAGTGCGTGGGCGTGAGGCAACACCGATAATACCAACCTTTAGCAGCGGCCTCAACGGTCAGACACGCCCGCTCCAACATGGCGTCGCTCTGCTCTTTACACTGCAGCACGGCGCGCTGTATCTCGTTGTAGTTGAGTGCGTGGGCGTGAGGCAACACCGATAATACCAACCTTTAGCAGCGGCCTCAACGGTCAGACACGCCCGCTCCAACATGGCGTCGCTCTGCTCTTTACACTGCAGCACGGCGCGCTGTATCTCGTTGTAGTTGAGTGCGTGGGCGTGAGGCAACACCGATAATACCAACCTTTAGCAGCGGCCTCAACGGTCAGACACGCCCGCTCCAACATGGCGTCGCTCTGCTCTTTACACTGCAGCACGGCGCGCTGTATCTCGTTGTAGTTGAGTGCGTGGGCGTGAGGCAACACCGATAATACCAACCTTTAGCAGCGGCCTCAACGGTCAGACACGCCCGCTCCAACATGGCGTCGCTCTGCTCTTTACACTGCAGCACGGCGCGCTGTATCTCGTTGTAGTTGAGTGCGTGGGCGTGAGGCAACACCGATAATACCAACCTTTAGCAGCGGCCTCAACGGTCAGACACGCCCGCTCCAACATGGCGTCGCTCTGCTCTTTACACTGCAGCACGGCGCGCTGTATCTCGTTGTAGTTGAGTGCGTGGGCGTGAGGCAACACCGATAATACCAACCTTTAGCAGCGGCCTCAACGGTCAGACACGCCCGCTCCAACATGGCGTCGCTCTGCTCTTTACACTGCAGCACGGCGCGCTGTATCTCGTTGTAGTTGAGTGCGTGGGCGTGAGGCAACACCGATAATACCAACCTTTAGCAGCGGCCTCAACGGTCAGACACGCCCGCTCCAACATGGCGTCGCTCTGCTCTTTACACTGCAGCACGGCGCGCTGTATCTCGTTGTAGTTGAGTGCGTGGGCGTGAGGCAACACCGATAATACCAACCTTTAGCAGCGGCCTCAACGGTCAGACACGCCCGCTCCAACATGGCGTCGCTCTGCTCTTTACACTGCAGCACGGCGCGCTGTATCTCGTTGTAGTTGAGTGCGTGGGCGTGAGGCAACACCGATAATACCAACCTTTAGCAGCGGCCTCAACGGTCAGACACGCCCGCTCCAACATGGCGTCGCTCTGCTCTTTACACTGCAGCACGGCGCGCTGTATCTCGTTGTAGTTGAGTGCGTGGGCGTGAGGCAACACCGATAATACCAACCTTTAGCAGCGGCCTCAACGGTCAGACACGCCCGCTCCAACATGGCGTCGCTCTGCTCTTTACACTGCAGCACGGCGCGCTGTATCTCGTTGTAGTTGAGTGCGTGGGCGTGAGGCAACACCGATAATACCAACCTTTAGCAGCGGCCTCAACGGTCAGACACGCCCGCTCCAACATGGCGTCGCTCTGCTCTTTACACTGCAGCACGGCGCGCTGTATCTCGTTGTAGTTGAGTGCGTGGGCGTGAGGCAACACCGATAATACCAACCTTTAGCAGCGGCCTCAACGGTCAGACACGCCCGCTCCAACATGGCGTCGCTCTGCTCTTTACACTGCAGCACGGCGCGCTGTATCTCGTTGTAGTTGAGTGCGTGGGCGTGAGGCAACACCGATAATACCAACCTTTAGCAGCGGCCTCAACGGTCAGACACGCCCGCTCCAACATGGCGTCGCTCTGCTCTTTACACTGCAGCACGGCGCGCTGTATCTCGTTGTAGTTGAGTGCGTGGGCGTGAGGCAACACCGATAATACCAACCTTTAGCAGCGGCCTCAACGGTCAGACACGCCCGCTCCAACATGGCGTCGCTCTGCTCTTTACACTGCAGCACGGCGCGCTGTATCTCGTTGTAGTTGAGTGCGTGGGCGTGAGGCAACACCGATAATACCAACCTTTAGCAGCGGCCTCAACGGTCAGACACGCCCGCTCCAACATGGCGTCGCTCTGCTCTTTACACTGCAGCACGGCGCGCTGTATCTCGTTGTAGTTGAGTGCGTGGGCGTGAGGCAACACCGATAATACCAACCTTTAGCAGCGGCCTCAACGGTCAGACACGCCCGCTCCAACATGGCGTCGCTCTGCTCTTTACACTGCAGCACGGCGCGCTGTATCTCGTTGTAGTTGAGTGCGTGGGCGTGAGGCAACACCGATAATACCAACCTTTAGCAGCGGCCTCAACGGTCAGACACGCCCGCTCCAACATGGCGTCGCTCTGCTCTTTACACTGCAGCACGGCGCGCTGTATCTCGTTGTAGTTGAGTGCGTGGGCGTGAGGCAACACCGATAATACCAACCTTTAGCAGCGGCCTCAACGGTCAGACACGCCCGCTCCAACATGGCGTCGCTCTGCTCTTTACACTGCAGCACGGCGCGCTGTATCTCGTTGTAGTTGAGTGCGTGGGCGTGAGGCAACACCGATAAGGCTAGTTCTGCCGCGGCGCGCACTGTTTGCACATCTCGACCGGACGATGCCTGCCAATCAATATTATTGTGATATAACTAGCCCACAAGGTGGACTGATGACCTGGTAAAGGTCGCGGGAGTCCGCTGGATGCGGGTGGCGCAGAACAGCCCATTGTGGCACTCTTTGGGGGAGGCCTATGTCCAGCAGTGGACGTCTTTCGGCTGATATGATGATGATGATGATAACTAGTGAAAAAAAAGTCTGTATTCCTACTATTTAGTTTCACAAAAAATATATATAAAGACACCTCGAGGTTAAAACTCGGCAAGCTCAAAGGCTTCAAAGCTTGCCAAGGAAAATTACGTTCATCTACATAGTCTCAGGGCCTTGAAAACAGAATACAGCATACAGATTTTTATTGGTAAAAGTACATTTTACAAGTCATAATTATAGTTTGGCCTGAACACTAAAGAATATAATTGACTTTCAAAACAAAGTTTTAACTGACTTCAAATCAGTAGCCAAATAGCTTCATTTTTGCCTATAAAATTTGAAGAGTTCCCTCGATTTTTCCAGGATCCTATCATCAGAACTGCATTTTGGTGACAACGGGACCAATCTGGAAGTATATGCTTTCAAACAAAGAAATAATTTTTCAAATCGGTTCATAAATAACGGAGTTATCGCGTAACATACACACATAAAAAAAACATACAGACGAATTGAGAACCTCCTCCTTTTTTAAAATCGGTTAAAAAGGGCCTCGGCCAGCAATCTAGTCCATGAACTGACAGAATGCTAGCACACGAAGACCATCAGTTTAGAGTGAGAGATAGTGTACAAAAGCTTATCCTGGCAAGGTCGCCATGAACTGGTGGACGTTACGAGGTTAATAATAGACGAGCTTCAGGAATAGCATGATCGCATCTGATACCACACCTGACTTATGCTATGTCCGGTAAAAAGGAGATTACAGTCCCCCGCGGCTATGAAGTCAATCCTGACAGTTGACATTGTCAGGATTGACTTCATAGCATAGGAAAAAATTACATATTCAACCCTAGAGGCATGTCTCAGGATTGACTTCATAGTCGCGGGGGACTATAGTGACAGGCAAAAATTACGCTTCAGATTAAAGGACTTTTATAAAATACAATTATAGTCACCTTGTCAGCAATACCAGCCGCTTCCGGTGGTGTCAAATGTCCCTCCCAGGCGTCAATTAAGAACAAAATGGCAGGTGCTCCAATGTCCATTGCTTGTCCTGGAAATGAACGAAAATATTTACATTATAATTTCACTGCATCATGGAGTGGAGACGACGTTAGATCTAGGATTCTAGGCTATGGCTATCGAGCAGATCACTATACGAATCATTCTTTTTTTTACCTTATTACAATAGAATAAAGTGTAAAGCTGTAAACATATCTACAAGGTCGACTGTACAAATGTCATTCATTACACAAAAACGGTAGTAGTAAAATGTAATTCTAGTTGTTTTCTTATGGAATCGCGTAACGTGCTAATTACCAACGATAGTACCTTGTCACTTTCACATGTTTGACAACTTCGTATGGCAGTACATGACGTTAAAGTGACATGGTACAGTCGCCATCACATACATCGGTACACTACAGGTTGTTCAAAAATATCGGAACATGCACCCTAATGCCTTGAAAATTGAGTTGTGTTCCGATGTTTGTGAGCTGCTTGTTTGCTCCGATGTATGTGATGGCGACTGTACAAAAGCGTTCATCCCCTTGTGAGCCCGACCGTACCTGTTTCTTGAATTTCTTCTGTGCTGGTGTAAGGAGCCTACACCCAATGATGTAATATAAAAAATAGGAAGATATGTTGTCTATACGAAATTCCGTGTTTAAAAATGGCCACCAAATTCTGACAGCATTCGTTTCCATTGAGGACGCAACTTAACCAAGTTTTAGTGTGCCACTTTTGGACCGCTTATAAAATATCTACGTATATTTTATATTACATCATTGCCGAACGGTGTGGAAATCCCAAAAAACAACCGTTCAATTTTTAAACGGTTTCGAGAAATATAATTTGGAGACCGCGTTACCTGTGATCCAGCTGACGTGCGAGGAGTAAGTGCGACTCAGCCAGTTGGCGCTCACGCAGTTGTGCAGCCCCAGCGCGTACAGACCCAGTTGGAACGCGGCCATGTGCAGCCCTCTGCAAGACATGTCATACAAGTTAGGCTATAATTCGACAAAATTGAAGAGAATTTATTCGTCATCATCATATCAGCCGAAAGACGTCCACTGCTGGACATAGGCCTCCCCCAAAAAGTGCCACAATGGCCGGTCCTGCGCCACCCGCATCCAGCGGACTCCAGAGAGAGGGAGAATTTATTATTAATCGACAATAAAAGCATCCAAAATTTCACGAGAATCAGTCGAGATATGCAATCTGTAGAGGAGACCAGCCGGACATCCGCTGGACGTCGGACAGACATACAAAAGCATTTTTGACCAAGCTGAAACGGAGAACGTTCGCTCCGTTCGCTCGTTCAATAGGTTTATGTAAACAAAATGCAATGGCGGTTATTCTAATGGTTCCCGAACACATCATTGAGGATTTATAATACGAGGGTAGATAAAGTAGTGTATGTAACTGGTACTATCGCTCAAGGGTACGGGTACACCCCTCTATGGTAATTTTTCGAATGAACTGTATGTGTGTGCAGACGATTTTATTGAGAAAGTGTGAACCCGTACCCTATTAAAACATTCGTGTGATCCTATTATGCCACTCGTGTTTAATGCCCTTCATTATGTACAGTCACATTAACTAATATTATACATCATAGGCATTTATGTTTTATGAATAAGGTAACGTCTTCCAATTTTGACTAAACATTAGTAAATTAAATTAAATCTGCCACTTCGACATGGTCTGCTTTTCTATCACTTAGGCAAAATCTACTTTTAAAAGTATTTTAAGTCTGGCAGTGGTCGGAGTTGTGCATGTGTGGTACTAGGAGGTATAACACATCAAGTGTCGTCTTCTTTATCGAGTGCTTTCCTGGCAATACACTTAAATTTTTACAGGTTAGAGGCACTTTTTAACCCCCGACGGAAAAAGAGGGGTGTTATAAGTTTGACGTGTCTGTGTGTCTGTTTGTCTGTGTGTGTGTCTGTCTGTGGCATCGTAGCTCCTAAATGAATGGACCGGTTTGAATACGGTTTTTTTTATCCGAAAGCTGACGTGATCGAGATGGTTCTTAGCTACGTTTCAACAAAATCGGTTCAGCCTTCAACTTTGAAATGAAAATGTCGGGGGTTTTTCAACTGTTCTATGTTGTAGTTATTTAAGAGTAGATTGTGCAATACGATACGTTACCGGTGCGGTCCGTGGTGCTCCCTGGCGCAGGAGGTCTGCGTGAAGAGGCTGGTGCTGGAAGATTGTGCAATACGATACGTTACCGGTGCGGTCCGTGGTGCTCCCTGGCGCAGGAGGTCTGCGTGAAGAGGCTGGTGCTGGAAGATTGTGCAATACGATACGTTACCGGTGCGGTCCGTGGTGCTCCCTGGCGCAGGAGGTCTGCGTGAAGAGGCTGGTGCTGGAAGATTGTGCAATACGATACGTTACCGGTGCGGTCCGTGGTGCTCCCTGGCGCAGGAGGTCTGCGTGAAGAGGCTGGTGCTGGAAGATTGTGCAATACGATACGTTACCGGTGCGGTCCGTGGTGCTCCCTGGCGCAGGAGGTCTGCGTGAAGAGGCTGGTGCTGGAAGATTGTGCAATACGATACGTTACCGGTGCGGTCCGTGGTGCTCCCTGGCGCAGGAGGTCTGCGTGAAGAGGCTGGTGCTGGAAGATTGTGCAATACGATACGTTACCGGTGCGGTCCGTGGTGCTCCCTGGCGCAGGAGGTCTGCGTGAAGAGGCTGGTGCTGGAAGATTGTGCAATACGATACGTTACCGGTGCGGTCCGTGGTGCTCCCTGGCGCAGGAGGTCTGCGTGAAGAGGCTGGTGCTGGAAGATTGTGCAATACGATACGTTACCGGTGCGGTCCGTGGTGCTCCCTGGCGCAGGAGGTCTGCGTGAAGAGGCTGGTGCTGGAAGATTGTGCAATACGATACGTTACCGGTGCGGTCCGTGGTGCTCCCTGGCGCACGAGGTCTGCGTGAAGAGGCTGGTGCTGGAAGATTGTGCAATACGATACGTTACCGGTGCGGTCCGTGGTGCTCCCTGGCGCAGGAGGTCTGCGTGAAGAGGCTGGTGCTGGAAGATTGTGCAATACGATACGTTACCGGTGCGGTCCGTGGTGCTCCCTGGCGCAGGAGGTCTGCGTGAAGAGGCTGGTGCTGGAAGATTGTGCAATACGATACGTTACCGGTGCGGTCCGTGGTGCTCCCTGGCGCAGGAGGTCTGCGTGAAGAGGCTGGTGCTGGAAGATTGTGCAATACGATACGTTACCGGTGCGGTCCGTGGTGCTCCCTGGCGCACGAGGTCTGCGTGAAGAGGCTGGTGCTGGAAGATTGTGCAATACGATACGTTACCGGTGCGGTCCGTGGTGCTCCCTGGCGCAGGAGGTCTGCGTGAAGAGGCTGGTGCTGGAAGATTGTGCAATACGATACGTTACCGGTGCGGTCCGTGGTGCTCCCTGGCGCAGGAGGTCTGCGTGAAGAGGCTGGTGCTGGAAGATTGTGCAATACGATACGTTACCGGTGCGGTCCGTGGTGCTCCCTGGCGCAGGAGGTCTGCGTGAAGAGGCTGGTGCTGGAAGATTGTGCAATACGATACGTTACCGGTGCGGTCCGTGGTGCTCCCTGGCGCAGGAGGTCTGCGTGAAGAGGCTGGTGCTGGAAGATTGTGCAATACGATACGTTACCGGTGCGGTCCGTGGTGCTCCCTGGCGCAGGAGGTCTGCGTGAAGAGGCTGGTGCTGGAAGAGCCTCCCGCTTTGAACAGGACGGACTTGGCTAGCTCGAACATGAAGTGCGCGGACGCCTCCGAAGGCTGGTTGGGGACCGACGGGTACACCCTTTTGCCTTTGTATCTGTGGGGAAACAATGTTAATGTTTGGGTGAATCAACTTTTTTATGTCGCTAGTTGCAATGGGTGTTTCATCGCCTGGATGACTTTTTAGAAAATGTGATTTTATGGGCCAAGTTAAAAGTCCATGTTACATTGTCTCCTGGCTAACGGGGCAAATATAATAACAAGAAATAGTTGATTGACCCGTTTACATTTATACATCGAACTTAAGACAATATATATGGTCAAATTCGTGATATTATTGAGGTGCCAGCCATAAAACGACCACACGGCCGCCATCTTCTTCTTGGATCCTGTAGGAGCCAGCTAGCTGCTACACTTGTTCTTGTAGTTCTAGATAGTTAAAGGGAGTGCGGAGAAAGATACTCAAGTTTTAACAAGTATATTGCACTAGAGATAAATGTATAGATAGTAAATAATTGGTAATTCTTTCTCTTGATGTTCACGCTAGTTCGCGGTTTAGTTATGCACTGACTATATTTATGTCTAATACTTATTTATTAAAGATCTGACGCACGACCCAAAGTGGGTCGCAAGTAAGCATTACGAAATGTACGGTGTTTAGACCGTACAGATTCTTTAAATTATCGAGGAGCGTAGGTTCTCGGTCCTCAATTACAGAGTTCCACTGCTTCCAATCCGTTCTGGTGTCTCATCCTGAGGAAAGCGGGTTCCAGTGGCACGGTGCCGATATACTAGTAATTAAAACGATGAATACTCCCCGCCATACCTGGAGTCCTTGACGGGCGCGAGAGAAGGGCGGATAAAATGGCCACATGATATTCGTCTTCTTCTCGGATCCTTTACCCCTTGAGGGGCATAGGTCCTCAACTACAGCTTTCTGACTACATCCAGCCAGAGGCCGCAACAGCAATAATTAATACCACAGAACACTTAATAGGTACTATAGAATGGCGATGTGGGCGTGGCATTAGCGCCACTAGAGTTTGAGCATGCACTCAAGCTTTCGCACCAACGTCGCCCAATCGCCGTGTTGTTGTAGGCTCGGTGGAGACGACGAGGCGGCGACAACGGTCCCGATGGAAATCGCGCGCCATACCCCGCACTATAGTATTTAGTGTTATGTGGTTTCCACAGAGGTGTTAGGCCCCCGTCATACCTGGAGTCCTTCCCGCGCGCGAGCGGCGGGTGTTGCGCGGGCGCGTGCGGCGCGGCGTGCGCGGGGGGGGACGCGCCACCGTCCGCCACCACGAGTCGCTCCATCTCCGCCACCAGTTGGCATTGCACCTGCGCAATCGTACTAATCAGTCGGACGGTTCGTAGGCCGCTTGCGTCTTGAAGATAGACTTGCCATACATTAGGGGTTCTAGGGGCGGGTTGCATCTACCACGGTATCCTATCGCAATCATTAAATGTCATGTCCCAACTGTATCGTTTCGTAGAATTTTCGTTTCGGTAAGGTCGTCAAAATTAAGGTAATTTTTTTAACCAAAATCGAATTTTCTGTGATGTTTTGTGTTTGATACTTTTGTGCCACCATACTACAAAATTTGTGTTACACGAAATACAAAATGTAACACAAAAGCAGATATCGGTAAAAAAACCTCAATTTTGACGGCCTTAGCCAGTTTTCTCGAAGAGCTTTAAGAGAAAAAAGGCTTTTTAACGAAATGAAAATTCGGACAAACAATACAGTTGGGAAATGAAATTTTGTGATTGCAATAGGTTTCTCGTACATACAGAGTTTATAGGCCGAAACTTACTATATTACCGATGGTTTGAAACAACTGAGCCTTGAGTCGGTTATTTAAAACCATTGTTAATCGTTTATTCCCGGTTGTGCCCCTAAAGGAGCCCGGGGTCCGCTTTGACACCTAATCCCAAGATTTGGCATAGGCACTAGTTTTACGAAAGCGACTGCCATCTGACCTTCCAACCCAGAGGGAAAACTAGACCTTATTGGGATTAGACCGGTTTCCTCACGATGTTTTCCTTCACCGAAAATCTAACGGTAAATATTCCGTACATAAGTTCCGAAAAGCTCATTGGTACGAGCCGGGATTCGAACCCACGACCGCCGCTTGACAGCCGCATGTCTGAACCACTAGGCTACCGTAGCTTCCTTTCCATTGTTAATCGTAAGTTACGTCCGTTAAATTAGTATTGAATAGGAAATTTGATAGTTCTCTAAGAAACGCCAGTTGCCGGCGCCATATAGCTAACCGATCGGTCAAATGGTTTCGATGCAACCGCCCTAAGGTATATTGACACCCTTTATCGCTTTTGCAAGAATTTTGCAGGCATATGGTCGTTATGGACCTTTTTAACCAAAGGACCATGGGCAAAATGGACAAAAAACCAACAGAGCTGAGAGTTAGGTAATTAAAAAGGTCTGCTTATTTACTTTATTTCGTTTGACGGGCATAAAGTTGAATTCCATTGCAGAACTGAGATATTCATATTTTATTCAGAGTGAATATGAGTGAGAAAACGGGTTTCATTTGGAGAATACACCTAATTCCGTATTTAATCATCTAAGCGAATTAATAATTTTTATTCTGTTATAAATAAAATTTAAAAAGTGAAAAAGAAACCAAATATAAAATAAAAATGACGTAATGAGAAAACAACTTGCTGTAAATAAAATGACATAACTCTAAGCTCTGTTGGTTTTCTATACAAAGCTGCCCATGGTCCTTTAAATTCGGTTAAAATTGTCCTAAATTATCACCTCTACCATCCATGACGTCTCTGAGTACATTTCAAAGGTCCAGTATATTACATGAAAGAATACTTATGGCATGGTCTATCTCGTGATACTGACGCAAGCAGCCTAGTATGACGATAACAGAATACGACAATGCTCGACACTTAGCCGCATTCAAATTTTGATTTTCTTTTTCATTGCCAATCACAATGTTCCGACAAACAAAACGATGTCACAACTGATCTACTTTGAATCAAGTTACTCTGTTTTTTTTAAGGCCTATGACAGTCGTGGTAGATAAATCATCGTCACTCTCACACTTACACACCTATTAGAAAGTGACGGATGTATATCTTATCTATCTAGTGTGCTAAGATACCACTGCAAATTTCTGCACTTGTATGTTATTCTATGAATTGAATGTGCTGGGCCCTATCCCACTAAAATTTACAAGTGTACAAAATTGTTGAATTGTAGACAAAATATCATATCTTCAATAGTGTACGTTCCATAGTCAATGTTACCAACTTGTAATGGGTGATGAATGTACAGTATATGCTAGTATCATTTGGCTTCAAATTTACTATTTTGTTGACTAGTACACATGTTGTTCTTGGGAGCCCTGGCCGCAAGTAATTTTTTTATTAGGGTTCCGTAGCCAAATGGCAAAAAACAGAACCCTTATAGATTCGTCATGTCCGTCCGTCTGTCTGTCCGTCCGTATGTCACAGCCACTTTTTTCCGAAACTATGAGAGCTATACTGTTGAAACTTGGTAAGTAGATGTATTCTGTGAACCGCATTAAGATTTTCACACAAAAATCGAAAAAAAACATTAAGTTTTAGGGGTCCCCATACTCAGAACTGAAACTCAAAATTTTTTTTTTCATCAAACTTGTGGTCTATGGATAGGTCTTCAAAAATGATATTGAGGTTCTAACATCATTTTTTTCTAAACTGAATAGTTTGCGCGAGAGACACTTCCAAAGTGGTAAAATGTGTGCCCCCCCCCCCTGTAACTTCTAAAATAAGAGAATGATAAAACTAAAAAAAATATATGATGTACATTACCATGTAAACTTCCACCAAAAATTGGTTTGAACCAGATCTAACAAGTAGTTTTTTTTTTAATACGTCATAAATCGTAAACCGCAATTTATTTCACGGAACCCTTCATGTGCGAGTCCGACTCGCACTTGGCCGCTTTTTTTAGTATGAAGGTACGTGTTTTTCTAACGGAATTATAGGATACTTATTACTAACTAACGTATAAATGTTCTAAAAGAGGGCGTGAGACTAAAAAAGAGAACAGTCAATGTTGCAGTTTACTGCATCAATTTGCGCTTCCCATTTCTCCTCCCACAAACATTCACCGTGATGAAAAAGACTACAGCTTCAATTTGGAGTGAAAATCAAGTTTATCAGCTGAAAAACCTTGCGGTCAACTAAAGATTGGTACACCGCCCTTGTTTCCCAGTTCTCTAGATCGGTTTCTATCTAATGACATTTGAAAGAATGAAAGGACAAATCAGTGCAGAAATTTGCATTTGTATCTCAACATACCAATGATGACCATCATAATCGTGCCAATTGCCAGATATGACAAAGTACAGTTACATAAATGTCCTACATGTCACAAACACATCAAAACAGATCAATTGCTTAAGAATATGTACCTGTTGCGGAGCGTACGAGTATGTCATCTTTCTCAAGTGATTGAACTGTTATAGAAAAATATATGTAGTTTAAAACAACCCAAAGTAATATTATGTTGACATTAAAATATCGGAGTTAAATATATGTAATAAGTAATTTGGTTCGTCTTGGATAGTTCGACGCACAGAGCTCCAAGAATAATTATGCAGTAAAACATTTCCCTTTGTTCTTTGTTTTAATACTACAATAAAGTTATTTAATTTTATTTGGGAAAGCTTGGCAATAAACGGGGGATTTATTAGGTAAAGCTTGGAGTCAAAGGATGAAAGTGGATAAACCAAAATAGTAGACAATGTAATGACATGGACGAGGTAGGAAGATGACGGTAGGTGGACTAGTGAGTTGACTTTTTAAAATAAATATTATATTATATGTATGGGACGTAAATATGTAGATAAATGCCAACAAAGTTACATTAGACACGGTTCATAAAAGGAGACAATTTCAAATTGCATTTTTATAATAAAAAGCTAGTGTGGGCGTCATAAATGTTGCGATATATACGCCCAAAGCATAGAATAGATTGGCGGGGAAATCACTACTGTTATTATCTCCACAAGCTTCGGGGCGTAGCAATACAATATACCATCACCCATGTAGAAATGTAAACTCCCTGTGAAAAACACATGCGGTCTGCCTCCAGTCGAAGCATGGTGTGTAGGT
The DNA here is from genome assembly GCA_963854355.1 of Epinotia brunnichana. Classification (NCBI taxonomy): domain Eukaryota; kingdom Metazoa; phylum Arthropoda; class Insecta; order Lepidoptera; family Tortricidae; genus Epinotia; species Epinotia brunnichana. The sequence goes on along the minus strand of OY977945.1, from coordinate 11,072,769 downwards.
GTGTGTGTGTGTGCGTGTGTGTGACTGACCGGCGGCGGCGGCGCGGGCGCGGGCGCGGGTGCGGGCGCGGGCGCGGGCGGCGGCAGGTCGGCGCGGTAGGCGGCGAGGCGCGGGTTGTTGGTGTAGTACACGCTCACCATCGGGCCCTTCGTCAGCTGGTGGATGTCACGGTCCAGTAGCTGAGGAACAAACACGTCATCACTCACAGTAACACACAGTCACGGTCAGTCTGCAACCTCAGGGCCACGCGGGTTTAAGAAAGGGGGGGGGGGGGGGGGGGGGGGGGAGCGGGAGACGAGGAAGTTTAGCGCAAACTAATTGAGTTTGCGCTAACTATTCTGAATGGGTGTCAAGTTTGACTTTATACAACCGACTTAAAATATCGGTACCTAAGGTTTAGGTGTTTTTTTATGATGTCACTTAAATTGTGTTCCAAATTGATATCTGAGGGCTCGAGGTCTTTTAATATAAATCGAAGTTCTTTAAATACAGTCCCATTTCGTTCAAATTGAATTGCCGCTATCTTGAAATTCATGAAATACAGTCCGATTTGGTTCAAAATCGATATCTGAGGATCCACGGGGCCTCTCAATATGAATTCGAGCCTGGATTGTAAAAAAGTTGCCGCCATCTTGAAATTCTTGAAATACAGTCCGATTTGGTCCAAAATCGATATCTGAGGGTCCGACGGGCCCGAGGGCGATAATTAAATTTTATAATGATTTTTCCTCGATAATAGACCTAGATCGCCTCTATGTACCAAAGTCTCATAGAAATCGTTACACCCGTTTTCGAGAACGCGATTACATATATGTATACACCATCATCATCATATCAGCCGAAAGACGCCCACTGCTAGACATAGGCCTCCCCCAAAGAGTGCTACAATGACCGGTCCTGCGCCGCCCGCATCCAGCGGACTCCCGCGACCTTAATATATATAGCATCCGAATCGCTAAGCTTAGGTGGCAGTGGGCGGGCACATTGCACGTAGAACCGATGGCCGTTGGGTAGGAAAGGTTCTCGAGTGGCGGTCGGTAGACCCCCGACAAGGTGGACGGATGACCTGGTAAAGGTCGCGGGAGTTCGCTGGATGTGGGTGGCGGCCTATGTCCAGCAGTGGACGTCTTTCGGCTGATATGATACATATATGTAATCGCGTTCTCGAAAATGGGTGTAACGATTTCCATGAGACTTGGTACATAGAGGCGATCTAGGTATACTATCGAACAAAAATCATTTAAAAATTTCATTATCGCCCTCGGGCCCGTCGGACCCTCAGATATCGATTTTGGACCAAATCGGACTGTATTTCAAGAATTTTAAGATGGCGGCAACTTTTTTATCCGAGATGGGGAAAGAGTGGAGGCATGGGCAGAAGCAAACGGGCTGTCACTCCTTCATAACCCCAAATTACCGTCCTCCTTCAACAGCGGACGTTGGAAACGTGGCAACAATCCCGATCTAATATTTACCAGCGAAGGGATTAGCTCACAGTACGTTAAAACAGTTTGCAGACCAATACCGAGAACGCAACACAGACCTCTAATGTGCCGGATCTAAGCGGGTCGTGCAGCCCGTCAATGTCCCTTTCCGTCGTCGATTTAATTTTCAAAAGGCCGATTGGAACGATTTCTCAAAGGCTCAAGGCGGACTGCTACCAACGGCGTCAGAATACGACAAATTCATAAAGATCATTCGATCCGCCCTCCTCGTGCCGATACATACCAAGAGGATGCCACACGCACCATATTTTTAAGCCCGAAACCAAAATTTTTGGTGGCTGCCTATCAGTATTTAGAAAAAATTGTCACTCCTAGCTCCATAACGGCATAATCTATATTATTAAAATAACCTTGAGCTATTAATATTATATAATTTTAGTTTTATAAGTTTTATTGACCTTCTGTATTTCTTTGTAAGAATCTCAATTTAATTCCACAAAAAAAAACGACTTTTTAACAATTATTATAATTTTTTTGACATTGTATACTCTAAACCGCATGATAAATATTAATTTACCAATTAGCATGTAAGGTATAACGGTTAGTGCTAACGTTAATGGTAATAATAAATACAATACAATACCATATTCCGGGACTCAATCCTGCCTCAGCGGATCTCCTTAGGACCTACGAATTACTGTACTACAATGACCCCATCTCAGAGGAGACTACTTCGACCGGGGAAGAACTGATGCGGGAAATAGCGACTTGTCTTATCACACTTTTAAAGGGTTAATGATGCCGTGTGTAGGCGTACGTCAGAAACGTTCTTCATTGCAGCCTCGCAGATACTCCTTGTCTATAGCTCTCTCCAACTAAAAGATGATATTTAAGGTAACAAACCACCTTATTCATGATCCTGGCCAACTTGACCGAGTCGTCCTTGTAGAAGGAGAGTAAGGTCAGAGCCAACTCTCCCCGCTGCCGCCTCGTGCCCTCGCATAGCAAAGGGTGTTCGGCCTCCGACACGTTGGCCTTCAGGCCTAACGCAGCCACAGTTGCTTCGAAGCCTAGGGCTTCGTCTGAAGATTGTCTCGCCTAGAGAAACAATTATAACAAGAAAAAAATTTAAAATTGTGATAGCTTTACTAATTATAATATATCTGCTTTATAAACAAAAGATTCCATTTAAATAAGTTTCTATCAAGAATTTCATTTTCGGTACAAGCTTTTATTAGCGACTGTACTTTTCTGCATACCACCATCAACTACTCATTGAGACGATTCTAACGAGCCCAAACTCGATGGGGTTGTGTCGTTTTATTGCGGAGTTCCTATGGCCACCATCCAGCTCCAGCATCAGTTCAGCTCCATGTCATCATAATATTGCATTGTCATGCGATATACATATGCTTGCAAAATTTCAGCTCAATTGGATTACGGGAAGTGACTGAAAAATGGATTGCAAATTTTGACGGACAACTTACATACTTATATACCAACAGTGCAAGTTAAAATAAAGCTTGTAAAAAAGATTGAATCGTTTGTAGCATTAAATATACGGTCAGTAGCGTTTATTCGTAGTGTCTATACTGTATCTGTCAATGCAGTCTATTAAAAAAACATGCTGCCAATTTAACATTATTTTCGACGTGGAATTTGTTATTGTGGGTGTATAGTCTTTTTTTTCTTCGCAATCGAGGTGAAGACTACAGTATTAACTCTGGTCTAACCCTTAACCAGGCAGTGGACTATGTGGGACCACATTATTTTGTACTTTAGCCCTCTATGATAAGGTCCAAAACCATACTACCCTTCGAACTATTTTATAAATTAGAACTGTTATAGTGAATTCTACTCACCGGATGTTTGTTTTCCTTGTCAGTCGCAGATAAAACTAGGACGTCGAACAAGAAACTAGCTAGCGCGATGGGTAGCAGCGCTGGACCTCTATTTCTGTGCCAAATGAAAACATACAATTAACGAAAAAGATTTCATATTGAGGTTAGCGATTTAGAATCAGCAGGAAACGCCACCCGCGAGTTTATTTGACTATAATGATAGTACACAAAGTGCTCGGCATACTCGCAGGAAGTATTGTATTGTATAGGTGTCGGCAGGAGAGTTGAGCTGAATGATAACACACACAGCTACAGAGAGTATTAATTGCAAAATAAGTTTCTGTCAAAAATGTAATTTTTGGTACAAGCTTTTACTGCCGATTGTACTTTTTTCCATACCATCATCAAGTACTCATTAGGGCGATTCTAACGAGCCCAAACTCGATGGGGTTGGTCGTTTTATTGCGGAGTTCCTATGACCACCTTCCAGCTCCAGCATCAGATCAGCTCCAATTCCTCATAATATTGTATTGTCATGCGATATACATATGCTTGCAAAATTTCAGCTCAATTGGATAACGGGAAGTGACTGAAAAATGGATTGCAAATTTTGACGGACAACTTACATACTTACATAGTTACATACGAACAGTGCAAGTTAATATAAAGCTTGTAAAAAGGTAGTGATGAAACGAATAAGTGAATGTGATAAATAGTGTCGTCATCACATACATAGGTACACTATAGGTGTTCAAAAATATCGGCACATGCACCCTAATGCCTTGAAAATAGAGGTGTGTTCCGATGTTTGTGACGTGCTTGTTTGCTCCGATGTATGTGATGGCGACTGTATGTACTGATAGTGCATGATTAATCAAATTATATCAATATATTATTCTTTTTGGGTTTTTACGATTAATATATTCATCTACTCTAATCTATATTACTAAAACAATTTTAGGTTTTCGAGTGGCAACCACGTACCAGAAGGTGGACTGATGACCTGGTAAAGGTCGCGCGCGTCCGCTGGATGCGGGTGGCGCAGGACGTGTCATTGTGGCACTCTTTGGGGGAACCCTATGTCCAGCAGTGGACGTCTTTCGGCTGATATGATGATGATGATGATTTAAAAGGATTTTGAACCTTTTTCGTAGAAAATACTGTCACAATTTATAAAAACATGATCGATTCTGATTGGGGACGGATATGGTACAGTCGCCATCACATACATAGGTACACTATAGGTGTTCAAAAATATCGGCACATGCACCCTAATGCCTTGAAAATAGAGGTGTGTTCCGATGTTTGTGACGTGCTTGTTTGCTCCGATGTATGTGATGGCGACTGTACTAGGCAACCGAGGGTATAAGTACGGATACGCGGCAAGGCATACGACGGGTACAATTATGCGTGTCTTTCCGGCTAACGACGGTACGGGTATGGATACGGTACTAGGCATACGAAGGGTTAAACGGATAATGTTGCGTACATCATAGCGTATGTTAGTAATATGATCTATTGTATTTAAATCAGATCATTTCTTCTAAAAAAATAATATAAACATACCTTGACGAAGCTTTAAGTAAATCTAGCAGTAGTAGAACTTGTTATCGGTACGAAAAGCGAACACTAACTTAAAAATCCCTCAGTCATTACATGATATTTTGTGTGAGTGACCTCAACTCTAGTGCCAATACCTACATCACAATGTTTACCATAATTTACCTTAGCATGCCGTCCCGGAGTTGCTCAGCCTTCTCCCTAGCCAACGCCAGCTGGTCGGGCCCGGTGGGCAGTTTCTTCAGTAGCGCCACGAGTTCAGTCTCCTGGTTGTTCAGCTTAACTTCCAGAGCCTTCGTGCTGGCCGGCGGTCGCGCCATTTCCAGTGCGAACAAACCCACCCGGAAGGCTAGCTCGTGTTGCTCGCTGAACTCAGCTAGGACCTGTAAGGGATAATTTACTTTAAAAACAAAGTTTTGACCGACTTCAAATCAGTAGCCAAATTGCTTCAAGTTTGCCTATAAAATTTGAAGAGTTAGCTCGATTTCTCCAAAATCCCATCATCAGAACTGGATTTTGGTGACAACGGGACCAATCTGAAAGTATATGCTTTCAAACAAAGATTTTTTTTCCAAATCGGTTCACAAACTACCGAGTTATCGCGTACCAAACACACAAAGAAAAAAAAACATACAGACTAATTGAGAACTTCCTCCTTCTTTTGAAATCGGTTAATAACCAAGTTTCAGTGTTGTTGCTTATACTATATTTGTAAATGTGTTCCGGTGTTTGTTTGATTTCGTTGCAGTGTATCCCTAATAATAGTTTAAGTGCAACAATCAAAGAAAGAAGTTGATAGAAATTGTCCATATATATCTGTAGTTACGGCTGACTGGAAAATGCCGTCATACATGCCTGAGACATCTCTGGTAATATTTTAGTTTTTTTTACATTGTAACACGGCAAAACCTTCACCGCGCGGCCGCCAGCGCGCTGGCCGGTTATAAAAGAAAAATTGAATTTTTCACGGCCGTGTTTTGTTTTATTCGAGGAAAATTTTCTCTTGCTTGCGCAATTCATTGACTACATATTTGGTTTGTTATTATAAATATCGATGATTGCTATTATTTCTCGAAATTACTACTTGCTTGTAAAATTTGTACAGTACACATAGTTCATACATACATATAAGGGCTGCCACTTATGCAGGTACGTATTGTTTTTACATTCTGTGTTGTGTATGTAATGTTTGTTAAACCCAATCCAAGCCTCATTTAGCCGTCACTGGCCTAAGGGCTTGTGCACAAATCACGCGAGGTTCGATAGGGGGGGGTCAGGAAAAAATCACGACAGGTCACGTTGGGGGAGGGGGGGATATAAGGAGACCTCACGTATATTTTTTTACAGCGAATAAGTACTTTTTCATATCTACAGCTCCGTACTGACTGAATAAGTTGAACCCTTTCTGTACATAGTTCCACTTTATTTTATTATTATATTTTATTGTATATAAACGATTCGTTTTATTTCTAACCCCCCGGCTAGCCGGGCTACAACATTCGTAAGCAGTTGTAATTCTGGTATATCTATACTAATATTATAAAGAGGACAAGTCTGTCAAATTGTAGCTTTGTAAGTTTGTATCTCCGGAACCAATGACCCGATTTCAAAAATCTTTCACCCGTGTATATGTAGAATGGACTTTCTGGATGGACAAAGGCTATTTCATGAGCATAGATTATTTATCCCGCAAGTTCGCCTGCATTTTCTGAAATACGCGGGCGAAGCCGCGCAAGCATCTAGTGTTTCAACAAGGAGCAACTCACGGTGCACAAGAAGGCGCACTTGGCGAGCAAGCTAGTGAACTATATGTATGTTGGAGCAACTCACGGTGCACAAGAAGGCGCACTTGGCGAGCAAGCTAGTGAAGTATATGTATGTTGGAGCAACTCACGGTGCACAAGAAGGCGCACTTGGCGAGCAAGCTAGTGAAGTATATGTATGTTGGAGCAACTCACGGTGCACAAGAAGGCGCACTTGGCGAGCAAGCTAGTGAAGTATATGTATGTTGGAGCAACTCACGGTGCACAAGAAGGCGCACTTGGCGAGCAAGCTAGTGAAGTATATGTATGTTGGAGCAACTGACGGTGCACAAGAAGGCGCACTTGGCGAGCAAGCTAGTGAAGTATATGTATGTTGGAGCAACTGACGGTGCACAAGAAGGCGCACTTGGCGAGCAAGCTAGTGAAGTATATGTATGTTGGAGCAACTCACGGTGCACATGAAGGCGCACTTGGCGAGCAAGCTAGTGAAGTATATGTATGTTGGAGCAACTCACGGTGCACAAGAAGGCGCACTTGGCGAGCAAGCTAGTGAAGTATATGTATGTTGGAGCAACTCACGGTGCACAATAAGGCGCACTTGGCGAGCAAGCTAGTGAAGTATATGTATGTTGGAGCAACTCACGGTGCACAAGAAGGCGCACTTGGCGAGCAAGCTAGTGAAGTATATGTATGTTGGAGCAACTCACGGTGCACAAGAAGGCGCACTTGGCGAGCAAGCTAGTGAAGTATATGTATGTTGGAGCAACTCACGGTGCACAAGAAGGCGCACTTGGCGAGCAAGCTAGTGAAGTATATGTATGTTGGAGCAACTCACGGTGCACAAGAAGGCGCACTTGGCGAGCGTGGCGGACGCGAGGCAGGAGAGGCGGTGGCTGGCCGCGCACAGCCGCGGGGACGACATGTGGCGGCGACGCGCCTTGCGCGGGTGGCGAGCAAGCTAGTGAAGTATATGTATGTTGGAGCAACTCACGGTGCACAAGAAGGCGCACTTGGCGAGCGTGGCGGACGCGAGGCAGGAGAGGCGGTGGCTGGCCGCGCACAGCCGCGGGGACGACATGTGGCGGCGACGCGCCTTGCGCGGGTGGCGAGCAAGCTAGTGAAGTATATGTATGTTGGAGCAACTCACGGTGCACAAGAAGGCGCACTTGGCGAGCGTGGCGGACGCGAGGCAGGAGAGGCGGTGGCTGGCCGCGCACAGCCGCGGGGACGACATGTGGCGGCGACGCGCCTTGCGCGGGTGGCGAGCAAGCTAGTGAAGTATATGTATGTTGGAGCAACTCACGGTGCACAAGAAGGCGCACTTGGCGAGCGTGGCGGACGCGAGGCAGGAGAGGCGGTGGCTAGCCGCGCACAGCCGCGGGGACGACATGTGGCGGCGACGCGCCTTGCGCGGGTGGCGAGCAAGCTAGTGAAGTATATGTATGTTGGAGCAACTCACGGTGCACAAGAAGGCGCACTTGGCGAGCGTGGCGGACGCGAGGCAGGAGAGGCGGTGGCTGGCCGCGCACAGCCGCGGGGACGACATGTGGCGGCGACGCGCCTTGCGCGGGTGGCGAGCAAGCTAGTGAAGTATATGTATGTTGGAGCAACTCACGGTGCACAAGAAGGCGCACTTGGCGAGCGTGGCGGACGCGAGGCAGGAGAGGCGGTGGCTGGCCGCGCACAGCCGCGGGGACGACATGTGGCGGCGACGCGCCTTGCGCGGGTGGCGAGCAAGCTAGTGAAGTATATGTATGTTGGAGCAACTCACGGTGCACAAGAAGGCGCACTTGGCGAGCGTGGCGGACGCGAGGCAGGAGAGGCGGTGGCTGGCCGCGCACAGCCGCGGGGACGACATGTGGCGGCGACGCGCCTTGCGCGGGTGGCGAGCAAGCTAGTGAAGTATATGTATGTTGGAGCAACTCACGGTGCACAAGAAGGCGCACTTGGCGAGCGTGGCGGACGCGAGGCAGGAGAGGCGGTGGCTGGCCGCGCACAGCCGCGGGGACGACATGTGGCGGCGACGCGCCTTGCGCGGGTGGCGAGCAAGCTAGTGAAGTATATGTATGTTGGAGCAACTCACGGTGCACAAGAAGGCGCACTTGGCGAGCGTGGCGGACGCGAGGCAGGAGAGGCGGTGGCTGGCCGCGCACAGCCGCGGGGACGACATGTGGCGGCGACGCGCCTTGCGCGGGTGGCGAGCAAGCTAGTGAAGTATATGTATGTTGGAGCAACTCACGGTGCACAAGAAGGCGCACTTGGCGAGCGTGGCGGACGCGAGGCAGGAGAGGCGGTGGCTGGCCGCGCACAGCCGCGGGGACGACATGTGGCGGCGACGCGCCTTGCGCGGGTGGCGAGCAAGCTAGTGAAGTATATGTATGTTGGAGCAACTCACGGTGCACAAGAAGGCGCACTTGGCGAGCGTGGCGGACGCGAGGCAGGAGAGGCGGTGGCTGGCCGCGCACAGCCGCGGGGACGACATGTGGCGGCGACGCGCCTTGCGCGGGTCGTGCGGGCCCGTGCCGCCCGTGCTCGAGCCTGCAAACACATTACAATTCATTTCACAGTTCTGGGCGCATCGTAACAACTGCAACGACATGTAATTCGAGTAGGAGCCACATGCGAAGCCTATTTACCGCCCACAGGCGCGATTACGCATTTTGTATCGAGTTGTTGTGTTCGAAACAAAACAAATGACTCGGTCCGTTACTACGTGAACTTACCTAGTGCCGGCGGTCGCGCCAGTAGTTCTATCGCTAGCCGCGCGCCGAGAGCACAGGCCTCCCTCGCGTGTCCGTGTGCTTGTAAACCTTCGGCGCGTGCGAATGACACCTCCCAGCCGCACTCCCACCCGGGTGTGGTTGAAGGGCATTGCTGGAATAAAGGGAAGTTTTATATAATGCTGTAGCGCACGACTTGCAGATGGATATTTCTGTTTGCTTGTGCACAATCCCATCTAAAACAAAAGTCGAAAGTTTAAATATAAATGCTGAGACGCGAGTTGTATTTCGGATGTATACCTTTTTAATAGGGCATATAACACGCTTTTTTATTTTATATATGTATGGTTGTTATTTTCTAAGCCGTCCGTTCCGCACTAAAGAACGCCGCACTGCAGAACGGACGGCTTAGAAAATAACAACTATACCATGGTTGACATTATTAGTAGAGATGTGATGAATTAAAAGTAATATTCATAGCAATTAAACGGCCAATCTGGCCATAATTTCGAGTACGTTCTGGAACAATGAACTAAATTGTAAAAAATGAATAATTAAATTGATTGATTGGAGGTTTTTTCATTATTGGTGGTGGTTTGCTGTAATTATTTGCATGTTTATACGCAAATAGTTGCATTTGATCTCCGCTGATCGACCAGCACGTTTTTAGCGGAATAGCAAAGGAATATTGTTCTCGTAATAATTAAATTGTGTTGTGAAACTGATGTGTACAGTCACCGGCATAAATATATGATTAATCAAAGGCCGCAAAAATATCTGACACGATCTTACAGCTCTAGGAATAGTGTCAGATATTTTTGAGGTCTTTGTTCCATCATATATTTATGCCGGTGACTGTACAAGGTGTCACGTCGTTTCCCAACCAGGAACTCGGCTTTTTAACAAGCCAAGTGGGCGTTAGTAGTCACACCGGTTGCCCCAAACCAACCTCAAAATCGCAAATGTGACAAGGCCCTAAGATGTATCATTGGTGACAGTAGACTCACAACAGCAGTGCCACTGGTGCCCTCGTCGGAGACGGCGCGCCTCGCCGCGGCCGCGTCGTAGAAGTACAGGTTGCAGTCGTCGTCCGACACGGAGTCGTCGTTGGACACGCGACGCGCGGCGTCGTCCGACGACACGGCGGGCGAGCTCGACTCCTGGGAGTATGTGACAGTACTCACAACAGCAGTGCCACTGGTGCCCTCGTCGGAGACGGCGCGCCTCGCCGCGGCCGCGTCGTAGAAGTACAGGTTGCAGTCGTCGTCCGACACGGAGTCGTCGTTGGACACGCGACGCGCGGCGTCGTCCGACGACACGGCGGGCGAGCTCGACTCCTGGGAGTATGTGACAGTACTCACAACAGCAGTGCCACTGGTGCCCTCGTCGGAGACGGCGCGCCTCGCCGCGGCCGCGTCGTAGAAGTACAGGTTGCAGTCGTCGTCCGACACGGAGTCGTCGTTGGACACGCGACGCGCGGCGTCGTCCGACGACACGGCGGGCGAGCTCGACTCCTGGGAGTATGTGACAGTACTCACAACAGCAGTGCCACTGGTGCCCTCGTCGGAGACGGCGCGCCTCGCCGCGGCCGCGTCGTAGAAGTACAGGTTGCAGTCGTCGTCCGACACGGAGTCGTCGTTGGACACGCGACGCGCGGCGTCGTCCGACGACACGGCGGGCGAGCTCGACTCCTGGGAGTATGTGACAGTACTCACAACAGCAGTGCCACTGGTGCCCTCGTCGGAGACGGCGCGCCTCGCCGCGGCCGCGTCGTAGAAGTACAGGTTGCAGTCGTCGTCCGACACGGAGTCGTCGTTGGACATGCGACGCGCGGCGTCGTCCGACGACACGGCGGGCGAGCTCGACTCCTGGGAGTATGTGACAGTACTCACAACAGCAGTGCCACTGGTGCCCTCGTCGGAGACGGCGCGCCTCGCCGCGGCCGCGTCGTAGAAGTACAGGTTGCAGTCGTCGTCCGACACGGAGTCGTCATTGGACACGCGACGCGCGGCGTCGTCCGACGACACGGCGGGCGAGCTCGACTCCTGGGAGTATGTGACAGTACTCACAACAGCAGTGCCACTGGTGCCCTCGTCGGAGACGGCGCGCCTCGCCGCGGCCGCGTCGTAGAAGTACAGGTTGCAGTCGTCGTCCGACACGGAGTCGTCGTTGGACACGCGACGCGCGGCGTCGTCCGACGACACGGCGGGCGAGCTCGACTCCTGGGAGTATGTGACAGTACTCACAACAGCAGTGCCACTGGTGCCCTCGTCGGAGACGGCGCGCCTCGCCGCGGCCGCGTCGTAGAAGTACAGGTTGCAGTCGTCGTCCGACACGGAGTCGTCGTTGGACACGCGACGCGCGGCGTCGTCCGACGACACGGCGGGCGAGCTCGACTCCTGGGAGTATGTGACAGTACTCACAACAGCAGTGCCACTGGTGCCCTCGTCGGAGACGGCGCGCCTCGCCGCGGCCGCGTCGTAGAAGTACAGGTTGCAGTCGTCGTCCGACACGGAGTCGTCGTTGGACACGCGACGCGCGGCGTCGTCCGACGACACGGCGGGCGAGCTCGACTCCTGGGAGTATGTGACAGTACTCACAACAGCAGTGCCACTGGTGCCCTCGTCGGAGACGGCGCGCCTCGCCGCGGCCGCGTCGTAGAAGTACAGGTTGCAGTCGTCGTCCGACACGGAGTCGTCGTTGGACACGCGACGCGCGGCGTCGTCCGACGACACGGCGGGCGAGCTCGACTCCTGGGAGTATGTGACAGTACTCACAACAGCAGTGCCACTGGTGCCCTCGTCGGAGACGGCGCGCCTCGCCGCGGCCGCGTCGTAGAAGTACAGGTTGCAGTCGTCGTCCGACACGGAGTCGTCGTTGGACACGCGACGCGCGGCGTCGTCCGACGACACGGCGGGCGAGCTCGACTCCTGGGAGTATGTGACAGTACTCACAACAGCAGTGCCACTGGTGCCCTCGTCGGAGACGGCGCGCCTCGCCGCGGCCGCGTCGTAGAAGTACAGGTTGCAGTCGTCGTCCGACACGGAGTCGTCGTTGGACACGCGACGCGCGGCGTCGTCCGACGACACGGCGGGCGAGCTCGACTCCTGGGAGTATGTGACAGTACTCACAACAGCAGTGCCACTGGTGCCCTCGTCGGAGACGGCGCGCCTCGCCGCGGCCGCGTCGTAGAAGTACAGGTTGCAGTCGTCGTCCGACACGGAGTCGTCGTTGGACACGCGACGCGCGGCGTCGTCCGACGACACGGCGGGCGAGCTCGACTCCTGGGAGTATGTGACAGTACTCACAACAGCAGTGCCACTGGTGCCCTCGTCGGAGACGGCGCGCCTCGCCGCGGCCGCGTCGTAGAAGTACAGGTTGCAGTCGTCGTCCGACACGGAGTCGTCGTTGGACACGCGACGCGCGGCGTCGTCCGACGACACGGCGGGCGAGCTCGACTCCTGGGAGTATGTGTCGACGCCACTTGCTACTAGGATCTCTTCCTCGTTTTCGCAGAAACCTGTGCAGAATGAGGTTTGTGTTAGAAGAAGTCGTTTAGTAATAATAAGTTTCTGTCAAAAAAATCATTTTTGGTACAAGCTTTTATTGCCGACTGTACGTTTCTGCATACCATCATCAACTACTCATTGAGACGATTCTAACGAGTCCAAACTCGATGGGGTTGTGTCGTTTTATTGCGGAGTTCCTATGGACAGATCAGCTCCATGTCATCATAATATTGCATTGTCATGCGATATACATAAGCATGCCAAAATTTCAGCTCAATCGGAAACCGGGAAGTGGGTCAAATTTAATTTGCAAGATTTGATTACAGACATACAAAGGGACAGGTGAAAGTAAATAAAAGCTTGAAAAATACCACTACGAACTGCTCACATACCTACGATCGGCGCGTCAATGTCAATCTGTTATAGTTATAACCTCCTAAGGCCCACCATACGACACAAACTGACATTGAAATTTGAATCAACTAACGTATGAAATAGAGTTTAATTTCGTTTGTTTCAAAAAAGACCAAAACAAAACAAATGCAACTCTATTCCAACCCAAAATGGTTTCAATTCCTTTACGATAATAAGTCCTTCCAGTAGGCCCATGGGCCTTACGAGGATAATTGAATTTCCTTCGCGACCGCTAGCTTGCATTGTAATTGATTGTAAATTATTTAATTCATTGTCATATATAAAACATCGCATATCATTTGTATATATGAACATATACCTGCGGTGCTAAAAGCCTCACTGACACGACTAGCAGGTTTCTTGAAAATTAAACATAACAAACCACCTTCTCATACTACAATCTAAAACATTCGTTAAGTCATCAAAAATTATCCCAATACATGGTTTTATAAGAACTTTCCTAGAAACGCAGTACGTACTCAGAGAGATATATATGATAGATTTAGATGAAGAGCTGCTAATCTCTTTATTCGCCATAAAATAAGCTGCGGTGACTCGTGAAATAAATGCCCTTACCGGGATTCGAACCCAAAAACCCCCTTTGAAGGCAGGGCCACTACCAACTTGGCTTTAACCAGCTTGGCTAAAAGGTATTTATTACCTTCGGATGAAACACTGGAGTGATTTCCATCACCGGGTCCAGGCTGCTCACTGCTGCCCTCACCAGAACCACATGGTTGCTAAAAGAAAAATAAGTTTCTGTCAAAAATTTCATTTTTGGTACAAGCTTTTATTGCCGACTGTACTTTTCTGCATACCACTATCAACTACTCGTTGAGACGATTCTAACGAGCCCAAACTCAATGGGGTTGTGTAGTTTTATTACGGAGTTCCTATGGCCACCTTCCAGCTCCAGCATCAGATCAGCTCCATGTCATCATAATATTCCATTGTCATGCGATATACATATGCATGCAAAATTTCAGATCAATCAGTTGACAGAAAGAGGGTGAAATTTCAATTACTAAATTTGACCCAAGAAAGAATAAAACAAACGGGGTGAGCTAAATAATAACTTGTAATTACCATATATGAACCAAAATCTTGTTATTTGAGACTAAATTAGAAAAGGACATCATCAATTAAAATAAGTAAAACATGAAAGTGTGTAATTATGGCGAGAGTTTATCCCGTGATTAAGGAAAGATGAAACTTCCGATACTTTCGCACCCCCAGGACGCACGACTCGCCATACAAGAAGTTCTTCATAGTAAACTTACATACCTACACTTAAAAAATTCGTAACAAATTATACACAACAGCTAAACATATTAAAATTGGTTCTAAAAATCGGCAATATAATGTTTGAGTGTGCTTAGATATTACTTTTTTATTTATTAAAAGCACAAAAAAATTAAATTAAAAAACATGATATCCGCGCTTCCGAACACGGATCTGATTTTGAGTTACGTTTTGTATGGCGTTTAAGGTGGTTCGATTGCCATACAAAGCGTTATTTGACATTCGCAGACTAACGGCGTGATATTATAAGAAACTAATGTATCAGACTTTTATCAATTGGCTTCCCATTTGCGCCAAATTCCCCCTTTCCTAGAATAAACTTGTATAAACTAGATTAATTTGAGAAAACTAGTTTTCCCAAAATATCACGTGACAAACCAATTTCTCAAATTAATCTAGTTTATACAAGTTTATTCTAGGAAAGGGGGAATTTGGCGCAAATGGGAAGCCAATTTATGAATGTTTGTTACATAAGTTTCTTAAAATATCACGCCGTTGGCCTGCGAATGTCAAATAACGTTTTGTATGGCAATCGAACCACCTTAACACAAATTTTATGTTATGACTTATGGATAACACATAATTTACTTTGAAAACAAAGTTTTAACCAACGAAAAATCAATCATCCCCTATTATCGTACCCTGAGGGTAGGTTTTTTTTTCCAAATTTATATGGGACCAACTTCGGGTTATACCCTTTCCAATAAAAAAAGAATTATCAAAATCGAACTACTCTGTAAAAAGTTATGCGTGGTCACACATAAAAAAAAAATATATAAGCGTCGATTTGAGAACCTCCTCCGTTTTTTTCGTCGGTTGAAAAGTATCACAAAAGTGCCAAACACCAAACAAAACATAACACAAAAGCAGAAAATGGTTAAAAAATAAAAAAAATTGACAGCCTTACCCGTATATGGACTTCACATTTACGAGCCTGAACTATATCTGATATTGTTATTACCTGTCCTGAAGGTCCCGGAATGGCTAAGTCCACATTTATCCTGGTCCGGTGCACCAAGGTACGGTGAGGATCCGGATTGGTGAGCCGGTAGCTCAAAGACATCTCGTTGTTTAATACTGCTTTCGATGAATTCACCTGAAATTGGATCCAGATGGTTACTATCTCTAGTTCAGTCAACACGTTTATACCATGAAGATCACTCAGCAGTTTTTTTTTTCTTTAGGCGAAATTCTTCTGCGTCGCAACCGCGACACATGCATACAGTGATACGTCGTTCAAGTATTCGATTTTTGCGTAGCACATCGTCTCCCGTTGCAGGAGCGACAGGAATATACACAAATTTTGGTACGACGCGAATTTAAAGCTATGTGCAATGCGACTCAATGAGCTTTTCCGGCTTTACTTTGAAGTTATTTACGAATAGAAAAGTAGATATTTCTATTCGATGGATTTGTCAAAACAAGACCACTGAGTAAATAATAACGTTTATCTACGCACATATCATTAGTGCTCTAAATGCGTTCAGAAACCGTAGGAAATCACCAGCATTATTACAACCAATTTTACTATGACAACTTATTTGTCTGTGGTAGTAGGTAAAATCTGTACTTTAATGTTATTACAGTACGGATTTTTGTATCGTTATGAGTTTAAATTTGGAACAGCTGTCAAAACTCAAGTGGGTCTGTATTCTAGTATCTGGGTTGTTTTAAAAAAAAGTGTACCCTAGTTAAGGTAAAATTAAGAAACATTAACTTTGTCAGGTGAGTCACGAAAATTAGCTGTATAAATGTATGGCAAATTTTCGTGACTCACCTGAAAAAGTTAACGTTTCTTAAGGTGGTTCGATTGCCATACAAAGCGTTATTTGACATTCGCAGGCTAACGGCGTGATATTTTAAGAAACTTATGTAACAAACTTTCATCAATTGGCTTCCCATTTGCGCCAAATTCTTCCTTTCCTAGAATAAACTTGTATAAACTAGATTAATTTGAGAAAAATAGTTTACCCAAAATATCACGTGACAAACCAATTTCTCAAATTAATCTAGTTTATACAAGTTTATTCTAGGAAAGGGGGAATTTGGCGCAAATGGGAAGCCAATTTATGAAAGTTTGTTACAAAAGTTTCTTAAAATATCACGCCGTTAGCCTACGAATGTCAAATAGCGTTTTGTATGGCAATCGAACCACCTTAAGTTTACCTTAACTAGGGTACACTTTTTTTGAAAACAACCCATCTATAGTTATTAAAACAGTTATCGATACGAAACGTCAATTCATTATGTTTTTATTACAAGCTTTATATTAACTTGCACTGTTCGTATGTATGTAAATATGTAAGTATATAAGTATGTAAGTTGTCCGTCAAAATTTGCAATCAATTTTTCAGTCACTTCCCGTTATCCAATTGAGCTGAAATTTTGCAAGCATATGTATATCGCATGACAATACAATATTATGATGACTTGGAGCTGGAAGGTGGCCATAGGAACTCCGCAATAAAACGACACAACCCCATCGAGTTTGGGCTCGTTCGAATCGTCTCATTAACTAGTTGATGATGGTAATACCACCATGGTATGCAGAAAAGTACAGGCGGCAATAAAAGCTTGTACCAAAAATGAAATTTTTGACAGAAACTTATTTAATATAAACCTAACGACATTTGATCTCGAGTAACATGAGAATAGGGACTTTATTCGTTTACTCTATCATTTAAAAAAAATCGTCTTGACGGAGGATCGAATTGCCGCCTTTAGGTACTGTTGTAATTTGTTTGTACTTACGTTTTTTGCTGTTACGAAAGTAGAATTGTGAAAAGTTGTTGTTTTAGTTGAAAATATGAGTAGTAGTGACTCTGAGAACGATATGAACACTCCGCCGGATATCGTAAATGCAGCCAAGATTGCAACAAAGATATTTTACAGGTATCACTAGTAGCAATGCAGGTCATTTTCCTACGGCTTCTGAACCCATCTTAGAGTACTTATGATATGTGTTTAGATTAAGTAGTGTATGCAACTGTACATAATTAGGCCTTAAAATACTCGTGTGATCTTATTATCAAACTCGCTGACGCTTGTTTCATAAAACCACACACGTCTTTTAAGACTTCTCATTATGTTTCAGTTGCATAAACTACTATTGTGCAACTGAGCATAATTACTAACCTGATGCACATCAGTCTGTTTATCAGCATGCCTGAATATAGTGAACGGACTGTGATACAACGGGTTCAAGTCCTTGGTGTAAGTGACTCCGGGTATCTGATAGTCGTCCCACTCCAGATAGCAGGCCTCCATGGCGGGCTGGAAGCCGGGGAACACCTCGTTCTCAGAGATGCCGTTGATGTACGGCGGGTGCGAGTGCGTCCTCGTGTGCCGCGCGTGGGAGGACGAACTTCCCATGTGGTTGTTGCGGTTTTTGGCGACCTGAGTGTACGTGTACAAGTTAAATCACTGGATTATTTTCTAATTTCGACAAGAGATCAGAACATTGCAAAGGGAAATTTCAAAGGTTTTCCACCTTACGAGGGGAAATGAAGTAGATAGGTAACTTTTTAAACTACCGGCAATAGATAGGGCTCCTCATCTCACTTCTCCGGTGGGGAAATTGCTTTAGAGCTTGGCCGGTACCTTGAAATGGTATCGCCGATTATTTAAACTACAGTACTTACCCCATTATTCATAAAACTTAAAATGCCGCTGCTAAATAAATGTGCTATGTCCCTTTTTTACGAACACACATGTCAAAGTGATAGATAACGACAAACGAAGTATAACGGCATTTTAGATGAAATAGGCTTGTAGAACGTTTATGAATACGGCCGTTAGATTATATACTGGACCTCTACCTACTTATTAACTTCAAAATTGCGAAGCTTACCTTGTCCAATACTTTCATGTGCCACTGTGTGAACTGCTCATGTAAAGTGTCGCGTTCATGGGGCGCTAAGCCGGGATTCAGGGCAGCCAAACGCCAGAGCACAACCACCTAGTAAAAAAAAAGTAGATTGCGTTAAATGTGAACAAAAAGTACAATTATATTAGAATTATGTTTAAGATACTCCGTATAGGCGGAACGAGCGCTAAAACTGCAATTTTCTTTTTTCGACTAACAACTTGCACCTTTCGATTTATCTGCGTTCGGTATTTGATCACTAGGATATAAACTGCTCTATTCGTGAATATTTGTAACCGCAGTTGTGTGCACTCGAGTGATTAGTAGAAACAACCCAACAGAAACCGTCCATCTGGTGAAGTACCTTAAATACAGAAGTCCTCAAGTTGCTAACGTCCATAAACTACAGACCTATGGTGTCCTCTTATTACTCAACCGCGATGAGTTTGGGATTAAACTAGATGTCATTAAACTAGAAACTTTGACGTACTTATATGGCAAAACTGTCACCTGCAATCCCATCCTAATCGCAGTTTGATACCATCAGGCGTAAGATTGTTTGCCACGTTTGGTATTGTTAAAACTGCTCGTCCGCAAGTGGCTAAAGGCTAGTGGAATCTTTAGTTTAAGTTAGTATAATTGACTTTCAAAACAAAGTTTTAACCGACTTCAAATCAGTATTCTCCAGGATCCCATCATCAGAACTGGATTTTGGTGACAACGGGACCAATCTGGAAGTATATATGCTTTCAAACAAAGAATTTTTCAAATCGGTACATAAATTACGGAGTTATCGCGTAAAATACACACATTAAAAAAAATACATACAGACATATTGAGGACCTCCTCCTTTTTCTTTGCAGTCAATTAAAAATTGTATTTTTGTCTAAAAAAAAAGCTATAGTGCCAAACCTCATCGCACAAGGAGGAGCAGGCGTGCTGCGCGGCAGAGTTGCCGCTGCCGCCGTGCTTGCCGCCGCCGCCCCAGGCCACCAGCGCCGCTTTCGTGCTGTACCACCACACTATTATCTAAAAAGCTATAGTGCCAAACCTCATCGCACAAGGAGGAGCAGGCGTGCTGCGCGGCAGAGTTGCCGCTGCCGCCGTGCTTGCCGCCGCCGCCCCAGGCCACCAGCGCCGCTTTCGTGCTGTACCACCACACTATTATCTAAAAAGCTATAGTGCCAAACCTCATCGCACAAGGAGGAGCAGGCGTGCTGCGCGGCAGAGTTGCCGCTGCCGCCGTGCTTGCCGCCGCCGCCCCAGGCCACCAGCGCCGCTTTCGTGCTGTACCACCACACTATTATCTAAAAAGCTATAGTGCCAAACCTCATCGCACAAGGAGGAGCAGGCGTGCTGCGCGGCAGAGTTGCCGCTGCCGCCGTGCTTGCCGCCGCCGCCCCAGGCCACCAGCGCCGCTTTCGTGCTGTACCACCACACTATTATCTAAAAAGCTATAGTGCCAAACCTCATCGCACAAGGAGGAGCAGGCGTGCTGCGCGGCAGAGTTGCCGCTGCCGCCGTGCTTGCCGCCGCCGCCCCAGGCCACCAGCGCCGCTTTCGTGCTGTACCACCACACTATTATCTAAAAAGCTATAGTGCCAAACCTCATCGCACAAGGAGGAGCAGGCGTGCTGCGCGGCAGAGTTGCCGCTGCCGCCGTGCTTGCCGCCGCCGCCCCAGGCCACCAGCGCCGCTTTCGTGCTGTACCACCACACTATTATCTAAAAAGCTATAGTGCCAAACCTCATCGCACAAGGAGGAGCAGGCGTGCTGCGCGGCAGAGTTGCCGCTGCCGCCGTGCTTGCCGCCGCCGCCCCAGGCCACCAGCGCCGCTTTCGTGCTGTACCACCACACTATTATCTAAAAAGCTATAGTGCCAAACCTCATCGCACAAGGAGGAGCAGGCGTGCTGCGCGGCAGAGTTGCCGCTGCCGCCGTGCTTGCCGCCGCCGCCCCAGGCCACCAGCGCCGCTTTCGTGCTGTACCACCACACTATTATCTAAAAAGCTATAGTGCCAAACCTCATCGCACAAGGAGGAGCAGGCGTGCTGCGCGGCAGAGTTGCCGCTGCCGCCGTGCTTGCCGCCGCCGCCCCAGGCCACCAGCGCCGCTTTCGTGCTGTACCACCACACTATTATCTAAAAAGCTATAGTGCCAAACCTCATCGCACAAGGAGGAGCAGGCGTGCTGCGCGGCAGAGTTGCCGCTGCCGCCGTGCTTGCCGCCGCCGCCCCAGGCCACCAGCGCCGCTTTCGTGCTGTACCACCACACTATTATCTAAAAAGCTATAGTGCCAAACCTCATCGCACAAGGAGGAGCAGGCGTGCTGCGCGGCAGAGTTGCCGCTGCCGCCGTGCTTGCCGCCGCCGCCCCAGGCCACCAGCGCCGCTTTCGTGCTGTACCACCACACTATTATCTAAAAAGCTATAGTGCCAAACCTCATCGCACAAGGAGGAGCAGGCGTGCTGCGCGGCAGAGTTGCCGCTGCCGCCGTGCTTGCCGCCGCCGCCCCAGGCCACCAGCGCCGCTTTCGTGCTGTACCACCACACTATTATCTAAAAAGCTATAGTGCCAAACCTCATCGCACAAGGAGGAGCAGGCGTGCTGCGCGGCAGAGTTGCCGCTGCCGCCGTGCTTGCCGCCGCCGCCCCAGGCCACCAGCGCCGCTTTCGTGCTGTACCACCACACTATTATCTAAAAAGCTATAGTGCCAAACCTCATCGCACAAGGAGGAGCAGGCGTGCTGCGCGGCAGAGTTGCCGCTGCCGCCGTGCTTGCCGCCGCCGCCCCAGGCCACCAGCGCCGCTTTCGTGCTGTACCACCACACTATTATCTAAAAAGCTATAGTGCCAAACCTCATCGCACAAGGAGGAGCAGGCGTGCTGCGCGGCAGAGTTGCCGCTGCCGCCGTGCTTGCCGCCGCCGCCCCAGGCCACCAGCGCCGCTTTCGTGCTGTACCACCACACTATTATCTAAAAAGCTATAGTGCCAAACCTCATCGCACAAGGAGGAGCAGGCGTGCTGCGCGGCAGAGTTGCCGCTGCCGCCGTGCTTGCCGCCGCCGCCCCAGGCCACCAGCGCCGCTTTCGTGCTGTACCACCACACTATTATCTAAAAAGCTATAGTGCCAAACCTCATCGCACAAGGAGGAGCAGGCGTGCTGCGCGGCAGAGTTGCCGCTGCCGCCGTGCTTGCCGCCGCCGCCCCAGGCCACCAGCGCCGCTTTCGTGCTGTACCACCACACTATTATCTAAAAAGCTATAGTGCCAAACCTCATCGCACAAGGAGGAGCAGGCGTGCTGCGCGGCAGAGTTGCCGCTGCCGCCGTGCTTGCCGCCGCCGCCCCAGGCCACCAGCGCCGCTTTCGTGCTGTACCACCACACTATTATCTAAAAAGCTATAGTGCCAAACCTCATCGCACAAGGAGGAGCAGGCGTGCTGCGCGGCAGAGTTGCCGCTGCCGCCGTGCTTGCCGCCGCCGCCCCAGGCCACCAGCGCCGCTTTCGTGCTGTACCACCACACTATTATCTAAAAAGCTATAGTGCCAAACCTCATCGCACAAGGAGGAGCAGGCGTGCTGCGCGGCAGAGTTGCCGCTGCCGCCGTGCTTGCCGCCGCCGCCCCAGGCCACCAGCGCCGCTTTCGTGCTGTACCACCACACTATTATCTAAAAAGCTATAGTGCCAAACCTCATCGCACAAGGAGGAGCAGGCGTGCTGCGCGGCAGAGTTGCCGCTGCCGCCGTGCTTGCCGCCGCCGCCCCAGGCCACCAGCGCCGCTTTCGTGCTGTACCACCACACTATTATCTAAAAAGCTATAGTGCCAAACCTCATCGCACAAGGAGGAGCAGGCGTGCTGCGCGGCAGAGTTGCCGCTGCCGCCGTGCTTGCCGCCGCCGCCCCAGGCCACCAGCGCCGCTTTCGTGCTGTACCACCACACTATTATCTAAAAAGCTATAGTGCCAAACCTCATCGCACAAGGAGGAGCAGGCGTGCTGCGCGGCAGAGTTGCCGCTGCCGCCGTGCTTGCCGCCGCCGCCCCAGGCCACCAGCGCCGCTTTCGTGCTGTACCACCACACTATTATCTAAAAAGCTATAGTGCCAAACCTCATCGCACAAGGAGGAGCAGGCGTGCTGCGCGGCAGAGTTGCCGCTGCCGCCGTGCTTGCCGCCGCCGCCCCAGGCCACCAGCGCCGCTTTCGTGCTGTACCACCACACTATTATCTAAAAAGCTATAGTGCCAAACCTCATCGCACAAGGAGGAGCAGGCGTGCTGCGCGGCAGAGTTGCCGCTGCCGCCGTGCTTGCCGCCGCCGCCCCAGGCCACCAGCGCCGCTTTCGTGCTGTACCACCACACTATTATCTAAAACAATCAATACCACACATTGTACTGTATAAGCTAAGCACATCCACCATGTAAGGGCACTGAGCTATGGGTGGGTAAACAAATACTTATTCTTGTATATAATCATACAACTTTTATATTCAGTTTTGCTTACTTTACAACCGGAATAGGTACCTGAACTTTCAGCTGTCACGACTATGATGAGCTTCTCCCTTAATAGGGACAGTTATGATCTCTAATTCTAACTTATTAATGGGGCTGGCAACTGTCAAACTGACAGCACAAATAATGGTCCTTAAAAAAGCTAAATGTGTATGGCGGGAAGTAGTTTTTATTTATTTTTGCGAAAATGACTTGTTTCGTCCCGAATTGCTCTGAAGTGAAAATCCACCGTTTTCCGAAAAAGGCTAAAAATAAAAGGCTATTATTTTAGGATTAAAGCTATGGGGAAGATTTTTGCCTAAGAACTGTATATGGGGACCATCGATCCTCTGTCTCTCTCTCTCATCGTATGGAATCTAGAAGAGCGCCATCTACTTATTTATTTCATTGCATGTTTGAGAAAAGCACTATTCCCGGCCTCGTATCTCTATCCATACCTACTTGTCCGGAAATCCGTGTTTTCCCAGCCTCTGATGTAATGTACTATTATGTAGGTCAATTAACAGTTTCCCGTTGTTATTCTGTCACGTTATAGCTAGGAGACTCAAAATGAGTGTTTCTTAGACAGAATGTTACAAAATGAACTTCTAACATGCTTCCAAGATGCAAGATATGCATAGAGGCTTTAAAATGTCACCATAAATCTACGTTTGGTGGACTGAAACCCATACAATCAGTTTTATAAAGTAACAGAAGACGTAAGCGCATGTCAATTAGAGACAGATAAAAGTTGATTCACCCATGTTTATGAATAAGGACACAAGTTCCGGAGTTTCCGCGATCGGGTCGGTTACCTGACACCACGCAGTTGTGAATCACATCATAGTTCATCATAGATACCTCTGATAAATAAAATGTGTTTTGTCCCTTACTTACAAACACAAATGTCAAAGACACAGTGACAGAAGACAAACGAAATTTACCGGCATTTTAGCTAAAATAGGTTTGTTGAACGTTTAGGAATAAGGCCAATAGTGTAATAAACAGGGAGCGAAACTTTGGTGCCGATGACAGACGTATGACGTCAGGGTACATACAGAGTGTTTCTATTAGGGCTTGCGATCGTGTCCGGGTTTCGTGTAATCGTGTCGGGTACCCGTGATCGTGTTACACGAACGCGGTTTTAAGTGACCGGACCGAACCGATCCGTGTAATGAATGATAATTATTACTAGATGATAATTATTAATTTTTAATTCAAACATCTAAGGTAGAAATGCTTGACGCGGTACTAGTACTCGTAACCTATACTTTCAATTGCGATAAATAAGATAAATCTAGTTGCGATGAAAGTAACGGTAATCTTATTTATCGCAATTAGTATGGATGACGAGTACTAGTACTGCGTCGACCACTAGTACTTGTACCTTAGATGTTTGAATTTAAAATGAATAATTATCACTACACGGATTTGAAATAATGAGAAAACCTGTAGTATTCAAGTTTAATATAGTACATTATTTGACATGCACGGAGAAATCTTGAATGACAGTGACATGACAAGCAGGAGTGAAGTTAGAGGTTGTAAGTCTAAGCAAATAGATCATATCACGTCAGGATCCGTTCGGACCGGTCGCTTAAAACCGCGTTTGTGTAACACGATCAGGGTACCCGACACGATTACACGAAACCCGGACACGATCGCAAGCCCTAATAGAAACACTCTGTATGTAGCTTGACGTCATACGTCTGTCATCGGCACCAAAATTTCGCTCCCTGGTAATAAATTTCGCTCCCTGGTAATAAATTTCGCTCCCTGGTAATAAATTTCGCTCCCTGGTAATAAACCTTTGTGTTTCTGTTTATGTAACGTATATGAGACTTGTTACCTGAACTAAATAAAAAAATATTTGCGGACAATCTTACACAAATCAACCTAGTCCCAAACTAAGCAAAGCTTGTACTATGGGTACTAGACGACGATATAGATACTTTTATAGAGAAATAAATAATTAAATACATAGAAAACATCCATGGCTCATCACACAAATAAATGCCCTTACCGGGATTCGAACCCAGGACCTCTTGCTTCGTAGGCAGGGTCACCTACCAACTAGGCTAAAGCGGTCATCTTAAACAATTCCACTTACCTGTTCACACGCCATGACCTCCTCAGTAATGATCTCCAACAGTGGTATAGCGTTCCTGTCACTCCTCTTGAACATCTCTCGCACTATGGACAGCAGGTTCCACATTCCCTCTGGCTCTCTTCCGCGTAAAGGCCGGAGAAGGGACGACCATTCAGCCGCGGCCGGAGGCGCGCTTGTGCTTAGGTAGTTTACGTCACTGGAAAATTGGTCGTGTTACGGTCGAGCACAGAGGTTTAGATTGTTCTATAGGGAACTTGCATCTTTTTAGGGTTCCGTAGCCAAATGGCAAAAAACGGAACCCTTATAGATTCGTCATGTCCGTCCGTCTGTCTGTCTGTCCGTCCGTATGTCACAGCCACTTTTTTCCGAAACTATAAGAGCTATACTGCTGAAACTTGGTAAGTAGATGTATTCTGTGAACCGCATTAAGATTTTCACACAAAAATCGAAAAAAACATTAAGTTTTAGGGGTCCCCATACTCAGAACTAAAACTCAAAAAAATTTTTTTCATCAAACCCATACGTGTGGGGTATCTATGGATAGGTCTTCAAAAATGATATTGAGGTTTCTAACATCATCTTTTTCTAAACTGAATAGTTTGCGCGAGAGACACTTCCAAAGTGGTAAAATGTGTGTCCCCCCCCCCCCCCCCTGTAACTTCTAAAATAAGAGAATGATAAAACTAAAAAAAATATATGATGGACATTACCATGTAAACTTCCACCGAAAATTGATTTGAACGAGATCTAATAAGTAGTTTTTTTTTTAATACGTCATAAATCGTAAACCGCAATTTATTTCACGGAACCCTTCATGTGCGAGTCCGACTCGCACTTGGCCGCTTTTTTATTTTATTAGGAAAATTAAAAGTCTGATCCCTAAGGATATCAACTGTAGCAATAACACTTTCTTATGATATGCATTTGAAATCTGCACACGCCGGCACCCCCCGAAAACGCTCTAAATTAAACGGGCTTATGGCTATGACGTCACAACTTATATTCTCGGCGCGTTTACTATGGAGTAACTATTTAAGTCATTAATTTGCAATTATCTCCACAAAATTTGCGTTGAAGTATATACTTGTCATACAAAATATCATTTCTAATTCAATATTCTGTGTAACTGTTATGTTATTTTATCGAAAAAAAAATATATGTTTTCTAGTAATTGTAACGTGAGATAAAACTAATTCAATCGTTTTTTTCCTTTTTTTAACTTTTGTATGATATCTACGTATATCCGCATCGATTGAGTGCAATTTATTCTAAATTGAAGTCCCATGTAAGTTTCTCATTGCAAGGGGCGAAAGTGTATACATAATATTTATACTCGACCGTGCACTCAAACTAACTTGACTTATAAAAATTTCACCGCAATAATACTTCTTCACGCTGAATCTGTCTATGTGTACTTGTAAGCTCCTGCCCAGAAGAGCTATAGCTCAAACGAGCTCAAGCTATCAATCAACCTACTAGTCTACCTTGGAATATCTCCATCTTTATCGCACTTGCATAATTTGAACGATGGAGATACAGATATAGGAACTACGATCGTCTTGTTCGTGATAGCCTACATTTGTGAATTCGTGAGTATGCGTAATAGGGAGGGGTAGCCACTCAGATTATTAGCTAATCTAAGGACAACAATTTTTGATCATTAACGCAACATATTTTAGTTCACAAGATGGAGTGTGGGTTTTGCTCAATTTTACTTTTCATTGGCGAAATATATTTTAACATTCAGCTATTCAGAAAAGAGTCATTGTGAATGAGGGATTTAAATTTTCGTCACAGAAGGTGTGAAACGCAGTATGTGTCTCTTGGTAGCAAAATTATTTCTGTCTTGGGCGTAAACACTTGAATCCCTCGTTACGCTCAAGATTCAATACACCGCCCTCGCCGTAAATATATCATTTTGCTCCCTAGAGGCACAATCTACTATTGAACGCCGATGGTTCTCAATATTTGCAAGGCACATATTCCACAGCGATAGTAGTCATACATTTAAATAATGCATGCGTTTACTTCAGTTCAATAACACTTTCGTGGTTATTCGAAGTGAATGGAACCCGAAATGTCACTATCCTACGTAAATTTATTAAAAAATACTTCATTCGTCTTTTTCCTATTCATGTATACAGTTCCCATTTCCAAATTCGATTATTTTAAATCAGTTCCTACTAAAGTCAATGCCCACATTTCTCGGAAAAGGTGCATAATTGCATAATTCGGACGAGGAATTATGTATGACATGTCATGTCATGACATATCATACATAATTCCTCCTCCTAGTCACTTACAAAGGAATTTTTAACAGGTTTCGTCATTGTGAAGATCCAAAGTAATAACATAATAGGACACCATATTGCGTCAATATAGAATACAGGAAAAGACTTGAAATGCTTTGAGTGCCTTAATCAGCATGTTAATTAAGGCCATTGTAATTTTAAGACACTACGTAGCTGGGCATTTTTTTAAATGTGTACGTAATTAGCATGAATTGTTAAACAATTAACTCAGTGTCAGTTTTGTGACAAGAATTCAACATACAAATTATGTGAAAATTTACTCTAATAAAAGTAAAACGTGTTTATGCACATCATTAACAGAATGAAAAATTTCATACAAACCGAATACTTAATTGTCGTCACAAAACTGACACTGAGTTAATTTTTGTTTGATACTTACGCTGATTGGGTACACATTTTTTTTAAACTGCCCAGCTACATGCATAAACATTATCACTACATAGTATAAAACCAAGTCTCTTCCCGCTGTCTGTCTGTCCCTATGTATGCTTAGATCTTTAACACTACGCAACGGATTTCGACTCGGTTTTTTTTAATAGATAGAGTGATTCAAGAAGAAGGTTTATAAGTATAAAACACGCATGTATTATACATATAAACCCGTGCGAAGCCGCGCCGGGTCTTTAGTAATTAATAATGGTTCTTCTTTAAAAAAAACTCGTTCCAGCAAGGAAGTAATTCCATGTGTTTAGAAGAGGAGCTATGGAATGTTGCCGCAAATGTCTGATCCCCAGAATACCACCAGATGTTTAAGTAAGACAAGTAACCTGAAACGAGACAGCCACCCGAAATATAGGAAATATTATACGTCCTAGCCTTTTTTTAATGAAACGTACGAAATGATGATGATTTTCTAAAATGTATAAGCTATGCGCGTATACTTTTAGCACCTTGTGTCAGTCAATAAAATAAGAATAAGAACTACGGAACAAGTAGAACGAAATTAACTTACCTAAAGACTATAGGCGCAGGAACACAGAACTTCACTAAAATCTTATTGATATTGTTGTGCAAAGTCTTCTCATCCAAGAACCAGGAGGTGTATTCATAAGCCGACGCTCCCGCTGTTGGGTCGGGCGCCCCACAGGTCGTGTTAATCTGGTTCGGCTGCGCTGACAATAGCTCGTCCAGTATTCGCTGAGCCGTGGGCAACACTTGCCGAGGCAATTCCGATATGAGGTATTGCGCAAACTTCTGTAGCTGATCTCGCCTTAGCCTTTGAAGCGATTCTGACACGGGCGCTCGCAGGCATACTTGTGTTGGCTGGAGGAGAAAATATACTTTTAGTGTAAGAATAAGCATGTTTTTAATACAACGGGGAAATTATAGCCAGTCATAACTGAGCGCCGATGGCAAGATAATTTTCCAGTATAATTTTAGTTCAAATTTAAAAGTCCAACTGCATGGGCCAATTAGTGGCAGCCTTAGCAAAACATTATCGCTTTAAAATAGAGTACTTTCTGAGTTCATCTCGAACATACAGCAGCAGACTTGCTCTATAAAATCAAAGTAAACCTTACTCTTAAGAGGATTGTGAAGTGCCGATACGCGGCGCGAGTAGGTATTTAAAAAAAACTCTATCTGTTTCATACCGCTCTGTGCCTCATCCGTATCGTGCGATAGAGAGAGTAGCAAGTCCTGGAGGTAATTGCCTACATTTCCTTGTTGAAATATTGTTTCGGGTGATAACGTTTTTACCCCCCTAAACCTTTATGAAATGAAATAATTTTGGTATTATTGGTTTCAGTAAACTTTAATCTATGTCCGTACGTTTTCCTTGTTCAGTAAATCAGTTAAGATTAATTTAAAAAAAAAACGATAGACAAAGTTTTTAAGTCAAAAATATAGATTTTTAGATGCTAATAACTTTTAACGCAAGCAATATTTCTCAAAAATCAAAACGTACAGACCTAGTTTTTCATTATATCTACAACATGTCCACAAATTATAAAAATCGAAAATGTTTACGGGGTGAAAAACGTTATCGCTTTTTGTATGAAAAATTACAGGTTCACAATCCTCTTAATTCCGAGGTTTTCGTTAGTTTACATACTGTATTTCTATATATCGGTATAATTATATATACAGGCTGCAAACCAAATCAAATCTATTGAGAACATAGTCAAAAACTCGACAATCGGTGACAATTACATTTGAAACATAGCTGTTGAGTAACTTTTCTATATTTGTGGCAGTACATCATGTCTAGACCGTCAACTAATACGTGATCCTTTTAAAAATGAGTCATCAATGCCAGCATCTAAAGGGTATGTCATACTACTCGTAAATGCTATGCCATTGAATATCGATAGTATCAATAGTAAAAGTGTAGATGATTCACGAAGCTTCGAAGGTTATGTTTTATTTAAAAGTGTATCTATCCAAATATCATAAACCTATGATGCGTTCAAGAACCGCACATTATACCCATAAAAATAGACTATTTTGTTAAAACCAATTTCTTATCAGTGAAAATGTTATTATTGCTAAATAATAACATCGATTTCGATAATATTATTTCATTCAAATTTCGAACATCTCTGAAAACAAAGAAATTTGATTTGACCTCTATTCTAATATTAGTCGAGATGACGTTTAGTACGAAATGAATTGTCAATTTGCATACAAGTAAGTAAGATATCGAATGATATGATATTTGGGGCCGACTCTAGTTTGTCTCTGAATTCAAAAAAAACTATGACAGCTGCCAGAAAATAACGCCGCGATGCCGGTCATAATATGCGGCTCCTGAATGCATCATGGAGGCTTATGATACGTGGATAGATAAAGTAGTGTATGTAACTGTTCATAATTTGGCATTAAAACACTCGTGTGATGTTATTATGAACCCACACTCGTGTTTAATGCCCTTCATTATGTACAGTCACATAATAGTAGTTTATGCTACTGATACATAATGAGAGGCCTTAAAATACGAGTGTGGTTTTATGAAACGAGCGTTAGCGAGTTCCATAATAGGATCACACGAGTGTTTTAAGGCCTAATTATGTACAGTTGCATACACTACTTTATCTAAACACATATCATAAGTACTCTAAGATGGGTTCAGAAGCCGTAGGAAAATGACTTGCATTGCTACGAGTGCTACCTGTAAGATATCTTTGAAAAAAAAAGTGAAACAAAAAATGAAAAAAAAAAGTGAAATTTTAAAAAAAAATGTTTTAGAAAAAGTATAAAAAGGTTAGAAAAAGTAAAAAAAGTAAAAAACAGCAAAAAAAATGAAAAATAAATGAAAAAAGAGTAAAAAAAAGGTAAAAAAGAAATAAAAGTGACAATAATTGAAAAAAAAATGAAAAAAAGTGAAAAAAAAGTAAAGAAAAGTTCAAAAAAGGTAAAAAAGGTATAAAAGTGACAAAAATTTAAAAAAGTAAGACAAACTAAAAAAAGTAAAAGAAAAGGTAAAAAAGGAATAAAAGTGACAAAAAGTAAAAAAAGTGCAAAAAAGTTAAAAAGCGGAAAAAAAAGTTCGAAAAGTAAAAAAACAAATGAAAAAAAGTTAAAAAAGTAAAAAATGTTAAAAAAGTAAAATGAAAAAACATAATAAATTGACGTTTCGTATCGATAACTGCGGCGCTACCACGAACTTCGAATCTCGAACTTCGTATATCTCCGTCTCTATCACACTTATGGTTTATGGTACTCGAGCGACAGAGACGGAGATATACGAAGTTCGAGATTCGAAGTTCGTGGTAGCGCCGCTGTTTTAATATCTATAGATACTAGACTAGAGACCCACTTGAGTTTTGACAGCTGTTCCAAATTTAAACTTATAACGATACCGATAATCTGTACTGTAATAACATTACAGTACAGATTTTACCTACTACCACAGACAAGAAAGTTGTCATAGTAAAATTGGTTGTAATAATGCTGGTCATTACCGACGGTTTCTGAACGCATTTTAGAGCACTAATGATATATGCGTAGATAAACTACTATGACAATACCGCCGTTTCATATTTATGACACAGCGGTTTTGTTAACATAAGGGTTGCCAGGACTCTCGACTCTCCATACAAACGAAGTTTGATTCTCATTTTAAAACGACATGCTAGAATAACATGAAACTTTGTATACACTAATTTTTGTTGCTAGAAATTAAAATGGAAAATGAATAGAGTGAGTACTACTTTTTTGGTACAGATCCAATTGTGTATGAAAAGTTGCATGTTGTTTCAGTACGCAGTTTTAAAATGAGAACTACGTTTGTATGGAGGTCGACTTGAGTACTGAGACTTATAAGGACTTCATCGTATTCCGTAGGTTAGCCTATAACTCCTATAAGTCCTATAACTGTAGGTTGTGAGGTCACATCACATTGTTTTTGTACATAAGCTCGGGTGCATACTATAATTCATACTTTTTCGAAGCCAGTAAGTACTCTCTAACTGAATTTCTATAGATTTAAACTTAATGTTATTAAGAGAAAGATGTTGCGTCATCGCAGCCTTGCATGTTTGTACATATTAGGAGGTAAAGTCCGGAACGACTCATCAAATTTCAATAATTATTTGACTATTATATTTGTATAGAATTGACCTTCAGGATCCCGTGGCTCCTGCAAGGGTAATCCATAATACCTGCAAGGGTGAAGCCGCGCGGGCAGCTAGTATGACAGAAAGACAAACCCTACAGACTACTGTACAGACTCTTAGCTGTATAGAAGCTACAAGTTTGGAGAGTTTCGCTAAGCTCGGTAGGTGAGAATTATCAGTATTATCACATTAGACGATATTTAGAAATCTAAAAAAATAAAATAAAAAAAGACTATTTATTTATTATTTATTGATTGACTTGACGATGCGCCGCTGTCTATATCCAAGCTGAACTTTACATTAAAGTTCGTATGGCGTATACCATTGTCACCTTTTTAGGGTTCCGTACTCAAATAGTAAAACGGGACCCTATTACGAAGACTCCGCTGTCCGTCCGTCCGTCCGTCTGTCTGTCACCAGGCTGTATCTCACTGATACCGTGATAGTTCCAGTTGAAATTTTCACAGATGATGTATTTCTGTTGCCGCTATAACAACAAATACTAAAAACAAAATAAAATAAATGTTTTTATTGATAATGGTACGGAATCCTTCGTGCGCGAGTCCGACTCGCACTTGGCCGGTTTTTTTACCTATGTTGACGAAATAAATGAATTTATCTTTGAATTCATATAGGCTAACGACCTATGGATTCCATTCCACGCACTTCATTCAAATGTTTGTCGGACAAAAAGCGCACGAAATTATGAATTAATTATATGTCTTGATCCGGCAACCAAGGAAAACCTCTCTGGATATAATTCCTTTCCTAAACGTGGCATTGGTCTAGTCTGTTAACATTACTAGCGACCAACTACTTAATGCCAAGGACGCGCTTGGGAAAGCGGTAACACGACATCACTTGGAAGCTATATTGAAATATCTAATCGTAACGCGGACACGTAAATGCGATTTGAGACTGCGAATGTGTGGTCACATCCAGAAATATGCATTAAGGAACTTTATGTCTGGGGAATATGATACAAAATTGTGTAGGTAGTAGGTACATATTTTTAAAGTTGACCATATAAAATGAACTGCGTATCAGCATTCAGCAGGGCCATCCGTAATATTAAATTTTCAAGTTTGGACATGATGTTGTTTAGAAATCAGTTTCCATGAACCGTTTCACTACATCACTATACACTTGCGAGCAAAAGTATCGAATCACTTTGCATTTTTTCATGTGCACACAATATTTTTGTAAGTTGGATTGGACCTTGATATTATTAAATTAGCACATTTTCCAATGCGCTATGTTATTAGCTTTTAATTGGTACCATAATTTTCAGATTCGGGTGGGAAATTAGCCCGTACAAAGATATTGGATGCACATGAAAAAATGCAAATTGATTCGATACTTTTGCTCGCAAGTGTATCAGTATAAAACAAAATTGCTTCCCGCTGTCTGTCTGTCCCTATGTATACTTAGATCTTTAAAACTACGCAACGGATTTTGATGCGGTTTTTTTAAATAGATAGTGATTCAAGAGGAAGGAAGCATGTATTATACATTATACAGTCGCCATCACATACATCGGAGCAAACAAGCACGTCACAAACATCGGAACGCATCTCTATTTTCAAGGTGCATGTGCCGATATTTTTGAACACCTATAGTGTACCTATGTATGTGATGGCGACTGTACATATAAACAAATGCGAAGCCGGGGCGGGTCGCTAGTGTACTATAAAACAGTGCTTTTAAAACTGTCGGTCGCGGTCGCCAAGCCTTTTAATAGGAGGTTGCGGCTACTCGTATTTTTAAACTTAAAGTGCTGTAAGTATTTTGAACAGCGTAAGGCCGCGAAATATTATTTTCTCCAGATAGGTACTTCCTATTTGTTCAGAACAGTGAAACCCTTAACCAATAATCGTGGAAAAAGTGCGGCAGGACTACTGAGAAGTTTTCTGATAAGTAGAAACCTATACAAAACATATTGAACCAGTGCGCTGTGGATGAGACAGTGCAGTAGGCTACTCGTCGTCGAATGACAATGCCACTTTGATCTGGGCTAGTTGTGGTGCCATGTTCGCGATCCCTTGGCACTCCCATTAACGACAGAGTCGGAGACGCCGGAGTGGTTTTAGTGGGTAGACACCCTCCCCCTTCTCTTTAAATAGAGATGGCTGGAGGGCGTGAGTCCCACATACCCCCCGTTATAGCTTCCCGGCTAGGGGGATGCGTAAATGTATTTCCTAACCGTCAAAAAAAGGGGCATGTTGGACGAATTTGCTGATAAGAAAGAAACCTATAAAAAAACATATTGAATGTATCCTGTAGAAGCATACAGCGACGATATATGAAAACCAATGCGCTGTGGACTGTCACGTGCTCCGCTGTCGGACGATTGTCACTGCTAGTTTGAACTGGGCTAGGCAGAGGTACTCATTGATGTCGCTGGTAAGTATAGATCTATACAAAACTTACTAAATGTATCCTGTAGAGGCACACCGCGACGATATGCGAGCACCAGTGGGCAGTGGACGAACAAGTGCAGTTGCATGACGATATCCGCTGTCGGTCGAATGTCACTGCCACGTTGAACTGAGCCCTGGGCATGTTGAACGACACTGTCGCTGATAAGTGGAAACCTGTGCAGGAAATAAATGTTACAGGTTACTGTTTAGGTGTTAACTTTTATATCACACGGTAACCATTGTACTCTGTACGATACAGACGATCGTACACCCAGTTAACCGCGTGTTTTTACGGCTAAACCATGTGGGTACAAGTGATATGAGGCTCTTTTATTGCAATAGTGGCAACGGCGTCAGCTTTGGGTCGGCTGCTGCCCAATGTAGGGGGACCCTCCGTTGCGTGCCGTCGCCTGTATGCCGGGGTCGCCCGGAGCATGGCCCTTTACGGGGTCCCGATTTGGGTTGACCGGCTAAATGCGGCAAATAAGGCCCTGCTTAGTTGGCCACAAAGGGTGGTGGTCAAACGTATCTGCAGGGCCTACGTAACGGTGGCGTGTGCGGCAGCGTGCGCCTTAGCAGGCACTCCTCCGTGGGACCTGGACGCGGAGATGCTAGCTGAGGCGCACAGCGACCGGCTAAGGTGGAGGGCTTCGGGAGAATCTCCCGTCCCGTCCGGCCGCTCGCAGGCAAACGGAGCGGCGATTGAGGGACAGGTGGAAGAGTGACCTGGAGGAGTCGCGATATGGACTTCGCACCATAGAAGCGCTCCTCGGGTCGTTTGACGCCTGGCTAGAGAGGGCCCATGGCAAGGTGGGGTTCCGAATGACGCAGGTGATGACCGGTCATGGCTGTTTCGGTCATTACCTGCACAGAATTGGAAGAGAGGGAAGCCCTGCCTGCCATGAGTGCGGCGCAGAGGATGACTCGGCCAAGCACACTCTGGAGTGGTGCAGCAGGTGGGCCGAGGAGCGCCGCACTATGGTAACAGCCCTCAATGTGGATGATCTCTCGCTGCACAGTGTAGTGGCGGCCATGCTGGGCAGCGAGAGATCGTGGGAAGCGGTGGCTTCCTTTTGCGAAACAGTCATCTCGCAGAATGAGGCCGCGGAGAGGGAGCGCGAAGACAGTGCGGACGCGCTCCCGCTCCGGCGCAGACGGCGGGGTAGAAGACGCGCGGGGTTTGCGGCCGCTGGTCGCGTCCTCCCCCAGTAGAGCCGGTGGGTAGGGGACCCACACTGCACGGCTCTACATTGTGGAGTGGGATGGTCAAGCGTCCTGGCCCTCCCCTTTCTTTTGCGCGGGTGTCCTGGTAAGCCAGGGCCGCCGGGGGGCGTCGTGGTGAAATGTTCGCGATCCCATGGCGCCCCCTTAACGGGAATGCGGGTGACGCCGGTGTGTTTTTAGTGGGTACCTATGCTCCTCCAGTCACCATCAGTCGGATGGCGGCGGGAGGAGAGTCCCACATAACCCCCAAATAACCTTCCGCTGGGCCGGGGGTATGCGTAAAGCATTTTCACACCGTCAAAAAAAAAGAAAAAAAAAGGCTCTTTTATTGCAGCGGTGAAAAAGTTAGGTTATAGGTATTTCAATCCATGAGCACGCGCCCGACTATTTGCGTACCAGTTTGCGTTTGTTCCATAGTGTAGGTGGTTGGAGCAATATGATTCTTCGTGGGATGGCGGATCTCCGTGCATTAAAGGCATATTGATGAGGTAGAAATAAGGTCATAAAAAATAAGCCATTGTAAATTTCAATAACAACGAGCAAGTGGCTAATTAATGTGAAGCCTAGCAAAATCTTGATAAATTACATGTCCGACGAAGTTCTCTGTTTGACTAGAAAATAAGAGGTTCCTGGTTGGATTCATACTACACATACTCTCCTACATTCACTCACTCAAACACATTCACACTATGAACAAAAACTCAATATTTTACATGTTTTTACTGCCCCACAAATTCCTCATTAAAAAAAACCGGTCAAGTGCGAGTCAGACTCGCGCACCGAGGGTTCCGGACCACCCCGTACAATATAAACAAGTCCACTATAAACTGACACTCACTAAGTATGTGTAGAAGGATACGACAATAGAGAGATCTCTCATGCAGGGACCGAAGTCCAATGAGAGTTGTTTGGATGTTATATTTATGCAACTGATTTAAGAAACTTCGATAGTGCGATGCAGAAATCGTCAGATTCGACAGGAGGGACGCCACATATGTATTCACATATACCTACTTAGAACGTGTCAGATTATACTGTACATTAAAATTTCAGTGATGTAACTAAAATTTTACGGTTTTTGCAACTTTTCCTTTATCTGTGCTATAAGACGTTGCTTCGTACCAAATTTCAAGATTCTGAGTTCACGGGAAGTACCCTGTAGGTTTTGATTCCCTTGCGAGTTTCGCAAATTTGCGGAAATTTGCGGCATAAACGGCTGTATCTTTTGATTGCGTTGGCTTAGAAGTTTGATTTCTTCACAGCTCCAAGGGACAGTAGAGTTGAGTATTTGATATAGATTTCAGGTTGATACCTCCACGCGTTGCTGAGCAAAAGGGTCTTGACTTTATCGCCAAGAATCTTTAGGTTAAGTTCATAAAATTGTATTTTCATTTTTTATTCCAAATAACAAAAAAAAAAAAAGACGGACAACAAAGTGATCCTATACCTAAAAGGGTTCCGTTTTTTCCTTTCGAGGTACGGAACCCTAAAAAGAAGACTATTTTAGTATTTATGCGTATTCTATTATTTATTCTTATTCCCACTAAAGACAGCAATCAGAAACACCTCATATCAGTCAGATTATTTCAATAGACTTTCACACAGGCTCCTCATCTTAGTTATCCCTGTTGCATCCTAACGAAGCCCGGGCTCCGCATGCTGCTACCTAGTTTCCCACATGGCTAAACTCTGGAATAGTTTGTTTGTAATGATGGTTTTCATGCGGTCAATATTGGATCATACTAAGTACCTAATTACTTAACACATTGACTGCTAAGTAGCCGATCCCGTGGTTTTCCCGCTATGTAGCGGAAGGTGCCTACGGCGAGTTTCTGACAGATAAAGCTAGTAAGGATCGTACGCCAACATAATACCATTGTTTCGGAGTCAAGCCAAGGCATAAAAGACTTTAAAAAAAACCGGCCAAATAAGTGTCGGACCACGCACAACGAAGGGTTCCGTGCCAATTAAAAATGTCATATGGTCACAAAAATCTTATGGCACTTACATCCTTTTCTATAGGAAAGGCAGTTTTTCATCAATATCTCGAAAACCTTTGAACCGATCTTGTTCAAAATAATTTTCGGTGAAAGAATTTAATACGCACTATGTCATGATTTTTTTTAAATTTTTTTACCGCACCGGTTCAAAATTAGAGGGAGGGAGATTATCTTATTGCACAATTTTTGTGACTTTCGGGGCAATTATCTCCGACTATATTCCCTTAATCAAAAAAATTGCTGAGAAACCTTATGTTTATTTTGAAAGGCCTAACGATTGATGTGCCACACGTCGACTTACAATGTTTTTTTTTTAACATTCTGTTACATGTATGGACTATGGAGATTAACCATAAAAAAGTTTTTTTACTCAGTACAGAACTATGTAGTGGCTAATAACAAAATACACCTATCCTCCAAATTTTATTCAAATACACCTCATAGTTTTCGAGTAAAATGCCTGTGACAACTATAAGGGTTCCGTTTTTGCCATTTTGGCTCCAGAACCCTAAAAATAGCATCATGCACAGGGATATAGGTGAACGAGACTGTGTTAACTGTTAAGGATGTGGAAAGAAGAGTCCTAGGCTTTGGTTACGTCGTGTGTCGTTCTGTTTCACAGGTTGTTAATAAGATGTTTATGGGTCAATCAACTTTCTCTTTTTATTATTCTGTTCCATTATAATATAGACTCTGAAGACGCTCCGAAGATGTTTACTATTGTCGAGAACATGTTTAGTAGCTACCTACTAAACATGTTCTTGACAATAGTAAACATCTTCGGAGCTTTTGTAAGGTTTATCTACATAAACCTTACAAAATTATACTGCTGAAGAGTTTTCCAGGAGACGTAACCATGGCAACAAGCATAAAAAAATGTGAATTGGCCCTTAGAAACTTACCAATTTGTAGTACATCCTTAACAGCTCTGTCTCTGAACAAGTGCTCGCCCCGCTGGAACTCATCCGCAGATCCATTTGCCAGACAGGAATAGAGTCTGATGTCATCTTCACTGTCGGGGAAGCTCCAGAACGCAATCTGGAGCTGCAGTTGTTCCGGAACAGGCGGGTATACATGTTCTACAAGTTCGAATGGTATGTGGCATGCAACACACTTGGCTGCTAGCTCGCTTAGTGAGGATACTGTTTTGTCTGAAACAACAACTCATCAATTTAACATTAGATATTGAAAGTATTAAAAATGTAGAAAAAAGTTTTCATTGTTCAAACACTGAAATCCAAACATACAATTAAATATTTTATGTCTACACTATGTGTTTATGAGTAGATTCATTGAAATTACAGATGCAAGAAAAGCAATAACAATATTGGTGTTATAATATTGTGTCAAAGGTTTTGATTTCTAAGCATAAACAAGTTTCATCCAGTAAGTTCCTGCTGATTCGGAACAAAAAGGACTATCCACATAACATTTTTTTTAGGTAAACTTATATTGTTGGCTGTACTGTACTGTACTGACACTGTTACCATTTATTTAAGCCTTTATTGTTCCCTATTCTTATTTGGTTGTTGTTTGTTTATAAAGTATGTATTTCAAATTACATTATCGCACCCCTGATGGGTATAGGCCTCCTCCATGTCTTTCCACTTCTCTCTTTCTTTGGACACTATTAGTCTATTACCATACCATGCCATAATAATAATAATAATAAGCTGCATTGTGATTCAACCTATTATGCAAAATTTAAACTCAACGAAAAATACGAAGATGTAATGCAGCCAGCATCATGGGGACAATGCCGCAAGAGGATCTCCTTGACAGGTGTTCTTTTTATAATACTTATGCATTTTTACTTTCTTATTATATAGTTTAGTTTTATGTTCTTGTTATTCTTCTTTATTAGTATTTGTTACCGAATAATTGTTATTTATTTATTAGTATTTAGTAGTATGATGGTTTATTTTTAGTATTTTAGTACCAAGAACTAGTTTTTAACATTTAAGAATAAAGATGTATATATTAAATATCAAACATTTGTTTTACTTGTAAACATCAATTAAATTTGATTAGAGACAAGCTAAGCTAAGATTTGAATCAGCATAAACACAACATTTTGGATATCTGGTCTATACAACTAAGTCAACTAAAACATAGGCCTACTCCAAAATCTGAAAATGTTTGAAAAGAAAGCTTAAGCTCCCCAAAGGCAATCACCTGGTAATGGTCACATAAATAGCTTTTATTACATAATAATAATAATCTATGTATTTGCCTATTCTACAGATCACCATATGATTAAATAAATTACATTGATGAGATTGCTTATTAAGGATACAGGAATAATGTATTTAAAATACCCTTTTCAGTGAATAGGTTAAGCTTTTATCATTCAAACCAAACTTATGTTTGGTTGGAGACATTAAATGGATATATAATTAGGTTAGCTCTATCACATTATAAGATTTAAATGTTTAATAAGTTTGCCAAGTTTGAAATCAATACACACTGTGAAGATATTTTGAAGCAAAACTCCATGTTTTAGTGCAAATAAACAAAAAGTAGACACAATGGTATACATACACAAAGAAATAAATATACACCAAAAAGCTTTATTTTATTAAATTCTCCTATAAATCTTGTTGAAAGTTACCAATGTCACAGGAATTCTCAATTATAACCATTAATAGTGAATCAGTGAAAGTTGTGAAAGTACACAGAATCTCTTTATGAAACTTTCTAACAACTGAGAAAAGTATATTGCAGTGAAACTAAAAGTTCAATTTGATGCAAGCAGAGCAACAAAGAGCAGGGATTGGAAACCAAAGTATTATTATTACTGATCTGTCCAGTCAGAGGTAAATGACTTCTCAGCACCTGTTCTTTGTATGTAGATATGTATAGACGTGCCTATACTACACTACATCACTTTCGTTGAAAATACGATCAAAACGCATGCATATCGACAAATGCTGACATAAAACTAGTTTATTTTAGTACACAAAGGCAAGTATTGTGAGAAATTAGGTAATACTGCCCTAATTTCGGCCGTGCCAGACAAAGGATCAGCTGTGTGCGAGAAGCGTGTTACCTTGAACGGACTTTTTCGCGGAACGATTGCCGAATGAGTTCTGTAGATTCGGCCTCCTCCATCCTCGCCAGTTGTTGCACAAACTTTCGGGCTCCGAGCTCCAACTGCACAACGAATCACCCTCGAAACGTTCCGAGTCCTCAAAACTGAAATGGTCACCTTCCTCCCAGTCGAGTAGGGGAGACCCCACGTCGACCGGGGCAGCTTGTCGACCCCCTTTTCCATTACTATTTGACGCCCCCGCCACTTTAAAGCGATTTATCCACACTAATTCTCAATAAATATCGCTGGATGGCTACAGCGAATTACCACAGGGGGTATCCACAGTCACTGGGCATAACTATATTCATAAGTAAAATGTTTTTATGTCACTGTATAGAAACTTTTGAGAAAAGGTAATAAGGAAATAAAATACATCACAAACATTAACTAGTCTATTCTAAAATCAAATGATCTAAATAAATCCCTATCGAGCACAATAACAAATATGGCCGAACAACGTCCCTTCCCCGTCTATCTATTTCAATAACTATCAATAAAAAAAGTATGTATAGCCAGTAGCAGATGATATTCTACGGAGTACTGTCATTGTAAGCTAGGTGGCGTTAATATCAAGAGATTATTA
Source organism: Epinotia brunnichana (assembly GCA_963854355.1). Lineage (NCBI taxonomy): Eukaryota > Metazoa > Arthropoda > Insecta > Lepidoptera > Tortricidae > Epinotia > Epinotia brunnichana. Next base: position 11,031,566 of record OY977945.1, on the reverse strand, counting down.
GGGTTCCATTATAGACTTTGACATTTTTTTATGGCCGCAGACTATATGATTTTACCACAATTTGTCAGTACAACATGTCGAAGTCAGAATTTGGTCAAACAAAAGTCATATCAGCTTCTTTTTATGAAACGTCAAAAACGCTCCATTTGTAGTTGATTTGTTGGGATAACTATGTTGTGACGTCACAATCAAACAACGTCCTTATTATTGGTTTTAATGAATTTAAAAAATCTTAAAATAGCAAACATACATTAAAGCTTGATACTTTCAGAGTATTTTCGTAAGGTTTATATGTTGCTAATGAAAAAAACATTTATTTTCACTGTTGTCTGATACCCAATTGGGTGTGTCGTACAGATGTAACAATCCGATGCAATCATGCAATTTCTCAGTACATCTAGTTTGACAGTTGGATCAGCAGCGCAACATGCCTCCAGCCAGACGATAGCACTTACAAATCATGACATGGCTGTATTGAACCCATGATTGATTTTGATTATAGAACGTTGATTGCTAGAATGTATTCATTGTCTTTTAAGAGAATGCGTTTAGAATTCTTGCCTTCAAAATATAATACTCAAACTCTTCGAACTGTATGCAAGGGTACTTCTGGAATTTAAGCGCGTCCAGACGAGCGGCACTCGCAGGACTCCCAAAGAAGGTTAAAAGTAATCCATTAGCATGAATGGAATTATCTTGCCGGACCTAATTAACACGGCTGACTGCATGTACTCTAGCAACGCTTGCTCGTCTGGATGCGTGGTATAGGTGGCCACTAGCCGCATCTCCACGTCCAAGTTGTTCACCGCGTGATGCCGGATTCTGGGCATTCTGACCTATATGGAGCGCAGTTGGAGGCTGCACGGTCCGGAAAAACCATATCCCTATCTCGCTCTATCTTATAGCTTCGTAATGTATCGGTCATCCCGTCAGTCGCACTCTGTTTACGTAGGCAACCATTCTTTCATAATGCTAACATACTATTTAGTGGGAGTCTTTATATATTGGGTTGTCTCACCCTGATTTGCTATGTTCGTAAATTGTGCGTTCTCAGGGAAAAAGGACCTTTACATGTTTGGTTCTCACGCCATTATTAGGTCGTAAACGGACGCATTTGCATTAGGTATGATCATGCAAATTAGTCAATCATTGCTCATTAATTGCACACTACAAATGATGTATTTAATTACAACAACCGACAGAGACGCAGAATTTGGAATTCGTTATGTTGTACATATTCGTTGTGTTGTACATACAGAACATACTAGTGGTCAAAGAGAATATAATAAAAAGTAAAAGTAAAAAAGTCATTTATTTAAACAGAATGAGTTTTACATAGTTACCAGGGGTCCCCACACTAGGCTACGCCTGTATCGTGGAGAACCAGTTAATTTTTAAACATCAGAAATAAGTTACCACAGATATTTATTACATTTGGAGGAGTAAGAAAAAATATTTTACATTGAAAAGTTTATACTTAGAGACTAACTTAGATATTAAAGATAGCTTCACTAATGGTTATATTCTCTTTGGTACATACTGTCGTTTTTGTAATACAAAACCCGGTATATATTTGAGTTGAGACGCACTTGACGATTTTTCAACTTTGTAGTTTTGCTAGTTGGCGCTAGATGGCAGGGGTGAGTATTGCAATAGTAGCGTTGCGTAGTGAATGGACTAATATAAAGCAACTATTCACTTTCGGACAAGTCTGATTTCAAAAACCGGTGTTTATAAATAAACCGTAAATGTCAGCCTTTACGAAAATATAATGTCATGTCATGTCATTGTCCTGTCAATCTCATTATGCGGTGATAATGACGACTATTCTCGATCAAAAGTAAATAATGTTTTATTTTCACAAAGAACGTCATAAACTAAATTACTGCTGAGTGTAAAACTAACGCGAGGATATCATATCATCTACCTCATTTCTCAATTTACTGAATATTTATCGATAGAGGTTTGGTAGAGGTTATATTTTAGTTTCTAGAAGTTGTTGAAGATAATAACTACACAAAATGTTTTGTTGGGGCAATGCCACGCATCACGAATTATGCATAGAAACATCTCAAACAACAGACTTGGTAAGTGAAATCATGAATTTTCATATAGAAAGAATTCAAACTTGTTTTTTACATTTTACATGATGAAACCGTAGTAACTATTGAATTACAATACAATGTACGTTTCTAGATAGTATTATTATGTACCTACATATCTAGTTATTATTCAACATTTTAAATTTGAAATGCTAGATCTTTAAGTACATGTACAGGAGTTACAAGGTTCTTATTTGTTTATTATTTACACAAAATAACAAAAACCGGACTTTGACATTTTTTTAAAAATTCAAGTAATCATTTGTTTATAAACATTTAATTAAATTCTATAAAAAAGTTATAAGAAATTTCCCAAAAAAATATCAAGCTCTTTTTGCTATCCAATGAGTAAAGGAGTTATTCGTCCCCTAAGGTTGTGTATTTAAAGTATTTAAACCTTTATTGGATATGGTTCCAGGTATTAAAACCAACATTTTCAAAATGGTCAGAGAGCAATCATGTCCAGACAGCGACGGCAGGTGAATTCCATGCACTTTACCTCACGAATAGTGGCCGATTGTACTCCTGTGGGAACAATGATGTTGGACAGCTTGGCCGACACACTAACACACCAGAGGGAGGCCCTCCAGGTATGTTTTGAATGTATTTTACTAGTATTCATTACAACTATTAAAAGTATACAAAATTTCATTGTTCTACTTGGGATTTCTAATACAGAAGAAAGGAGACCAGCTGGCACTTGTTTGCTGAGTAGCAGCAACTGTCAAGTAATGAATCATTTATCTTCAAAATTATTTTACTTTTTGTTACTGGACCATACTGAGCATACATACTTATATATATTTTAGTTCATTTATTTTTTTATTATTATTATAATTTTGTTTCTTTAAATTTCTCAGTATTTACCTAAATACTGGTGTAATGGGAAGCACGGGCCGAAGCCAAGTGCATCTCATATACCTATTACGTTTTAATTAAGACAGAAGATTTTGATGATGATGATTTGAGAGAACATCTTGATGATGATGATCGGAGAGATGTTCTTGGTTATGGTTTGACTCGGGTGGAAGATGAGTAACTGATGGGTGTGCATGGATTTGTACGTTAGTGAGTGAGTCATTCTGTAGGAATTTTCTGACTATTCTACAAGTGTTTAGAATTACAGCTTTTTGCATTGCAGTGTAAGAAAACGGTGGTAATGATAGGGTTTTGATAGAGGTATGCAACTGTTGAGGGATGACACCTGTAGTGGACAACACGATGGGTACTATAGTGACGTTTCTCAGTTTCCATATTCTGGTTATTTCATCCTTTAAATCGGTATATTTGGTAAGTTTACCAGCTATTGTACTTTGTAAGTTGTGGGTGTTTGGAATTGCTACGTCAATTAAAAGAGCCGTCTTATTGATTTTGTCCACTACAGTGATATCCGGTCTATTGAAGTGTGTAGTTCGGTCTGTTAAGATGGCTCTATCAAAATACATTCTGTGGGTTTGGTTTTCTAGCACATTTTCAGGCGTATACTTGTAGTAAGGAATGGCTGGCTGAGGAATCAAGTTATATTTAATTGCTAGTTTCTGATGTACTATGTTGGCAACTTGGTCGTGTCTGTGCTTGTAGTCAGTTTGAACTATTGATTTGCATGCTCCGGTGATGTGTTAAATGGTTTCTCCTGGGCTATTGCACTTCCTGCATAAATCTAAAATTCTATTTTTTATTATGAATTTCTGATAGTTGCGGGTCTCGATAACCTGATCCTGAATAGCCATTATGAAGCCCTCGGTCTCTGGGAAGAGCTCGCCGTGATTTAGCCATGCGTTCGACGCCACTTTGTCGACATTGTGTTGGCTTAAATCATGGCGGTGTCTTCCGTGTAGAGACTTCGCACTCCACTGGGCTATTTTGGTTGTATGGTCGGTGAGCTCTTCGGTTTTTTGGGTGGTTCGGTCTTTTAAGTTCAAAGGTGTAAACTGGTGGTCATTCTGTTCTATTGCTGCGTGGATGAGAGAGGAATTTGATTTTTGATGAAAATATGTTCTTAAAGCTGTAATTTGTTTATTATGTAAGTTGGTCACATCTATGAGACCTCTGCCACCCTCCTTTCTTGGCAGAGTTAATCTTTGTATGCAGGATCTAGGATGGTGTTTACGGAACTTAGTCATAGTGGTGTTCATGGTGCGCTGGAATGATTTAAGATCGGATTTACTCCATCTGATGATGCCAAAAGAGTATGTCAGGACAGGTATTGCGTAAGTATTGACTGCTTTTATGGTATTTCTTGAATTCAGTTGGGTTTTAAGAATGGAATTAAGTCTGTGTTTGAACTGGATCTTTAATTTGTTTTTTGTGTCTTTATGATGGATCAGTTGCGACTGCGAGTAGCCTAGATACTTGTATCCTGCTTTTTCATCTAGTGGATCGATCGTTTCACCGGTCTCCAGAGTATAACTATGTTTGTAACTTCTCCCAGCTTTCATGGAATTGATTTTGCACTTCTCCATCTGAATATCTCGTGAGAATACTTCGGTTATATTAGCTAATTGATCAAGGTCGGTTTCGTCAGAGGCATATAATTTAATGTCATCCATGTAGAGTAGATGGTTCAGGTGTATTTCGTCTTTGTCTGTCTGTCCGTCGTTCGCGTGAGATTCGTATTTAAGTGGGTGTCCTTTTTCTGTATTATTGAGTATATTAGATAGGGGGTTCAGAGCAAGGCAAAACCAGAGAGGGCTGAGCGCATCTCCCTGGAAAATGCCTCGCTGTATTTTGATTTGGCTTGTTTCTATTGTACCTGTGGGTGAAGTGAGTCTGAGTCAGGTGGTCCAGTTTCGCATTATTGCATGTAGAAAAAGAATTATCTGTGGATGGATTTTATACATCTCGAGTACTTTAATTAACCATGAATGGGGGACAGAGTCATACGCCTTTTTATAGTCAATATACATAGTGTACATGTCAGATTACGATTTGTATACCTGATTTAGTATAACAGAATCTATAACTAATTGCTCTTTACAGCCTTGGCTCAGTTTTTTGCAGCCTTTTTGCTGTTCGGCAAGAATATTGTGACTGTGGGTGTGTTTATAGATGAGGTTGGAAATGCAACTGGTTATTACTTTATATAAGGTCTGTAGACATGTGATAGGTCTATATTTGGCTGGGTTTTTGGGGTCATCATGGTCTTTCGGGAGCATGTATGTTGTTCCGGCTGTAAGAAAGGTTGGTATTGTCTCTGGTTGCAAAATGAAGTTATTTATATGATTGTGTAAGTAAGGGTGAATTACCGTAAACTTTTTATACCAATAGCTGTGAATGTGGTCAGAACCGGGTGTTTTCCAGTTATGTAAATTTTGTATTACTTCGCGGAATGTTTCTACTGGGACAAAATCAAATTCCATTGCTGATAACTCAGAGTTGGTAGACATTTCAGTTTCAATCCATTCTGCTTGAGCGTTGTGCTCAACAGGATTTTGCCAGATGTCTGACCAGAATCGGTGTAAGGTTTCTGTGTCTGGGCCGTTGTTACTGTTAGAGGTATTTTGGCTACTTTCATGATTGTTAGTACAAGCGGTTTTAAGTTCACGATAAAACTGCTTTTCATTGTTGACAAACTGTGCATTTTGTTGTTTACGGAACGTGCAAGCCTTGTATCTGTGGAGGCGGCTTGAGGTAACTGCAAGTTTTTGTTTCAACGTATCCAGAAACTCTGCTGGATCTGTATTTAAACCTTCATGTGTAGAGTGGACCTGATACTGGTCTTGAATTCTTTCTACGTGTAAACTTAAATTCCGGCTTCTATTGCCATTCATATATTGGGTCAGTCTGCCTATTTTAATTCTTAAGTCCTTTATTTTCTTTTCCAATCTGTGTTCCCAGTTCGGTTTTCTATTTCTCTGGGATTGGCGAGGTGTATCTGTTTGTATCAAATTAAGTTTAGCTCCGTTAAATTTGGCGGCGGTCCACCCCGCACAGTAAACTATAGTGTGTAAAGTCTGGAAGTCGGTATCTTTATTAATATTGTCTGTGAGAATTTTATTGTTTATGTAGGCAACAGTACGAGACAATTTTTTAGATGGTTTCTGTTTGGGTATAAAAGGTCGGCTGGTAGGATCTGTATCTATAAAATGCCCAAGCGCTTCTGAGAATATTTGATCGATTTGGGGATTGCTATCTAACTCAGGTGAATCTTGTGTGGTGTGTATGCTTAGAGTATGTGTGTTCAAATTCATCCGATCGGCACTTGGATATTGAATGTCATTAAGTGTTCCAGGGTCGCTAATTTGGGTGTCTGAGATGAGATTGAACTCACTTGTACTATCTGTCTGTCGACCAGTCATAAGTTCTCCTTCTACCTCCTGTCTTATTTCTTTCAGCCTTTGATCAGTTATGTATTTGTTATGTATTATTGTTCTTCTCTGGTCGGCTATTCTTTGCTCACTCAAATGAGCGAGTGATGGAAATTTGGTGATGAACTGCTGGTGCAACGGTTTCCGGTATGTTGTTCTATTTGTTTCTAAGTGTGTTATTTGTAGATATAGTCTAATTATTGCCTCATTCTGTTCATTGGACCACCTCATTCGAGGTGTGTTTTTGCTAACAGTGTTTTGATGGGGTTGGGATGTATTGGGTGTTTGTTCACCATGCCCGTTATCTTGTGTGTTCTGTCTTATATTAGTCTGCAGCTTTTCTAAATCTTCTTTAACTTCTGTATAAATTTTATCTGTAGTAGTTTTCGGTATCATCTTCAGACGTACTATTGCACGTCTCTGGTCCCCAACTCTCTGTCGGCTTACTTTCATATTAGGATATTTTTCTATAAACTTTAAGTGTAATGCTTCCAAATAATTGGTCTTGTCTGTGTCTAATGATGTAAGATGAAGGTAAGTGCGTAGTATGAACTCGTTCATTTCAGATGTCCATCTGTTACGCTTAGAAGGCTCACCCTCGGTGGGTGCAGTATCTGTGTCCTCGAATAGGTCACCCTGCACAACATCCTCGGGGTTACTACTAGACTCGGTGGTCTTTGATCTAGTCATATAAGAAGGGCGAGTTGATGGGATGGAAGCAAATAGTGACTCAGTATCATCGCCCGAGTCGGCTGTAGCTTCGACATCGGTGGCCCGCCTGCTCAGCTCCCGATGACCGGCTGTAATATCTTGGTTGGCGCAAGCCCGCCTGCTCAACTCTGCGCCACCGGTAGTTCGCATACTGTGGCATCCAGTACCGGCTCCAGATGCGCCCCGGCGACCCCCGGGCAGCGACCGTAAATTGTATCTATTATTCTTACTTTGCTCCATGATAACTTTCAAGGGTTGGGACCGTTAGTTTAGGAAGTATTATAGCTAGATGTTGTGCTAAGAGTTGTAGTTCAGCCGTTTAAACGGGTGCGGTTGAGGTGTTATTAACCAGTTATAGTTCTTCTACCCGTAAGCCCCCCTACCACGACAAGGTGGTCCCATAGGGGGGTTATTATTATTATTATTAAGCCTTTATATTCCATATTACATTTGTAGTTGAAGTTATATTTTTAATAGTTTTATATCTGCTGAATATGGATCCCTCTTTGGGTGAAGGCCTCCTCCAAACTCTTCCACTCCTCTCTTTGTCTTCCTATCTCTGTCCAATGTTTGCCAGCTGTCTGGATGATATCATCAACCCATCGCTTGTAAGGTCTGCCAACATTTCGTTTACCGGATGGCCCTTGCCACGTGGTGGTTTCTTGAGTCCATCTTCCATCTGTCATTCGTGTGATGTGGCCGGCCCACTGCCACTTTTGTTTGAGGGCATAAGTGAGAGCGTCGGTTATTTTCGTTTTTTCCCTGATTTTTATATGCCTTATTTTATTTATTTTCCGCAGTCTCATCATGCTTCTCTCCATAGCTCTTTGTGTGCATTTTATTTTTTCTCTTACTTTGTTTGTGTAGACCCATGTTTGTGAGCCGTAAGTTAAGCATGGTAGAAGACAGGTGTCACACACTACTTTTTTTAATGAAAGGTTGTAGTCTCCCTTAACAATATCTTTCATGGACCAGTACTTTTTCCAAGTTATATTTATATTTCCTTAAATAAGTATAATTAAGCCTCCTCCGTTCTACTCCATAGTTTGTTTGTTTGTCAATGCATTTTAGGTTAAGAATGCTTCGCTCCATTGCTCTCTGGCATGTTTGGATTTTTATTTCTGTTTTTCTGTTGTATATCCATGTTTGGCTTGCGTATGATAGGCAGGACAGTAGGTAGGAATCTAAAACAATTGACTTAAGGCTGGTCGGCAAGTTAGATTTTAAGATTTCTTTGTAGCTACAAAATTTGTTCCAGGTTAAGTTTACACGTCTGTTTAATTCTTCAATATGTCTGGACTTTTTAAACAATATTTGTTTGCCTAAATATATATTCTTGTACACATTCTAATGGACTATCATCGACTTTTATCAACGCCTCCACTCTGTTTGTCATTATCCTTGTTTTAGTGGTGTTCATTTGTAGGCCTATACTGCGGCTTACGTTGTTAAGTTCGTTCAGCATTATCTGCAACTGTGTTGGTGATTCCGAAAATAGCGCAATGTCGTCAGCAAATCTGAGGTTGTTGAGGTACCTCCCATTTATAAATATATCCTTTTTTATTTCCTTTATTTATAAAATTTTATTTTATTTAATGTTCTTGACTATCACAATAGGGATTCTTGTAAATTGAGATGTCATTTATAATGTAATCTTTTATTGTGAATAAATGAATCTGAATCTTTTAGTCCAGTTTAGGTTTCATAAATAAAGTTTTTTATTTATATGTTTTAATTCACTATTTTAAAACATATTATTCTTCTTCTGTATAAGGACCGCTTAAAGCGGTGAAAGTCTCCTCCAACGCTTTCCAGGTTTCCCTGTCTTTAGCTTTTCTTCCCCAAAAGCATCCCGCTGTCTTTTTGATATCATCACTCCATCTCCTTTTCTTCCTGTGCTGTCAATCAGGTACCATTCCGTTGCGATCTTTGTCCACCTTTCGTCTTTAGTTCTTTGTGTAGGCCTTGCCCATTTCCATTTGAGTCGTAGCGCACTGAAAAAGAAGTTGAACGAAGAGTAAAACTAACATGGAGTAACTATTGGTCCCTGAAGGAAATTTTCAAAAGTAAAATGCCTACTAAATTGAAAACTAAAGCCATGAACATCTGTCTACTCCCATGTCTCACTTATGCATGCCAAACCTGGCTCTAACCAAAAAAACGCTGAACAAACTGAAAGTATGTCAGAGAGGAATGGAGAGAAGCTATCTGGGACTGAAACTTAGAGACAGAGTAAAAAACAAGTCAATTAGAAAAGTAACCAAAGCCACAGATGTAGTCAAACATACAGTATAGTATTTATAAATACAACCTTCTTATTTTTTTAGCTCTTGTAGAAACATTCAAAGGTTGCACAATATCTGCTATATCATGTGGCATGCAGCACTCCATGGCTCTGGACGAGTGGGGTCAGCCTTTCAGCTGGGGCTCCGACATACTGGGCCAGCTCGGCAGCAACCTCGGCTCACATGCTCAGGACAAACCCAAAATAGTGAAAGCTCTAGCAACGAAAAATATTATACAGATTGCCTGCGGATCATATCATTCTTTAGCTTTGACAAATAGTAAGTATCAGAAATTTAAAGTCCATGTTGTTCAAAATTTAAGAGTCCCAGGAAGCTCGAGACATGTCGGCTCCCCATACAAACACAGTGTGGCTCTCATTTTAAAACGGGGTGCTGGAATAACATTAAACTTTGTAGACACAATGGGATCCGCCATATTAAGGAGTGAACCACACAGAGACGGCTTAAGGCATAAGGCGCAGCGCGCTTCATTCATTCATTCATTCATTTATTTCTTGATAAAATATTGTATTTTACATGTCAACTTAAAATATAATGATTTACATTTCGTCGCTACTTTGAAAAAATCTCGTATCTGATTTTTTCAATTTTTTAGTTTATTTACGCATTTAACTTATAAAAATACATCTCGTATGCTGCACAAACTCCAACTTCGATAAATAGACAATATAATAAGTAATCGTTAGTTCAAAAATATCGTATCTAAACAAAATATCGTCACTACTTTGAAAAAAACTCGTATCTGATTTATTTTTAATTTTTTCGTTTACTAACTCATTAAACTAATATAATTACATCTCGTCATCGTGTACACACGTGCACAAACTTAAATAAATCGACGGTACCTATAATAATTGTATTATGTATATTTCGATTAATTTCTCGTACGTCAGGTTTTAGTACCTAATGCTTTTATTTAATACAATGTTACCCATTATTGTTGAACTTTATTGAATCATTGAATTAGTTATACAGATATGTGTTATCTTTGGCAAGGGCCGGGCTTTATTTAAACTAATGAATTGGTTGACAGTAGGTACTATCAGTAAACTACGGTTACTCGTGCTCATCACCGCCCTGCGCCGCCCATCTGCTGGCCCCGCAACCACATAGGTATCGCATGTCGCTCTTTCTTTCATCGTGAAAGGTTTAGGTAAAACCGACCTCAAAATCCCTGAACCCAGACAATACAAGTAAAAAATACAACTTCATGGCTCTTGCCAATTTCTAGGCACTGAATTAAAATTTTGCTAAAAGTGACAACCCTGAGACAGGCAAGGTACGGTAGGCAATTATATCGCGGATTGGGCCGGAGATAGCCTACTGCCCTCTTTCCTTTTACTATGACAGAAGCATATTTGACTAAAAAGTACAAAGTAAAATATTATGTACACAGGTATTTTTTCAAAAACCATGCGACACTTAAGTAGTTACTATTATACATCTATTAGACCTGGAAAGACCTCACAGTCCGATTGAGTTTAAATTTCGCTTTGATGACATCTGGAATCGGGACTATTCTACCTCAAAGATTCAATGATAGTTCAGAACATCAAGCGATTGCTCAGCAAAAGCAGTCCTTATTAAAAAACGAAAATTTGATGATTTGCAATCTCTGAAGCCCATTTTGCCAAAAGACGTCCATTCATTTTACGATACTTTATTGCATGTATATTTGAGAAAAAATAATTCGAGCCGATCTTTTTTTTATTACGGAGACACGTTATTAATTATTACGTACGATTCGTCTATTGTTACCTACTCTACGAGAGTCTACTTAGTTAATTTAATAAACATAAAACATACATTTCGTTTCATTTTGTACCATAAAATGTAAACCAAAATTATCGTAACTCAACAACTTTCAGTCAATACTAGAACAAAAATATCTTACGAATAACTGTAAATTTTATAAAAAGTGTTTGCGTGAGTTATTCGAATATTTGTAAAATTAATGACTGACTATCAAAGTATCCCATGAAACTAACAGGAACTTATTTGATCAATCACAATAATTTACAGGATGTTTATTGTTCCTCCTAGAAACTTGATGATTTTCAGATACGAGATTTTTTCAAAGTAGCGACGATTTCATTTTTAAATAATGTTAATGTCAATAAAATTTAATCGTGTAATATTAGTCGCCATCACATACATCGGAGCAAACAAGCACACCTCTATTTTCAAGGCATTAGGGTGCATGTGCCGATATTTTTGAACACCTAGAGTGTACCTACCTATGTATGTGATGGCGACTGTACAAACGTTTTGAAGCGACATCGTGCCTGCGCCGCGTCTTCGCCTTATGCCGTCTCTGTGTGGTACACGCCTAGGTCAGAAACTAGTTTCTGGTGCTAGAAAATATTATAGAAAAAATATAGAGATACAAGTTTAGTATGAAAACTGAAAACTTCTGTATGGAGAGTCAAGCTTCCTGGGGACTTATTAAGTTCTCATTATATAGTATTATATACACTTTTTTAAACACCAGTGGCAAAAACCATTCCTTGGGGTGGTAGGGTCCACTTGTCCAAGACCTTCGTCCAATGTTAACTTTGACTCAGAACAGTCGCCATCACATACATAGGTACACTATAGGTGTTCAAAAATATCGTCACATGCACCTAATGCCTTGACAATAGAGGTGTGTTCAGTTGTTTGTGACGTGCTTGTTTGCTCCGATGTATGTGATTGCGACTGTACCATGCTGTGTGGGAAGTGTCTAAATTTGTTATTGCGTTGTTGTCACGAATAAATTTTTTCTCTCTTTCTTTCCTTCAATGTGCATTGCATCTCACATTTTTGACGTGATAACGTCTTATAAATCGATGAACACCGGCAGCACGCACAAAAAAGTAAGACTCATTGTCCCGTTCCGCCTGAGCCGAGCGTTCGGCTCTATGACGTTATCACGTAAAATTATCTTTCGTAAACCTATTTTCTAGACAACCAATTTTCTTAAGCAAAATGCGAGTCGCTAATATACTTTGAACAAGTGGAATAAAATAAATAGATACTTAAGTAAATTAAATAGATACTGTGTTGAAATAAATATCTACAGCAAATTCGTGTTGAACCATAGTTCAAAAACAAAAAATCACAAAAAAAAATATTCATGAATAAAACACAATTTTTAATTTATAGATGGTGACATATACGCGTGGGGTGCTAACACACATGGTCAGTGTGGTCTAGGAACAATGACAAATAAAGAACTAACGCCTCAACACGTCACGTCGCTGCAAGGTATACCCATCGCTATGGTTGCGTGCGGCAGCAATCATACCTTCGCTTTGTCTAAGTAAGTATAAACATATCATGAGAGTTTAAAACCGGCCAAGTGCTAGTCGGACTCGTGCACGAAGGGTTCCGTACCATTATCTATAAAAACGGGGAGAAAATCACGTTTGTTGTATGGGAGCCCCCTGCAGCCTAGTTGGTAGTGAGCCTGCCTACGAAGCCGGAGGTCCCGGGTTCGAATCCCGGTAAGGACATTTATTTGTGTGACAAAATAAATATTTAAAACAAAAATACATAAATATTTGGGGACAATCTTACACAAATCAACCTAGTCCCAAACTAAGAAAAGCTTGTACTATGGGTACTAGACGATGATATACATAGATAAGATACTTAGTATATAGAGAAATAAATACATAGAAAACATCCATGACTCAGGAACAAATTCCTGAGTCATGGATGTTTTCTATGTCATCATCATCATATCAGCCGAAAGACGTCCACTGCTGGACATAGGCCTCCCCCAAAGAATGCCACAATGTATATTGTTTTCTATGTATTTAAGTATATATTGATTTGTCTATATAAAAGTATGTTTATCGTCGTCTAGTACCCATAGTACAAGCTTTGCTTAGTTTGGGACTAGGTCGATTTGTGTAAGATTGTAAAGGAAAAAACAAAATATTTATTTATTCTGTTTTTTAGTATTTGTTGTTATAGAGGCAACAGAAATACATCATCTGTGAAAATTTCAATTGTCTAACTATCACTGTTAATGAGATACAGCCTGGTGACAGACGGACAGACAGACAGACAGACAGACAGACAGACGGACATTGGAGTCTTAGTAATAGGGTCCCGTTTTACTCTTTGAGTACGGAACCCTAAAAATGAGTGTAAGTCATCATCATCATCATCATATCAGCCGAAAGACGTCCACAGATGGACATAGGGCTCCCTTAAAGTGCCTTAATGAACGATACTGCGCCACCCGCATCAAGCGGACCCCCGCGACCTTTACCAGGTCATTAGTCCTCCACCTTGTGTTTAATAAGTTTCTGTCAAAAATGTAATTTTTGGTACAAGCTTTTATTGCCGACTGTACTTTTCTGTATACCATCATCAACTACTCATATTGGGCTCGTTAGAATCGTCTCACGATTCTAACGAACCCAAACTCAACGGGGTTACGTCGGTTAAGTACTGAACTCCCATGGCCACCTTCTGTCTCCATCATCAGATCAGCGAAGGTATCATAATATTGAATTGTTATCCAAACTATACTAGTACCCAAAGTTTCAGCTCAATCGAATAACGGCAAGTGACTGAAAAATAGATTACAAATTTTGTAGGACAACTTGCATACTACTCCAAGAGAGTTGGCTAAGCAAATAGCCAAAATGAACCCTAATAAGGCTCCTGGATTTGACCTAATCACCCCTCGGGTACTGAAAGAGCTCCCCAAGAAGTGTGTTGTCTTCTTAACCATGCTGGTCAATGCATCACTGAGAACGTCACATGTACCTGCACTCTGGAAAACCTCCCAAATAATAATGATTCCAAAGCCTGGCAAGTCACCCAATGAAGTTTCATCATACCGTCCCATAAGTTTGACGCCTGTTCTATCAAAGTTGTGGGAAAGGATCATCCTTGAACGATTGTCACCTTGCCTAGACAATGACCATATTATTCCCGACCACCAATTCGGATTCAGAAAACAACACTCGACCATAGAGCAAGTACATAGAGTGTACAGCACTATAAGACAATCTCTTGAAAAAAAGTGCTACTGCTAGGCTGCCTTTCTTGACGTTCAACAAGCATTCGACAGAGTTTGGCACAAAGGACTCCTGTGCAAAATCAAAAAACTTCTTCCCCACTCCTTCTACCTAATAATGGATTCTTACCTGAGCGACAGAAGATTCCAAGTGAAAGTACGAGATGCAAGATCTTCGCTCTACAGCTGTCAAGCGGGAGTACCTCAAGGCTCTGTGCTGGGTCCAGTCCTCTACAACATATATACGTGTGACCTACCCCAGTCTTCGAATGTTTCCGTAGCCACCTTTGCTGATGATGCAGCTTTCCTTGCCTGTCACCCAGACCCAAAAGAGGCTAGCAGAGTACTGCAAGCACAGCTTGATGACACCAGCGCATGGCTAACCAAGTGGCGCATAAAAGCAAGTGCCCCTAAGTCCCATCATATCACATTTACACTTAGACGCGAAACGTGTCCCCCAGTCAAGCTGGGCACCGATATACTTCCCCAATCAACTTGTGTGAAATATCTGGGATTCCACCTGGACCAAAGAATGACATGGAAGAATCACATAAAGAAAAAGAGAGACGAAATGAATCATCGGTTCAGAAATCTCCTCTGGATTCTCGGCAGACAGTCGGCCTTATCTCTACCCAATAAGCTGAATGTTTACTGCGCAATAGTGAAACCAATATGGACATATGGCATCCAACTGTGGTCATCGGCCAGCAAATCCAATATACTGTCTCTCCAGAGAGCTCAAAACAACATCTTAAGGGTCTTGTCATCAGCGCCCTGGTACACTCGCAACTCAGAAATCCATGAGTATCTCGAAATCCCAACCATACTCGAAGAGGCAAAACGCTACACAGCTAACTACAAGGACCGACTAGCAACTCATCCAAACCCTCTATCACAGTCGCTTCTAAAGCCAAACCCAATAAAGAGACTCAAGAGAGCCAATGTGCTGCCTGACTAAGGGAAGCTGGGGTAATGGCCCTACCTTGCCAATCGCCAACCTCTCTCCACTCATCTGCTCATAGTTGTTTTGACTGATCGCAGATTAAACAAATTATAAATAAAAAAAAAAAAAAAAAAAAAAAACTTGCATACTTATATATTTACATACATACGAACAGGTCATGTTAATATGCTTGTAATAATACTAATAATGAGTGTAGTTGAAATATCAAAATTAAGTTATCTTATCACTACTATGTATTAGTTAAAAAAGGAATGATAACAATTATTAATAGACATGTACAACTTTAGCTTTTGTGGCTTGTTCGCGAGGCAATGTCCTGTATGTGGTTTGTCAACTGGTATTATTAAACATAGAAATAATTATTAATTTGTTAATGTAAAACTTGACTCGGAATGAAACTTTGTGGTATACTCATGTATAACTTAGTTTTTAAGGTTCTCACTATCTTATAAAAGAAAATAACCCCCCTATTCATTGAACTTAACGAATGTCTGTTAAGTAAAATTTGTTTTGACCATTTCTCACAAAAAACAAGTGTTAAAGTGACGGAAGACAAACGAATTTAAACGGCATTTTAACTAACATAGGTTTGATGAACTTTAATGAATAATGGCATAATTTACATTATTTACTGATCCTAACAGTTCATGGTTTCCTAGGTTAATTTATGTAGCTTGGAAAGTGGTTTGCCAATAGGGAACATTACTGCAATGTTCTGCCGCCAGAGGCAGCACTACCACTAACAGTAAACCAGTATAGGAATATAGGGATTCACACACACATGCACAATTGATTGTCAAATGAGTGACAAGGATGCTTGCATAGACAATACCGCAAGTGGGAACGAGATACAATGTCAACGCTGCTAGTGTCGCCACCTACGAAGAGTTTTGTGTAATGTTCCCTTAAGTAACATTGGTGGGGGATGGAACAGTTGGTATAATATTATTTATATTCATGGCAATAACTTTTTCAGATCAGGAGCTGTATATGGATGGGGTAAAAACTCGCACGGCCAGCTCGGGTTACAAGACAGAGACAACAGATGTTACCCATCACATTTAAAATTATTACGTAATTCAAAAGTACGTATTCCACGGAGTTTTATTTGGTGTCTACAACCATATTGTCATAAAAAAATTGTTTGTCTATAAAGTCGGTTTACGGACGATAATTTTACTTGATAACGTCATAAAGCCGAACGCTCGGCTCAGGCGGACTATACTAGGTCTTCAGCATATTAACAAGACACCTCTTGTGATTAATCTAAAGTTAGTTAGGTAGTTTAGGACACTTATCATTAACACGTTGTATAACTAAAACCCGCTCAATACAATTCTGAAGGGATCAAGCTAACATATGAAGTCGTACAACGGACTGATAGAAAATCGCGTATGATGCGGTAAATCGTATCAAAAGTGATCGTATTTAGTGGTTAGTACTGTAATAGGCTTGTGTCCTAAAAATTTTTTACGACGCCATTTGAACCAGTTTTTGGAGAGGAACAAATGTATGTATAAGAGCAACTACAATTAAGGATCATAAATACTCAAAAAAAATAGTCAAAAACGGACGTCGCTGGCGACAGCCGAAACGATTCATACTAATTGACATAGAAGTATGACGCCATAGTTTGCTATTTATACTAATCGTTGTATGGAAAATCAAGTAAATTGCTGTTTCGGTCTTCAAATACTGCGTTTAGGACCATATTTGTTGTACAATTTTGTTTCTATATAAGCGTAAGCATTCTAGTGGTAGCTTTAAATTTACTCACCACGATAATATTTTTTTTTTTATTAACTTTCAAATAGTTAGCTTATTATAATTTTTATAATATTTTGTAATTTATACTTTATTACAATAATTTGATTTGTTTACTATCCATTTAGCAACACTACGTTATCAATTTTTCATATCAGCCGAAAAACGTCCACTGCTGGACATAGGCCTCCCCCAATGAGTGCCAAAGTGACCGGTCCTGCGCCGCCCGCATCCATAGGACTCCCGCGACCTTTACCAGGAACTACCCTATTGTTCACATTATATTTTATGTTGCGTTTTAGGTATGTCACATAGCGTGCGGGGAAGACTTCACGGCGTTCCTAACATTAGAAGGGGGAGTGTTCACGTGCGGCACTGGAGAATATGGGCAGACGGGACATGGGGCCACTAAAAATGAACTGGTCCCTAGAAAGGTAAATCGGTAAATCCATTTTTTTTAAAGCGATTAGACTTCAAATCATGTGCTTTCTAGTATCAATTTTTTTTCGAATTTATATATTTTTTATCGGCAAGATAATCGGCATAGGATATTTTTTTACGAGGAGGCTTTCCTTCCCCGTTGCTGTTTGAATTGATGTTAGCTAAAATGCCGTTAGAATTCGTTTGTTTTCCGTCACTTTAACCTTTGTTTTTGTGAGAAAAATGGTCAAAACAAATTTTACTTAACAGACGTTTGTTAAGGTGGTTCGATTGCCATACAAAGCGTTATTTGACATTCGCAGGCTAACGGCGTGATATTTAAAGACACTTATGTAACAAATTTTCATCAATTGGCTTCCCAAATTCCCCCTTTCCTAGAATAAACTTGTATAAACTAGATTAATTTGAGAAAAATAGTTTTCCCAAAATATCACGTCCCAAACCAATTTCCCAAATTAAACTAGTTTATACAAGTTTAATCTAGGAAAGGAGGAATTTGGCGCAAATGGGAAGCCAATTTATGAAAGTTTGTTACAAAAGTTTCTTTAAATATGACGCCGTTAGCCTGCGAATGTCAAATAACGTTTTGTATGGCAATCGAACCACCTTAAGTTTAATGAATGGGTTATTGGTCAAAATATTATTTTATTTTATACTAGCGACCCGCCCCTGCTTCGCACGGGTTTATGTGTATAATACATGCATGTATGGTTTGTATTATACATACCTTCCTCTTGAATCACTCTTATCTATTAAAAAAACCGCATCAAAATCCGTTGCGTAGTTTTAAAGATCTACGCATACATAGGGACAGACAGACAGACAGGAAGCGACTTATACTATGTATTGAAGACAGTGAGAACTTTAAAAACTAAGTTATACATGAGTATACCACAAAGTGCGCGAACGCGACATAACCTCCGCGCTATCCCAGTGGTGTGGACGTATCCATAAGGCTGCAGTCTAGACGCCAGCGGACAGTGGGGCGACGAGTGGCAGTTCATACATTTGATCGAGTTCAATCTGTGAACGCACGCTCGTCGCTCAGCTGCCGGCTAACGTCCAGACCGTGGTCTATATAGTCCAGGCAATGACATTTTGAAATAATGTATATATAATAGCTGATTTATTCTATGTAATGGATATATTATCAATGAAATAGTTCATCATCATCATACCAGCCGAAAGACGTACACTGCTGGCTGCTTTACCGAACTGTAATGAATTGGACCAATAGAATCGCTTTGATTATTGAGTTTACTCGTTGATATCGTACGCTCGTTCATGTCTTTTAAGATATCAACTTCGTTTCAACAGTATCGAGTTTGTTTAATTAGTTCAGTTGACTCGTAGAACATTAATTTTAATGAACTCGTACAAAAAGTATTGTTCACAATAGTGTTATAATCAAGTTTTTTAATCTTGTACCTCGGTTATAACACGGTACTCGACTAAAAAGCTCTCTATTATAACACGATTGTGAAAAATATTATTTCGAAACCGTATTTTGCCTGGAGTACTAACGGATTTTCCTCTCATTAAAACATTCGCCGCCACAGAAAAAAAAGTGTTTTTGGACTTCCAATGAAGTCCGTGGCAGGTGGCAACGGTGACAAACTTGAGTTCAAGTCCGTGGCGGAGAATGGGTTAAACAAAATAACTGACTCTGACAGACGGACAGCTGAGTGTGATCGCATAAGTGTTCCGTTGGACCAATTACACACTAAAAAGGTTGTTGTCCCAAAGTAAGCAGGTCTCAACATGTTTCCACCAGGTCATGGAACTGATGGGCAGTACAGTGACTCAAGTGGCGTGTGGGCGGCGACACCTGCTCTGCCGAGTGGGCGAGCGGATACTAGCGTGCGGGTACGGCGCGCGGGGACAACTCGGATGTCCCAACATGTCCCTCTCGCTGCTACCGACGCCGGTCGTCTTTACATCTAATGACTCACCGGTAACTTGATGGAGTGTATTTTTATTTTGCAAAAAAGTTACATGCTTGATGATATTGATATACTATAATCCGTGGCGGAGCGTCCATACAAGCCGATTACCACCGGCTTGCCTACAATTTCTTTATATACAGGGCGTCCCACGCCTATGCCACATGGAGGGAGTACCTTGAATACTGTAGATGGAACATTTTACTGAATGAAGACATTATTTTAATTTAATAATGTTAAAATTCATGGTCTTCCATTTATTTCTGACACTATGCTATTTAGCAATAAATCATCCTTATGATGAAGCCTTTCGATCGGTATGATAAAGCTTGAATTGAATTGTTATACAATATAGAATTTCGTGTGCCTCGTAGAACAGAACGTAGTTGCCGCAGTAAAGCATTGTTCAGCATTGCATATATCAGAACGAATCACGCACAAAATTCATATATTAATCGCGCATGCCAGCTTTACAATAAAAAGTGTATGAATGCAGATTTATTTGGCATTTCGCTAGTAACATTTAAAAAACAAATTTATTCCTTGTTAAAATAATGTTAAAATAGTGTGTAATATAAAACATTAGATTATGGTAAAAGTTCAAAAAATAAATAAATAATGTATTTTGAAAAAAAAAAAATTGTCAAAAAATGTTTTTTACATGTATATTTTTTACTTATTTACTATACTTAAGGGTAATACTGTAGTAATATTGTTACTGAATAGCTTCTAGCAAATTAATGTGTATATAATTTAAGACCGTTTGTTTCTAAATAAAAAAAAAAAAAGCTATGAGGTAAAAAAAACTCGTGTAGTAGGTTCGAGTCCCGGTTCAAACATGTAATTTTTTTTAAATCTGTGAACGCAGTTTAAATTGTCTTTTAAATTAAAACAATGTCTTCTTTTAGTAAACTCTTCCATCTACAATATTCAAGGTACTTTCCCTCCATGTGGCATAGGCGTGGAACGCCCTGTATATAGTTATATACTCTTTCATAACTTTATTTTTGCTCCGGGTTGCCCGTCGAACATTTTCACGCGCCGCCACTGTGATTAGTACGGAACACCTTCTTTTCGCAACTAACGTTTGGCAAACTGATTCATTTCGCAACTTTTCATTTCCTTTTCAAAAATCCTGAAATATTTAACAGTTTCAGAAATATTAAGAAGTTGGGAAATGAAAAGATGCGAAATGAATCAGGTTGCCAAACGTAAGTTGGGAAACATTAGTGACCCGATTAGTACATTGTTGTAGGCTAGAAAGTTCGGAATAGATGGACGAGTGAGTTCGAAATCCCAAGGTGATGACCTCGAATTATTCCACTTAAGTCAGCTGCTACATAGGTCACAATGAAGACTAGTCCACACTATTGCACTTTTGGCCGAAACATTACTGTGCTTTTCACGCCTACTGCGAGGAATTTGCAAATACTTATAAATTTTATATCTAATAGTAGTTTATGTGACTGTACATAATGAAGGGCATTAAACACGAGTGTGGGTTTATGAAACGAGCCGAAGGCGAGTTTCATAATAACACCACAAGAGTGTCTTAATGCCTAATTATGTACAGTTACATACACTACTTTATCTATCCACATAACATAAGCCTCCACGATGCATTCAGGAGCCGCATATTATGACCGGCATCGCGGCGTTGTTTTCTGGCAGCTGTCATAGTTTTTTTCTTAATTCAGAGACAAACTAGAGTCGGATCCAACTGTCATATGGTTCGATATCTTACTTACGTGCGACATTTGTCAAATTTGTATGCAAATTGACAATTCATTTCGAACTAAACGTCATCTCGACTGATATTAGAATAGAGGTCAAATCAAATTTATTTGATTTCAGAGATGTTCGAAATTTGAATGAAATAATATTATCGAAATCGATGTTATTATTTAGCAATAATAACATTTTCACAGATAAGGAATTTGTTCTAACAAAACAGTCTATTTTTATGGTGGTCATAATGTGCGGTTCTTGAACGTATCATGGAGGGTTTATGATATTTGGATAATTAAATTAAATAATAACTATATGTATATACACGTTTGATGGCGAGACGCGCTTACATTTAATCTAGAACCAGCAGAATCACTAGGTGATGAAACTGAGCCGAACTGAGCGAAATCGGTAGTCAAAAATTGGTTACCTACTTCCAATTCAGTTGCAACTGTAATATTAATTGATATATTTATTTACACTACCTCTATAAGAAGTAAGTAGTCAACATTAAAATAATGTTTAAATGCTTCTTGACGCAGAACAGCGACCCGGTCCCAAGCAAGGTAATGTTGTGTCTATACTGTAAAAGTAGATAGATGATCTTCATTTAGAAATAACCCTATAACTGCCATGCATAACATAAGAGCGGTGGAAGGGTTAGTAGTCGTATTTATTTTCATTTCATTCATTTATTAGAGTTAGTCGAATTTCTGTGGTGATCTTCTGACATTTAGTATTATTAAATCATTAGATAAATGTTTAGTTGCCATTTTAAATATAATGTATATTGAACTCGGTTCTAAATATTAGCTAATACTCGGTTCTCACGACACAGGCTCGACCTAGTGTGAGGACCACGGATACTCTAACACCAATCATAACTTGTCACAATAATTTGTAAAACTCATTCTTGTAATTTCACCTTTGGTAAATAAAGTAATTTGTTTGTTTGTTTAATAGTAAAATTCTAACATTTGTTTAGCAGAAGAAGAAACAGAAGTTACAAGAGAGTGCAATAGTTATCAGCGCGGGGACCTCCATACAAACTGTTGAGTTCTCTTTTCAAACTCCGAAATACCGCTACCGTCGTCACAAAGTTATCTGACCCGTTATATTGAGGGCAATATCACACCGGGACACTAAGGCGGCGTAACCAGTAGCAGTCACCAACAAATTGTATGCAGCTGGTTGCGCCGCCATGGTGTCCCGGTGAGATATTGCCCTAACATTAAAACAATTGTTGGTAACGCACTCATTGAAACCGCTCTCAATAATTGAGAGAATAGTACTCATGTTAATACTAAGAAACTACATCGTATGTTAATTAAATTGAGAAACAATAAGACATACAACGTTTACATTATAATTCAATAGGCATTTGAAATGGAAACATAAATGATGTACCATATTTACATGATGGATAAATTATTGTCTCTTTAAGCAGAATAACTAACGCTCAGCTTGTGGAATGAGCTCCCTGCCGAGGTTTTCCCAAGGGACTACAGTATGTGGTTCTTCAAAAAAGGAGTGTATAAATTCTTAAAGGGTCGGCAATGCGCATGTATCACCCCTGGAGTTGCAAGCGTCCATAGGCTACGGTAACCACTTACAATCAGGTGGGCCGTAAGCTTGTTTGCCACCGACGTGGTATAAAAAAAAACTGTTAAAAAGAAAAAGTTTGTTTGTACACACTCAATATCTAACTACATGTAACCGAATTAACAATTACCATTGCTCAGATGATTTTGTGACGCTTATATGTGTACTCTATTATGATTTCATTATAAAGATCACTTTCATACAGACCACTGACATCCTTTTAGCTGTAGTAGTGTTCACACATGCGACGGACGTTGCAGCACGAGACTAGAAATGCCTAATCGTGTGGTAGGGTTTCAATAAATTGTTCCTTTCCGTCTGTCGGAGAAGACGTGCTCAGGAATGCTTAGTATTTGTTATTTAAACGAATATTATTTACATAAGTATAGTAAGCTCAAATGACGGAGTCAACCAGTTTTTATCCTAGGATCTAACCACTTTTCGTTGGCAACCGCGCCGTCCCTCTGCCTGTGTGACACGGCTTTAGTCAAGTAGCTCTTCAGTCATGCACCCCACATTATTCTAACATTCATTTCCATTGTGACTGCACCTACAGCATCTATAGAAGCATCATATGGATCTTTATCAGTGTAATTGTCTATTTCAGTTTTCGCCAGCCATGTTTCGCGGTCCGATGAAAGTGTATGCCGGCGGTGACCATAGTTTCTTGGTGGTGAACGGTGACAAGTCGATGGGTACGGACTTTAGGGTCCCCGAACATAATAAGCAGGTGTTAACGGTGAACCTACCCAAGCTGGCCGCTTGTGAGACGTTTAAAGATGATGACGTGGTTAATCAAGTAAGTATACTATTTATTTACCAATAACGTAACATCAGCGTTTTATCTGTGCCAGTGTTATTATAATGTATGAAAATCATAATAACATATATATCGATGTTATTATGGAAATCTAGTTGGTCATGATTTGAAATCTAGACGGCCATGGCGGTGCAATGGCGGTTATTCTAATGGTTCCCGAACACATCATTAAGGATTTATAATATGTGGGTTGATAAAGTAGTGTATGTAACTGTACATAATTAGGCAGTAAAACACTCGTCTGATCCTATTATGAAACTCGCTGACGCTCGTTTCATAAACCCACACTCGAGTTTAATGACCTTCATTATGAACAGGCACATAAACTACTATAATATCTGCCCAGGCGGCTCCGTCCGCGTATTACGGAGAACCCAGGTGAAATAGCGGGATAAAATATAGCATAATTATGTTCATCCTGAAAGGCCATTCTATTGAAAGAACAATGAGCAGAACAACAAAGAACCATTATGAAATTATTTTTCACACCTATCATTCGTATACACGTAAGTTTAGCTCCACGACGAGAGGGAGCAAAATGCTACTTTTATGTTCAAGGTACTTTTTTAATTTATTCATGGGCATGTAGCATTTGCGCAATGTGCCAATTGAACACAGATCTTAATAAAATTATCGAATGTAATATCATCATAATCGATTAAAAATCTATTTTTTTATTTATTATTTTTGTTTTAATTTTTTTTCTCATTGTCGGTGTGAAAAGTTGTATGCGTCACTCAGGAGCAAAATTATCTTCGTCTCGGGCGTTAACACTTTAATCCCTCACTACGCTCAGGATCCTACGTTAGAATCCCTCACTACGCTCAGGATTCTATTGTAGAATCCCTCGCTACGTTCAAGATTCCACAACCCTCGCCGTAAATATACTATTTTGCTCCCTTGTGACACGAATAACTATTTACAATAGTAAAAGTAGCAAAGTAGCCTATATGGCGTAGCTATGCAATGAAAGAAACTTCTTAGTGGTTTGTTTATTTATTTATTATCATAAATATACATATCGCTTACAGACTAGTCCAACACGTGATAAGTACAACAATAAGAGATTAAGATTAACACAAAAAATAAAACATTGTTGATTAATGGAAGATCTGTTCAATATTTTAGAGTACAAAATACTTGTATGCATGAATTAGTCATAAGTGTCATAACTTATGAGAGAATAGTTTATTGTGAGTCTTATGTATTTTCATGCAAATTCAATATACTAATTGTCGGTTATCCTCATGTGTCATCCTATAAATTTAATTTTTCGTTCTAGGAATTAATGGCATATCTGGAAACAGTGTTCGGCTCGCCCGCCTGTATCAATGGTTCGTTCCTGCTAGCCGATAATAATCACTATGGCTGTAATAAGAAGGTCCACGGGGTAGACCTTAAGAAAGCGGAAGAAGCATTCACACTAATAAGCAGGATTGAAAACACTTCTATAAAAGAGCTGGTAAGATATTGATATTTTTTTTATTCTCACACTAGTTAATATTCTTGAGTCTTCTTTCAACTTTGGTGCCGAGTATTATACAAATTATCCATAATTTTAATTTTTTCGACTGTACATCGTGTTAAAAATATACTAATCTTTTGGTAAATTTCAAATTAAAGAGGAAAATAAAAAAAAAGCGTATTGGAACCAGCTACCTTCTGAAGCTCGCCGCCGGTCACTCTGAGCTACTTATAGGAACCGTGCTCGGTTCAAGTATTTTTTTAATTAGTATCCTTCTTAACCTCAGAGCATAGAATACTAGAGAGAGGACAAGCCGCCGGCGGCCGGGTCGCACTCTGTCATACTGTGCACGCGTGCTGATCGCAGAAAATATTACGTTTCTTCCCAAAATGTCTGATTTGATGCGCGTGTATTGCCCAATAATAGCGTAGGTATACAAGTGTGTGTGTTTTAGATGTGTGCGTGCTTTGTCTTGTCAATTACTTGGGCTTTGTGTGTCAATAGAAATCGGCCGGCATGTCCGATCTCCTTATATTCATACATCTGTGTTCTTAACCCTTCCGTTAACGAGGCGCAAATATTCCATATACTTGGGACGCTTTATCGCGTCAACGGCCACCAATGTGTTGATTACGCCTTAAGGAGGCGTAATTAAGAGGTGGAAATTATAGGGTAAATCGCCAGTAACTGGCCACCGTTCAATAACTGGCCACGTTATACTAAATTGAATTCTATTATAGGTGAATAGAGTTCATTTTTAGTATGAGGGGAAGTACGGCCAGTAATGAAAACCTTATACTAAAATAATTTACTTTAAAAACAAAGTTTAAACCGACTTCAATACAGTACACCAAGCCACATAGGTACATGAACATTTCCATATTTCCTTTCCAAATTACCACATGCACTGCTTTCCGAGAGCAAATGCGTTGATTATTACAGAAAAAACCCAAGTTGCTATCTGTGGGCTGATAATATTTGAGGAGTTCCGTCGATTCCTAAAGGACCTCAGAATTACCACCTCATGAGTTGCTACTTCAACAGAATCATGTCAAAATCTTTACATCTTTGAGGAGTTCCATAAGTCATCTGTGATCTTCATCATCAGTTCCACTTCACCAAAATTGCGATTTCCGAACGTAAATACACGAATTATATTAGAAAATACCGAAATCACTACATGCGTGTCTACAAAATTTGAGGGTTGCCCTCAATTTCCCTGGGATCCCATCATCAGATCCTGATTTGGTGACAATGGGACCACCTCGGAAGTA
Organism: Epinotia brunnichana; assembly: GCA_963854355.1. Taxonomy (NCBI): domain Eukaryota; kingdom Metazoa; phylum Arthropoda; class Insecta; order Lepidoptera; family Tortricidae; genus Epinotia; species Epinotia brunnichana. The sequence continues at coordinate 11,005,122 of OY977945.1, read as the reverse complement.
TATGTACTCTTTCGAAAAAAAAAAGAATTTTGAAAATCGGTCCACAATTGACGGAAAAATCGGCGAACATACATAAAAAAAATACATACAGTGGAACATATAACCTCCTACTTTTTTGAAGTCGGTTAATGAATACCTATTATAGGTGAATAGAGTTCACTTTTAGTACGAGGAGGCCAGTTTTTGAACGGTGGCAAGTGACTGGCGATTTACCCTATTAGTGTATCGTTAGCAGACGTTACGCCTGAGGTATACAAAATTTATTCTTTTTGTGACCTTTTCATTGAGGTTATGTTTGAGCACTATGAAAATACAACAATTGTTTTAAAATTTCCTTAAAGGCGTTTCTTGTATTGAATTTCTTATTTTCTTAACATATAGTTTCCCACACCGATTTCCCAAATCTCTTAAGGCCAAAACGCACAGACAGCGGTGGCGGCGCGGCGCGGTCCGCCACCGCTTTCAGTGCGTTTCAGCCTTCAAACATTTATGACTGACTTCGACCGTTTTCCGCCACCTGCCGAACTGAGATCCGCTACAATTTCTTAAGTTTTAAATATGGTAATTTCCGGTAACGTATAATTGAGTTTTAGCACCCAATAAATAATAGTACTAACGTACAGAAGGTTCTCTATTAACATATCCCCTGCTTAGGTATGCCGAACAAGCCTAAATGTGACCATTCCTGATTTCGTCGCGCCGCTACAAGTATATGCCGGCGTACCGACCCCAGGGGGTATGTTAGCGCTGCTACGGCACGCACGCGTTCTATCGCAGCGCTTTGAATGCAATAGAACGCGTGCGTGCCGTAGCAGCGCTAACATACCCAAAGCCAAGCGGTTTTGTATGTACAGAATCTCTTGTGGATACCACATACGGTATACATACATACATATAATCACGCCTCTTTCCCAGAGTGGTAGGCAGAGTTCACGGATTTCCATTTGCTACGATCCTGACAAACCACTTTCGCTTCACTCACTTTCATAACATTTCTCATACATGCTCGTCGGTTTAGGGTACTTTTGACCTGGCCTTTTTTGTAAGATTTCTCCAATTTGATCGGAGAAAGTTCGCCTTGGTCTTCCCCTTCCAACTTGCCCTTCCACTTTTTTTATATACACTCTTCGTTAATAACAAACCCTTCTCAATTTTTGTGATTTAGTAGCGATATTGCAGATATTCAGCCACGTGAGCGAGCATGTGATAAAGAAGATGAAAGTGTCCCCTCCCGATGCCGAGGCCCTGCGCTTGTTCATGATCCTGCCTCTGTACCATGAGATGAGGAATCCTAGACGACATACCGAGTTACAGGTATCTTATCTTATCTTATATAACACAAGGACAATGACCGCGGGCAAGTATGAAGAACCTAGAGTGACCAATTACTATGGTGATGACACTAATACCATATATCGTCGGGTGACAAGCAAAAGTCACTATCAAAACTGTCACTGCTCTTCAAAAACTCGTATCTCGGTACGTAGTCGATATCGAGATATGACCTTTGATTTAAGTAGGTATTTGTTACTTAGTGAGTTTTGGCTTATCACCCGACGATATACTAAACACTCTGCCTGCGGACATTGTTCATGAACCTAAAAAGCTAGATTTAAGTATCGATTAAAAAAATACCTCATATGGATGCCATGTAGAAAGCTCCTTTCACGTTTTCATAGGGCATTCATGTGATACCTCACTCACATACATATTTTAAGTAGGTAATATTATGTAGAAATGATGTAGAATACCTGTACATTGTAAAGACACTTCTATGTTATGCTAAAGAGAAATGAGACTGTAATTTTGACTCCACAGTCAAACTGAACAATTTAGTTTTGTGGAGCATTGTATCAAACTATTAATGTAATTTTTTAGTTGTTACTAAATTAATAATAAAAATAATTATCCATTTGAGTTGAGGGTCCTCGGATGTACGTCAACCTTATGGAATCTTTTGTGCATTTGCCCTTTATTTGTGCCTGCTCTATAGCTCGCTCCAACATTACCACGAACCGGATGATGTAGCTCTGCGGCAGTACTCTGAATTCCTTGGTTCTGGGTAACCATTGATTTACAGGTGTAGCGCAAGTGCTGGGTAAGCTCCCTTCATCGAGGTTTCAGAGATGCGTATGGATAGATGTGATAGTACGACAAAGGAGTTTGAATAGACTGTTGAAGTGGAACAATAGCTTTTGCTGAGTTTCGTGTCGACTTTGGAAATCTTGCTACCATGATAATGTATGGCGCCATACAGAGCCACCTAGTTCAGTTGTCAGAATCAATGCACGACATGTTGTTCGACTTACTAAGAAGTTACTTATTAAGGCTGGGCGCAAACGTTCGGAATCCGCGTACGGTTTCCGAATTCGATTTCCGTCTTATTCTGCTCGCAGGCGTTTACAGAACAATTATTATCGCTCTAGAGGGCTGTAAGTCGAAAATCGGATTCGGAAACCGTACGCGGATTCCGAACGTTTGCGTCCAGCCTTAAAAGGCAACCTTCTCTTCAATGGAGCTTATAACATTCTAAATTTGAACAGAGATGCATTTGTTTTGTTTCGTTCCAATAGGGAACATTACGCAAAGCTCTGCGTAGGGGGCGACACTAACACAACCCGTAAACAAACCGCCATGACGTACAATGTCATATTTATTAACATAACAAATAATTGATGAAAACGCGTTAAACTACAATAGTTTTATTATCATTCGTGTGTAAAATACCTGTACTGTGATATTAAAACGGCATCCTATAGCCATTTAAAGCTGGATGAGGGCTTTTTTTTGCTTTACGACGTATTGCCGCTTCCCATAGTTTTCGTATCATCGTTTCCTTCGGAAATGGATGATGCCCTTCATTCTTGCATCCAATTACGCAGCACTGATGCATTTTATTTATTGAAATATTCTCTTCCCTATTTGATCCAGAGCTTTGAAGGACTTGTCAAAGTTGTCAAAAAAACTTTTTACTAATTGTGATAGTGCTGCACTCTGGCGGCAGAACATTGCAGTAATGTTCCCTATTAAAAATAAACCAAATTCTACTAGATTTCCCATTAGTTGATTCAATTTCCTTTGCTGGGTGGCTTGAGGATATAATAGTTAGTTTAAAATGATTTTTGTAGTTTTATTTGTAAACAAATTTCAAAGTGCCTTTTGAAGACGACAGTTAAAACTAAAGCACAATTTTCAACCAATATTGACTGATTTTATGTATTTAATAGTAGTATATTATCCTCAGGGTCCATTCGCGGAGGCATTTAACAAACTGTCCATGTATCCGCAACGCATCGTCACTCTGTGGTGGGAGGGAGAGAGCACCGATTACTTTGAAATGCTGGTCGACATCTTCAAGAGCGTCATCGTTTATGAACTGATGCAACCTAGCGTTAGAGCTAATAAGGTATGTTTTCGTTTGACAAATACTTGAATAAATTTAAGAGTCGTAATAATAACTTGCATTTCAGTGCTTAGACAAAAAATGCACTAGATTGATATGGCGTCACGTTTTATGAACGCCATAGTAGTTGTCAGTGACGGGTAAATCATGCCTCATCAAAGCTTTAAACACTTTTTTTTTTTTTACCAATTCATATTATTTGCACTCCTATTTATCAAAATATTTTGATTACGTGACTACGCTACTGTGATTTACGTTTAATTACATAAAATATAAATTAAATTGATTGATATAGAAAATCAAAACATCTAACTTATATGCTTATACATATTTCAGAAACTATACTTCAGTCACAGCCTGGTTCAAATTTTAAACACTTTGTCTTCCCTCAACAAAATTAACTTCTCCAACCCCAAGAAACCAAAGATACCTGCCGAGTGTTTCTATATTGAAGATCTTTCCAACTATGTGGACATCGCCACGGACTACATTAACTGGCTAGCGGATCAAGAAGTAAGTGAAGTGTAGTATTAACTACCTAGCCATTGTTCTAACTACGAGAAACTACGGGCATATTGCGGGTAAGAGCAAAAAACTAGTTGGTGGCCACATATTGCCGCAAAGCGAAAGCGAAAGGTTGAGGGCCAGTCTAGATTGCAAGCGATCACCATTGATTGTTTCCTTTATATTAATCTTTATGTATGTCAATTCACTAAATTAGGTCGATTGACGACCACGTGTGCCTAGTTAGGTACCGACCCTCTTTACGAAGGGTCCCGGGTTCGAATCCCGGTAGGGGCATTTATTTGTGTGATGTGCACGAATATTTGTTCCTTTGTCTTGGATCTTTTTTGTCCGACCCATATTCCCAGTTCATCGGCGGTGGGGTATGTACAGTCAATGGCACCAATATGTATTCACTCAAAGTTTCGTAAATATGTATACTACAACCTTATTGTTGCAGAAATAAGGTCTGTGTACATATTTTTGAGACTTTGTGGTGTATACATATTGGTGCCCTTAACTGTACTATTGCGCCAGAGAATTCTGTTCTAAGTTGTCTGGGTTGTTGTAAGTCATCTCTTTCTTGATGAATTATTTCATTAAGTATTTATTTTAACGGCCTCCGTAGCCCAGTGGGTAGTGACTTTGCCTACGAAGCTGGAGGTCCCGGGTTCGAATCTCGGTCAGGGCATTTATTTGTGTATTTATCACGAATATTTGTTCCTGAGTTATGGATGTTATATATATATATAAGTATCTATATGTATTTATCTATTATATATATCATCGCCTAGTACCCACAACACAAGCCTTACTGAGCTTACCGTGGGCCTAGGTTGATTTGTGTAAGATTGTCCCGTAATATTTATTATTTATTTATATTTATTTATAGTCTAGTTTAGTAAATAGTACAAGCTTAACTTTTTTTTAAATAATTTACTTTCAAAACAAAGTGTTAACCGACTTCAAATCAGTAGCTTCAAGTTTGACTATAAAATTTGAAGAGTTCCCTCGATTTCTCCAGGATCCCATCAGCAGAACTGGATTTTGGTGACAACGGGACCAATCTGGAAGTATATGCTTTCAAACAAAGAAAGAATTTCAAATCGGTTCATAAATTACGGAGTTATCGCGTAACATACACACATAAAAAAACATACAGACGAATTGAGAACTTCCTCCTTTTTTGATGACTAAAAAGCAACTGGTCTACAATTTTTTGTAGTAGCAACTGGCCTAAGTAGCATGTGGTCTAAGTAGCAACTCGCCTAAGTAGCCAGTCGTCTATTTAGCGACTAGTTCTCCTATTCCACTACTAGGTAGTTCGGTGTAGGTACGACGACGAGCGAAGCGAGGAGGAGTGTTAGGAAAAACTGCGAACCTACAGCGCGCGAGCCGAGCGAGCGAAGCGAGCGTGCCGCGGCAGCGGCTGGCGAAGCGCCAGAACCAACTTTATACGAACAAAATTATCAGACCATTTGCTAGCTAGACCAGTTGCTACTTAGTCCAGTTGCTAATTAGTCCACTTGCTTGGTCTAATGACCAGAAGCTACTTAGGCCAGTTGCTACTCCAAAAAAAATTGTAGACCAGTTACCTTTTAGACCAGCAGATATTTAGACCAAATGCGACATAGTCGAGTTGCCCCATGGACGAGTTGCTAATTACGAGTAGACCCCATGATCCTATCGTTTTGCGCATGTATATTTATATTTACTGTTAATTTCAGTCATCATCGCCGCACATGTGCAACTACGCCTTCCTTTTCGACGTCCAATGCAAGTCCCTTCTTCTGAAGATCGATCAGCAGCTACAAATGCAGATGGCGGTAACGCGCGCCGCCACTCAAATATTCACCAGAATCTTCATGGACCCAACATACGAGTTCCAAAGAGATCAGTTTCTTAATCTGACAGTGTCGAGGAACCATATAGTGAGGGACACCATGCTGCAGATCAGTAATCACGACAGTTCACAGCTTAAGAAACCGCTCAAAGTGAGTATATTCTGCGTAAGCGTATTCTAGTTTATCGATGACTCACTGCCCGCGTGGCTCCGATCGCGTATTACTAAGAACCCAGGAGCTTTAAGATAAAATACAGGGTGTTTGGTTCATTTGCTATCATTTTAGGCATTCAAAAAAAATTTGGTCCCACGGGTTTTCATATGATATTATTATAATTCCTATTTAACATTTTACCAAAGGTTATCTGGAAGAGATCGCTCTTTAACGATAAGATCGCCTGTTGTTTACCTCTACTTTCAATGTTATTTAATATGTTGTGTTATATAATGTAATTAATGTATCGATAATCGGAAGTCGATAAATGAGAAGTCCCTATAACAGCTCGAAACAGCTACGAGAATTCCGGCCTCTCGTAATTACTAACTATTTTGGCACATTTGTGAAAATCTAAGGATTTTATTACATTAAGCGGACGAACATGTACCGAAACTCGGCCATACCTCGCGCGACTGCTCTCCTCAACTCCGTGCTCGCAGCATCACCGCAGTGTTGCTGTTTGTAACAGGGATGTCGCGACTGGATGACCAGTGATCGGCACGACCCGTGCAACACGGTGTCAATGACCTCAATCATTATGTTAATATGGATATTCCCCGGGATTCCGGATTCGAGTCGGTAAAGGAAGACAATATTTTCTCATTTCAGTTAAGTATACGACGGGGACAAGATTAAAGATTTTTACCATAAAATAAAACAACGTGAATTTAATGACCCGAAGAACATTAGTAAAAGTAAACACTTTTGATGGTAGAAATTGGTTGCGTTCCTTATCAGTAAATTGGAGAAGGATGACATCAACTCTGTTAATATTACTATTAGCTGTTATTTTCGCACCATTTTAAACTATGCGTTTGGTTATAAACGCAAACAATAGAAAATCCGAAAGTGACCTTCGACATGCCAGGTAGTCGGGAAAAGGGCTTTTTGGGTTTAAATTGACATTTTAACACTTACATATATACGAGTGCACTTAATATTTTACGCAATATAATATAAAAGCAATGTAAGTATATCAATATTTTCTTTAATGAAAATTTTTAAAATTGATGAGTTTATTAATTATAATGACTTCTATTTACAAATACATTTATTAACTCTCAATAATTATTTTTTGCGAACTAGATCACGGGATTATTATCATGTCCATATTAATATTTCTTCTTGGAATCCCGCGGTGTTGCACGGGTCGTGCCGATCACTGCTGATGACTGAATGTAAGAGGGTATTAGAGAGACGTATGGATGGTTTTTAGTTAGTAGGTTCTTGATTTAGTTTAGTAATTTAGGTTACGTTGAATCGCTGTAACGTTTTGGTTAGTACTGTCATGTTGCACATTTTATAGTACAAGAAATAAATCAATTAAAAGTTAAAATAACTAAATTTATTTCAGGTAGAATTCGTAGGTGAAGAAGCCGAAGACGCAGGCGGCGTGAAAAAGGAGTTTTTCTTGCTGCTTCTTAAAGAGATATTCGACCCAGTTTACGGCATGTTCAAGCAGTCAGAGGAAACCAACATGATATGGTTCTCGAACAATCCTTTCGAAGACGACGTTATGTACTACTTGATTGGTTAGTAACGTGTGACATTACTTCCCTCTGAGAGGCCCCTCAAGCCCCCAGAGAGGATATACCGTAGCATATCCGTTGCTGGCCGCATTGCAGGCCAAACGGGGGAAAAAAAAATTGTGTGACATTAGTGTAGCTCTAGTATAAGTTTTATCGATACATATACATTTTCGAACGCGTTTGTGTTTAGTTTCAATTTGTATGGCAACGCTTAGTTCCTAATAGTTACCACCAGAGGCGCTGTTCGCGTTGCAATACAAATTGAAACTAAACGCAAACGCGTTCGAAAACGTATATGTATCGATAAAACTTATACTACACTCAAGAGCAAAAGTTTCGGGTCACCCTAAATTAAATAACCGCAATAGGTTTTTTTAAATATTTTACACTAGTCTTATTTACATAATATACTATTTTTCGTAATACCCAAATGTATTAGCAATTTCCGGGAAAAAATATTGACATCCAAATATGACGATTTTTGCGATATTTCTGGTAACGTGTTTTTTTTTACTTTTATATCTGCAGTTTAGATGTAAAATTTAATAAAGATCATGACAGAATTAAAAAACTGTACAACATTGCACTATTTTAGGAAATATGACGGTATTTCACTGACCCGAAACTTTTGCTCTTGAGTGTAGAGCTACTGAACACGGATGTATGCAAGATAAGTTTTTTGTTTGGTTTAACTTCTGTGTACAACTTTTCTATAATACGGTGATCAATAGAAGTACCTAGGTGGGTACGGTCAGCCACATTTTACGGGTCTTTAAATATGGCGCTGGCAGCTGTCATTTCATAAACAACTGTCAAATTTCCCATACAAACAGATTTTAACGGACCTGACTTACTATTACCGATGGTTTGAAACAACCGAGCCTTACACAGTAACGTGTTAAGTGTAACTGACGTTAAGAGTCCCCAGCACCCCCGTCTTAAGTCGACTCTCCATACAAAATGCCGTTTTAAAATAAGAACCGACCTATTCTTATTTTAAAACGGCGTGCTAGAATAACATGAAACTTTGTATACACAATGGGGTCCGCCATATCTAGGTCTTCGTTTGTATGGAGAGTCGAACGTCCTGGGGACTCTTAACTCATACAGATGGAATACAATTGGATTTAATTACATGACCAAACTATTTATTGTATAATAGGGGTGTAGTCACCAAATAAATTAACCAATAATGATAAATTTTCTCGAAAAAGGATTAAAAATATTGTCAAATGCAGGGAAAAGTAAAGCAGGGGATTAAATAATCACAAAGTTATAAGTGTCCAAAGTTTTAAGAGGGGGTATATTCTGTCCCTTTTCCGCAAAACGTACCTTCATATGTAACGATTGTCATTTAGTATGACGCTAATGGATCATAACGTCACGATCCCCTAGCGTTGTCTCTCTCTAACAAGCAATATTAAAACGGTTGTAGCTTCGTAATTTTTTGAGATATCTGAATGGGATTTGCGTCACAAGGCATATTTTTTTGCCTTCTTTCTTTTGGAGTAATAATAAATTTTGAGTCTACACCCCTATTTATAGTTGTTATTTTCTAAGCCGTCCGTTCTGCAGTGCGGCGTTCTTTAGTGCGGAACGGACGGCTTAGAAAATAACAACTATACAAGCTTTTATTTACTTTCACCTGTCCCGTTGTCTGCCTGTCTGTAATCAAATCTTGCAAGTTAAATTTGACCCACTTCCGGTTTCCGATTGAGTTGAAATTATGCATGCATATGTATATCGCATGAAAATGCAATATTATGACGACATAGAGCTGATTTGATGCTGGAGCTGGAAGGCGGCCATAGGCACTCCGTAATAAAACGACACAACCCCATCAAGTTTGGGCTCGTTAGAATCGTATCAATGAGAAGTTGATGATGGTATGCAGAAAAGTACAGTCTGCAATAAAAGCTTGTACCAAAAATGAAATTTTTGACAGAAACTTGTTTATTGATTGTTTACTTTCGAATGCTTCGTTTCTGAACGGTTTGGTGGAGTCCATTAATTTTATTTCTATAATTTTCTTGTAGGTGCTATCTACGGTTTAGCCATATACAACTCGATTATAATCTACGTGCCGTTTCCGCTGGTGTTGTATAAGAAGATCCTGGGCGAATCTATCATGCTGGACGACCTGTCAGACCTGTATCCGACTCTTGCCAACAGCCTCAAGAGTCTTCTAGAATACCCTGACGAAGATGTCGAAGACGTAAGTTTTATAAACAGACTTCGTGTATTTTGAAGCGGTTTCAAAGCACTGGTCAAAGGGTTATTAACTAAAGTGAGGCTACCAGTCAAAACAGCACCTTTTGTGCGAATAACATGCCATCTAAAGGCAGAGAATGACTGGCAATGGCTCAAAACCAGAGGAATTTAAAACACCACAATTGCACATTTGAGTATATGCAACTCGGGGCTATGCACAAAAGATCAAATAGGGCCTCTACATAGTAAGATAAGATACTAGTCCAGGCAATGAACTGACAACTTGTATGCAAAAATGTTCAAAGGCTTTAGCCGTGTTTCTATACAAAATTTGCCTTTCTGTCAAATGTTCTAGTAATTTCATTTTTAGATACTCCTGTTGTCTGTTCCCCAAAGAAGAGCCATGTACACTTGTCAGTTTTCGTAATATGGCGGTTTGTTTTTTTTCACTTTTTAATTTTTTTCTTGAATTCGGTGTTTGCGATTAATTTGATTTTTTGGTATACTATACTACATAATAAAACCCATCACTACAAAAAATATTGCCTGAAACTTTAGTACTTTATATGTCAAAATAATGGAAACTATAATTTGATTTTTTTTTGGTGTTCTGGTGTAGCGGCACCTACAGTTTTTATTTCATAAATTGCCCATCTATAGACCAACTACATATATTAAATTCAAATTATTAGCTTTGGTACTTCATGCCAAAAACTAACTACAAATAAAATTATTCCTTCCTTGTTTCAATGTTTTTACTTTGTCGTAAAATTATTTGTGCCAAATGAATTATAAGTGATGAAATAAATGTGTTATTTTGCTATTTGGGGACATTTAATTTCGTTCATACAAGTAATTAAAGCAATCCTGTAAAAACATTGAAACAAGGAAGGAATAATTTTATTTGTAGTTAGTTTTTGGCATGAAGTACCAAAGTTAATAATTTGAATTTAATATATGTAGTAGGTCTATTAATGGGCATTTTTTGAAATAAAAACTGTAGAAGCCGCTAAACCAGAACACCAAAAAAAATCAAATTATAGTTTCCATTATTTTGACATATAAAGTACTAAAGTTTCAGGCAATATTTTTTGTAGTGATAGGTTTTATTATGTAGTATAGTTTACCAAAAAATCAAATTAATCGCAAAGACCGAATTCAAGAAAAAAATTAAAAAAAAACAAACCGCCATATTACGAAAACTGACCAGTGTACATGGCTCTTCTTTGGGGAACAGACCTTTGCCTAAAAGGAGTACCTAAAAATGAAATTACTAGAACATTTGACAGAAAGGCAAATTTTGTATAGAAACACGGCTATAGCCTTTGGAAGTAATTTATAATAGCTGTTTTTATTCTATGTAATGGATATATTATCAATTAAATAGTTACCTAGCGAAAAAATCCAACAAAATTTAATGCATAAAAAAATTATAACTTAACTAGCTTCTGAAAGGTCAGAAAAAATAATAATAAATGGTTTTGTCTTTATTTTGGTTCATTTACATTTGCTCTATAATATTCAAGATAAATAAAAAAAAAGACAATTCATGCTTTATTTAAATCTATATAATTACTTCCAGGTGGAAAGTTTGTTGGATTCTTGAAAAAAGCATCTTAGAATAACGTTTTAAAATGAAATAAACAAAAAAACGCTGTTAATAATTCATGTTTTTCAAAACCGTAATTTGCCTGGAGTATTACTACATTGTTCTCTCACCTACAACAACATTTATAAACATTATTGTTTTCCCTCTGTGTTGGAACTGTTGGAAGATCGTTTTCGTAAAACTTGTACCTACGCCCTAATCTTCATATTAAGTGCCAAAACGGACCCCAGGCTCGTTTAATGCACTACCGGGAAAAAACGCTGATAATGATGAATGACGATGGTAATTGAAATGAATGATGATGATGATGTTACAGGTATTCAGTCTATGCTTCGCCGTGAACACGGTGGTGTTCGATCAGATACAAGTCCACCCTTTGAAAGAGAACGGGGAGAATCTGTCTGTCACGTTCGATAACAAGGCAGAGTACGTCGAGCTGTACGTCGACTTTCTGCTCAACAAGTCCGTTGAGAATCAGTTCAAGGCGTTCAACCAGGGCTTTCAGAAGGTGAGTCAAGTATATCCTATAGTATAAGTATATAATGTATCCTATTGAATAATACACATATTTTGCCCTAACCGGACCGAATAGGCATGTGACCTAAGATTTATTTAAGATCCCATTCGAGCCAGTTTTTGGAGAGGAACAAATGTTTGTATGAGAGCAACTACAATTAAAGAAAGTAAATGTCCAAAAAAATGTATTTAAGACGGACCTCGCTGGCGGCAGGCCAAACGCTTCATACTAATTGACGTTAAAGTATGACGTCACACGTCGTTGCAATTCATACTTATCGTTGTATGGAAAATCAAGTAAATTACTGTTTCCACCGCGAAATACTGCGTTTAGGTCCATAGTTTTCATACAAGTTTGTATCTATAAAAGCGTAAGGATTCTATTGATAGCTTTAAATTTACTCTTGGACAATAAAAAAAAATGCATATTTTGCTAAACTTTCAAGGTCCATATCTTTTTATGATTTTAATTATATTTTATAATTTATACTTTATTACAGTAATTTTATGGTTTACTATCCTTAGCAACACTGCGTAGTCAATTATAACATGACGCAACTACCCTATTCTTGCAGCAGTTGGCACAAAAAAGTCACGAACAGCGACATTCTATGTACGAAAATTGAACCTCGTATATCTGAATGTTTATCGTACCTGTTAATTTGAGCGATGAATCGATAAATCTTAGATTTTCGTACTACCGCTCCAGAGCCACTTGCTTCGTAGGCAGAACCGCTATCAAAGTCATTCCTGTATTCCTTTCCATTATATCAGCAATTCAGCACGAATACTAATAGTAATCTCAGAAACAAGTGAATTATTCCTTTGTTTACTAGCGGTCGACTTCCAAAGGGGTTGGCTTCTGTTCATAAAGATTTAAAAGAAGTTAGTTTACATAAACAAATTTACCGTTTAAGATAGTTGGTTCGATTTGTCGAATCAGTTGATTCGTGTTTCAGAAATAACAATTTCGCATTGGTTGCTATCAGCTGACCCATCTGCCAACGCGTCGCGACATAATGCTTTGTCTTCATTGATTTAAAGTTCATAATGTGTTGAACAGGTGTGCGGTGGCCGGATAATAAAGTTGTTCAGATCGCACGAGCTTATGTCCGTGGTTATCGGCAATGAAGAGTACGACTGGGAGCAGTTTGAAGGCAACTGCGAATATAAGAACGGGTACTCACAGAACGACCAGCAGGCCAGGTTAGTAAAGAACACATAGTCCGTAAGCCCACTCCCAATACGCCTATGTCTCATGACAGCACTATAAAATGCATGGCAGCAGGTCGAGAACGTTTTGCTAAGCAAGAATCAGAAGATAATCGCACCTAAATTTGGCCGAAAGTTTGAAATTGTAAGGGTGAAAAAGGGAGAGAATAGTAACCTCGGAACATTTACGAGCTGTGATCGATTTTTAAGGTAACATTTTAGCCAACGAAGTAATGAACCATGAATTCCAATATGTTACGCTTTGATACTGAGAATATTATGGTCAACTGTGTCGAACGCTTTGGCGAAATCTGTATGAATTGAATCTATTTGGGTTCTTGTATTCAGGGCGGAGCAGAGATATTCGGAATAACTTATTAGGTTACTACTAGTGGAGCGATGCTGCATAAAACCGTGTTGTTTGGGACTGGCTATGTGTTTAAAGTGTGTATACATGTGATTTAGAAATGTACGTGAATTGTGTCTGACTAATTAAACAAATCTCTGGAAACAATAACGGATCATTTGGAAACAAATTTCGGCTTCCAAACTGCAAAAAATTATTGCCCAAAAGTACTCATTTGTACCTAAAACAAAGAGTGAACTTAAACTTATGTATATTTATATCATGTGACAACAATACGAGACACGTGGCATCATTTAGCCCTTTAATCGTAGAGAGAGTAAATCTAAGTCTGTTAGTCCTGAAATGTTCCGGCCATTTTACTAAGTAGTAGTACAGTCAGCATCATATAGTTAGTAGCAGCCAAAGTACCCAAATATATCGTTACTCCTATAGTAATAAAGACGTGTTGCGATATATTTGGCTACTTTGGCTGCTACCAACTATATGATGCTGACTTTACTTGGCAGACTGTGCCAAAGTTGGCCACCTTTTGGCATTTTATCGTGTTGTCATGAGACGTAGGCGGTAGGCGTATTGGGAGTGGGCTTACGGACTAAAAGTACAGAATCTAACTTATAGTACAAACAGGTACAATACGATTAAAATCAGTTGACGATTCTGAAGTTAGCCTCGAGTCGCCTCCCGCAAAATTATTTTTAGGCAAGCCTATAGTTATATACTCTAAACCTTTCATAACATTTTCTGTCCCGGGTTGCCTACCGAACATTTTTACGCGTCGCCACTGGGCTCCCGCATACTATATCAAATAGCCAACATCAGAATCGTTAACTGATTTTAATCGTAGTGTAAACAGTCAGCCGAAATAGCGTGATCGCGTGTATCGGCCATATAGCATTTGTCCCTTACTAACAGGTATAAAATAATAAATAAATAATAAAAATAAAAATAAGTGCGAGAGGGACGAATGCTTTACGTCCGCGGTAGCTAGGCGGTCTTATCCGGTCTGCGGAGTTAGTGAGTTGTCATTGTGATTTGTTGAAGTGAAGCAGTTTTGTGCGGGCGCAACCAGCATGCAAATTTAGTGATGCCAATATTAAAAGTAATTTTACCATATTTGGCGGGTTTTCATTATTGCGATGTTACCTATATTCGAGGACCGGTTAGCCTACGAAGCTGAAGGTCCTGGGTTCAAATCCCGGTAAGGGCAAAAATTGTGTGATGAGAATGAATATTTATTACTTAGTCTTGGATGTTTTTTATGTATTTATTTGTGTTAACCTATTGTAGATGGTTCTGGGAAGTGTTCCACGAATTGTCCCTTGAAGATAAGAAGAAATTCCTGCTATTTTTGACCGGTAGCGACAGAGTCCCCATTCAAGGCATGAGAGATATCAAAGTAAGTATCGACATATTTTTAACACGTTTCGTAGGAAGATGAAGTAAAATAAATGAAAGTATTTGATAGAATCTCGAGTTTGTTATTTTGTTGAATAGATAGAACTGATATATTTTCAATTAATATAACATTTTGTTACTACACACTAACATTGAATAGGAACTCTGCAATTTTCACAAGGTTGCCACGATTTTTTACACGACAGTCCCGACAAAGGAGTGCAATGTTTTCGGGGTTCATGTATGTATGTGAGTTTCCGCCAGCGGGCCTAAAATGGTTTCCATTTTATCACTTATCGTAGTGGATAAGAAATCCGTCACACTCGCATACTTGCCAGAACGTGACAGATGTCTTGTCTACAGCGATAAATGATAAAATTGCAAACATCATAGGCCCGCTGAACAACTAAAAGCTTCAACGGATTTAGGTGTGTGGTGTGTGCGTGGGATGTATCGTTAGAATGCAGAAAGGGTGAAAATTTTAGAAGCGCCTGATTATTTTTTTGGTGATAGGAATAACCTTCCTTAGCACCAGAAAAACGTTGCAGACTTTTCAGGTGCGTCAATAATTTTTGAAACATATAAACAGTTTCCTCACTTACGTTTTGGGTTTAGGACGGTGAATTAGACACTACGATTCGTCTAGTCTAGTCTAGATTCGTATCGTATTACAAAAAAAATATTTTAAATATCTGACCCTGGCAATGACATATAGCTGCTGCAGCTGTCAATATCATTGCCAGTGTCAGTTTACCACGGACTTAAAAGATATTTTTTTGTAATATGAGACGGATAAAGCAAAGTGTCTCATTCGCCGTCCTAAACCCAAAACCTAAGTGAGGAAACTGTTTATATTTTTCAAAAATAATCGATGCAGCTGAAAAGTCTGCAACATTTTTCTAGTGCTAAGGAAGGTTATTCCTACCACCAAAAAAATAAACAGGCACTTCCAAAATTTTCATCCATTCCCAATTCTTACGTTATACGGTATGATTACAAGTGTTGTGTGTGCGTGTTTTTTAATATAGTTACTTCTAATAGGAGAATGCTTCTATTTATATGTACGGACGAAGTGTAATTTTGGTAATAAAATGGCAATTTTTTTTCACAGATTAGGATCCAGCCTGTAGCCGACGACAGATACTTCCCGGTAGCTCACACTTGCTTCAATCTACTGGACTTGCCTCGGTACAAGACCAAAGAACGCCTCAAATACCACCTCATCCAAGCAATCCAGCAAACGCAAGGCTTCTCCTTAGTGTGATCATAGGCAAAGTCCACTGAAACTTCAGTGAGTAGAACCCTGGTGTCGGAAGGTAACGTTCCAAATGCTATTTTGGATATATGTTTTATTTGCGTTTTTTAAAGTTATTTACGTTGTCATAATATATTTTTAGAGCCGAGCTATTTTAATTTTATATAAATGTTGGTTTCCTTCCGATGCTATTGCAAAGAACAAATGGATTTTCTGTAACGTGGAAACAATTATTGCAGTTTATGTTGAGATTAATTTAACACTGATGTTCCATACAAATCGAGCAAAAAAACTCTGTTTTGACAAATAAGGAATACCTAATAATATTTATTGCTTTTTTGTATGTTTCGTTTGTTTGATAAATAAATAATAACTATAATTTGTTGACTGAGTGGAATGTTATTGTTTAGTACAATTGGGTATTTGACAAAAGTCAAATCAGCTTCTTTTTATGAAAAGTCAAGAACGCTCCGTTAGTAGGGATTACTATGTTGTGACGTCAACATCAAACAACGTCCTTATTGTTAGTTTTTTTTTTAATTTAATTTTTTTAAAATAGCAAACATGAATGAAATCTTGATACTTTCCGAATATTTTCGTAATGTTGCTAATGAAAAAACAATTAAGTTTCACTGTTGTCAAATACCCAATTGGTCGCCGTTTTTGATGTCGCGCGACATGCTATCGCCCATCTCTATCATACTGTAATAAGTAGAATAAGAGGGGTAGAATCGGTTGCGTGACAAGTCGCTTGAAGCTCGCTCTGAAGTAAAATTTTGGAGAGTCCATGGAATCAACGATATATTTTAGAAATATTTTTACATAGCCCAAATTGACCTTTTTTTTGCACGCTGCGTAAATCGTAATTATTAACGTGAAGAACGTCTTTCCGTCCGTCAAATGTAGTAAATCATCGCTTTTACCATGGATTGCTCCAATCGTATCCATAATAGAAGAACAATAATGAAATGTAGAGCATTGTGTAGTTAGGATTATAGACGCAGTCGTAGAAAATGCGTAGATAGTGATCACTGGGTACCACTGTGATATTATAGGATACCGCATTTGTTTTGTGACAATTTTGTTTGCTGGCGCTTCGAACGATCCAAGTCACGTATATAGTCAAGCTTATGATAAACCTAGTTTTGTCGTGCTGTCGACGCTCCTACATTTTTTGGGCCGTTCAATGAGATTTCAAGGCAATAGTTTTTGTGCCTACTTCCCGTACAAAATACCAAGCAACAGTGAACAGATAATACAATTTAGTGGAGAGTCATGTAAAGTCAAGGCCACCAATATGTATTACAGACCTTATTACTAGGGAAGTAAGGTTGTTGTATACATATTTTTGCACCTTTGGGTATATACATATTGGTGACCTTGACTGTACATGGTACACGTTTTGTCGAAGCTCCACAGGATTATTTAGCAGATCTCTTGAAGGTAATAAATTACGTCACACCTGGGCATAAAGTTGCAATTGCCGCCCGCTACGCTTGCGGAAATCCCACTACTAGGGGGAGACGTAATGTTTTGGCCTCGCCACGAGCATAAGGAAAGCCTCAGATCGCTTATTTATCGCCCTTGCTTTCGGCTCTGACGTCAAATACCTGCAATCTGAGCCATTCTTTGTGTTACCACCCTGTAAGTAATGTACTAATGTCGTCTCTTGAAAGCGATAATATGAACCTAATGTTATTGTTTTGCTGTTTCATGTTATAAATTTATCTGTATTGATTGTTAAAGCTCTTGATAAAATCGAAGCGCCGTTGTTATCGATGCTCACATTAAATTTGTGTAGATTGTACATGTTGTACATATGCGGACTGTTTGGCTATCTTCGCGATTGTTTTAAAGCATTTATTAGTGCACCTCAGCCCAGCTGAAGCGGCGTGGTTTGTACACTATGTAATATAACTATAATATAATATTTTCATACAGATATGAAGTTTCAATTGGTGCGTCACTTAAATAAATAAATAATAAATAAATAAATATTACGGGACAATCTTACACAAATCAACCTAGGCCCACGGTAAGCTCAGTAAGGCTTGTGTTGTGGGTACTAGGCGATGATATATATAATAGATACATACATATAGATACTTATATACATAACATCCATAACTCAGGAACAAATATTCGTGATAAATACACAAATAAATGCCCTGACCGGGATTCGAACCCGGGACCTCCAGCTTCGTAGGCAGAGTCACTACCCACTGGGCTACGGAGGCCGTTTCTTATTCTTCCTATTCTTAATTTTTTTTTATAAAATCGTCTTAAGGACAATACACTTTATACAAGACGTGCGTACAGCACTAATTCGCTGTGTTCTTAGAGCGGTGACACTCGGCAATTTTGACGTGATAACGCCTTATAAATCGATGAACGCCGGCTGCTTGCATGAAAAAGTGTGACTCATTGTCCCGTTCCGAACGTCCGGCTGCGCGCACGAAATATCAACGCACAGCCCAAATTTGAAACCACATACAGACTGTCAAACGTGTATTTTAATGACAATGAATAAGACTGACATTTGATTGTCATTTTTCAATTGCCGGCCTGGAAAAGGGTTAAATAAATGGTTGCAGCAGCAACACACCACGTCCAATTCCATGTCCATCTTGTTCGCTTGCCGTTCGACAACGTGCCGATTGTAGATGATCACACGTTCAACGATCATCGCCGATAGTGTAGAACGGCCAATAAGAAAACATTGTGCTGCCATACAAACTTTGGAACTCCATTTCACCCCCTTAGAGGGTAAATTTTGAAAAATAAATAAATAAATATTACGGGACAATCTTACACAAATCAACCTAGGCCCACGGTAAGCTCAGTAAGGCTTGTGTTGTGGGTACTAGGCGATTATATATGTAATAGATAAATACATATAGATACTTATATACATATATAACATACATACATATATAACTCAGGATTGTTTCGTGATAAACTCACAAACAAATGCCCTGACCGGGATTCGAACCCGGGACCTCCAGCTCCGTAGGCAGAGTCACTACCCACTGGGCTACGGAGGCCGTTTAATCCTTTCTTAGTGCACCCCTGGACCTTATAAGGAGTCCACGATCATCGTGCAAGCATCCACACGATCGTCTGTAATAGGTACTGTATACATCGCGCTGCGCTGTAAAAAGTCGCCGCGTGTAACCCCCTCTTATACATTAAACTCTCTCGTAATAAAGTCAATTCTGGTTACTTTGAATGCTCGTATGGAAATAGATCTTCCAATTTTTTTTAAGTATATATATATTTTTTTCTAAGATATTATTTTATTTCAACATAAGTCAATTACACAGTTAGACAATAAATAAAAAGGTACAATGAGTGTTAATAATAAAGCCCGCCCCGAGCCACCTTATTTTATTTAAAGTTCCAAATAATTCTACATATCGTAGAATTTCATGATAATGTGCTAGCCATTAATGGCTTATTTACAGCTAGAGTTCGAACTAACTATTTACTAGGTATTTTAGTTTACATTCACATATTTTTTTACAAAACAAGACTTAGTGACATATAATTAGAACAACACATATATTTGCGTTCCTCAGTACATATTACTATTTCATGTTTACTTACTCTGCAGTTACATAAGAATATTCAAAGACCTATCAATTAATTGAGTTAGAACTTTAATTGGGTTAATATTTATTCCTTATTCCTTTTGATTAATGACTGCATTAAACACAAAACTTTCTCTTGTAACCATTGATTCTCGTATCTATACGACCTTTGCTCTGATCTTTAATAGAAATTAACCTGAATTCCTATAGCATTATTATTATTATTATTATTATTTTGTGGGCCTTAATATGCCGCTTCGACCAGCAAGTGATCTATTGTGGCAGCCCTTGTTTTAGAGTTCACCGTTAAGTCCCGTTGCCTCCAGGAAATTCCAGATTCTTTGGGCGGTGATATGTTGTACTTCTTGTGGGTGCATTATGTGCCGCCCTAGGTAGGTACTTCTTTTATGCATGAGTGGTCCGCAGGAGCAGAGAATGTGCATTGCAGTCTCCTCTGTCTCCTGGCAGAACCTGCAAGTTGTGTCCTGCTTCATACCCATTTGAAACAGGTGTTTGTTCAATTTGCAATGTCCTGTCAGGATTCTTGTCACTGCGCAGGTTTTGTGCCTTTTGAATTCCTATAGCATACGTAAAGTCGATCTTATCATGTAAGGTTGTACTGTACTATCAATTTAAGGTGGTTCGACGACCATACATAACGTATTTTGACATTCGCAGGCTAACGGCGTGATATTCTAAGAAATTGGCTTTCCATTTGCGCGAAATTCTCCATTTCCTAGAATAAACTTGTATAAACTAACTTGAATAGTTTGAGAATAACCGTTTTCACAAAGTCACGTGACAAACTAATTTTTAAGACTCCGCTGTCCGTCCGTCTGTCTGTCCGTCTGTCACCAGGCTGAATCTCATGCACCGTGATAGTTAGAGAGTTGAAATTTTCATTGATGATATATTTATGTTGCCGCTATAACAACAAATACTAAAAAACAGAATAAAATAAATATTTAAGGGGGCTCCCATACAACAAACGTGAAATTTTTGCTCGTGTTTGCTCGATATTGATATTATTATTATTTCTGGTAGTGGCTTTCGGGCTGTCAAAGCCCTTATATCACTGCGACCATCGCTGATCTATTGTGATCGCCACTTACTACAATTCTTGGTCAAGTCCTGCAAACTCGAAGAATTGCAGGATTTTGTTGAACTCAAGAAATTTTATCTCCTCCGGGCACATGATGTGTTTGCCCAGGAAGGAGTTACGACTGCGCATGAGGCAAGGGCAATCGGTTAGGATGTGTGTAGGCGTCTCCTCTGCTTCAAAGCAAAATCTGCACTGCCTTGTGTCACACAGTCCTATCGTTTGCATGTGCTTATTTAGGCGGCAGTGCCCAGTAAGCACCCTGACCAGCATGCGTAGACGGTTCCTACTTAGCGCCAAGGCGTCAGAAGACGCCTTTTTTTTTTTTTCGATATTGATAACGGCAACAGGTAGACGCTTGAAGTATTCACAGAATATTTAGTTATATATTCACTTCAGACATAAATAATTAAATTAAAATAAAACATATATTTAAGGGGGGCTCCCATACAACAAACGTGATTTTTTTTGCAGTTTTTGTAGATAATGGTACGGAACCCTTCGTGCGCGAGTCCGACTCGCACTTGGCCGGTTTTTTTTCTTCTTTGTGTTCATTATTTAGGTTTACTTATTTTAGTAGGTACATACTTACTAACATTGTGATAAGCTTTTTTTTTGGCAAAAAATACTGACTGTTGAGTTTGTTTCGGAGTTTCCTCTTAACAATGGTCTTCTTTTTAGAAACGCTAGTAGAATTTTGACTTGTTGCAGAATAAAATTCATTTATTTTATTTTATTTTTTTATTTTCAACACATTTGCTCGTAACGTGCCTCTTATTGTGCCGCTTTTGGGCTCATAATCCTGGGTATTAAACACGCGTGTTTAATAACATTACGACACTCGTGTAGCTATGTTTATATCCCAATTAACGCATTCACTGCCACCGACGCGTATGTGCGTTCCAGTGACTTTCACCGTGTGCCATCGACGCACAGACGCGTTCGTAATTACGTAAAGTGCATTACATAAAGTACATTTTAAAAAGTGTGGCACCTGGCGAATGCCCAGGAAAAGGAGGTGGCAGTGAATGCGTTAAGACACGTTGGCACCTTGCAGCAAGGTGTATGTATGGACTCGGCGCATTCTTAAATTGACCGGGTTATACAGGTTTGTTTTTAATTCTCGGCAAATGGATTCTTACTCGACTAAACAAATTAAATCCTTCTTGTGGATTAATTGATTATTTCTTGTTGGATATGATATAGAAACGTTTCATTTAGTAAAACTATTTACTTTTGATAACATTTTACATGAATTTATATTGAATAAGAAAATATTTATTTTATTTTGTATTGGCTGTTTAGAGATTTCATCTAAGCCTCGCTGCGGGCGCACTGCGCGAACTTCACGAAAAAAAATAGTTGCGCGCCATTATAGTTAATTTCACAAATATTTGTAAACATTGATGATGCGTGTTTGGTTATTATTAAAAATGTTGACTCTTGGTGAATAGAAAAGTGATAAATAGAATTGACGCCACTGTACATTCTTGGAGATGTACAAATATGCGAGTAAAAACCTGTTGTCATCAATAATTAAAGGAAACAACTCAGGAGCCTGTAACATGTTCATTTTATGAAAAGGATTTTTTCCTCGCAAATGTGTTGAAAAACGTCGTATGACACGCGTGAGCTTTGATAATTACATCCTCGGCTCTATTATCACGCTCACCTGCGGTTCGCGTGACAATTCCGCCTCTGATGTAATGATCAACATACCTCACTTGTATCATAATGTACTATTATTTACTTTCGCCTGGCCCGTGCCTAAAAAACCACTTTAATTGCGTGCCGTGTTAGTAAGTTTGGGTCAAATCTATATATATATGTCACCGTTAGATTGTAAACACCGTCAGTTTATATTATTATTTAACTCGCGATATTATAAACTGACGAAAAATTGTGAACTGTCAAAACCGTTCACAATTTAACGCACTATTTTTCGTTAGTTTATAAACTATCAATGTCGAATCGTTATATTGTCAACTGAGGTCAAATCGGCATGCTACGCACCGCATACGCAAATACTAGGTAGGTTAGGTTAGTTAGGTAGCTTCAATTGCCCGAAGGGCAAACCACCATGAAATAGGAGCCCCGCGCAGCGGGGCTCCGTCGACATTAGTTGATGACGAAATAATAGTACATTATGATACAAGTGTGCTATGTTGGTCATTACACTCGAGTCGGTTTTTAAGCCTGAGCCGAAGGCGAAGGCTTAATGGAGACGAGAAGTGTAATGACCAATGCTCACGTGTTTCATACGACGTTTTTCAACACATTTGCGAGGAAAAAAAAAAAAAAAAAAAAAATTAAAATGTTAAAAGATATGTAATTGTGGGCGACAGAATGTAGTTTGTGAAATGTAGGACCTACGGGTCACGAAGAGAAAGGGTGTTGTATAGTATGTGAACGATAAAGCCTACGGGCCACGAAGAGAGAGGATGTGTAACTATAATTCCTTCACATAAGGACGGCAATTGTGCCCAGATTAAGCTCCTAAAGCAAACGGCTCATATAAGAAGCGCGTGATTTATTTAGGACCTAAGTACAATAGGTACAGACGAAAAATATAGCTTAAAGTAAAGATAAAGGTACCAGGTACCTCCAGTAATTATTTCATAAAGATCGATAGGGGGAGAGCCCCTGATAAATGAGGGAGAGATAGCCAAATTATTTGTAAAGAAACCAACTTGAGACTATATCCAGATCTAGTCCGTCAACAAGGGACATCGGTAACTAGAGTTACATAAAATGTGAAATAAAAATGTACACTACGTATGCATAGAGTTTTATTGCATATTATGGTGCAAGAATGGTCAAGGTTCAGGTTGATTTCTCTGATTGGCTAAAAAGACGGGAGCAAAGTCAAACTTATGCTACCACGTTAATGTAAATGTGAAAATTGACGGTCTCACCCGGCCATAGCTTCGTAACCAGATGAGGTACGAAAGCAATTGAGGTATCGTTAGGAAGGTACGGTAAATGCCCTTACGCATATATAATCACTTTTGATAATTAATGTTAATTAAAGCCACTAGGGCCTGGCAAAGCCATTTCATGTTACCAAAGTTGATAATTTTACGTAAATATCGACTTTCCCAATTTAAACGGGAAAAGCAGGAAAATTAGTAGATATTGTAATGTATAGCTCAGAAATAGTTCTTTTGAAGGAAAATATGTAAAAACCCTTAAGGTTTCCCTGAAAACCAGGAAAACGTAAAAACTAGCTTTTCCATAGTAAAAGTGGGCGAGGTCTTCAAAATTATATCCCCACCACTTTTAATGCCTTAGGGGTATAAAAGAGGCTATAATCGCCGGAGGAAATTGTGTTCGCTCAGCCCCACCAGTGGGAGCTCCCAGGAAGAAGAAGAAAGGAAGAAGTAGGGAAATTGTGATAGGAAGTAGGAAATTGTGATAGGGAAAGTTTAATCAGTAGTTTGTGTCTCATTATTTTATTATACCGTTTCATTTATATTTCGCCAAGTATTATTTTATCGTCACCCCCACCTCATTCTTCAACAGTGCAGCTCAGTCTGCGGGATTAGTGCTCCCCTAGAGCACCTGCGCTATCAAAGCGCGTTACGGCCGTTTAAAAACACGCTGAGCGGTTCAACCGCCGCGGTTCACCCGCCGCGGTTGAAACGCGCGGTTCGCCCGCCGCGGTTTTTAAACGCCCCTTGTTAGGTGACTGTGAGGTCGCGAAGGTCAAACCCAGGCCTGTCGCACATCGACCACGTCGGCGCCACGCGTCGTCCACAGTAATGAAAAGGCACTAGTGCGATAATGTAATGTAAAAGTCACGGCATGGGTAATATTCTGCATTATTTTGCTAATATTTAAAAAGATATGTAATGAAAAGGCTTAATGGAGACGAGAAGTGGTAATGACCAATGCTCACGTGTTTCATACGACGTTTTTCAACACATTTGCGAGGAAAAAAATAAAAAATGAAAATGTTAAAAGATATGTAATGAAAAGGCACTAGTGCGATAATGTAATGTAAAAGGCACGGCATGGGTAATATTCTGCATTATCAGTGTAAATACGCTGTAATAAGATCTACTTTACGAGCAGGTGTGTTGAAAATGGAGTAAAATGTCTGAATGAAAAAAAAACATTCATTTTCTGACATAAGTGGAAGCTGATGCAAGAGGAATAATTCGTTCAACCAATCAGCGCACATGGTGCGTTCCGAATTTGATTCAGTTCACAATTTGACGATCCGTTATTGATAGTTTATAAACTAACGAAATATAATGCGTTAAATTGTGTACGGTTTTGTTTGACAGTTCACAAATTTTTGACGGTTTATATTATCGCGAGTAAGAGTATACGAGTAAACTGGCGGTGTTGATAATCTGACGATAACATGTATAAAAGTACAAGTCCTGACTGACCCACTCACACTCACACACTTTTTAAATCAACGCCCAGCCCAAACCGTTGAATCTAGAAAGCTGTTTTTTCACAATAGGTAGTTTATATAACGTAAGTACCCACTAATAAGGGATTTTTGAAAATTCCACCCTTAAGAGGATAAAAAGGGGGTTGACAGTTTGTATGGGGATGAAGTAAAATTGTAAGTGAGAGACTTGAAACTTTGTGTATGGACTCCTTATTACAATATATGAAAAATAATTTTAGGGTTTTGGAAAAACCCACCCCTAATCGGGTGAAATAGGGGGTGAAAGTTTGTAATGAGCTACGGAATAAAACGTGTTCCACGTGGACGAAGTCGCAGGCAGAAGCTAGTCTAGTTATAGGGTAGAGGAACCAAAAGATGAACACCACCCAATAGTTGAACGTTTTGTCGTAAAATTTAAATAAAAAAATCGCGATACATTTTACGCCTTCGGGATATTTTTTTCCTAACGCATCATCCCTTTGCCGAGGCTGGCATTTAAACTCCCATACAGTTCCCACACACACACACGGCTGTGAGCGGTTGTCGCGTCGATGTCTCGCGCCAAAATCACCGTTTGTATGGAGATTTACTTAAGGAAAGCGCTCTTAAATTTAAGCTCTAAATTATGTAAAAAATTGAATAAAACGTCTACATGGATTGTTTTGCGTGATATAGATTCTTGATTAATGCCTTTAATGGATTATCTATCACAAATTGCGTATTTATTGTTAATTTAAGAGATATTTAGCGTTCAACTAACGGTTCCAACTTTTTGTACCTGAGCCAATAGATGAACGGCGTTCATCTACTGGGCAAGGTATAGTTTTTTCAAATGTTTATATAAATTCTTATTGAAAAGGTACATAAAACTTTTATGGCTCAAATTAATCGTTTTTTAACTGTTGATTTTTGAACCAAAAGTTGAACGTGAGTATCCATTCGCAACACGGTTATTTTGGGCTTTGTTTTACTATGAAAAGCACGATTGTTCAACAAAGAACCGCTGCCCAGAAGATGAACGAATAAAATTAGTTCGTTCAACTTTTGGCTTCGATTCCAATAAGTGAACGCTCTGTTAAATTTAGTCCGTTCATTCCTTTGCCATCGTGCCCAATACATGAACGAACAAAATTTATTCGTTCAAGTTTTAGGCAAGGGTTAGTACAATGAACATCTTAATAACAAAGATACGTAATAAATATGAAATCTGACTTATACATCAAAACCCAACAATTTATCTTTTTTAATCTAATGATAAATTAATAAAAAAATGTTTTAATGATTCATATGTAAAAAAATATCTCTTATAATTGTAACCATATGAAAAGGGTACATTTGAACTGTTTTATTCTGTGTTTAGTATCAATATTGTGATTGTTACTTAACTAGTATAAATTGCTATAACAATGATTATATAATAACTAGACCAAAAGTAAGAGGCTGCGCGGTGTTACGTTTTTCTTCGTTCAACTATTGGTGTCAAAATGTTCAACTATTGGGCACAGTGTTCATCTTCTGGGCAAAATGACATACTTCAGCATAAAACCATTTTTAATAAAATACTGTATTGTAATAGGATGGTTTAAAATAGTCATATCTAATCTCGACTATATACGAAATCGTATAAAAAAATTAAATGTAAACAAACTAAATCACCGGCCACTACTCGAAAAAAAATTGTAAAGTTGGGATAGTCGCTTAAACGTTCATCTTTTGGTTCCTCTACCCGGTATATGTCTGTAAACTACCCGTGTCTTTCTCAATTTTCTAATTAGGTACAAAGAGACATCTCTTTCGCGACACGGTACAAGATCGCGTGCTAGTCGTGCAGTAGGAGGTGAAGCCTTCGCAACGGATTTCAGTGTGAGTATGTAAACACACACACACTCACACACAAAAACGTACGTTAAATAGCGTCTTTTTGCGATATGGTTATATTTCAGTCTATAGGTTGTCGCACACGTAACCGCTCGGCACCGGACCGGCGCTACCTCACCTCTTCAAACCATAGACGAGGCGATGCTGTTCCCATGCCGATATGTGTGCGTTACAGTATGGAGTTTCTTACAAAGAATACTGGACGGCTCTAGCTGAGGCGGCGCCGGTCGGGTGCCGAGCGGTTACGTTTGCGACAACCTTATTATAGCTGGGATGGCTGGTAATAGAAGCGTCCACTTCGGAAATACTCTGGTGTCACTACAGGCTCGATTTTTGTACAATCTATTATGAAATTCATCGTTGAGACTTTCGGGGAAATAAAATACGTGTAGATTTTTGAAATAATTTATTTCTTAAAAATATACATTATGAAATACCAAATAAATAAATCGATAAGGTAATTTCAACAAATTATATACACAATATTTTGTAATCTCATTCAATGACTAGGTAGTAGATACGCATAATTTAGCCAGCCAAATGATTTTTAATCAGATTGCTCTAATGGTTAATTTGGCGAAGCACTGTTTAAAAAAAAATGATAGGTACAGCTTTAAAAAAATATTTATATACATTTGGTATTAATAAGCATTTTAAAACGGCATCTTTTATTTTCGCGTTTTCAAGTAAGCCGCACATTACATTGAAATCATTGTCGAAAAACTAAATAATATACTTACCTGTGCAGGTCAATGTGGTTAATTTAAACTTATACGATAATGAATGGTACATGATTACAATAAAATTTTGATTACAAAGTAATCCAATTGTGTACATGCTTCAAGACTTTATACCTAAAGTCTATACAAGTACTTGCTCTACCTACTCCTTCACGTGATCTTCTTTGGGAACCAGTGATTTGTGAAATGGGATGTTAATTTGTTGCCTAGCCTATCAGCCCTTATGAAGTTTGAGACACGCTTTGGCTTAGTCAACATATATATTATATCTAGTTAAACGGTATCTAGTGATATTACTTAGTCGTTCAGGTGAACTTAATGATACTGTTAACAGCAGACATACAACTTTTGCCTTCGAATGCAGAGATCCATATCCCATAACTTCAAAGGAGGTGTCTCCCTTAGACAAGCGAAATATACCTCCTTTGAAATTATGCCTCTTAGGTACCCATCTTATGTTCTGCGTCTACACTCTACGCGATTGTTTCTCTTGCGTATGTTTTACAGGCATTTCTCTTGTGGCTATTTACGTAGGGTGTCTTCTGCCTTATGAGATATGTTAGTAACACTAGTGATTCTAATAAGAAGATCGGCCCGAAAGGTCTTCGTAGTGTTGCGTGCCCGGGGGCGCGCGGTAACCGGGGTAGCTCTGGTTGAGGGCGTGTTGTGCGAAGAAGCCTGCGTAGTCCTTTTTGACCTGTAATAGAGTTGAGAATTGCTTGTTAATTTCGAGACATTTACGGTATTTTATAGAGAGTTTTGCCAGGTTGATACGTGTATCGGCTTCTTGGGCCTATTTCTTAACCAGCATGTCTGCCATACTCGTATTTGCTCTAGTATGAATATTAGCCCTGCCAA
Source organism: Epinotia brunnichana (assembly GCA_963854355.1). Taxonomy (NCBI): domain Eukaryota; kingdom Metazoa; phylum Arthropoda; class Insecta; order Lepidoptera; family Tortricidae; genus Epinotia; species Epinotia brunnichana. The sequence continues at coordinate 10,976,491 of OY977945.1, read as the reverse complement.
TGATGGCCAAGATTGTTTAAATGAAGAATAAGGGCATGGAATTGGGAATGGTTTATTTTTTTCAAAAATAATTGACGCAGCTGAAAAGTCTGCAATTTTTTTTCTGGTGCTAAGGAAGGTTATTCCTATCACCAAAAAAATTATCAGGCACTTCTAAAATTTTCATCCATTCCCCATTAAAGACTTGAAATGTATTTTATGCAAAGGTGAAGACTAAGGTGAGTTCTAAACAGATGGGATGGATCCAAAACAGTCATGCTGTTTGTAATATTTTCTAAAACAGTGTTTGTTATATAAGGTTTGAAAATTAAAATACCGTGTCTTACCTACCGAGTACCTTAAGAATCATAATCATCACCTTAAGAATATTAGCTAAACCAACATCCATGCACCGCTCTCGAAGGCCTACGACGTAAAGCTTAAAGTATAGGAATGAATGTCACAGGGAGGTATGTCTGATTATGTCCGTTACGTGATGTCGAGTGATAGAAATTGCATCTAACGCGTCTCCGCGCTACGGACTAACTCCAAGTCATAAGTGCCGATGTTAATAGAAAACGATAGTTTAAATCTCAAACGACGGAAGGGTAGAGTAAGGCAAGAAAGAAACTGACAATTTGCTACTATCGAAATATTAAATGGAACTGCTGTCGTGGCACTTTCTGATTTTCAAGATAAGTTGTGACATCGTGCAAAATACGACGCTACTAACATCGGACATAAATTAATTTGCCACACCTGAAAGTTTCTCAACTTTTAGAACACAATGTCATAATTTGTGTCACTTCTTGCGGTTCTATTCCGATACTTGCGGTTTCTTTCAGGCTATATGTAGGTATTAACTGTTTGTGACTTTAGAACTAACCCCGACGCCGTTTGTGAGTTAGACAGTCGCAGTATTATTGAGATAGACACACGGCCAATCGCCGACACTTACGACAGGTATACAACTTGTATAACGCCTACACCCCGTTCTTGGCGATAAGCTCGGCAAGCGAATATTGCCGCAGCTAAAACGAAAACATCCATTGCGTTCAATTTGTACAGCTGTGTTAGTAGAGTTTCAGTGGGAGTTTATTGTCAATAATTTAGTTTGTTGTATATTAGGTTAATTCACTCGTTCGCAAAATAGGTATCAGTTTCGGACGCACAACATCACCAGTCCAACCCTTCCAATGTCTTTAGGTATTCGTAGATTCCTGAAACTTAAATATTCAGGGGAGAAATAAGTGAGCTTTTCCATTCAGTGTAATGCATTAGCTATGCACTTATACGATAGTATTAGTCTACCCCTAGTATTTGAAACCGCATTGGCCTTAATAGAAAAAATTAGGATCACAATACAATACAAATATTCTTTATTGCTCATCAGAAATAATACATCACATTTAATGTTCTTGGAATTATCAACTACAGTGTAGTTATAATAGTAGTTATAAATAAACATTTTTTTTTCTAGTTCAGACATTATATAATATTGTTAACATTATTACATACGATCAATATTGTTTTAAATTTGTAACTATGTATAAATTCATTAATTAGGTATTATTGTTTGAAATTATTGTAACAAATTTTTTGTATAATTTATAGATATATTTTATTTATGTACTAAAGAGAATTTGTAAAATATTATGTAAATTTTCAATCAGCAATAAATGAATCTAATCTATAATCTATAGGTTGTATCAGTGGCGAGGAGTCAAGACCGACCCGACCCGGTGAGGTACCGATCAGTAGGCAACTTATATTTGAGATCTTAATTAGACAGAGAGTACAGTAGACATGTCGGTGGTAATTGTATGCACGCTACGCCTCCGTTGAGTAAATTTTCCAACGAGCGTTAGGAAATACCAACTGTAATTTTTGCGCGTTCGAGTTCGACCCTGCTGGAATACTATTATGTAACTTGTTTTAAGCTCACCTCAACGCTCACCCACAATTGTACCTTGACACCGCGACGCGTTGTAATTAAGCGTAGGTAGAGGTCTAGTTTCGTAACGGGTGACCACCGGGGTGAGCCGCATTAACGCGTAGCGAATAACAGCCTTGGAATACTATTGTGTAAGCACAATGTGTTATGTTAAGTGGACCTGCACAGTTTCAAACTGAAACACTGTAGGTAACTAGACTAGTACGGTGTAAACTTCAAAATAAAGGAAAAATTGAAAAATTTTGGCTCCGAGCCGGATTCGAACCGGCGACCACAGGCATACATGGCCCGTCACTACTAACCAAATATAAATATCGTTAGCAGGCGTAACTGCATTATACATCACTAGCTCGGAAAGGCCTTTTTGTATGTTTGTTAACTATTGAGAAAATCGCTTTTTATCCACATGTGAAGAAAGTAGACGTAGAACGTTAAAAGTACTATGACGTATAACGTTAAATATTTATTTTTGTTTTTTGTAGATATATTTTATGACATATTTTTGTTTAATTTTTTTAACTTTTTTTAAAACTTTTATTTACTTTTTTTTTTTTTTAACTTTTTTTATTTTTTAATTTACTTTTTTTACTTTTTTTAAAACTTTTTTTATACTTTATTTTACTTTTTTTTTTTGTTTTTTTTACTCTTTTTCTTATTTTCCTCGCTGTAGTGAGGTGAAAAGATTTGTGTTATACACGGGTGAAAAGTTATTTTACGTCTCGTGTGTTGAAACAATCGCTACGCTCAGGATTCTATTTTTGAACCACTCGCTTCGCTCGTGGTCAATCATAGAATCCTTTCGCTAGCTGGTGTTTCAAATGAACACTGGCAGGTAAAATACAACTTTCCCCCCTTGTATATCAAATAACTATTAGTACGGTGCAGTGGGAATGCGGTATGGAAATCTGTTGAAGCAGGAAATTGGTGCTTTACAAATCTGGTATTTTGGAAACGAGCGAATATTTTTCTGTTATGTTGTTTGTTTTTATTGTTGTGTTTATTTAGTAAATATGTGCAGAATAGGTATTGTGTGTTGTAGGAATTTAGAATTGTGGACACATAATATATACAACATGCAATCTGTTAATAATATACCTACTGCAACCGCTATCTAAAATATTGATAACCTACACATTGACATAATTTTAGTGTACTTAGATCATTCCTTATATTATTTTTAGGCGCTATTACCTATCTACACTCAAGAGCAAAAGTTTCGGGTCGGTGAAATACCGTCATATTTCCTAAAATAGTGCAAGGTTGTACAGTTTTTTAATCCTGTCATGATCATTATTAAATTCTACATCTAAACTGCAGAAATAACAGTAAAAAACAACACGTTACCAGGTGTAAATCGGACTCGTTAAAACCCATGAAAAAAACAACGTTAACGGAGCGAGACATCGTAAAAATCGTCATTTTTGGATGTTGATATTTTTATGATAGGATCCCAGAAATTGCTAATACATTTGGGTATTACAAAGAATAGTATATTATGTGAATAAGACCAGTGTAAAATATTTTAAAAAACCTATTGCGGTTATTTAATTTAGGGTGACCCGAAACTTTTGCTCTTGAGTGTATATATACAACTAAGTTGTAATAAATTGAGCTATTGTAATAAATCACTTTAAGTAGGTAGGTACGTCAGACGATCCTATTGTTGTTAGAAATAAGTAAGTAGTTAAATAATTTTGCTGGTGAAAATCACTCATTATTAGGTTCTTGTCTTATAAGCTAAAGTAAAAATATGTAGGTACCTTAATTAAAAAAAATTAAAAATGCTGATAATTATAGAATATTTAAGTACTAATGTCTGTTTTTGATATATAGGTAACATTCAATTCAGATAAGACTTCTAGAAGGTAATCAGTAGAAATTAACAATTGAACGAAACATTATAACCACATCCAATTAGCAGTGCGTGTAATAATTATTTGTCACTGATTAATTAACTACCAAAACATGGCACATGTACGCGTGTGTTACGGCAATAGTCAATGTATATGTATAACTATTATACTCGGGATTCGAATAATACCTACGTCTAGACACAGTACGTTATCATAGATTTGACAGGGGCACAATATCGTTGTAAATATAAGTTATGTGTAGCAACAGGTGCTGTTGACGCTGTTGTAACTTATTATGTAGTACTTTAAATAGTAGATTTCGTTCATAATTATTTACGGTGATAAGAATGCAATACTTATGGTAAACGACGACTCCTCGACGTTCCACTGTGTATGCCATGGACACTTTTAATTTGGATTAAAGATATTTTCTCCTCACTGCCTCGGAAAGCCGTCTTTTACCCTTTAAAATCAGTGAGCAAAATCGCATTCGCACTAGTGGGGAAAGTAATTTGACCTTGGAGCGTGTTTAAGTAAACTGTGTCTTTAAGTTAAGTACCTTAAAATGCCATAAGAAACATTTGCTGTTTTATAATGAGCATGATGATTTGATGGATGATGGATGACGGATGGACGGATGACGGATGACTGATGATGGAGGACGGATGACGGATGACTGATGATGGATGATGGTGATGATGATGATGATTGAATGACTACAAATAAAGCCTTTATTTGTATGACTTGTTTTTTGTTTTGCATGTTGCACTTTCCTCGCTACAGTGAGGTGAAAAGTTTTGTTTTAATAGTAGTTTTGTTTTGGTTTAGTTTTACTTTCATTTAATTTTTTTTCTTGTATTTTTCAGTTAGCTAAGTATGTCATGAATAAATATTTTGACTTTCTTTCTTTTGTGTTAAACACGGGTGCAAAAGTATTTTAATTCTCGTGTGTTGAAACACTCGCTAAGCTCAGGAATCTATTTTAGAACCACTCGCTTCGCTCGTGGTTCAACTATAGAATCCTTTCGCTTGCTCGTGTTTCAATTCCACACTCGCGGGTAAAATACAACTTGGCACCCTTGTATAACAAATAAGAATTATTCGAATTTTTGGTCATGCCACTTTGATATAAAGTGCCCATGTCGTACACTAGTGCAACGTCGAGTACTAGTACGTTTACCTTACCAGGCTTTCCTTACAGGACGCATTGCGTACCACATTGTACGTTATCGACTGGCGGTGGAGAGGAGGAGGGTTATATGATAGTGTCCGGGTTGAATTAAAATATATGTCGTGACCTTGTTTGCGTTTCGATAAATTACTACACCAGAGAGGTTATTGCGTAATTTTACGAACGAGCGTTAGGACAAGTCATTTTCCCTTCCAAAAAAATATATTTAGATCTACCTAACGTACGTACGAGGCGTTACGCAATCGACCTGATGTAGTACACAATCTAAATATTGGTGTGATTTTGTCGAGTTGTCGAGTCTTACAGAGATTTAGGTACGCGTTTCTTCTGTGGACATTGACCAAAGTTATGGGCTATAAAGCCTATTTTTTGGTTGGACTCTTAATCCGCATAAACGGGGTCAACTCTTATTTAATTTCATGCAATCGATACATTTTTTATAAGCACGGAAGGTCCTTACTATTGACCACAAGAAAGACGATTTTTGTTTTATTCAATTTAAATTTTCCAAGTAGGTATGATAATGGGGTTATTCGCGGACGGTCTAGAACGCAAAATTACTAGTGTAATATTTTGCCTATATCGCTTTTAGTCTACATCGCGAACGGTCTAGAACGAAAAATGTCTGCATAAATTTCGTCGTTTAATCTTTACGTTAGCGATGCCGACGGAGCCCCGCTGCCGCGGGCTCCTGTTTCTGTGCTGTTTGGCCTTCGGCCATTAGAACCTAACCTACATATGAGTAGTCATTTTGCGTTCTAGACCGTTCGCGATGTAGACTAAAAGCGATAAGTACAGTACCGGCCAATAATATTTTATATACAATATGTACGAGTAACTAGTAAAATACGAGATGTCTCAACAAACCTGAATTGTTTACTCTATACACGTTCATACAATAAAACGCAAAGGTGATATATTATTGGCCGGTACTGTATAGGCAAAATATTACACTAGTCATTTGGCGTTCTAGACCATCCGCAAATAACCGTGTTAACGTAATGAAAAGCGAACGTGGTACCTTGCGAGGTCTGCAGGCAGGACCCTTAGCGAGTTGGACCCTCGCCTGGTTCTCGGCCTGGACTGCCTCTCGCACCGACTGGGGCGGCCACTTCTGGTCTCCACGCATGTTGACGCCTCCTGATCATAAAATAAGAATTAGTCATAAATTATTTGGGTCAATCAACTTTTTCTTGTTGTTATTCTGTCCCGGTAAGCCAAGAGACAACAGTGACAGACTTTTTTAGAAAAAATACTATAAACTGGACTCCTATCATGCTAAGGAGATGCGCAACCATGGAATGCGTTTACCAATATAACAAAAACATGTTTTTAGTGGATTTAAACCCCATAAAATAATAGTTTTAAAGAGTGACCCAGGAGACGTAACCATGGCAACGAGCAGCAAGAAATAATTGATTGACCCATTTCCTTTGTGGAAAATGATTTCCTTCGAGCGTTTGTCTATCGCTACACCAGGAATTAGTATACCTACCTACAGGAACTTCCATACGCGTCGAAGGCAAACAAACTTAAATACCTAATAGCAGTGTTAGGGAATAATCTTCTTGAAGAGTAAGCTAATGTGCTTTTATCTATCCAAATATCATAAACCCTCCATGATGCGTTCAAGAACCGCACATTATGACCACCATAAAAATAGACAGTTTTGTTAGAACAAATTTCTTATCTATGAAAATGTTATTATTGCTAAATAATAACATCGATTTCGATAATATTATTTCATTCAAATTTCGAACGTCTCTGAAAAACAAAGAAATTTGATTTAACCTCTATTCTAATATCAGTCGAGATGACGTTTAGTTCGAAACGAATTGCCAATTTGCATACACATTTGACAAATGTCGCGCACGTAAGTAAGATATCGAATGATATGATGATTGGATTAGTTGGATCCGACTCTAGTTTGTCTCTGAATTAAAAAAAAAAACTATGACAGCTGCCAGAAAACAACGCCGCGATGCCGGTCATAATTAGCGGCTCCTGAATGCATCATGGAGGCTTATGATATGTGGATAGATAAATTAGTGTATGTAACTGTACATAATTAGGCATTAAAACACTCGTGTGATGTTATTATGAAACGAGCCGAAGGCGAGTTTCATAAACCCACACTCTGCCTGCCCTTCATTATGTACAGTCACATAAACTACTATAATCTTTGTTTCAATGCTACAATAAAGTTGTGGTGTAATTACCACTTATAATAAATCTCTAAATTAAAAAAAGAATCAGCCAGTTTGAAACTAAGCTTTGCGCGGTTCGAATGTTCTCAGCATCCCATGAACGGAAAAATATGAAACATTTTATATAGGTACATTATTATTCTAGCTGCAACTTAGGATAGTTTTTATCCGACTGCGACAATTAATTAATTTTCCGAAATATACGACTTCATTTTATTTTTCATTTATTTTTATTGAAATCAAACGCTGCTCCAACTGTCAGCTATAAAAAACGTCAAATTTTCGTCAAAATGGCGGAATTGCTTTGCCTTTCACTTATTAATAATTTAAATCCCGTCTACGATAGATCTTTCCGAGACAAATGCTAAAATATAAACCATAAAAAAATATTCGATTCTGATATGAGAACTTATATGCGCAAATGTCGTTTTATGTCGTAATTTCAATAAATGAAATCAACAAATTTGAACAATATAATTAACACGAATTTGTTTTTTTTGAATGGCAATGGCACGCGCTCGGCGCATTCAGCCAAAGTACCTGCGGCGCTGCCACGAAAACCGATACTCAATGTTCATATATTTGCATCCCTGTCACTCGAGTATGGTTAGTGCGATAGAGATAGAGATACCCGAATATTTTCGAATTCCGAAGTTCGTGGTTATAGCTCAGGAATCGAAAATATGGTAAATAATCATAATGTATTTTCTCGAAAAAGAATTTAAAATAAACATAGTCAAATGGAGAAAAAAACAAAGCAAGAGGTTATATAGGTAATGATTAAGTTATAAGAGTCCAAAGTTTTAAGAGGGGGTATGTTCTGTCCCTTTTCCGCAAAACGCACCTTCATATGAAACGATTGTTTTTTACTATGACGCTCGAGTATATTGACGTCACAGTCCCTCATCGTTTTCTCACTCTAACAAGCGACATTTAAACGGATGTAGCTTCATAATTTTTTGAGATATTTGAATGGGAGTTTCATTATCTTCTATCTATTTATACATAATAAATGCCTATGTCCTGACTGACTTATTTACTCACTCACTCACTCACTCACTCATCAACGCACAGCCGAAACTACTAATCTTAGAGAGTTGATTTTTGCACAGTATGTTGCTTTTATAACGTGGGCTAGGGATAAAAAGGGATTTTTGAAAATTCTACCCCTAAGGGGGTAAAATAGGGGTGCAAAGTTTGTATGGGAGAACCTTTTTTTCTTGAGCTATAGACTTAAACTTTGTAGAAAAATTAGTTATTAGAATACAAATGAAACACTTTCATCGTTTCGGAAAATTCCACCCCTACGGGGGTAAAATAGGGGTGCAAGGTTTGTATGGGGGAAACATTTTTTTTTTAAATAGAGACTTAAAACTTTGTAGAAAGATCAGTCATTAGAATACAAATAAAGAACTTTCAGGGTTTTAGAAAATTCTACTCCTAAAGGGGTAAAATAGAGTGCAAAGTTTGTATGGGAAAAACTACTTTTTTTTAAATAGAGACTTAAAACTTTGTAGAGAAATTATTCATTAGAATACAAATAAAGTACCTAGATTCAGTGTTTTAAAAAAAATCTACCCCTAAGGGGGTAAAATAAAGGTGCAAATTTTGTATGGGGGAAACAATATTTTTTTTAAATAGAGACTTAAAACTTTGTAGAAAGATTAGTCATCAGAATACAAATTAAGTACTTTCAGCGTTTTAGAAAATTCTACCCCTAAAAATAGGGGGCTAAAATAGGGGTGCAAAATTTGTATGTGGGAAACTATTTTTTTTAGCTAGAGTCCTAAAACTTTGTAGAAAGATTATTTAAATACAAAGAAAGTACTTTCAGCGTTTTGGAAAATTTCACCCCTAAGGGGGTAAAATAGGGTGCAAAGTTTGTATGGGAAAAACATATTTTTTTTTAATAGAGACTTAAAATTTTGTCGAAAAATTACTTATTAGAACATGAAAAATACTACATTCGGCGTTTTACAAAAATCATTCCCTAAGGGGGTTAAAAAAGAGTGCAAGGTTTGTATGGGGAACACTTTTTCTGAGCTAGACACTTAAAACTTTGTAGAAAGATTACTTATAAAAATACAAAAAAGAGACTTTCAGCGTTTTGAAAAAATCTATCCCTAAGGGGGATAAAAAGGGGTGCAAAGTTTTTATCAGGGAAAGTTTATGTTTTTGAGTTAGAGACTTGAAACTTTGTAGAAAGATTACTTATTAAAATACAAAAAAAGAACACAAATCGTTTTAGAAAATTCCACCCCTAATAGGGTTAAAAAGGAGAGCAAGCTTTGCATGGGCAACACTTTTTTTGAGTTAGACTTAAAACTTTGCAAAAAGGTTACGTATTAGAATACTAAAAAAGAACTTTCAGCGTTTTAGAAAACTCCATCCCTGAGGGGATTCTTAAGATCCTTAAGAAGGGTAGCCAGTGTTGTGTGGGAAAAACTTTTTTTTTTACTAGACTTAAAACTATTCAAAATGTTACTTATTAAAATTAATAATAAAGTACTTTCAGAGTTTTAGAAAATTCCACCCCTAAGGGGGTTAAGAAAGCTTTGTATGGGCAACACTTTTTTTTGAGCTTAAAAGTTAACTTAAAAGTTTACGAAAAAAGTTCTTTCAGCGATTAGAAAAATTCAACCTCTAAGGGGGTTTAAAAGGGGGTTCAAATTTTAAATGGCGAGCAATAAAATTTTAAAGTGTGAGTAAGAGATTTTTAACTTCGGTCTTATTCTGTACGTTAAAAGACTACAAAACTGATTTCAGAGTTTTTCCAAATTCATCCCCTAAGAGTGTTAAAATTGGTTCAAAGTTTGAGTATTTCAAGGCATTTTTAAAGTATGAGATTTTTAACTTTGATTTTAGACTGTTTGTTCACAAACTAGTAAATGAACATCAACTTTTTTTTTAATTATCCCCTAAAAGAGGGTTCAAATTTTGTATTGAGAGAAATCATTTTCTAAGACGTTAAAAAGTTCTACGCGGACGAAGTCGCGGGCAACAGCTAGTTACCACATAAAAGTTACGAAACTAATATTAATATTAGGTAAAAAATCGTTTTTTAAAGTTTCATAAACCTTTCTGATTGGACTATCAATCAGCATCACCTATTAAGTATTATGGCACTCCATAAATGGAAGGAGGTACGAATATTGCATAAATTTATTTAATATATTGCATAATCGAACCATTCATATTATAAGTAGTAGCTACATAACGCTGAAAATTCGAATTATATTGCGGTCGTTCGTTACTCAGTAGGTACTGAGCGGCCAGAAAAATGTATTCACAGTTACTTATCACAAAGAAACATCATAAATTCGGGATTAAGTATATAAGAGAAGTGGTGTCTCTACGTGCTTGATTCTTGAAATCTTGCCACGTGAATTTGCCGTTAAACAATTTTAGGTCAACACTCGTAATTCATAAAAGGTGTAGGTAGAAGTGTTACGGTAGGCTAACTGAAACGAAGAATAGGGGTTTTTAAACACATGTTTAAAATATAATATTGAAAACACGTTTTAAACCCTAAACTTGCCACGTATCTTTAAATGCAGTCACCTCTTCGATTTTTTTTTCTATAACGTTTGTTTTGCTCTGTTTAGAGTAACCGAGGTGAAAGTATGTTTTTTTTCTAATTTTGCCAAGTTTAGTTAAAAATTGTTCACTGATGTCTTGCCTCCCTAATATATCTACGTCTAATAATATATCTTAAAGTACCTAGGTATCATAGACATACTAAATATCAATGATACACCTACTTTGAGATAATATTCGCAAACATTTCACAGTTCAACGAAACATTCCAAATAAATTGTTTTTATGTTAGTAGGTAAGGATCGATGTCCATTTTGATCCCGGTGAAAACACTTCGAAAAATTGTGTGTTTTGCTATATCCCTCCAGTCCGTCTACCTCCTTGAACTTACTCTATTGATATTATATGACTCACCTCACGCAAGGAATTTTTCCCGTTTCATACCAATGAAACCGTTTGTAATACTTTATATCGAGTGATACTAAATAAAAAGTACCTAATACAAAGTCAGTATTACCCAATCTATTTTTGAACTAAATAATGTATTGAAATCAACTTGCGATGAAATGGTTAATTTGTGTCTCAAGGGAGCAAAATTATGTATTTACGGCGAAGGAGATCTTGAGCGCAGCGAGGGACTCAATAACACGAGAAGCAAATAACTTTGCTCTCGAGTGTCATACAACTTTTCACCTTAGCAGTAAGAACATATTCACATAAAAAAATATTATATGCTTTTAAGTATCAGTCTCATGATTATTTAGAAATAAAATTTAATTCGGTGTTAATAATAATTTATGTACTTTAACTCCTCAGCGAGGCTAGCAGTGCTAAGCTATAAGCGAAACTCGGAGAATGTCTTCTCGCCAGACATCACACTTCCAAAGCGCTACTAGATCTTAATCATGTAAATCTTCTGATGCACTGAATAGGTATTAGAATTTTTAATATAATTTTATGATGGTATTCTGAGCCCGATGTCGGGGACCTTTGTAAAAATGTGGCCAAGTTTAAAAAAAATTAGGTCCCTGTTCACGGTTCAGTGTAACTTCTGCTTTACAAAGATACCCTGACATCAAACGTGTCGCGGCCTGAACATAGTTTTCCCTATCGTTTGTACTTTACAAAAGGCTGTTGAGAACAGTGCCATTCCGAGGAAAACTTTTCCCATACATGGATTCAATAGTTACATGGTTCCCACATACGAGTACATGTGTGACTTAAGTATGTTACATATAAGCTTGACAGAGATACGTTTCACACTTCAGTTACCTTACGTACCAGAACGAAAACCTTTTTTAAATTAGAATAGCGATCTCTTCTCATGTCCAATTGTCCATCTAAAGATCTCGAATTAAAACAGGCTACAATTTCACCAACATAACGACGGTAGCAACGCCGAAGTTTTGTAATTTCCCATTTAGTACCTAAGTCATGTTTCCGCTCCTGTATTTACTAAAATAACTACAGAGACAAGCAAGAGTTGATTTGCTGAACAAAGAGCTTGACCTTAATATTTAGAAGCTTTAACACCTTAAATTACAGCCAGCCACTTTAATGCTTTGAATAAGTAAATAACTTTCGGCTGTTGTTCACTTCAGATCCTTGGAATTTATAATAATTCGCTAGATCCACTTCCAAGTGTTTCGTTATCAATAAGAATTCATTAGGTTCCAGCAATTGGTTCTAAAAAGCCAGTATTTGATATTTAAAAACAGACCTAGTCTTGAAATCCAATATTGACCCATTCTGACTAGGTATATAAGTAGTTTGTTTTTAACAACAAGTCTGTAGATACCTACTTACTACGTAACAAAAGAGATATTCGTAGGTACTAATTGTTTTATAACAAAAAATTAATGACGTATTTTGATCAAAAATATAGCTGCTAATTTAGCTTCCGTCCCTGATGATATCATCATCATCAGCCGAAAGACGTCCACTGCTGGACATAGGCCTCCCCCAAAGAGATGATATATTATACAGGTCATTATATGCATACAAATTTAATTTAGGGCAAAATCAAGTAGAGGTATAACCCGTACATGCTAGTATATTTACTTCACGGCGAAACATCACCCTGAGATACATTTTTGGTGGTTTTTCAATGACCTACCTAAGCACCTAACCTACAAACAAAAGTTAGGTACAACTACAAACTTAATTTTTTAGCGCATGTTTATTATCTTTCCTATTCATAAACCATGTTACCTCTAAAAGTAATGGAATCTTTTATGTCGCTCACTTCCCTAAACCGTCAACGTGGTATAAAGTATAAACCAAGGAATAAAGTGCACAGACGCAATTTTAAAAACAATATACTTCCGAGCTGTCTATGTTATATAGTGGAATGACGCCGTCAAAGTATTTTACGCGATTTAGAATAGCTTCCTTTAAAGATTTAGATGCCGAAGGCGCAAACTTTTAAATAAAGCTATTTAAATTAAATACCTATCGCGCGTTAAGGTTTAATTTTAAATGCCAACGTCGTGGAATGCTTTGTATCACCGGTTTCAATTGCAACAGTATTTGAAAATCGCCAAATCAAAATGAACGCTATAAAAAAAGAGATTTGCTAAAGTTGTCGTTGTGCCTAAATTTATATGATCATAGGATTGACTTACAGAACTTAAAAAAACTTACGCTAAAGTTATTTTATTTAATCGTATGGCAAACATTATTTGGCCTTTGAGCTTGTCACTTTTTAGTACCACCCAAGGGACACGTGCAGGGTTGTGGTAGGTAGCTCCTGCGGACGCAAGTTACAGTTGTCCCCCCTTTGTCAAGTGAGTGGGCAACTCGACTGTTAGAGGTTCTTAAGCCGCCCGAAGGCCTGCTAATGCTAAAGTTATTGCCGAACTAAATATTTACTATAATAGTATACCTACATGCTTAAAAATATAATATTCAAACCTTGGAAAGACGCCGTGGCGGGTTGGCTAGCAAACACCGGCGGGGGCTGCTGATGAACAGGGGGCTGCTGGCGAAGTGTAATAGTAGACGGCGGGGGCTCGAACTGCCTCTGCGGGGGCTGGTACTCGTACTGCGGGGGGTACTCTGGCGGGGAGTACTGCGGCGGGTAGTCCGGCTGCGGCGAGTACTGCTGCTGGTACTGCTGCTGTGGGGCCGAGTACTGCTGCTGCTGTGGGGCCGAGTACTGCTGCTGCTGCAGCTGAGGTGAGTACTGGGGTTGCTGTTGTGTGTACGCCTGGGAATTGCCGATGTTGAATTAGTATCTCATTCAGTTTCAATCTTTGCGCAATTTCTTGCTAACTAAATTAGGTATGAATTCAAAACATGAATTTATATTTGAATTCAGGTGTTGAGCCCAGCTTTAATAGGTACATTCACTGCCAAGAATCGCTACGCGCTGCGCTCTTCGCCGATCCCGTGGTTTCCCGCTAAGTACTGGAAACCGCCTATGCGGAGTACGCCCGCTTGGCGGGTTCGCGGCAGTGAATATGTTGGTTTGGGAACTAATTCGATTCTAACACGAATGAAGCAAGAGTAAATAGTGACGAACAATAGAGCGACGAAATCTTTACCTATCTACCTAATTGCGCATGAGTTTTACTCGTGTATTTAAGTAATTAATTAATGGACCGCTTATTGCTGTCTCAACCGACAAAAATCCGGTGTTGTTTAACAGATTAAGATTTAATGAAAGATATTTAAATCCATAACAATTAAATAGGAAAGTATGACTGTATCAGGTTGGTAATAACTACTACGAGTAGTAATAAGGGCTTTCAATCCATATGTACCTAGATATTACCAGTAATTTGATATTTACTTTGTAATCAATTTTAGATAAAACATCGTAGGTATATGAACATTAAAACAAAGCTTATCTATATTGCAATAGAGTTTGTTAATTCCAAATAATTTAAATAACTGAACTAAAAGCGATGCCCAAAATATTAGGTAGTACAGAATTAAAAAAAGCGTATAAACATTAAAACGACAAGCGATTATAAACCCTCAGAATTCAACGCAGAATAGCTTTTGCGGTACTCACCGTGCCTGAAACGTTCAAATACAATGAACAAATCAGATCTAAATTAATATGCACAGCGCGTTTCTCAATAGATATGACAGGAACAAAACAACTCCAAATAAGCACGTGCATTCATTTCCGATGAGAGGAAACCGTGTTATGATACCTACCGATACTTAACATTTGAAGTAGCATACCCAACTAATTAGCAAGTATCATGCGATTCTCGAAATTTGAAGCAAATAATGTGGAGCGGATTTCAATGAGTGATTTAACACAGCGGCAATGATGGCTTATTCCCTGTTTCCCGCACCCCGGTGTCGCGGTAAAATGTATTCCAATAGCATCTAGAGTTCACACGCGGGTTGCGGACAGCTGGGAGTAGCCCGTGATTATGACATTGCTGCGTTACCTGAGGAGAGTGGGGGGCTGGAACAGGACCCCAGCGGGAACTAGGCTGTATGTGAGGGGCCGCGGCCGGAGAGGGCGGGCCTTGTCGGTACTGGGGCGCCGGAGTCGCGGACACTCCAGGCCCGAACGGGATCAGCTTACTCAACCCTGTCTGTCCTTGGCGCTTGCCGTCACAGTGCGAAGGGTTCTGCTGGTGCGAAGGGTTCTGCTGGTACGATGGATTCTGCTGCTGGTTGTACTGGGGCTCGTCGTACTGTGGGTTATGGTACTGGGGCTGGAGTGGGGTTTGTTGCGGCTGCGACCGCGGCGCGGATGGGGTGTTCTGTGCGTTGTACGCGGGACTCTGCTGTTGAGACTGGAAAAGTCAGCTTGTGTTACCTTCGCCACGTGAGTTAGGTCACTTTATTAACCAGTTGCTCGATAAACTTGAGTCGAGTGCACAGACCGCTAGATCCCAACCAGAGAAAATACAAACCCAATGAAACTATAGACACAACTTCCTGACAAAAATATTATTTTTGGTAAATTCACTGTCGACTGTCTTTTTTGTAATAATTAAATTTAACTAATATTATTGAACGGTGCCCATCGTCTCTCCCTGGTATTTATTCCCAGGATGGGTCGGTTAAATACGTTAAGTTACCTTTCATACAAACTTAGATCGGCCGCGCTAAATAGGTAAGTATATTAGGTATACAGCTAGATTAGGTATATAGCTCGATTGAAATTATATATGTAAGACAATAAAGTGACATGTATATGTATGTACAATATAAATACGTAGGTAAATAAATAGTAACTTATATTACGCATGCAAAATATCATCGTTTTCACCACCACTCAATTATTAAATGCATTTGTGCATCCATGCTGCAAAGCCAATTCTAGCGCTTCGTTCTTCCATGACAAGTTCGGAGAAAAAAAAAAATTGTTATCGAGGAATGCAGCGCTAAAATGACCGTAAGGATAACCCATATCGCAGCCGCGGTGCAAAAATATGTATGTACATTGTGCATTCCATTTTCCGTAAGCTTTTTTGCTAATAGTTTTATTGAGGGTTAAAGAGTGAAGGTCAAACTTGATAGCCCTGTATACAGTAGTATTTAATCTTTAAAATCAAAATCGGACCGTGTGATCATGAAGTTAGTGAGTAAATAGAATTAAATGGGGTCATCAAGTTTTCCCTCTAGGGTTGCGAGATTTAACAGAGTTGTGCGAGTAGGCCAGTCCGTAGAGTAATTCTTTGTTGCAAAAGGTGGTGAAGAAGATTTTTTTTTATATTGTTTTCATCGATGCAACCGAGCAAATATCAAAAATGGTTACACGAGATATCTCGGGACAACTTTTGGCAGCCACACATCCTCGAAATTATGGGATTATTTTTTGGTTTTTCACTCGTAGCTTCTATACGGTGCATCCTAGCGAAAAGTTACTCACCAGGCAAATTAAAGAACATGAGATTATGCGTCTAATGAGTACCAATACATATTAATTAGGTTCAGCAACATAGTAGAAAACCTTGGTCAAGTAACTTTTCGCTGGGATGCACCGTATAGAAGCTACGAGTGAGAAACCAATGTCCCAAAATGTCGAGGATTTGTAGCTGCTAAAAGTTGTCCCGAGATATCTCATTTTTGATATTTGCTAGGTTGTATTGATGTTAACAATATTAAAAAAAAACTTATTCATTACCTTTTGCAACGTACCCCCGTGCTTTGAACTCCTACGGACTGGACTAGAGGTAGCGGAGCGGTGTGTGAGGAATAAACCACTAATCCTCGCACATCATTGCGCCGTTTCGCGCTGCTCTAGTGGAAGTGGATCACCCTTAATCTTGGCAACATTATAAGATATTCACCTGTTGTTGCTGTTGCGGCTGGTGGTAGCCGTTGGTTTCTGGCGCTGGCGGCCACACTACTTTCTTCTGACCTGAAACAAGAGAATGAAGAAAAAAAAATTATTTTTACTCTTTCAGCGCAAGTTCTTATTTTCTATTTACGTTGTTGATTCTCAATGAAAAGTACTTATGGAATTATTCCCAATGGTCAAGCTGCCTCATCAAATGGTAAACGGAAAAGAAGCGGGTTGTGTCGGAGACACAACCGTTAATTAAGTGGATACTTCTTTGTTGGCTGTGCCCGTAAAATATATATCAGAATTAATTTACTAAAATCTGTATAAGTACAGATAAATAAATCGGTATATATGGCAACATTAACTGACGTAGCTCATTTGACTCGCAATACATTGAAAATGGCGATCGTTTCAGCATTATTTTCATGTCCGCCACATAAACTAAATAACATTTTGTGATTAACAACTTATGGTTATGGCAAATAAAGAAGGATTAAAATATGTAACAAACAATTATTTGAAATCAAATAAGGTTTCTCTACAAAAAGTTATTCCGGAAGTCAGCACGTGATTTTGAACTGTACCCCTATACAAGAACGCGAGCAAAGAAGTATCCACTTCAAAAAGAAAGACACGACTTCTACTGAATTCGTAATCTCTGAAAAAGTGTGATACAACAAATTTAATGACGTGTACTTAATTTCATTATTGTCAATTATACTTTCAACGAAAAAAAATTGATAAAAAGTGAGTACCTACTTAACTTTATCAAGGAACTAGCGACCCGCCCCGGCTTCGCACGGGTTTATATGTATGTAATACATGCATATATTATACATACAAACCTTCCTCTTGAATCAATCTATCTAATTAAAAAAACCGCATCAAAATCCGTTGCGTAGTTTTAAAGATCAAAGCATACATAGGGATAGACAGACAGAAAGCGGGAAGCGATATTGTTTTATACTATGTAGTGATAGTCTTGAATTAATTCAAGAATATTGGTTTGAGTATTGTATAGCTTTGTATTAACTTCCTATAGTCCCCCGCGGCTATGAAGTCAATCCTGAGACATGCATCTAGGGTTGTATATGTAGTTTTTTCCTATGGTTGACATTGTCATTATTCAGAAACTTCATAGTTGCGCAATGTGTCAGGATTGACTTCATAGCCGCGGGGGACTGTAGTTACGATTAGGCTGATTTCGGGTTGTTCATGCTAAATCAGTCACCGGTTGATGAATCGCATAGTTTCTTGTAACACAATATCACGTCATGTCACGAATTCACGCGATTTTCCTATTTATCTCCGTCACTTTATCTTTGTTAATAAAAATAGTTGAGTTTAAAATATATCTCTGGAAACAATCTGCGTTTTGCGATGGTATCTGGGTACATTACAGTATTCAACACTTTGAACTTATTATGAGACATTTCGCTTTAAATTAGTTCGGCCACCAACGGCTTGGCCAGTGTCCAGATCATGGAAGAAAAATAACGAATTTCTCGAATTTTAAGAAGCGACGTCTCGTACCTACTTGCTAATAACATGCTATTGATTGCTCGAAGGATATCAATGACGTCATTACGCTATTCAATCCTTTGCTGTACAAATGATATAATTTTATACAATCATTAGTGGGCACTACTTTATGAACTAAACTAACTTTGATGATATTGTACCTATAATAACAGTTTCCCGATTCATCGTCGTTCATTTTTAGGGTTCCGTACTCAAAGAGTAAAACGGGACCCTATTACTAAGACTTCGCTGTCCGTCCGTCCGTCCGTCTGTCTGTCACCAGGCTGTATCTCAAGAACCGTGATAGCTAGAGAGTTGAAATTTTCACAGATTATGTAATTCTGTTGCCGCTATAACAACAAATACTAAAAACAAAATAAAATATTTTTTTAAGGGGGCTCCTATACAACAAACATGATTTTTTTGCCTTTTTTATAGATATTGGTACGGAACACTTCGTGCGCGAGTCCAACTCGCACTTGGCCGGTTTTTTCAATATTTAAGGGTCCTACGCTAGGAAGGTCATGTTGTGTCCTATACGTCCATTTAAGAGGAAACAAAAGAATATGTCTACCTATTATTTATAACGCTCAAATCTATTAATGAAAATCCTTTAATCCCAGTTGAAATCGGTTAATAATTAATCCAGATGCTGGGCGTACCTAATCATTAACTACGTTTTAATGATGGAAATTGATGTGAGCTGGGTTGTTTGGACAAGTTTAAGCTCCGAATCAAGTCGTGCTTAATGTCTTTTAAATGACGAATACAATAACAATCTGCCTCCGTAGCCCAGTGGGTAGTGACTCTGCCTACGAAGCTGGAGGTCCCGGGTTCGAATCCCGGTCAGGGCATTTATTTGTGTGTTTATCACGAATATTTGTTCCTGAGTTATGGATGTTATATATGTATACAAGTATCTATATGTATTTATCTATTATATATATCATCGCCTAGTACCCACAACACAAGCCTTACTGAGCTTACCGTGGGCCTAGGTTGATTTGTGTAAGATTGTCCCATAATATTTATTTATTTATTTTTAATCTGTTTGGATAGAGTTCATACGAGCTGGATTGACAGTAAATAAAATTATAAATGACCTACTTGAAATTTGCAGAGAGAACGTTGGTTTGGTACACTCAAGAGCAAATAAATTCAATACAAAGTGTACCCGTTTTCATTGCTTTGTGCTATAATTTGAGATACATTGGTAGAATATACAGTACTAATACTAGTGTTCATCATTTCGTGCTACCGTACCGATATGGTAATCGTCAAGTAGGTACTTACCTACTACCTGACCAATAAGTCAATAGCAAATACATCGTGTAGATCTAGATTCTATTAGGTGTTCCACTGACAAGCATTACCGACCGATAGATTGAGTGCTCTTCGATTAAACATGAGTCAAGACTATGCGTAGAAAATTTAACAACGTCTTGACAGGACAGATTTTACAAGTAGGTTTTATCAAGATTTCATCTCTATTCAATTCATTGAAACGTTCATCACAGTTCATATTGCGAAAATGGTTAGAAGACAGGACTATGTAGGTAGTAGAACTAGTAGAGGACTACGGAGTAGACAAAAGTTAGTATGCAGTTGAGCTTATTTACCTAATTAGAATAGGTACAGTCGACATCAAAAAGATGTTTAAAATTTTCGCCTTATTACTATGAACATAATGGGCATAACTGCAAACATATCTTACACGTCGACTGGACCTCCCAAACTGAACGCCGGTTATACAACCTAGTCCAAACGCAGATCTACTGAGCCGTCAGATTACAGATTACTTCTACAAGTTTCTAGCTAATTTCGCTGTTATACTTGTTAATTTCCACGGTTTCCCTAACTCCACCGGTAACTTACATGTTCCGCCGGTTTTGAATTACAGTTCAGGATTTATATTTATACACATACGCAAGTGTATACACGAGATGGCTATTGTCGCATCTTATCGCGTCGCGGCTTATGCTAGCGAGTAGCCGTGCTAACCTACTTATGGAATTAAAAATCTACATGTCAGGTAAACCTCTCAATGTTTGACAGCTTCATTCCAATAATAGGGATGATGACTAAGATTTTTTTACGATACCATTCGAACCCGTTTTTGGATAGGAACAAATGTTTGTATGGGAGCAACTACAATTAAAGAACATAAATACCCAGAAATTGAGACAACGATTGACCTCGCTGGCGGAAGCCATAAACGCTTCATACTAATTGATACACAGGTATGACGTCACACCTGTTATTTGTACTAATCGTTGTATGGAAAATCAAGTAAATTGCTGTTTCGCTCGCAACGTACTCAAAGAGTAAAACGGGACCCTATTATTAAGACTCCGCTATCCGTATGTCTGTCTGTCTGTCTGTCCGTCTGTCCGTCTGTCACCAGGCTGTATCTCATCAACCGTGATAGTTAGACAGTTGCAATTTTCACACATGATGTATTTCTGTTGCTGCTATAACAACAAATACTAAAAAACAGAATAAATAAAAATAAAACTTTTTTTTCTCTTTTTTTTTTCTTTTACAATCTTCCACAAATCGACCTAGTCCCAAACTAAGCAAAGCTTGTACTATGGGTACTAGACGACGATAAACATACTTATATAGAAAAATAAATACTTAAATAAATTCACAATTCACAATGAATTATATAGTTGTGTAATTATAATTGTATGACGTTTCCGTGAGTCACCAACGGTGCTGGCTGAAAATCAGCGCTGTAGGTGTCTGACTTCACGGCCGCAGAGACACACTTGTTACATGTTTTTTACTGTTATTTTTATTTATTTTGCTTAATATGTGTGTCCTGTGTGTTAGTGAATAAATGTATCTTTCTTTCTTTCTTTCTTTCTAAATACATAGAAAACATCCATGACTCAGGAACAAATATTTGTGCTCATCACACAAATCCGGCTTCGTAGGCAGGGTCACTACCAACTAAGGCTCCCATACAACAAACGTGATTTTTTTGCCGTTTTTATCGATAATGGTATGGAACCCTTTGTGGGCGAGTCCGACTCACACTTTTTTTATTTATTGACCAATATATTTAGAGCAGTCATTTTGGTATACAAACTAAACTTTCAAGGTCCATATCTTTTTAAGATTTTAATTATATTTTATAATTTATACTTTATGACAATAATTTGATGGTTTACTAGCCATTTAGCAACACTACGTTATCAATATTAACATGAGGCATCATATCACCTTTATAGCTATGACTTAAGCCCCAATAGATTGATACCTTCAATCAACCTATTGGGGCAGTGCACCTTTTAAGAACAACAGTGATAGGAGAAGTTCCAATACTCTCATTTCAGTAGGTACGTTACTATAAAGGTACTAGAGTTTTGGATGCATCTAATTTCCATTTAACGTTCTTGTCAAGTTATTGATCCTCTCGTGCAATGTGTAACAAACAAAACTTGTTAGCCTAACAAAAACACATGAAATGATCGATTGAATCTCAGCTAGATATGAAACCTTTGTGAAAACAAAAACAGGTGACAAAGGCTAAATTATTATTGACTCCTATATTGGTGAGAGTTTTCGATACCTACACTTTGCTTGGATATTTAGTATGAAAGCAAAATATGATGTGTCACCGGCATGCCATAAGGGATACACCCTGCATTTTCATGTCTCAGATCAGATTTGTCGAAACATAAAGCAGAGGCGGTCTCCTAGCGATGATTTTCGTGGTTTCTTCTAACACATGATCTTCCGACACAAGCATCTCTATGCTTACTGGAAGGTTACAACCTTGACTTTGTTTCAACATTTGTAAATAACCTATTTTTAAATAAACTATAAATAAACTATTTTTCATTTTTCATTTTCATTTATCATTTCATTTTTACATAATTTCGTCTTTCATTGTAAACAGTACATCCAAGAGGATAACATTGTAAAGAGCCAGTATACCTATTTATGTACGGAACTAATGAAGAAATTCAAGTAATTATTTCAAATTTATATGAAATATTTTAATAAATATTTTGAAGGATGCACAAACAATCAATTTTAATGTCAACGTTTCTTTAGTTGTATAAAACACAGTAACAATATCGAGGTATGGTGCATTTTCAGTTCAGTAAACAACAATGAGACTTCGTCATTATTATATTTATATAAACTCATTGTTTATTCAGGTCACGGTAACCAACTAATTCACATGTTAATATCTCATGTGACATTTGTCATTAATCTAAAATAGAAAAACTGATGAATGTGCACTTTACTTAGAGATATGAAAATTGAATATGAAAGCCGAAAGTCAACTCACAAATCTGGATTGGAAGCACACGGCTACCGGCTAGTCAGGAGACTGTATCACTACTTGGCTCCCGAGCCAGGTGTGCACAAATATCTACCGCATATTATATTTTGAGATACCACATTTTTAGGACAGCCGCCGTCTCCCTCTTGCGATGACGGACTTGCTGAAAATTGGACACACCTCCCACGGGTGACTTGCATGTTGCAACGTTAGTCATGCAGATATTTACAAGTTTAGTACTGCTGATGTAGGACTAGGCCGTTTAGTCCACCTTGTTATCATTTATCAAAGTCTACTAACCAAAGACGCGTGGATTAATAATAGTTATTTACATCTTTATATTATTTGACTTTTAAAAGTGCTATTGCGGCCTACTTGCAGAATAAAATTCATTTTCATCACGCTTGCTCATAAATGGTGTTATTCTATGCCTGTATACGGAAGGCCTAAATTGTTCCCGCGGGAAATAATGGTCCCAAGGGAAGTAATGAGCTTGTGTGTGATCTGATTGGTTAAGCAAATCTTGACGGCCGCGTACGACAAGAATTCTGGCTCTTTGACTAATAATCGAGCAGGCCATGCCCTGCAAGAACCACATGTTCCATGCTCAGTGATTGGTTGAAATATTGAAACTACGCCCCCCCACTCGCACTGATCTGGAAGTGAAGTTTTCAATTTCGTCAACATTTGATTGGTGCGCTTGTATAAACTATAGATTTTTCTGTCTTTTGTAGTTATTTATTTCCTCGCAAATATGATGAAAAACATTGTGTATAAAACGGGCGTAAGAATATTGCAAACTCGAGTCATCGAAAGCCCTCCGCCTCACGGCGTCGGGCTTCTGATAGACTCTCGTTTGCAATATTCCTCATACGCCCCTTGTTAAACAATGTACTATTAGAAAGAGACGATAAGGAAGCAGACGACGGGACGCATCTATGTAAGATCTCTGTCGCGCCTGGCAACTCTTCAGTTGGACAAAACAAAGTTTCAGTATATCTGGTACCTAACCTTGCCACTCTAGCAGGCGTCGAATAGACATACAGTTGAACGCAACAAATGTAGGTATCACTTACGTTATACTCTTCACCTAGGACGAGTATGAAAATTGTATCAGGCAGGTAGGTCTGTATCAGGTATATTATTTGAAAGAAAGAAAGAAAATGTTTATTGTCACACAAACAGTTTTAAGTTGACGTTCGACTGATTGATGCAGTTAATCCATTTCCGTTTTTACAAATCAATTATTTTAATGATCATTGTTAAGGCAGATATTGCCAATTGTAATTGTGCTTTGCCTTAAGGTTGACTGGTAGAAAATGCTTCATAGCATTAACTTCGCCTTTTGTACTACAAGTTCTTCTTTTGTGCAATAAATATTAAATAAATAAAATTAAATGGATAAATAACAACTGTCAACTGAAAGTAATTTACTTGTTAAACTACCTAAAAATGTATTGCATTAATTCCCTGGTCATACCTAAGTAATATTTTTGATAATAATAATGATACTACCTAGCATGAGTAAATTCTTGACATTTATAGAATTCGTTATTTAATTGTTGAAAGCACAAGCCAACAGGTGTACCTATATTTACGTAGAACAATGCTTTCCTTTTTGGTCGAGCGAGTTGGAACTTTGCCTGAGTCTGAGTAATACACGTTGTGATACGCTATGATATGTCCGTGCAAGTGTATTAACCTGAGAAGACGCATCTTCATAAAAGTAACATCTATTGTCACATTGGCGAACTTGTCATTGGATTAGAATGGCAAGATGCCCATTTTGAATTTGTTATACCTACTTGCCATTCATTTCGATGTAGCGCCAGTGGCATGTCCGTTAGTTTTGGGTTCGTGTAAGCCTCACCGTGGAGTCGGATAAATGTTATTGACTTGTCCACGACTCAAAAACTCTCCACTTCACAAAACTATGTGTTTATTGGTATATACAACCAACAATTCAATTCCTTCTGACCTACAATTCCTATACTGGGTTGTACTTACAATCTAACTGTAATGTATATTAGTTCAATAAGTGGCTAAGGCGTAGAAATGCATCGAAATAGGTAGGAGGAATACAAAATATTACCAAAAATTAACCTTAAATAAATATGCCTTATGGTATAGAATTACCTAGCAATTAATGTGAAGGATAATTAATTCAGTTCGATTATAGAGCAGCTTCTTGTAGTTAAAGTCGTGATAGCAATTACTTTGCCCGTTGATGTGTGTGATGCACATAATTGTAACGGGCTACATAACATAACCACGCCGCCGCCGATCACTATAATTTGTTATTAACTTGTTTTAGCTAATTATCCCCACGCAAGCGATACTCTTCGCTGCGGAGCGTAGGTAAACTTTTTAAAAATAAAATGCTCCAAGTGACATCGTATTTATTAACTTTACATGGGACTTTGGTCATATTACCAAGAAAACTCAGCAGATTTCAAGCGACTCGTGACTTGGGCTTGTTAATAAATGATGGTTAAAGTATGTCTTTTTACTTGTATTGTACCTTGCATTAACTTTTTAAGTGAAGAACTGGGAGACAAGACAACATACGATACAGCTTTTTAACCGACTTACAAAAAAAAGGAGGAGGTTTTTTTATTTTGTATTTTTTTTATTTTAATGTTTATTACCTCAGAACTCCGCCATTTATGAACCGATTCGTACAATTCTTTTTTTTATTGAAAGTATATGCTTCCAGATTGGTTCATTGTTTTCAAAACCCCAGTTGGATGATGGGAACCATGAGGAATTGAGGGAACTCCTCAAATATATTAGGCACGCGTGTAGTAATTTCGGTATTTTCCATTATAACTCGAGTATTTACACCCGGAAATCATAAATTTGAAAATTCTCAATGATTTACCTACTTCAAACTATATAATTTACTTTGAAAACAAAGTTTTAACCGACGAAAAATCAATCATCCCCTATTTTCCTACCCTTAAGGTTGGTTTTTTTTTTCAAATTTATATGGGACCAACTTCGGGGTATATCCTTTCCAATAAAAAAAGAATTATTAAAATCGAACTACTCTGTAAAAAGTTATGCGTAAATATATATATATACGCGTCGACTTGAGAACCTCCTCCGTTTTTTACGTCGGTTGAAAAGTACGTCACAGATTCTGATATGATTGCGTTGAAATAGCAAACAATGAAGTGCCAAGGGTAATTCTGAGATCCTTGAGGAATCGACGGAAGTCCTCAAATATTATCGGCTCACATACAGTGATTTGGTTTTTTTCGCTAATAATCAACGCATTTGCTCTCGGAAATCAGTTCATGTGGTAAATTGCAAAAGAAATGTGGTAATGTTCATGTGGCTTGGCGGAGTACTGAATTGAAGTCGGTTAAAACTTTGTTTTTAAAGTAAATTATATTATTAAGATAAATAGTTGTACTTTTATTGAAACGTTACAACGACATTGATCTGTGGTTGAGCTGAAAATAATTACAGACAGATTTTTTTACTTGACCTCATATACTATCAACACACAACATCAACAATAGGTACCCAATGTTTCCGCGTACCGGTAAATACCAATTTGTCAGACTATGTGTTTTCAACGACTTCTTAAAATAAGACATTGATTCATGAACTGTGACGCGCCACAAGAATAGACTACATCAGAAATAGGTGGTTACGTCAATGAAGAACACTTCGTTATTTTTAAAAGAACAGTTTTTACGATGTTCACCTGGTTGCTAGGAAATAAATCTTGGCTCTAGAATGCTAGCAGTGCGTGATAAAGCTATTTAAAACAAATGGTATTGGTAGCTGTTAGTTTTGTATTTCAGTGCAGTTTGCGGTAGCTACCCACTCTGTTTTGTTTCAATAAACAGGTAGTAAAACCAAGATCATGTGTAAAAAAAAACTTCATCATATCATCATATATTTAAGAGCCAGGCTCTTGTCGTGGAGCAATTTCCATTCGTCTCTATTCTCAGCTTTCTTCTTAAAAAAATATAGCTCGCAAATCTGTTATATGTATCTATTTATAGTAGACACTATTCACTTACAAGATTTTTTTATACAGTCACTTTTCGGTTATTTTACAGCGATTTTGTTTTCAGAACACTAAAACTATTTTTCTTCGTCTTAATCCGTGTTGCGTCATACTCATGGAGTCATGGATGAAAAGTGATGGGTTATAGTTTCCGCGTTGCACCTGTGCCGACAGGGTGGAACAAAATCAACACTGTACCAAAATTAGAAAAACATAATTATTTAACACTAATGAAACTGCCTCGGTGTTAACACGAGATTTTAAATTTTACACTTTTAAAAGCAAAATATTCACAGCACGTACTCAGACGTCTCAGACAGAGCAAAAAACTATCTTTACCGATAATCACTGCCTCAGGCATGTCGGTAGTCGTTATTCCTTCGTTGTCGTTCGCGAACTACCAGAAGCAACACAAGGTACAAACACATTTTGCGTAAAAACTCGTCGTTTGCCAAATTCACCCACAACCGAACCGAACAATCACCGTCACCTCCCGTGGCCAAATATCACTTGACAAAGGAAGGTCTCGGACACCAAATACTCGAACATTAAACCCTAGCAATAATAGTGTTCATTCATTAGGAGTTCAGTGATTCATTATAGACACGATCATTCTAGTTTCATCTCTCGTGCTGTCAACCGTAGTGATCGTGACGTGTAACCATCGATCTGTAAAGGTTATCTACGATTGGAACGTCAATTACAAATGCTATCGATTGAGTTATAGAATTAATTCATGCGGAATTATATGATTTCATTTATGAACATGCATCTGGTTAGGAAGTTGAATATCTAATGCACAGTTCTTACTTAAAAGATAAAAAAAATATTATGACGACTATTATCGAGGAACACTTTTCCTCCTCTCTGACACATTCAAACCGGGTGTGTAATGATCGGTCTAACAACTTTAGATTTATTTTCACTTGATATAACAACATTTTATATAATTTTATAGTATATAATCACTTAACAGGCATATTTAATAAGATATAAGGCATTGATATAACAACAAACTAGATAATATCATGGTGCGTGGTGTTCTTTCATTTATGCAGAATAGTTTTTAGGCATGAGACATCAAACGCGTTATGAAATCCTCATATTAGATCTCTTAGTTTACTAATGAACTATATAATTTTATTTGCCATAAACGTAATGTTTACCATAATCGTCGTTTGCCGTAAGTATAAAGTATTTCTCAGAAACTGTAAGCTTCTAAGGATTGTTACAAACCTAACCTATCCAAATTGACAGGGCCCTATAGGTACAAAGCTTATTTGTATTGTCCTGAAAATGTTACAGTTTCAGAGTAAACACTTTAATCTCAAATGACGATTATGGCAAACACTAGTAGGTAATGAAATGATGGATATCGAAGGTATATCATGAAATGCACGACATGATACGACATTGTTTTAAATCAGACATCATATACCTTTGCCTTCGGTAAACTTCATAAAGTGTGTGTGTAAGTGCCCGTTAGCGTTTAGCAGTCCGTCCCAAGTGTGGTCCGACATCGTGCGTTGTGGAGGCCAAGAAGAATCAAAGCGTCGAGTGGTGTGTACCCTGGTTATCTCTATCGCTTGTTCTCGGGTTGCGAAAATCTCTGGCGAAGCAGGTTCGGTTAGTTAAGCGTTAGTAAGCAGGTATGGTAAGCTAATCATTACTTGTAGGGCTTGTAGGTACATTTTATATATCAAGTGAAGATAGGTACCTAATTACAATAATGCTAAAATTATAACTTCTTAGAGACATGGTTAAGACAGGCCACAAAATAAGGTAATTTTAGAATTGTACTTTATTTATTTTTCTGTGCGGTTCATTTACATTGGTCTATAGGGCCAATAATCCGCTGTCCATGATGCAATGCTATTATCTCCACATGCAGGAGACGGACCATCAATGTAAATGAGCCTTAAGATGTAAATTTTTAATATGTTAAACTTAAGGCTCTTTCGCGTATCATTTGCAAGTTAGCTCGGAATACTTTCTAATAATAAGGTCAATGAGGGCAAAACCGTCGTATTTTTGTATAAGTTCAATTTGGTTGGCCAAAACTATGTTATTATTCACTTTTTTAAAAACTTGATGCTTATAATAGGTTAAGCATTTGTTTAACTTTTTGAGGATATTTGTGTAAAATAGCTAATACTTCAGGTTATTTAAATAAGATGTTTTTTTGAAAACATGTCAGCAGACGGATTTTTCCTAGGTTTTGGGGCTTTTCCGTCTAGCAGTTACTTTTCGTGTACCAGGACGTATTACAAATCTGTACGTCAAGTAAGCAAATGTAAATGTACTTTTGATCGAAACGAAACCTTAGCGAATTAAATTTAAGGTTTATTTTGAATTTTATGGTCAAATATATTTTTTGGGGCTATTTCGGCCTATTTTGAAAATCAGAAGTAATAAACCTTTTATTGAAGTTTAAAATCAAGTCTACTTTTTAATTAAAACAACGACCTGTGCGACATGGTGCAATTTTGCCTTTACAAGTCGAATCAGCTTACAATTCTAGAATAAAAATACAGAATTTTGATATGTAGATCTCGATCACCTCTGCATTTTTAGAAAATATAATCGACACATACTTTCGTAAATTTAAAAAAGGTTGGCAATATATGAAATGGGGATGTTCCGGCATATGACGGTTTTGACCAATTCATACCGGACGGCTTTTTCCCACTTGAGAGTTGAGGAATTATACATTTTTAACAACCTGTAGTTTTACAACAAGTAACGATAATGTAAAATGGATCAAACTACCAATAAGCCTGATTAACGAACAATATAATAACCATACTTACTAAACCGTAATCCGCATTTTCTGATCGCAATTTCAAAAAAAGGAGCAATGCTCCGAACTCGTGTTTCGACTTCGGAGCTCAACGAAACTTTCAAGGCAATTTTATTGCATGTGCTGCCTACATACCGCCATCTGTTTTTGACTGTTGGTAGCAAATACAGTCGCTGTTTTATCGATCGAGTCGGCTAGTGCGTATTGTGGTTAGAATGGCCGCAAAAGCCGTTGTACGGAAATACCCCGCAGACGGAATTGGCCGCACTGACCTTATACTGTTAATAATAAGCATTCTTCAACGCATTCATTTTCCAAAGTATGCACAAGATGATAAATAACAGTAACTAGAATCAATATCCTTGTAATAAAATCAAAAGTAAGGTTTTGAGTGTATTATTACTAATCAGAGCCGAGCGATTACACACGGCGATTTTTTGCAGTGATACAATACAAACGCGATACGCTGTACATAAACGGTGATGTAGGTATGGCTAGTGTCGCGCCACAGTCGCGCGTTCGTGACACGCGCGTTTATATCGCTACAATAAGTCCCGGGTGTGTAACCCCTCCTAATTCTCGTGATGCTTACCGGGATGCCTGCGCCCACGTTCCTCCTCCTCGAGCATGCGCAGTACGGCGGAGTTGGCGAGGTTGCCCGGCTTGTCAGTACTGGGGTTGCTGAAGTCAATCCTGTAACAAGTGGACGTTTTAAGGCGCTGTCAACACCAAAAACGCGCACACTGTCTATTTGTATCGGAGTAAACGAGAGCGAGTGTAACTTGGGCGGCCAGGTTTTAGAAGAAAATAATGAATAAATATTGAAATAAAAAAAAGTGTGGATTGTTTGTGAAATATGGCTCGTTAGCGGTTTAGGTATGAATATGTGGACATCATGTTTTTAATTGGAGATCCATACGTCAAAAAAATAAGGACATAGAACCGTTTAAGATGATTCGAAGACCAATCTTTGCAGTTATTTTCTATCGAGCTGATTTCGTCCAATTATGTTTCGAGTTCGTCTACGGTCTTGGAAATATGATAAAATTGATGAATAGGTATTAACTTATGTAAAAAAAACTGCTTAAATGATATCAATTTCAACAAATTAGGTCTTGTCAGCCTCTTAAACCCCCATCCATACTATATTTGTAATGCTAATACGAAGCGCTCGTCGCGTTCACAGATAAGGTTGCCAGATGTCCGGTATTTAAGCGTACAGTCCGGTATTTTCGAGGCCTGTCCGGTAAAAGATAAATGGCCATACCGGACAGAACAATGTCCGGTATTTTGAGGAAAGTCGGTAGGTACTACTGGTCACAAGCGCCTACAAAAGTAGGCGTATGAAATCCCTCAAACGCAAAACTTGCGCGCGCTCCTCGCTCGCTGTCTGTATCTGCGTATGTGGGCTCTCACTTCACCGATCACCTTCTATAAAAAACCCGTAATTTTTGCGACCAAACTTACACCCCCCCCCCCCCTGTTTGGGGTTGTCCGGTATTTTTTTCGCGACTCACCTGGCAACCCTATTCACAGATGGCCGCAGGGTAGGTACACGTACAATGTTTGAAGGATTAGGCAGGGAGGTGACAATGAGTTAAATCTAAACGCTAAACGCCAATTTCTCTTTAGGCTGTGTTTAGTTTTTTTTTGTATGTGGACTATTCAACTGTTCAAAACGGTTTACTTACTGACTTTCGACAACCGATTATTTCCCAAATGATTCAATTCGCATAAGTTTTATTTCCCATATATATTATGTACCACCTCTAAACAATTAGATTCTAAAAAAGTCTTAGTTTGTTAATGATTTCATGGTTAAGAAATGAATCTATGCGAAATGAAGAATAGGTACCGAAAGAAATTCGCCCATAAGACAGTGACCGTTAAAAAACTAACCCTGACATTATAAACCTTATTACCATCTGATAATGACCATTTATTTCATTTTCTAGCTCTTACTGTCACACTGTCAGGCAAAAGTTTTCAGTCGAAAACAGATGTTAAAAATATATAAGAATCTTTATAGGCAAGTACTTGGTCGAGCTTTGACTGTTTCCTTGCTTGCGTTTGCTTTGCTAGGTAATATCATTACGAGTACGGATACGAGATCGACGGTAAACGATATATGATATGTCTGTCGAGGCATTGTTATCGACAAGGCCGTACTCAAAGCACAAGTCAATGACTAGGAATAAGTAGTATTTTTTTAACGCTACGGATTTAGAACATTAAAGAAGAGAACATTTATAAAAAGGTGTGAAAAGAAAAAAACACTAAAAACCAAAAAAAAAAAGAATTACAAAAAACATTCAAAAAAGAATAAAACATTAAAAATAGAGAAAAAATCATTAAAAAAAAACAATACGGACAAAAACATTATAAATTAGAAAATAAACATTTAACATGATGAAAAAAAAAAACAAAAGAAAAAGTTCAAAATAAGGCACTTACGTAAATAAAATATCAGATGGGCGAAAATGTTTAAAAAGGTAACTAATATCACGTTCGGATTTCAAATATTCTTTTCTTTGCACTCTTGTGGATAAAATGCAGTTTTGCTATCTGTTTTTAAATAATAAAAATGGGCTTTCCGAGCAAGTGAGGTGAAAAGATTATTTATGGAATCCTTGAGTAATCGATGAACTCCTCAAATACTTATGACAGACGACCGATTTAGCTTAGTGGGTAGGGTAGTACAAGCCTGGCTCACGAACCTAACGGTTCTGGGTCGAATCTCGGTAAGGCCAATTTCTGCGATGAGCATGAACATATTTAAGTAGTAATATTCATGTAGATTTTGTATGAGCCAGTTTGCCGAACTATGCCAGTTTCTAACAAATATTTATCCAAAGAATTCATTTCATAGAGTTGCAAATCCAGTCCAGTTTAAATGTTATCCCGATGCACCCTGAAGGAGCCCCTTGCTCTCTAGTCCCGAAATTCACGTACCTTATGCTTAAGTTTTGCAGAATTGACTGCCATCTGACCTTCCACTCCTGGGTTGACTTAAGACTAGACCATAGTGGGAATATAATATTTGTCAAGTGAGTGGGTTGATAGGGTAGCAAAGCATCGAGCTTTTTAAAGAATCTCTCTCTGAACACTGCCTACTACTTACTACCTTCAAAATCGAAGGCTAAACGTGTCCATAATTGGAGGAGTGCCGACAACTCTCACGTAGTATCCGTTTACATCCTTACTAGTTACGAGAATCAAACGAAAATGTAATCGAATGTCACAAATCCTAAGCATTGTCTAATTGGCTTTATGCTTAAAACAGGTGCTCAATTCAATAACCACATCAAGAGCTACAATCTGTTTAGCATATTCCATTAACAGCTATGTTTATATCAACTTGACAACATCACATATCTAGATTCATCTGGCTTACCTTTATAGGTATAAAAAAAACAACGCATATGTAGACGGTGGATAATTTATAGTACAAATGAATCATCATACGTTTTTAATTAGCAATTGTCATTGAGCCAAAATTAAATAAGTGATTGTTCGATTACACCTGCTAATCTCGACAATATGCCGACATGTTTACTATTCATTTGTGTTAATTAATAACGTCACATTTGCAAATAAGTACCTACTTAGTGTACGGCCCGAGTGCACGCTCCGCTACGAGCGGTGCGTGGAGCGTCCATATAGTGTGCATTTATTTTTGTCTTTTTTTTTTTTTTTTTAATAAATATTTGCGGACAATCTTACACAAATCAACCTAGTCCCAAACTAAGCAAAGCTTGTACTATAAGTACTAGACGACGATATAGATACTTATATAG
This sequence comes from Epinotia brunnichana, assembly GCA_963854355.1. Taxonomy (NCBI): domain Eukaryota; kingdom Metazoa; phylum Arthropoda; class Insecta; order Lepidoptera; family Tortricidae; genus Epinotia; species Epinotia brunnichana. The sequence continues at coordinate 10,943,065 of OY977945.1, read as the reverse complement.
AGAAATAAATACTTAAATACATAGAAAACATCCATGACTCAGGAACAAATATTCGTGCTCATCACACAAATAAATGCCCTTGCCGGGATTCGAACCCAGGACCTCTTGCTTCGTAGGCAGGGGCACTACCAACTAGGCTAAAGCGGTCGTCTAAATTTATTTGATATGCACGCTACACGCGCTCACAGTGGCACGGGCACTTAGGCCGTCCTTTTGCGTAAATATTTTAAACTGTATCGGATATATTAAATTAGTTAATACGTCAATTTGAATTCTGATGAAGCTCCATCCATTAGTCGTGAGTAGCTTATTTAGAAACTACTGATATCATAATTTAGAAACCACAGAAAACAAAGGTTACGCGCATTTATCTCACAATACCTAAGTATCTACAGCACTTCTCTAAAACAATCGCGTTTGAAATCTTAGGGCTCTTTGCTTCTAAACAATTTTGCGGTTCAACTGTCTTCTATTTGCAAACACTTTCACAAAGTCTTAGATGTTTTTCTAAAGCGGTGTAAGATAGTTACACCGCTTGTTTATAGAGTGAGTTAGCGGTGGGAACCCACGCAAAAAACTCAAACTGTAACAAAGCAGAAGCGCTGTTGATTGGGTTTCCCTATTCTAAATGGAGCAATCTTTCTTCTGTTGTTTTTTTCGTGGAAATTGAGTTAGCACCTTTTGTTGTTTTGAATTGATGACATTTTGAAGACGTTGTTTTATTAAAATATCAAAACTGATGGGATGTTACTTTGCCATACCATCTCCATGGCTACACAGCCATCATATCTAGATATAGTCTTGTATTGTCAGAATGGGGAACTTGCATGGGACTTCAATTTCGAATAAATTGCACTCAATCGATGCGGATATACGTAGAGATATCATACAAAAGAAAAAAAAAGAAAAAAAAAACGATTTTATTAGTTTTACCTAACGTTAAAATGAAGAAAATTTATTTTTAATTTTTTCGATAAAATAACGTAACAGTTACATAGAATATTAAATTAGAAATGATATTTTGTATGACAAGTATAGACTTAAACGTAAATTTTGTGGAGATAATCGCAAATTAATGACTTACTCCATAGTAAAGGCTATGCTGTGACGTCATAGCATAAGCCCGTTTAGTATAGAGCGTTTTCGGGGGGTGCCGGCGCGCGCAGATTTCAAATGCATATAACATCAGAAAAATAAATCATAACAAAGTTTTAATGCTACAGTTGTTTTAATGCTGGATTATACTTTTGTTTTTCGTAATAAAATATTAAGATGCAAGTTCCCTATTGTGTTCACTATATAATAAGATTAATAAGCGTGTAGTGCATATGAAAACAAAACCTACATGTCCTAGGTATTGTACAAATTCGCAAGTAAAGTAGCTCGCGAATAGTGTAAAGTAGCTCCTTCCAATATAGATATCCCTGCTCACTTTCGTAATAAGACATACGGTCATAAATATTTTAAGTATTACCTACCACAATTAAAACTTCAAACAATAAGGTCTTTGTATTTTAAAATATTAAAGTGCTGTTGCACGATACTAAGTTAATTTTAAGTTAATCCTATAAACACCAGAACTTGCTACAGCTTAAGCACCTTTGTTCATTAAGCTTGAAAACAAAGCATTTGTCTTAAACTCTGAAATTGCCTAAATTGAAAAAGTTTTCTTTAGAAGAAAACAAACTATTAAAACTTTGCAAGTTTTCATATACCTAGCAGCTGTTCATTATGCTAGTTTGCACGGTAAATACCTAATACATTTTTAATGATCAACAGAAACTTTTGTTCCTCAATTATTATTATTAATAATGTTCAATGTAGATAAGCTCATTAATACCTATACAAGATGGGACGTTCGACTTCGCATGACGCCTACACAAGATTGCTGTCGTGGATTTTAAAAATTCACATGCTTTTATTTATAAAACGTCCAACAAGCCTATTTTAGTTATCAAGCCGTTAATATTCGTTTGTCTTTATCCGTCACATTGACGTTTGTGAAAAAGGAACTAAACACACTTTACTGAACAGAGGCTTGTTATGTTTTAGGAATAAGGAGAATGGATTCTAATTAGAAGTGGGAAATATTTTGTAAATTAAAATGCTGCCGTCCGGCGTACCATCTCCATAACTATGTGTAGGTATGTATTATAGTCCTGTATTGTTAGAATTAAATTGTGTTCACTATAAAATGAAAGTATAGTATAAATAGAACCAATAAAAAAATATCCTAATATAATACCTTTGTCGTATTATAATTCTACTTCTGTTAGGTACTGCTGTAACAACAAGCATTAGGTTTAATAAATATTTTAAACCGTACATATAATTAGGTTTTTTTTAACTTTAACATTTTCTTAGTGAACTTTAGGAATAATAAATAACACAATGCACATTAAGGCGACGTAGGCTCACAGTCTTCTCTCCCTCTCACTGAGCATAAGCGTGAGCGAGATGGAAGTGCGTGTTCGGAAGCGCGGATATCATGTTTTTTAATTAATTTATTTTTTGCGTTTAAGGAAATAAATAAGTAATAGCTAAGTTCCCTCAAACATGATATTGCCGATTTTTAAAACCAATTTTAATATGTTTAGCTTTTGTGCATCATTTGTTACGAATTTTTAAAGTGTATATTTTAGACCTATGTTCGTTATTTTTTTCTATCAAGCGAAAATCAAAAACTCAGTATTCGAATAGCTGTAGTCCCTCGAGAAAAGCCTCAAGATTACTAATTTTTAGGTCAGCCGTATTATGATCTGAACAAGCGCTCCGACTTTTTAAAACTGTGCTGAACCTACGTTGCCTTAAACTGAGTTCAGTCCTTGCTCTACCATTCACACACGCATATTGTTTGAGAGTAAGTAGGGAAGTAACTTCCGCAGTGATAGACCACGCATGTGAACCGGCCCGTTACGGCGATAGGAAATAGTTTTTGCCGTCCTTACCTAATTGACTTGTAAACGCGATGGTGCGTAGTGCGTATGCAAACATATAATCAACAGTCGAAGAGAACTACCGGGTGTCATAATTACTTTACTGTACAAATAGTGTACAACACGGTTTATTTTAATGTTGTTTCGATACATTATAAAATTAACAAAATATACAAGTATAACTTGGAGCATTTACGATGGGCCCTGTACCTGAGACGCTTTTAAGATATCTCACAACAGTATTAATATAGATATCGACAAGACGAATTATACTGCAATGTTCTGCCGCCAGCGTGCAGCACTAGAAAAAACCGTAAACCAGTAGAGGAAGATCTCACATACACATTCACAATTTATTGTCAACATTGTTGAGGCTGCCCCAGAAGACTATTCACGGGCGGTATGGAAGACCTATTTGCGCTGACCCCTGCAGCAAGGGACTGGCTACTCAACTTAGATATTAAATTGTATTCTTTTAAACTTGTACTCTTTGTTAAATTTGTATTAATTTCAACTGTAAAAAAAAAGCCATACGATTTAATATAATAATAATTTATTGTCAAATAAGTGATGCATAGACAATACCGCAAGTGGAAACGAGATACAATGTCAATTGTGCTAATGTCGCCCCCTACGCAGAGCTTTGCGTAATGTTCAAGTGTACATACTTTGGACGCCAAGTACGACTAAAGTGGTTGCGTGTTCTCGTGACCATGGCGCCAAGAACGACTATAGGTGATATGGCGTCTATCCAATTCACCTTCATATTTTCAAGTGAGCTTCATATTCAATTTCATCGAAAAAAGTGGTCGTGTTGCTGTCACTTTCGTACGAGAAGAAATGGGCCTAAAGGGTTGGAACTATTAAATTTCTGAAATCGTCCCAGAGTCACCACCTATTATAAATTATCACGTATAAATTGACCAAGGTAGGTATTATCCACTTTTATCAACCAGAGTTTAGGTACTTCCCGCCAGTTATTTATTTATTGAATCGCATACATTATTTTGGCCTCTGAGTTCCCGCCAGTGTGACAGTTTTATTCTCGTCCCCAAAAACCGCACTTTGGTGATAACAATGACATTAATTCTTTTGTCTAAGGGGTTAGACGGTCTTATGTGTGAATTTATGTCAGACCCGAGACCGGGCACTATTGATAATCATAAAAAAATACGCTGACAGGTAAATTGTAAAAAGTCGCGAACTTAAGATTTATGTTGACTTGGATAACGTTCCGTTGAGGAATCGTAAAATGTTAGTAATAATTTGCGTACAAGCACATTATTGTTCACGTAAAGTGGCTAGCTGTGTATAAAAGTTTATGTCTCAAGGCGTGCTGTAATAAATCTTTACTAAAAAGTCATAATAATATCGCTACGGTTGGATACTGAAGCCCTAATTGTCCACAATCATGGACTTGTAGATGTCGGTGGCCGATCGTAAACTCCGGCAGATGACAAAATTCCTAGGCATATCGTGAAACGCCACCATTTCATGATTTGGCTAAATGACATCCTGGCGTTCAAAACTTAACGGTTAACGATTTGTCTAATGACGTTTAGGCAGATCATGAAATTCCTAGGCATATCATGAAAGGCCGCCATTTCATGATCTGGCTAAGTAACACCCACCAGTGACGTTTAGGCAGATCATGAAATTCCTAGGCATATCATGAAACGTTGCCGTATTGTTCAATACTCGCCGTTAAACGTAAGTAGGGTTTGCAAACAAGTTTTTCCGCTCTTTTATAAAATAAAAAAATCTTCTAACCTATCCGCGATCCGAGTCGGTTTTGCCACTAAGTCCCTGTTCTGAAACACGTTTACTTTATACACTTTATGCCTAGGAATTTCGTGATCTGCCGGATTTTTACGATGTGCCCGGTATAGTGCTAGTTATATCGACGAATGCGTTGCTCTAATCGATCTGCCGTATTTTTTATCAGGCACATCATGATATGCCTGGTCAACTTTTAGCCAAATCATGAAATGGCGGCGTTTCACGATATGCCTAGGAATTTCGTGATCTGCCGGATTTTTACGATGTCCCGGTATAGAGCTAGGAATATCGACGAATGCGTTGCTCTAATCGACCTGCCGTATTTATTATCAGGCACATCATGATATGCCTGGTCAACAATTAGCCAAATCATGAAATGGCGGCGTTTCACGATATACCTAGGAATTTCGTGACCTGCCGGATTTTACGATGGGCCGCCGACATAGATAAATACTAATACAAGTACATAATTTGATGCTAGGTACATGCCTTTACAAACTGAATTATGAGACATCTGGAGGTCTTTTTTTATTTTTGTTCGTCGTTTCTGATTTCAATGTGTTTTGCACGCTAATTATGAAATTAGTTCGGTGCGCATGAGCGCTCTGTTGTGTTTTAGTTTTATAAGTACCACCCTAAAACATTACTAAAAACAGTTACACGAGGTACTTAAACTAATATACATTTCACGTTAGCAACACATGCTAAAGCGACATTGAGCTATACTTACTGTATAGCCGTTTGTGCCTTATTTCACTTATGCAATCATCTGCCATATAAAGAAATCGAGTTTACGCTCACCTTAGTGTACCTTTAAGGCAATGTGATCGGGTGTCAATGCCAGAATACAAGTAATATCTGTTTACACAAACTTACCGTGAACTTATTTGCCGATATGATAGAAGGGAAGATTAATTGAAAAAGAAACAAGACGATATTACAAGTGAGGTATATGATATGATTGAGTTTGGGTCGCATCGTACCGTAATAGATAGTAACTTTGATGTGTTAATACAACGGTGTGGAAATTGAACGGTAAAACAATCACGAATACAAAATGCAGGTACCTATACTTATTATACTGAGTACTTAATACAATTCTAATACATCCTTCGATACTCTCACTATATTAGAATTAGAATAGCCATTTATTGATTATTAATTAATTGTTACATGAGAATTTACATTTTAATTTGCTACGACATTATGTTTATTTATTTTAAATTTAAATGGCCTCTCCTTCGGTGAAGACGGAGGGACGGCAATTCATTATATTATGCGTGCGGAATTAAATCTTAAATCGAATGAAAAACACCTTAGAAGAGAAAATCATATTTTGAAGATAAATAAATGAAGAAAAAAATATATAAATAAATGAAGATATCAACATATATTAATACTGAAAAAGAGTGTAGAATGTCCATCCGGTTCATCATTCAAAAACTAAATGAAGTACCTACTAAAATCACGTTTTTTAAGGGGTCTTTTACACGTCTGGAAAACCACCAGGGCTCCGAAAAGTAAGACCCCTGGCAGGAAGAAGATTCGTCATTCTGTCTCATTACAAAAATACAATAGCATTATTCAGTAACATCTTGACTTTTTCTATCGAAATCCAATATGTAGGTAGGTACTGAACTTACAGATAATGATATAAAGGAATACCTGAGACAAAGAACTATTTTTCCTATTATTTATTAGGTAATAAATAATAGAAAAAATACGAATACAAAACCATATTTTCAATAAAAAATGTACTTAGGTATCCATAAATAACTAAAACGAATTCTTTCCACTTATGTAAATATTATTGATAGAGATAAAAATTATTTAATTTCAAAGAAATAATTGTGGTATTATGTTTTATAGACAGTTTTAATTTGCCAGTTTTCTAAATTGCCACCACATTTTGTATTTGTATCAAGACTAAACAATACAGAAATATTGTCATTTGAAATCAATTTAGGAGGCAACTTTAAAATCAGAAGAAAACAAAAAGTAGCTTTTTAAGATAACCATCGGTATTTCCGAATAATCTGAAGTTATTTATGGAGTTCCAAAAACATAAATGAATAAAACAACGTCAGAGTAAGTGGCCCGTTATAAAGTTTTCAATTCAATTCAATTCGAGTTGTACGAACGAGCCACAAAAATATAAACTCACCCATTGGTTTCGATGATCGTAGCCATGTTGAAAGCGAACTGATCAGTAATTAATTAAATCCAACCAACACTGAAATATTTATATGGACAACAACAAATGCCAAATGATGAATCCCTATGACGAGCCCGATTTTTTGCCAAACGATGAATCAGGGTGAGTCCGGTCACGCGGTATAGATTACGGATGAATGTCACCGCCAATAAATGAAAATTTTGAATCTATGTACTTAAAAGCGATTTCAAATTTAGAATGTATTTTGGATAATGGATAATGTAGTAAATGTTTGTAGGGAATTATTACTTGGTGTTTATTTTATGTTTTTGTTTTATTTGTTCCGTTGCGAATGCACGTAAGCGCCACACGCGCCGCGCCGCGACTCGCTACTGGCGCTCGCGCACCTCTTCTTCCTATTTTGCTTATCTTGATTAATTCTTTTTTGTCTTTCCACGGCAGAAAACTGATCGTTGATTAACTATCATGCTGGCAATCACTTGTGATTAGCACGAAGATCCACTACACTGCTTTTCTAAATATATGTAATTATGGTGTTTCTAGTAATCACCGTGGTTATAAATATTGTCAACGATATGCTCTGTGCTATGTGGTATGCAGATAATAATATGCCTAAGAGAAAAACTTTTATTAAATAGAAACTGCGACACACATGAGAAGACATACAATTCCCATAAAATGTAGATAGTCAATAAGTAAGTAGAGTACTAGTATAGTAAAATTATGATGATTTAATAAGTGTTTTTAATTCAAACAGTATGTTTATGAGAATGCATTTAAAATGAGTCCAATCCAAACCATACCTATGTTCATAAACATGCTTTGAAAACTCAATATTCACGATTAGAAATCAAAACAGAAAACATTTAGTCCTCCACTTTTCGGACGCGTTGTAATGCAAATGTATTTAATCGCCTCACGGAGTATAAGTCAAACGATCTCAGTGACTAAAATGCAATTATTTCCTATAAACATAACATATTTGTTTACCAGTACCTAAAATAACTTGCAATGAGCATGCAACTAATACCACCACTTCAATGCTCCTTATCCATCCATACGAGTACTACCTACTATACGCGTATGATAGTCTCCGCCGAACGTAAAAGGACTGACCCCCGTTTAAAATTCGCGTACATAAGATCTTGAAGACCCGCCGGCTCGGGTAGGTATTGCATTTATTTTAGCGTCGCTTTGATGGCATGCCTGTAACGGAATGCCAGTGAGTGCAGTGCTATATTTCAACCGCGTAAATGTCAGTGGCCCGGTAGAGTTCCATTATTGAACGGTCAACGGCATTCAAAATCGGCCCAACCCTGTTTATCTTCGGTTGAGTGCCTCAATGGGATGCTGTATAGCGGGTGTTCTTTGGGGTGAACATTGCATATATACTTTAACGGCAAGTGAGGTTGGTGATAGATATGATCTACCGACATATATACCTTCATCAATTTATCATGTCGCTGTCAGTTCGATTGGACACATTAACTGGTTATTTACTCAGTGGATATGACAAGGTTATACTTATATTTAATTCACTGATGCATTTCACGAAGGGTCCCAGTCCCAGGACCCATCGTAAATTGATAAGTATATACTTGACACCACGAAATTGCGCTATACATCGCAGTAATAGTGTGTTTTTGCAGTTATTAATAGGTTTATATTGATATGTACATGTTAGTCTTTAAAGTATTTGTAATATATTGGGCCTTGTTGCCCTTGTTGCCTCATTTAAATAAATAAAAAAAACAATACAGAGCTGAATTTCTAATATGTTGAATTAAATGATGTGAAATGCAGTTGAACAACAAATTATATCATAAATAACATTCTTCCTCGTATTTTTAATCTACTAAAACAACTAAAAGTGTATTTTCTGGCAGCCAGTGTACTAATGAGGCTAATTAAAACTGCAACGAAAAACAACATTTTGAAACGTTTAATCTCAGTTCAGTAATCTCGATTTCTCAGTATTTTTCATTAGTACTCCCGAAATTTATTTGCACACTGGCTGCCGTCTTTCACTCAGGATTGTTTACAATTCCTTTTCATCAAAGTAAGCGTTTGTTTTATTTTAGAAATACCTACTCCTACCTATACAGCGAGTTTTAATTCATTCACAAAGAGACTAGATGATAATAACTGAAAAATATAAACGGTACTTACACACTTTCGCTTGTTTCATCTTTCATTTAATTGTACTGTTCTAGGTCATCGGTAAAATAATTTAATACAGTTGCGAAAAAATAAGAAAAACCACAAGTAAGGAAGTGAATATAAATTTTTTTTTTTTTAACAACTTCATTATTTTTCAACTGTATTACGGTGATGTTACAGAATTAATAATATAAAAGTTTCGAAGTCCTTATTTGTTGTTTTTCTTATGTTTTCGCAACTATATTAAAAAATGTCGTTCTATATACGTGGAAAAGTAAAGTGTTGTGTTCTTGGTGGTGAGTAAGGTCGCCAGAGCTCCCTACGATGCGCTGCGTTGGGAGTGAGGGACCTGCATGTCTCTATCTGCTAACACAGGCAATCCTCAAGTGAAAAAAGGGTCGGCAACGCGCTTGTGATTCTTCTGAAGTCACAAGTGTCTATAGGCGACGGTACCAGCTTAACACCAGGCAGGCCGTAAACTTGTTTGCCACCGTCGTTGTATAAAAAAAAACTTTTTGACTGGTAATTTCGTAGATATAAAACGCTACACTGGCATGTTATTAATAAATGACTTAAATGAGTTGAGGTATTTACAAATTATTCGTTGTGAGATGTGAGGAGTGGAGGAGTGGATCGAATACGCAAGACTAATAGGATCGTGTTTAGTTTGCCGTCCCGCCTTTTCAGCGTACGCGAATCTGTCACAACGAGCCCGCGAATCACATTTAAAGCCAATTGGAATGCGACACACGTTTCTTATATACGTACCGGAAGACGAAGTGAGGGTAGACCCCCCCCCCCACAAGATGGACTGATGACCTGGTAAAGGTTGCGGGAGTCCGCTGGATGCCGATGGTGCAGGACCAGTCAGTTTGGACCTCTTTGTGGGAGGCCCATGTCCAGCAGTGGACGTCTTTCAGCTGATATGATGATGATGATGATAAACAATTCTCACATTGACGCCAGAACAGGACGCTCTTAGTTTTGTATGTTTGTGAATTTCCCTTTGGTAATTGTCTTTTAAACGCAAACATCAATACGCCACACTGAACTTTATTATCATTATTATAAATAGACCTTGTTTCGTTGCAATAAGGTCCACGAATGCTGAGTTAGCAGTCTCGTCAATGGTACGTCAGAGTGAACCACGAGTGAACTAAACGTAGTACACTCACGTTACGTTAACTCTCTTCGACGCAGATATATGTTTACACTATTGCACGTTGTAAAGGCGATAAATGGGAACATGTTTTGACATCGACTTTACTAAAATACTTAGGCAATTTTATGATAATGCCACTATACTATCTTTTTACGGTACCTATCTAGAGTTTGTTCAAGGTAATTTAATTCTTGCGACTGCAGCAGCCTACGGCAACTAGGCTAACTGAATCAGTTTCCGGCTCCTGAAGTCGTAATACAATTAGATTCTCGATAAATATCTGCCATAACTGAACCGTTTTTTTACACCAGTTACACGTATGTATCGACCGATTTATTTTAATATCTCACAATTTTATTCAAAATTTGTTAAACTATATTACCAATATTAACATAGAGTTTCTATAAAAAATGCCACGTAAGAACGTGTAGAATTTTCTGGGAGTTATATAAATATGTTATTTCCACTGAGAATCACGAGCTCTTTCGATCGTAATAGGACAAAAAAAAACCAAAGCTTTTTTTTCCTATCGTGTTACCATTTCCCATATACTTTGCATGACGGTAACACAAAAGGAAAGTTCAAAAAAATAATGGTTATTTTGGGACAGTTTCTTTCTCCTATCTGGTTGGAAAAGATGCAGATATTTTCCTTTTTATTTTTTTTTAAGAAAATGCTCGACTAATATTTAATATTTTCCACAATTGTTCTTTTTTAATTATTACTAAGTAGAATTGTGTGTTAACGAAACTATATGTATCTACTTGTAAATTCCAAAGATTAATTGAATGTTCATTACCTTGAGCAGAATTTGAACCTGCGACCTTTTAAAGTTCGCAGTATATAATGTGGCAGTAAGCCTCCTTCGCTTGGGCATAACAGAAGTGTTAAAAAAGTGGTCAATTGTGGTCTCGATTTCAGGTGACTTTTCATACCACTTGATTGGTAACTTGTCATTATAGAGTGACTGTCACGGAGTCGCGATATATTTAAATCCTGCTTGGAGCGATAATATTTTCAGAAATACAATTTTTATTATAACAAATGGACATCTACTACAATAGTTAGTTAACTTACGAAAATGCCAGTAAGTACGTCATATTATTAAAATAAAAGTTTTACATATAAAGCCGCAGCTATGCATTAAACGACGGGTTGATTACGACGATGTTGATAAAATCCTTTTACAGTTGGTAATATTGTTTCGCAAATACAGAAAATCAACATTCAAAATCATTCCTGTAAATTTCAACTGCCCGCCATAATGCCATGACACTTTTATTTCTTGCTTCGGTATGGCCCTCTAGATGAGTTGCGTCGCGGCCTACTCGATTACAATCGAGTAGGCCGTGGCAAGTGGCTGGTGCAAAACGGTTGGAGGTTGGATATAGTTTTAATTATTTTGTTTAGGTATATCTCAAATTATTTATTTAGGTCATATTATACATATAATTCTATACATTTATTTATAGAACTAGCTGTTGCCCGCGACTTCGTCCGCGTAGAACTTTTTATCGTCTTAGAAAATGATTTCTCTCAATACAAAATTTGAACCCTCTTTTAGGGGATAATTAAAAAAAAAGTTGATGTTCATTTTCTAGTTTGTGAACAAACAGTCTAAAACCAAAGTTAAAAATCTCATACTTTAAAAATGCCTTGAAATACTCAAACTTTGAACCAATTTTAACACTCTTAGGGGATGAATTTGGAAAAACTCTGAAATCAGTTTTGTAGTCTTTTAACGTACAGAATAAGACCGAAGTTAAAAATCTCTTACTCACACTTTAAAATTTTATTGCTCGCCATTTAAAATTTGAACCCCCTTTTAAACCCCCTTAGAGGTTGAATTTTTCTAATCGCTGAAAGAACTTTTTTCGTAAACTTTTAAGTCTCTAGCTCAAAAAAAGTGTTGCCCATACAAAGCTTTCTTAACCCCCTTAGGGGTGGAATTTTCTAAAACTCTGAAAGTACTTTATTATTAATTTTAATAAGTAACATTTTGAATAGTTTTAAGTCTAGTAAAAAAAAAAGTTTTTCCCACACAACACTGGCTACCCTTCTTAAGGATCCCCTTAGGGATGGAGTTTTCTAAAACGCTGAAAGTTCTTTTTTAGTATTCTAATAAGTAATCTTTTTGCAAAGTTTTAAGTCTAACTCAAAAAAAAGTGTTGCCCATGCAAAGCTTGCTCTTCTTTTTTAACCCTATTAGGGGTGGAATTTTCTAAAACGATTTGTGTTCTTTTTTTGTATTTTAATAAGTAATCTTTCTACAAAGTTTCAAGTCTCTAACTCAAAAACATAAACTTTCCCTGATAAAAACTTTGCACCCCTTTTTATCCCCCTTAGGGATAGATTTTTTCAAAACGCTGAAAGTCTTTTTTTTTTGTATTTTTATAAGTAATCTTTCTACAAAGTTTTAAGTGTCTAGCTCAGAAAAAGTGTTCCCCATACAAACCTTGCACCCTTTTTTAACCCCCTTAGGGAATGATTTTTGTAAAACGCCGAATGTAGTATTTTTCATGTTCTAATAAGTAATTTTTCGTCAAAATTTTAAGTCTCTATTAAAAAAAAAAATGTTTTTCCCATACAAACTTTGCACCCTATTTAACCCCCTTAGGGGTGAAATTTTCCAAAACGCTGAAAGTACTTTCTTTGTATTTAAATAATCTTTCTACAAAGTTTTAGGACTCTAGCTAAAAAAAATAGTTTCCCACATACAAACTTTGCACCCCTATTTTAGCCCCCTATTTTTAGGGGTAGAATTTTCTAAAACGCTGAAAGTACTTAATTTGTATTCTGATGACTAATCTTTCTACAAAGTTTTAAGTCTCTATTTAAAAAAAAAATTGTTTCCCCCATACAAAATTTGCACCCCAATTTTACCCCCTTAGGGGTAGATTTTTTTAAAACACTGAATAAAGGTACTTTATTTGTATTCTAATGAATAATTTCTCTACAAAGTTTTAAGTCTCTATTTAAAAAAAAGTAGTTTTTCCCATACAAACTTTGCACTCTATTTTACCCCTTTAGGGGTAGAATTTTCTAAAACCCTGAAAGTTCTTTATTTGTATTCTAATGACTGATCTTTCTACAAAGTTTTAAGTCTCTATTTAAAAAAAAATGTTTCCCCCATACAAACCTTGCACCCCTATTTTACCCCCGTAGGGGTGGAATTTTCCAAAACGCTGAAAGTGTTTCATTTGTATTCTAATAACAAATTTTTCTACAAAGTTTAAGTCTATAGCTCAAAAAAAAAAGGTTCTCCCATACAAACTTTGCACCCCCATTTTACCCCCTTAGGGGTAGAATTTTCTAAAATCCCTTTTTATCCCTAGCCCACGTTATAAAAGCAACATACTGTGCAAAAATCAACTCTCTAAGATTAGTAGTTTCGGCTGTGCGTTGATGAGTGAGTGAGTGAGTGATTGAGTGAATAAGTCAGTCAGGACATAGGCATTTATTATGTATAAATAGATAGAAGATAATGAAACTCCCATTCAAATATCTCAAAAAATTATGAAGCTACATCCGTTTTAATATCGCTTGTAAGAGTGAGAAAACGATGAGGGACTGTGACGTCAATATACTCGTGCGTCATAGTAAAAAACAATCGTTTCATATGAAGGTGTGTTTTGCGGAAAAGGGACAGAACATACCCCCTCTTAAAACTTTGGACTCTAATAACTTAATCATTACCTATATAACCTCTTGCTTTGTTTTTTTGTCCATTTGACTATATTTATTTTAAATTCTTTTTCGAGAAAATACATTATGATTATTTACCATATTTTCGATTCCTGAGCTATAACCACGAACTTCGGAATTCGAAAATATTCGGGTATCTCTATCTCTATCGCACTAACCATACTCGAGTGACAGGGATGCAAAAATATGAACATTGAGTATCGGTTTTCGTGGTAGCGCCGCAGGTACTTTGGTTGAATGCGCCGAGCGCGTGCCATTGTCATTCAAAAAAAACAAATTCGTGTTAATTATATTGTTCAAATTTGTTGATTTCATTTATTGAAATTGCGACATAAAACTACATTTGCGCATATAAGTTCTCATATCAGAATCGAATATTTTTTTATGGTTTATATTTAAGCATTTTTCTCGTAAAGGTCTATCGTAGACGGGATTTAAATTATTAATAAGTGAAAGGCAAAGCAATTCCGCCATTTTGACGAAAATTTGACGATTCTTATAGCTGACAGTTGGAGCAGCGTTTGATTTCAATAAAAATAAATGAAAAATTAAATGAAGTCGTATATTTCGGAAAATTAATTAACTGTCGCAGTCGGATAAAAACTATCCTAAGTTGCAGCTAGAATAATAATGTACCTATATAAAATGTTTCATATTTTTCCGTTCATGGGATGCTGAGAACATTCGAACCGCGCAAAGCTTAGTTTCAAACTGGCTGATTCTTTTTTTAATTTAGAGATTTATTATAAGTGGAGATTATACAAATACAAAAAATAAAATTGAAACTATTAGATCAGATAAGTTTTATAAACTTTTCTAAAGTTGGCAGTATGTGTATTTTTACTGATTACCCTTAATATACGTGTGGTATTTTACTTTCCTCACAGTCGAAATGAAAAAAAGAGTGTTTAAATCGGGTGAAATTACCCATTTCACCATCGAACTATTAGCACTCTCACTTCGTTCGAGCGCCAGAAATATCTCGGGTGAATTGGGTCACTTTCAACCCTTGGTTAACAATCTACTATTGCACATTTGCAACCTCAATCATAATAAGGGGACAAATAAAAGTATACTAATGTTTAACGTCAACTGCACTAACAATCAGCGAATTTTGAAACTGATTGGTTAAAATATTCTACAACATGCTGTATGGTGAATTATTTATTTTATCTTATTGCATTGTTTGAACTCATGTGAAGTTCTCGCACTGGACAGGTACCCACTAGGGGAAACACTAGTCATAGAGCATTCCAGAAGATTTCTTACTTTTAAAAGAAGTTTGACCTATTAATTAAATTATAAAGTAGAAAAGTATGTGCCTGCGTATTACAAAGCACCCAGGCGTAGCCACGGGATAAAATATGGCCGAGGTCCAATCTGAAGGTCCTATATCAGTGGCAGCGCGTGAAAATCTAGATTATTTAGCTACAGAAAAAGAAATTTTAGGCGAGCCGGCGGGAATCGGCTTGTGTGGGCGTCCGCCAGACCGCCACTGGTATACAGATACTGGTTAACACCTACGTGCAAATTTATATTTCACACACATTACTTACCTCTTTGTTATAGGTAGTACACATCAGTAAACGGACTAGTAATATAATGGGATTTATTATGCACGTAATAAATTGTGTTCCATCTCCGCTGTCCTAAACCCAATTGTAAACAGTAGAAAGTTTTTATGGACGTGTACAAACGAGGTTTGGTCACAGTTTTATAAGCACATTTTTCTTGTTTACTGTTTTTGCCGCAGGTAAAAATTGTTGGGTCCTAAATAATAAAATGCGTACATAATATACGAGTCAACCTATCTCAATACCAAGTTTGATTCATGCCATGAGAAGTTAACAAAGAAACCTTAACATACCCCTGCTATACACTTATAAGTCTTACCTATAGCCATACATCGTAAATTTTGTAGGGTTTCAGTGCAGCATAGTTGTGTTAACGGAGTTGATATAGACTATATCAATCAAAACTATGTTAATATTAACCTAATGAATGCTTATTAAGTACTAGCTGTTGCCCGCGACTTCGTCCGCGTAGAACTTATACTTAGAAAATATAATGCAAACCAACTTCTACTTACCATCTTAAGGGATGATTTCCGAGGCAAAAACTATTCTATATCATTCGAAGGGTCTCAAATTATCTCTATACCAAATTTCATCTAGGTACATGGATTTTATCCAAACTTTCACCCCCTATTTCATACCCTTAGAGAATGATTTTCGGGATAAAAACTATCTAATATCATTCTTTGGGACTCAAACGACCTTTATACCAAATTTCATCTAAACGGGATTCATCCAAATTTTCACCCCCATTTCACCCCCTTAGGGAGTGATTTCCGGAATTACAACTATCCTATGTCCTTTCCCAGGACTCAAGCTATCTCTTTACCAAATTGTATTAAAATGGGTTCTATCCGAATTTTCACCCCTAATTTCACCCCCTTAGGGGATGATTTCTGAAGTAAAAACTATCCCATGTCCTTTCCCAGGACTCAACCTATATCTACACCAAATTTCATCAAAATAGATTACATCCAAATTTTCACCCCCCCCCCTTCACCCCCTTAGGGGATAATTTCCGGGATAAAACCTATTAGCTCCATACAAATTTCCACCCCCAATTTCAGCCCCTCAGATATAAAAACTACCCTTTGTCCTTCCCCGGAGCTCAAACTATCTGTATACCAAATTTCATCTAAATCGGTTCAGCGGTTTAGGCGTGAAGAGGTAACAGACAGACAAACACACTTTCGCATTTATAATATTAATATGGAAGTATGGATTATTAGTATGGATAGTATGGGTTCTTTCCGCTTGTCTTCCAAATAGAGGTGTAGCTGTAGACTCACTTCAAAAGAAAGAAGAAACGAAAAACTCATTCAAATATCTCAAAAAATTACGAAGCTACAACCGTTTTAATGTCGCTTGTTAGAGTGAGAAAACGATCAGGGACCGTGACGTCACGATCCTCGAGCTTCATAGTAAAAAACAATCGTTTCATTATAAAGGTGCGTTTTGCGGAAAAGAGACGCATGCAAACCCCCTCTTCAAACTTTATACACTTATAACTTAGTGATTACCTATACGAGTATAGCCTCTTGCGTTGTTTTTTTTCGAGATAATACAACATTATGATTACTATGTTTAGTGTCTACATCCCTATTTTCGATAAGATAAGATAAAATAAGATTTCTTTATTGTCAGAACTGTGTACATTTAGTGGTTTTGGGTAAAATAAAGTCCAACAGCTTGCCCATTTCGGACGTACAATATTAAACTTAAAGCTAGTCAAATATACTAAAACAATAACAACAATAGTATTTCCAAATAATTTTAACCATATTCACACATAAAATATTAATTTAGATCTATCCGATATCCGTATTTTCTTTTAAACCACGAACTTCGGAATTCGAAAATATTCGGGTATCTCTATCTCTATCGCACTAACAAATGACAGGAATGCAGATATACGAACTTCGAGTTTCAGTTTTCGTGGTTTGGCTGAATACGCAAAGAGCGCGCGCGCGTGCCATTCAAAAAAACCAAGTTTATATTGTTCGAATTTGTTGTTACATTTTGTAGAAATTACGCCTTAATTCGACATTTGCGCATATAAGTTCGCATATCAAAATCGATTAATTTTATATTTGCTTTTGGTACCTATGTGTCTCGTCAATGTATATCGTAGACGGGATTAAAATTATTAATAGGCGAAAGAAAGGCAAAGAAATTCCGCCATTTTGTCCGTAGTATTTCTTTTTAGTCTGTGATTTTGACGTTTCTTTTAGCTGACAGATGTGGCGGCGGTATACTTTAAGAATAATAAATGAAAAATAAATGAAGTCGTATATTACGGAAAATAAATTAATTGTCGCAGTCGAATAAAAACTATTCTAAGTTGCAGCTGGAATAATAATGTACCTATATAAAATGTTTCATATTTTTCCGTCCATGGGATGCTGAGAACATTCGTACTACAGAAAGCTTAGTTTCAAACTGGCTGATTCTTTTTTTAATTTAGAGATTTATTATAAGTGGAGATAAATAGATAGAAGATAATGAAACTCCCATTCAAATATCTCAAAAAAATATGAAGCTACATCCGTTTTAATGTCGCTTGTTAGAGTGAGAAAACGATGAGGGACTGTGACGTCAATATACTCGAGCGTCATAGTAAAAAACAATCGTTTCATATGAAGGTGCGTTTTGCGGAAAAGGGACAGAACATACCCCCTCTTAAAACTTTGGACTCTTATAACTTAATCATTACCTATATAACCTCTTGCTTTGTTTTTTTCTCCATTTGACTATATTTATTTTAAATTCTTTTTCGAGAAAACACATTATGATTATTTACCATATTTTCGATTCCTGAGCTATAACCACGAACTTCGGAATTCGAAAATATTCGGGTATCTCTATCTCTATCGCACTAACCATACTCGAGTGACAGGGATGAAAATATATGAACATTGAGTATCGGTTTTCGTGGTAGCGCCGCAGGTACTTTGGCTGAATGCGCCGAGCGCGTGCCATTGTCATTCAAAAAAAACAAATTCGTGTTAATTATATTGTTCAAATTTGTTGATTTCATTTATTGAAATTACGACATAAAACGACATTTGCGCATATAAGTTCTCATATCAGAATCGAATATTTTTTTATGGTTTATATTTTAGCATTTGTCTCGTAAAGGTCTATCGTAGACGGGATTTAAATTATGAATAAGTGAAAGGCAAAGCAATTCCGCCATTTTGACGAAAATTTGACGGTTCTTATAGCTGACAGTTGGAGCAGCGTTTGATTCAATAAAAATAAATGAAAAATTAAATGAAGTCGTATATTTCGGAAAATTAATTAACTGTCGCAGTCGGATAAAAACTATCCTAAGTTGCAGCTAGAATAATAATGTACCTATATAAAATGTTTCATATTTTTCCGTTCATGGGATGCTGAGAACATTCGAACCGCGCAAAGCTTAGTTTCAAACTGGCTGATTCTTTTTTTAATTTAGAGATTTATTATAAGTGGAGATTAGGATTGAAATTGTTTATACCACTTCCGTTAACAACACTATGCTGAACCGAAAAAAGCTACAAAATTTGCGTTGTCTGCTTATAGCACTAGACTTGGGTCGACTCTGAATTGAGTCACTATGATTCTCCATATTATAAATAGCCATGACCAAATGAATGTTCACTTATGCCTGTAAAATAATCCATCCACTGATCTTTGCATTGAGTGACTCCATCTGTATGCGCGTGAGTCAGGTAATGCGTTTATTTTCTCTAGCGCTACCTCATGCTGAGTTACATTAGGTATTATTATAATATGTATTATTTATACTAATATACATTAATATGGTTTGTTTATTTATATCAAAAGTAAAATAAGAATTTATAATTTACTGGATTTTGCATTTCCCCCTATTTAATAAAGTTACTTGATTAATGACTTCGGCATGAACACAATATGTAGGTATATTATCTCCACTTATAATAAATCTCTAAATTAAAAAAAGAATCAGCCAGTTTGAAACTAAGCTTTGCGCGGTTCGAATGTTCTCAGCATCCCATGAACGGAAAAATATGAAACATTTTATATAGGTACATTATTATTCTAGCTGCAACTTAGGATAGTTTTTATCCGACTGCGACAGTTAATTAATTTTCCGAAATATACGACTTCATTTAATTTTTCATTTATTTTTATTGAAATCAAACGCTGCTCCAACTGTCAGCTATAAGAACCGTCAAATTTTCGTCAAAATGGCGGAATTGCTTTGCCTTTCACTTATTAATAATTTAAATCCCGTCTACGATAGACCTTTACGAGACAAATGCTAAAATATAAACCATAAAAAAATATTCGATTCTGATATGAGAACTTATATGCGCAAATGTCGTTTTATGTCGTTATTTCAATAAATGAAATCAACAAATTTGAACAATATAATTAACACGAATTTGTTTTTTTTGAATGACAATGGCACGCGCTCGGCGCATTCAGCCAAAGTACCTGCGGCGCTACCACGAAAACCTCTTCATACTCAATGTTCATATATTTGCATCCCTGTCACTCGAGTATGGTTAGTGCGATAGAGATAGAGATACCCGAATATTTTCGAATTCCGAAGTTCGTGGTTATAGCTCAGGAATCGAAAATATGGTAAATAATCATAATGTATTTTCTCGAAAAAGAATTTAAAATAAATATAGTCAAATGGAGAAAAAAACAAAGCAAGAGGTTATATAGGTAATGATTAAGTTATAAGAGTCCAAAGTTTTAAGAGGGGGTATGTTCTGTCCCTTTTCCGCAAAACGCACCTTCATATGAAACGATTGTTTTTTACTATGACGCTCGAGTATATTGACGTCACAGTCCCTCATCGTTTTCTCACTCTAACAAGCGACATTAAAACGGATGTAGCTTCATAATTTTTTGAGATATTTGAATGGGAGTTTCATTATCTTCTATCTATTTATCTATCTATCTATACATATAATAAAGCTGAAGAGGGTCGAAAGTCTGTACATGGAAGATATTCGAAAAAAAATTGGCTAGGGATACTTAAAATCGATAACAGAACACGTTCCAACAGTTTTTAGAATTTTTGTCTGTTTGTCTGTTTATCTGTTTGTCTGTTTATGTGACCGCGCATCACGTGAAAACGGCTGAACCGATTAAGATGACATTTGGTATAGAGATAGTTTGAGTCCTGGGGAAGGACTTAGGGTAGTTTTTATCCTGGAAATCAACCTCTAAGGGGATGAAATGGGGGGTGGAAATTTGTTTAGAGCTACTTAAACCGCTGCACCGATTTGGATGAAATTTGGTATATAATTAGTTTGAGTCCCGGGAAAGGTCAAAGGATAGTTTTTATCCCGAAAATCTTCCCTTTAGGGGGAAAAATGGAGGGGTAAAAATTTGGATGGAATCCATTTTTATAAAATTTGGTTTAGAGGTAGTTTAAGTTCTGGGGAAGGACATTGGATGGTTTTTATTCTGGAAATCTTCTCCTAAGGGGGTGAAATGGGGCGTGAAATTTTGGATGGACTCCGTTTAGACCAAATTTGGTATAAATATAGTCCCGGAGAATGACAATGGATAGTTTGAATCCCGAAAATCATCTCCCAAGGGGATGAAATAGGGATGAAAATGTGGATAAATCCCATTTAGTTAAAATTTGGTATAGAGATAGAAGGAGTCCCAGGAATGCATAGTTTTTATCCTGAAAAATCATCTCCTAAGGGGGTGAAATGAGGGGTGAAAATTTGGATAGAACCGATTTAGATAAAATTTGGTATGGAGATAGTTAAGAGTCCTGGGGAAGGACTTAACATAATTTTTAGTCCAGAAATCATCTCCTAGGGGGGTGAAATGAGGTATGAAAATTTGGATGGAACCCATTTACGGTATAGCGAGTTGTAGTCTTGGGGAAGGACATAGGATAGTTTACTCCCGAAAATCATCCCCTAAGGGGGTGAAAATTTGTTTGTGACCCATTTTGATGAAATTTGGTTGAACGATAGTTTGAGTCCCGGAGTATGACAACGGATAGTTTTAATCCCGAAAATCATCCCCTCAGGAATGAAATAGGGGGTGAAAATTTGGATAAAACCCATTTAATAGATGAAATTTGGTAAAGCGATAGAAGGAGTCCTAGGGAAGGACAATGCATAGTTATAATCCCGAAAAATCATTTCCTGAGGTGGTGAAATGAGGGTTGAAGATTTCGATAGAACCCATTTAGGTGAAATTTGGTATAGAGAAAGGTCTCAGTCCAAGGAAAGAACATAGAATAATTTTTATTCCGGAACACATGAAAGGAGGAAATAAGGGGAACACATAAGGGGGTGAGAAATGGTGAATGAAAATTTGGATTGAACCCATTTACGGTATAGCGATAGTTAAGGAAGGACATAGGATGGTTTTATCCCGAAAATCATCCCCTAAGGGGGTGTAATTGGGGGTGGAAATTAGTTTATGACACATTATTATAGGTTGAAAGATAGTTTGAGTCCTGGAAAAGGACATATTATTATGATAGTTTCTATTCCGGAAATCATCCCCTTAGGGGGTGAATTGGGGGTGAACATTTGGATGTAGCCCATTTAGATGAAAATTGGTATAGAGATAGTTTGAGTCCTGGAGCATTCTCCAAGGAGGTGAAATAGGGGCTGTAAAATTGGATGGAACCCATTTACGGTATAGCGGTAGTTGGGAGTCCTGGGGAATAGGAACATTACATAGGTTAATATATGTATGTGACGTTCCAAGGGTAAAGGTACCTTATGGCGGTAGTTTCGAAGATGTTTTCTAAAACGGGGTAAAAAAGACGTTTTATTATGGCTATTTTGAAAACTATTAGATGTAACATTTTGTTGACGTATCTTTATTTTTAATATAAAATATTTAAATTACAAGTCAGTTAATTTAGTCCTATGGTTTAGTAGAAAAGGTCCTTACGGCCGTGTGATATGAAAAATGCAAAATAATACTAAAAAGGCTACATGCATCTATTATAGTTAGGCGGGTCATAGACACTATGTTTGCGGCGGAGTATATTTTGTAAAAAAAGGCGTTCGGAGTAAGCTAATCTATAAAATCATGTAACTCAGCCATAATGACCTTTTCCTTCATACAATCCATACTAATATTACAAATGCGAAAGTAACTCTGTCTGTCTGTTACCTTTTCATGCTTAAACTGCTGAACCGATTGAGATGAAATTTGGTGTAGAGATACTTTGAATTCCGGGGCCTTCCCAAAGAATCCTTACTAACGATAGTTTTTATCTGGAAATTCATCACCTAAGGGGGTGAAAAGGGGGGAGAAAGTTACGATATAAACGACTTCCGCGCGGACGAAGTCGCGGGCAAAAGCTAGTATTAAATATGTATTATTATTTGAATGTGCTGAGTGTGTCCTTAATTAAGTGTATGTACAAAGTGAAGGCTAACTTTTAAGTCTAATATTTTTGAATAATAGCTTCATCATCATCATCATATCAGCCGAAAGACGTCCACTGCTGGACATAGACCCCCCCCAAAGAGTTCCAAAGTGACCGGTCCTGCGCAACCCGCATCCAGCGGACTCCCGCGACCTTTATCAGGTCATCAGTCCACCGTGTGGGAGGCCTACCAACGCCGCGCCTTCCGGTACATGGTCGCCACTCGAGAACTTTTCCGCCCAAACCGCCCGAATAATAGCTTAACTAGTCTAGTTTCGAGGTTTCCTAATGCATTATTGCAGTAATAAAGCTTATATTTAACAAGTTAGTTGAGGAATTAATTATTTCAGCTAGCCCTGAAACGTTAGCAAAGATCAGAGCTGCAATCCCTGAAGAGTGATCTCGGTGTGGTTGACTCGTAACGTAGATTACTTTCTCTAACCATACGCACTGTATCCCTATACAAAATCCTTTTTACGACGCCAGACCTTTGAGTCAGGTACCTACTTAGATTAGACAATGCCTGAGTTTGTAACACGAATACCTATACCTATTTACTAGTTGGCTATGTGCAGAACTCGCGACTCTATGTTTACTTCAAAACACATTTTCATTTGAAATTTCCAAAAACTGAATCGAAAAAGAAATCTGTACAATTCTCGAACGTGCTTACAAAATTTCACGAGAATCGGTTGTGAAATGCGATCTGTAGATGAGAACAGCTGGAAAGCGGGACAGCGGAACACCGGACATACACACGATTTTCGGCCGAAGCTGGAGTTCGCTTCGCTGGCTCGTTCAATAATACACAAATCGAACTAGCCCCATAATAAGCTCAATAGGGCTTGTGTTGTGGTTACTACGACGATATATTTAATCATCATGATCATCATTATCTTTCACTGCTGGACATAGGCCTCCCCCAAGGAGTGCCAAAGTGACCGGTCCTGCGCCACCCGCATCCAGTGGACTCAGTCCACCTTGTGGCCTACCCACGCTGCGCCTTCCGTACGTGGTCGCCCCTCGAGAACCTTTCCGCCCCAACGGCCATCGGTTCTACATGCAATGTGCCCCACCCACTGCCACTTTAGTTTGGCGATTCGGAGGGTTATATTGGTTACCTTGGTTCTGCTGCACATAGCCTCATTTCTGATGCGGTCACGCAGACAAACTCCCAACATAGCCCTCTCCATTGCCCTTTGGGGGACTTGGGATATATTTAATAAATACATATAAATACTTAAACACATAGAAAATACTCAAGACTAAGAAACAAATAGTCAACAGGCTCATGACACAAATATTTGCCCTTACCGGTATTTGAACCCAGGACCGGACATGCTCGCGACTTCTACATCTCACAGAGCCAAATAGTAATAGAGTGAAGCGGCAATTACACTGCGTCGTTCACCTAATGCGGTCGCAGAATTCATTTTAAACTACTTACTTAGGCCAACAAACGTCGTCTTGACATTACATCCGCCTACTACGGCTATTACTTAGCTGTCGATCGCCGAATGCGGCCGACCAACGTGTTCTTTACACTTTTGCGGTCGAACGAGGAAGTGTAATTGCCGCTTGATGTTCACATATGTTTGACTATTTTGTCCGTGCATTTATGAACTGGACTGTACTTATTTTAAACAAACTAGTACTAACCCGACGCCTCCATTGTCAAGGTTCGACAGGTGCTTGTTGAGCGTCTCCTGGATGTTCCTCTGGGAGTAGAGCCCGATGGGCGAGTTAAACTGCTTGTGCACAATCTTCGGGCCGGTGGCCATCTTGTCGTTCGTTCAGCGCTGGAATGCAAACGATAACATAAATTGAGCAATTGTTGCAGTCACACTGTACTTAATTAACAGTACTGAATTAACCAAAAAAAGAGGGGTCAGAAGACCTATGTTATGCCGCGTCCGGCCCAAACACCGGCCGGCGCGGCGGTCGGTTATTGAATTTTCCATAAATCTGCCCGTGACGGTCGTGCCGTGCGGTAAACTGTATAACACCCGTGCAAATCACGTGGGAAACCGAATGTCAATAATCAAGCGGCAAAATACGAGTATGTGATTGACGAACATTTTTCCTAGTCCGGATATATATATGTATACAGTCACCATCAGCACATTAAAGCAGAGACGACCCTATTTCTAGGGCCGTCAGATATTTTTGCCTGCTTTGTTATGGCAGATATAAATGCTGGTGTACTGTGAGCCACCTTTACAATTTGAATTTTCATACGCACGCTCACTTCCGCGCGCCATTTCAAGCGACAGAGCAAGAGCGCGAAAGACATTAAAATACAATTGAAATGCGTGCCTTATGAATTAAATCGACCCCTAGATTGAAAGTGTCGGCAAAACACTAAAAAACATACAACGTGCATACATGTAAGCGAAGAGGTGAAAGCCATAATCTATTGTGATCGCTTCACACTAGGCCGGTTGGCATCCAACCGTTGGACGCTAAAAAAAAACAATTAACTAGGCTTAGGTTGGCTTAGCCGCCATCCTGGCCCCGTAGCATGGATGGCGTTATCACGCGATAAGTGACAGCATAGAGCATCCGTCCCTGGCTGACACCGTTCGATAGAAGACGCGCTTATCCTATCACTTATCGCGTGATAACGCCATCCATGCTACGGGGCCTGTTGTCAGCCCGCGCTGGTCTCGGGGCTGACACAACACTGCACTGAAGTTCCGACAACTAGCGAGATAACGACAACACTGATACAACCACGGATTGTTGTCCGTGTCACGAGTTGTCCGATCATGTAACTAACACTCAACCGAAAGGTCTATTTTGTTCGTCGTGCTCGATTCCACGTCGAGGTAAAGTGTCATATATTGAACGCGCGTGCAAAACATACTGAAATGCAAAACGGACCGACACGAAGCCCTAGTTGTCAGAATATTAAAATCATCAATCCAGTTGGCGATATTTATATCCTTTGTAACATTAAGGCAAAGCATCAGTACTTAAAATTATGTGTAAAAATTTTATCCTCCTCACGAGATAATTTTATTACTCTCGTAAGATTCGCGCCGCGGGGTTGGCAGGCTTGCCGTCTTATTGCGTTTTTATTAGCCCCACCGTCTCGTACGACTACTATCATATTTTTCCCGAATTATGTGCTAGAGACACGGCAGCTTTGAGCAAATAAGCAGTTTTCAATATTAGCGTCATTTCGTACAACGCAATATCGAAGACAAATGGCCTGAGATATTATACACACAATGGCTATTTTCTCCGGATGTTATGCTAAATCTCGCGTTATTGCTTTTAAACTACCACCTACGTGAAGTTTTGCAGTCTTATAAATTCTAACTAGAATACCTCGTTCTTAAGTTCTTGCTAAATTAAACTAGAAATGAAATAAGTTGTGACGCGCGACGTTGCAAATAAAATAATCTCTGACATGCGGATTTTCTCACGACATTCCATTTAATAAAAGCAAACACGATTCCATTCAGAAATGTTTACTTTAGAAAGAAGTAAAGGTGTTTTGATTTGACCACATTTTTCATTATTAAATAATTAATATAATTTTACATGCACGTTTTAGTAGATTAACTTCATATCTATGAATTGTTGTTAATACACATTTTGTAATTGAACTACTTAATGCCTATGAAACATTAAGGTTAGTGTATCTGTCGGCGGCCGATCGTAAAATTCGGCAGATCACGAAATTCCTAGGCATATCGTGAAACGCCGCCATTTCATGATTTGGCTAAAAGTTGACCTGCACGGCTATCACAAGACGGCCGCGACATACTCTCGAGCTCTCTCGCACTATCAGTCTCTTTCTAAGTAGTCTAATAAGAGAGAGATGGATAGCGCGAGAAAGCTCGAGAGTATGTCGCGGCCGTCTTGTGATACCCGTGCAGGCATATCATGATGTGCCTGATAAAAAATACGGCAGATCGATTAGAGCAACGCATTCGTCGATATTCCTAGCTCTATACCGGGCACATCGTACAAATCCAGCAGATTAATTCCTTAGGCATAAAGTGTATGAAGTAAAAGTTTTTCACAACAGGGACTTAGTGGCAAAACCGACTCGGATCGCGGATAGATTAGAAGACGAAAGCGGGAGCAAAGCGTTTCGAGTCTTCGAGGCTATATAAAAGAGCGGTAAGTATTACGTATAACGGCGAGTATTGAACGATATGGCAGCGTTTCATGATATGCCTAGGAATTTCATGATCTGCCTAAACGACATTAGACAAATCGTTAAACGTTAAGTATTGAACGATATGGCGGATATCATTTAGCCAAATCATGAAATGGCGGCGTTTCACGATATGTCTAGGAATTTAGTGATCTGCCGGATTTTACGATCGGCCGCCGACATAACAACTTAGATGGGCCGGTTTTTGTCTTTCGAGCGCTCGAAAATTAAATAAAAGTAAATACGATTGTATATAGGTCAAAATTGCAGGCACTTACTTTCTGCCGATTGAATTAAATACGAGTGGTCAATACCACTCGTTTTTCAATTTCCTATCGCTATTTCAAAATAGCATTTCGTAATTTTTGACCGTTTTCGAGTGAAAAAGTCGAGCGCTCGAAAGTCAAAAATCGGTCTATTCAAGAATGATAAACATTTTTGATTGCTGGTTGATTATAGCTGCTTATAAATTTCAAGGGGGACTGCGGAAAAAGTTTCTTGTTGTTAATAGAACTATAAACTTCTTATAAGTTCATAACATATATTAAGACATGGACAACACGTCCGTTAACACCTAATATATCACCTCCACTCTATCCTGATCACATTTAAAGCGTACGACTAACCGCGGTGTAAATAGTTTGAACTGATTTATTTGTGTACGAGACGGCTATTGCAAAATGTGCGGAAGCTCTCCGGACCGTCATTATGTGCGACACGTCTAGCAAAATTAACTAGTGTTATTGCCTCTGGAAATGAGATAACGTAAAATTGGCTTTAGTTAAACATTTTCAATGCCTATAATCGGCATGCACGTAAATCATATGACGCCAATGAACTTCAATTTGAATTAAATTGAATTATAATTACTTATTCGTATACAAGTAATTTCAATTCAATTTAATTCAAATGATTTATTTCAGACCAGGGTCCATATATTGTCAGTTACATTAAAAAACCTGCTAAGTGCGAGTCGGACTCACGCACGAAGGGTTCCGTAAGTACCATTATCTATAAAAATGGCATAAAAATCACGTTTTTATGAATGGGAAAAAATATATATATTTATTTTATTCTGTTTTTTAGTATTTGTTCTTATAACGGCAACAGAAATACATCATCTGTGAAATTTTCAACTGTCTCATCACGATTCATGAGCCTGGTGACAGACGGCCAGACAGACAGACAGACGGACAGCGGAGTCTTAGTAATCGGGTCCCGTTTTACTCTTTGAGTACGGAACCCTAAAAAGAACTTACACGCTATGTTACCAAGAACAAAAGAACAAACAACATCGTCATCAGCGCACAATAATATTAATCTGGCGGGTGTCGAATAGATGCCAAGTATTTATTACAGCGTTGCGAATAACAACAATAACACTAACGAGCAAATATATCAGACAGGGGTATGAATATTTCTTACTACCTACTTCGTGTAGGTATGTATCTGACATTTTGATGACTTTTCATGATTAAGAGTCCCCAGGAAGCTTCACTCTCCATACAAAAGTTAGGTTGGTTCTCAATGTTCTCATTTTACATTAACGGCATGGTGGAATAACATAAAATTTCGTATACCTACACAACGAGATCTGCCATATCTAATGTAAAATATGTAGTCAATATTGCTAAAAAATAATAGTAGACAAAGATTCCGCCAGCAGAAGTTTTTGAAGTGGATACTTCTTTGCTCGCGTTCTTGTATATGGGTACAGTTCAAAATGTATCATGTGACTGCCGGAATAACCTTTTGTAGAGAAGCCTAATCTGATTTCAAATAATTGTTTGTTACATGTTTTAATCCTTCATTATTTGCCATTAGTTGTTAATCACAATACTACATTTCGATGCTAGTGCGGAAAGTATGTCATTACTTCACGAGCGCCGAGATATCTTGCCACGAGCCGTAGGCGAGTGGTAAGACTCGGGACGAGTGAAGAATTACATTTCCGCACGTGTATCGAACGACGTTTTTTAATACAGTTGCGAAAAAATAAGAAAAACAACAAGTAAGAACTGTAAATAAAAAAAAAAATTTTTTTGAACAAAGTCATTATTTTTCAACTGTGTTACCATTGTAACACAGTTGAAAAATAATGACTTTGTTCAAAAAAAATACAGTTTAAATAAATTTTAATACAGTTGCGAAAAAATAAGAAAAACAACAGGTAAGGAATTTGAAACTTTTATATTATTAATTCTGTAACATCATTATGTTACAGAATTAATAATATAAAAGTTTCAAATTCCTTACCTGTTGTTTTTCTTATTTTTTCGCAACTGTATTAAAAAACGTCGTTCGATACTCGTGGAAAAGTAAAAAGCACTAGTGCGCAAAATACAACTTTGCGCACGATTTGCAGCTACAAAAAGTACCACTTTTTGAGCAACTGTATAAAAAAATGTTTTTTGTACTCGTCGATTAAAATCTGTGTATTAAGATTTCATAGAGAACACTGCAACGTCACTCTTTTCATAGTTGTAGTCCATGTTACTGTCGAAACAATCGAAATAACTGTTTCGATACGCTCCAGACAACCGAAAAAAATTTGAAAATAGAACTAAAATAAATTCGACCAATCACGTGGCTGCTTTACCGAACTGTAATGAATTGGACCAATAGAATCGCTTTGATTATTGAGTTTACGCTCGTTGATGTATTTTAAGATATCAACGAGCGTACGAGCGGTAGGCTGCACTTCGTTTCAACAGTATCGAGTTTGTTTAATTAGTTCAGTTGACTCGTAGAAAATTAATTTTAATGAACTCGTACAAAAAGTATTGTTCACAATAGTGTTATAATCAAGCTTTTTAATCTCGTACCTTACTTAGGCCACTCAGCAAGCTTCGTGGCCTAAACACGGTACTCGACTAAAAAGCTCTCTATTATAACACGATTGTGAAAAATACTAATTTAGTTTATATGGCGGACATGAAAATAATGCTGACATGACCGCCATTTTAAATGTATCGCGAGTCAAATGAGCTACGTCAGTCAATGTTGCCATATATACCGATTTATCTGTACTTATACAGATTTAGCCTATATATATATAGAGCTATAGCCAACAAAGAAGTATCCACTTAAACTTAATTAACGGTTGTATCTCCGACACAACCCGCTTCTTTTTCATACTAATCTTCTTTTTTTTCTTATTAACTTTGTTATTATGGGGAGCCGACTTGTGTCGAGCTTCCTGGAGAATGTTAAACAAGATAGTTTGGAATTTCGATATTGCAAATTAAAAACCCACACTTACGAGTATACTTGATATAGTATGAGTATATTTCTCATTTCATATTAATTTTAACTCAATTCCGAATCCCAGCAATCCATGGAATGTCCAAAGAATAAAATAAAGCTTAATTTAGAAACAAATCCTGGCTTATAACTTAGTTAACTATTTAATAGCTGTTAGGTATATGTGTTATTTCGTACATTCCATTTTACAATGGGTTTTCTCAATTCTCTGTAAAAAAATCTGCGCCCGTATTTTTGACAATCGTTTTAATCTTTTGTATTTTTTCTGCACTAATACTTTTGTTACTCTCATATTAATAATGAAACGGCCAACATTGATATTCAGACAAAGCTTCAAGCCTAAGTAGAACAGAGATACCTAAATGTTAAAAGAAAGTGTTATTACAACTGTTTGCATCCAAATTGTCTCTGGTATCCCTTCAGCAAATTCAATGAACGTTTATTTGGCTCCGATATGTCCTCATTAGTGTATTGTTTTTACTGATATGCTGTGAACGTTTAAACGCATTTTAATAACAGTATGTAAGTACGCGGGTGTAGCAAAAACAGTCCGCTATAATGTTAGCTCTTAGGAAGATACGGTATAATAAGTGGACGACGAGAGATTATCTATTTTCGTTCTGGACTCCTTGCTCGCATGCGTAAGAAATATTCGCCAGCCAAAGCGGCTACTTTTGTTTTAAGAACGAAATTCATCATTCCGCTTTGTCTGATACACCTTGAAGTAAACATTGTTAAAAATACACAGTGAAAAGTAAACAATAACTATCCTTGGGCTAGGACAGACAGAACACATATTCTTAAAGCTCTGAGGCCAGTGAAATCGTTTTCTAGAGTAACAAGGTTAACAATACCGTCATCAAGGTTGAAAATCATTCCAGCGAGTAATTCGGAACAGTTATACGGTGTACAAGAATAACCCGTCGGCTATTTATACAACGCGTTCAAGACATGCTCTCTCTAGATTTAAAGTTTTATCGATGACAGGTATGACATTACGTTACACTTGGCATGGTGCACCTAAAGTTGTTATTTTGTTTGTGTCTAAGTAAGCATTATATGGGTATTGCGGCCAGATATAACGTAAACAATGTTTCCCTCAGGTTCAGGAGTACGAGTTAACGTGACTACAGATACGACTCTCACTGCACAACGTTTCATGTACAAACATGGCCGCCTGGAGCGTGTTCACGCAGAAAGCTAGACGCTGGCGCAGCGATATTATGCGCGGAAACGTAACGACTTATTTCAATCCCGTGAAGTCACGGCAAATTATTTTCGTAACTGAACACGTGAAGTTAGTCATGGATGTCGAGGTCGCCAGGTGATTAGCGGTGGAAAAACGAAACGAAGCTTTTATTAGTGCTATGGTTTTAATGAAGCGGCGAATTGAACGGTGTGCAGTGTACCTTGTGCGGCGGTCAGGTTCGTGCGAGCGGCTTGGGCGCCTGTCTCTAACTGAAGCGGGAGTCGCCGCCCACGGCGCGTGCGCTTGCCCGCACCTGAAAAGTTCCGTGGGTGCTCATTATGTTTAGGAAAATAAATAATATACCTAATAAATATCCTTAAATAAAAAAAAAACACGAAAGTTGTTGTGACCGGTGGAAGATAAAGCAAATCCTAAATGCACTCTAAATTGCATTGGAAAATATAACTGTAACGTAGATAATATTGATAAAATCGAGCCACGAATTTCCTTGTGTTCTGGCCTGGCCTGAGCCACATGTTTTATTCACATTCTAAAGTGTGTTGACTCAAGTGTGTTTCAGCAATATTTTTCTAGTCCCACGTTTTTCTTTTTACCACAAATAATAAAATAATCTTCATATTTTGTTTATATAGAAAGATATTTCTGGACTTACCTCGGATCAAAGGAATTTACTAATTATTTCAAAATTGAATAATTTATGAACTACTTTTTCGTCACAAAACAGGTACAGTTACAGGTATCACAACTGGCAAAAACACACTGGTATGTGGAAACCACGGCTTCCCGACCACGAATGCGCACCGACGTCCGCTATCGCGAGAAATTTGATTAAGTTTACTCCAACATGGGTATTTTTAGTTTGCACACAACAACCGTGATAAACTGGACGTCTTTGGCAAATTCTTTCAGTTTCGTTCAATGACTCTTGAATCGCGACTAGTTTATTTTGACGGCATAAACAGCTTACACGTAGCACATTGCACGTAGAACCGATGGCCGTCGGGGCGGGAAGGTTCTCGAGTGGCGACCGTGCACCAGAAGGCGCGGCGTGGGTAGGTGGGTTGCGGGTGGCGCAGGACCGGTCACTTTGTCACTCTTTGGGGGAGGCCTATGTCCAGCAGTGGACGTCTTCCGGCTGATATGATGATGATGAAACAGATTATGGGTTATAAAGAGGCATGGGATACCCATGGTTTAGGCCAAATAATACTCGTACAGACCTATGCTAGACAAAAATACTTCCCAAATAGGAATTAAACGCCTTTACTGTGAGAGACAACTTTTGTTTTCTTACGTGTGTAACATCCTTAGGTTGTTAATACATTTGTTTTGTGCTTCGCGTTGGATTTTGAGTGTCCATGCATTCTTGTGGTTCCTGGCTTTGTTCACCGAAGCACAAAATTAATGTCAGAGGCTATGAATACATAAATATTATCATATCATTAAACTGGTCAGCAAATATACGCAAACATTCTAAGGGTTTCATCACCCATATTTTTGACCCGCCATTAAGTTAACACAACTTATTTCCTTAAAACTAAAATAATTTATTGTTCCAGCCACCGAACATCTAATTAGTGCCCAAGACTTGTATTGTATACTTCAACAGGGTCGCTGTTTCATACGCGATATTTGACTGAAGGGGACATGTCCCCATTAAGTACTGTCTCTGTCTATAAAAATTACAATGACATGACGGGGATTATGATATTTATATTATTAGAAATATTATTAAATAGAAAATGCTCCACGGGCCGATTATGTCGGACGGCCAAACAAGGTCACAGAATATCTAGTATGGAGTGACCTTGATTTGGCCGGCCGCCGTGCTTCCGACACGTATCCACACGAGATGAATGACGCGTCGGCGCGCATGCAGTCCGGTCCGGCCGATATCGGCCCGTGTAGCGTCTCCTTATGAGGCATTTTCATTTTAGGATGCATTGTTAAGCCTAACTTCTTAAAAATCATGTCTGAAATGGTCAGTTTTGTCACGAAACGCGTTTGATATTGACTGTTTTGTAACCTCGTATGTAACCGTCCGTAAAAAAGTAAGTATATAAGTACTGTCAACAATAGCAAGACAATAAAAGTAGAAATGTGTATAATTAAACGTACATCATTAGGATAAAGCACAAGGACATTAGGATATTGCAAACATTAGATACTTGGTACAGGGTTGCCTGCATCAGAAGCAAAACGGTAGATTGTACCTAATACCCTGAGAACTTTACGGTTTCGCTCTATGAAAACACAACAATATATCGATATCAGCCATATTTTTACACCAAATTATAGGTTGGGTTATTTGACTAAATATTCATTACTAATCCACCTAAATTTAATACCGATACGGTAAAAAATAATGAAAAGTAATCTTCATAAATTCCGTAAAAATCAGGCGAGAATGGTATAAACTTTCTTTACTTTATAAATGACTACGTCTATATACGTTCTTTGGGATACGCGCATAATCCACTTATTTTTGTTAATGAATGAATTTCAGATGAAATTCAATATTATCTCAAGGTCGTAAATAATTAATTAAAATGCCGTATTCCCTGATGCATATATTTTTGGATTCAGGTAGTAAGTCTCCAAATTTGTGTACTCAAACATGTTTTCATTATAAAAATACTGATAACATTTTTGCTTGCGGGTTAATTTTTTTTCCTAACTTCCGGTCCATATAATTATTGATGTCAATAGTAAAAGTTGTCTAAAATAACATATAAAAGCCGTATACAAATAAGCCAAAAAAACCGTAATTTTCTCAGGGTATAAAGCTAAATTTATAATGATATGTGTAGTGGTTAAAATGAATAAAATGTTTGTTTTACTTTTTTTATACTCCTTTTACCTAAAAAAAAAAAAAGTCACAAAACCTTCGAAGTAAAACTTAGAAAAAAAGAAGTTTAAATTAACAAAATCAAAAACATAACTTTGTTTTGCCAAATTATTTAATAGTTTATACATAAAAGGTTGAAAACAATTTCTTATATTTAATATTTTTACCTTATTTTACAGGCCACATCCTTCGCAATATTGTATTATTAAAAGACTTGTTAAGTATTTTATTATTTTAGCGACATTGCATGACAGACAAATCCATCACGAAGTGCACACCATCATTAATTTTTATACTTACATGTGTTTAACTGCAGAATGAGTAAGAGATAGCAATTAACTATTGGTACTTAACGGCACCGTCTGGATTTGGAATGACTAATGCCCTTATTCATACATGTTCATCAAACCTATATTTTTAGTTCGAATACCGTTAAAATTCGTTTTTATTTGTTTTTGTGTATTTGCGGTAAAGGAACTTAACGAATTTTAATTAACAGACGTTTGCTAAGTTTTATAAATAACGGGGTAAGTGTCTCCGCTTAGAATTATAGCTAAGGAAACAATAAAGATACTGATTACTGATTACTGATCATACTAAGAGGGATATTCCCCGTACGCAATGTCACTGACATCATCTGACGTAATGACAGCACAATTCAATAAATAATGTTAATTTTAGCCGGTTGCAACATGATATGTGTATGTGTAGTAGCGTGGCAGGTGGAGGAATGTTTCACGGCCGACATGATGCGTTTCATGACGGTGGGCGGATCGTGATGCAAACGGACAGTCAGTACGGCACTGTAACACACTTGGTTGTCATGGAAAAAAAGTTTATAAAACAAAATCACAATAAACATGATATGTAGTTAAGAATGCAAAACTGCTAGGTACCTACAGTCAACTATATACAAAGAAGATTTACATTTTTCTATCCGGTAGATATGTATATTTTGACGGTTAAGCTACGGTAGCCTAGTGATTTAGGCATGCGGCTGTCAAGCGGCGGTCGTGGGTTCGAATCCCGGCTCGTACCAATGAGTTTTTCGGAACCTATGTACGGAATTTTTACCGTTAGCTTTTCGGTGAAGGAAAACATCGTGAGGAAACTGGTCTAATTCCAATAAGGTCTAGTTTTCCCTCTGAGCTCTGGGTTGGAAGGTCAGACGGCCGTCGTTTTCGTAAAACTAAGTGCCTATGCACCTAAATCTTGGGATCAGCTGTCAAAGCGGATCCCAGGCTTCTTTAGGACACAACCGGGAATAACGCTAGGAGGATTATTTATTTAATCGTATGGCGTATGTACATACACGTTTCATGCAATAAAAAAATCTAGGTCCACATTCAGGGTCCCGAGCCAAGAGCGTCAGGTGTTATACAGATCTTCTGGAGGCCCCGACTATGAGTGCAGGGGGCAGCGTTGTATGATGTGATCTATGTTTTGATCCTCCTCGCCACAGTCGCAGAGTGCGGAGTCCCGCAAGCCCCACCTGTACCGGAAATATTTACAGCGGCCGTGACCCGTTCTCAATCTGTTCAAGCGGCCGGCACCGGCACCAGAGTTTGCGTGGCAGGTTGAAACCGTCAGGCTTAGCCGTATGATCAATGGCTTGCAAGACAGCCCCAGTTGCTTGGGTATTCCACTCGTCCTTCCAACTGTCTGACGTCAAAACTTTTCAACTTTTGGGCTGCAATGCAAGCAGGATGTCGAGACTTAAGCCGCTGTGCGGGAGGGTACTTAGCAGAAAGGCTGGTGGATAGGTAGAGACTGTTGCGAATGTATCTTGTCCGATTCTCTCTTCAGCGCTTGCTGTCGACGGAGGTGTGGTGGAGCGATATGGCTAAGCACCGGGAGCCAATGAAGTGGGGTGGATTTAATGAGGATTATGATGCATATTTTGACGGCAGGTCATTATAGCAAGATCTTAGGAGAAATTAGACGTTAACTACGTAGGAACATTTTCTTTATATTTCACACAAGGCCAACATATGTAACTACGTTAGACAATGATGCATTAAATAAATAGTTCGTAAACAAGGTCCTTATGCCGGCTGTACACACTCGTCGAGACACCCCGAGGCAGGCCGAGAACGAGTGTGTACAGCCGGCATAACATCAATATCAGGAGTAGGTGCATGAGCCTAAAATTTGATAAGGTGTAAACATAATGGCTTAAATTAGGCAGTGTCTAAGCTAGTTACACAGAAAATAACAATATAAAGAGACCAAGTACCTACATGTCTTCACACTTCTCGGCATGTTATGTTCTTACCTTCACCAAACTGCTACTTTAGCTATCTCGGCAAATGCAACATAACTCCAGCGTAAATCCGTACCGACTTACAAAAGTCATAAACAGATAATAAATCGGTTATCCTGATTATTCCACTTTATATCGTGGAGAGCTGCGTTTGACAGATTGACGGGCGCGTTTGCCGCAAGACGCTACCCAGTAACCCAGGCTAGACTTATTGCAGCTGTCGTTAACCTGTAATCAACTGTTAGTGTAAATGTAAACGACTGTCTTTGTTTTGTATTAACACCACTGAAACCGGACTACCTATATTCTAAAGTTAAGTCAGGTAGTAAGAAATCAGACATGCATTTTTCATTTAAAAAAAACCTATTGAAGTTCTAAGGTAGGTAGGTAATTACCTATCATAGGTTAAGTTTTAATTTTATCGTGAAACGATGTGGTACGTTTATAAAAAATCACTATTCCTTACAATGTTGTGATAAAATGCAACATTGTTTTTAACTGCCATATTTTGCTTCCTTTAACGCGAAAAAGAACCGTCTCGTTGTTCTGCAGGGTACGGGCCAGCTCAAACACCATTCTAGCCACTACACCAGACAGATATAACTCTCCTTTCATGCGGAATTATAATGGAAGGAAATATATTATTATGACCGCTATGCGGTTAGTAAACCAATATCTCTTTAGTTTAAGTTAGTAACCCCTAGGCTAAGTTTTAACTAAAGTGTATGGACCAATTGCAATGATATCTGATATTTAAATAAATAATAATAATAAACATTAATGTCGGTTTGAATTTGATAGAACATGGCGACGTAAAAGTCATGCAGTTTTGACGAAGCTTCCTCAGTCAAGAAGAATATTTACAAAATAGGTGTACGTGCTTTGTAAGGAAACAATGATATCAATAAGAGAGCAAAGGAATTCTTATGGTGCGATTATGTCCGTCTGCCACAAAGTTTTAAATATCTCAGGGACTATGCAATTGAAATTTGAAACACCTGGTTGTAAATAAGGCTAATTCACGTATATGGAAAGTGACAAATAAACGTATGACTAACTAACATAAAAGTGACGTTTATTGATACATTAGGGCAAAATAAAAAAAAATACAACATCAAATAAAACAAAACTACTTCAATTAAATTTTATTAAACCTGAAATGGATCATGAAAATCTTCTTTTATAGCTCTCTAACCCGGCTAAAATCATTTTATATTCAATCTCTCCTATTCCATTCATTTTTTTTTATTTTTGTTTTGGAATTTCCCATCTTAAACCTAAAAATCCTGAGCTAATTATCTGATACTCATCAAATATTCAGGAATGTTTTAGATGCCCCATAAAAATGAGGAGCATTCATATACCTATCCATATTATCCATTTAATATAACAGCATACTTACTTTAGGGTGTCGCATCAGCCAAGTGGGAAGCTTCCTCGAGGGCATATTTAAATGCATTGAAGAGCATGATCACAATTTACCTCGACATTAGCGGCAATATCATCGCACGAGGGCTTTTCCATACTAGCGATAGAATAATATTGAAATTGACGTATTAAACTTCTGGAGTGTGTTTTGTTAAGTTTAGGCCTTTGAGGCCCGGTTTTGTAAACATCTGTTAGAGTTTATGTCAGTGGGTAACGCGAAATGTAGGTAAGGAATTACTATGTAAATGATCCGAATTTGATCTGACATTAGGTCTCACGATATAATCCGACCCAAACGTATTTTTAGGGTACAGTCAAGGACTTTAATTGTTGAGCCATTTAGGTGTCAACTAATTTTGGTTTTTTGAAGTTTTTTTTTTTACTTTTATTTATTCAAAATTATAAACTTATTCTACTACATTTATATACTCTTTAGTTCTTACTGAAGCCTCAATTAGGCTTATTTGTAAGAAATATCTAATTAATATTAGTTTATTAGTTTGCTATCTATCACATTTCATCCATACCAGTATTATTCCTCAGTGCTGGTGTTATGAGATACTTGGATACTTCTTTGCTCGCGTTCTTGTATAGGGGTACAGTTCAAAATGTATCACGTGACTTCCGGAATAACTTTTTGTAGAGAAGCCTAATCTGATTTCAAATAATTGTTTGTTACATGTTTTAATCCTTCTTTATTTGCCATTAGTTGTTAATCACAAAATGTTATTTAGCTTATGTGGCGGACATGAAAATAATGCTGAAATGAACGCGATTTTCAATGTATCGTGAGTCAAATGAGCTACGTCAGTCAATGTTGCCATATATACCGATTTATCTGTAAGTACTTATATATATTTCAGTAAATTAATTCAGATATATTAGGGTTCCATAGCCAACAAAGAAGTATCCACTTAAACTTAATTATCGGTTGTCTCTCCGACACAACCCGCTTCTTTTAAGGGTTCCGTAGCCAAATGGCAAAAAACGGAACCCTTATAGATTGAAATATTTGGATTTGAGTGACCCATTTAGATGAAATTTTGGTTTACAGATAGTTTGAGTTCCGGAAAAGGACATAGGATAGTTTTTATCACGGAAATCATCTCTTAAGGGGGTGAAATGGGGGGTGAATATTTGTATCGAATTACTATACAACCCATTTAGATAGAATTTTGTATAGAGGTAGTTAGTAGGCGCGGCGTTGGTAGGCACAAGGTGGACTGATGACCTGGTAAAGGTCGCGGGAGTCCGCTGGATGCGGGTTGCGAAGGATTGGTCACTTTGGAACTCTTTGGGGGAGGCCTATGTCCAGCAGTGGACGTATTTCGGCTGATATGATGATGATGATAATGATGATAAAAATAGTTTGAGTCTCGGGGCGGACATAGGATAGTTTTTGTATCGGAAATCTACCCCTAAAAGGGAAATGGAGGGTGAAAGTTTGTATCGAGCTACGATATAAACGAGTTCTACGCGGACGAAGTCGCGGGCAAAAGCTAGTAATAAATACGTTTCCAATATTTTTATATCATATAACGGACTAAGTAAATTGTTTTTTAGGAAAGTAGCCGGCTATGCGATTCTTTAACTGTTATTTTCGTTTTCACCCGTGAATAAAACGAGTGAGAACAGCTTTAGCGTCAGTTAAAGTGTACATCCGAATTCACTAACACTTTGCCTTTTATCTCGCCGAAACAACGGATTTAATTGCTGGAATGGCATTAATCCAAGCAAACATTTTGTACAGTACCCGGTGATATCCATTTTATTCGAATTAATTGCGTAAATTGGCTATAATCGGCAAATCAACCAACGTTCGTCTAACCGAGAGTCCTTGGTTTATAGGCGGTAGTCTTGAGACATCACCCCATTATATCTCTTGGACATTAAACGGAATTCTGTAGTCAATTGTCACTTTGACAGCGTAAGGTGAAGCAAGAAATGGACGAGCTAGGGATTGGCTTCCCCGCATCTAAACATATTATCGATATTATTCTTTGGTTAAGAATAGTGTTTTGGAGAGGTAAATTACTCGTATATTATTTTCCAAAAATTCCACAATCCTCGTTCGAAAGATCGAGGAACAGCTCTTTTATTATATTTCGTATAATTTTGTGCAAATATTTTTTTTTGTGATCCAGATTAAGTTTGTGTATTTTTCGTTAAAAATACACAAACTTAATCTGCGGCGCTACCACGAACTTCGAATCTCGAACTTCGTATATCTCCGTCTCTGTCACTCGAGTACCATAAACCATAAGTGCGATAGAGACGGAGATATACGAAGTTCGAGATTCGAAGTTTGTGGTTGTAGCTCAGAGGGCCTACCGCGAAAGGCATTCAAAATTTCCCCTTTCTGTCATACTTACGAGTTCGTACGTAAGTGCGACAGAGAGGGAAAACTTCGAATGCCGTTCGCGGTAGGCCCTCTGAGGGCCCACCGCGAAAGGCATTCGAAGTTTCCCCTCTCTGTCATACTTACGAGTTCGTACATAAGTGCGACAGAGAGGGAAAACTTCGAATGCCGTTCGAGGTAGGCCCTCGGAGCTATATATTAAGTAGACCGCTGACGTTCAAATAATTTGTCAAATTTTACGTGCTTGGCAAATTATTTGAACGGCTGCGGTCAAGTTTGACGTGTTTGTCAAACAAACGACGTGTTTGGCTGTTTATTTGATGGTCGCACCACACTTGATGGTGTTTGCCCAAATATTTGTGTTGCATCTTTTTCATTCCTACGGCAAATGAAAGAGAGGCAACGACGCAACGCGAACACGAACTCCCAAGTGTGGTGCGAACATGAGAGATTTTATTGACGGCGTGTTTGGCATAATGTTTGAAGGTGTACAGTCATGTTTGTCAAACAAACTCGCCATTTTCGCGCGATCGCCGCTTTGAAACTGCGGCGCTACCACGAACTTCAAATCTCGAACTTCGTATATCTCCGCCTCTATCGCACTTATGGTTTATGGTACTCGAGCGACCGAGACGGAGATATACGAAGTTCGAGATTCGAAGTTCGTGTTAGCGCCGACTATGACCACGAACTTCGAAATTCGGGTATCTCGATCTCTATCGCACTTACAGTATTCGAGTGACAGGGATGCCTGTATATGAATTTCGAGTTTCAATTCTCGTGGTAGCGCCGCAGAAGTCTTGTGTGACAAACGTGTTGGTACGTGTGCGCTGATGTTTGATGAATACGTACAACCAAAACGTAAAATTTGTCAAATATGTTTGATCGTTTACTGGTTACATTATAGCTCACTGTCAACTACGAAATCAGTACGAAATAGTAAAATTAGAATAATTCAATAATTTATTTATAAGTTCTTACATTTTTGGTGTTATCAGTGTTGTTATTAATTTTCAACGGCCCAGCACGAACTTGATTATGCCGCACTTCTCAACGACTTTCTTTGCACTATAATTGGATCTAAAGTGGATACTGAGGCATATTGCTTCTTGGAAAACGTTTTCAGGCTTTCGGCGACGGCGACCCTTACGTGGAAATGGAATATTTAAACTCCAATGCATTGTGTGCCTTCTAGTATGAAATACAGACGAAAAATTTCAAATTCAGCGTATTTGAGCATCCCAAAGTGTTTACAATCGACTTGGTGCCACAAGCTTTAGGGAGGGATTGTCCAAAAAGTAACTAATATGTCTGTCAGAAACATATCAATGTGAAAAGGTTGTTATTAGAGATGCAATGGATAGTGCTTTGGCCGGATACCGAATATCCGTCGGTGCAGCCGGCTGGACATCCGCTATCCGGCTGAATGTTACATGTATAAAATGAAGCAAATTCGCCCGCGAGCTTGCACGATGCACTGTACAAGTTAAAAACATGGGCAGGTTGACCCTGATAATTTATTACTTTGTAGTTTGTTATTTATTCAGCGTTCAGGAGAGTTCAAGAATAAGTCATATCTGACTCTTGATATCGCCTTAAGGTTCTTCTGTGTTAAAGTACTATCCAGTATCCGGTCAGATACTGCTTCACTGTTTGCTATTCGGCCAGATTTTAAATTTGTGGTATGATCTCTGTTACTTGTTTTTCAGGCAGGTGCAAACATATATACTATTGTAGTGTTATGTTAGCTGCAAAAACGGAGTGATGAACCTGCACCAACAAGTGTGAAGGGACAAAGATGTTATATACCTACTATCATCTGTTATTTGATAATGACGTCCCCGCAAAATCCAAGACCTAAGCTGTTATATAGAAAAATAAAAGAAACATTTTGGTCCAGTACCCTCATGTATTATGAGAGAATATGACTCATGGAATAGGAGAAATAAATGTTGCCAGGTTTAAAGAAATACTTATTTGCAAAGCACTCTTGAGTAGGCCATTTTTTAAGTCCTATTCAACAGTGATAGGTTGCCGTTGCAAAAGCTGGACACAGAAAAGGTTGCCTAACTTAATCTGGTATTGTGGAACTGGTACTAGCTAGGTACTAACATATCACCATCTTTATAAAATAAAACATCTTTAGCCAATCAAGTCTTTTATTATTGGTTCTTGAATTTTTTTAGCCGCTTCTCCATTGTAGCCTTTAACTTAAGTATTGGCTTAGCACCAGCAATCCATTTGTTGTAATTTTCCTAGTCTTCTTTAAACTGTAAGTAATAATAATAATCATAATCTTTTATTGAAAAACCTTATTGCTAGTATAAGGTTATGCTTACATGTCATATTAATACATAGTACAGTTGACCTCAAAGATATGTTTACACTTTTGCAAAGTATTCCATTGTAGGTATTAAAGCGACAAATGTGTACATTTATTTTTGACATCTATACTAATGAATAAAAATGATTCACATTTGTCCGGACTGAGATCTGGAATGATCCTGTGACACAGCCATAGAGATGCTAATTAGTGCACATGAAAGCTATGTACAGGTACAGTCAAGTGCAAACAAAAAACAATTTTATCTTCTCATAAACACGTGCTGAAACCTTACCCCGGTGACATAAGAGTGATGGAACATATTTATGAGTAAGTTTTATGCACCCATATTTTTACATTTGACTGTACAGCAACAAATTCCAAACATAAAACCTAATAAGGGCCTTATTTATTAATCAAATGAATAATATATGGTAATACTAAAATACTATATCGAGGAAAATTCTATAAGACTGTGGCTTATAAGTTTGTATGCTTCTATGTAGTGGGTAATCTCAGGAACCACTAATCCCCTAATCCACTAATTTTTAACCTCCGACGCAAAAAGAGGGGAGTTATATGTTTAATGTCGCTGTCGTCTGTTTGAGTGTCTGTCTGTGGCATCGTAGTTCCTAAACGAATGGACCGATTTGAATTTTCATGGGCAGCTTTACATAATTTTAATAGTACCTCAGTAGATAATTGTTTTTAAGTGTGTAAAACTATTTAGATGACTTCTTTACACCTTCATTTTGTCATTTGGTTTGAAATAATAAAGCTACTAGTAATAGGCCAGTCCATAGAGTATTTCTTTGTTGCAAGTGGTGGTGTAGAAGGTTTTTTTTTAAATATTGTTTACATCGATACAACAGAGCAAATATCAAAAATGATTACACAAGATATCTTGGGACAACTTTTGGCAGCCACAAACCCTCGATTTTTTTTTGATTTCTCACTCGTAGCTTCTATACAGGGTGACTGGTAATTCGACCTATTCCTTGAAAGGGGTTATACTAGAGCTAAGTAATTTGCAACAATTTATGTCCAGTCAACCAGGGGTCAAAACACGATTTTTTTTTAATTTTTTGAGTTTTTAGTTTCTTTGAAAAAAAATCGCCTTGCAGCCTTAAAGTGCTGATTGTGACAAATATGTTTTTTTTACCATCCAAATGGAAGTACTTTTGTCACAATCACCAGCTGATTAAATGAGAGTGCAATAGTGTATATATATTAATGAATTC
The DNA here is from genome assembly GCA_963854355.1 of Epinotia brunnichana. Classification (NCBI taxonomy): domain Eukaryota; kingdom Metazoa; phylum Arthropoda; class Insecta; order Lepidoptera; family Tortricidae; genus Epinotia; species Epinotia brunnichana. The sequence goes on along the minus strand of OY977945.1, from coordinate 10,899,070 downwards.
GACTGTACAGTTGAATAATTTTTATTTTGTCAAACTCTGTATAAGTGTGTTCATCAAATCCATTTTTTCTCTACTATGTTGGCGCTCTCTTTGCTGCATTAGCTTATCTATTTTATTGGCTTTTATTTGTTGCCATTCCTGCTTCCTTTTTTGGCGTTCTTCAAAATTAGAACTCATTTTTTCAACCAGACTTAATTTTCTCTTTTTTGGCGAATGATGAGGAAGAGGGAATGATGGCCCTGCTTCGGTAGCTAGGGCTTTGGGATTTGCCCAGCTTGTGGTTCCAAAAATCTCATTCATTTTCTGCAACAAATTAATTTTGAAATTACATTTGTGGTCTGTCTATCATCCAGAAGACAGTAACAATAAACTCAGCACTTGATCAATAAATAGAAACAAAACAATAATGATAGTATCAAAACTTACATCAAAGTATGGCCAGGTCAACTTGTCGTTACCCGAGGAGTTATTGTGGTCAATAATTTTTTTATATGTCTTTTTGAGGCTGTTCAACTTGCCTTGACATTGAGGCCCAGTGACCTTATGCCCGTTTTATTCCATAATCTCTGCAATTTCCTTCCATATTTTGTTGTGGCGCTTTCCACCACTCACAAACTCTGCAGCACACTCTTCATATAAATGGAGTTATAATTTTATACACGGCTGTGACCATATAAACAAAGATGTGTCCTTTGCTGTAACAATAAAGAATATCATCATCATCCTCCTAGCGTTATCCCAGTACAGGTGCATCCTGAAAGATGCTTGGGGTCTGCTACCTAATGTAACAATAAAGAATACATATTTATTCTATATATCACTCTAAATTAGACATACTGTTTAGCGTGACTGAGGATTAAATATGTGCTTAAATGTTCTCATTAATAAATTGGGGAACTTATGAAGTAAAAAAGCAACCAAATTTTTTTTTTCAAGTTTTCACTAGATCCATTTTATATGCGAATTAAATGAGAAAAAACTCTCACTCGATCCATTCCTCATCAGCCCATGCTATAATGTATCTAATGAAAGAAAACTTCTTGATAGATCAATTATGAAATGCTATGTGTCTAGCCTATAATATAGCGGTATAAAAAATCTCACTGGATACACCGTAGATCGAATGAAAGGATCTAATGAGATAGATTCTTTATTAGTAAGGGAAGATTTGAGGAATTGAACATTACATGCCCATTTCTAAGTCTATAGTTATTATATATGCAATGGTTTATATGTAGTAACAATACAAGTGCCCGCCCCAGTGACAATTGCATGTATTTTACATTCAAACCATTTTCTTGAATCACTCTATCTATTTCAAAAAAACACATCACAATCCGATAGATTAAAAGATCTACATCTGCTTACAACGGGACATACAGACGCGACTTTGATTTATACTATGTAGTGATTGTCACAGATCATACCTGCTTCACACGTGTCCGGTTGTTCATAAGGGAGCAGCGCCTCCTGTGACTTGCGTGCATCGCTCCGACGTCTGCAAACCTGAAGGGGCTGCAGTGGATTGGGTCAATTGTGTGCATAGCTGTGACGTGTCCCGCGTCTCCGATTCTAAAGACTGCCTGTATGGCTGGACCAAGTGTTCCAGGAACTGAGGGTCTAAAATGTAAAACATTGGTATATAGAACAATCCGAGAGTGCAAAATAATGTAACGATTTCATGCATTAAGTACTTACCTATTTGAGCTTTCTCGGCAACAGCTCGGGACGCCTGTAAGGTTATCTTTGCTGATCCTCAAGAAAAACCTGAATCTCCACATTATCCATGTCGATTAATACAAACAAACAAATAAATAACAAACTTGTGAAGATTTCCACGGTGGTTCGCGCCTAATGAAAAAAATTAAGTGTCATATGTCAAACCAAACCAAACGTCAACTTGACGTTTGGCTCAAGGTGCTTACGCCTGCGAGTGTGAGCAAGGGTGTTTACGAAGACAGTCGTTGACACCCAATGTGTAGGATGATTAATATATTTAATAGAAAAGAGGACTTGCGAATAACGAATCATTAGGTTATCAACTATTAATTTGTTTAAATGAATGTAGAAATTATATGACTTCATAAGTAGTAAAGTGTGTAAATAATTTTCTTATGAAACAGGGTCGTGCGTGTACGCAGCCTTAACCAGCTATTAAACTTCGTAAACGCAGTTGACGTACGGACCGTCAGACAGAACTGTCAAAACTAGAGCTCCTAACCGCACGAAAATTATTATTTAATGCAGGATACAAATAGATTTCAGCCTAGGACCAACTCAAAATCTATAGACCCCTATGCGAGATAACTTCTCCTAAACGCTTATCGAGTATGGAACGTAAAAGGAATGAAAAAAGCGGTGTGAAAACACGCAGATGTAAAGGACTTCTAAAAAATGTTATGGTAAGATCAAACATACGGCTTCCCCTGAACTGTAAGTGCTACAATGGCAAACATAGAAAGCCGACATATATATAGAAAACAAAATAATTAAAAAAGTTCAAGAGTTTGTGCAAGGCAAACCACTTTCATTTAAGCAGACAAATAATTCAGAAGAAATAGACCGAAGAGTTAAAAAAACTTGGAATAAGTACTGGGGAATGGAAGAAATATTAAAAAATCGCATCCCGATGAAACTAAAGAAAAAAGTACTAGATTCGTGTCTACTTCCTACACTTACATACGGAAGCCAGTCTTGGAAATACACATAATATAAGGCTATACAAAAAATCGTTTCATGTCAAAAAACCATGGAAAGAAATATATTAAATATAAAATTATTCCAAAAAATACGACATGAAATCATACGTCAAAAAACAAAATGCATTGATGCCTTAGAATATGCGTTAAAATCTAAATGGAAGTGGGCTGTGCATGTGGCAAGAATGCACGAAAGAAATAGACAAAGCTCGTTACGCTATGGACTGGACCAAAAGAAAAGAGAAGACTTGGCAGACCAAATGCATGGTGGAAGGACGACATACAAAAAATAGTAAGAAACTGGCAGCAAACTGCGCAGGATAGGGAAAAATGGCATAAACTGGAAGAGGCCTTTACCCAAGAGGGGTCCAAACCTATTAATTAGTGGAATATTTTTTAATTTTTTATACTAGTCATCTAGTCATTTTTATAGGTCATGGAATAAGGTAACGGGCCACAAGTTCGTGCTAGTACGTGATTTCGTTAGTTTTGTTTCTGACGCATATAATAAGCAATCCGAACATTTTTTATTTAAAAAATACATTTGTAAAAATTCTCTATCATTTAATCCTTCCAAAAAATCTAATTCTAACATTTTGACGACTATACTAATAGAAATATAACGCTGAAAACTCTCAGTCGGCTGAGAACAGCTGTGCGGTATGCGCGAACTTGTTGTAGACGTAAGGTGCTCGCTCCGACTTCTTAAGGGAATTGAAAGGCAAACGGAAGTCCATTTGAAAAAAATCTTTGAACAGTGCTTTGTGGAGTTCCTTAACAATTGATTTAATAAGAAATAATTGTATATTTAGGTATAGGAGTACCTTAAAATCGCAATAAATGGACTCACGAACTAGCGGTCATTATATTTTTCATGTGGCCCCTATTTCGTGTTACTACCGAATCAAGGACTTTCTAGATACGTCCTTGTATCTTTTGTATTTAAATAATACTTGAGAAATTGTTAATGTAAATCTAAAAAAACAGATAATGTATATAATGAGGTTTTCTATGAGCTAAATTCGGTATATGTTTTGTTCACTAGAATTCCCGTAAAACGAGGTTGAACGTGACCTACATTTACAATTTTAAGGTGAATTCGCATATTTACTTGCAGCATATTTTTTTTTATTGCTCGATTTCTGTCCGGTTTATTTATGTTTATATATTACATGTAGGATAGTTAATGGTTATTGAACATAATTTAAATGTGATCTAAATTATTAATTGCGGGAATATCCAAGAACTAGTAACACGAAACAAGGGACTACCACTTTTCATACTTTTTCCCAAGTTCGTGACAGAGAAATCTATAGTAGTAGGGTGGTAGGTAAACACGGATCAATCCTAGTAGTAGATAAGGTATGGGAAATGTGTACCCTCTCGTCTGCTATTTGATATTCTTCTTGAAGAGGTAACATGTACTTCGATAAAATTGAATATTGTGGCTTGGCTACTGGGTATTCATTATTTTTGCGGGATTTTTTTTATTAAATGAAAGGTTACTATAAATAAAACAGTATAAGATTGTTCTTTAAAAAGTGTGACCCATACAACCTTGACCAGATATTTTTTCAGGTAAATCAATCTTATACAATCAATACATCTAACTAGTTAGATACATTTTACAATTAATAAAGACATTTTTTATTTTAAACCTTTAAAATCCCGGGACTTACTACTCCCGGAAATTTCTTTATTTTTAAGGGTTTTTTTTAAGAAGTGAAAGGTAATTTTATACTCTATTAAACAGAAGAGCGTTTACAGATATGTGTCACTTCCCAAAGGTTGTAAAGATATTTATCTCAAGTTAAACAGTTTTGGTTAATATAAATAGATAACCTATGTGTGACATACTTTCGAAAGGGTGACCCTGTACTATTGGATAATTTATTTAACCTTACATTTCATAAAAAAATCCTGGAAAAATGATATTACCTACCTCTTCGATAATCTTGTTCAATACCAAAGAACAAATGAGGGTGTATATGCATAAATAAAACGTTTCTCCTACTATCAGGTACTCGAAAACTTTATGCCGAAACAGGGGCCACGAACTCACAAACTTAGGAGCAGAGCCAAATTTTATCACGAAATGGGGTTCAAATAAGAGGTTTACAAATAAATTTATAAAAAATAGATATTGAAACTAAAACTATATAATTCTTTCATTAAATAATAGCCCAGATATCAATATTTATCACACAAAAGATTTCAAAGCGATATCATGTTCAGTAAAGTCTTAAAAAAAATACGAATTCATAAGAGGCTTAACATGCCGAAGCAGTGGACGTTTACCTTAAATGGGCTTTTTATTTTTTATTTTATTACTATGCTGGCTCGATGACCCAAAGTGGATCTTGGCCTCTGACACAAGAGAACGCCACTCTTCCCTATCCTGCGCCACCTCACGCCAGTTGGATGCCCCAAACATGGTCAGATCTTTGAGGACTTAATCACTCCAGCCGGCCCATTGCCAAACTTATTTATATTACATTGTAAATTGTTAATAATGTTATTAATGTTTATTAAGCAATAGTGTAATAATGAAGAAAACTGTAGGTCTGGTGTTAAACTGACAAATAGTGTGTGAACATTTTCTGTGTAACTGTTTGTTTCTCAATAAATAAATAAAATTAAAATTATTATGAAGGTTAAAATTTTTCCTTTATTTACTTTGTACAAACTTTCTATTAGCTTGCATTGTATGTACCTACAGTCAGATTCAGATAGTAGCTGCCAAGGTAGCCAAATATATCGCAACACGTCTTTGTTAAATACTATAGGAGTAAGGATGTGTTACGATATATTTGGCTACTTTAGCTGCTACTAACTATATGACACTGACTGTACCTAGGTATGTAAAGCCCCTGCTAGACGGTCGCCAACACGCCCCTCCGACCAAGCGACCATGTAGACAGTTGTTTGGAGCAAAATTTCATACTACAGCGGTTGGTGCCGACCAAGGTCGTTCGGTCGGAGTGGCGTGTTGGCGACCGTCTAGCAGGGGTTTAACTATGTTTGATTGGGTGGAATCTTGTAACTCAATTTTGATGCAGATATCTTCAACCGATTGAGCTGAAATTTTTGGTAAAAGTATAGTTTGGATGACTATTCAATAATATTTTTGATTGAGGTGATCTGATGATGGAGACAAAAGGTGTCCATGGGTATTCAGTACTTAGCCGTCGTAACCCTGTTGAGTTTGGGCTCGTTAGAATCGTCTCCATTAGTAGTTCATGATGGTAATCCCGAAAATACAGTCAGCAATATAAGCTTGTACCAAACTTGATATTTTTAACAGTAAATTATTCCTACCAAACGAATCCCAGTCATTAGAGTTTGAGGTCATAATGCTAGTTAGTAATTGGAACGCAATAAACAATTAATTTGATATATGGAATGCGATGGCATATATTTATCCTTGAATCAGAAATTTAGCCTAGAAGCTCTTATCACCTTATCAGAGTGTATTTATATACTTACATAAGAAATAAGAGAGAGAAATGGTCTAAACTAGTCACGGAATCGTACCCAAGAGATGGGGAAAGGAAGAGAGGCAGACCATTGCGAAGATGGAAAGATGACATAAAGGCAGTTGCAGGACCGACTTGGAGACGAACTGCAACAGATAGAAATGAATGGAAGATATTAGGGGAGGCCTATGCCGAGAGGCAAATCGACCACACCACCGATGTCAGTGTATCATTTTAAGTTTAATACTATGTAAAGGTCGAGAATAAAAGGCTATTTTATTTTATTTTATTTTATTTATATGGATATTGTCATTCAGTTCTATATAACTTTTACAAGCTTTTATTTAATTTCACCTGTCCCGTTGCCTGTCTGTAATCAAATCTTTCAAGTTAAATTTGACCCACTTCCCGGTTTCTGATTGAGCTGCAATTTTGCATGCATAAATGTATATCGCATGGCAATGCAATATTATGATGACATGGAGCTGGAAGGTGGCCATAGGAACTCCGCAATAAAATGACACAACCCGAGTTTGGGCTCGTTAGAATCGTCTCAATGAGTGACGGTATACAGAAAATTACAGTCGGCAATAAAAGCTTGTAACAAAAATGTAATTTTTGGCAGAAACTTTTTCACTTCAGTTTATAATGTCCGACCATATCCATTTTCAAGATCTGAAATAAATTGCCACTGTATGTTACTTAGCACAACAATATTCACTTTTAAGTGTCATCAAGTTGCTACAAAAATCAAGTGTTTTTTGAAAGCTTGCCAAGTATGACTTGGGGCATATTTCAAACAAATATTATTAAAATCATATAAGTGTCCGGAATAGGCAGCATTTTCTATTCAATAGTGTCGGTCTGAATGAAAGTCATATATTTACTGAATTTGTAGCAAAGTTGCTGCATTGCCCTGGCAAACTGCCAATACTTGTTGGGCTTGGAAGGAGCCGGAGCTAGGATCACAACCCTTATCTCATATACACCGATGCAGGTCCCCAATAAGACTCTTGCCTTTCAAACACCCGGGATCACCCGTCTTGATAGCAACCGGAACAAAGTTGTACGCTGATTCTAGGTTCTTGAATTCTAACTTCATACTGTTGTTAAGGTGAGTGGATGCCAGATGTACTCACACAGAATGTGGCCCATACCACAGGCAGTGGCCTTTGCCCAGAGAACCAGCGTCAGTCTCTTGGTACGTCCGTCCTTAGGACTCTAGAACGCGAGGAACGTTTGTCGAGACCATGGCGAGGCGTAAAAGTTTATAAATCCTGCCCTTGCACACCGTAAACAAAGCTAGGCCATGGTTCCCGTTGCTACACATATGCAGCACGCCTTGTGCTTCCTCTGGAGCTAGATTTCACAAGGAATATGTACGTTACATAAGATTTTTTATCAAGAGAAAACAACTCGACTAATCGAAACATGATTTTTTGCACTAATCAGTTTTCCAATAACCAACTTGTTTGAAAGATTATCACTGAACTCGGAACGACCAATGGAGCCAAGGCAACAAGGGCCTCACCCGTCCGATCGCCCATATCATTTAGGGTGAGAGGTGAGTTGACGAGCGAGCGCCTTCGTCACGGTATTTAAATGTCAAACCGCGATAGTGGATAAGGTACAACTGTCAAAACATCTCACCCCTAGTGGTGTTCTAGTTATCGATACCACATCGACGGAAAGCATGTGTCAACGGTATTTTAATTTAAGTAGTTTAGGCGGCTAATAATCAAACAAAATTAACAAATCAAATTACAATAAACTTTTGCTAATCTTGTGTATGAAATATCAAGTATAAAGCCCATATTTTGTCAAATTAAAGACATGTGACGTGTTGGGGTGAGATTATCTTGGCTGTCACATTAGGCGTGAGGCGTGAGGTGACAGGTGAGTTGAGAGTTGAGTTGAGCTGAGAGGTGATGTTTTATCACACTGTCTCGAAAAACATAGCAATTTTAGCGAATTTCACTCCAGTTCATAAGTCGAACAAGGATATCGTTTAATGTACAAATTGTTGTTACCTATGTTTTTGCAGAAGTGTTTAAACTGCTTAGGAACAGAATCATTTAATTTCAAATTCAAATATATGCATTTTATAGATTCAGTTTCTTAGCCGTATATTGCGTGAATCGATTTAGTTTGCCACAACTCTAAATACGTCACTGTGACACTTTCAAAAATTAAATGTTACACTACAATGCGCATTGTATAAGACCTGAAACACACTGGCGCGGCATGCGGTGGCGTGGCGTGGCGGACAATAGTAAATTTGACAGCTAATGACAAGTTTACTATTACACGCCGCGGCCAAGCCGCGCCTGTCTGTGAGAGGCTTAAATATTTAAACGCTAAGGGCAGGAGAGAGAGAGGGTTGTACCACGTAGGTACAGCTTTGGAAAGCTTAACAAACCTCGCGCATAAAACCTATTCAAAAATAATAATATTGTCACTGTCAAAATTGATTCATATCATATAATTAAATACTTCAGACTACTTTACAAGTATTTTATATATTAGATATTATCGGATATCAGATGAATATACTACATCTACCTGTAGAAATTGGAACTTTGATCTTTACATATTTGGATACGAAGTCAAAAATAAATGCGTACAGTGTAATTGAGTTGAAACAGTTTTTTGCACCATGTCTGATGAGGAAGGTAAATATATCGAGGAGCACTGTCGCCGCGTCAAAGACGTTAGGTTTAGACGCTCTCCAAGACTTCGCCGGGAACATTCAGGAACTAAATTTAAGCGGAATTCAAGATCTCACCGCTGAGAAACTGTTCCCTTACTTACAGAAGTGCACCAATCTGAAAACCTTGGACGTTACCTTTACTAGGATATTTTTACCTGACGTGGAACACATTTGTTGTGATAGTTTAAAGAATATCAGCATAAATTACTTTAAATGGCCTCGGAAACATGATAAAGACGAGGTATGGAAGAAATGTTCGGACATTTTTAAGAAACAAATGTTTGAGAGTGTCCACTTTGTCGTATTAGAGTTCTATGACGCAGAATCCCCGCTTAGGTTTATGGAAGATATTCCCATGACTAAGGTTTTGAAAATAACCCTTGCTGACAATTACAGGGATTACTCTGAAGTCGAAGAAGACCACTTATCAATTGATGATACTGAGAGTATGGACATACACTTTGAACACTTGTGTTATATTTTTCGTGACTGTCGCGTATCACATAAAACTAGTAGAAGTTTAAAAGGTGTATCAAATTTGGACTACAAAAAAATGAATACATCTTCATTATGTATTTAGAAACAATTTACATCTACGTGTCACCAATTTTCAGCCCAATGTTTGTACTGAATTGTGCCGACTTGACTATTATCATATGCTCGCATCTACCTTTAGATTTCGTTTTGGACGGGAATATTATATTTAAAGCTTGGAATAAAGAAGTAACAGTTTTTGATAATGAGTTTTTCAGAAATGTTTTGAGTGAATTAACAGACTATTTTCCCACTTACATTTGCATGCATACTAAGGAACCCATGAGAATAACTGAAGCCCCGAGCCATTGGTATTGCATAGATTCATGTGACACCTTCAATGAATTATTACATAATTTTCCTGAAAATATTACCCTGACAGATTTTTGTAGACAAGGCTCCGTGGTACGATGGAATCGGCCCGTTACACTAAAACCGGAACTAAAATCAATGAAGAACATAACATTTTTAAGTATAAGCAATATTTGTACGAATGACGATTTCTTTACCATTCTTTTCTTGCAATGCAAAAAGCTGTACACTCTTGACGTATACGTTGAAAACCGCGGGCGGCCAGGCTCGTACGCTAGTTGCACGCTATCTCTACTCAACTCATTACATCTGACCAAGAGCCTACAGAACCTGAAGCTAACTTTAGAAGATATAGATTACGGGATGATCTTCCTTTCTGTATGTCAATGTTCGTCTTTGGAGAACGTCCATATATGCGAATACCAGCGCGTTTTAGCGGACTATGAGGCAGATGAACAGAATATCATGTCGCTTATAGAGAAGTGCTGCAACTTGTACAGTTTGTTCATCGAGGCGGATATGGATCCAGAGGCGTTGACTATGCTTATAGGAGCCCTGAATACTGCCGCGCAGATTATGGGAAGAGACCATTTATGTCTTGAAGTATATGCGATTGCTATGGCGGATGGAATCCTTTCGCAGATGTGTTCAACCCTAGTCCTCTGCGTATAACAGAATAAATTCGTCGGAATGTCGATTCGATATTTTGTTATTCATATTTTTGTTGTTAATTTGTTATATGGACGTTTGTAAGTACTAAGTACCTCTATCATGTTGGTTGTTGTTTGATTTTTAAAAACGTATTATGGTTTTGGCATAAATTTCATGAACTTTCCGTATTCCAATATTTTCCGCCAATTCACCACTGACAGATCTAATGTTAAATTCAGTGAATTATGAAAATCAGTGATACAGCCATCTCAATCGCTACTGACCACTCGCCGCATTTCGAAGGCTGGAATTAGAAATACCTCGAGTATGATCTTCGAAAATACGGAATATGGTTTCTCGTTCGACATCAACAATTTTTTTCGAGATAAGTATCTCGAACGAACCGGGAATGGCCCCTCGGAGGTTAAATTGCTTTGATGAATATCAGAAAAAAACACTATAGTTTAACTACTAATGTGGGTATTGGCTGAATGTCAATGGTGTCCTCTCCCTCACTAGATCTTGAACTTCATTATATCGTAAACCCAAAACAAATAAGGTTTCCCAACTGATTACTTACAGCTAATAAAAACAGGAAAGTAATTTCGTGAGACGACTTTTACTTGCGTCAAAGTTAAACGTTAGTGTAAAGGAACAAGGTCGTATTTAGTGTCACTGTACTGCTAATATACGAGCTTGTGGCAGTTACATATTAAAATACCTCGAATGACTATAGTGATGTTTATTCACTCGCAGCACTAAATAGATTAAACAAAATTATAAATATTAAAACAACATATTTTTTATCTTGGCAATGTTTTATATTTCAACTCATCAATTGCACTATAATATCTATACAAAATTAACATAGTTTTACTACATTTAGTAGGTATACCAAATTTTCCATGACATGAAAATATAACATTAGCGGTTTTATTTTGATAAGTTATTACAAGTATTATATTAATTAAATTAGTAGTACCTACGGACGAAGCAGTTTTACATTTACCCAGCTCTTGAAATGTACAACTCTTCGTAAGAAAAATACTATATTTGCTTTATATATCAACATAAAAAAACTTGAATAATAACCGTCTTAAGTCTTAATACAACACTGACTAGAATACTGTCGACTAATGACATTCATCAAACTCAATAAAGTTGAAAGATAGATGAACTTAAAACAAATGTGAAACGATAGCATAGTTACAGATGTAGTGCATAATGGTTTCCCATCGTTTTTTCACGGAAACGTACGAACGTGTCTTGCTATTTCAGTCACTCACGGTACAAAAAGTACTGAGATTGACTAATGTAGCAGAAAATACGAACATTTCCCAGAAAATACGATGGGACATGATTATTCACTAGTAACAAAACCAAGGAAACTGAAGTCAATTCCATGTTTAACTAACAACATATATTCAATTATCTGATTATTATGTACACAAACTTACGATGTATTTGAATAACATTTAAAAATTGATATTTAATATTTGACACGTAAGTAGAATGTACGTCGTAGGTAAATATTTCCTTATGTTTAGTTAGAGTACGGGTGCTGTGTGGATGGTATGTCTATTAGCTAGAGCGGATATGTCGCCTAATCTTGTTGCCTGTTGTCCTCTTCCGCGCTGGCCTTCACTTCCTTGGGCAGAGTCGACTGGAATATAACACACCTTTTTATTAACATTTTAAACAATGAACTACTTGGGTCATTGTCAGATTTAGGTTCGCGTCAATAGACATTGCCAAAGTTAAGGGCTATAAAGCCTAATTTTGGGTTGAACTCTGAATCCGCACAAACGGCGTCGCCTCTTCTATAATTCTATGCTATTAAAACGTATTAGCGACCGGTTAGCCTAGTTAATTAATTAGGTATTTATTTTTCTATATAAGTATCTATATCATCGTCTAGTACCCATAGTACAAGCTTTGCTTAGTTTGGGACTAGGTTGATTTGAGTAAGATTGTCCAAAAATATTTATTTATATTATATACTCGTATACAAGTAAGCCCTTAACTATTGACCACAGAAACGACGATTTTTGTTTTTATGACTGACAATGACCCACTTACCAGTACAATTCAACTTCATGACCCATTTTTAAGTAATTTCACGAGGAGGACTATTTTTGTTGGTTCGCATCGTATTCGCATTTCAATGTATTTCGTGCGCGACACGTACGACGAATTTACGTGTTAGAATGAAAATACATTGTAATACATTGAAATGACGTAATTGTAATACATTGAAATGACGGTATAGTGATCAATCAAAATCAAGTTCAGACGATAATGTGTACAAGTATGCGTCAGCAAAGTTGGTTGAGATTATTTAATGTGACCCTCTTTTTATAAAACTGTCTTATGTATATTATACTTTGGACTGTAGAGTTGATTTTTGAATGGACTACTTTGTTGCAATTCGGCCAACTTAAATAATCTCAAGAGTACAGTCAAGGTCACCAAAGTTGCAAAAATATGTATACAACAACCTTACTTCCGTACTAATAAGGTCAGTATACATATTTCTGTAACTTTGTGGTGTATACATAATACCTTGACTGTACACAACAACCTACCTTACCCTACCTTACCTTGACTGCCTACAAGTTCTAGGACAGGTATATATGTACGTTACTGTACAGTAACGTACATATCTATTAATTTCATTCTAGTAGCATCTTATAGCAAGCGAGACTAATTCTGGCAAGATTATAAATAAATAAATAAAAAATAAAAATATTACGGGACAATCTTACACAAATCAACCTAGGCCCACGGTAAGCTCAATAAGGCTTGTGTTGTGGGTACTAGGCGATGATATAAATAATAGATAAATACATATAGATACTTATATACATATATAACATCCATAACTCAGGAACAAATATTCGTGATAAAAACACGGATAAATGCCCTGACCGGGATTCGAACCCGGGACCTCCAGCTTCGTAGGCAGAGTCACTACCCACTGGGCTACGGAGGCCGATAAATTTCACTTCCTTCAGATTTCCTTCACTTTCATGTGAAGTGGTTCATTTAATTGCGGAATTGAATTCTAAGTCTAACTAAGTCAATCTAAAACCTTCGTCCGTGTGTCACTCTTTGGAATTTAATTCATATAAATAAGTTTCAATGTCGTTGGTAACGTCGGACCCTTTGCCGTAACTTCCTGTCAAAGTCCGTGGCTACCTTAATAAGTTAACTTATATAACTTCAATGAGAGATATCAGGCGTTGAAAATTATTTTAGTATTAGTTACATCGGTAGGTACTTCGGTAATTTTATAGATACCTATCCAAAATCCTGTTCAATTAAGAATTTCAATTTGTATTTTAAGGCATACTTTTTACTACATGCGTGAAAATCAATTTTATTAAAAATATTGAAGAAAATTAAGCGTTAAATGTATGAACTTATGCCAACTAATGACAGTGTAACGACATCCTTAATATTAATAGTGTCTCGGATACCCTAAAAATGCGGTACTAAAAATACTATTAACTTTCGGATAGGGATAGCTATTAATTAGCCTCGTACCGCCCAATATACATCAGAGTGTTCATTCGATTTCAAACGAATTTAGACCTTTCGTAACACACTTAAAGTCGTGTGTCTTTTGTTACGTTCAATTATTAAAACAAAATACACACCACATACCTGACCAAAATTAAATGTACTTTTTGTATGGTGGGCGTCACGGATCTCGGTATATTGCTCTTTGCAACATATTTAGTAGATTGCATTTGATCGAACCAAATTGCGAAAAACATCAAGCTCACCCTTAAACTTGGCAGAGTAAATATCTTAAATACACACATTTTTTTGTCACTATTTTGTATTTTTTTCTATAATTACTTTTTGGGCTCTATACTATCAACCGAGGATTAACGCACGCCTTTTTTTCATTATGCCATGTTTAAAAGAGAAACAGTGGAAAAATACCCAGAATACAAATATAGAACAAATATTTTGTCCAGTAATACTTAAAATACGTACTTCGAAGGGCAGTAAGAACATATTGTTGTCAGATCGGCGGCCGAAGCGTAGGCGCATAGAGGGGGCGCGGGCGGAGCGTTCCTGGTCCTGAAACAAGAAAAAAAAGATGCAATGGCCGCGTGTGGTATCAGGCTAGAATACGAGTAGCACCACTTGCTTCCTACGACAGTAAAAATACGGTTTTATAAAACATTAATTTACTAGTGAATTTTAATTTATAAGATCTTAGTGCCCCGGCTTGTCTCGCCTGCACGTGGACGTGGTCCTCCTGCTGTTCAACGGAAGAGATGGGTATCAGAGAAGGAAAACTTGAAACAAACCCGGCTCGGTGCCAGCCGTTATGCACCTGCAACTGAACCGACTCTATGCACAAGTATTGACTTTGTCATTCCTGCGGGTTCAGTTAGTAAGGTCGAGAGTGTGATGTGGGTTTTGGATATGCCCGCATCATATTATTTGTGTCCCAGGCGATGCAGCGTCCGTGGAGAGGTCACTTCACCCACTTCAGCCTGCTGAGTGGAAAACAACACGGAGAGTGGCAGTTACCGGTGGTCGTGGCTGTCGCTTCCGTATCCGCCTTACAAGCCACGTATACGTAAGTGCCGTACCTCTAATATGGACGATCGCTGTTTAAATCATCTTTTTATATATGTATAAGGCCAATTGATTAATTTACTAGTGGCTCTGTGAGCTGTACAAAGTGTAGAACTCGCGCGTGCAAGTAAAAAAAAACTGAATGTACAAAACAATCTATATACTTAATCTCTATAGATTAGTATAGATAAACTACCTATATGTACCTTAGTGTACCTATACACGATATGTACTTCGCCAGACCCCCGGCCAAGATGATCGACGACAGATCGATCGCAGGTAGTGTTGTAAGAAGACTAGTCTTGAAGACTTTCGAACCTTAGGGTTGAACGACTCGTACGAATTCCATACAAAGTTCGTTCGGACTACACGTCTAATGTAAACATTTTTGGATGTTGAAATTGTAATATTTAGATACTATATGACCCTCTTCTCCCGCAGTTTGAATAAATACACGTAAAAACCAGTCATATTTAAAATATAGCCATTTAAAAATCATCAAATTTTACTCCGAGCGTTGTATCGAGCGTTGTGCGTGAGTTTTACACTGTCCGTGAAAATAAGATGGCCGTCGCACATGACGGCTCGTTGCCCAAAACCTTAATAGATGTCTCTGGTAGACTAGGTACACAGCGGAGTGAATATTAGTAATTAAACTCACTAGATGGCGACACCATCGCGTATCCTCTTTTATTTTCTTGTAAAAGAGACATTCTATCTTGTTACGCTACTCATTTTGGTAATGACGTAAGAGACATGTCATTTGTTTTCCGATAGAACGAATTTCAAAGTCCAAATACCTTATTTATACGAATTTGAATGCATTATTGAGATAAGCTTTATTTGTTAGTACAATAGTTACAGTAGTTGGCATCAAAAATATACATAAAGATCTTGTAGGACTAATAGGTATGTCGTGCAGCATTGTAAACATTATCTGGTTAGCCGTCCATATAAAATGGCGGTGTCCAAAAATGGACACATTTTTTAGTTACCTTTTTGCATTTTTTTCTAAAACGATTTTTGCATATTTTCGGACTACATTAAAAAAAAAAAAGAAGCACTGTTCAGTGCAGATTGATTGCGATTCATAGGTAGTAAGCCTGTAGCCTTCCGCAGTTAGAAACACAGGTGGGTACTGGGCACGGTTTTGCGAAAAATGATGTGCAATCACGGAAATTCCTTATTGCGCCATCTGTTGGCAACTCTTTGGCAGGAATCCTTGGTGGTCATCCTTAAAGACTCAGGTTCAAGCTTTGAAGACTTAAGCGTTGAAGGTTTGAGCTCAAACACGGTTCAGAACCTTAACGACTCAAGCTTTTTTTGAGCTCTTAAGAGTAAGCCTTGAAGACTTAGCCTTCATACAGAGCTCAAGCTTTCAAAACTCATCTATTGAACCCTTCCCGAACCTCAAAGGCCTGAGTCAAGCGTTAAGAGCTCAAACACAGAGCGCTCTAGGCAGAAAATATTATTGACATTTGGTTCGACTAGTAACAATATCGTGAATTTAAGTAATTATAATCATATTTGGAGTAAGTTGTATGCAATTATATTCTTACACTTGACTGCACTTAAAATTGCACGTTGTATATAAAAAAAAAACATATTGAAAATATATGACACGATTTGATTTATTAATAATATAAGAAAAGCAATGCCTCTATATATATCAAATATGTCACAGATTGATCTGATTTATTAAAAGCTTTTAACACTTTTACATGCTCCAAACCTTATAGACTTAAACCTTCAAAGCTTAGAAGGCTTTAAAGCTTGAGGTCTAAAGACTCGAGGTTTCTGTGCTCGTAAGCAACAACACGAGCCTTTTAAATTCAGGCTTATACGGTCGAAACTTTAAGGTTCGAGGCTTCTAGATTGTAGTTTATGCCTCGATGCTTAAATTCACAACACTAATCGCAGGGCCTGTCTGGGGGCGCGCTAGAGCAAATTGGAATGGAAGAAGTTTGCAGGCGTATGCCCAACAATGGTCGCATACACCCTGAAGAAGAAGAAGAATCTATCGGTAAGTAGTTACTAATATTATGACAAGGTAAAGTTTGTGAGTTTGTAGCTTTGTAATTTCTCATGTAGGTTGTTTACCACCTCTCAAACTTCTCTTCCGATTTAAAAATATGTTCCCAGTGTATAAAATGGACCTTCCTAATGTCGTCGGGTGACAAGCAAGTCACTACTAAAACGGGTCATTGTCAGATTTAGGTTCGCGTCTCTTCGGTGGACATTGCTAAAGTTAAGGGCTATAAAGCCTAATTTTTGGTTGTACTCTGAATCCGCATAAACGTCGTTGCCCCTTCTATAATTCTATGTGATAAAGACATGTTATATGTAAACGTAAGCCCTTATCTATTGACCACCGGAAAGATGATTTTTGTTTTTGTGACTGACAATGACCCAAACTGTTACTGCTCTTCAAAACCTCGTATCTCGATACGTAGGCGATATCAAGATACGATCTTTGATTCAAGTAGGTATTTATTACTTAGTGAGCTTTGCTTGTCACCCGACGATATATTATCCCGTAGGTATTACAAATAACGCAGGCGGTGCCTTATAATGTATATCAAAACTGTATGGAGTTTACTCTTTCTATCAGTTGATGTATCCTACAGACTTCGTTATAGGCATGGTAGGCTACAATAGATTGGATACGCGTAAGGGATATGTAAATTGCTAGCATGCTAACCTTGTCCGAGTTATACGGGGTATATCTGCAACGCATATTGCAGCAGTTAAGGAGAAAAAAATATTTTTCAACACACCTGCTCGTAAAGTAGGTCTTATTACAGCGTATTTACACTGATAATGCAGAATATTACCCATGCCGTGCCTTTTACATTACATTATCGCACTAGTGCCTTTTCATTACATATATTTTTAAATATTAGCAAAATAATGCAGAATATTACCCATGCCGTGACTTTTACATTACATTATCGCACTAGTGCCTTTTCATTACATATCTTTTAACATTTTCATTTTTTATTATTTTTTTTTCCTCGCAAATGTGTTGAAAAACGTCGTATGAAACACGTGAGCATTGGTCATTACATTTCTCGTCTCCATTAAGCCTTCGCCTTCGGCTCAGGCTTAAAAACCGACTCGAGTGTAATGACCAACTTAGCACACTTGTATCATAATGTACTATTACAATATTACCAGATTGTATAGTAGTTATGATTCTTGTGTAGGGAAACAGATTTCAGCTATGGTTAACAGATTTTTATATTATAACAACAAGTCATATTTTTGTTAGTACTAGAATATTCTAGTTAGAATATTCTAGTACACGAAAACTTTGATATCGTTTTGGTAACCATCTAATAGTTACAGAGTAAAATATGCATTTAGCATACAACACTTTTCAATAATTGCGATGTTTACAATATTTATTTATTCTGTTCACCATCATCTAGTTTAGCAGATCAATAATAAAATTGTGTTTACAAAATCTTTGTGTATGGTCCACCTAATGTAATTCATTTATAGGTACTAGATTTCCTCGTACCTTTTACCGAATTTTTAATACCCGTTACTAGAAAATTCTTGATAGTAGGTACTAGGAATATTTTTACTCATAACTAGATACGTTCTCTGTTGTCTAACATACTCTTTTTAATGATAACAATAAAGCCACAGTTAAAAATGTTGGCATTACAATATTATTGCACACCAAATAAAACATTATTTACGTGTAACGAAAAACTGTTCTGTCCACAATTAATACGACGACTGCCGCCGCCCGCAGCGCCCAGCGCTCAGTCTTTAATTTTCACCGAACCGACTTCATCGCCAGTGTCGCCAATAAATGAATCAGGTTGCATTCCTGTGTAGATCACTGTTATAAGTATAAAAAAGTGTGTTTGCGTAGTGTATACAAAGGCGGACGAAACGAAGGATGGACAAAGCATGGACAAAGACATTAAAAAAATCGGCAGTGTAGTAATTCGTCGTCGGAAACGGTCGCGTGCGTGTCCTATTGCGTTCCGTGGATGCGTTTACGAACTTGATGATATTTACTTATGTCGTTCATAACGGAAGACGATACAAACGTATTTCGAAACCCAAGTATTATTTACAGAAGACGATGACGATAAACATCGACCCCAATAAAGTAAGTTCATTATAATATCATATTATAAACGTAGGTAATTTTATACTAGGTAAGTAGGTACTTAACTAGATTTTTTTGTTTCAGTACATAAAGACCCTCAAACACGACAAGCAGAAATAAAGCATTTGCGCGAAAACCGCATTCCATGTAGGTATGGGGTTTCTCAAGAAAAATTGCAGTGTGATTATGGTCGATGCGTGGACATAGATTTCAATTTTCTCAAGTCGAACATTTTGCCATCTACATTTTTTTTTAATTACAAAAAACTGTACCGTGTAAAGGTACTGTATAAGGTACGCGCTATACTAAAATGTGATTGTTATTTTAGATGTACAATGTAATGTAACATTAAAGGTGCCAGTTTATAAATAAAACGAATTTAATAAAAAAATGTTTTTATCCATTAGGATTCAGATTTTTCTGTCTATGTTTCAGGCCACCACACCTATACATTATTTGTACCACAAACATCATTATTGCGTGCGGATGGACTAAACCAATATACTGCCGAGTTAAACTGAATAATGTTAAACACCTCAGGTAAGTCTTCGCCGCAACAAAAGCATGTTAAAACGAAACGAAAATTGAGCTTCGCTTTGTATTACAACTTAAGCGACCCCATTTTTAATTTCCACTGTTTCTAACATGCTTTCGTTGCGGCGAAGACTCACCTAAGATGTTTAACCTTATTCTGTTTAACTCGACAGTATATTATAGTTCCAGTTTACAATATATATAGTTAACAGAACATAGTATTTATTTCATGCCACAGTAATTATTTTAGTCCGCACTAATAACATTTAACACCATAAAAAAATATGGTATCCTCTATACTGCATATAGTAAACAGAAATTTTTGATCGTTTCAGAACGCAATAATGATAATTAACACAAAAATAAAACCCAATAATCTCTACAGTATGTATAGTAAACAGAACATACTCTTTATAACATGTCACAACAATTATTTTTCACACAAAGAAAATTCTGGTATCCTCTAATACTGCATATAGTAAACAGCAATTGTTGCTTATTGCAGTCCGCTAAACTGATATTTAAGACTAATAAAAAATATGGTGTTCTTAATAGTACACATAGTAAACAGTGACTATTGGGCGTTTCAAGTCCACAGTAATGATATTGAACACTACTGAAATATCTGATAAACTCTACCCTGTCCTATAATGATGGCTACATATTGGTTTTGTACACTACACAAAATTTGTTTTCTACGATACTAGGTAAGTGGGTAATAGGAACTAGAAATGATGTTGTAAAGAAGTAGAATTTTCTATTAATGTGTAAAAAAAGTATAGTTGTCACATATACTACAATAAAATCAAGTCGAATTTACAATAATCTGTTAAAGGATACGAGATTTTTTTTTTCCGTGCATTCGCGCCGTACACACACTAAACCTAGTTGCTGACCAAAGTGATCTATTTTATTGTTCAACGTCCGAATTTGTTCAAGTATGTCTGTGTGTCTTGTGGAAGTATTATAATTAGGTTAAGTGAATTATTTAAGCCGCTATTGCATTAGGTCCACCCTTAATAATAGTAGCTGCATTGAAATAATTAAATAAAATTGTATCTTAATACGAACAATATTTAGGCATATTGTTTGTAATCGCGTTCCAAGCTATAATCGTTTTGATAACATTTTCAAAATAGGATCAATGGCATCATCGTAAACATAATCACCCGACTTGCTCTACTGGGCAGGACACAGCCCTTCGCGGGCAAAATAAAGTCTCATAGTGATATATCTTAGAATAAGCTACGGTAGCCTAGTGGTTCAGGCATGCCGTGCGGCTGTCAAGCGGCGGTCGTGGGTTCGAATCCCGGCTCGTACCAATGAGTTTTTCGGAACTTATGTACGGAATATTTACCGTTAGCTTTTCGGTTTACCGTTAGCTTTTCGGTGAAGGAAAAATCGCGAGGAAACCGGTCAAATCCCTCTGGGTCAGATGGCAGTCGCATTCGTTAAACTAGTGCCTATTCCAAATCTTGGGATTAGGTGTCAAAGCCGACCCCGGGCTGATTTAGGGGCGCAATTGGGAATAACTCTAGGAGGATTATGAGTGATATATCTTAGAATTATTGTTATTTGGTTACTGTAATACTGTAATAACTGCCGTACTCGTTCCCCCATTTTGTTTGCCTTTCCAAAACTGTTTCCATCCCTATTCTCTATGGAGTTTGAATATATAGGCGTAGGTCGTAAAGCTTTCACAAAAAGTAATGTCTATTTTTATTAACCAATATTTTTTGTTTCCAATATGTCATTGTTAAATAATACAAATAAAAGAAATATTCCAGTTTAACTCAGTACAAACGAAAACGAAATTAACTGTCAATTTTCCATATAAAAAGTGACATTTAGACCTACCCGACGTTCGTACAATGCGTTACGTGATCGACCCACAGGTAAATCTAGAAATTATTTTTGTATAGGAAAATGACGTTTGATATAAGTATGTCTTCGTCGGAAAAGTAATGTAAATCACTCAATCACGTAATTCGGGGGCGGTAGCCACAAGATACGCATGTTTTATATTATCGTTTTGTAGTTATGTTATGTATCGTAAAAGTAACATATTTAAATTCAATTTTTTCCCGCTAATTCATGCGTGTAGGACTAGTAAATCGAACTCCAATGCATACAAACTTATATCCCCCATTTCGTTCGATTAAGGGGTGATTGTCCGAATAAAAAGCATCCTATGACCGTTTTTGGATCCAAAAATCAGCCAAATGCCATCAAAATGGGCTAGCGTGTTTTTTTGTTCTGTGATAAATGTATTATGATTTAAAATAAATGCACATGCAAGTACTTCAGCCTAATTGAATAACGCTCTCAACAGTATTACTAATCTAATCAGACATACAAAGTAAAATAGGAATGGAATCATTTGCTATAAAACTAGTGAATTACCGTAAAAGTGTCAATAGTAGCTTGTTAGAGGGAATAATCTGATTGCGAGGTTTACGCCACATCAACATTTTACGAGCCTATCGGAGTCACGGGCCATCGATCCGTGGCCGGCTTGTTGAGCAACTACAAAAATAAAAACATCCAATTAAAGCTCAGGTCAGAGTACTAGTAGGTATATTTTGTGATAATATATACGACATATATATACAAACAAAATCTACTGCTTGATTCACTGGCGTTAACTATACATATTTACTTCTAATTAAATCATAGTTGCAAATAGAGGTTGGTCTTTGAAACGTAAGTGTGTGGGTGTGTAAGGTCTGTGAAATGTAGCTTTGTAATTTTGTATGTAGGATTGTAGGGTGTAATCTCCAAAACTGCTCATCCGATTTAAAAACGAGCAGTGAGGTTCGTGATTTCCAACCTGGTGGCGTGGAGGTGGTGGGTTCGAGCCCCAGCTCGTACCACTGGGCTTTCAAAATTGTTTATTACGTACGAAATATCATTTGATATTTAACAGTATCTTTTCGGTGGAGGAAAATATCGTGAGAAAACCCAACCAGGTTAAATTTTACCTCTGAGTAGAAAGGTCAGATGGGAGTTTCGTAAAATCGCTTCGCTTTGTATTAGGTGTCAAATCGGACCCCGGGATCTACCGGGAAAAACGCTAGGAGGACGATGATTATGTACCTCTTGTGGGAAGATGTGTGGCACGGCGTGTTCCTCGGAGCGGCGGCCGAAGCGCAGGCGCACCGGCTGGCGGATCTCGCGCAGAGACAGCAGCTCCTCCATCTCATCCAGCTGGAACAAACACCTCGTTGGTTATGTGCTCCTGGTACACTCGTAGAATCTGCATATGTATTCTGACCGGATAAGAAAAGTAAAAAATATGTAACCAGAAACTTTATTGTATTGATATTATGTTTGTTGATTTGCAAAAATATCTAACTCGCTCTATACTTCGATTTTTTTAGCATTAGAAATTCGATAAACAAAGAAGCAGGTGTCGTAAACCTGTTTCTTCAGAAGTCAATAATAAAATATTAAATTATTGTGTATTTTTCTTTGTTACATCATAGGTACTTATCAATGATTTCACATTTCCTATCACTTAGGTTTGTAAATATTATATATATATTATTATTAACAATTCCAAACCTAACCTAACTTTTCACTACACTGAATTGGGTGGTTTTAACCCTAAAATGCATGCATATCAAGTGGTCTTTCTGAAATAAGTAAGTAGAAGCTATTTTAGCTTAATTTGAAGCTTTGCCGACCTCGTCCACCACACACTAGTGCGATGTAACCTTGTAGTTATTAGGAGTTATTATTTAGTAGTATCAGAGTAAGGGCTGCACTCAGGCACCTGAACTGCGGCGCTACCACAAACTTCGAATCTCGAACTTCGTATATCTCTATCTCTGTCACTCGAGTACCATAAACCATAAGTGCGATAGAGACGGAGATATACGAAGTTCGAGATTCGAAGTTCGTGGTTATAGCTGTGAACCGCACTATCAACGAAAGATAATAACAATAACAACAACAATAACAAATAACTTTAACGGAAAACAATGAAACTTAAAAACTCAAAACAACAAGATTCTGGGATAGTGACAAAGTATCGCACTTGCATTCGCATGACATACGAGATGAGAGTGACGTTTAAAAACAAACATGAACAATGTAATGGCGAACATTTTATCCGACCGATTGCAAATGTCAAAACGCTAAACTCTTATTGATGTGGGACACGATCTCTTCAATTTAGTCGCAATTTATGCGTTTAAAACGTTCCGTTTGTTTGAAACCTCTGCTTCTTTGGGTTTTTTATCATGCAATTTTTTTGCGATACATTAAAAATAACACAAATAAAATATTAATGCTGTATTATTAAATAATCCTTTTAAGTAAATGCAAATTACACATTTTGCTATCGTCTAATATGCTTTAAAAAATGTTTTCATAGTTTTCCACTTATTCCGCCGCATTTACGGCAGGTATCGTAAAACGTGGTCTATAAAAAACCTTACACTTACTTCTGTCAAGGTCTTTCTAATGCTAAAAAAATCGAAGTATAGAGTTAGATATTTTTGCCAAACTTCATCATTTCAAATATTCATGCAGCAGGTAACTCTCCATCTAAACACCCTGGCGAACTCCAACAAAGTCATACTTAGATGGGTACCAGGGCATTCCGACATTGTAGGAAACGAAAAAGCAGATGAACTTGCAAGGCAGGGCGCAGACACGGCCCTGGTTGGCCCGGAACCGTTCTGTGGCATCACAAAACGGAAAGCATATTCTCTGCTAAACAACGCCGAAAAATCAGAGGCAATCAAGCTGTGGAAGTTCACCAAAGGTCAAAAACAAGCTAAAGCCCTGATCGAAGGGTTCAATAGTAAGCTGTCTAAGGAGTTATTACAATTCAAAAGGCACAAAACCTGCGCAGTGACAAGAATCCTGACAGGACATTGCAAATTGAACAAACACCTGTTTCAAATGGGTACGAAGCAGGACGCAACCTGCAGGTTCTGCCAGGAGATAGAGGAGACCGCTATGCACATTCTCTGCTCCTGCGGACCACTCATGCATAAAAGAAGTACCTACCTAGGGCGGCACATCGTGCACCCACAAGAAGTACAACATATCACCGCCCAAAGAATCTGGAATTTCCTGGAGGCAACGGGACTTAACGGTGAACTCTAAAGAAAGGGCTGCCACAATAGATCACTTGCTGGTCGAAGCGGCACATTAAGGCCCACAAACCAATAATAATAAATAATAATAACTCTTTATCTTGTGCAGCTGCAACAAACAGCATTATGGGTTCCTGGTATACTCGTAGAACCTGCATTCATATCTGACAGGATAAGAAATGTAAAAAATAACCAGCAAAAACTTTCTTTTATCAAGATTTTGTTTATTGATTTGTTAGAGCGAGTTAGATTTTTTTTTCATCATTTTAGGAGTCTATAATGGAATCCGTAACGTTTTTTTTGTACTATTTTTGTATTCCATTTCCGTTGTTAGCCCTAGCTATTTATGATTCATCTAATACATTTTGGACGAATTTTGATTGACCTACTGTTTTATTCCCTAATATTATTTGTCATAATAATTGTATATCCTAACGCCCATTTGTCTTAAATTTTAGTATACTACAATTGTTTATACCCTAAAGCTTTTATTATAACGATCATTAGTCGTAACAGTCAGCTTTTATTATAACGATTATTTGTCCTAATGTGTCATAGGCCTAATTATGACCTAATACATCTCGGACGAGCTTTTGTGTCCTTCTATTTTACATTTAAGAAATGATCTAATGACACTTTTTCGGATCCCGCCGCTGCTACATTTCTCAGACACAGTCGACTTCCCCGCTCTTCGCTCGGACTCCCGCTAGAAACTAGCTTCGTCAGCCCTTCGCTTCACGGGCACCTCATGACTTCCTTCACGAGCTCCTGGCTTCGTAGTTTTCATATAAGTACACTCATTTCGTTAGCAGCGTTACTGCTTAATACAAAATGTATTTAGGTGGTGCATCGTTACTGACAATTTCTCAATATAATTCGAGACGTTGGTGCCGTTACCTTGTCTCAAGCCTAAGTCTTCTAGGTAGATGTCGCCACACACGCCCTCCTAAGGCGTTGTAAGAAGGTACTGATTGAATGATTTAGTGGCTAAGACAGATTCCGATAGCTCAATTGGTTAGTAGCGACGGGCCACGTATGCCTGTAATCGCTGGCGCTGGTTTGAATCCGGCTCGGAGCCTAAATCTTTCAATTTTTCCTTTAATTTGAAATGTATAAATTTCGTTAGCAGCGTTTACTGCTTAGATAATTATTGTTATTTTGAGTAGGTGTTTTATCATTACGATCGCGGTGTAAATTTTGACTAAGGTAAATTTTGTACTATTATTTATATCATGAAATAAATTAATCTAATCTAATCTAATGTAATCGTAGTTAATATTCGTTCGTTTCTTGTATCATTTTGTTAACTTATTTTGACGACCGCTTTAGCCTAGTTGGTAGTGACCCTGCCTACGAATGCCAATATTAAAAGTAATTTTACCATATTTGGCGGGTTTTCATTATTGCGATGTTACCTATATTCGAGGACCGGTTAGCCTACGAAGCTGAAGGTCCTGGGTTCGAATCCCGGTAAGGGCATTTATTTGTGTGATGAGCACGAATATTTGTTTCTGAGTCATGGATGTTTTCTATGTATAATAGTACATTATGATACAAGTGTGCTAAGTTGGTCATTACACTCGAGCCGGTTTTTAAGCCTGAGCCGACGGCGAAGGCTTAATGGAGACGAGAAGTGTAATGACCAATGCTCACGTGTTTCATACGACGATTTTTAACACATTTGCGAGGAAAAAAAAAAATGAAAATGTTAAAAGATATGTAATGAAAAGGCACTAGTGCGATAATGTAATGTAAAAGTCACGGTATGGGTAATATTCTGCATTATTTTGCTAATATTTAAAAAGATATGTAATGAAAAGGCACTAGTGCGATAATGTAATGTAAAAGGCACGGCATGGGTAATATTCTGCATTATCAGTGTAAATACGCTGTAATAAGACCTACTTTACGAGCAGGTGTGTTGAAATAGTACATTATGATACAAGTGTGCTAAGTTGGTCATTACACACGAGTCGGTTTTTAAGCCTGAGCCGAAGGCGAAGGCTTAATGGAGACGAGAAGTGTAATGACCAATGCTCACGTGTTTCATACGACGTTTTTCAACACATTTGCGAGGAAAAAAAAAAATTAAAATGTTAAAAGATATGTAATGAAAAGGCACTAGTGCGATAATGTAATGTAAAAGTCACGGCATGGGTAATATTCTGCATTATTTTGCTAATATTTAAAAAGATATGTAATGAAAAGGCACTAGTGCGATAATGTAATGTAAAAGGCACGGCATGGGTAATATTCTGCATTATCAGTGTAAATACGCTGTAATAAGACCTACTTTACGAGCAGGTGTGTTGAAAAAGTATTTATTTCTCTATTTAAGTAAATATGTATATCTTCGTCTAGTACCCATAGTACAAGCTATGCTTAGTTTGGGACTAGGTCGATATGTGTAAGATTGTCCGCAAATATTTATTTATTTTATTTATTTATGCATCCCAATAAGGTCTAGTTTTCCCTCTGGGTTGGAAGGTCAGATGGCAGTCGCTTTCGTAAAACTAGTGCCTATGCCAAATCTTGGGATTAGGTGTCAAAGCGGACCCCGGGCTCCTTTAGGGGCACAACCGGGAATAACGCTAGGAGGATGATGATTTATTTATGCATGTTGCACAGTATGTCTGCCATGCCACTTCCTCACTCAGCTGCTCAAAGATTAGCTGGAAGAGATCCCTAAAGGGATAATTTCACCTTTGTACAAATTGTAGGTTCTCCCATTTGTAAGGAAATAATGTTTTCACCTCAGCAGCTCGAACAAGCATATTTTGCTGCGTGAAAAAAGTGAGCAAAATGCGATTTTGCTCACTCCGTGAGTCAAAGTAGCTTTTTAATTTTGATATCGAGCACTGGTGACACATCATAGTGTCCACAGTCACTGTGTCACCAGTGCTCTTTTACAAATTCAGAATATTATAGGTGCGTAAAAGCCTAGCGATATATTTTTTAACGTGACGATGTTCTCACTGCTGAGGTGAAAAGTTGTATGTATCACACGAGAGCAAAGATATCTGCATCTCGTGCCTTTGAGTCCCTCACTACGCTCAAGATTCTAATTTTGAATCACTCGCTACGCTCGTGATTCAAATATAGAGTCTTTCGCTTGCTCGGGACTCAACATCAACACTCGCAGCAAAAATCTACTTTGCTCTCTTGTTGAACAAATAACTATTTCGAGAAAATTTCAATACCGTCTAAATACTAGTGGTATATTATTTCCATTATTTATGAAAATATTCCACATGAACACAGTTATACATAATACCTTAATACCTATTTCCAAAAAAAGGAGGAACATCTCATAACCTACAAAAGTGGTGGACGGGCCTCACAAATAGACTATTTTCTGTGTGACAGGGCAATTCTACGAAATTTCAAGAACTGCAAAGTTATACCGGGGGAACCCCTAACTACCCAACACCGACTTCTTGTGGCCTGTTTGAGAATCCCGAATTGGAACCAAAAACCGAAATATCAGAACCAAGCACCCCGCATAAAATGGTACAATATACCCAAGTCAGAAGGCGTGATATTTGTTGAGCAGGTCGATGCATACTTGAAAGAAACCTTACAAGACCACAAAGATAGCAACACGCTCTGGAACGACTTCCACATGTTTTGCCTAAAAACCGCCAAAACAACTTTAGGCGTCACCAAAGGAAAATTAAGGATTAATAAGGATCCGTCCTGGTGGGATGAGAATGTAAAGACTCATTTAAAGGAAAAGAAAGAATCTTTCAAGAAATGGCAAGAAACTAAAATGGATAACGATCGTCTACAATATAACGTAATTAAAAAGAGCGCTAAGAAATGTGTCGCAGTAACAAGAGCTCTATCGAACGATCACTTTTACAAACAATTAGAGGACGCAAAAACTGACGAAGATATTTTTAAACTGGCAAAATGTAGACATAACCAAACAAAAGATATTAAACATAACAAATACATTAAAGATTCATCCGGCAAATTATTAACCACAGATAAAGAAATCTCCAAAAGGTGGCAAGAATACTATCAAACACTTCTTAACGAGGAGTTTCCGCAGGAGCCGATAACGATGTTGCCATGCACGGAAGGATCGGCTGACGCAATTCTACCACAGGAAGTTAAAGCGGCCATTCAAAAAATGAAAAATAAGAAAGCAGCCGGACCTGATGAGCTTACAGCTGAGTTGTGGAAAAGTTTAGGTGATACCGGAGTAGCATGGCTCACAAAACTGTTTAACGTAATCCTCAAAAGCACAAAAATACCAGATATGTGGAGATTAAGCAATATGACACCTTTCTACAAAAATAAAGGTGATGTCGCGGACTGCGGAAACTATAGAGGAATAAAACTAACATCCCATACCCTTAAAATCTGGGAATGTGTCCTCGTAAAGAGATTAACAAAAATAACTAAAATCACACCGAACCAGTGCGGGTTCACCAGCGGCGTAAGTACTACGGACGCTATTCACTCAGTAAAAATACTAATGGAAAAGTACAAGTCTCGCAAACATGACCTCCATCTAATATTCATCGACCTTGAAAAGGCGTTCGACCGCGTCCCGAGAGAGCTTATCTGGCAAGCATTGAGAGCACATCTGGTACAAGAGCAATATATAGAGCTACTCAAAGATCTATACCACGATGTAACCACAAGAGTGGTGAGCCCAGCAGGAACAAGTGAACCATTCGAGGTCAAAGTAGGTGTTCATCAGGGCTCAACTCTGAGCCCTCTTCTGTTCAATCTGGTAATGGACTTTATTACTGCAGACATACAAAAACCAGCTCCGTGGTCAATACTGTACGCCGATGACGTGGTTCTTATAGCCGAATCGTTGGCAGAAGTGCAATCAGACTTGACATCATGGCAGGAGTCACTGGAGCGAAGAGGGTTAAGAATCAACAGACAAAAGACCGAGTACATGTATTGTAATTTTTCCGGAAGCAACCTGGACGTCATCTCATGTCCATCCATTGAAAACAGATGTCTTAACAGAGTTGAAGAGTTTAAGTACCTTGGATCCATCGTAGCGCCTAGGGCCTGTGTAGAGAAAGACATACAAAACCGAATCCAAACAGCTTGGTTGAAATGGAGATCTCTGTCTGGCATCCTATGTGATTCTCGCATGCCGGTCAAAATCAAAGGCAATGTGTATAAAAGAGCAGTAAGACCAGCTCTACTTTACGGCTCAGAGTGCTGGC
Organism: Epinotia brunnichana; assembly: GCA_963854355.1. NCBI lineage: Eukaryota > Metazoa > Arthropoda > Insecta > Lepidoptera > Tortricidae > Epinotia > Epinotia brunnichana. Next base: position 10,869,120 of record OY977945.1, on the reverse strand, counting down.
CCATGAGAAAAGCAGATACACAGAAGATGCACGTCACAGAGATGAAGATGCTACGGTGGTCAGGCGGAGTAACTAGAATGGATAAAATAAGAAATGAATATATCCGTGGCACTCTTAAAGTTGCCCCGATACACGAAAAACTGCGAGAGAATCGCCTACGCTGGTACGGACACGTAATGAGACAAGACGATGACCATATGACCAAAAGAGTTCTAAATATAGAAGAAAAGAAGAGGGGCCGCGGACGACCACAAATGACCTGGCTACAAACAATAGACAATGACATGAGAGATACTGACACACACAAAGAGACAACCTACAATCGCACGATGTGGCGCAAGAATACTAGGAGGGCTGACCCCAAATAAATTGGGACAATAGCCAGGAGAAAGAAGAAGAAGATTCCACATGAACACAGTTAAAATATAAGGATACCACTTTTTTGAGCAGAAAAAAATTTGCGTTTTTATTTTTCAAATTATTTCGGCAACGAAAGCGACACGGCAAAGCTATATATAAGCTGACGGTTCTGCTTCGAGCCCATGTGTCAAGAAGTGCTGTTGGAGACCACAATTTGAATTGGACAATAGTTTTTAAGTGTCTTTTTTTCTACAATTAAAACCTTTTAGGGTTTCTATTTAACAATGAAAATAAACTACATTAAACATTACTAATATTGTTCCTATTAATTAGTCGTTTGATCTAAGCATTGTAATAAATATCAAAATAAATGTGAAAGTTGTTAATTACTTGACGAACTCTTCTGCATCGGGGCTAGTACTGCTAATGATATTATATTATTATAGTACTGCTATGGAGTCGGAATCACCGCATTCTTTTCAGTATACACTTAGGTACGAGTAGGTATACAGAGTAAGTAAGTATAAGTGACAGCGTAACGAAAGCTGATTGATACCTTGGTGCCAGATCGTTATCCTGAACTAAAATAAGTACTTGGAAAATGTTTCTCAGAAAATTCTATATATTTTTCTCTGGCGAGTAATTATTTCTTTTCTAAAGTACCTAAATACAAGATGATAATTAACATTATTTAATAAACTTAATTAAATTATGTAAATCTAAGTTAAATCTAAAAAAGGCCCTCGAAGCATTGTACCGAGGATGCTGGTGGCATTTCTACGCTGAAATGCAGTGCTGATTTTTCTTTTAATTTTTAGCATGATATATGACAGAAGTAATGTATTGCGACCTAAGAAAAAAAAACGAATTAAAAAAACATTTTTCATCACACTTGCTCATAAATGGTGTTATTCTATGCCTGTATACGGAAGGACAATGGCCTAAATTGTTCCCGCGGGAAATAATGGTCCCAATGGAGTAATGAGCTTGTGTGTGATCTGATTGGTTAAGCAAATCTTGACAAGAATTCTGGCTCTGTGATTGGTAATCGAGCAGGCCATGCCCTGCAAGAACCACATGCTCCATGCTCTGTGAATGGTTGAAATATTGAAACTACGCCCCCCACTCGCACTGATTTGGAAGTGAACTTGTCAATTTCGTCAACATTTGATTGGTGCGCTTGTATAAAACATAGATTTTTCTGTCTTTTGTAGTTATTTATTTCCTCGCAAATGTGATGAAAAACATTGTAACACGGGCGTAAGAATATTTATTTCAAACTCGAGTCATCGAAAGCCCTCCGCCTCACGGCGTCTGGCTTCTGATAGACTCTCGTTTGCAATATTCCTCATACGCCCCTTGTTAAACAATGTACTATTATTTCAATTCACGATAATAGTCTGAAAACAGTAGAGTTTAATTGCAGTTTTTGTTACACTCTTACCTTACCTCCTACAAACTGTCCCGGAAAAAACTTGTCGTCACTTTTGAATATTATGGGCTTTGAAATAAAGTCATAACTAGTGACTCTTTTCATTTCTGGACTTTACAATAAGTATGGCAAAAAATATGAAGTTGTAATCATGTACATGTTTTTGACTAAACAGTAAAACACAACGAAACAAAAAGTCTTCCAATATAGACACCATAGTGGTTAGCATTCCATACTTATTTACCATATCTAAGTATGGTTAAAAACATGTCAGCATAAAATACCATAGTGTGTTTTAGTTAACGATACCGCCGCATACAGTATGCATTTATTTCGAATGCTAATTAAATAAAATAACTTTGTCTCTTGATAATAATTTAAAAGTTAACCAACCAGTGAAATAGACAAAGTTCGTCAATCAAACATCCTAAATCTGAGAGCCGTATGCCGTATCAAATAATATTACTGAACACAGACCGCAGTTATTGCCTACCGGGCATGAAAGGGCACATGTAATTAAATGTTACGCCAATATTGTGTAACCATCACATCTCGTTCTGTATGTAACACAAGTATTATTAGTTAAGAGACACCAGGCGAGGCGAAATGTCAATAATATAATGTTAATATAATATATCATGTTGCTCGTTCGTATTTCTACGTTGCATTTGCTTCGGTTGCTAATGTTATAACGAGGTCATTACATTACCTAATTATGCATACTTAATATCCTTATGTATCCTTCTGCACGTAGAAGGCTGCGTTCACACTTACCAGTTACCAAAAGTGTTTGTTTTGTTTTTGTTTAGTTTATTTTTTGTTTAGTTTAATTTAGATTAGTTCACATCTTACTTTGCCTTAATTTTCTTTCCTTCTGTGCACACATGTTTAGAGTTACAGTCTAGATTTGAACCTTTATGCTAATATTGTTTTTCTGTAATCGGCTGTAACTTGTTTTTTGAGCTAATAAAATAAATAAATAAAAATATAGGATCATTTCTCCCCTTCAAAGAGAATTCCTCAAGTATTCGAGCTTCATTTCTTTTGAATGAATTTATAATATCTAAGCATACAAATTCAACAACAAACGAATTATAATGCACATAATTGCGTAGATATAAGCTAGGCACCCACAATCGCATTGAAGTAAAAATCCACCAGATAGACATCCGGAAAAATCCATTCAGCATTATACGAGGGTCTTGTTTGTAAGTTGCTGGCAAATGGAGCAAACAAGTGAATCGTTCGCTGGCAGCTTTAACAAAACGAACGTAAGTAATATTATCGGGGGGTCAATCTGAACATAAAATTCGTACTTATACGATCATCAATCATCTCATCAATTTTCACGCGCTTTTTCTGTCACACTCGATACTGGTCTGCGTGTGTGCGTGAAGGTAAGCAAGTGAAACACATTCAAATCAAATTGCAATACGAACACGATTTTTCAGATGGACCTCCCGTGAGTGCGAACATTATCTACTGTGAAATTTTTAATGCATTCGGTGGGTTGCGGGTACAAAACAAATTTGTTCTCTGGCGCGACCGCTAACCCTGAAGTTTGCATGTTAATTAAAAAAGCCGTTTAACAATGCTGTCTGGTTTCTGTATCCACCTTTCAGAGGTCCATCCATGTACGATAACTAAATTATTCAAACATATAATATATATGTTATTCTTAGGAAATAAAATTATAACTCAAACGCACGTCATAATCATACTTTAACCATTACCTAATATTAAGATTGTAGTAGGTACTTGCACGTTTTACAAAAATAGTCTTTCAATATAATTTTTTTTTTTGGAGTTTGTAATTAAATTTTTTCATGTTGGCCATTTATGAGCAATGTCTCTCTAAAAACCGATCGTTCTCTTAAAACTATGCTGAATAACTTGTAACTAGCCCTAGCACAGGCCTCGGTCTTTTTGGGCTGTTACCGCACACTGTCTTTAAACACTTGTCTGAACCATTATTTAGACTTATGAATAGTGATATAAGCTTGATGTAAAAAATTTGTTAACAAATAAATAAAATAAAATAAATAAATAAACTAGCTGCCCGCGCAGCTTCGCCCGCGTATTGCAAAGAACGCAGGCAAACCCGCGGGAAAAAATATAGCCTATAACTATCCAGGAAGCCCATCCGACATGCAGGTGATAGAATTTTTTTAATCGTATAAGCGGTTCTGTATATTACCCATTACATTCAAACTTACAAAGCTGCAATCTCACAGACTTTGCCTTTTTATAATACAGGGTAAGCCAAAAATGGGCGAGTCTACCCTTTCTATCCGTTGATGTATCCTACAAACTTCGTCATAGGCATGGTAGGCTACAATAGATTGGAAACCCGTAGAGATTTGTCACTGGCATGCTACCTTGTGCGAGTTCTACGGGGTGGTATCTGCAACCCGGGTATATTGGAGCAGTTATGTTTGAGTGTGCCGGACGGGTACGCGGGGCGGCGGCGGCGGCCGCGGCTGCTGGCGGAGCCGAGCGGCAGAACCAACTTGCTTTGTAAAGCGCCTCTCAGTCGGGCCGTACACACACTAAATCTAGTGGCTGACCAAAGTATGTCTGTGTGTCTTGTGCAAGTATAATTATTAGGTTAAATGAATTTTAAGGCGTAAGGGTTTTTTTTTTATTGTATTAGGTCAACCTGTAAAAATAGTTGCTGTACTGAAATAAATAAAATAAAAATAAAAAAAAATAAATAAAAATGTTTGTACTTTTGAAACTTATATATGAAAATAAAACCATGAAAGTTAATTTCCTGATCATTTAATTTTTGTGACTAACATCTAAAGCAATTTTTTTTTGCAAATAACATCTTTGAGATGACCCCCATCTCGTCGCTGGCACTCCTGCAAACGACTACGCAGATTTTGAGAAACTCGATGACACATGCTGCGAGGGATCTCGGCTATCTCATCGACTCATCGCGGATGTTTTGCTTGAGTTTGGATATTGTCTTCGGTTTTTTAAACGACTTAAAAAAAGGAGGAGGTTCTCAATTCGTCGGTTTTTTTTTATTTTTTTATATGTGTATTTTACGCGATATCTCAGTAATTTATGAACCGATTTGAAAAAAAATTCTTTGTTTGAAAGCATATACTTTCAGATTGGTCCCGTTGTCACCAAAATCCAGTTCTGATGATGGGATCCTGGAGAAATCGAGGGAACTCTTCAAATTTTATAGGCAAACTTGAAGCAATTTGGCTACTGATTTGAAGTCAGTTAAAACTTTGTTTTGAAAGTACAATTATTAACTTAGAACTCGACTTTATAAATATCCCCGTACGATAAAATCGGCGGGAGTGAGATCCGGGCTTCCTCCTAAGTAAATAGGCGGCGAACTGTTACATACAAACTGTTTTACACAAAAAGCTCGTTGTTGATCAGTAAAACGCTTAATTGCAATTAACACTGCATAAAATAATGTCAAATTTCTCTCCACTCAAAAACTTTAGAATTTATTATTATATTATACAAGATATTCAGTGTTGCTGTTTACAAAATTTTATGGCCCACCCTATAATTATTATATTAAGTACCTATCTATAGATAACTTGCACACTAAGGTTGCGTCGATATACAGTCAACGCCAATGTTCCAAATGTAATAAGGCGGAAAATGTATACACATCTTTGAAGTTGACTGTATTTAAGTACTCCTATTATATTGTTTTGTGGTAACGCAACCTCTACTTACAGTACCTACTTACAGGATCTAATGGTGAGATCCTGGAGAAATCGAGGGAACTCAAATTAAATAGGCACAGTTGAAGCGATTTGGGTACCTACTGATTTGAAGTCGGTTAAAACTTTGTTTTTAAAGTAAATTATTTGAAATTAATGTCTCCATTACATGTACTTTAATTTCAAGTCGCAGAGCCTTGGCATACCCTGTGTGTGCATGTGATATCAAGTAAAACCCGATTGAGTTAAGTTTGCACCTAGTGTCGACGATTTCCCATTCCAACAAGGTGCAAACTTAACCGCGCCGTGTTCAGTGCTACTTACTTCCCGTCTAGATGTCTATCTATAACTCTTAACGTATAGAGACGAAGCACAATACTAAAAATGCGTCATCAAACATATAATCATAAAATACGAAAAAAAAAGTCTAATACATTCGTACGCTTTACTACAACTTTCCTGAATACAGCGAATTGTTATGCGCATATCTTTGGGATTATTTTTGTTCTTGCAGTAGAGAAACAATAATAATATATTCATATACGTGATAATCGTATCCAGAAGTTCCCATTGCATGGAGTTTATTTATACATTCAATTATTCAAAGCCGATTTCAAATTCTCGAGTTTGGTGGAGCGTGCGTCAGGATTTTGTCGTATATACGTAAGGAATGTAGTAGATAATACCTACCAAGGAAAACAAAATTTTACCTTTTACCTAGTTTTTCAATTGACCGGGTTTCTATTTTCACACCGTTAATTAATTAATTATTAATTATTAGCAGGCGGCGCGAGGGCGAGCGCACGGACTTGCGCGCGAGCGCGTGCCCGCCCAGCGCGTCGTGCTGCGCGAGGAGCGCGTACAGACCGCCTAGCGCCTCCCAGCCGCTGATACTAGTAATGTGATGTGACGCTACTCACAGGCGCTTGCGGCGGCATGTCGGGGTCGGAGCGGCGGCCGAAGCGCAGGCGGCGCGAGGGCGAGCGCACGGACTTGCGCGCGAGTGCGTGCCCGCCCAGCGCGTCGTGCTGCGCGAGGAGCGCGTACAGACCGCCTAACGCCTCCCAGCCGCTCGCGCTCTCCGCTGCTGCTGATGCTGTTGACAATACACAGTATTGTTATACATGTATGACATGCAACTTCCTCAAAAAAAATTATTGGAATGGTGTTGCTTTTTACAATCTCTCTCTCTCTCTCATGTTATACGCGCAAGAGATATTGCACGAATTAATACGACTCGAATCTGGCGTTTATTTAGCTGCAGCTAATTTCATTGTATTTGTATTTGGCTTGGTAAGTCCCATCGGCCTTTAGGAGCATTTGAGCCTTAATACCCAAATTCAACGACACATTAGTTTACGCATCAGAGGCTCAATTTGATACTTATTTTGAATTACATATGTGGCGCTTGCTCGTTCTGATCAAGTGATCAGTGACAGGAGACGCGTCAGAAGTCGCCCAAATATGGAGGGCATTTATACTCGCCTGCCAACTCGCGTCTCGCGTCGCCGCACGCGTCGTCTGTCCAATACTGGTGCACAGCCTTAGATAGAACAGCAGCGGTAGCGAGTCCATTATTTGTTTATTTATTTATTTATTAAATTAATTAATTTCATATCATACAACGTCTCTAACCAAACTATTAAGGCGACGTGAGCTCAGAAAACGGATTTTTAAAAAGTCGTAGATCTTGTTTGGATTATAATACGGCTGCCCTAAATTTAATTAGCAATCTTGAGGCCTTTCTCGAGGGACAACAGCTATTCGAATCCTGAGTTTTTGACTTTCGCTCGATATTTCGAATTGAAAAAAATCACGAACTTATAGGTCTAAAATACACTTAAAACATTCGTGACAAATTATGCACAACAGCTTAACACACGAGTATTCAAATTGGTTCTAAAAATCGGCGATATCATGTTTGCGGGAACTGAGCTATTACTTTGTTATTTATTAAAACACACAAAAAATTAAAATAAAAAAACATGATATCCGCGCTTCTGAACACGCACTTCCATCTCGCTCACGCTTATGCTCAGTGAGAGGGAGAGAAGACTACGTCGCCTTAAGATAGCACATAAAATGATATTGATAATGATACGAAACAACCTTTCCTAAAATTGTATTTTACCCACTTTCCGAAATATTCCTGATTCCCTAATCCCATCCCAAACCCAATGCAAACTCGAATCCTACCATAAAATTAAAAATATTCCGGAACCAATTTATTCTGCATAGGTAATGTAATATTTAGGGAAAGTACATATTCTGAGAATCGACAGAGATTTAAAAGGTGGAAGAGGATTCATAGGTTTTAGAAAACGTGTGTCAGTCATGTGGTATTTTGGAAACGCGGAAAAGAAGGAAGGTACCTCCTGAGACCCAGAGATGTTCTTTTGTGTTTTTGAGTAAGCCAGTTTTTGACATCGAATGCTTGTGTAAAATAATAATTAAGAAGGTACGGCTTGTGTTAAATATTACAGTTCTATTTAGAGCGAAATAATTTTAAATGGACGCTGTATTCTAATAGTACGTATCCTCAATAGCACAGACAGCCAAATGTGGTTGTTTCTCCTATATACGGCCGCAGGGCTCTCACGAGACTCAGCTTTTCTTTTTATTATTCCTGGATAATCAGATTTACTGAGTTTAACGTTCACTGAAACCGTATGAGACTCATTCATAAGTAGGTAAATAAAATATCTAAATTCACACAAAGAAATAGCTTTTGTCTAACACTTTCACTGCCGAAAACTCCGCTGCGCAGATTCTCTGTTCATAGACAGATTTCTTTTAAAAGTTTGGCATTGAATGTGTTGAATGTGTAAACAGTTATCCAACATCCTAGTCCACAGCTTAAGAAAAATCGACATAACCGTCCAATATACCTACAGCTTAGATTAACCCTTCTCTTGCTCTTTCAAACATACCATATCGATTATTCAGATCGCAATGTGCCTACATAATAACTCATTGTGTGTAACATATAGGGGTTAACTGCCGGACGGGACCTTGCTCCTATATTCGTCACCCTTGAGAGAGATGTATGCGAACACTTTGTCTGAATGAATCGAGGACATCTGAATGTTGTAGTTTTTTCTTCTTTTGAATTAATTGCAGTTTATACATAACTAGGGTTTATATGTATAATACATGCATGTTGTATTATACATATAAATAAACCTTCCTCTTGAATCACTCTATCTATTAAAAAAAGCCGCATCAAAATCCGTTGCGTAGTTTTAAAGATCTAAGCATACATAGGGACAGACAGACATGCAGACAGACAGCGGGAAGCGACTTTGTTTTATACTATGTATTGATATGTAAAATAAAAGAATATAAATGCTTGCAAAGGGGTAGGCACTTGTACAGATATCGATGCAGTTTACTTTACACTGACCTGTTGGTCAATACTAAATGATATTTATTCTGTGATATAATATATGCAGTAATATAGTAGTTTATATGACTGTACATTTAAAGGACATTAAACACGAGTGTGGGTTTGACACAGATCACACGAGTGTCTTAATGCCTAATTATGTACAGTTACATACACTACTTTATCTATCCACATATCATAAGCCTCCACGATGCATTCAGGAGCCGCATATTATGATCGCGGCGTTGTTTTCTGGCAGCTGTCATAGTTTTTTCTTAATTCAGAGACAAACTAGAGTCGGATCCAACTGTCATGTCGTTCGATATCTTACTTACGTGCGACGTTTGTCAAATTTGTATGCAAATTGACAATTCATTTCTAACTAAACGTCATCTCGACTGATATTAGAATAGAGGTCAAATCAAATTTCTTTGATTTCAGAGATGTTCGAAATTTGAATGAAATAATATTATCGAAATCGATGTTATTATTTAGCAATAATAACATTTTCACAGATAAGAAATTTGTTCTAACAAAACAGTCTAATTTTATGGTGGCCATAATGTGCGGTTCTTGAACGCATCATGGAGGGTTTATGATATTTGGATAGATAAAATATTAAATAGAATGGTAAGCAGCGTGTCCTAATCTACAGGTAGGTAAGGCTGAGTAATAAATGCATCGTAAAATTTTTTTTTGCTTATTTATAATGTAAGTAAACCATTATTTATTAAACACCTATAACCGATTAGTGATGTGCCGTTCCCGGGCTAGTGTGATGTGCCGGGTATATGTCAGATTTGTATGGGGAAAATAGGGGAATAATCCCAGCTCGGCCCAATTACAAATACAGAATAATATTGTCGGGTGACAAGCAAAAGTCACTAACAAAACTGTCACTGCTCTTCAAAACCTCGTATCTCGGTACGTAGTCGATATCGAGATACGACCTTTGATTTAAGTAGGTATTTGTTACTTAGTGAGATTTGCTTGCCACCCGACGATATATAAGGTAAACGCCCGAGTGCTCGACGCTGTACCTACTGTTTATGGCACGGGCACTCTGGCATGGATTAAATTCGAATGAAGAAAAATCCTCTTAGTTCGAATTTAACCCATATTGCTTCGACATAGAGTGCACATGCCATATACTAGTACAGCGTCGAGCACTTGGACGATTAACTTAGTGTGTTTATTTTAAAAATGAAGTACTAGTAAAACCAATCAACGCTATTATTGATTAAAGGAAATAAAGACACAAAAATGTCGCCAAAAGGTGACAAGCAAAAGTTTTCTAATTAAACAATAATGAAGAGTGTTAACTAACTAACTGATCATGTTAAGTAAGTTTTATTGGGGAAGGGCTTTGGGGAGCGAAAACAAAAGTTCTGTACAAGTATGTGATGCGCTTGTTAAAACTTCATCCTTTACTATGATTATACTACAGAAACAAATCGAATGACTCAAAAGTACTTATTCCTAAAAAGTTATTAAGAGTACCTAATATAGTAAAACTACTTATCTAGTTTCCTGAAATTGGTTTTCACCATGTGTTTAGGGTTCCGTACCTCAAAAGGAAAAAACGGAACCCTTATAGGATGATTTTGTTGTCTAGTTACCTGAAATTGGTTTTCACCATGTTTTTAGGGTTCCGTACCTCAAAAGGAAAAAAACGGAACCCTTATAGGATCACTTTGTTGACCGTCTGCCGGTCTGTCTGCCTGTCAAGACCCTTTATCTCAGGAACACGTGCAGGTATCGAGTTGAAATTAAAACCATATACTCAACTCTACAGGGGATTCTCTCAAGGGAATCAAAAAGTTTAAGGTACTTTTCTTAAAAAGTTTAACTATGAAATGGCAAGTAATATCGTCTTATACAGTCAGCAGCAGAAGTTGCTAAGCGGTCCTAGTGCTCTAAATGATCTACACACGAACTCTTATGTCAAGGGAATAAGGATCTGTGTACGTCATTTTGAGCGTGTTATTTTGCTTAGCTACTTCTGATGGTGACTGTACTACAAGTACAGGGAAAAATCTTAAAACTATACTAAATATATATAGAAGACGGCGTCTGTGGTAATGCACACGAGGGGGAGCTCAAATAGCATCCTGAAAATGATAGCAGAGAGGTGGGACTCGGACATACTCCGCCGATACACCGACCTACATGTCGTAGGGGGAAGTCCCCTAGTGGCGGACACCTAAGGGTTTCAAACAAAATAAAAAAAACTGTTTAATTTTTTTTACATTTATTTACACATTTAGTAAGTTAACAAACATTAAAATCAAACTAAAATAACAAAAATGCTACCTCTGCTTTAACATACTCAAAAATTAAATATAAACATTGGTGAAAAAAAATGCAGTCTCAGCAAGTGGCACCTAGTACCGGACGGACTTCACTTCGAGCCCCTAGCACCGGACGGTTTCAAAACATCTGACACCGATCACAGATATATGCATCTGAACATTCTTGAATGTCAGCACCTGGAGCACTGTATCCAGTCTTCGTCATATTCCTCTAAGCACACTACACAAAACTTTAGTAATCGCAGTTTGTAAACTGGTTTGATCCCATTTTCCTTTTTTTTTTCTCTTCCATTTTGATTTTTTTCTTTGTCTTGCCCTTTGAAGCATCATACAATAATATACATTAAAGGTTTAAATACGACCGAAAAAAAATTACATGTTCAATGTCCGGCGTTACGGGACTACTTGGTGTCCGGTAGTAAGGGACGGTGAGTCGTCACAATTACGTATTTCATACCAAAACTATTTTGAAAATCCACAAAAACGTTTATAAAATACGAAAATCAATGGAATACTACCTTTATTAGAAATAAACATAATCACAAAAACGTAGTTGTAAGACTTGTAAGTGTTGTAACAATCTTATATGACGCAGTGTCTTCCCGCCAAAAACTACATACAATCGCTGCCGCTGTTGCTGCGCGCATCACTGACAAACCGCGTCGCATGTGTGGGTATCTGTACGTCCCCCGCGCCCCTTCCACTTGTCGTTGATTCGCTCGCGTTGCTAGTTGCCGAGAAAGTACGAGTGTCCGATCCTAGGTGCCGTCCGGCGTTAGGGGACTTCCCCCTACGTCCTAAAAATAATAATAATAAAAAAAAAAAAACATGTGACCTTTAATATTAATTTATTAATGTAGTTGTATTTTAAGTGCTTTGTAACTAACAATGCTATGGATCTAAGGAATCTGAAAATAAACAATTTTTATTTTATTTTATTTTATTTTATTTTATACATTTGTAATTTTGTGCGGAACCCTCGGTGGGCGAGTCCGACTTGCACTTGTCCGGTTTTTTTTAGATACGTTCGCTTATTTTTTTCAGTATGCATACATTTCCGTAATAGCAACTTCTTAACAGTTAATTATAACGTTTCCTTTCGATCGTGGGGTTTAAGGTCGATTTATATCCACAGACATTGAGCGTGACAGACATGTGTCGTGGCAGACAAAAATAATATTCTTCTATACAGAGTGTATTAACTAACGTATTTACATCTATCGTAACGCGGCCGCGCAGAAACCGACAGACACAGATGTAAATACGTTAATCCACTCTGTATAGAAGATTATTATTTTGTCTGCCACGACACGTGTCTGGCACGCTCAATGTCTGTAGATATAAATCGACTTTTAATCACCAAATTTAAAAGCAAGAAAGAATAAAATATTTGATTGAAGAAATATTGTGTAGGTACACTCTGCAAAGCTTAGACAACCTATAGAAATTTAGCCGCAGCATACTGCAACCATACATAATATGCTATACATACTCATCTCAATACTTTCGAAATCATACAAAATTGGGATTAAAAGAGTTAACCAACAACGCGTTTACAATAATTAATGGCCCGGGTGCCGACTGCCGACGCTCTGGATTAAATTAACAAGCAATTAGGGTCATTTCGCCGGTTACGCGACCACCTTCGGTTAGCGATCACTTGAAGAACATGTTTTTTTCAATTGAAGATAACATCAATTCTACAGAGCCTATTGAAACAGTCAGCCGTATGCCTTATTGTTTGTAGTTATGGAAGAGGAATTTACAAAAAAAACGAGAAAATATGCTTTCAGTTCACCAAGTCAGCTAAGTGGTCGCTAACCGGCACATAAAATTAGGTGGTCGCCAACCGGCGAAATGACCCTATGGGCCTTGTTACGTTCGTCTAGGGGACATTGTAATAGATAGGTAAGGCAGACGACCAAGTGAAAAGACGGGGGAGGGGGAGAGAGGGGTTAGAATACTTAGAATGTGCAAGATGGGCAGTGAGCCGTGCAGGGTCTTCAATCTGATCTAAAACGATGTCTAAACGAAACGGCCTTAGGTCAGGCAACAAAAAGGTATAGAGGGAAATGCTTGGAACACAATTTTTGACTTCGTAACTTTGTTTGGACTAGTTAGGAGAGTTCCTAGAGTTCTTTCCAGCTTTGGTTAACGTTTTGGCGATTATATTAGGGTAGCAATATAAGTATAACACTTTACTGAAATATTGTAACCTAACGGGCAGCACAAAAAATGAAGCCAAACACTTATTTTTAAATTTCTTCATTCGTTAAATTATGCCGAGACTGAAGCTATTTTTAATATCTAAGTTAGTCTGTAAGTATAAACTTCTCAATGTCTAATATTTTTTCTTACTCCTCCGAATGTAATAAATACGTGTGGTAACTTATTTCTGATGTTTAAAATTTAACTGGTTCTCCACGATACAGGCGTAGCCTAGTGTGGGGACCCCTGGTAACTACGTAAAACTAATTCTGTTCAAATAAAGGACCTTTTTACTTTTACTTTTTTACTTAACAACATATCAAAAGTCCTTCCCGTAGCCCTCTCAGAAACTATGCGTCCTAGCGACATGACTCCTGGTACAAAATGAAAGCTGATTAAACCTTCTATACATTTTATTCCATCAAGTTTTCCGATATCTAGTATAGTTTTCGAGATATCTGCTCTTGAAAGTCTGTAATTTTGGAAAACAAAAACTATCTTCTTCGTCTTTTACGGCTATTCCTCATCTCATCAACCTCAAGCACGAAAGTAGCAGAGCATCAAAGGCGCTATCGACTCCGCAAGTCTGTTGACCTACATTTCACCGGAGACACTGAGATAAACGTCAAACAAGATCTTGACGGAATAAAACTAGCTTTCATTTTTAACCCCCGATGCAAAAAGAGGGGTGTTAATAAGTTTGATGTGTGTATGTCTGTCTGAGGCATCGTAGCTCCTAAACTAATAGACCGATTTGAATTCGGTTTTTTTATTCGAAAGCTGATGAGATCGAAATTGTTCTTAGCTACGTTTCAACAAAATCAGTTTAGCCGTTTTTGAGATATTGACCTTTGAAATGAAAATGTCGGGGGTTTTTCAACTTTTTCAAGTTGTAGTTATGTATTTTATTTATTAACAACAAAAAATTACATAAATACGTTGATACATTGCTCCACAAAACGAAATTTTTCAGTTTGACTGGAGAGTAGCCATGACGCTAGGACGCATATGTAGTACGTCAGGCAACGAATGCTAAAAAAACTCCAACTTAGAAAAGTAGAAAAAACCCCGTTTAGGGGTGGTTTAACAAGTCCATAGATACATATACCTCTAATTTAAGTTTGTTTATTCGTTTGGTTGGAACTAATCAGTAACTTGGTATACGGTACCTACATGAAGATACCGACAAATTAAAACCGTTAATTGTATAAGCTCTTATAACAACACGGATTAAGAACATTGAGTGAAATAGTGGTTTCCCAGTAACCGTCTCAGTTTAGTACGCAAGTTTAAAATTAGCCCTTGGCCTTTGACACATAATAACAACAATGCAGGTTATTCGTAGTGAACAAGTAGAATCCGCTGAGGTTCTCCCCAAGTTTTGCTTCTGGAAACTTCATTAATTACAAACATTTCTGCTGCAATTTGTACTTACTACCTTGTATCAACTACGTGTGTTCGCACTGTTGAAAACTTAGTGACTAGAATTTAACTTAGCTATTTGCTTGCATTGATTTGCTTGATTTGATTTTAATAATTGGGTCAATGTCAGTCACAAAATCAAAAATCATATTTTCGGTGTTCTGTTTATATACCTACAGGGTGTTTGGCAGATGGATGGACATGCTGCATATACTTGGGATAGACGGGGCCATATGCAACGTGGTTGTGCACAAAAAAAATCACTTGGAACCAAAATTTTTTTTTAGAGATTTTTTTAAAACCCTTACCCGCAGTAGGTACAATCAACCAATTTGATTCCTAGGCCATCATAGAACCTTGTCGTTGTAAATGATATGTCAATACCGGTTACTATAGGATTATTGCGATGCTATGTAGCAGTTAAAATGACAGGGTTCTACGGTGGCCTAGGAATTAAATTGGTTGACGGTGCCTATTTGCTGTGATTTGTTGTCAACTTGTCACGAATAAATATTTAATTTCTTTCTTTCAGTATGTATTAGGATATAAAACCTCAATAATTAAAATAAATATATATAAAATGGGCAAAATTTTTTTTTTAATGTTTTTAAGTTATGGAGGTTTTAAATCTTGAAAATGGAGCATTTGAAAAAAAAATTAATGAAGTTAAAAAGTAATTTTAACAGTTGTACAAGGGTCATTGTCAGATTTAGGTCCGCGTCTTTTCGGTGGACATTGCCAAAGTTATAAAGCTATAAAGCCTAATTTTTGGTTGAACTCTGAATCCGCATAAACGGCAATGCCCCTTCTATAATTCTATGTGATAAAAACATATTATATGTGAGCGTAAAGCCCTTAACTATTGACCACCGGAAAGATGATTTTTGTTTTTGTGACTGACAATGACCCACAAATATGATATTAAAGTCATCATAATATCTAGACGATATTATCAGGTAGACGGAACTTTACAACCAGTTTTGAATAAAACAATTAGGTAAGTACCTAATACTTAAGGATTATATTGCGTGCCTCCTCACTAAAAGCAAGATCGATTTACCTCATGTAAAATAATAATTGTTGTCATTCCTTACAATACTACGAAATTTTTTTCAGATAGTAATATGCGTTTGAACCTACAAAACTGTTTACCATTTCGAACCAACAAAACTGTTTAAGTACGATTTCGTAGCGACTACTCATTTTAGATTGGCGCACAAGTTACGAACTAGTTTTAAGGCATATCCACTTTCATTTTCACCTTAAAATAAATGACAGTTGATTTGTCGTAACGCACGATCAAAAAGATACGCGATTACCCTGGAGAATTAAGGTAGTTACAAAATGTTTCTGTATACCTAATCTCGAACCATTGTAATAACTTTATCCGAGGTAATAATTGACTTTATAGATCTTTAGCTATTATTCCTCAGGAACAATGGCGATTAATAAAACGGCAATTTCTACTGGCATTAACTGTCTTTGATTCATAATAGAAAATGCAAATGAAACCATTGTTTTAGCTAAATACGTTTGTTTCGTTTCGGATGAATTGCTGAAGTTTCAGACAGTGATTAAACCTTGAGGTTTATTTTTGTCCGCCTTTGCGGATCCCCAACATCATTCAACCGGTGTCGCCAGCTCGCTTCCACGTACAGTATGCGCCACATAAGTTTGCCTTTGTGATGTTAGCTACATGTAGCGTCGCAGAGATGTCAGAGGGGTTCGACGGGTGTGCGGGAGGCGACTTGAGGCTAACTTCAGAGAAGCAAACATACATAGTGCGTATTGTGCCTACGTCGTACGCCTTGCTAAGTTATATAATGAAGGCGCAAAATATGAAAATGTATGGGTATGCATACATACGAGTATTTAAGGTTTTACCCAAATCTAAATCCGTTTTGTCAGCTTAACCCTCCGGGAAACGGGCGTGATTATTATGTATATTGTATGTATATGCTCAATAAATAAGCGGGGCTCATACTTTTAGTGCCGTAGACGCAAAATTTACGTCACAATACCTGCATACAGGAATAAATGAATTTCCAATAGCAATACTTCAATAATAATTAATGATTTATTCATAATCTTCAATCATTATTCAAATATAGACTGACTGAGAAATCTACTGAACTTTCAGAAATACTCCTCTTACATAATTAGAAAATCAAACGCAATAACTTTCAACAAATATTTCGATTGGCAAGCAATACACGAAAACGGCAATACGATATCTGAACTTCATAGTTTTACTGGTTTGGACTCGCCCGTCTGCGGTTTATATACGACGACCCGCCCCGGCTTCGCACGGGTTTATATTAGTTTATATGTATAATACATGTATGTATTATACATATAAACCTTCCTCTTGAATCACTCTATCTAATAAAAAAACCCGCATCAAAATCCGTTCCGCAGTTTTAAAGATCTAAGCACACATAGGGACAGACAGACAGACAGCGGGAAGCGACTTTGTTTTATACTATGTAGTGATGATATATTTCTTTTTAGCAGACGCTTATGCAATTATATTTCTATCTACCTTCACTTCATCAATCGATTTATTCTCTTCAAGTACCTACAAGACATTGCCTTCAGGCTAGATATGGCAACATCCCTAGAACCATGTGAAATTAAAGGGATAAATAAAATAAATAGACCGACAGGCAGACAACGAAGTGATCGTACAAGGGTTCCTTTTTCCTTTTGATCTACGAAACCCTGAAACGTGATTTGAGCTGTATTCGAACCAGCGAAGTTTCGGCAGACTGGCCAGAGCAGCGGAGATCACCCTCAACTGAGCTATTAAAATCATTACTCGATACAAAAAAATCCTTCAAATAGTCCTCTTTTAAGGCCTCCACACACCGGTCGCGGGCGCGGGTCGGGCGCGCGTCGGGCGCGGGCCCGCGCAAGTTGTATAACATTGAAACTACACTTCAAACACACATTGCGTTCGATATAGTACAGCCAGAGTTAACTAATGTTTATTGAAGAAACAAACTGCAACAAGCGGTGCTAACCGCAGCCGGGCATCGATAATTTAATTCAAGAATTACAATTTCAGCTTGAAAGCTTTCGCGGTGGCAGAGTTTTAATACGCTTAGGCGTACACAAAAGTGCCTGTTTTTAGTATATGTATCATAGATAAATTAACATAGTATTTAAACAAAGTTTTAGATACTTAGGCACATAAAATGAAACGTCGCCTTCAAGCGGCTAAATCTGGTTTGGGTTTCAAACTATAGGTAATATTCAAAGATATAGTCAAAGATGTATAAGTATATCGAATTTAAACTTTCGTGGGACATGTTTAAAGTCATACTAAGCTTACCTTTTATGAATAGAATTAATTCTCACATCATAGGACTATCAAAACTTTCAATCAGTACATGAACTTACTCCCAATGTGGTTATTCAGATAATATCGTGATAGTAATGTGATGATAGTTCATTCATAACATTCGGCTCGGTGGCGATTACTTTGGCCGAACAATGCTTTATTGTTCAATTAAAGAATCGCTTGCATTTAATTTCATCGAAAATATCACCTTTTCTACCAACACACCAAACTGCCTTCGCCTCTTTTACAACCCATTCATTCTATTGATGCTTTTCTCTTGTAAAAAATTTCTCGACACAGCCAAAAGTTTCCATGTACGCTATCCAACAGTGAGGACTCATTACCTGCGTTACAATTACGTCATAGTCGTCGTCATCGACGACGTCGACGAATTATACGGTTAAATCACTACATAGTATAAAACAAAGTCGCTTTCCGCTGTCTGTCTGTCTGTCCCTATGTCTGCTATGACTTTAAAACTACACAACGGATTTTGATGCGGTTTTTTTTAATAGGTAGAGTGATTCAAGAGGAAGGTTTATATGTATAATACATGCACGTATTAAACCCGTGCGAAGCCGGAGCGGGTCGCTAGTATAAAATATAAACAATTATACATTTAATAACTGTCTGTCTGTTGACTCTGAGGGTGGCATGTTTCGTACTCTTCTGTTGTTCTTCTTCAGAAACATGTGGCTCGAAGTGACATACGTGAGTTAAACCGTTAAACGCACTTTTTTTTTTTTGCCTTTTTACAAAGAAGTAAGGTGCGAAAGTGTACACTGTGACGTCGAACGTAAATAGTATACATATATAAATACCTACATCTATACACGCACAAGACGCCGTATGAAGGTGTAGGTTATAATGAGATACGTGATTCTTAGCCAATGTTAAGGTTGACTTTACTCAACGTGGTTCTGATTATTACAATTTAATCCACGGGGCGTCGATCGGTGGGTCGATCACGTAACTTTTCTTACGCGCGTCTGTAAGGTCTAAATGTCAATTTTATATGGAAAAATGACAGTTAGATTGTGATTTTACTGTCAGACGCGCGTACAATGCGTTACGTGATTGACCTACATGACTATGAATTAACGACCTCAAGGTTAGGTAATTACTATACAAATGTTGTGCCATGACATATGAGTCAAAATGGCAAAGATTATGTCTTTATTGTGTCTATAACTGTTCTAAAGACTTACACACAGTTTGAAAAACGGACTTTATTTTTCTTTAAAAAAAAATCTAAATGTTTAAAAGATGCACAGGTACCACTCTAATAAAAAACAAATGCATAGTTAAAAACTACTTTGAGTTACATTTAAGCAAAATAGGAAGTTTTCTAGAAAGTCTAAGTCAAAAATCTGGATATGATAGCAATTTACTCGCTGTCTGCACTTACATTTAATTACTATTTTAATTTGCTTTATCATCCAAAATTATACTAATTCACGTATTCTTTTTTGCTACAAGCGACATGTCTCGAACCAGTTAGAACAATTATATTTCAAACATCCTGGCTATCCATGTTTTAGAAGGAACTTAACCTGTGTTTCCACTCAAGTGACACCTTTTTTTTTTTTTTTGTACGTGGAGAAAACCTGTGAACCAGGTACCCAATCATCGGGGGCACCTAGCCTTCAAGCATGCGAGGTCACAGAATAAGGCGAGGTGTCAACAATATACAATAAATTGCCAAGAAATATAACTAACTTAGAAGGATTGGTATCCTTAGTTTAAAAAAAAACTTGTTTGCATTCCTAGTTAAAAAAGCCTACTATCCACTAACTAAGGGGATACTTGACAGATGAAGAATTGTAACTGTTTACGCATGCTCCATCTGGACTTAAAATATTTGTATGCCTTATGGCAAAATATAGAGATACACTAATATATGTAAGACCTTTGAACCTATGTTTACAAATAAATATTTTGTCCTTGTCTTTGATATTTCTATGACATATCGGAATCGGAAGTTGGTTAAATCTCGGATTGGGCCGCTATAGATATGTAAAACAAGTATTTAAGCCTGTAGATAATTATATCGCTGGTGGAAAATCTTATGTACTTAAAAAGCTATCAGTAGAGTAATTTGTGTTTCCGAATAAATTATGCCATGAATAATTTACGATTACTTTACTTTTCAAAAGGATGAAACTTTACACTTAATCGTTCTTATAGGGCGTCCGATATTATGCGAACATTAATAAACATGATACCGTGTTCTACTAGGCTGGTGTTTCAGAAAGTATGAATAATAATAATAAGCCTACATAAGCCTACAAAATAGACATGAATTCATCCGTATTGTTTATAGAGTACCTACATGCTAAAGCATTAGCCGTATTGTTTGATTATCAGCTAATACTTCAGCTCCTGATATACATCGACCTTATCTTCGGGTTGTCGGACGCACGTCACGATCGACCCCTGCCTCTCTACCTTCAATTGAGTTTTTATATAATAGTTATGTCATATCAGGTGCCTTATCTTATCTTATCTAGGTGAGGGCCCTTTCGGATGCACTTTGACCCAGTGGGATCTTTTGTGCATTTGCCCTCTCCTTTATGCCTGCTCCCAGGCTTGCTCCATCATTTCCACAAAACGGATGATGCAGTTCACCGGGAGCACCTTGAGTTCCATTGGTTGCGGATAGCCGTTACGTTAGGTGCCTACTCGTAATCAGATTTCATCGTAACCATGTACACAACACGTTATTGAAATATTAACTGTGATTAGAATTAACTAGTTTGGTTGGTTCTTGTGCCTATAAAATAGTATTTGTATAATAATGATTAAATTATTCAATACCAGTTCCCTCATTTCTCGGTTGACCTAATTTGAGTCACGACAGATAACTGAAAATTAATTTTAACAAAAAACCCAACGTCACGGTTTGAACGGAGTGTCAATATTATTTTTAAAATTTTCGTAGTTGTGTACATTTTCAATACTAAGGCGACTATTTTCTACAGTGAGAAATTGAAGTCTTTCCAAAGTACATATTATGTAATGGTCGGTTAAGACGGAAATACTTAAGTACACTGTTGTTTTCGTTATATTTCGTTAATGGAATGGTTCTTTCCTTTAGAAACCGCCAAAATTAGCTATATTTCGTTTTAATAACCTTATTTCTGTAGCGAGTAGAAATCCGTGTTCGCTGTCTATCCCTCCGGGAAACGGGCGTGATTATATGAATGCATGTTTGTGTTTGTACACTTACAATCATATTGAGGTGCAAGCGCCTGCGCGGTGGATCCGGGCAACCTGCAGAGCGCAGCCAGAGCACACGCCGCCACCACGAGAATGCAGCTTCGGGACATATCTGTAACAACATTTCAGGTTATTCACTACTTCACAATAATACCCCCTCCCCTCCTTCAACCCCGAACTCGTATAACAAATCAGACATATATAGTAGACTATACCCATAGCCGCCATAGGTGTGATTTGTTAGATCTTTTTCTTGAGAAAATAAGCTTTGAAGATCTTGAGAAAGTAAGCTTTGAAGAAATAATGATTTAACAAGTCATAGGTGGCGAACGTAATATTACATTACTTACCTAGAGTGGTAAAAAAAAGAATGTCTCAGCTCGCAGGTATTTGACGCCCGCGCCAAAGGCAAGGGCGATAAATATGCGATCTGAGGCTTTCTTTATGACCGCCCGCGGTGAGTACAAAATTTTACGTCTCTTCCTGGCCTGGAAGTGGGATTTCCTTTAATTGTTACTTTATGACAAGGTATGACGTAAATATCTTATCGTCTTAACGTGTTTTTGTGTTATATAATTATGTAAGTTATATATTTTGTATATTGATATGTATGTTAGTCTGTATGGTATTTGTAAATATGGGACTTGTTGCAAGAATACTATAAATAACGAATTATTCTATGACAGGTAAGTTCGACGAATAACTACGATTTGAGACTAATTCGAAACGATTAACGATGAAAAGTTGTTTGATTATATAAAAAGCAATAAATTGATGATTATGTGATAGAAAAAAAAACGTACCTAATGAACTTCGTGGAATAAGTAGTTTTCGGCAACATGAAAATCGTCGTAAGAAATTTCGATAAAATTATAGGCACCCGTACCCGTATATATGTATAATATAACATTTGAATGGTAACAAAAGCCCTTCAAATGGAAACGATATTGGGGTACCTACACGAATCCAAACATTATGCGAGTGATCGATTCCACGAAATACCTACGGTAAATAAAAGATTGCCCGAGACCAAGGACATTGTTATAAAACAAAGTATTTTGTTCAATGTACTTACATATTATTCTATTATCTGGATTGGACAAACTACAATTCTCCTGGGCTGTTAATAGCGCCTGAATACGATTATGTGTTTGAAATAAATGATTATCATTATTATTCTATTATTTTGATGTCTTCACCACTTCCCGAACCTTTGGAAGGCATGCGTGGGGCCGAAGCCAACAGCGCAGAGGCCCTTTAAGATAACAATAATCTAAAGCGAGAGATGTACACATAGCGGATACCATCTCTGAGCGCACAACATGATACAATACAACCGGTGATGGTCCCTGCCAGGTGCAAAGACTATTGCAGTGCACTCTGTGATGGAAATAAAGGTCATGGGCTAAGAGTTTAATGTTGGATGGACTGGATACTGGGTTATGGATCGATACTAGCGGACACCTGCCATGACAACCACTGTCAGAATTGTATAAAGGCAGGCGGTGACTCGCCAGCTCGCCGGGTGGGCCCCACAAAACAGTCGCACCCCCAGAGCGACAATGGGGCAACATCTCTGAGCGGCTGTGAGGTTGTCGAGAGGTGAGTCTGAGGTGCGCCAGATCCCGGTAATCCGTTCAAGGGCCGCCGGCGTTATGACATTTTACACTTCCAACCTGGAGCATAGGTAGGTTCCGCTCTTTTGACTCCACTCTGGCCGGCCGGTTAAGGCAAGCACAGAGGCGAAGGCCATATTACTCGGGCCCTCTGGAGGTTAGGGGTCCGCGGTGTCGCCACTCACCGTCAGCTCGCCACAAGCTGCCCCCGCGGGCCTATTATTATTACTATCATAAATAAAGTATATTACTATTAATCGCGGCGTCAAGATATACTTGTGGGTGAACGGTGAGGTGAAATTAAAACAAGTTACATAATAGCGGGGTAGTATTGTAACTACTGATGACGACTGAGGACCACCTTAGAAGAAAATGTGCTTCAACCAAAATTCCCAAAAACAACTTAAGTAATAATATCCAAGAAGAATAAAGCGTGACCCGCTTTATTCTTCTTGTAGTTCTAGTAACTCTTAACTTCACTGTGAAGTTAAACAAAAACTTTTGCGTGAGCCATATGGCATTTTAAATATTACCGCCCAAGCGTGTTAATGAGTTAAAAAAAGTTACGCTTCTAACTGTCAGCGCGAAGTTAACACGCGTCACGCCGACACGTCGCCGTGTCGTGATAAGCGTGATTGATCGCGTCACGATTGAAACGCCGACGTGTCGGTCGCAGAACACAGAGATTTGCAGTACGGCAACCGCTTATCAAAAATGTACATATAATGATGGTACCTAGGATAAAACTGGCTTCATAATTTGTTTACTAGCTTTTGCTCGTCAATTTGTCGCGTTCCTATATTTCATCCATCTCCCGTTTCAAGTTCAACCCCTTAAAAGATGATTAGGTACTGGAATTAACATAGCATAGGTACTTCCTATTAGTTCCTATATCCTTTTCCGGGACCTAAGCATTTTATCTTAATTGATTTGAAAATTACTTATTTTACTCACCTACTTATTTTTTCTACGAGTAATAATATTAAACTATAAATGTATATTTTTGAAAGGAGTGCAGTGAAAAGGAGAATTGGAAAAGAGGGGAGTAAGACGTTATGTAATTTACCAGCAAATTCATATAAGGTTTATGCCTACAAACAGTAAAACAAATTCGTACAAACGTCCTATGCAACGCACTCTCAAAGATACGCCTTGTCGATACAGTAAACTTAAGTGCAATTCGGGGTAGTCGGTGATACATCAGTCCGCGTGCCGCCCCGCCCGTGCACCTCATCTCATAGAACTAGTTTTAAAATGAGCGCTGAGTTAAAGTGGTTTTAAACGGCGCTAGTTGAGATGCTGCTTTAGCTAATATACAGGATGATTTAGGGGTCTTGTAGCAAGAAGACCAAAAGCGAATAAGATGGTAACACTGAACAACTTTTCCCAAGAAACAGACCACGAAATCGCAAAAAAGATTCAGCTGTTCCTTACATTAACTCTCTATTAACTCACAGTTAACTCTTAATTGGATCTTATTTTTTTGCGATTTCATGGTTGGTCCCATGGGAAAAGTTGTTCAGTATGACCATCTTATTCGCTTTTGGTCTTCTTGCTACACGACCACTAAATTACCCTGTAGTATTCTGTGTTCTGCGGCGGCCGCAGTAGGGGCCGAAATGCAGCCGTTAGCCTACTTGTTGATCCCCATTTACCTAATAGCGACAGTTTGAGAGCCTCTAAATCTACAGGATCGGCGTTTAGGACCTCTTTGCATCGTGTAATTGGGTCAGTGTATCTATTAAGTAACAACGTGTCTTTTCTGACCTAGTATTGAGTTTATCGTTCGCATTACCTGAAGATGTGTTAAGACAAAACATATTTTAGAGATTTAAGAGCAACGACACATACTTAATGTCTTCGAATACGAAAAAAAGTATTGTAATTGTACATTACTTACCTAGGGCGGTAAAACAAAGAATGTCTCAGATCGCAGGTAATTGACGCCCGCGCCGAAAGCAAGGGCGATAAATATGCGATCTGAGGCTTTCTTTATTACCGCCCGTGGCGAGTACACCATTTTACATCTCCCCCTGGCCAGAAAGTGGGATTTTCCTAGCGTGCAGAAATTGCTACTTTATGGCCAGGTATGACGTAAAGAATTTAATCTTTATGCATTTAATTATTACTAGTACATTATTTAATATTCCTAGTATACCCTTGCGAAGATATACATAACTTGCTCTATGAGCCTATTTGGCATGTAGATACATAGGTACTTAATTTTCTACCCGTTTAGGGTAGTTTGTACAGTATAATACGGCAAAGAAAATTTATGTTTTTCAGAGACTACTAAGGAGTAGTCTCTGAAAACCTTAAGGTTAGTCAAGGGACTAAGAACACTGACACTGTGAAGGGTTCGAAACTTAAGGTTAGTCAAGGGATTAAGAACACTGACACTGTAAAGGGTTCGAAACTAAAGGTTAGTGAAGGAACTACGAACACTGACACTGTAAAGGGTTCGAAACTTAAGATTAGTCATGTGACTAGAACACTGACACTGTAAAGGGTTCGAAACTTAAGGTTAGTCAAGGGACTAAGAACACTGACACTGTAAAGGGTTCGAAACTTAAGGTTAGTCAAGGGACTAAGAACACTGACACTGTAAAGGGTTCGAAACTTAAGGTTAGTCAAGGGACTAAGAACACTGACACTGTAAAGGGGTCGAAACATACTACGCGCAATAGTCATCGCTAGAATCCGTTGAAATGATTTCATTTAACCGACTGCTGGGGTAAATTATTAGGCTTTAATAATGGTGTACATAGATAATACATTATTGTCAGCGTTTTACTGTAACGTTCTTTGATATAAATTTACTTAAGAACGTCTCAATGTAACCTAGTACTAGAAACTGAGGCTGGGGTACCTACTACTCGCAGTTTACTTATAATCTATACGAAAACGAGCAATATCTACTTAGTATCAAACTGATAAATCGGCGTAAACAACGTAGTGCCCGGTCAAGTCTAAAATATACACCTAAATGTCCTCGACTCCCATTAGTAAAATGCGATTGATTGCTAAACACAGGATATAAAAATATAGTTTGATCAACAAACTAACTCGTGGAAAGATCCAACCCCCATGACATCACCATTGAAATGCATGACTTTTTTTAACCATAAGGTTCCCATCTCAAATTTTACAATGTGTGGGTTGGATCCTTTTCCCTAAACTACGTCCAATTTAATGTAAATAATAAAAGGTAAACAGAACCAATTAAATTAAATGCAAAAAATCTCTTGGAGACAACTTAGTTGCAGTCGATACTAAACGAAATCGATCGGTTGATACTGTATGAAACATATAATTTTATCATTATCATCATCAGTATATAAATTTTAACATTACATAAATGCCTAATGATCCACCTAGAACTCGCGGAGTGAGTTAACGTTAAAGTTGAGTCTAGTTGCTCTTACTTAAGTTTGATCAAAGCTATCCGTATCATTACGATCCAATACGGAATGTATTTACAAGCTACCTATTCGACTACTGTGCCAGTCCAAAATATATAGGTACGCGCCATCTACGGCTTACGATGTCGTCAACTCGTCACATGTAACTCTTTTATACTCGTATTAATATTACACCTATACGAGTATCAAAGAAATGTGATACATATCCTATTTCAAATAAAATCTTCTTTGCGTACCAATATAGTAAGGTTGAGAGGGACCATTCCGTCAGTGCAGAGGGGTAATTACCTACATCACACGGCAATAAGGTTAAGTATCTACCAGGGATGTGCAAACATGTGTTTTCATATGTCTAACACCAGGACAGCTAGGTGTTAAATGTATGAAAACACAGCTTTGCACATCCCTGGATATTCACTATCAGCACGGGTATCACAAGACGGCCGCAACATACTCTCGAGCTTTCTCGCGCTATCCATCTCTCTCTTATTAGACCACTTAGAAAGAGACTGATAGTGCGAGAGAGCTCGAGAGTATGTCGCGGCCGTCTTGTGATAGCCGTGCTGTGTGTATAAAATAAAATACGTATTCACTCCTCATGCTCGAAAAGTGTGTCATATTAGGCTTAGCAAGCGGGGCTAAAGTAGTACATTTAGCCCCTAGGGAAAATATGTATACATGTATGATTTTAAAACATTTTAATTTAACCAATCAAAACACTTCACCGTATTAAATCCACCAATCACAACCCTTTAAAAACACTTTTGTATTTGCTATCAACCAATCAGGAAACAGAATTAATTTCAAACATCAGGCGTTTTTTATTCCCTAACTCTGGTCTAAAAGCCATATTACCACTCGAACAATTTTATATCCATCTCGTAGTAATATGGCTAATTTTAGACCCTTGCTGTACAACCTACTATTTCTTTAATTTAAAACCTAGATTTTTAAGCGCTTTGTGGAACATAAAAATGCACCAAGTCAAACTGACAAAAGTAGGTAAATAAGTTAACTTTGGTTAACTTTAACGAATACTTAACCTTAAATTCATATTTAAGGTTACTTTCAAAATAGGAAAGCCAGTTTAGTTAAACTATTTTACACAGGGGCAATTACGTAGGTACCTACACCATGGACGTCTGGGGGATAGCAATATTTAGATAGAAGCTAAATGCAAAGCTGAACTAAACGGCAGTTGCAAGTTTTAATTGGTGACCGCTATAAACGTTTGCCTGGATGATCCGAGTCTAATTTGGTTGCACTAATTTGAATAACAAACTTGTACCTAGCTTTTGCCTCGCTAAAACCGCTGAGAAATTACTTTTTTACAGGTCTCGGAAATTACTGGATAGTTCATATGGTGCTCCTTCGTTTTGTTAAACCTACTACAGGTAGCAAAATTGTAAGTTTCTATAAGTAGGTAATGGCTCACTTTTGCATGTAATGAGAACGCAATATTATTTGCATTGGTACTATTCTTTTGAATGTAGCATCATAGGTATGTAATTTTGTAATTTAGATCTGGTCATTTATTTGTCTTAGTGCCAATTCAAATACCATTTTTTTCCTAGCCACTGGTGGAAAATGTAACATTTTTGTTACAAATGAGTCGTACCTAATAGATTGAAGTAGTACCACTATTATAATTACCTTTAGTAGGAAAAATACATCTAATTATGAGGTGATGGGAAACTAAAACCCGCTTCTCAATTTTATAAAGGATCATATCAGTAAAAGCGATGGTCATCGATCGGCCACCTTTATGAATGGCGAAAATAAATTGCGTTTGGCCTTTAGAACCGCCAACCTTATGAAAACTCGACGTAATAATTGTGAGTCATCAATCAATGGGTCCCTTCACCCAGTGATGTGTCTGCAACTAAACTTAGTCATAGTTAGTCATAATATTTTATTCATGAAAAATACAGTTAACTAAACGTAAGAAAAAGTAAGATTATATAGGTAATACTAATTATAAATAATTATTTTACCGATAGTAGTAGATAATGCAGTACTTGATTACGTTTCAAATATTGAGGGTGCCTAGGTTTACGTACTTATAATTAATTAACAGCCCGTTTAAGTTGTTTTTAAGCGACCGCTTCCCAACTTTCGTATGAGTTTTTAATATTGATAATGGCATGACATGTGGCCCGCGGGGTGAGCAGCAGCAGCAGGTCGAACGTCGAACTACTTGAGAAATTGGAAGATTTAAATATTGTTACCTACGAATGGTAATTATCATTCGTAAGTTATAAGTAGGATTATTTCATTTTAAAACTATCGTCCGTAATTATACACAATATATTATAGGCCACGAACAGGTGTTATCTATCACGAGTGAATTACTTGTACGATTTTACTTATTATACACGAAATCTTGACCAACGCGAAAGTCCAATCGGACGACAGCAAGGTTGGTAATGTTTTAATAAATATTTATAGCAATGTTTTGGCGAGTCGTATATCTTTTAGCCAGCTCAGGTCAATCTTGATATGAAAGACTTCAACAGTCGTATAGCAGGTGGTACTTATAATTTTTCACTCCTTCTATTCGAAAAACAGTCTTTTCTAGCCCGTTTATTGGGAGCAATACTTGTTTTTGATCCCTATACATATTTTTTTTTTCAATTTATATTTTTGCCCTAGGGAGCAAAATTCAATTTTGCTCCCTGCACGCTAGTCATAGACCACATAGAGAAGAAAGCATTAAAAACATTATAAAAAAAAATCTGTGGGCCTGAGCGAGGCCAGAGACAATATGTTATTTCAGTAGCGTGTTTAAGGAGATACTTTTATTGAGTGTTTTTTAAATACCGCGCTGTTTTGTTCTTGGAGCGTTTAGGGTCTCATATATTGTTTTCTTTGAACGAACGCTTTTGAATATAAAATATGGATTTATATATACCTACCTACTACTTTCTAATAGCTACGTGTTATTTCAAACACTTTGATAGGTATAATATGATTACTAATAAATATATTAAGTATAAAAAGTTTAAGACCATGGAACAAAAAGCCGTAACAATAAGTCTGTATTTCAAAAAAAATACCGTCGTGACTAATGACTAGCACGTAAAAGCATTTCCTATACTAATATTTTCAATTTAAGATGATGAATTCATCCAGTTCAACTGAGAATTATACGTTAACACCGGATTTTTTTTAAATTACATACTCAAACTACATACGTCAAAAAAACGTCAATAACAAAGCCATATTCTTTTGAAATACCTACTTATCTTAGGTAAAAATTATCCTGTTTTTAATTATCACGGAAGGAGTGAAAAGAAGAGTGCATTACGCGGGCGCAAAATTATTTATATCTCGGGCGACGTTGCTTGAATCCTTCGCTCAGGATTCCACGTTAGAATCCTTCCCTTCATTCTGGATTCAATCAGTCACCCTCGTTACAATATATCATTTTGCTCCCTAGTAATACAATCTACTATTGTTTTGAAGTTTCAGGTTTCTGAATATCTCTCAAATTGCCTAATTTGAGAGATATATATTCTCTCCCCTGTGGAGAAAAAAAGGTTTGCATAGAAATTACCAAGCAGGAGAGCTATTTTCTCTGCAGGCGACAATACATAAAATACGTTACACTTACTTACTTACTTACTTCATGTTGTTATACCGTATTTGTCCCCGATGGACTCTTTTGACCATAGGTCTGTTTTTCGAATTATTTTTGTGTGTTTTTGTGTGACATCAAAGATTTTCCTACATTACCGCTAACTGTCCTGTCGAAATAACGAGAAGTGTTCCAACTATCAATGCCGTAACATTTACCTATAAATTTACTATCCCTAACTCAATCGATAAAGTAGCTGTCAAGGGATTCTTAATTTTTATGTGGTCATAAATATGCATAAAGGATTGAACAATGAGATACTCCGTCGAGTAGATATTTGTGGAATCCATTCACTCTCAAAATTTTACGTTCCGTGCTAGTCGTAAATTTCCGCAGTCACATCGACGAGTTTTCCGCCGAAAAATAAAAGGGCATCGTGCATAATGTTTTCGTTTCTTTTGAAAAATACGCGTAGTAAAATTCTAAAGGTTGTAATACACGGCTTATATAGCGCATATCTGCATTCAAAATTGTTATTCATAAACATCAACGAAACCACACATAATAGTGCACATGTGCATGAAGCACGGACGTAATTGTATGGTGTATTATGTTATGGAGTATAACACTATAAACTCTCGCACTTTGTACACATCATCATCACCATATCAGCTGGACGACGTCCACTGCTGGACAGCCCTCCCCCAAAGAGTGCCGGCCATAGATTCTTATTGTCTTTAGACCATTTTTAAGAAGTTTCAGGAGCGAGAGAATATCAAAAAAACTTCTTAAGAACGTTCACTGAAACATGAACTCCCGACATTGTGATTATAACCATACATGGACTACACGGCGGTGTAGTCATTACACGTGAGTAGTACATGATTCAACTAAATATTTTATATAGGTAAGTTAATTTCACAAATTCATATGGAGCAATTTTAAATCTACAATAACTTGGTCTAGCTCTCTCCATAAAAAAAAATAATGAAACTACAGCCAGTTTTAAAATGATCCATGGTACCTTATGTCGGTAAGCAGCGTCAAAAAATGTACTGAGTTACTAAAATTTTATCTGAGATTTGGTTTAACGAATCCTTATTTTTATAAGCGTTCGCTTTAGCGTTATTTATTTGACATTCGGTTTACCAAATGTCAAATAAATAACGGGGCCTTAATATACTAACCGATTTCAGGTATAGTAACGAACGCTAGCAAAAATCGACTTTGTTCTTTGATTATAAAATTTATTTTTACTTGCGTTTTTTGACAGGATTTACTCTTACAGTTTCGAACGTAGTATACTTTTAATTAAAATAGACGCACACACACGGAGCCAACCGACATATGCAAGAATAAAATACATTTATAATATTACCTAAACAAATTAAATCGGTCTAGCCGTTCTCATGTATAGCATGTAGGTTTCTGAGCGCTTTCTGGCGAACAACTATTTAGAGCCCAAAAAAATGTATCAAGATAATAGTCAACATGAGTCAGCTGTAAGCCGCATTTTATTATATAAATATAAGATCTTGACACTGACTTGCATTTATATTCTGGAAGTAAGCGCATTGTAAAGAAAAATCTACATCTTTTCACTCTAGAGTCCCGTCCCCCGAACTTGCGTCCCCAAAACCGGCTAGGTCTGCCTGCCTCCAAGTTAAAAATGGTAAACTGTGGTCCCTACGGTATGGCAGTTAAAATATATAATCATATTCCGCAAGAAATAAAAGATGAACAGCACTTTAACAAGTTTATTTAAAACTAAATTGAAACGAGTACTGTTAGAAAAAGCATACTACTGTTTAAATGATTTTTTTATTGATAAGAACATGTAAAATCTGCTACGTATTGACATAAATCGAATTAATATTATTATTCCAAATTGAATGATGGAACCAATTAATTTAAACATGTTCATATTAGTTTTTTATTACTATTTTATTATGTTCAATGAATGTCCTATGAATTAATTTTATTTTATTTTTATGTTTTGTATTTAATGATATTATGTAATTGCTGCTAATAATAATAATTATCAATTTTTTTTCCGCTCGGTGTACTCCTTGCATTTTATTAAATTGTCAAAAGGGCCTCTACGTGTTGGCTCAGTTGGTACTTTGTAGGTACCTAGCCCCACGCACGCCTCCCAAAGGTCCGGGACATCATTGTCCCGTGAGCGGGAAAGACATACATAATAATATGTTTTGTCTGTGCAATTGTGGACGAAGTTATCATGACGAACAATTACCGGAGGTATATCCTGAAGGAAGGTACGGTCGACATTTGTCGGGCATGCCGCCGTCACGGGGAGTCACTCAGGTTGTGGTCATCTTGCTAACGGCGAGTACTTGCATAAACATAACCTTGTAGCCAGAATTATTCACCAGCAACTTGCTCTTTTATGCGGTCTTGTGGTCTCTGAAGTGCCTTTCTATAAGTACACACCGGCGCCAGTTCTTATTATTATTTTTATTATTATTATTTATTCAGAAAACCAACAGCGATACAAAGTATGTAACTTATAATATAATACACAGTAGTATGGCCAATTACAGGTTTACCTAGATAACTTGATATGTAAAGTTGACAGTTGAACGGACTATCATAACATGTGTGAAAGAGAGATGTTTTTTTTTTAAATTAAGTTTAAGTCATTGTTTTTTTTTTCTTTTTTGAAGATGAAAGCATAACCAAGCATGTCAATCTATATAGGTTACCGCAAATGAGAATATATTGCTATATTTTATCCTAGTGACAATATTATTGTATTTATCCCATATTTACTCTAAACAAATAGATTTAGTAACTTATGTACAATACTACAACATTGTTAAACATGATAAGAGGTGTTCTTGAAAATGATCGTGCCACGCTCTATTGGGATCGGTCTGTCATCACGGACAGGACTATTCTTGCTAATAGGCCTGATATCGTGCTGACAGATCGATCGAAACGCCAGGCAGTGCTCGTCGACATCACCATTCCCCATGGCGAGAACCTCGTGAAGGCCGAGAAGGACAAAGCCAGCAAGTACCTAGACCTAGCACACGAGGTAACCGCCATGTGGGATGTTGATTCGACGATCATCGTCCCGATAGTCGTTTCGGCGAACGGTTTAATAGCGAAGAGTCTCGACCATCACCTCAAGAGACTCTCGCTAAATAGCTGGATCAAGGGTCAGATACAGAAGGCGGTACTCTTGGATACTGCGTGGATAGTCAGGAGGTTCCTGTCTCTGTCGCCCTGACCACCGGTAGCTTAGGCCCCGCCTCGCTGCCGGCGGCACTCTAGGTTAGGTTTTTATAATGATTTTATATTTTGTATGTATGTATAGTTTTATATTTTACTTTTTATATAGTTATTATTGTAAAAACCTAACGTAAGAAGAAAGTAAATAAAGAGAATAATAATATTAATTTTATACGCTTATAAATAATACTTACCTAGTTTATAAGTTAAATTGCTGTGCCCTAGCACGGTTCATGTTGCGACCAGTATTATCTTTTAAGACCTATTGTAAAACACATGAAGCAATAAATGAATATGAATATGAACAAAATATTTTTTTTATTGTTCTTCTATTTATAAAATGTTTCATTCGCATGAATACGACTAGAAAATTGTTTCCTAACCAGTGAGCATAACTTTGCCAGGCGGAAGTGAACAAGCATTCTCAAAGAATGTATTGCTGAAGACTTTAATTACATTATAGTAATTTTGGAGGAAGAGCTATTGTTAAAATGACAAAGCGACGTACATCAATGACTTACGTATTTTTTTACATTAACGTTATTATTATTCCGTAGGTAACCAACTACTTCTGCAATATTTTTGGATGTAGGTACCTATCATAATTTTAATTTTATTTAGAACTGACGTAGCCTATATCTTTCCTCACAGCATTTCCCGCGTTCTTTATCATAAGCTGGTCTGTGCTACAACTGTATACCTCGGCATCATCCTCCTAGCGTTATTCCCGGTTGTGCCCCTAAAGGAGCCCGGGGTCCGCTTTGACACCTAATCCCAAGATTTGGCATAGGCACTAGTTTTACGAAAGCGACTGCTATCTGACCTTCCAACTCAGAGGGAAAACTAGACCTTATTGGGATTAGACCGGTTTCCTCACGATGTTTTCCTTCACCGAAAAGCTAACGGTAAATATTCCGTACATAAGTTCCGGAAAACTCATTGGTACGAGCCGGGATTTGAACCCACGACCGCCGCTTGACAGCCGTATGCCTGAACCTATAGGCTACCGTAGCTCACCTACTACTACTACTATTTACTACTGTATCCACGCCGTGGCCGGCGATGGCGACCCTAGCTTGTTGCGGGCGTGAGCCATGATATGGCTTGCGAAGCCGAACTTACTCTTAAATACTCGGTCGCAGGAAGCACAGTAAAGCTGACCAGAGCTATTGTGCGTATAATTGTAGTTGGGCTTTGGTCGCGATTTTCGTGCCTGACGTCTCTCATCAAGGTCGACGAGACGAGCAGCTTCAAAATGCTTGATGCTCGTTTTGATGCGAGAGCGCCATTCTGGGCGCAACGAGGCAAGCTCCTCCCACTTATGCGTTGGTATTTTGCAGGCAGTTAGGTGACGCTTTAGCACGTCCTTGTAACGTAGATGCTGCCCACCTCGATTCCGTTTGCCAGCTGATACCTAGCTCGGAGTATAGAACGGCTTTCGGTAGTCTACAATCATCCATACGCCAAACATGCCCACACCACCTTAGCTGACCTTTCATCAGCAAAGCCTCCGTGCCAGACATCTTACATCGACGCAGTAAATACTTCCGTGTTGGGGACGCGACTTTATTCTTAGAATAGAGCGCAAGCACCGTATGTGGAACGTATCCAGCAAGCGAATGTCGCCTTTGTACAGACACCAGGTTTCCGAAGCATACAAGAGAATCGGAAGTACCATGGCTTTGTACACTGACAACTTTGTCTGTAGCTTAAGATCATGTGATCCCCACACACACGATGTGCCAGTCGACCAAAAGCAGAGGCAGCTCTAGCGCTCCTAGATGGGATCACTGAAGCCAGTCTATTGTCTCTTCTGACTTGGCTACCAAGATACTTAAAAGATGACACTTCCGTTAAAGGTTTTCCTTCAACAGTGAGATCGGAAGTGTCTACTTCACAATTACGGGCTGGTTGTTTAAGCACTTGTGTCTTGGATATGCTGATAACCATATCAAATCTAAGGCACGACCGTTGCAGAGCATCCATACTACTGTATACCTCAGTAACGAGTCTACATTTTCAACCTAACTAATATTTTGTTTGGCTGAATATTTTGTCTAAATATTGAAGTTGGAAACAAAATCCTAAGCTATTTAAGTATATCATTATGGGATGGACATTTAATCAGATATGGGGATAAGCATATTGAAGCTCGTTAGAGTAAGCCTCGGTAGCCGAATCAGAAGACTCTTTACGAACATTTTCGCAAAGGGATTTCAGATTAGCATTAAGTTTCATATCCTATACTCGTATTATTAAAAAGTAATATATGTATGTATATACAGGGTGTTCCCGCATGCGTGCATATTGCAGAGTACATTCACAGAATCAAATTAGCATAATTATCTCTTGAGAATTTTTTTTTATTTTTTTTTTTCATTTTTGTACAAATTAATTTAATGAACTCACATATTTAAAAAAGCTGCTATGTCGTCACAGTTAAGAGCCATTTACACTGGTTAAATCTGCAAAACTGATTAAATTAAACATTGAATATCTTGATAACAGTAGGTAAGAGTTAAGATACTACTGTCTTTTCCCTTGCAACTAACAGAAATTCCCGGGAACACGTTGTATACGGTGTGTAAATCTAATACGGGCGATAAATTAAACCAGACATAGAACTCATTAGTGTAATCATTAATTAAGATTAGTGTCCGACCGAAACATGTTTTTTTGCCGAAACCGAAACCGAAGGTTCGGCTTTGATTATAGTTTCGGCCGAAACCGAAACCGCACCTTTTTAAACGTGATTAAAACGTTGATTGTAACGACAATGGGCCGTTCTTTCCAGATCAATTTTATTAATAATGAAACATCTCGTTTAAAAACCTGCCTATGCTCTGCTTCATGTTGTTTTGATAAATGTTGTTTTAGACCGTGCACGGTTTTGTTTTAGGTTTTAGGTGCTACCGAGTGAAAACGGCTTGTGATTTTACAGATAGGTAGGTAACGGTATATCAGCTGTGGTCTTATCGAAAAATTTCTAAACTGTATCTTTTTCTTTTGAATCATTTTATATCTAAAATAATAATAGACATTACTAATTTTACATTTTCCATGGTTTATTACCATACCACGAACACAATTAAAATTATCAATTTAACAAAATATGACAAATTTAACGTTTTAATTTAACTAAGTAGAAAAAATGTGCTTATTGCCGACTAGGTACTTCTTTTGGAAACGTGCAATTATACAACTACTACGTCTGTCTCCCGTATTCATCATGAAACGAGCTTGATCGTATCATAATAAGCGTACGAAATCATCAAAATCCCTACTCAAATTGACCCTTATTTGACTTCCAAAATTTGATAAAAACTATTAAATTAAATTAAGTTGCACGTCAATATTAAAAAAAATGCTTTTATGCTATTCATTCACCCATCATTTTGTTATTACATACACGCAACTAAGACGAATTCTAAATATTGCCAGCCGTGCCGAGCGCACCCGAAGTTAGCCGAACGCGAAACGAAAGTACGATGTTGTAAGTTTCGGCGCGGCCGAAAGGTTCGGCTGTTTTTGGCTGAAACCGAACCTTTGGCCGAAACATGATTTTTAGGCCGAAACCGGCCGAAACCAAAACCGAACCTTCGGTCGGACACTAATTACGATGTTTTTTAAAGTTACACTTAACTGTGACCCCATAATAAATTTTTGAATTAGCAGCAATGTACTGTATATTATGTATATATGCAATGAAGTTCTCGAAAATGGCTCTAACGATTTCAATGAAAAATCGATCTAGCTGTGTTGTGTCTTATGTCTGGGAAAATTCGTTTTCTCCGTATTTTCTCTATTTTCACCCGAGCAGAGCTCGGTCGCCTAGGGACTACATGCTTAAACGGGTAATAAAATCAGGCAGGCCGTAAGCTTGTTTGCCACCGTCATTGTAAAAAAAAAAAGCGGGCGTAGCATGGTTGCCATTTTTACATTTATCGCTGTGGATACACGTCACGTTCTGACGAGTATACGAGTGCGAGAGTGACGGATGTCTTATCCACAACGATAAGTGATGAAATGGCAACAAAGCTCCTTTACGTGGCATTCTCCCTGGGTTATTACCCTCCCTGAATAAACTTCTCAAGTTTACTTACGTACTGGAAACGTCTCAAGAAAAACCTTAAATATCATAAAATAACGTCCTTTTTATTTAAAGGATAATTGATAAATAAACAGACAATAACAGACTTTACTATGATAAATTACGATGAAATAATCTTCTGGCTGAATTAGATTTAAGACTTACAATACCGCTCAAGAAGATATGCATAGTAATCTGTATAAGGTAATAATTTACTTTAAAAACTGTATGGAACTGTACTTAGTTCCATACAGTACTTCGCCAAGCCACATAGGTACAGTCAAGGTCACCAATATGTATACACCACAAACTTACAGAAATATGTATACAGACCTTATTACTACGGAAGTAAGTTTGTTGTATACATAATTTTGCAACTTAGGGTATATACATATTGGTGACCTTGACTGTACATGAAAATTTCCACATTTCCTTTCCAATTTTCTAATTCCATGAACTGCTTTCCGAGAGCAAATGCGTTGATTATTACAGAAAAAAACCTAAGTCGCTATATGTGGGATGATAATATTTGAGGAGTTCCGTCGATTCACAGAAAATAGGCGTAATACAATAGCAAAGAATGTTCACAGAATGTCACATACGCATTATACGTCAAGCGCTGTCAATATATTTCTAAGTCATTTTATGAATAATAATACGAATGAAAATACGAGGAAGTTACTTAATAGTACATTACTTACCTAGGGCGGTTAAACAAAGAATGTCTCAGATCGCATGTATTTGACGCCCGAGCCGAAGGCAAGGGCGATAAATATGCGCTCTGATGCTTTCTTTATTACCGCCCGTGGTGAGTACAAAATTTTACGTCTCTATCTGGCCAGGAAGTGGGGTTTTCCGCACGCATAGCGTGCGGTAATTCCTACTTTATGGCCAGGTATGACGTAAAAACTTATATGACTTCCCTAGTAATAGTAATTCAATTAATAGTAAAACACCTCCTCGTACGCCACGCCATCACTATTCTATTAGGAATTGTTCTCCAAAGCAACAAAACGGCTTATGTTCTTATCATGTTTGTTGACACGTTGATAAGGTTCGATTTGAAACCACATATTCGGGGCAAACTCAAGCTTTCCCATGATATTGCCATTTATTTGACGGCACGCGGCCGGGCGCGGGGTTAATTCATTGCTAGGCTTTGATCTGCCAAGCGTTAAATTGACACATGTTGTGCAGCAGTGTGCACTATACTTTATAGAGGCGCCGTTGTTACAATAACCCTGGTTGGAAAACGAAGAAGGTCGCCTTCGACTCCTTGTGGGAGGGTGAAGTGTTTTACTACGATCAAACGCCCCTGAAAGTGCAGCGTTGACCGAATAGTATAAAGCACCCATATACCTAAACGTTTAGTTTCAATCCGTTAGGCAAGTCGACCCGTTCTGTTTTACACATGTTACGATCTTGCTGCCCCAAAACTGTTAGTACCTAAGAACGCTCTGTCTTCTTAGTAGCAATTTGAAAAATAACCAACGAGTTTTAACTATAGTTCTAAATTGACAATATTTCATTTTTTAAGTGGGCAATTTTATGATTTATTTCGCTAGAAAATGTTTTTTTAAGCGGCACGTGTTTTTTTTATTTCTCCTTTAATTGTAATTTTAATTCGGAAATATCAAATTGAAAAGTAGCGAATGATGACGTCAAAGTTACGACTCTGTATGGCAGCTTGCACACCTTTCATATGACAGTCGTAGTATTGACGTCACACACAGCTTAAACCACATTTATACAATTTCGCGATTTTCTTAAAAACGGGTGATAAATGAAATCTGAAAACTACTTTATTACGTTCAGGTAACATAATTACCGAAATGTTGTAATTGCAAAAACTTGTGCGTATACAAATTGTAGTAGCCCGTTTTACTATACTCAATGTACATTTTTAGGTTTTTTCTTATCTACCATTGGTACTTCTGAAATACTATGCTACATTACAATAGTAACAATCAATAGGTAACACGCAATAGGTATATACTAGAAGTCCCTTCTACAAAATAACAATGCACGTTTTCGATAATTGAAAATGAAACTGCTATAAGTATTTATCTGCAAGGACACTGATCGCTCAATCCTTGCGATAAGCACACCAAAGGCCCTCAGCAATAGCAATCTCTGAATACTGAGATATGCATATTGCATAATCTGCTTCAAGAGAACCTCCTCCAAAGCAAGTATCGCCTAATAGACCATTACGCGGTCGCATGCACACGAATAGCCAGTTAACAAACAGGTGACTAGCGGATTTGGTCTAAGGTCGATAAATAGCTAGATTGTATCTAGATAGTAATTGAAGTAAATCTTATACAGGTACCTATCAGGGCGAAGCGATAAACATATTAATGCGAGAACCGGTACAAAGATAGTTTGTATTTTTAGTACAGGCAAAGATATGGTGCTCACTCGTCGTAAAATGGCGTCGCAGTCGGGGAATGGTTTAAAAGCAATGTTTACGGAGTAAACCATCACTTTATAGGTAAATCTAAACTGTTAAACCGAAGCGGGCTGTCACTGGAATCTAATATGGCACAAGGAATAAATATATTGTTTTCTAATTTCATAGACATTAAAATATAATTTTGTGTTAAAAGTACATAGACTCCAGTCTATTTGTGGTAATATACCAAAAATGAAATTTCGCTAAATAAGCAGTTGTATCTAATTTATATTCAAAGGTATGTTCACCATTTCATGTTCACCAATTTATATTCAAAGGTATGTAACCCCCCAGCAGTTGGGGGACAATCATGGGTTGATGATGATATGAATGTAAAAGGAACAGCTTTATAGAATTAATATTTTGACAGTTGGGTCACCCAACAGTCAAAGTGTAGTTTTAGCCACGCGTGTAAAGTCGCGTGAAAAGCTTTGCAAGAATACGTAGATTAGTACCTAAGTTTACTTATTCTAAGTTTACTTATTAGGAAAAACTATGACGTACATTATATATAATTAATACTAGAAATAAGCATAAGCTCGCGGTACCCACTGCTCCAAAAAATTAAAAATAAATTAATGGGTTTTAAAATTTATAAAAAACTATTTTCACAACACTAATTCAAGAACTATCTGTGGCGTAGATTTATTTCTAAATCTTAGCACACAAGACTACGTGAATGATAAAACTCCGTGGGATTAATAGTGACTGGAATTTCTTATTTATTTATTACGTTTGGAAATTATGGCATTGAGTATTTAATTTATTATTTTCGTTTTATACTTTTTGACATTAGATTTTTTTTCTAGAAACATTCTAGACTAGTATTTTTTATACATTTTTAATGTTGTGACGATCTTATTGCGAAATTATTATTAATTATTTCGGCGCCTCCTACTGTATATATCCATTCAAAATATTTGAGGAATAATAATTGAATTAATTAATTGACACTGACGATTTGAAAGTGCTTGTTACGAGGCCTACTTGGATAATAGTATTTTATGCAACTGTTGTATAAGAAGGGTCTTAAAACGAGAGTGGCGTGGGTTGCGATGCGAACCTTGGCGAGCATAGCAATTACAGACGCCACGAGTGTTTTTCGACCAGTTATACACTGTTGCATACAATACTTTTTCTACAACAAATTTTAAATGAATAAGTAGCAGACTACACTATAGTTAAACTTTTCAGGCAGCAAGTTTTCTGTTCGTACTTTTGCTACTCACGCAATTTCTTCAGGAGTGCAGTTATTAATTTCTTCGACCATTTTAAAAGGAACGTACACTTTTGTCTTCACAAACACGAATAAAATCTTAATAGTTTAGGACTAATAGTTTATCATCTTTCGTCTTTTCATTTTGAACTAAATTTTGGTGGGAAATTGGAAATGTGACAGCTCTTGCTTATGGTTTGTTTTGTTTTTAATTTGTTTGCACTTGCCATCCGAACCAAACTAAATCCGGACCCGGACCGAATTCGAACTGTTTATTTTTATAAATAATACCAAGAGTTTATAAAACATGTAATTTAACTGTTTTAACACACAATAGATGATGATTTATTATTATTGTAGTACCCCTAAAACTTCATTTTTTTTTTCGATTTTTGTGTGAAAATCTTAATGCGACAGAATACCAAGTTTCAACAGTATAGCTCTTATAGTTTCGGAAAAAAGTGGCTGTGACATACGGACGGACAGACAGACAGACAGACAGACGGACGGACATGACGATCTATAAGGGTTCCGTTTTTTGCCATTTGGCTACGGAACCCTAAAAAGTCCGCTAAACAGTGCGTTTTTGGGCCATAGAGCATAGAGTTTTTCGACGACTTATTAGTGGTGTCATTGTATTTGAGCTAAAGCCTATATAAATGACAGATAACGGTACAGGAGTAGAAAAAGATTATTATTAGTTTGAGTTCAATTATTATCGTTTCGCTATCGTCAACGCGATAATGTATACGTAACGTACTACCCGCTTCGTCACCCTGCAGTCAAGTGGCTCTTGACACAGTGCACATTAGACACACAAGTCAAAGCATTCCACGTCTTTACACAGCATGTGAGTGTAGAACTTGATGCCTTACCTATACAGGAGAAAATGTACATCAAAACTTCAGCTCATGTTAATAGACACAGTGTTATCACAGTTTTTCAGTGATTTTCTATTTATTTAAACTTTAGTGCACATACAAAAAGTACAAAAGCCGGACTTAATGCCTAAGGCATTCTCTACCAGTCAACCGCAGGGTTAAACAGAAAAGCTTATAGGTGGAGGCAGTTGCTAAAAAAAACCAAATTAAAAGGATAGGTAGACCTCTAACTAATTAAAATACATTTCCTAATCTATATATATATAAAACAAAGTCGTGTTAGTTACACCATTTATAACTCAAGAACGGCCGAACCGATTTTTGTGATGTTTGATTTGTTGTATTTATCTTCACTCCGAATAGCAGAACTACAAATAATAAATGCAAATTGTAAAGTTATTTTTTCTTTTTTTCATACATTTTGTATGGCGGTACGAAGTCCGCGGGGTCAGCTAGTATAATATATAAATGCATAGACTTACATAAATACAATAAAATATAATATACATACATGTTACTTTGTGCAGTGCCTCAAGACGAGAGTCTTTGACCAGTGTGTGTTGCAAGTGATGACATATGGAACGGAAACGTGGTCGCTTACTATGGGCCTCATAAGAAGGCTCAAAGTCACTCAAAGGGCGATGGAGAGGGCTATGCTGTGAGTTTCTCTGCGTGATCGCATCAGAAATGAGGCTATCCGCAGCAGAACCAAGGTACCCGATATAGCCCTCCGAATCGCTAAACTTAAGTGGCAGTGGGCGGGGCACATTGCACGTAGAACCGATGGCCGTTAGGGCGGAAAGGTTCTCGAGTGGCGACCACGTACCGGAAGGCACGGCGTGGGCAGGCCCCCCACAAGGTGGACTGATGACCTGGTAAAGGTCGCGGGAGTCCGCTGGATGCGGGTGGCGCAAGACCGGCCATTGTGAAACTCTTTGGGGGAGGCCTATGTCCAGCAGTGGACGTCTTTCGGCTGATATGATGATGATGATGTAACTTTGTGTACTCAGTGCAAAAAACTACGTCGTTAAATTAACCAGAGATATCGTCGAGAAAATGCTTGCGCAACATGCGCTTGAAGGTGAGTTCGAAGGTTTCTAACGCTTCGGTTACACGCTAACTCTGGCGTCAAATCAGTCCATCAGTATTATGAGAGAATGATAGTGTAACCGTTGTGAATGACAGAGACAGACAGATCATACTGATGGACTGAATTAACGCCAGAATTAGCGTGTAACCGAAGCCTATGTGATCGAGATAATAATATATAATCCCGCTGCTTTTTTGCTTGAAAATGTAAAATGGTTAATGGGAGTTGATTGTATAAAAGTAAACGCTGAAGTGATCGCAATCAAGCGAACTAACAGAAAGTTTGTCCGACGGTTTGGTGTCATGGAAGACAAACGACCCGCCCAGGTGATTGCAGGCTTTTTAATCAAGCCCTGGTAAAATGCCACGCCACTAGTTGATTGGATAACTCATAAGACAAACTCAATAGTAAAAAGCAATAAAAATACATTAAAAAAGTATTTTGAATAAAGTTTTGTTTACCTACTGAAATAAAGGCTTTGAATTACCTTACGCGAGGATGAATTTTGCTACAAACTTCTATTACAACCCTTTTTTTTTTTCACTTAGTGCTAATAAAATGACTGACATATTTATTTGCGCATGGCAGGTACATTGAACATTCTACCCACACTACATATTTCCTTCAACGCTTGCCCGTAACATTACCGCTTTTAGTGCAATTTTTTGACAGTAAGTACATTTAGACTGAATTTGATAATGAATAAGGTTTATCTCAAGATTATAGTCCAGCCTATTTTGACTTTAACCTCGGATTAAGTTCTTATTCCTGTTTGTTAAAATCCATCCTTAATAGTTTTAGAAATGACCGGTTGCTTTACGCGTATCCAGTTATGATGAAAACAGTCCATGTTTGTATATAATAATATTATCTTATAAATCACGTTCACGTAAGGGTTCAGTTTGAGAAACGAAACGATGGTCATATTAAAAGCCTATTGCATAAGCATCCTGCTCCGACCAAACACAGACCAATTCTGTTTCCGTCAAACGTTACCCTCCCATAGAACAATAGCCTTTGCCGCTGCATCCGACCGCAATTCTACGTGAATAGCATTCCGAATTTCTATGTCTGTCAATGACCTGTTTTATCATTTCGCAATCTGTTGCAAATGAAATTCTTTTTCCATTGAATTCATACCATTCTTCAAGCAAATTTATTTAAATGTATCTAAGCATCTCATAACTTATGTTTGTGCGGTAGACGAGGTCATATAAAAGAGCTTTAATACTATTTATGAATCATAAATAAAGAACGCCACGAAAGTATTAAAGTTTTATACAGTATACCTGAAAAGCAGTACTTGTATCTTTTTGAAATTACTAGAAGTGTATTTAATAATTTTAAGAAGTCTTTCAAACATGTAGAGTATGTAGATAGAGTCAGCTGCAAAAATATCAAATTTACTAATGTACTCAAAAATAACACCATTGACACCAACTTCTAACGCAGTGGTCAATCATTGACCTGGTTAAGCAAAGTACCTTTATATAGCGATAGTGTATATATATTTATATTTGAAGGCAAAAGGGCTCGAGGATGTTCCAACTAGATGATCAGACCAGGTCAAGGAAGCCACATCTTCAAGCAAATTCCATCAAGCAGTCAGGGCAACTATGGATCGACACCGATGGATACAAATCATCAGGGCTGCGAAATCCAACAGTGATCACGATCCTCAAGAATGAGGGAACGACTAACGAGAGAAAGGGAGAGATTTATAATTGAACTAAAAACTAATTTCAAACAAAATGTATATCTGATTAACCTTTCAAAATATCCAATTGTTTGGTAGGTTGGTCCTAAAAATAAAGTTAGTTTTAATTTATATACTTAGTTTCTAAAAGACCAAAATGTAATCCGCTGAGCTTTACGAGTTATGAGGCTCTTGTTGAACTCGTGGCTAACTAAGTATTA
This sequence comes from Epinotia brunnichana, assembly GCA_963854355.1. NCBI lineage: Eukaryota > Metazoa > Arthropoda > Insecta > Lepidoptera > Tortricidae > Epinotia > Epinotia brunnichana. The sequence goes on along the minus strand of OY977945.1, from coordinate 10,824,222 downwards.
TGATGTAGGATAGTGTGGGCCTGCAGGGCGCTATTTCTCTCCCAGCTAAACCTCAACCCCGACCTCAAGTCGTTCTGTTGAATGCCTGGATACACCCGTTGTGTCGGCGCGCCTGTAACTATGAGTTGAGTTTAATTGCTTCTAAACTGCCTGATTTTAACTAATGCTACACCGGACACTTATAAATTAGGTGGCATATACTCGTAAAGGTTACATTTATTTTGTACAACTGAGTCACATTTTATTACTTTTGTTGTACAATAAGTACTTAATTGTTTTCAAAAATGTTATTTCACATTCATAAAAAATAATCAGAAAGCAAATTGTGGAAAGACTAAACGGCGTATCATAAATCATTCTAAATCCATCATGTAAATCTGAATCCTTCACACAATAATTTACTGATTACTGAAAAGTATGATCCGTTTAGGGCACTACCGGGAAAAATGCTAGGAGGATGATGACTAATTCAATAATAAACCCATTAAATCGAAATAAGCGGAAATGTTTCCTGCTATGTTTAAAACACCGGTTAATATATTTAAAAAAAAATGATTCTAGTTTTTTGTCTTTAAGCCGCAGACGGCACAGGACGGACAGACGGACATGGCGAAACTATTTGTTCCTTTTTAACATTTTTCATAAATAAATATCAATACGACCAATCAAAAATAGAGTTTATTACAAAATAGGCCAGTCCGTAGAGGTTCAAAGCACGGGGGGGGTACGCTGCAAAAGGTGGTGTAGAAGTATTTTTTTTAAATATAGTTTACATCGATACAACCGAGCAAATATCAAAAATGGTTACACGAGATACAACTTTTGGCAGCCACAAATCCTCGAAACTTTTGGGGCTCTTTTTGGTTTCTCACTCGTAGCTTCTATACGGTGCATCCTAGCGAAAAGTTATTCACTAGGAAATCAAAGAACATGAAATTATGCGTCCAATACATAACAATTCGGTTCAGCGACATAGTAGAGAACCATGGTCGAAAACGAGGCTTTCCTTTACTTTGTAAGTTATTTCAAGATAGTGGTTTTTAACTTCCGAGTTTCAATTTTGAATTTAACTATAGGTTTTAGCTCCTCAATTGTAGGAATTTACAGAATCGAGAGTAATTTCAGCATTGGTATCATCATAACTGGTAATCGAAGAGCTGGCGAGAAACCTTATATTTATTTTAAAAGGCCTATCGATTGATGTGCCACACGTGTGGGGTACACCACTAAAATATATATAACCATATAACCACCACTATAATATATATTTTTTTGTAATTTCATTACAGACCTATGTAGCGGCTAACAAAATAAACCGACCCTACAAATTTTATTCAAATACACCTTATACTTTACGGACAGATGAATAGACGGGCAGACATGACGAAACTACCTACAAGGGTTCCGTTTTTGCCATTTTGGCTACGGAACCCTAAAAAGGCCCTCTAGGCATTGTACCGAGTATTCTGGCAGTATTTCCTAGTTGAACTGCAATGCTGATGTGTTGCACGAGAAAACCGCCAGCTCTTCGATTATCAGTTATGATGATGCTTATGCCGAAATAACTCATGATTCTGTAAATTCCTACAATTGGGGAGCTAAAACCTATAGTTAAGGGGGTTCGATTGCCATACAAAACGTTATTTGACATTCGTAGGCTAACGGCGTGATATTTTAAGAAACTTATGTAACAAACTTTCATAAATTGGCTTCCCATTTGCGCCAAATTCCCCCTTTCCTAGAATAAACTTACATAAACTAGATTAATTTGAGAAATTGGTTTGTCACGTGATATTTTGGGAAAACTATTTTTCTCAAATTAATCTTGTTTATACAAGTTTATTCTAGGAAAGGGGGAATTTGGCGCAAATGGGAAGCCAATTGATGAAAGTTTGTTACATAAGTTTCTTAAAATATCACGCCGTTAGCCTGCGAATGTCAAATAACGCTTTGTATGGCAATCGAACCACCTTAAATTTAAAATTGAAGCGCAGAAGTTAAAAATCACTATCTTGAAATAACTTACAAAGTTGAGGAAAGCCTTGTTTTCGACCATGGTTTTCTACTATGTCGCTGAACCAAATTGTTATGTAATGGTACTCATTAGACGTATAATGTCATGTTCTTTAATTTCTTATAGGTAAGTGTAATAAGTGACTTTTCGCTAGGATGCACCGTATAGAAGCTACGAGTGAGAAATCAAAAAAAGTCCCAAAATTTTGTATGATTTGTGGCTACCAAAAGTTGTCCCAAGATATCTCGTGTAACCATTTTTGATATTTGCTCGGTTGTATCGATGTAAACAATATAAAAAAAAACTTTTACACCACCTTTTGTAACAAAGAATTACTCTACGGACTGGCCTAAAATTATTCCAAACAGATTCCTGCATAGAGTATATTAATAGGTTTTCTGTTTGTTATAAACCGACCCTACAAATTTCTTCTTATATAATATAATCTGGCCTTATATAATATAACGTACCACTTTAATACAAATGCACATAAAATTCCATTATCTCTTAAGAAAACAACTGAAATTCAAATAAGCTTTACGGAAAACACACGTAATGAACCTCTTTCATGGAGGAAGTAGAAACATGAAAAAAATATGGTTCGGCGATCGCCAACCGGCCTGTCGCGAGGCCGGCGGGAAAAAGGGAATACGACCCGTGACGCAAAACGGTACACTGGCTTCACACTGAGCAGATATCGTTATTTCAGACCGTTTCATTTGATATCAAAGGAGATTTTGATGAGTTTGTAATTGAAAGTGTATCTCGGGATAGTATTAGGAGGGTAGATACAAGTTAGTTTTGAGAATAATCTAAAAAAAATATACATTCAGAAATCTACCATTGTCTGAAGAGAATGCAGCTCAAAATAATCCCGGAAAAGCCTTTCTTTGAAGCTGAAGATTTTATAGAAATTTTATCGGGAATCGCACAAAGGTATATATCACTCTTGACAAGTGAGCGCTTTGACGTGCATCCCGCACCGTAGATTGATCTCGACCGGGAAATCAGCTTTCAATCAGAATAAGTAGTTTTAAAATTGGTAGCGGTGCAAAATTTGCTTTAGATAAATTGTTTACTTAATCAAATTATTGTTTAATGGTTTTCAGGCGAGGGTCCGATGTAAAGTTCCCAAATTAAAGAAGAATGAAGAAATATGTTAGTTCCACAATTTGATCGTAGATTTTCCAAAACCTTCATCAACCAACAGTAACGTTCCAGCAGCTAACGTTTCTTAATTAAGTTTCAAACAGAAACAGCAATCGTCCTTTATCAAATTACTGTTAGTCATATTTGCCATTTCGACTCCGTGTATAATTTCGTCGCATGTGAATTTATTACAAAGCGCCAGGTTTAAATTAATGTACTCATGAACGGTGACGCTAAATCCAGCTGAGTGAAATGTATCAACACATTCCTCGCTACCAAATTGGTATGTGCTTTCATAGATTTGAAGATAATATTGTTGCGATTCTGATTTTAATTTCTTTAGACAGGAGCCAAGGTTTTGTCGTAAAATGTGAATCACGATGTGTACAATGTTCAGTGTACGATGGCTCCTCAATCTAGGCCTTGTGACCACAACCCTGCGGTTCGTGGATTACATTTTCGTAACAAAATTACAACAGCACGCCTGGCTGATGTGTGTATCTGAGAATAATGAGGACATACCCTGCGTACATTAATTACACAAGCCTTCCCGCAGTTAGGCCGACATTTATTATTTAATTCAAACGTTAGGAGTACGCTGTAATTATTATATAATTGTTTGAAATATTATGAAGCATAGCAAGTATAAATGTTCATTAGGAACCCTTCTAGTGTGATCAATTTATAGCGAGTTAGAAATTAAACAAGGTCATGGTACAGGGCGTTTTAGACGACATCAAGCCGACCTTCGTCTGTATCGAATTGTTTGTTCTGATGAGCCGACGTTTGGATGGTGTGTTACAAAAGTAATTATATTTCAACGATTTTTGCTTGCTGGGTTCCAAGCTAACACAATGCTAAAACGAGGGTGCAAAGCATAACCCATACAGCGCCAAACTACGCTCTAAGCGGTACGCCAGAGTCTGTAGCAGCTTAACTCATTTTCGAGGCCAAGCAACACCGTACGTAGCAGCATTTTTCAGCTTTGTAGCGGAAATCACTCGTGCATGAATCATTTATGTGAACCATTAGCCTTGAATGGGTCCACATGTATGTCGTGATTGGCACTAAATCGGAAAACTGGAATGCGATTGGGATGTAAAAGTAATGAAGATATTCTATGGTTATTTTGAAAAAGTTAATTTATGTTGACTTATATTATATCTATTAATGCAGTTTTTAACAGTTAGGAAGAAAAGTTTATTAATTGCTGACGTAGCCCGTTAGCGCCGACGCGACGCCGAGGTTGCAGCGCGCAACAGTTTTAGAGGTGATTTATTTAGGGATGTGATTCAAACGGAACGAGGGTTCTCTTAATGTAATTTTCAGTCTCGTTCAGGACGAATTTATGTAATGACCGCAGGTCGGCCAGTCAAGGCCTTGTGATCAGACGTAATCTGTACTAGTTGTATAAATAATGTTGTTTACGTTCGTTAGTAGGTACTTACTTATATTATAATACGCATAATTCATAGAAAATGTATGCTTTTGAATTCTGATAGCGCGAAAAGTTTTTAGTTTTATAGAATTTCGCTTCATGGACAACATACTCGTAACTAGACAAATTATATTTTTTTAAGATTTTAGAAAAGTGGTCAAACGAATATAATTAGACTAGCATTTAATTATTCTGTATCTGAAAAATGATTTACAAAGGTAAGATTTTGGAGTAAGAATCGGTCTCTCGACCGCCGATCCTTTTTTCTTTTTTGTAAGAAACGACATTTTGCATTTGGGGTCTAACAAAAATTAGGGCTCTAAAAGTAACCAACCGAAAATTCTATAAAGTTGCTGTATTTTTCTAAAAACGTTTACGTTTAAAATATTTTTAAAGGTGTAATGTTCTGAAGCAATAAAGATTTTCAAGAAACTATACTTTTATTATTTTTATACCAAAAAACATTTTACTTTGTAAATACGTAGAGAGACACTTTTCCTCCTCAAGGAAATTAAAAATCAATGTTTTCCAAGGTGTTGACATTAACGGTGAATAAGTAAAAAACGTTACATATAATATGTTATATGCTGTTATTTAGTATTTTTATACTTTTTGAGTAACCCTGAAGTTTCTTTAGCATTACTATTTTTAAATCTTAATATTTTTTCCAGAAAAAAGCGCAAGTAACAACTCTCAAGGATCTCAGAATTACCTTTGGCACTTCATTGTTTGCTATTTCAACGGAATAATATCAGAATCTGTGACGTATTTATATAGTTTGAAGTACATCATTGAGAAGTTCCACAAGCCATCTGTGGTCTTCATCATCACTTCCACTTTACCAAATTTATGATTTCCGGGTGTTATAATAGAAAATACTGAAATTACTACACGCGTGCCTAATATATTTGAGGAGTTCCCTCAATTCCTCATGGTTCCCATCATCCAACTGGGGTTTTGGAAACAATGTGAGCAATCTGGAAGCATATACTTTCAGTTAAAAAAAGAATTGTACGAATCGGTTTATAAATGACCGCGTTCTGAGGTAACAAAAAAAAAAAAAAAAAAAAAACATCCGAATTGAGAACCTCCTTTTTTGAAGTCGGTTAAAAAGGCTGAGATACGTTTCTTTTGAGCGTCTGAAATAAAATCGGTGTCTATTAAATAAGCTTTCTACTTTCAAAATCAACGTCACTCAGGATCCGTTCGGCTGCCCAAAGGAGAAAACAAGTACCTAACTCACTTTTGGCAAATTTTACAGGAGAGCGAAAAAACGTAATTTGAATTTTTCGTCACCTAATAAACCCAAATAGCATAAATAACTTACCTATGCAATGGTATTTGGTAGTGTAAAACTAGATCTTTGCCATTTTTTTTTTATATTTTATGTTCAGTTTAATCAGAATTGGGGGAAAATGTTTTCTGCGTAGAAATGACGTCGAACTTTTAAAGAAATCCCCCCGTAAAAACAAGTATCTCTCGACTTACTTGTTTTTTACGTGGGGATGTCTTTAAAAATGTATGAGGATTAATGTATTTTTATCGACGAAGTTTGTATGTTAGCCGATTTCAAAAACTCTTTGCCCTGCGTGTAGACTAGACTTTTTGGATGGTTATAAGCTATATTTTATCCCGCGGATTTGCCTGCGTTCTTTGTAATGTTATATATGCAAAATTTTCGTCCTCAATAAGTAACGTTATTATTTTTTAAAAGTATGACAAAGTATGATATTTATTCTACAAGCATTTTACTTGGGTTTATTAGTTTCAACTTACCTATGATCTTCATTTAAACACATATTCATTATTATTTTCGCCCTAAAGTCAGATTGTGTATTAAACTAGGTCAATTTTTGACAATGATGAAGAGATATTCATTGTCACTAAAATAATACTCGTAAAACATGCACAGTCGTTCCACTACACAACAGAATTAAAATAAAATAAGTTCGGTTCTATATTGTACGTTTAGGAATACCCTCAATATATGATTTTAAATAACAGATACTTGGTTTTAGATAAATATCAACGTTGTTTACAAACTTCTTACCAACGGTGAAACCAAGTATCTTCCAAACCCATTTGATTTCCAAGTATCTCCTCTTGAGTTACTCTGACTACTACAACTGAGATAATCGTCAAGATACTTGTTTTCAGCGTAGAATTAGTTCCCAAAAAAAGATATTTGGATTTTAAAATTATTATTTACATGGAAAATATAAGGCTTAGAAGAAAAATTTTAATCAAGGTAGATGCGTTTTCATCCCCTTTATCCAAATATTTAAAAAAAACGAAAATAGAAAATAAGTGAGTTACTTGTTTTCTGTATGGGGCAGCCGCGTTGTTCTAACAGTAAAAAAACCTTAATTTTTATGTCCAAATGAACTTAACAATAATCTGCATTATGAAAATATCCTCTAGCCACCCACGAGGCTTTTAAAAAACATCCTCCTCTTCAATGGTATTTGTATCATTCTATACCCTATTCCATATGAGATTAGAAAAATCTTGCGTTTAATCGTCATGTTATTTTAAGGAAAACCATTATGAAACGCAAAAACATTAGGTTACCTAATATATGTTTGAAAAGATCGAAATAAGTAAAACAAGTCCAATATTTCCCTATGGTATCGATAGATAAACGCAGAAACGTAATAGACGAGTTTGTCCGTTATAATTCTAATGTTATATGGAATGAGGTATCAATAGGATTGCATTTTGTTTTGTTTCGTTAGATTTTATCTCGAAACTACCTGCTCTATTTTTTGTTACGGTTGATTTTTTCTTTGCGAATTTGTCGTGTATGGTGAGCGGAATCCAAAATTGAACAGTCCAAGGGAAAATGTACAAGTAGTGCTTTAGTGATTCTTTTGAGCATTTTATTGATCCAGAAACAAGCTAATCAAAATCAGTTATCAGCTTTTCTTGAAAAAAATAAAGTCCTTCCTGCTTTGCAATCCGGTTTCCGCAAGTCACATAGCACAACGACAGCCCTCCTCGATGTAGTTGACAATATACTGTCTGCTCAAGACATGGGTCAGGGTACCTTAATGGCACTGCTTGACTTCTCTCGCGCTTTTGATGCCATAAACACAAAATTACTGTTGTCTAAAATGAGTTACTACGGCTTTGAGACAGATGCAATTGCGTGGTTTTCAAGCTATCTGAGTGACCGCACTCAAGTTGTCCAGCTGCAGGATGACAATGGTTTATATATAAAGTCTAAACCATCTGCAGTATCCAGAGGAGTGCCGCAGGGCTCCATTTTGGGCCCACTCATTTTTATTATGTATACTGCAGATGTCCGTGATGTAATAAAACATTGTCATTTCCACTTGTATGCCGATGATATACAAGTTTATGTCTCATGTTATCCCTCTGATACTAGTCAAGCTGTTGCTAATTTAAATGAAGATCTAGAAAATATTACAGCTTGGTCAGAGTCAAATTGCCTAGTATTAAATCCTAGTAAAACCAAATATATGTTGTTCGGATCTAAAAATCAAATAAAACTGATAGATAGTCATAATCCAGTTGTTTCTGTAATGGGCGATCAGGTGGAGCGTATATCAGAGTCGCGTAATTTAGGCATCATAATGGATGAGGCTCTGCGTTTTGAGAGTTACATATCGGAAGTTGCCAGAACCTCATTTTATAGACTAAAGATACTTTACCGAATCCGAGAGTTCATCAGCGTAGATTTACGCATCAAGCTATGCGATTCCTTGGTTCTCTCGAGGTTCAATTATGCCGATGTTGTATACGGTCCACGACTGTTAGCACGCACTGATCGCATTGTGCAACGAGTACAAAACGCATGTGCGCGGTACTGCTTCGGAATTCCTCCTCGAACACATGTGACTCCCTACTTAAATTCGGCAGGCATCCTCAAAATGGCATTTCGAAGAGAGCTTCACTTGTCATTCTTGCTGTTCGGCATCTTAAAAACTTCAGTACCCGAGTATTTGTTTAAAAAGGTCACTAGATCAATCAGCCAAAATTTCATAATTCCTCATCACCACACCACCGCTTTTCGGGGTAGTTTTAAGTACACAGCAACCAAGTGTTGGAATAATATACCTCCACCTCTCAAAAATATTAATTGTCTGAGCAGTTTTAAATTAAAATTAAAACGACACCTCCTCCAGATACAAAAAACTCTACCCTTGGGCGGTCGAGTCTTGGCCTCGTATCTTTGATGCTTACTATATACGTGTCATTTCAAATTGTTTATTATTTTATTTCATATTTTTTATATACTCGCTTACTTAACATACATATTTATACAAGTACAACCAAACCACAGTCTTTACATAATTTAAAATATACACAACATTACTCACATTCCAATAAGATATTCATTCCCTTCCGACAATATTAATTAGAATTAAAACTTATTATATGTAAGGGTCTGACTGAAAATCAGCGTTGCAGTGTAGGTACTCAGTAGGTACTCACTGCAACAGTATGCTGAGTCTAGCCCCTTTTTGGCATCACAAAATGTAAATGCCTCGTACGATATTGTTTAAGTGTGTTTGTCTATTCCTAAGTCTAATTTGTACACTGTTCCTTTTGTATAAAATGTGATGTTAAATAAAGTTTTTCTTTGTCTTTGTCTTTGTCTTAAAAGAAATCGCATTGCTGGGTTCCAAATAAGCTCATTGTTTATTTTTGCACTGTTGCACAAAATGTAAAAAATGTCCTCTTTTTAAGTCGTGCTCTACCTACGCATGGATACCTATATTACCTATGTATGAAAAACGATAACGAGACCAAATAAGCTTTTAAAATATATCTCAGGGAGATGTTTATTATCATAATTAGGTCTGTCAAAGTCCCAAAAAAGATGTTATTTTTAATTACAAGAAGGCGTGTTGTAAACGACCATTTAATTATTCACTCAAAATGTAGCATAACGCACTCAACATAATTATGTTGCTCAAATTTACGAGGAGAGTAAAAGAAACAATATGATCGAAAGCAATAAAGGTAATAAAACGCACGTGGCCGTAAAACGGAGGTGACGGCATTTGCCTCGGCTAATCAAACCCGAGAACAACGACTGGCTAATTCACTAGGTGACGTCACTGGCAAGACTTGCCTACATGGTGGTTGCTTACTATGCATATGTGCTAGTTTACATTTTGATTATGAAGTGACAGTTCATACAGTTTCTACTCGCACTTGCAGCAAACGTATGAACTTCGGCCAATCGCTAAAAATAACAAAGGCCTATTTTCGATTCTCGTAAAGTAAAATTTAGTCGTATCGTAAATTATTTAATAGTTTTCTCGTGCTTACGCCTTTTTTCATGTCTATAAATCCCAAAACAATTATACTGGCGCAAAGTATTTATTTATTTATTTCTTGAAAGGACACATTAAATGGTTACATAATAAATGCACTGCCAAACTGCATAACAGTTTGTTGGCAGTTCGTGTTGCTCTTGGTACATATTTGTGTCGCTACTTACTACTAATTACTGCTGTATTATTTAATTAGTTGTTCGTTAATATTGATAATCATGTTGGATGGCAGGCAGTTAAAAGCTAGTTGACAAGTTAAGCTGCCTCGGGACCGCGACGAGCGGTGCAGTAATATCCAAGTTATTGTGTAGGCAGGTACAAAGTTTAAAATGTATGCGTCGGAACTTCCGCTAGCGACACCATCCAAAAAACTAGTTAAAACATGCAGATCCGGCGACCCCCGCTTGCAACATAATATGAGCATCTGTTCGTCCTGTTCACGCGTCATGGAACGGTCGAGGACCAGGAGGACTGTTTTTTTATCGCTTCGTATCTGCTTCGCACTTAAATAATAATTTTGCTTGCTCTCTTCCACGCATGCCATTTAAAAATAAACATAGAAATGCAAATACTCTGCGAACGTAGCTAGGTGTACGCGACCCAATAATTACTAAAGAATACTAAAATTTTAAAGAATTTACGAAGATATTTGTTTATAATATAATTCAATCTTTTGCACATATTAAAGTGGCAAATGTGTACATACCTAATATAGAAATACAATATACCCGAAGGTTATCTTCAATTCAAGTCCAAGGCTCACTAAACTCATATTTATTTACTTAATCCTTATTTCCAACATAATTCCTCAGTATGAACGACGTTCAAAGATTGCTATTTGTATAAACTCCTTAGGTGTTTTCAACATGATGCTACTAATCGTACAAATTGCATTTAGAGTACCTGCGCGAAGAATTCAGTTCAATTTGAAATGAGCAGTCTACTTTAAAGCACAAAGCTTTCGACTTTTGGCGCTAGAAGACTGAACTTTTTCCTTAAGTACCTGCTTTAGTAGTAATGAAAATGAGGCAACAATATTTTCCCCGTGCTATTACGCCACGTCGCGTCACGGTTTAAAAACCGGCCAAGTGCGAGTTGGACTCGCGCACGAAGGGTTCCGTACCATTATCTATAAAAACGGCAAAAAAATCACATTTGTTGAATGGGAGCTCCCCTTAAAAAAATATTTTATTTTGTTTTTAGTATTTGTTGTTATAGCGGCAACAGAAATACATAATCTGTAAAAATTTCACCTCTCTAGCTATCACGGTTCTTGAAATACAGCCTGGTGACAGACAGACGGACGGACGGACGGACCGACGGACGGACGGACGGACGGACGAACAGCGAAGTCTTAGTAATAGGGTCCCGTTTTACTCTTTGAGTACGGAACCCTAAAAATGACTTTTTCTTAGCTTCAGTAGAAAACACTACCAGTTAAACAAAGAAAGGCGAACAATGAGAAAGAAAGCTCGTTAAAAAATATTTGAATGCCAGCAATACTCTCATAAATCTCCAGCATCGTCCCCATAATATTCGTGTTCGTAAACAATCGTTATTCATTACATTTATCCCTGAATTGCCAATGTTGTTTGGAAATAGAGCTTAAGCCAAGTAAATAGACCCGAATAATGACGGTTCATGAATGAGACACTTCGAGCACAATGACGCAGAAAGAGTGAAGAGGAGTGAAGTACGCTATTAACGACTTGCTTGCTCAAGGTACGTTCCGGATTGTTAACACATCCTACTTACGTGATGCTTATGTTAAAGGCCTTACACAATAAGGCCCGTAAGGGCCCTATAACGATAGGATTGTAAGTAATTGGGTGTAGGCTATTATGATAAAAGTTATGTAGTGTGTACTAGTCAAAGTACCTACTCATGGTGGACTAAGTTATGATAAATTTACTAGTATTCATCTGAGTCACGTAATTTCGGATAAAAACTAACGATTAACATGTACTTCAGGCTCTAAATCGGGTTCTGTTTAAATCTAACTTCCTACGTATTTGTCCACACTTTAAACGACCCATTTTATTTTCAATTGAATAAGAAGCAGCAGTGATTTAAATATCTAAAATATCAATCATTCTGACACATCGAATCACAGGATCATCTACTTATAAACATGCTTAAAACTTATTCAAACAGTTCAAATGCAGGTATTTTTTCTGGAACGGATATCGCAATGTTGTCGAAGGTTAAGCTCACAACAAACATACTCAGATATTTGGTGTCTCCTGAGTATTGAAACATATGGACAATAAACAACCAAAAATGAAGTCATTGTTATAAGTTTTGTTTGGTATTATGTATGTCAAATATACCGGAACTAGTCAATGTGTTTAATTTTGAATACTTAGCACTACAGGATACACCATTTATAAGTGCTTACTATTAGATTAATTAGATCGAATGAATACAACTCGTACCTATTTTATTTTCTGACTGATGATATAGGTTCCTAGTTTTTAATTTTTTTTTCTCGAAAAAATAAATAACCAGTAAACACTAATAATACTCGTACATTCTTACTCTTATCCTGTTATTGAATCGTCTAAGACTTATTTAAGTGGATACCTACCTTCTTTGTTTGCTAACTTGTGTGGAATAATAGTTCAGAATTTCGTGAGTCACCTCCGCAATATTTATTTTTAACGAAAGACAAATTGATAGTTTACTATGTATTAGTTATTAGTAGGGCTCGGAATTTTTGATGCAAATGACATATGAACCAGTAGTAAATTATCGATTGAAAAAACGACAATTTTTTTACACTGCTTCTGACTCCATATATCTACCTACTCTTATCCAATCTCATCATTTTTAAATTCCGGGCCCTAATTCATTGAAATGACCATGCACCACCAGTGATTATTTCCTCTGTGATTGCATAACTGTGACAACCTAGACATTTGTTAGAGCTCATGCGCCTCACCTCACGACTAGGCCTACTACCTATATAGATACTACGAATGTCGGCGTCAAGTGAGGTGAGGTGAGGTCCGGCTGTTGCTAATCTGACTAATTTTGTTTTGTATCCGTAATTATCAAGGTAATAAGAATTTAGAATTATTTACACTGATTTTTCACGTAAAATAAAGAGGGAACGTACGCAGTATGCACTTGCAATTTACAAGCCACAGCTTTTTGCTGTTGCTATGTACACTGGTGTTATTGAGACGTTTCCTAGCGCTCCAAATCTTAATGGAAATATCGAATATTGGCAAAAGAGCTGCTTGCATTTCCTGCGCCAAATCGAACTGAAGCGGTTCGCGGTTTTCATATTTTATGCAGTTTTTAATACTATATTTTTGTGTGGTTTGGGATGGAATGGAAAACGAGTCGTAGTCTATTTCTTTAGAAATGGGTTTTAAAAGAAATCATTGATGAAAATGCCATGATTTTACAACTCCCGCTTTACGATATGTCACAGGTCACCTATCGAAATGGGCTTGATGTAAGACTTTATTTCTCTCTCTGTGTTGGTCCCTCATGCCTGAGGGTCGTGGTCAGCATCACTCGCTGACGCTCGTTTCATAAACACACCCGTGTTTGATGCCCTTCATTATGTACAGTCACATAAACTACTATAAATTAGCAATTTTAAATGGAACAGCGGTAATTAGTACACATTTTTAGACATAATTAACTTTCATCTTTCTAATGCCTTTTATTAATTTAAATTTTGATACAATTAAAAATTGGGGAAGAGCTCATAAAAAGAAGCTCTGTATGTTTTTACTTATATTTTGAACATAAAATTGTGAACTCAGTCAGTTTATAATATCGTGAGTAAGATTGACTTGGAGACTTGGTGTTCTTAATCTTACGGTGACATAATGCATAATGACTGATATTTTCGCTGATATTTAAACATTTTTTTATCATCATCATCATATCAGCCGGATGACGTCCACTGCTGGACATAAACCTCCCCCAAAGAGTGCCAAAGTGACAGGTCCCGAACCATTTCAAGGGTGCTTAAATAAAAATCTTTCAGTGGAAGTTTTTTTTCTAATTTTGTACATAATTATAGTTACATTAAATACAACGATTCAAACGGATTGTTTTCTTTATTTAATGATTACTTATCAAGGCAACCGAAGACAATATCATTAGTTATTGTTTAGACGACCCTGTGTGTTTTGAAGTTACGAAGCTAAGAATCCATCTTGTGTTAGATATTGCGGCTATAGAAGCCGGCATGCCCGGTTATGAATAGCGCCACGCATTCAATTACCTAAGGCGAATGCTGGTTTTACATAATTAACTTGCGTTGGACATGACTGCATTCAGAAACGAGTATCCTGTGCTAGGGCAATGGTGTTACGCGAGGTTATGGAGTGCACTGAGACAGTAACTTGCAAGTCGACTTTGACCTGTTAATGGCTCAGTGGCACTGACAATGCAGCTTGGAATAATCTCGCAAAAACTTTGCGAATAACTTTGGTTAGTTATTATGTCCGACGTTTTCACAACGCAAGATTAAAAAGATGTGTGAAGAACGGATAGATGGCGACTTACCTGGTAGAGAAGGAAACTGGAGGAGATCTGAAATTAAACAAACATACAGTTAAATTATGTAAATCTGCAAATAAAGTTTTAGTATCGACCTGAATGCAATGCAACGAATATATACTGTTCTATTAATTTAGGTTCCCAACTTATCAACTTGATGTTTGTTTGATTGTTTGAATAACGTAAAAACTTGTTTGGAGTCCGTCGCCAAAAAAGTTTTTACGTTATTCAAACAATCAAACAAACATTTATTGAACCACAAAATTTGGCATCCCGATATAAAGGCCATGCCAGGATAAGCTAAGTGAATCTGTCCCCAGCGAGTTTTGGCTTGTAATTTTTTTTATTGATTTGTTTTTCTATTAGTATAGAGTATGCCAAATTTCAGCTCCCAAACTTTATCGTTTTTTTTTTTAAACGAAATCTGATCTTTCTTCAATTTTTTTTTGAGCCGGTTTTTTTAAATCCATTGTTAATAAATATTCATCCAACAAGTAAAGTTTATCTTTGTCAATAACCGGCACAGAAGGAACACATTGATCTTTTTTTATTTATTTTTATTAGTGACCAGTGTTTATGACGAACGTGCATATTTCTCTAAAGAGTTTTTAAGCATTTAGTTTTAACGAGCGGGGATGCAAAAAATGTATAGTGGTGTATTCAATAAAAAAAAACACATTGTTCTACCACAGATAAAATAAAGTAGTTATATTCATTTGATAGCTTATTAAAGAGGCTTACTTTGGTGAAAAATCTGGAGGTGTCGCTGACGTGATAATACTTAAATTTTTTTTTTTTATTAAACTCTATTTTTTTTTCAAGTTTTTGTATGGCAATATGTCCTAAAATTAATATCATATAATTTTCTTTATTACATGCACAATATACGTGACTCACGTCAAAAACGGCCGGCTAGAAAAAAAAATATTGAAGAAAGATCAGATTTCGATTTTTTAACAAAAAAAAAACTATAAAGTTTTGGGGAGCTGATATTTGGCATACTCGATACTAATAGAAAGACAAATGAATAAGAAAAAATACAAGCCAAAACTCGCTGAGGGCAGATTTACTTAGCTTATCCCGGCATGGCCTTTGTAAACTCGGTTATCATAATGAAGGGCTTTTCAAGTGAAACTTCCAGGGAAAATATTTACGATACCTATTACCCTTTTGTGAGTAACGAAATTATGGAATTAAGTTATCAATTTTGATAACAAACCAAAGAATCCCGAGCAATTTAAGGAGTTCTCAAGGTTCACCTTTATAATACTCTCGCAAAGCTTCAGGGACTATATTTGGGATCCATCAAATACGTTAACAACAATATATTTAGGTACAACACGGCCGTGTCCCTATAGGGGTAGGCAGAACACATTATAGTTCAATTCAGTGCCATTTCTAGCCGTTGTGGGTACATAGACAATATAAAATTGCAATGACAGGTTTCTAGCTGGGTGGGCGATACCACAACACACCTCAACCCGATTCTATAGGCGACGAGATGAAAGAGGGTGGGTGGGTGCTATTTTAACGGGGAATATTCACAAAATAAATTTCTTTTCAATTATCTTTACCTACATATTTTCACATGAAATAACATTGTTCATTTCAATATTTGAGATAATATTTATATCACATATGAGTGTCTAAATGTACCTACTGTTCGTATTCTGACAGGCCTCTGAGGTGCAAATTTACCCGAACGCGGGTGACACCGCCGGACAGTAACACTATCGTTCGCATATACGAGCAGTCGCGCGAACAGGGGACTCACAACCCTTTACCCAATAAATCGGTAAGGGCTTCATCAACAACATTTAACGGACCGGATAATATGGAGCCGACGGGATGTTAAATTTGAAACAACTGGGCCAAAGAAGTCTTCCTTGCCTCGCACTATGCCAGTGTTTCACAACAACAACTTAATTTGAATTTATCACAGCCGAGGCTGCATGCCTCTGCATGAGGCTGGTACTCTTGATACAATAATTGACTGAAAGTTATACAAAGAAAGCGTTAATTGCGCATATTGAATATGCAAAAGAGAAAATAATAATCTCAGTGGAAGATGCGGAGCTCCGCCCGCGCTCAGGACTTGGTGAATACTTAAATGACTCTGGGGCACAATTCGATGTACCTATCTTAATAACAGCTTTGTGATATGGCGACCGAGGGGTCACTTTAGTTTAGATTAGACGAAAGAGGCGATTTTGCTTGCTATTATTCTAAGTACATTCTGATCTGTTTTTTTTTATTCTCATGGAGTTAATGTAAACAATGGTGTAAATAGTACAGTAAGCCAACACAGTCGTCTACCAATTTTGATCTTTGAAATATAAATAAAAGAGTCGAAACGTCTTATTCTCGGCTTTCTGTATGGACCCCGGGTTTCGCAGTACGAGCTGAGGATGCAACTGGAATTAACGCTTAAATTAGAGAGAGAGAGAAAAAGAGACATATAGACAGACATACGAGTAGAGAGACAGGCGGATTGAAAGACATGCCGTATATATGTCACCGTTAGATTGTAAGAACCGTCAGTTTATAATCTAACCCCTTATATTGTAAACTGACGGAATATTGTGAACTGCTAAAATAATTCATAATTTTACGTATTCATTTTCGTTAGTTTATAAACTAACAATGTCATATCGTCAAATTGTAAACTGAATCAAATTTGCCTGATTTGGAACGCAACATGTGCGCTGTTTGGTTGAGCAAATTATTCCACTTGCATCAGAACATGATTTTTTTTTTGTTATTCAGACATTTTCTTCCATTTATTTCGGCACCTAGCAGTGTCGACGGAGCCCCGCTGCGCGGGGCTCCTATTTCTGGGCGCTTTGCCCTTCGGGCAACTGAAGATACCTAACTAACCTAACCTACCTAGTCTTTGTGTACGTTCCGTAGCAAGCCGCTTTGATCTCAGTTCACAATTTGACGATTTGACATTGAAAGTTTATAAACTAACGAAAAGTATTGCGTTAAATTGTGAACGGTTTTGGCAGTTCACAATATTCCGTCAGTTTACAATATAACGGGTAAGATTATAAACTGACGGTGTTCACAATCTAACGGTGACATATACATGAGGCCGCGTACTAATAACTTTGTAAATCTATTGAGAAATATAATTGGGAAAGAAGCAACCAAATTGGCAAGATAATATTTTATGTATAAGAATCTAGAATGCTAAGTATCATTGAATTTTTTAATTTTTTGTGCTTAAATATTTTAAGATTATATAAATAATGTAGCTTGTACTTCGTAAAGCTATCAAAGTGAACTCACTTGTTCTTAAGTTCGCGATCCATTATGTATGGCTCGTCCATACTTCGTGCGCTACGAATAGCGTAGCAGGTGCTACGCCGTAATCGTAGCACCTGCACGTCCCTTTAAAATGAGTAATTATTTTAATAGGTTCTGTTTTAGAAACGAATTTTGATAGGATACCATTCCGACTAAACCAAAAATTGGTCATTAATTATTATAGGAAAAACTCAAGTACTATAAATTCCAATGAGTTACGAAAATCCCTTACGTTAAAAAGCCAAATGGAATTAAATTGTAGGACACGCGAACTCTTCCAACCTACCCAATTTAATCCAATTCCGGTGAAAAATTTAAATCGTCAAAGAGACGTAGATGGTTTCACTGCCAGGAACCCGCCCAGCGGACGCCTACGCCATACTTAGTCGCTTTCCGCTACATACGAGAAAATCACGGGATCGGCTACGGCAATGAATGTGTAAAGCTAGCTCACTCAAATCAGAATCAAACAGGAATGCTTACCGTACATCTCAAACCGACCCTCTGGACAACAAATTAATTTAAGAGTGCTCTTCAAAAAAGCGCTCGCTCAGAATTCGATATTTTGACACGCGTAGTGCGTTTGTGTGTGTAAATACTACTACCACCCACACAAACGTACCTAACCCCCACATGCACAGCGAGATCGCACCAGCCGCGGGTGCCGTCCCTTTCTAGCTATATGTAAGTGCGATCGGGATAGAACTAACCGCGGAGCTTGCCGATGCAAATAGCTGTATAGCGCACCGTTGGAATTCACTCCGTGACCGATATTGATACTTGCACTAAAAAGTGGTAAGTATTACTTCGCTAACATGATGTTCTAGAACATCATGTTAGCGAAGTTAGATAACTTGAATAAAGTAAGTATTTGATTTTTGAGCACAAGTTTTCTATTTGTATTAAAATACTATGATATGACAAAGTATATTTAGTTTCGTTTTTTTAGTATAAAATAAACTAACGAGTTTTAAAGTTGTCAGTAATAAGAATAATAATTTGTTTTACGGATATTAATAGTTTGCATATTATCTGAGTCTTATTTATATATAGTAATGTAATGAAATTATACCAGTAGACCCACTACTAGGAAATTACTGGGTACTTACGTATTCATTTCTTGAAGATTTTTTTTTTGTTATATACAGTAAAAAAAACGGCCCTTTATAGAAATTGCTATGTCCGTTTCTTACCAAAGGAACTGAAAATTATAAATTATACAAACACAGCTTTTTATCTAGAATACAATTAATTAATGCGTGATTTTATTCAAAAGCCTAAAACCTCAGATGATAAAAAGGAATAGATATGAAACGGGGGCTTGGCGCGTGTCGGTGCGACATGGCCAAATGGGCATGTCACTGCCCACCGTATGTTAGTCGCAATTTGCCGTGAATCTGAAATGTTTTTCCACGTTTACTCAAAATGCCGAATTTTAGCGTGGTTACATGCAAATATAGGAATGAAACTAAAACCTACATGAATGGTGGAGTCACGCACCACATGTGAGTATTAGTATTTTCACTTAAGTCAGTAAAAACTAATATTTTAATAAATAAACGCAACGCCGCATCATTTCTCGGGATCGAACTAACATATCGAACGAAAAAGCATATTTTTGTTCTATGCGTTGTACATTGAACGTTCAATACAGTAAACCACGGCGCAATGTATTAAACCACTATGAATATGGACGATGCTTGAATTTTTTAGTGGTACGGCCGCTGCTTGGCGTCGCAAACTAGAGCGGTGCCAAAGTGCAGTTACAATTTACGCGTAATCGATAAAATAGAAGGACGATATCATACTAGTTATTTTATTTCGACTACTTTCGCTGTTTTATTTTATTTAATTACTTGTTTTGGTTGGGTGCCTATCTTAAAGGTAACTAATAACATACTAATAAGATTAAAAGGCACAAAATGTTTACGGTACCTACTAATAAGATTTTCACTAAGTTGCAGTATGAACGGTAAATAGACATATTAAAATTGTATAAACAAGTATATAATTTAGTTGCAAATGGCTTCAGAACAACTTAAAATGTGATATTATTACCAATAATTTATTTTAAATGAGTATTTTTTACTTTCATTTGAAATGTGATAATTGAAGAAGAAATCTCGGTTTCTTATAACAGTTTTCCAAAGAATCCGAGTAGGTACTAAAAAAATGGATAGATGCTACTGGCAGAGGTCCTAACTGGTTTCCTGTACAGAGAAGAGTTAATGTGTTCGTAACTTTTTCAAGAAAAATGTTTCCAACCACTTAATAAGAGCCGTACACTTTTCGAATATTTGACACCTCGCTTGCTTGAAACCTTGGTGTAAAATGTATGGTAACACATCTTCGCACATCTTTGGTGGATACTCGCCCTTAGCCTTAAATCTCGTAATATGAGTAATGGACATATTATTTCGCGCCAAAATGCGAGTCGGATCGGCCTGGTACCTACAGGTCAAAAATATCGATGTGACCAGAGTTTTAAATGTATGTGAACACGAACTTATAAAAAGCCTTTTATGTTACTCTGTAGGTATTCGCCAATATTTTTTACTTTTGCGATTTATGGTAAGTTAACAACCCGTGTTATTTAAACTTGTAGCTAAAAGTTTAAATACCACCACATAAACTTACCATGTTATTGAAGTTGTTACCCATCAATATCATAACATAATATTAATTTTAATATCAATGTCGATAAAACATAATTTTAACGTTTGTCGCCCCCCTAGTGTAGTGCGTTTAAGCCAATCACAGCCCTTGTTTGCATGTTGCCGTAGACTTACTGGCAACGCCCGAGTCTTTGTTTTTACACAGTTCAATGTGTGTGCCTGTGGGCGCTGCGGTGGGAGAAAACTGGGGACATCGGTTTTGGTTGAAATTAAGCAGTACGGCACTTCTCCCTTTTTTTATGTTCTGAGCCTAAAACCTATGTCACTTATTAGGATTCCGTAGTCAAAGAGTAAAACGGGACCCTATTACTAAGACTCCGCTGTCCGTCTGTCTGTCTGAATGCCTGTCTGTCCTTCTGTCACCAGGCTGTATCTCATGAACCGTGATAGATAGAGATTTTCACAGATGATGTATTTCTGTTGTCGCTATTTATAACAAAAAATACTAAAAAACAGAATACATCTTTTTATTTTTATTTTAGTTTTTATTTGTTTCTTTTTCTTTTACAATCTTACACAAATCGACCTTGCCCCAAACTAAGCAAAGCTTGTACTATGGGTACTAGACGACGATAAACATACTTATATAGATAAATAAATAATTAAATACATAGAAAACATCCATGACTCAGGAACAAATATTTGTGGTCATCACACAAATAAATGCCCTTACCGGGATTCGAACCCGGGACCCCCAGCTTCGTAGGCAGAGTCACTACCAAATTACTAACTAGGCTACAGGGGGCTCCTATACAACAAACGTGATTTTAGATATATATATTTTGCCGTTTTTAGATATAGATAATGGTACGGAACCCTTCGTGCGCGAGTCCGACTCGCACTTGGCCGGTTTTTTTAACATTTATTTCGAAATAAAGAGTGATACTCGGAAATGTTGAAGGGAAGGTCAATCGTCGAATCCGACTCGGCTGGGCAGCATTCGGGAAGCTACGGCACATCTTTTCGTCCAATATTCCGCAGTGTCTCAAGACGAGAGTCTTTGACCAGTGTGTGTTGCCAGTGATGACATATGGCACGGAAACGTGGTCGCTTACTATAGGCCTCATAAGAAGGCTCAAAGTCACTCAAAGGGCAATGGAGAGGGCTATGCTGGGAGTTTCTCTGCGCGATCGCATCAGAAATGAGGCTATCCGCAGCAGAACCAAGGTAACCGATATATCCCTCCGAATTGCTAAACTTAAGTGGCAGTGGGCGGGGCACATTGCACGTAGAACCGATGGCCGTTGGGGCGGAAAGGTTCTGGAGTGGCAACCACGTACCGGAAGGCGCAGCGTGGGTAGGCCCCCCGCAAGGTGGACTGATGACCTGGTAAAGGTCGCGGGAGTCCGCTGGATGCGGGTGGCGCAGGAACGGCCATTGTGGCACTCTTTGGGGGAGGCCTATGTCCAGCAGTGGACGTCTTTCGGCTGATATGATGATGATGATGATGATGACCCGGAAATGTAATAAAACCACGTAAAAATCTCCCTTTCCAGTGTAAACCCCCGGTGTGTGTTATTATTATATATAAACGAAAATAATAACTAAATGCAAGGTAGGATCGTGCTGTACTTAACAAACGCCATATGAGCTTGTTTTTTAAAAAGTTTTTTATTCTTCTTGTTATTTTCAATAACCCTGCATATTATGTCGCTGGTTCGTGGGTACTTGTACAGACAATTCACACAAACCCAAACAAGATAGGTCTATCTATTTTAGTTTAGGAGTTCCCATGACCACCTTCCATCATCAGATCCTGGAAATCATCCATCACCAAAGTGTTTACCAAGACAAAACTGATGAGCCCAAACTAGATGGGTTTATCTAGTTTAGTTTAGGAGTTCCATGACCACCTTCCACCACGCTCCATCATCAGACTCTGGAAATCATCCAGCATCAAAGTCTTGCCGTGCCATGACCAAATAAATGAGCCCAAATTCGATGGCTTTATCTTGTTGAGTTTAGGAGTTGCTATGGCCACCTTCCGACTCCATCATCAGACCAGCTCTATGATATACGCAATTGTACCTAATTTGAAGATTTCGCCCAAACTAACATACATACATACATACTAACTAATCATAATGGCCGTTGGGGCGGGGAGGTTCTCGAGAGGCGACTACGTACCGGAAACTGCAGCGGACCCTCCACAAGGTGGACTGATAGTAACAAGTAAATAAATTAAATCTATCAAGTATCACGATCACTCGTACAATAATAATTGACTATAGAACGCGTAGTTTACACAAAAGGATCCAACCCACAATACATCACCATTGAAATGTATGACTTTTGTTCTAGGTAGAAGGTTCAATTTTAAATGTTACGTATCCTGTGGATTTGAGCCTTTTCGCTACACTACGTCATACTGGCAGCTATGCAATTCATAACTTGTCTCGATTAGCCTCACGAATGTATCCCCAGTATAGTTTGACCCCGAGGTTGGTAACAACTATGCCTAGTCGGAGATCAAAATAATATTATTTTATCTGAAGAGTGGCCGGTTAGCTTCGTGAATAGCCACAAATAAACACACTACACGTCTGTCTCGGAGGGCTATTCAGCCGGTACTGAGATATATTCCCGCGCGACGGTAAATTTATACTAGTTTTGAATAATTATTTATAAATATAAATTTTGACTAAAGTTATATTTTTTGGACTGGATCTTGTTGGTATAAGCATGAACTTTAATGTTGTGTAAGATTCAATACACAAATAATTCAACAATAATGAGAAAATCCTTGAGTTTTCAGTAAGATTTTGTTGACAAATATGGTGTAATTGAGAACAGTTTACATATATATACGTGCAGAATAAGGAAAATTCGAGGCGGCTAGGCGCAATGGCAACATATTACGCTAGTGAAAATAGAATAAAACAAGTAGGTTCTCATATAACATCATGGAGTATTAGGGGCTCAAACTTATGACTCTGCGCTCTCTTCAGAAAACTACTGTCGGTAATCGGGTATTTTCGGTTAAAGTATTCAGTTCTTCGTAAATTGGAGGCGGCTAGGACCAATATGAGGAGTTTACCTATGCAAATAAGTAATCAGGATCTAGAAAAAGCTCTCCGTTTCTTAGAATTACAACGTCAAAAATCCGTCATTCTCGCTTATTCCTGACCAAAAAACGAGCGCCCTCTTAAGCTTATATAATTGAGTACGCGATAGGCATGAATTAAAAGTTGGGTAAACACGGGAATCTGTCAGCTATTATGCGAGCTCACACACGGTAATAGGCAAATCGGGATTAGGTCGGTCCATTCGAGAACGTTACGTGACTAGATCAGATTGTGCGTGGCCCAATTACACAATGGGCTTAATTTGAAAGAAATGCTGAACTCATTGAATGTACCCTTTTTTAATTGATTTTTACTAATACCAAAGTAAATAATATGACGCAGTCGTCGGCTAATTTGTATTAGCCTAGGGGGTAGCGACGCTGCCTACGAAGCTGAAGGTTCTGGGTTTGAATCCCGGTAAGGGCAAATATGAGCATGAATATTTGTTTCTGAATCTTGGATGTTTTCTATGTATTTAAGTACTTATATCTATTAAATATATCGTCGTCTAGTACCCATAACACAAGCCTTATTGTTCCTTTTATGGGACAAGGTCGATTTGTGTAAGATTGTCCCCTAATACTTATTTATTTTTAATAATGCTTAGCTCTTCGGATCCTGAACGACGACTCGTAATCGTGGAAACTATTAAAAAAAATTGTCGTGGCATATGAGTGCTTAAAAGGAAAGTAAGTTAGCATTTAGATAAAATTGAATTTGATTCCGCGATAACAAAACTAAATTCAGGTTTGCCGTAAATAATTTTATTTTTACGCCACTCTGGTTGGAATTGCTGCGAAAGATGGTCAGAATTGAGGCTTCAAAACGGTGATTAGCTGTATGTTGCTGCACGAACAGGCCAATAATGTTTTTTTAGATCAGTTGGAACAGTAAAGGATGACTCACGCTAGAACGGGGCGTGTCCGGCCCGGGCCGTTTTCTCAGAAAATCGACGGCGTTTTTTCGCGGCAAATGCATAAAGGCATTGCCGCTTCCGAGCCTCGCCCGTGGCTCGGCCGGGCTTAGGTATGGCTCGGCCACGAAAATACGCCGTCGTTTTTCTGAGAAAACGGCCCGGGCCGGACATGGCTCGTTCTAGCGTGAGTCATCCTTAATTCGACCAATCGTGCGTCCCCCGCTCTGACGTAGAATTATGATCTTTCATTATAATTTCATTTAATTTAGATTCATCATATTTGCAATTTAGTAGGCATGAAACTCAGTATGGTCTCGGCCAAAAGTTCAATAGATCGTCTACCCAAGAACCGGAGAACCCCTTTTCAGGCTTAAACCTATTGATTTGGTAACCCTATCAATTTGGTAACCTTATGATAAGGTTACCTTATCATAAGGTTACCATTATGGATAGGGTTTTAAAAACAACTTCTAAAATAACCCTATGGAAAACGTCAATAAGGGTTCAGGTCCCTGCGTCTACCTATTCTCTACTTTCAAACCTCTATACTATAAGGAAATCCATTCCCTTTCAGTCATCTGAGATGAGATCTATCAATATTTTCATGCTCCAATATGTATTTATTTTTATTGCACGTTGAATAAACTCTTGGTAGACTGTATATTTATTTTCGATTTTAGAATAAATGACAAAAACGATTAAAATATAAAATTGCAATCATAAAATGCATCCTCCATTCCCAAACGTTAACAACCTACTTTTTATGCAAAGATTTCTAACAAGAACCAGCTGTTTGTAGTAAATAAAGGAGGTCAATATTGTTTACCGAGAGCTTACATCTTAAGGTGGTTCGATTGCCATACAAAACGTTATTTGACATTCGCAGGCCAACGGCGTGCTATTTTAAGAGACTTATGTAACAAACTTTCATAAATTGGTTTCCCATTTGCGCCAAATTCCCCCTTTCCTAGAATAAACTTGTATAAACTAGATTAATTTGAGAAATTGGTTTGTCACGTGATATTTTGGGAAAACTAGTTTTCTCAAATTAATCTAGTTTATACAAGTTTATTCTAGGAAAGGGAGAATTTGGCGCAAATGGGAAGCCAATTGATAAAAGTCTGATACATTAGTTTCTTAAAATATCACGCCGTTAGCCTGCGAATGTCAAATAACGCTTTGTATGGCAATCGAACCACCTTAACCGGACAAGGCGGTCTTGCAAACTTTTATAGCTACCAGTGGCGGAGCTCTCATACAAACCGATTCCCACCGGCTTGCCCACAATTTATTTTTAAGCAAGCCTACAGTTATATACTCTAACTAAGTAAGCTCTTTCATAACTTATTTTTGTTCCGGGTTGCCCATCGAAAATGTACACGCGCCGCCACTGATAGCTACAATAAAAAAATGAGTTTGACATGAATATACTCGTAATGACTTGTAGTAGCACTGCATGGTGTTTACTTTTGTATAATTTAAATCGTACTTAGGTTACACATATGTATGACGTTTTTTTTCTCACGCGCGCGTGCGTGGTGTATTAGGTCTAGTGTTGTGGATAACGCTCATTTTGAGGCTTAAAGACTCGAACCCTAAAGACTCCCGAGGCTTAAAGACTCAAGTGACGAAAATACAATATTTTGCATGCATATGCGTAAAATAAACCAACACGGTTCTTAAACAGCATCGAGTCTTTAAGCCTCGGGAGTCTTTAAGGCTCGAGTCTATAAGCCTCGAAATGAGCGTTATCCACAACACTAATTAGGTCGCGTATGACAACGACAATTAGCATGCTGTTCTCGCGTTTACCTGAGGCGATTATGGCTGAGATACTTTCTCAGTTGGGCTGCTCTAAATATCAACGAGATTGCATTTCGGTGTGCCCTACTACGAATATTTCTAGTATGTCTTTAAACATTAGTCATATTAAAGCTCAAACGTTATGGTTCCAAACTTTTTAAGTAAGTAGTTATATAAAAGTATAATTTTCGTATTTTGGTTCTCTAAAAATTTATACAATTAGAATCACAATTTGAAATCTCTGACTCCCCTGAGCCCTATAAGCATATAAATTTATTTTGAAAATGTATATAGCAACATCTCAACGTATCCCCACGAGGCAACCCGATGATGAGGTGTCAAAACTAAGTCAATTTCCAGTATCACTCGGGAGTCACTGTCTTTGGAAATAAGATGAGTCAATGTCACCTCTTAGTAAATGTGTTGTAACTTTGAACTACTTTGTACTGGATAGAGTTAAACTTGAAAGTATTTTTATAAGGCGTTTTTTGTATCAATATTTTCAGTAGTAAAGTAATGGAGTAAAAAAATGGTGAATTTATAAGGCAATCTTAGACTTAAATTTAAATAAATACGACAGTTCTCTTAGGATGAACTGTGTAAAGCTTTGATAATAAAATCCGAGGAAAGAAAAACTTATAACAATCATACTAGTTTTCTGGCTCACTTCCATATAATAATTAGTTGCGGTTTCTCATAACTTAACTTGGATTAATAATGCGATGATATGGCAAAGGTTTGGGACTCCGATATATTTAACAGCGACCAATCCTTGTCATAGTGTTACACTGGTAAATAACAAGTTAATATGTCCAGTCCACGAGAGCCATGCCATGCCATGACAATGTTATAATACCATTGTTAACCCGACGAACGACTCTTCTACAAAAGGACTGCATTAAATATTTGGCGAATATTTGTCGACAATCTTACACAAATCGACCTAGTCCCAAACCGAGCAAAGCTTGAACTATGGGTACTAGACGATGATAGATAAATATATACTAAAATACATAGAAAACATCCATGACGCAGGAATAAACATTTGTGCTCATCACACAAATAAATGCCCTTACCGGGATTCGAACCCGGGACCTCCAGCTTCGTAGGCAGGGTCACTACCAACTTGACTACAGAGGTCGTCATTGCATTGTATATTTGACTATCTAATTATGTAACTATGAATCGTCATCATAAACTTAAGAGCCGGGCTCTTGTCGGTGGAGTAATCGCCATTCTGTTATTTTCTCTGCAACTGTTTTGAGCTCTTGTCTTGATACGACCTTGCATTAACTTTCTCTTTAACGCACGTCTTGGTCTTCCCCTGCCTCTCCTTCCTTCTATATTTCCTTCAATTATAGTTTTTATGTAATTGTCATGTCGTATCAGGTGCCCCAACATTTTTCCCCTTCTGTTTTCAATAGTTTTTAGTAGACATCTCCTTTCTCCTATCAGATTTAAAACCTTTTCGTTTGTTCTTCTTTCTGTCCAACTAATACCTTCCATCCTTCTCCATGCCCACATTTCGAATGCGTTCAGTCTCTCTCTATCACGCTGGGTCATAGTCCACGTCTCGCTTCCTCCAGACTCCTATGCTCCAGATGTAGTCTTAATAAATCGTTTCCTGATATTTCGAGACTTTTTCGCCTTTAATATCTGCTTTTTGGCATTAAAGCTTTTTTTGGCCATGGCTATGCGTGCGATGATATCCGAAGTGCATCTGGAGTCACCGGTTATAATGCTGCCTAAGTATTTATCTTTTGACTTGTTCGATGGCTGAACCTCTAATTGTTATGGGATCTATTGATATAACTATCAATAGGTACATATAATTGGCCAAGATATAAGAATACTTATCGAATTTAAGAAATGATTTTTCGATTCCAAATAAATTACATAAACACACTGCATCACAAAACAATCAACCGTGCGAAGTTTTGGCGGCCACGGTCACGGTGACCACCAAAATATTTGCTCAAACCCTAAAGCCCAAATCTACGATCTGAATATTCATAAGTGTTAAGCGAATTCGGAACCCGAAGGCTTAACCACTAATTTGGGTACAAATCAGACGTGACTAATTTAATTTAGTCGCTCAATTAGTTCAGTCTCATTTAATTATTTGTAGATGGACAATTTGATAAGTTACTCTATATGATTTACGCTTTAACGTACACTTATACATATATAATTTACTTTGAAAACAACGTTTATACCGACTTCAATTTAGTAATTTGCCAAGCCACATAGGTACATGAAAATTACCACATATCTTAACCCAAAAACCCAAGTCGCTATATGTGGGCTGATAATATTTGAGGAGTTCCGTCGATTCCTCAAGGATCTCAGAATTAACACTTCATTAGTTGCTACTTCAAAGGAATAATGTCAGAATCTTTGACGTACCTACTTTACATAAGAGTTCCATAAGACATCTATGGTCTTCATCATCAGTTCCACTTCACCAAAATTGTGATTTCCGAGGGTAAATACACGAGTTATATTAGAAAATACCAAAATCACTACACGCGTGCCTATCAAATTTGAGAGTTGCTTTCAATTCCCCTCGGATCCCATCATCAGATCCTGACTTGGTGACAATGGGACCACCTCAGGCATATACTCTTTCGAATAAAAAAAGGATTTTGGAAATCGGTCCACAATTGACGGAGAAATCGGCAAACATACATAAAAAAAAATACATACAGTGGAACATATAACCTCGTCCTTTTTTGAAGTCGGTTAAAAATATTAGTCGCCCACGAGGTTTCGCCCGCGTATCGCAAAGAGCGCAGGCAAACCCTCGGGATAAAATATAGCCTATAAATATCCAGAAAGCCCATTAATGGACTACACGCAGGTGAAATAATTATTAAAATCGGATAAGCGGTTCCGAAGATTACCCAAAACATTCAAACTTATCCACATACAAAGCTACAATCTCACAGGTTTTTCTCTTTATAATATTAGAATCAGATTATAGTATAGAGTATACAATTATATGTAGATTTATTTGTTTATTTATTAGGCTCACACACCAAATTACAGTAATTCTTCCAGTACTTAACATAAGAAGCTTAGTGTAGACTATAATTCTAAACAGTGCACACTGGTTCCTCGCCCATACTAAGGTGCGTCAAAAATACAAAACATGTGATATTGCCAAATTTATTTCGTTAAGACTACTTAAACGAATACACATACCTATTTGAATGAAAAAATACTTCGTTTATAAATGGCTTTATTTGCTCCATACACCGTGTTTCGTAGCACCCCATGCTGGGAAGAATATACATCGGCGTAGCACCTTAATTACTCGAAAAGTCGGATTAGAGCGGATTATTTCTGAATTGAATCGTATAAAGTAAGCTTTTACCTAACGGTTAATAATAATATCGACCGGGGGAAAAACCGGGATGTGTTTTGAAAGTCAACATGTAATTGACGTAAGTAAAATATTTGTCTAAAAATATTCTGCTTGCGTAGCAGCTAACTTATAATAATGTAAACCAATATTTCAAATATTTTTATATGACAAATCATTGTACATAACTTGGGTCTGAATATCCATCACACAAAAAGTTCACGGGAATAATAATAATCCCAAGATATAGGGAAAACAACACGTGGTAATTACGTGAGTCACTGATAGGGCGATAGCGAACTGCAGACGCTTGCACTTTGAATGCCGATATTGGAATGAAATAAATTAGCTAATTGCACTTAATTAATATTTTCTTGTAGCTTAGACTTAGTAGTTACTTTAACGATGAGCCATGTCCTGATTATTAATACTTCGATTTTTGATTTTTGACGTATGGGGGAAACCACTGTGCAGTGTGTGCACAGAAAGAAAACTTAAAGACGAACTAATATCAGTACCTATTGTCAAACTTACAAGGATAGTCATTGTGCATAATAATTAACATAACATTTACCTAAATATTGCGATAAATATCTAACTTTAACTTCAAACTTAAAAACCCAATTTAAATGTATAAGTTGCGTTTAAAGATGTCCAAAGACGGATATTCTGCCACCATATCATAATGCAAACGGCATTCGGACAACGAGATTTTAAAATGATGTACAATTTTTGTAAATTTCGAGATGGAATAATCTGTGTGATGGGTTACGAGATTTTTACCTGGTAATAAAGTTTAAGAGAGAAAGAAGGGAAGGACAGTCAATGTGTGCGTGTACAATTTTGTATAATTAATGTAATTAATTCACAACATATTCTGCAAGATTAAAGAGTTGCTATGTTGAATTGTTTCAGCCTACTGAAGTATGACCTAAGATTGCGCTCTATAGCTGAAGCCTGAAGCAAAGGATGTTAAGAAACTTATTTTGGACTTTTTCTGTTCTTTTGATATGAACTTTCTAATAAGGTGACCAGAGATGACACTTAAGTATATATGACAATTATGGAGAAACATGCAAAAGATATGACAGTTGTTCCACACTCGAGATAACCTTATACTAATCGTGGACCAATAATTTTGTTTAAAATAATTTACAATAATATATTTATAAACCGGTTACTACGGGAAACTAGTAGTTGACTTGCTAACAGGGTACGGAAATTAATAAAAATCCCCTGAACTTTTAACGAAGTCATCACGCCGATGCCGATGCCGTGCCCTGCGCAATGAATATTCCACGCAAACTATTTTACCGTAGTTGCCTTCAACAAGTATTAATTCCGCTTACAACCAACTCAGGTTTTTTTTTAATGTAGGGATGGTTACCTCCCCAATTGAATACAAAGTTGCGATTCAACATGCAACCGACAAACCTGCATTCTGTCACCTCATCAATTTAAGGTACTTACGAACACCTGTAAGACATTTGTTGCATACTTATTATCTTCTCTGATATATTAATTCTATGCTAGGGTAATTCATTTATAATGACAAATAGTAATCACTCGCACGTAGGTAATTGTATAAAAAGTAAGATACTAAACGCAAACTCTGCGTGAGCACAAATGAACCACGCTCACCATAATTATCGTGGGTCCGTTGGCAAAATATTACATTTCCTTTTACTTGTGACATTATTCATGAGAATAACAAGCGCCCGGAAATCGAACCGGAAACACCGGCGTGATCAGTCCGGCTCTATTAGGTACTTTTGGTGTGAAATGTTGTCCGGCAAATATTTATTTAAGCCTTTCTCTACCGGTAATTCGAGCCCACCTGGCTGAAATTAATAATGCATCAGTTGCCCGCTCAAACAAAGAGGTCAAATTATTTTACATATTCAACTGATTTTATTCTGATCATGAACTAGGGATGAATGAAAACATGTTGTATTTGAATTTTCGAGTTAATCCTACAATATACGATGGAATTGCTGAACGTGTTTGAAATGCATTTAGAGAAAAAAATCGAATTGGAGGCAGAAAGAAGGGTGGGTGTTGGTTAGGAAGATTTTTCGGGAATACTCGAGGCCAAGCGGTAGTCGGACTAGCTTCCGCTTGGATGAAACTGCGAAGCGGTTGATGTTTTTTTTTTACCCACTGAAGAATTGTTAGAAACAGTGATAGATGTGTCGTACTTTTTCACATCTCGTTTTGACTAAAGCCTATTTTAATACCGACCGACCGAAGCATATTAAGCTGACATTAGCGAGTGAGCGAGACAATTTTTTAAAGGTAACTTTTACAGCCTGCTTTGCTTGCCTTAGGGTGTGCTAGATTATGCAACTGTACCTACATAAAAAAATATTCATATAACTACGTGACGGTCCATAATTATAAACCACGATATGCGTCATAGAAACTTTGTTGAAATATAAGGAAAAAACTGCAATACAAACTATTTTTTAAAGGATAAGCTTCAAGATAAACTACACAATAAGGCGTATCGTACATTCCAGTGACGTTCATTATTCAGAGCAACTAATGAGCGCATCGTGGCATCTATCTCGGTGGCGAGACCCGACAATTCATAATTCTTGTTTCGTTGTGACTCTCTTGCACCTATTGACCTTTTTTTCATTTTACATTCTCATTCTTGAGATAATATTATCCCGATTCACTGGCAATATGCATGAAGGAGGATAATGGGAGATATTTTTATTCAAGTGGGTGTATACTTTCAAGAACAATTGTTCTTACTGGTACCGAATTACCTATCTTCGCAAACCATACCCTGACTTCAAACCTTCAAAAGATAGTACCACCACCATTCAGTCGTCTAGCGTGCATAATTTAGGAGAAAACTGAGTCTTTCAACTTCTATTCTGCAATCTCTACTTATTTATCTATAGAAATAGATGTGTTTTTGTATAGTTTCGGGTAGAATACGAAGTTGCCGATATCATAGCAGTTGCAACGATACAAGGAATGGTATCTACTGTTTTCTTAATATTAATGTTTTGTGTGTTTCGTTAATGTTTTTAAAACTTATCTTGTGACTAAAAATTGGCATGCAAAACTATGTGTTATCTTATCAAGGAATAATTAAAGAATTAAAGACACTGGGAGTTAGAAAGAAGCCTTCCCAAATTGACGGAAGGCGTGGATGAGTTCGGACACGGCACTCGTACGAGTACACGCTCACTGCACTCGTAGAACCAGTAGGTCGATCACGTAACGCATTGTACGCGCGTCAGGTAGGTCTAAATGTCACTTTTTATATGAAAAAATGACAGTTAAATTGTACGAACGCGCGTTCGGAACGTTGCGTGTTTACCCCTCTGAACACGCAGTTTGTTTGTATGAATAAATTCAAGCGAGGCGCAGCCAGCAGCCGTGAGTTTGCTAATTCATCATCATCATCATCATATCAGCCGAAAGACGTCCACTGCTGGACAAAAGCCTCCCCCAAAGAGTGCCATAATGGCCGGTCCTGCGCCACCCGCATCCAGCGGACTCCCGCGACCTTTACCAGGTCATCAGTCCACCTTGCGGGGGGCCTACCCACGCCGCGCCTTCCGGTACGTGGTCGCCACTCGAGAACCTTTCCGCCCCAACGGCCATCGGTTCTACGTGCAATGTGCCCCGCCCAATGCCACTTAAGTTTAGCAATTCGGAGGGCTATATCGGTTACCTTGGTTCTGCTGCGGATAGCCTCATTTCTGATGCGATCGCGCAGAGAAACTCCCAGCATAGCCCTCTCCATTGCCCTTTGAGTGACTTTGAGCCTCCTTATGAGGCCCATAGTAAGCGACCACGTTTCCGTGCCATATGTCATCACTGACAACACACACTGGTCAAAGACTCTCGTCTTGAGACACTGCGGAATATTGGACGAAAATATGTGACGAGTTTGTTTATTATTTCACATATTTTAAATATTCAACCGTTGTAAGTGGTCAATGGTATTCCTTTCACTTTAATGGCTGTTTACGTTGCTAAAGACTCTCGCCTACGGGCATCGCAAACATATTTTGCGATTCCAAGTTTCTCAGAAAATGTAGTAGTCTCGTTTTAAACTCGCCCAATTTATTACAAACCTTACATTACTTATTTACTTCACCTTTAACTTTACTAATATGTATGCATATACGTATGTAACAATGTAATCAAATCTTGCACGTTGGTTTTCAACCAATTCGTATATAATTGAAACTTTGCTAGTGTATGCATAAAATAAGTAGAACACAATACAATAATTTGGTACCATTAAGTTCAGTCTGATAAATGTAGTAATTTTACCCTTTAATTGCTTACATTGAGCTAGCTAAGTACAAGCGAAGAAACTCTGGAGTAAAACCACGAATACGCACTGATTTACAACGATGTCTAATATTTGACAGAGCTTTCGTTTTAAGGGTTGTACCAAAAGTTTAGTATTTATTCCAATTACTAAATATTTTTAAACGTTTCACGATATCGGTCAACAAATAACGAGATACGCTCCAGTTCGTTAGTCCATTAAATTAACGCAGGGGCACGTCACAGCTACTAAACGTGAAATATTTGGATCTATTAGGTATGACAGTAGCATCAAACGAATTTGCGCCGACTTTAATTGTTGTCATATTTTTTTATAAAGTCTTTAATGATTTGTCAATGTATAAATTTAATATGAGGAACGCCTGAATCACACTGGCGCGGCCTGACAATAGCTGTCTTACTATTGACCGCCACCGCACGCCGCGCCAGTCTGTGAGAGGCTTGAGGCTTTAAGCCTGCATCACACTGGCGCGGCCTGCGGTGGCGGACCATAGTAAATTTGACAACTGTTGACAGATTCAGATTCAGATTCATTTATTCACAATAAAAGATTACATTATAAATTACATCTCAATTTACAAGAATCCCTATTGTGATCGTCAAGAACATTCAATAAAATAAAAATTTAAGAATAATAACAATTTAAATATAACTATGTCCACTCAAATAATTTAAATTTATAATGTCATAGATATCAGAGTTCACCTAGAAGGATCGTCATTACATATAACCACAATTTAATAATAACAAAAACAATAAATCAGAATTATGCGGTTATGTCAAAAAATTCACTTATAGAATACAATGGATTTTCCAATAGAAAGTTTCTTAATCGACGCTTGAATATTGTTACTGATGTTTCCATTCGTACTTCGGCGGGTAAACGTTCATAATAAGTTGGACCTATGACGCGCGGGTTTTTTTCTGCTAGTGCCATGCGACGTGGGACTGTCCTTAGTCGCCCTGTTGAACGAATAGTCATACCTGGTACCTCGACGCGACTAAACATGGGTAAGTTACGTTTCACAAACATCAGAATTTCAAACAAGTATGTGGAGTAGTGCGTCATAATTTTGTGCGTTACGAAGAGTTCCCTGCATGAATGTCGAGGTTTCACACCGGCAAGCGTTCGCAATGCCCGTTTTTGCATTAAGAAGACTCGATTGGCATCCGTTGAGTTTCCCCAAATGAGTACTCCATATGTCATTAACGAATGAAAATGAGCATAGTACACCGATTTTAATGAAACATTCGAAATTAGGGGTTTTAACTTTCTGAGTGCAAAGACCGCACTACTCAACCCAGAACACAGCTTGTCGACATGGCACTTCCAGTTTAGATTTGAATCTAACATAAAGCCAAGGAACCTAGTTTCGTTGCATAGTGGCATTGGACAATTGGATACACAGGGCGGTACAGTTAAATTTCGTCCCGAAAAAATCATGACGTTCGATTTAGTGACGTTTAAAAGTAACCCATTTGTACAAAACCACTGCTGCAAACAAGTTTGACAAGTTTTCTATTGACCGCCGCGGCCAGGCCGCGCCAGTCTGTGAGATGCCTCAGGCTTAGGTAATATTATTAACTTGATATGTTTTTTTTTTCACCTCATCCGTAAGTCACAAAAGTAATTATACCTACACAAACCTCGTTATTTGTAGGTAACATTGGTATCAGTTAGTTTGCAAGTCGATTGGTATTTTACACTAGGTTCTTATTATTATTAATTAAGTATTTGATCAAAAATTATGTACAGCTACTTAACTCCACGGTGAAATTATCACTAAATATGTACGAAAATATAGTATTTCGAGAAGGCACCTTTTATAGTCTGTTTATAGCGCAGTCAACAATAAAGTGAAGCCACAAGAAGATTATCTCTGTCATCGCGGCTTCTCGGAACTTTTGCGCAACTTCGCGTTTCGATTTTGGTCAACAACTCTTCAGGAATGATCGATGACATCAAAATGAGATAATCAATGAGGAAGTCTTTCCTTAAATAAATTTAGTGTAAGTGGTAACGTTAAAATTGCAAACAAGATACAAAGTTATCGACTGCGAGGGACAAATTAACCGCGAATTGTTGTAGGGCAGGAGCCTCGATGTTAATTTCTCATGTTGTTGTGTTGTTTGGTTAGGAAACCAACATATTAATAAAAAGAATCAATACGCTATTTTAAAGCATATGAGCCCATTTCCTTACTAATACTAATGATGAAATCATCATGTTGTGTGATGAGATGGTTCGGGAACTAATAATTAGTTTTATCGACGACAAAGTTCCGGGAACAAAAAATATTGATATTTAATAAAAATTCCGTACTTTAAATATATGTTTATTTCTTTTCATACAAATGCAGCATTACCAGATCCAGCCATAACATTTGTTCGAGTAGTGTAACCGTCTAATGTTTTACACGTCAATTCCAGCCCAGCTACTCGCTGTGAGTTGCGTGGGCGCCCACTTGGCTTGATAAAAATAAGCAGAGCTCTGGATGCCAGTACAAACAGACTTATTTATGTAAGTGATATATTTGTAACTACTGTGGCCAAAGTTAAACCTACCCTGCAAAAAACGACAAAATAAGATCATCAGTGTAGCGAAGGTCTTGGCGGAAACCATAGACATATTTATAAGACACCAGCGTACCTATAACAAAGAATTACATTTCGTAGGTTTATTTCACATACTGATAAACGATTTCTTGAAATGCTATTTTAATTTATTTGTTTAATTTTCCTTTTTTGGCTTGGTTTTATAATTCAATTCTATTTTATTCAATGTACTGACGATCACAATAGTGGCTCTATTAAATTCACAATGAATGTAATAGTCCGGTGGCCGACTGCATGAAACCCTACGTGATAAAATAATAGAAAATGCCTACTATGTAGGGGTAGCTGACTATAAGTCACTTCAACTGCTCTTGGTCGGCCGCGGCTTAACTTGGCAAATTTTGCGCAAATGGCAAAAAAGTAGTACTAAAATCCATCGAAAAAAAACGTCATCGAAAAATAGAATGAAACTTGTATGGTAGGATAGCTGCCTTTGAGGTCAGTAAAAAAAAAGTGGTTGACCAAATCCAGTGATGGCAGGTTCCTGTGTCCGACCGAATTTGTGGTACCACGTGACTGCTGCATTTTACGTCATCGAAAAATGGAATGAAAAAAACGGACTATTATAGCTAAATTATACCTGTTGACGTACGTCTTGGTCGGCCTCACCTTAGCTTGGCAGTTTTTGCAGTCCGACCACATTTATAAAAAAATTTGGTTGTTTCAATTATTGAAAATATGGTTTCTTTATTGCTTAAACTGAACTAATAATGTTTAATTTAATAAGACTATCGCAATATACTGCCGTGTTTTTTTTTAAAAGCAGTCTTTTTCATACAATTTTATGTAATTTCAATTTTGACTGCCTAGATAGTAGTAGATGTAGCTGACCTCAAGTAGATGTAGCCGACTTCAAGTGGATGGAGCCGACCCCAAGTAGTTGTAACCAACCTCAAGTAGATGGAGCCGACCCCAAGTAGATGTAGCCGATTTCAAGTAGATGGAGCCGACCCCAAGTAGATGTAGCCGAACGCCGGTACGTGCGGCCTCGCAGATACCGGTCGCGTCGGTCGGCATGGTTATGACTTATGACTATTATTGCGATAGTTTTATTAAATTAAGCATTTTTATTAAATTAAACATAATTAGTTCAGTTTAAGCAATGAAGAAACCATATTTTCAATAATTGAAACGACCAAATTTTTTTTATAAATGTGGTCGGACTGCAAAAACTGCCAGGCTAAGGTGAGGCCGACCAAGACGTACGTCAACAGGTTTAATTTAGCTATAATAGTCCGTTTTTTTCATTCCATTTTTCGATGACGTAAAATGCAGCAGTCACGTGGTACCACAAATTCGGTCGGACACAGGAACCTGCCAACACTGGATTTGGTCAACCACTTTTCTTTTACTGACCTCAAAGGCAGCTATCCTACCATACAAGTTTCATTCTATTTTTCGATGACGTTTTTTTCGATGAATTTTAGTACTACTTTTTTGCCATTTGCGCAAAATTTGCCAAGTTAAGCCGCGGCCGACCAAGAGCAGTTGAAGTGACTTAAAGTCAGCTACCCCTACAGAGTAGGCATTTTCTATTTATTTATCACGTAGGGTTTCATGCAGTCGGCCACCGGACTATAATCATAAAATAAAATAAATAAATAAATAAAAATTGTTTATTAAAAGAAAACCTTTTTACAATACAGTTTATCCTGCGGCCCCACACTAGGCTATGCCTGACACGTGGTGGCCAGATTCGGTTTCAACATTAGTCATGTTAGCTACAAAAGTTACTTAAAATTATTATGAACAAATAAACAATAATTTTTATATGCGCGCGTTTGTGTGTGTGTACTTAACCCTTTAGCCATCTTACAATTTTGGATTTTGCTTCGCGTGGAGTACTATCCGATATCATGCAGGCCTTTACCACTTTATTATAAATAAAAGGGTGCAAGAAATTTGGAAGACGTCTGGCATGTGTGGTTTTTACGCGTGGAACCGGTATTTTAAAAACTCGTCTACGGAATAGGGTGGTATAATCTTCAGACTGTACCGTATCTTTGTGCACGTGAGTAGCAACTCGTAGGATCATTAGTTGCCTCACGCTTAGGACGTCCGAGGCCTTATAGAGAGCGATCGTTGGGAATAGCCGGGGTTTCCTGAGCATAACCTTAAGGACAAACCGTTGGGCTCTCTCGAGAGGCAGGAGCGCAGAGCTGGAGGCGCCGCCCCACACCCCAATGCAGTATGAGAGTATCGACTCGCACATCGAGGTATAAACAAGCTTTAAAATGTCCATTGCAGCAGAATTTCTCAGTAGCTTCATTAAAAACACAATATTTCTGACTCTAGCAGACATAACCTCGATGTGTTTTTTAAAATTGAGATTTTCATCTAAAGTGATACCCAGGTACTTTACAGTGGTGCAGTTATTAACCACCTTGCACATCATTTATAATAAGTCTAGTATTGTGTAATAAATAAATGAACCTGAATGGGATGAGTAGTTCCAGTGATTAACATGTAAACTTTCAAAGTCACAAATATTTCCTCTTTATGGTATGTATTCATTTGTAATATTTGTATAAGGTAAAAGTATACCTAGATTGTATCTGTGCTGTAAGCTCGTACCTAACAACTTGACCCGAGGATTTCTAACAAACACACGTAATCAGTGATTCAATGCATTGCACTCCGAATGATTATAATGAACTTGTCTACACAGGTGAGATAAAACAACTACACTATAAGATTATACACGCTCGCTGGTTTTATAGTGCGACTGTCAGTCACTCAGCTCGACGTAACAAAAGACTTGTCGATGAAGTGACATTTGTTCGGCCAACATAGACACGTTTTATTCAGACACATAACATAAGGTACACATTCACGGAAAATAGATAGAACGAGTAGTATTCGACAGTATATCAACGACACGGGACAGTCGGGACATTGCAAACAATGCCTATCAAAACTATGGCTTTAAACATTATGCAACCCGACATGGACCCTGTTTTAATGTATAAATAATAATAAATAAATAAATATTTGCGGATAATCTTACACAAATCGACCTAGTCCCAAACTAAGCAAAGCTTGTACTATGGGTACTAGACGAAGATAAACATACTTATATACATATATAGTAGATAAATAAATACTTAAATACATAGAAAACATCCATGACTCAGGAACAAATATTCGTGCTCATCACACAAATAAATGCCCTTACTTAATTCGAACGCAGGACCTCATGCTTCGTAGGCAGCGTCACTACCAACTAGCCTAAGGCGGTCGTCAAAAATGCAATGCGAGAGACATATGTAATAAGTACTCGTATGTATTTATTTAGGGTTATAGTTTGCGCTAGCAAAACTCCTAATACAAGTAACTACGAGGTCAACGTCACGCATGTTTACGTAATTACCAGGTACCAGAAATACTGCGTTTTAGTGGGGTGTCTCTCAAGTCCCAATATTTCAATTGAGTAGTTAATCTTCTTCATTAAAAAATGCTTCATGGATGTGGTGAGGTAGTCATGTTCGTAACTCGACCGTAAAAGTGTTACGAACGGGATGTTTGGATAATTCTTATCTACTCAGACATGCAAAAATGGCCGAATAGTTGTGGGTGGATCTTGACTCCCAGGTCAAGGATTTTATAATTGACAATAAAATAAATAAAAAAAATAAGAATATAACTTTATTGGTAAGGAACAAGACTTACTACTACTTACACTGTAAAAACTTTTATAAGGTAAGCATACGCAAGTATTGACTGCTGATGGTGTAGGTAATCAATTACGTACCTATGTAAATACATTTTTCACCTCAGCAGCTCGAACAAGCATATTTTGCTGCATGAAAACAGTGAGCAAAATGCGATTTTGCTCACTCCGTGAGTCAAAGTAGCTTTTTAATTTTGATATCGAGCACTGGTGACACATCATAGTGTGTCACCACTATGTGTCACCAGTGATCTATTACAAATTCAGAATATTATTGGTGCGTAAAAGCCTAGCGATATATTTTTTAACGTGACGATGTTCTCACTGCTGAGGTGAAAAGTTGTATGTATCACACGAGAGCAAAGATATTTGCATCTCGTGCCTTTGAGTCCCTCACTACGCTCAAGATTCTAACTTTGAATCACTCGCTACGCTCGTGATTCAAATATAGAATCTTTCGCTTGCTCGGGACTCAACATCAACACTCGCAGCAAAAATCTACTTTGCTCTCTTGTTGAACAAATAACTATTTTGTAATACTACGAGTAAGCTTCCTCTGTTCCCCGTAAGTACTAGTAATTATACTGTATCACGGTGGAACAGGATTCGCCATCATCGCTGTTTAAATGTTGTTTAACTTAAATAACTAACTACTAACTACATACTAAACATGATTTATTTGACAAATTTAAGGGCACTAACAATAAGTAAGGAATGCGGGTGAGTTGACAAAATCATAGCGGCAATGCCGCGCTAGTCGAACAAAGTTGTAAACACATAGTATATGCAAAGTGACCAGAATAGTCAGTGGATGGATTTATTGTTATTTATGCAACTTATATACAATAAGTTATACAATAAGATGCCGGAAAATATTAGGTTGTTAGATGGCTTTAAATTCAAGACAAAACTGAAGGACTGGTACTATAATAAGACATAGAATACCGTTACTGAAATCATCTCCCAAGGAGATAAAATAGAGAGTGGAAGTTTATACGGAAGATCACGTGGACGAAGTCACGGGCAATAGGTAGTTTGAAATAAGTGCATAACTATTTAATAAAATAGAACTCTGCGCCACCTTATTGCATCAAAAGTTACTCCGCCTCAGAGATGCGGCACCAGACGTAAATCATACCTTTAATCATAATTAATGATGCACAGCATACATATTAGGACCAAGTACCTACTCCTTCAGACTTGATAGCTAATTTTGTAAGCACTAACGACTATTCACAGGATTGGTTAAAATAATCTTTCTACTAAGTGGCTATGGAAAACAAAGCTAAATAAAAACAAATGGATTTCGCAGCAAGGAATTTCTATCTAACTTTGTAAATACAAACGAAGACGCACTTGAGTGACCATTGTAAACTTTATTTCACTGAAATAAGATCGAGACACGATCGTTGAACGTTGAGTCGAAGAGATAGCATTTGATATCGCCGTGATATTTACCCTTGGTATAGGTTGGAAAGTACTACGCTTGAGTTTTTATGGTGCTTCCAAAATTTAAAATTATATAAATTTTCACCTCAGCAGCTCGAACAAGCATAATTTTGCTGCGTGAAAACAGTGAGCAAAATGAGATTTTGCTCACTCGGTGAGTCAAAGTAGCTTTTTAATTTTGATGTCGAGCACTGACATTTCCTAGTGTGGGGTATATTAGCCAGTGATTGGATCTAGGATGCAATTTGGGGTGAACGACCTCAAACGTTATGTTTATCGTGGATGTGTCTCGAATTGTTGTCTCTCTAAATTAAAAAATACGCCACTTAATATTTGCACACTTAAAGCACACTAGAATTGTCTAATAATGGGTATTTATAA
This sequence comes from Epinotia brunnichana, assembly GCA_963854355.1. Classification (NCBI taxonomy): domain Eukaryota; kingdom Metazoa; phylum Arthropoda; class Insecta; order Lepidoptera; family Tortricidae; genus Epinotia; species Epinotia brunnichana. The sequence continues at coordinate 10,782,220 of OY977945.1, read as the reverse complement.
CTGAAATTATTATTATTTGTCGATAAGTTGAGAATGTGATAAGCAGGGCTCGATTTGAATGACAATGTCAGTCAAGACATTATATACTGCTCATTTCAAGTGGCCATTTCATTTAATCAAAGAGGTTGATAAGTGGTAATTGTTTACGAAAAGACTATTTGATGGCATCCTATGTGCGGTGCAGTGCAACGTCATCGGCACTAAAAGTTCGAGCCCTGGCCCTGTAGCATGGATGGCCTTATCACGCGATAAGTGACATGATAGAGCATCCGTCTCTGGCTGACACCGTTCGATATACCGAGACGACGCTGATATCTTGTCACTTATCGCGTGATCCATGCTACGGGGCCAGGTGATAAGATTAACGAAATAGTGATAGTGAACTAATAACAATTATTACTTTTTCTTAGTATACCCTGGTAAACATATAATAATAATAAAAATGCATAAAAGATAAGACGTACAAGATACATTCAGTTCTTCTATGCAGTAGGTACTGTAAACATTTTTGTTGTTATTACATTTTCTGTTAATTTTATACTGTAAACTACTTAAAATTAAAAGTTATTTACCTTTTTGTAAAGATAGGTAGGGTCGTTTCGCCGGTTAGCGACCACTTAGCCGAGTTGCTCACTTTAGATTAGTAAATGTATACCTATTCAATGTACACACATAATAGATGGTATTCGTATAGGTTCTGAGTATAGTCAAGTTTTGAAACCTACATTAAAATATAGCACTTTCATCCATAGATTAGTTAAAAATATGGAAAAGGTTTCAAAATAGCGAATTCGCTGGATAGCGACCGCTTTAGTCGGATTGCGACCACCTGTTAGCTAGTTGGCGACCACTCTTGCAAATAGTGTTTAAGTAGTTAATAAAACGATGCATCATCATCATCATCATCATATCAGTCGAAAGACGTCCATTGCTGGACAAAGGCCTCCCCCAAAGAGTGCCATAATGACCGGTTCTGCGCCACCCGCATCCATCGGATTCCTGCGATCGTTACCAGGCCATCAAGTCAACTTGTGGGGGGCCTACCCATGCCGCGCCTTCCGGGACGTGGTCGCCACTCGAGAACCTTTCCGCCTCAACGGCCATCGGTTCTACGTGCAATGTGCCCCGCCCACTGCCACTTAACTTTAGCGGCTTAGGGCTATATCGATTACCTTGGTTATGCTGCGGATAGCCTCATTTCTGATGCGATCACGCAGAGAAACTCCGAGCATAGCCCTCTCTCCATTGCCCTTTGGGTGACTTTGAGCCTTCTTATGATGCTTCTTATGATTTCTGAAGCGACCACGTTTCGGTGCCACACGTGATCACTGGCAACACGCACTGGTCAAAGACTCTCGTCTTCAGACACTGCGGAATATTAGACGAAAAGATGTGCCATAGCGTAGCTTCCCGAACGCTGCCCAGCCGAGTCGGATTCGACGATTGACCTCTTTCTCAAAGTTGGACCTACCTGACCTGACTGCCCTTATACTACTACAAATTGTTACTCTTCTAAAACTACTTTACATTGCTTGTCAATGCAAAATAGAATCGAAAACGGCGCGCCATCTCGCTCACACCATAGTGCTATTATATATATTGCTATTACAGTCACACATGTCGTTCATAGTAGGTATCTAAATGCCACCATTTTACAAGCTTTTATGTAACTTTTAGATTAAATTCTACTTACCTACACTAGCTTCTGCCCACGACTCCGTCCGTGTGTCTCGTTTATATCGTAGCTCCATACAAATTTTCAACCCCTATTTCAGCCTCTTAGGGGATTATTTCGGGGATAAAAACTATCCTACGTCTTTTCCCGGGACTCAAACTATCTCCATACCAAATTTCATCAAAATCGGTCCATCGGTTTAAGCGTGAAGAGGTAACAGACAGACAGACACACTTTCGCATTTGTAATATAACCATATCATATAATCATATGAATTATTCATTTTATAATTATATATTATTATTATAATACATATACCTACTATAGACATAGCATGGATTGGCGCGGCTTAAATACCTACCGACACAATTGGCTTGCCAAGCTAAATATCGCGGGTGCCGCAAGAATCCATAAGGAAAGAAAAAGAAAAACGATGTGGTCGCTATCCGACTTCTTTGGTAATATTTTTTTTGGGTACGCGACCACCCCATTTTATTTAAATCTATTTTTATAATATGCCGAATTTCAACGAAATTATTACAATAGCTAAATCATTTAAGCAATCAAGTAACTAATTTCAGCATAATAATAAAATTAAGTGACGTAACTAAAGTTTTCGCGCCAACTGTCGCGTTATTTTTTTTACAGATTCACTGCACGTCAACACTTTTCGGAAGCAATGTGTGAAATGTGTGAATTGAGGTTATTTTTTCTTGCTTTGGATTAAGCTTTGGGTTTTAAAGTGTATTTATTCTTATTCTGACACTATTCAAGAATAGTTAATAACTAATTAGTTTTCTGTTGGGTTTGTAGAAATGTTAATATCTTTAATTGAAGCAGCCTAGTCCGTCAAGTGGTCGCCAACCGAAGGTGGTCGCGTTACCGGCGAAACGACCCTAACAAAAAAAGTCGCGGGATTGTAAGTCATATCCACCTTAATACTATGAACTTAAACCCCGGGAAATTGCATCCTAGATCCGATCACTGTATAATACAAATTCAGAATTCTTGAACTTTAGATATTCGCTCGGCCCCTTTCATTTCATTACGAATACCTAAAGAATACGACAGGAATAGGTCGATTTATAGTTCGACATTCGAATTTCAAAGTAGAACCCCAAAACAGCGCGAAACAAGTCACACGTTCGAAAACACACTTAACACCAAGTTAACTAAACACACTTAAGTTTAATTACCAAAAAATGGATACAAAGGAATATAATACATAAATTGATTAAGAAAAACATGAAACAGAATAAAGTTCATTTTGTTTAAATAGGTAAACATAAATTTTCATACGCTGACCAATGAATGATTCTAGTTTTAAAGACTTATACCACACAGATACAGTATCCGAACGCACACGGGCGCCCCGCCCCTTTAAAAAAATGCGCGCTGTTAAATTGTTTTAGATTTTATTCGATATATTATTCTTCATTCTGGCGCTATTGAAATTTTTAGGTAGTTTTAAATATAAAAAAGCGGCCAAGTGCGAGTCGGACTCGTACATAAAGGGTTCCGTGAAATAAATTGCGGTTTACGATTTATGACGTATTAAAAAAAAACTACTTATTAGATCTCGTTCAAACTAATTTTCGGTGGAAGTTTACATGGTAATGTACATCATATATTTTTTTTAGTTTTATCATTCTCTTATTTTAGAAGTTACAGGGGGGGGACACACATTTTACCACTTTGGAAGGGTCTCTCGCGCAAACTATTCAGTTTAGAAAAAAATGATGTTAGAAACCTCAATATTATTTTTGAAGACCTATCCATAAATACCCCACACGCATGGGTTTATGAAAAAATTTTTTGTGAGTTTCAGTTCTGAGTATGGGGACCCCTAAAACTTAATGTTTTTTTTCGATTTTTGTATAAAAATCTTAATGCGGTTCACAGTATACATCTACTTACCAAGTTTTAACAGTATAGCTCTTATAGTTTTGGAAAAAGTGGCTGTGACATACGGACGGACAGACAGACAGACGGACATGACGAATCTATAAGGGTACCGTTTTTTGCCATTTGGCTACGGAACCCTAAAACCGGCCAAGTGTGAGTCGGACTCGCGCACGAAGGGTTCCATACCATTATCTATAAAAAAACTATTTTATTCTGTGTTTTTAGTATTTGTTGTTATAGTGGCAACAGAAATCATCATCTGTGAAAATTTCAGCTGGAACTATCACGGTATCAGTGAGATACAGCCTGGTGACAGACAGACGGACGGACGGACGGAGGACAGCGGAGTCTTAGTAATAGGGTCCCGTTTTACTCTTTGAGTACGGAACCCTAAAAAGACTAGGATAAATTAATTATTTATCCAGTTAGGAAATAAAGTAAAACCAGTGAAGAAGGCAGTACCAATTTAAACAACAATACGGCTAGTTTTCTGAGAGCGGAAGCAAAACAGACATTAGTGTTGAATATTTAAAAAAAAACTCGAAAATATGAGTGAAACGTGAGAATACGAGTGACAGTATTTTAACAATAATACGGTTAGTTTTTAGTGTTGTGTTAGTGTCACACGAGACTCGTAAATCGTTACTAAAATATGCTTTGGTTTGTTGCACCTTGTCTCGCCCCGCGCTCTCGCGTGCTTCTAGTAGGTACCTTTTAGCCGCACTGGGGAGTTAAAACCAGCAGTACAGAACGCCAAAACAAGATTTCTTCCTGAATATTCACAAAAGAATAGATAGGTACGTAAAAGCTAATGAATATTTTTTTTGTGTAAAATTTGTTCTCACTGCTGAGGTGAAAAGTTGTATGTGTTACTCGAGAGCAAATTATTTGCGTCCCGTGCTTTTGAGTCCCTCGCTGCACTCAAGATTCTAACTTTGAATCACTCACTACGCTCGTGATTAAATTTTAGAATCTTTCGCTTCCTTGGGATTCAAAATCAGCACTCGCAGCAAAAATTAACTTTGCTCGGTCTCTTGTTGCACAAATAACAATTTTGTTTCAATCAAAAATAAAAGCCTTTGACTGTATCTCATATTTAATCACGCGTGATATTTATTTACAAGTTATGGACAAACCGGTCATCAGGCAGGCCTGTATTGCTGTTTGACACTGTCGTAGTATAAATAAACTAATATTATGGAAATGGAGCTTCTGGACTAGCGAAGCGAGGCGTGACGAAGCAGAAAATGACATATTTAATTAATTTATACTCAATTCTTGCTTTGCCAGTGGACGCAGCTTAAGATTGAACGAAAACGTATCGTCATAATATGATGCCATTGGCGTAGGATTAGGTATTGTGGATGTTCTGTGCGCTGTGTCAGATCATGGGACAAGCCGTCGGAGCCGCAAATCGATCTCCTCGGGCCATACAATGACCGTAGGACGCGGCTCCGATATACAGGAGCTGGAATGTGCACAGATATTCTTATTATTATTATATTTTTTATCTACACCCATATCATAAATCCTCTATAATGTGTTCGGAAATCATATATAATGACCACCATTATTGCAACCAGTAACGTAACGTACTCGCTGACGCTCGTTTCAAAAACCCACACTCCTGATTAATGCCCTTCATTTTATAAAGTCACATAAACGACTATATCATTAGCACTGCATTTATTAAAAGTTTTCTTCGCTTCGGGATGAAATAAAACATATAGCAGTTACTTATGCGACGGACGACTCAGTTCTTTATGAATGTCCAGATTTCGAACATCAAACCGCTTTTTACCTACTTTGACTTATAATACTTGCTAGCAAATTCTTCCATACGACTGCTGGTATTTAGTATCGAAAGTTGGTTTAAAATTTGATAGAGATCCATGTAGACCTACTTATTTAAAGCATTATTAACTGTTCTACTTGCGCATTCATGTTTGCATGCGTGTTGATCTTTTGGTCCTTCTGAAAAGGTAGGCAAAGGTTAGTAATAGAATAGAATACATGAGGTAACTAAGTATACTGTTATCCATAACGATCAGTCTATTCCATCAACTGTTTGTGTGGTTTTGATAGTAAATTGAGAGTTGCATTTTACCGATATAACGACTTTGAAACAGTCATATTCCTTTTTGCAATCCTAGCGTTGCCCATTTAATAGTTATATAGTAATAATTATAGCATGGAAGTGTAATTTTAAATTCAATATATAGGTTAATTGTGGAAATATGACGTAAGTAAGTATCTAACTTTGAACAACTCGTTAGCAAGGTACTTTTAACAATTCCCAATTAAAAGATTTGTATTATAACAACCAACTGTCAAGAAATAAACTTACGCAAAAGGCGCCGTAATTAATGCAACAGTTTAATTACATAAACGTAACAAGGGAACAACTTTAAAGGATCGCGGGATAAATTAAAGAAACGAATTACAAACAAGCAACAGTGGAACTTCAAGAAAAATGTACACCAAAGTAATTTCGTTTGGGAACTTTTAAGAATTATGGCCCAGACGCGACTTAGGAATTTGAGTCCTTTTACCATCCCTCGCGCTGCCGCGAGTAAGTACGAGGCTTACATTACTCGGTTCGCTCAGCAACAAGTGTCACTCTGCTTCTCAAATATATCTAATTGGAAAACAGCACCTGCAAAACGTGAGTAAGGTGCACGAAATAAAGCTGCAATATAACTTTTTTCACGTACCCACGATTATGGACAAATTATTCATCCATGTATAGTATATTCACAAAAAATGGTAAATATTATGAGAAATCTACAGTACAGCCTATCACGTTTTTGTTTGAAAAATCAGGAGAATTGACCGAAACAATCTTTTCGACGATCTTGCAAGAAGTCTAAAAATATACGACATAAGTCATAATCACTACATAGCATAAAACAAAGTCGTTTCCCGCTGTCTGTATGTCCCTATGTATGCTTAGATCTTTAAAATTACGCTACGGATTTTGAAGCGGTTTTTTTAAATAGATAGAGTGATTCAAGAGGAAGGTTTATATGTATAATACATGCATATAAACCCGTGCAAAGCCGGGGCGGGTCGCTAGTTGTGTATAAATTTATATATACTAATATAGGCATGGAAACTATTGAAACAATTTTCAACTTATTTTTTTATATTTAGCTTTAACACTTTCAGCCAGGAGCGCCTAGGGGGCACTCTGGAGGGCAATTTTTGGCTTCCAAGCGCTCGAAAATTAAATAAAAGTAAATACGATTGTAGGTCAAAATTGCAGGCACTTACTTTCTACCGATATAATTGAATACGAGTGGTCAATACCGCTCGTTTTCCAATTTTCTATCGCTATTTCAAAATAGCATTTCCTAATTTTTGACCGTTTTCGAGTGAAAAATTTCCGATACATAGCGGGAATACTACGGCATCGGCTACGAGCGTAGCGCTACGAAAATGTTGGCAGTGAATGTGTTATAATGCGTATAGCTCCTCGTATAATTTATCTAAAAGAGTGCAATCCAAGAAAAAGGTTTCAAAATGCACCGCATTCGTAGTGGCCCGCGGCCCAGTAAAACAAGTTATGGCCGTCGCGGCATAATTTCCTCGTAAACCGCTTTTAGTATCAATCATAAGATACAACTCTACGCCGCTTAGCAAACTCCTAGATTACTACATTATACGATGCAACAACAAACATTTTATAGAACTACCTACAACAACCGGATTTTTTACAATGCCCACCAAATTGCTCTAATAATTCTATTCTATTTTGTAGGTGTTAAAAGGATCTCTGTATAAAATCCTATTGATGAAAAACGATGGCCATAATTGTTTTAATTAAATAATAATCAACATAATAACGAAAAAACACCCGGAGTTGCGGTATTAAATAAAGCATATGTTTAAACCGAAGCATTCTGTAAACTGGCGATATTTTTCTTAAATCGGATGGGTATTTAGTTCTGATTAGGTACCTACTCTCGAGAAACATCTTTACAAACTAACAATATCAGAATCTTAGCCTTGTTACCATATTAATACCCATAGATGATAGGATTCTTAGTTCTATTACTCTTCAGTAATTGAGGAGACAGGTGGCCACGCCAGCCTAAACCTACGAGAAAGTATAAATAAACAGTAAACACCCGCTACCTTACGTTGTGTACTCGTACGTGCTTGAAAGCGATTTTATTTTAACGTGACCTACTTTTCTCATTTATTTACATCAAATTATAATGTCAATATAATAACATATATAAAGCTAAGAAAATAAAAAATAAAAATAATAATAACTAAAACTAAAGGTAAATGCCCCAGATCGCTGCCAGGCGGCAGTGTGCCCAAGAAGGCAGGCAGCATTGCCACGTTGTATGGCAATGCTGATCCTCTGGGCGAGGTAAAAGCCAGCCTTCTGCTCACAATAGCCTTCTTTTGTTTTATGTCATTATATGTGACATAAAACAAAAATACGCCGAACACATTCCTTTTGACTACAAGCGGCTGTTCAGTGTCAACTTCAATACGTGTAAGTTAGCTCTTACAGCGGGACAACTACGGTAATGACTACGAACGTATCACTATGAAATCGTTTGCACTGAATGTTTAAAAATCTTAATATCGAGATAACCTTAAAAATCTTAATATCGAGATAATCCGTTGTTTGCCTTACATACAGATCGCTATGGAGAGCCAGGTGGATTGTCTGATAAACTTATCAAGACTAATGATCATAAATTAGTCATCAAACTCAAAGACAATACTGTAAATCTTCACATCACAGGTTAAACAAGAAATTTTCAAAAACAAGATAATCCCTCTCAACATACTCAAATGATGTCAATTTCTTAGTATTTAAAACAAACATATTTTGAATTTCTATACGTAATCGAGAAATGATAACAGTCTTATCAAATCAGCATCAGTGGGGAGACCGGGGCCATCACGCAATTACCTTCAAATTAAATTTGTTCTAAGAATTTTCATTTTCACCGTTGCCTTCTTTCAAGTATTCCATAAGAATGTCATTAGATTGGATTTTTGATTTTTGTTCGGAAGGGGCGAATTATTTGACAAGTTATTTAAACATTTCTATTGCAACTGTTTTTAGGGTTTCGTACTCAAAGAGTAAAACGGGACCATATTACTAAGACTTCGCTGTCCGTCCGTCCGCCCGCCCGTCCGTCCGTCCGTCCGTCTGTCTGTCACCAGGCTGTATCTCAAGAACCGTGATAGCTAGAGAGTTGACATTTTCACAGATTATGTATTTCTGTTGCCGCTATAACAACAAAATACTAAAAATAAAATATTTTGTTAAGGGGGGCTCCCATACAACAAACGTGATTTTTTTGCCGTTTTTATAGATAATGGTACGGAACCCTTCGTACGCGAGTCCAACTTGCACTTGGCCGGTTTTTTTTTTAATAGTAGACTCGTGACGTTTTAAAGGAAAAAAAAGATAGAAAGATTGCAAATCATTCGATTTTTGCGTAATGATACTAAATAAATACAGGGGGACAATATTATGCTAATCGATCTAGACCCAAACTAAGCAAAGCTTATTTTATGGATAGGTACTAGAAATACTAAACAACTGTAATTATACATACATAATTATACAGAAAAATGAATACGTAAATCCATTGAAAACATCCAAGGCTCATGACAAAATAAATAATTTTTATTATAATACCCTCCTCCTGTTAATTTTTCATTGTCTGTCCGTTTATCCCGTTTCTTCATAACTGAGCCAATTACAGAATCAAACTTGAGTTCCTTCTTACCTATTGCAAATATTTTTCAAATATTATTTTCAATTACGTGCTCCGCCATAGCAACGGATCCATACGGTCCAACAAGGAAAGCTGTAGTTCTCTAAAACTCAATATATACTTGTGACCTTTTCCTTCTAGAGTAAGCTCTACGCCGTAGCGTTGTAGACGTCATTCGGAGTGCAAACCGAGCTGAACAGTTTCGCAAACAATAGATTCATTTTTTAAATGATAGCTCTGAGTAAAGAGGGCCGATCCGAAGAATGCAGCTGTTTTTTTTTACTAGCTTCTATAAAGCTTCACATATAGGTACGTATACGTTTATGTTTAGGTAAAATCTTGCTAATCTAATTTCTGACTCACTTAACTGATCTACAGTAATACCTACCAGAAAGTATATATTATGATTATTACATTTAAACGGTCTAATCAAAATGAATTGAAAAATTCATTTTAACGAAATAATATAGTATTTAAAACGTTACGTGGAGGGGTTAAGGGGACGTAGGTTCGTGGTCTTCGTGCGTTTTAATAAATAAAAAAGTAATAGCTGATTTCCCTCAAACATGACATTGCCGATTTTAAGAACTAATTGTAATATGTTTAGCTGTTGTGCATAAATGTTAGAATTTTTTTAAGTGTATTTTAGACCTATGTTCGTGATTTTTTTCTATCGAGCGAAAGTCAAAAACTCAGGATTCGAATAGCTGATTTCCCTCGAAAAAGGCCTCAAGATTGCTAATTAAATTTAAGGCAGCCGTATTATAATCCAAACAAGAGCTACGATTTTTTAAAAATCCGTTTTCGGAGCTCACGTCGCCTTAACACGTAAAGTTTCGAACGAAAGTTAGGACTATCCAACTGTCATTTTTCCATATAGTCTAGGCAACAGTGGCGGTGCGTGAGAATTTTCATTGGACAACCCGGAGTAAAACAAAGGGCTGTTTTTTGATGATTTACTAGTTTGGTAATATATATCAAGAAATTTTAGGCAAGCCGGTCGGAATCGGCTTGCGTGGGCGCTCCGCCACTGCTAGGCAATGAACTCACAACTTGTATGGAAAAATTACAAATTTGGATATAATTTTTAATAGCTGTTTTTTTGTGTGTTGGATATATTATCAATTAAATAGTTACCTAGCGACAAAATCCAACAAAATTTCAGACATTAAAAAAATGATAACTTAACTATCTTCTGAAAAGTGAGAAAAAATAAAATAAATGGTTCTATCTTTATTTTGGTTCATTTACATTTGCTCTATAATATTGAAGATAAATAATAATAAAAAAAACCAGCCAAGTGCGAGTCGGACTCGCGCACGAAGGGTTCCGTACCATTATCTATAAAAAACTATTTTATTCTGTGTTTTTAGTATTTGTTGTTATAGCAGCAACAGAAATACACCATCTGTGAAAATTTCAGCTGGAACTATCACGGTATCAGCGAGATACAGCCTGGTGACAGACAGACGGACGGACGGACAGCGGAGTCTTAGTAATAGGGTCCCGTTTTACTCTTTGAGTACGGGACCCTAAAAACCATCCATTCTTTATTTAAATCTATATTATTACTTCCAGATGGAAAGTTTGTTGGATTCTTTAATAAAACATCTTAGAATATAGTTTTAAACAGAAATAAACAAAATAAAACGCTATTATAATTTAATGTTTTTCAAAACCGTATTTTGCCTGGAGTAATATTACAATTTGACATTTAGATCTACCTAACGTGCGTACAATGCGTTACGTGATCGACCAGCTGGTGCCCACGGAGTAGGGACTAGACAAATAAAAGTTATTTACGTCATACCTGGCCATAAAGTAGGAATTACCGCACGCTATGCGTGCGGAAAACCCCACTTCCTGGCCAGATAGAGACGTAAAATTTTGTACTCACCACGGGCGGTAATAAAGAAAGCCTCCGAGCGCATATTTATCGCCCTTGCCTTCGGCTCGGGCGTCAAATACCTGCGATCTGAGACATTCTTTGTTTAACCGCCCTAGGTAAGTAATGTACTAATACGATTATACGCTAATACCATTCACCGTCACGCTACGCTCGTAGCGCGGCTCCGTACTCCGTAGCAGCTTATAATGTTCAAATGCTGTAGCGGTCAGACCGCTACGGGCGCATTTGGTTTCGAATTGTGTTTCCTGATTGGTGCTGAACGGGTTATTCAATATTCAAAGATTTATAGGGAGAATATCAAGTTTTCTATTTTGAGACCACTAACTAGGGAGAAAGCTTAAGACATTATTCCACGTACAAATATGTATTGTATGTTGATATGTATGTATGTATTACTTTATTGTACATAAAACATGGCAAAGTGAAAACAGAAACAAAAACAAGAAGAACAAAGGCGAGCTTATCCCTCTAAGGGATCTCTTCCAGTTGACCTTAACAAACACTACACTGCCCTTTCCTTAATCTATCTGAAGGATTTCGTTTAAGACTAGATTCTATCTAGGTATTGTATAAATGTAGATTTTGCTCAAAAATTATTCATAATCAAGTTAATTAAGTATGTAATGTACTTAGTAGTGAGGAACTGGTAGTGATACTGCCTAGAGAGCCGGGGGTTCGAAGCCCAGGAAGGGCATTTATTTGTATAATATTTGTTATCTTAGTTTTTTTATGTATTGAACTTAGTCTGGGTCTAGTTCGGTCCACAAATCGTTGTCTAACTAGTTCTAATACACACAGTGCAAGCTTTGCTTAATCTGGGTCTAGTTCGGTCCACAAATCGTTGTCTAACTAGTTCTAATACACACAGTGCAAGCTTTGCTTAGTCTGGGTCTAGTTCGGTCCACAAATCGTTGTCTAACTAGTTCTAATACACACAGTGCAAGCTTTGCTTAGTCTGGGTCTAGTTCGGTCCACAAATCGTTGTCTAACTAGTTCTAATACACACAGTGCAAGCTTTGCTTAATCTGGGTCTAGTTCGGTCCACAAATCGTTGTCTAACTAGTTCTAATACACACAGTGCAAGCTTTGCTTAGTCTGGGTCTAGTTCGGTCCACAAATCGTTGTCTAACTAGTTCTAATACACACAGTGCAAGCTTTGCTTAATCTGGGTCTAGTTCGGTCCACAAATCGTTGTCTAACTAGTTCTAATACACACAGTGCAAGCTTTGCTTAGTCTGGGTCTAGTTCGGTCCACAAATCGTTGTCTAACTAGTTCTAATACACACAGTGCAAGCTTTGCTTAATCTGGGTCTAGTTCGGTCCACAAATCGTTGTCTAACTAGTTCTAATACACACAGTGCAAGCTTTGCTTAGTCTGGGTCTAGTTCGGTCCACAAATCGTTGTCTAACTAGTTCTAATACACACAGTGCAAGCTTTGCTTAATCTGGGTCTAGTTCGGTCCACAAATCGTTGTCTAACTAGTTCTAATACACACAGTGCAAGCTTTGCTTAGTCTGGGTCTAGTTCGGTCCACAAATCGTTGTCTAACTAGTTCTAATACACACAGTGCAAGCTTTGCTTAATCTGGGTCTAGTTCGGTCCACAAATCGTTGTCTAACTAGTTCTAATACACACAGTGCAAGCTTTGCTTAATCTGGGTCTAGTTCGGTCCACAAATCGTTGTCTAACTAGTTCTAATACACACAGTGCAAGCTTTGCTTAGTCTGGGTCTAGTTCGGTCCACAAATCGTTGTCTAACTAGTTCTAATACACACAGTGCAAGCTTTGCTTAATCTGGGTCTAGTTCGGTCCACAAATCGTTGTCTAACTAGTTCTAATACACACAGTGCAAGCTTTGCTTAATCTGGGTCTAGTTCGGTCCACAAATCGTTGTCTAACTAGTTCTAATACACACAGTGCAAGCTTTGCTTAGTCTGGGTCTAGTTCGGTCCACAAATCGTTGTCTAACTAGTTCTAATACACACAGTGCAAGCTTTGCTTAATCTGGGTCTAGTTCGGTCCACAAATCGTTGTCTAACTAGTTCTAATACACACAGTGCAAGCTTTGCTTAATCTGGGTCTAGTTCGGTCCACAAATCGTTGTCTAACTAGTTCTAATACACACAGTGCAAGCTTTGCTTAATCTGGGTCTAGTTCGGTCCACAAATCGTTGTCTAACTAGTTCTAATACACACAGTGCAAGCTTTGCTTAGTCTGGGTCTAGTTCGGTCCACAAATCGTTGTCTAACTAGTTCTAATACACACAGTGCAAGCTTTGCTTAGTCTGGGTCTAGTTCGGTCCACAAATCGTTGTCTAACTAGTTCTAATACACACAGTGCAAGCTTTGCTTAATCTGGGTCTAGTTCGGTCCACAAATCGTTGTCTAACTAGTTCTAATACACACAGTGCAAGCTTTGCTTAGTCTGGGTCTAGTTCGGTCCACAAATCGTTGTCTAACTAGTTCTAATACACACAGTGCAAGCTTTGCTTAATCTGGGTCTAGTTCGGTCCACAAATCGTTGTCTAACTAGTTCTAATACACACAGTGCAAGCTTTGCTTAGTCTGGGTCTAGTTCGGTCCACAAATCGTTGTCTAACTAGTTCTAATACACACAGTGCAAGCTTTGCTTAGTCTGGGTCTAGTTCGGTCCACAAATCGTTGTCTAACTAGTTCTAATACACACAGTGCAAGCTTTGCTTAATCTGGGTCTAGTTCGGTCCACAAATCGTTGTCTAACTAGTTCTAATACACACAGTGCAAGCTTTGCTTAGTCTGGGTCTAGTTCGGTCCACAAATCGTTGTCTAACTAGTTCTAATACACACAGTGCAAGCTTTGCTTAATCTGGGTCTAGTTCGGTCCACAAATCGTTGTCTAACTAGTTCTAATACACACAGTGCAAGCTTTGCTTAATCTGGGTCTAGTTCGGTCCACAAATCGTTGTCTAACTAGTTCTAATACACACAGTGCAAGCTTTGCTTAGTCTGGGTCTAGTTCGGTCCACAAATCGTTGTCTAACTAGTTCTAATACACACAGTTCAAGCTTTGCTTAATCTGGGTCTAGTTCGGTCCACAAATCGTTGTCTAACTAGTTCTAATACACACAGTGCAAGCTTTGCTTAGTCTGGGTCTAGTTCGGTCCACAAATCGTTGTCTAACTAGTTCTAATACACACAGTGCAAGCTTTGCTTAATCTGGGTCTAGTTCGGTCCACAAATCGTTGTCTAACTAGTTCTAATACACACAGTGCAAGCTTTGCTTAGTCTGGGTCTAGTTCGGTCCACAAATCGCCCGAAACTAAGGCCAGAGACGAATCCGATATTCGAGCACAGATGATATAATCACCGTACTCATAATCATATTACCACAGCGCCGACCACACGGCGCCTTCACACGGTTACTGAAGCTAGTCCAAACATCAAGGTTTATAATTTTCCCCGCAAACATGTAAAAGGGTAAACCGGGGTGCCGTATGACGTACGTCTTTAGAATTGAGGGGCATTCCTAATGTTGTATGTTTAATGGGAAATCTAATTAAACAACTAACACCCGAAGGAATTTTTCCTGTTTAAGGGTTCCGTAGGGAAAAAAAAGGAACCCTTATATCACTTTGTTGTCCGTCTGTCTGTCTGTCTGACCAAGACCCTTTATCCCGGGAACGCGTGGAGTTATCGAGTTGAAATTATATATGTAGGTCTACAGTCCCTTGAAAGTGTGAAAAAATCAAACTTTTAAGATAAAAGTTAACGTAAAAAAAGACACGGCTGTTTATGCCGCAAAAAAACATATATTTCGACACTCTCATGGGAATCAAAATGTATAGGGTAGTTTCCGTCGACCTAGTACTATGAAATTTGGTAAGTAATATAGTGTTATACTACAAGTACCTACAGGGAAAAATCTGAATATACATTTGTAATTTTGTACGGAACCCTCGGTGAGCGAGTCCGACTCGCACTTTTTTCGCGGTTTTATTTTTACTGTTTTCTACCTCGTGCGCTCGCCGCGTACATACTGACACCAGTATGTACGGATTCAGAGGAATTTCCTCCGGCGAACGCTCCCGCTGTGGAATGAGCTTCCTGCCGAGGTTTTCCCTGGGGACTATAGTGCAGGATTTTTCAGGAAAGGAGTATAAATAAATAAATAAAAATAAAAATAAAAAAGCCTTATATTTCTCGATCACATGCAATAAAGAGATAGTACAAAGTAATATAAAGTAAACTGGTAATGTGAATTAACTAAACAAAATATAAGTTATTATTACTAAAATAAAGCTAGGAATGTATCGGCGTTTTGTGTAGTGGTGATGAGAATCCCTTTACAGGGTGAAGGCCTCCTCCAAGCTAGGAAAGGAGTATAATCACCTTAAAATTGTAATACTAGTTAGTTTATAAGTATTCTAGCAAGTGAGCTTAAGTATAAACTGACGGGTGGGTTAGGTTAGGCTAACGCGTTAGATTATAAACGAATAAGGCAGGCCGTACGCTTATTTTCCACCAACGTGGTATAAACAAAATGTTTCGGTTGCGTATTACAAAAAACGCAGATGGAACCGCGGGATAAAATATAGCTTTAATCCAGCCCAGAAGTTCATTCTATATACAGGCAAAAGAATTTGTGAATTTCGGTTATTACCCCTCCGCCGGTACCGGTTTTTTATACTTACAAAGCTCACTTTTTACCTCTTTATAGTATTAGTATACTGCAGTGCAAACCGCTTGTTGATCGAAGTAACAACAATACAGTACCAAACACATTTCACTCTGGTTTACGGAAAACCTCAGCCCATCGCATAATCTGCTCAAATCATTCGAATGTTCAGCATGCACGGTGCTCTGCGGTTTTATTTGACCTAATTAATAGGTGAAGAGCCTCGTCACTCGTGTGATTAATGATTATTGGAGACTCAAATACGCAAAAGGTTGTAGCTTAGTTTAGAACGTACAAGCTAAAGAAAATTAAGGAGGTCGTAATTGTTTTCACCTTCCTCTTTTGTTTCTGCCATTTATTTGTTTATTTAGTATTTACTCATTAATCTCATTATTATACTCATGCTCATTGTAAAGAACTGTGTGTAAATAATCTAAGTACTTATAACATATCATATTACGTACAATCTTGGATAAATGTAGCCTTTTTGAGATAGTCTACAATACATTACATGTCCCAATTTCGAAAAGCATCTGTATTATTAATACTTTACTGAGAATTCAATGGTTTGAGCGAATAGTCTGTTGTTCGACTGGCAGTCCCGGCGACTGCTCGTTGAGCGCGTTCAACGATGAATACAAAGGTGCCTGGTTATATCAGCCTGCGAAGTAAACCACGAGTCTCAGACACGAAGGACATTATCAAAATTTCATATGTTAGGGGGAAATCCAAACGTTCTGCGCGTAAAAATATCTGACTTTCTCCTAATTATAGACCAAGGAGTTTTTATTTGACTTTTGTTTGTAATAATTAGTATGTTTTTCCAGAAGAGATTAACTAATATCTACATCATCTGGGGTGTGCCCATGCCTTTAAGTTAAAGCTAACGGATCACTTTCTGCGTACGTGCCCGGCTACTGCCCAAACCGCACAAAATATCCTAGTTTAACTACACCGCGCCGCTAACAAACTTCTGGTATGCAACTATAAATAAGGGAAAAAGTAACCTCGTACATGTAACTTTTCAATACTCGTATTCTCCTAACCAGCATTATAATTTTAAATTGCAACGTCCCTATGAAATTACATTATACCTAAGTCCATATGAAATAAAATAAGTAGCCCGTTTCTAAAACTACTTTCTAACTAAGTGGCTGGTATCCGATGGAGCTAAACTTTGGCATACCTACTTATTCATTGTTATAGTAGGCATATAATTGACAGTGCAATATCTGGTATAATGATACACATAAAATTTTGCAATACCCTTAATGTTGTACTGTAAATTTTGTAAGACCACCTGTATGCCAACATGAAAGCAATAAAGTTATTCTTATTCTTAAGGCGCTGTATGCAGCTGCGCATCGAAAAAGTGCCTTTTCCAAACCGATTATTAGTATACTTGTACTATTGCTAGAGATCCAAATTTTTGATATGTATATCTTCAGTTCATTAGCTATGTTCGTACTTCGTAAAATCACGATTGCTTACAAAAACCTCGATAGATTTTGCCTTTCAAAACAGTGCTTTTTTACCACCAAACTCGAAATATCTCAAAAGTTATTTGGAATATTACAATGAAATTTGTTGTGATAGGTAGCTTTTTGGTAGATCTATCTACCGGCTTCTTAGAATTTCAATATGTTTGATAATTCAATCATTTGGTCATTTGTCTGAAAAACCGGGTGCCCGCGTCATGCATGCGCGGTGGCATGTACAATTTAGTACGCCCGTGGCCACTGCCGACGACGGACCTGTGAATGTTTACCTGGCACGCAAATACGCCTTTTTGCAGCAATTATTTCGAGTTATCAAGGTAAATAAAAATATATAAAGGAATAGGAAACGCTAATACATGCTGGAGAACACATTCGAAATGAAAGAATAACAAATATAAGGTATGCGATATTTACTACATTAAAGCGTTTCTACATCCGCACCTAAAACGTATTAATAGGTAGCTGGAGCATATTGACAAGATGTCAATAAAAATCTTCAGTTATCCTGAATACGTATTTAGAACTGTTAGGTAGTAAGTAGTCGGGTGTAAATCGGATGCGGACACGAGCACATGGTTGGGGGGGTAATGGTACCAATTATGGACTGTACGAATAATAGATTTATTTATTCATACAGAAATATATCAAAAGCATTTAGGGCTATTGCGCCAGATAGCGACTACCTAGACTAAAGTCTTAAACGAGTTGGTGAACTGAAGTATATTTACTTGCTGTTTAGTAGATTCTATTAAAAACGAGTGCGGAAAAAGACCCTGCCACTCCACCAGCAGCAGGCCACGGCCCTTCCTCATCTTCGTCATAGACATACATGCATACATACGCTACGGCACATCTTTTCGTCCAATATTCCACAGTGTCTCAAGACGAGAGTCTTTGACCAGTGTGTGTTGCCAGTGTTGACATATGGAACGGAAACGTGGTCGCTTACTATAGGCCTCATAAGAAGGCTCAAAGGGCGATGGAGATGGCTATGCTGGGAGTTTCTCTGCGCGATCGCATCAGAAATGAGGCTATCCGCAGCAGAACCACGGTAACCGATATAGCCCTCCGAATCGCTAAACTTAAGTATCATTGGGCGGGGTACATTGCACGTAGAACCGATGGCCGTTGGGGCGGAAAGGTTCTCGAGTGGCAACCACGTACCGGAAGGCGCGGCGTGGTTAGGCCCCCCACAAGGTGGACTAATGACCTGGTAAAGGTCGCGGGAGTCCGCTGGATGCGGGTGGCGCAGGACCGGCTATTGTGGCACTTTGGTCTTTCGGCTGATATGATGATACATATGCTCGAAAAACATAAACTTCCTTCTGAGGCAGTCGGGTACAAAGTACTACAGGGTGTTCCCCTATACAGCTGCAAAACTTTGCCAGCTGTTTGTGCACATGATACCCATCACAAAACACTAAAGTATGCCGTTTCATATCTCGCACTCACTCTGCCACCGCTGTTTCTCCAAATAACTACCAAGAAAGCCTCCCCCGCCACGCCCCTTTAAAAATAAGGCCATTAAAGCAAATAAATGTGACGTTATCTAAGTGAACATACCTTTTGTCGGTATGGAGTTATTGATATGACTCACTCACTCATCAACGCACAGCCGAAACTACTAAGACTAGAGAGTTGAAATTTTCACCAGAACTACCTTTTACAACGTAGGCAACGCTAAGAAGGATTTTTTGGAAATTCCACCCCTAAAGGGGGTAAATAGGGGTGCAAATTTTGTATGGGGGAAACTTTATTTTTAGAGCTAGAGACTTAAATTTTTGCATAAAGATTACTTATTAGAATACAAATGTGGCCTATATGACGCTGACTGTACCTAGTCTTTAAGTAAACAGTTTAAAACCGAAGAAACAAATCTCTCTTTATTTCAAAATGTCTTGCTCTCTATATAAACTTAGAACCCTCTTTGAACTCTCATAGTAAATAGTCTGAAACCGAAGTTACAAATTTCTAACTTTAAAAATGTCTTGCTCTCTATACATAATTCGAACCCCCTTTTAACCTTCTTAAGTGATTAATAATTAAAAAACCGAAGTTACAAATCCCTTACTTTAAAAATGTCTTGCTCTCCATACAAACTAGAAGAACTGTATATCCTAGAAGTAGGTATTTTTGTCAAGACCAATCCAAGCATGTTCAGTAACGTTTCAGAAGGCCGCAGATTTCCGACACGTAAACAATACAAACAAAAATTGAAAACTTTGCAGGGTAGCAACAACACAGCGCTAATCAGAGGCGGAATCTTGGGAATGGCACCAAACATTTTCAATAACATTCCAGACAGAATTAAACACTGGATATTAATAAAAGACAATTGACTTCAGATTCAGATTCAGATTTGTTTATTATCATAATTTTACAATTGAAATCATAGTACAATGAATATACAGATAAAAATGTGTTAAAATTATGACTTGTCAGTTACAATAAAATACAATAGATGTGTACAGTTGTGTACAGAATTGTTATTATTTGTAAATAGTTTAATAATACTCATACTCATAGCATAATGCTATTACATAAAATAGAGAAAGAAAACATAATACAAATATTAACGTCAAGCTTTTAAGATCTTGTTATTTAGTCATTTGAAAGAAATTCTTGTAAACTATACAGTGTTTTTTCAAGCAATAGTTGTTTTACATGGAAGCGAAAAGAGTTGTCGTTCGTTATGGTTTTAAGGTTTGAAGGTAGCCGGTTAAAAAGTATTTGTCCTATTAACTTCGGAAGTTTTGTGCCTATTCTAAGTCTGGGCGAGGTTGTTTTGAAGTGGATACTTCTTTGCTCGCGTTCTTGTATAGGGGTACCGTTCAAAATGTATCACGTAACTTCCGGATTAACTTTTTGTAGAGAAGCCTAATCTGATTTCAAATAATTGTTTGTTACATGTTTTAATCCTTCTTTATTTGCTATTAGTTGTTAATCACAAAATGTTATTTAGTTTATGTGACGGGCATGAAAACTATGCTGAAATGACCGCCATTTTCAATGCCTCGCGAGTCAAACGAGCTACGTCAGTCAATGTTGCTATATATACCGATTTATCTGTGCTTATACAGATTTTAGTGAATTAATGCAGATATATATTTTACGGGGACAACCAACAAATAAGTATCCACTTAAACTTAATTAACGGTTGTATCTCGGACACAACCCGCTTCTTTTTAAGTTATTCGCATTTCTCATTGATTTCGAACTATTTTCACATCTCCTTTGAAATTCATTTGGATAACGTTTAACATACATCAAAACTTCCAATATATAAGTTGAAACTGATGTTAAGATACTAAGTTTTCTTAAATGTTCGCGACACGTGTATCTGTCCTTTGCATACGGAAGTACTCTAATTGCACGTTTCTGGATCTTTAGGATGCGCTCATAATCCGTACTGTTGCCCCAAAGCATTATCCCGTATGAAAGTTGAGAGTATATGTACGCATAATACAGCTCTTTTAAGCAACTTTCTGACACAAGTGGTCTTAACTGTCTTAGAGCATAGTATAATGTATCTATGTGATCTTTCCATGACATTATTGGATCAATCATTTCAATCAATAGATCAATATTTGATTGAAAAGTGTTATTATACCATTAAAGATTACTTAAACGACCCTACGACATAACATGATTCCATTCCAGACATTCCTTAGTTATAATATTCTTTAGTTATAGTATTTTTTGAGAGTTTTTGACATGTATTTGAAGTATTTAACACCAATCACTGTATTGACATTTTTTTTTAATTTTTATAAATATATTAGCTGGCTGAAATATTTTGTAAACCTACATTGTGGGTAATGCACAGAAGTCTTATATTTTGTATACCAACAATACTTGTAAAAGTTGTAACCTTTGTTTAACAAAATAAATTTAATTGAATTGAAAGTACGTAGCAGCCAAAGTAGCCAAATATATCGTAACACATCCTTACACCTATAGTAACAAAGACGTGTTGCAATATATTTGGTTACCTAGGCTGCTACTAACTATCTGATGCTGACTGTACAAAACTAATTTCAATGTTATTTTTTGTTAAACAAACATTTAAATTTCTTAAACAAACATTTAGACGATAACATGTTATACGTGGGCGAAGTCGCGGGCAACAGCTAGTTTATATATATATATTTATTTAATCTTTATTTATTCCATATTGTTTGTGTTAGTACATATTTACTAAATCTAAAAGATTTATGCCATTTTTTCTTTCTTATATGGACCCCATTCGGGTAAAAGCCATATATCGCCAGATATTAGGAGAAAAGAAGGGCACTGCAAGCAACAAACTGGTCAGGGCCGAAAGGCAAAAGAAGGAAAGGTAGACGACGAAGACGTTGGACCAATGACATAACTGAGGTCGCCGGACGTAGCTGGATGCAGTTGGCTAAAGACCGAAAAAAATGGCATGAGATCGAGGAGGCTTTTACCTAAATTTACATTTGCTTTAAAAAATTCAATATAAATCAAACAAAAAAAGACAATTAAAGCTTAATTTATATTTATATAATTACTTCCGGTTGGAAAATTTGTTGGATTCTTGTGTAAAGCATCTTAGAATAACGATTAAAAATGAAATATACAAAAAAACGCTATTATAAATTAATGATTTCCGAAACCGTATTTTGCCTGGAGTATAGAGCCAAGTATAAGTCCAATCTTGTTGGCTTGTTGAGAGTATCTAGGTCCATCGCGGTGTGGCCGCTGGTCGAGGTAGCATGGTAGGCAGCACGCGCCGCGCGAGCGCAGTGACATAACACTTTTAGGTATTTAAGAGACAAATTGAATTTGTTATTTTTATATGATGTTTGGTCAAATTACATTTTTTAATAGACATAGTCATGTACTGAAGAACTTGCTGGTCTTAAAATAACCACCCTGTATAATAAAATGCTCTTCTGACTAACAGTGGTCTAATTATCCAGTTTTTGATCAGTCAGTCATACTTATGTAACAAAGGTAATAATTATGGTAATAATACTCCTTGCATTTCATTAAATTGTCAAAAGGGTATCTACGTGTTGGCTCCGTTGGTACTTTGTAGGTACCTAGCCCCACGCATGCCTCCCAAAGGTCCGGGACATCATTGTCCCGTGAGCAGGAAAGACATACATGGTAATAATATAATTTGCCAGGAGATAAATAGATGAACATAGCTATTTGTTTATTATTTTTGATGGTTTCTTAAGCGGGTGTTAACCGGCGCTATAACTGTACCTAGAAGTAATCGATTTTATTTCGGTTTAAAAAACCTGTAATATATTAGTACAATCCATAATTGGTGACGTTTACCCTTAGGAAGTGAAGATGTACTATTATTTTATCAGTTCTACGTATTTGGAAAACGGAAGCACCCACATAGGAACTGGGAAAACGATAGGTGGATTGATGATGAAGAAATCTGTACTAACATATCTTTGGAAAGTAAGTGTCCATAATTGATGTCATCATACTACGATGTACTTAAGAACTGTAACTACCTATTATTCCTTATTTTCTTAAAAAAAATAGATTTAAATAAATAAATAAACAATAAATATTTGGGGACAATCTTACACAAATCAACCAAGATTTGAAAAATAAAACAATTATTCAAGAAGACAAACATTTGATCGTATGATCCGCAAAAATGAGCCGAATACGGATGCCAACAGAATAAGGCCGTTAGCGGGGTGCGCGGGACGCGCGTCTCCCGCTCCATCTGCCTCACCTCCGCAAATACCTAAATATCGTCTAATAAGAGCGCCTTAAAATTAGTCATAGGAACGGCTTAATTATAGGAGATAAACCTGTTATGTTTGGCTTCGTCAAAATTGTATCAAAAAGTAGTGCCTGTGCAAAAAATTATTCTGGAGTTAGAAATACAGTTCTTAAAAATGTGAACTTTAACAGAATCTTATTCTGAATAAATTTTATTGTATTTGAAAAAGTAAATAGCAGAAATCCATACACCTACATGTCCTCCCACATTGTATGTTGAGGAATATGTGAAATGAAAATATGAGTAGTATTTTTAGGATGAATGCGAGCAATTGGTTACTTTAATTTTAAGGATGAAAGCAATAAATATGTTCTTATTATATAATCAAGTTATATTTTCTTAGTAGACTAGAAGGGTATATAATTATTGAGAGTTTAAGAGAGAATACTTTTCTAAACTGGAAAACTGATTAAACTAACCATTTCTGTAAATTCTTTCCAAGAATGTGATCGAGTGGAGAATGATGTATGAAAATAAGTAAGTGTACCGTTTAATTTGAAAGAGGAGTCTTAGTAAAGTTATTTTAGTTTCAGAATAACAAACCAAACGTTTCTGGCAATTTATTTGAAGTATTTCCTCACATTGATATTCCAGGAAACCAAAGAAAACAGAGGCAAAAACAGAGCCTGACTCATGTCATGAAACGCCTTCGTCAGACAATCACATACTTTCAGGTCTAAAAGCTTATTACATTATCCTTAGTAGTTAGGTACGTATGGATTATATTTTTTTTTTTTATGTATTATAATAAAATTAAAAAGTTTATTTTCGGTACAGAATACGTAATACTGCATACAAAACAGCAAGGCTCAACTACTAAACCTATGACTTATGGAAAATCGACGGTAACTTAGCTGGGTGCGTAAGGGAAAATATTCATCAGAGTGCAGGCATATTTTTCATGAAAACTTAGGTGGTTCTGCCGGGGAGCATAACGTAGTTTAACACATATCTGGTTTATATTCACCCTAAAGCCACATACTCGCTATAGAAAAACACTAGTCAATGATAACGTTAACGATTTCTACTCTCTAGTATCGTTTCAAAGAACACTGACTAAAAGTACCGCTCGGGTTCCGTGTGTGTTGAAGATCTGATTTTGTATACAGCACCCACCAATCCAATCCGTATTTAATTCAAAGTCAGCTTAATTATCAGTGCGCCGAGGGTTCACAATCTCAAAACTCCGGCTAGCACACGCGAGAGGAGACCTCTTGGAACATTCAATAAGGTACAGTGATAAATCTGGCGCCTAGTGGTCATAAACATCGCAGTTAGCTGAGGCTGTCATAGTCAAAGATGTGTCTGTGTACTCTCTCTGCTCGGGTGCAATTCCATAAACAAAGTAAACATTTATAAAGTGAATTCATTTGTATACTCTAGTACGCAATTGCACTTTCAGTTTACTTAGGAGGATGGAGCAGTCTCGAGATGTCTGTACAGGTGTGGGGTTCTTAAACAAGAATGCTTTATATTCTAAAGCTTTTAACTGAAATATTAAGTGTGGGTTGTAATTAATGAAGCTTCTTTAAATTGTCATTTTCGCCTTCAAATTTACTTAGTTGTCTACTAAATTAATAGGTCCGCGACTAATTTTAAGCGTCTAATAAATACTTTCAAGCGACCGTATATTGTGTAAAAAAAAATAAGTAACTGATGACTGAAGCTACTATAATTGAACATGACATTTATGTCACATAGTACGACTTGGTCGTACGTATCGAAACTTTAAATTACGCATCGAAAACTAAACGAGTAACGTTTTGAAGTTGTTTTCGGAGTACAACGGCACCATGTGTTACGAATTAATGTGTGTTCTCGATACCCACTGGTAGTGCTACTGCTCTCAGGGGCCAAAGGTAACGAACGAACCTATAACTACCGGTTTTTACAGCCATAAAACAATATCATGAAATTGGTGAGTAAGGGAAATTAAAATCAAACAATCATCTCGCGAGATGTTTTGCTATGCAAATTTTCAGTTGGTACGAGTATGTATGTCGGCGGCCGATCGTAAAATCCGGCTGATCACGAAATTCCTAGGCATATCGTGAAACGCCGCCATTTCATAACACGCCGCTATTTCATGATTTGGCTAAAAGTTGACCAGGCATATCATGACGAAACTTGTTTGCAAACCCTACTTACGTATAACGGCGAGTATTGAACGATATGACGGCGTTTCATGATATGCCTAAACGTCACTGGTAGGTGTTACTTAGCTAGATCATGAAATGGCGGCCTTTCATGATATGCCTAGGAATTTCATGATCTGCCTAAACGTCATTAGACAAATCGTTAAACGTTAAGTTTTGAACGATATGGCGGATGTCATTTAGCCAAATCATTAAATAGCGGTGTTTCACGATATGCCTAGGAATTTCGTGATCTGCCTTTTACGATCGGCTGCCGACATGTATATTTTCATTAAAAAAGAATACGATTTATTAATTTCGTTTTAACATAATTATGTGCTATTCGGTTTATACGAGTAGAGGCTAGATTTTGATTTTAATATTAGTAGACAGATGTTGAATCTCTAAAATAAATAAAGTTGCTGACGTACAACATTAGTCGCCAAGTTATCAATTTAGAAGATACCTAATATATTTTATCGGTAGCTGAATTATGAGAATTGTTCTTGGCTTGGCTCTGGATTTTTCATATTCTGTTGGGATAGTAAAAATGGCGTATTAGTTTAATAGAGAATGTTCTATTAACCCGTTGCTTACATACAAAAAAAGACGTAACGTTGCAGGTGCTAATGAAAACTTTAGTCACTGCACTTATAATTTCGCATTTAATAAATTAATCTGGTAATCTTTAAATTAAATGCACTGAAAAACAAAAAACAGTTGCAAGGGCGATTATTCAAAATTATTTAAAATCTGTAAAATACTTCCGGTTAGACTAAAACATAAATACCTTTTAGCAGTTAACATGATTGTTAGCAATCGAGTACATAGCCCAAAAGATAGAACACAAACATAGCACAAGGTCAGTGTCCGCGGGTAAGTATGAAGTACCTCGGGTTGATAACTATTTTGGAGACCGTACTTTAGCCAAGAGACTTCCGTACCTCTTAAATACTTTACCCGAAGACATCCGACATGAACCAAATAAACATAAATTTAAAAAAGCACTAAAAAAACCACCTACTGCATACACTTAAGTAACGTTTGCTTATTTTGCAAGCAAGCGTTATCACACTCATATTTATAATAAGATTAATAAGTTAGCATTTAAGCATAAAATAGGATTAAAAACGATGTTATTATTATGTTATGTATATTAAGCATAAAAGAGACTTACCTGCAGGCAAACTGTTTAAACAGTTTTGCAGGGACATGTTTTAGAATAAGTTTTTTACATCTTTGGTTAATAAATAAAAAATAATAACATAAGGAATATTGACCCGTTATTGATTCGTTACAGTCATGTCACTTTGTTGTTGTGTTACGTTAATGAATTTTTTTATACCTTTGTCGAAAAATATCTAAATATTTCGTAAGTTCTAAAATGCCTACACATTCACTGCCAGGAACCTGCCTAACGGTAGCCTACGCCGTAGGCGCTTTCCGCTCCTTAGCTGGAAAACCGCGGTACGAGCGTAGCGCATAGAGATTTTTGGCAGTAATGATAGTTATTTCATTCCCAATCCGAAAACGCACATTAATGTCGATAATATTTAGTACGTATTAATGTTGGGTATGTACTATACTTTTTTGTACCTTTTGTCCAATGTTTAATTATGTATGAACCATAATACTTCTTTTTTCAAACCTACTTCCAGGGTTGCAGGTTGTAGATTTTGTTGTTATTGTAGGTATAATAGTTGTACATACTCGTATAAAGCAGGGCCCTTTTCTTTTAGATTGAATTTTCTTCTTTCGTTTGTGATTTCCGAAACATCGTACAGGCTTATTGGCAAATGCACAATCACGAGACCAATACTCCCTATGATGAAATGCACAAAGCGTGTAAAAACTGGCATCTTTCAAGTCTGTACGTGTTTCGTGCGGTATTTAGATTTTACGAGCCCAGATGCAAAAATTGTGTCCATCATTATTTATGTCTCGGGAAAGGACGCAATACCCTTCGGGTGAGATATGGCAGGTAAATGAATTACGTGATTTATCCGTATTCAAAAGCGCGACCTACGACTGAAGCCTTTTTTCAAGGGTGTGAAAAAGGAAAAATCTTGTATATTCCCAAAAACGTTAAAAATTACAAGAAATAAAATACGCTTACAAACAGTAAGTACATCGATTATTTGAGGCACCAGCCTACTGGCATGGTAGTACGATCTCTACCAGAAGATGCACTGCTGTAGTAGCATAAGAAATGGGTGAAATTTCTAGAATGTACATCATTTTAGAAATTTCACCCATTTCGCTGCTTTGCCTAAAACACGCTTGGACTCGAGTGTCAGATTAAGAATAAAACCGTCAGATTAAGGATGTGTACAGCCACCTCCAATAAGTTACAATATATAGAGCTCAAAATATCTCTAACACTATCCTATTAGCCGTTAGAATGTATCTGTTATTATGAACTGCATTGAAATATAAGATAATATTTCAGGTTGTGACTCCACAGAATAAACTTCAACCGATTTTCAATTTATTTTAACACAATATACATATTCACCGCACAGTGGTGACCAAACGCTAGGACATGGAAGAAATACCCACCCTTCCCATATATCTTTAATTGTATTTATTTAATAAAATATTATGCTATGCTAATTGATTGGTAATTACATGAATTACACTGATTTGATCGGGCAACCGCTAATTAAGTAGCCGTACGAGTATACTTTTATTTAATTTAATTACTGGAAAAGGTCAACCAATATGCGTAGCTTGTGCCACATCCGGCTTGTTAATTGGGATAGAGTGAGTGAGTGCTACTATACGAAATTAATTTACTAGGTTATGATACACGCGCTGCACCTATCCAGAGTATTCCAGCCAAATCATGTCGATAGCCCTTCCAACGAAAGCGAATTGGACGAGATACTAAACCAAGATCTACAATTATGCTTACCTATCAGACCGACGTCTCCAAGAGAAGTCGCAAGGGTCATTCGAACCCTAGATTCCAAGAAGGCGCCGGGTTATGATCTAATCACACCGAAGGTATTCAAGGAACTACCAAGGAAAACCATTACACTCCTAACGTGTCTGTTTAATGCGATCCTCAGAACGGGATGCTTTCCTGGTACATGGAAAATCTCGCAAATTATAATGATACACAAACCAGGCAAGCCGGCACATGAAACTGGGTCGTATCGTCCTATAAGTCTCACTCCAGTGTTGTCAAAACTGTGGGAAAGGATCTTCCTGGTCCGCCTGAAAACGCACTTGGATGCATGTGATGTTATACCGGCACACCAATTTGGATTTAGAAAGTCACATTCCACAACTGAACAGGTACACCGTGTTCACGATGCTATACGCCAGTGCTTCGAACGGAAACAATACTGCTCGGCAGCGTTTCTGGACGTGCAACAAGCGTTCGACCGTGTCTGGCACAAGGGCCTGCTGTGCAAGATAAAACAAAACTTACCGCACTCACTCTTTAATATCATATCCTCGTACTTATCAGACAGACTATTTCAAGTGAGACACGGTGATGCAAGATCTAGCTTCTACGATATCAAGGCTGGCGTGCCCCAAGGGTCAGTGATTGGTCCCGTTCTCTATAACATATTTACCTACGACTTACCTACCTCTGAATTTGTGACCGCCGCCACTTATGCAGATGATATCGCCTATCTTTCCTGCCACGATTCACCTAAAACAGCCAGTGAACAACTGCAGTTAGTGTTGAACAACACCCAAAGATGGCTAACAAAATGGCGCATAAAAGCCAGTGCTACAAAATCAAACCACATTACCTTTAGTTTGAGAAGAGGAGAATGCTCACCCGTCCAACTGGGTAACGACGTCTTGCCGCACTGCGAGAGCATCAAGTACCTAGCTTCCACCTGGATCGACGTCTAACTTGGAAAACTCACATAAAGCACAAGCGTAACGAGATGAACCTAAAGCACAAAAACCTGCATTGGCTTATGGGACGTAACTCAACTCTTTCTGTGGATAATAAACTACTCCTGTACAACGCCATTATCAAACCTATCTGGACTTATGGCATCCAGTTGTGGGGGATTGCCAGTGATAGCAACATAATGTGTCTGCAGAGAGCACAGAACGCAATTCTACGCGTAATTGCCAATGCACCATGGTTTACCCGGAACGACGAAATACACGATTACCTCAACATGCCCACCATAAAGGACGAAATTACAAAGCACACGAGACGATATATCGAGCGCCTTGCAGGCCACCCAAATCCTTTGGCTATAAGGTTACTAGATACGACACAAGTTGTGAAACGCCTAAAACGAAAACACATTGTGTAAGGCTGCATAGTGGTTGAGCGAGGCGATGGCCTCCTAAACCCAATCAAACCAAAACACAAACCGAAACTGATAATAGTCGTTATCGACTGATGGCAGTTATAATATATTAAAAAAAAAAAAAAAAAAAGGTTATGATACAATAAATTAATATCTTACTTTTAATATTTCTATTTTATAAAGCTTCTCGCACGCTGCTCGCTCGTCGATAGTACACTTTTTTGCGCGAGTGTAATATATACGCGCTTTTGCTATTATTCCAATTTACAAACATTATAAGATTTAAATAACGATGGATTTGATGAAGTAAACTTCTATTTCCAATTAGTATACCGTAAAAATAATATAACATACGTTTTACATATAGCTTTTTGGTCCAACATACATATTAACGAATTTCATTTAATAAGATAACCTTTAATACGTATATACATTAGAATATAGCATAACCTCTAAAATAAATAACCATCTGCTTGCAAAAAAGCTTGAGTTAAGTCAGGACTTCGATCCCATCGAAACGAACTTGTGCCAGAAAATTAGGTTAGGTTAGAACTGTGACCCCTACAGAAACGAATTGCTACCAGAAAAGTAGGTTAGGTTAGGTTAGCAATGTGAACCCTACAAAAACGAACTGTTACCAGAAAAACTTACGAAAACAAACTGCAAGGCGCTTAATATGTTTAGTGTATGTTATACTTGTTTTGTATATTAGGTATATGTTACCGTCAGATTATGAACACCGTCAGTTTATAATCTAACTCGCGATATTATAAACTGTCGAGAAATTGTGAACTGTCAAAACCGTTCACAGTTTAACGCATGATTTTTCGTTAGTTTATAATCTATCAATGTCAAATCGTCAAATTGTGAACTGAATCAAATTGGCATGATTCGGAACGCACCCTGTACGCTCATTGGTTGAACGAATTATTCTACTTGCATCAGCTTCCATGATTTCAGAACATGATTGTTTTTTTTTTTATCCAGACATTTTATTCCATTAATTCCGCCATCTGGAAGTGTCGACGGAGCCCCGCTGCCCGAAGCTACCTAAATAACCTAACCTACCTAATATTGACGTGACATGACGGCTGTGATCAACTGCAGAGGTGGTTTGCTACCAACGGCTTACTCTTAAATATAACAAAATCCAACGTCATGGTCTTCTCGGGGCGCCAAATTGCGATTCCTCCGTGCGTAGCAAACAGCCCGATGCCGATAAGTGATAGATGTACGGTCAACCAGTTTAATTCCTAGGCCACCGTAGAACCCTGTCATTTTAACTGCTACATAGCGACACAATAATCCTAGTAACCCATATTGACATAGCATTTACAACGGCAAGGTTCTATGATGGCCTAGGAATCAAATTGGTTGACTGTAGGTTCCTGGGCTTCACTCTGGACTCTCACCTTAACTGGAAGTGCCATGTAGACAAATTATGTGATAGATTGAGTAGTGCAGTCTTTGCTTTGCGTAAACTAAAACCTATGGTATCAGACGATGCCATGAAGCAGGTGTATTTTGCTCATTTTCATTCGCTGATGTCCTACGGTATGATCATTTGGGGAAACTCAACGGATGCCAACAGAGTGCTGCTTATGCAGAAACGTGCCGTACGTGCGATGATTGGGGCAAAATCGAGGACTTCGTGTAGAGGCCACTTCCCAACGCACGGTATTATGACGCACTACTCACTTTATATTCGAAATTATAATGTTTGTAAGGAATTATCTTTCTTCTTTCGATACCGTAAATGTGATTGGAAAAACACTCCGCCGCACTGGGCGTTTGAGAACAGTTCCCCGTCGCATGGCACTTGCAGAAAAGAACCCACGTGTCATTGGGCCTACCTACTACGAGCGACTACCCGCTGATCTTAGACTGGAACTATCTGACGAAGCATTTAGACGCCGCCTGAAATACCTTTTATTCGAATATCCATTATACTCAGTTAAAGAGTATATGGATCTTGATTTGACACGTTAAATTATTATTTTTACCTATTTACATTTGTTTTAATATGATTTGACATTAAATAATATCACCTATGTTATAATGCACATTACACTATATTGTAAATTGAATGACGATACCTAGTGGTTGACGTATTTATTCTTTTGATTTTGTTTTATTTTTATATTTACTCGTTATTGAGGAAATTTGTTGACATTGTATTAATTTAATATTATATCTTTATTTTTTCTTTGTTTTTGACGATCGTGATTAATATTCTTATTTTTTTGACATGCAAGCAAATTTGTAATGTAATTTTTTATCATGAAATAAATAATCTAATCTAATCTAATTTGTCAATGCGTTCCGTAGCAAGCCGATTTGGTCTCGGTTCACAATAGGGTATTTGACAACAGTGAAAATAAATTGTTTTTCATTCGCAATAGATAAACATTACGAAAATACTCTGAAAGTATCAATCTTTAATTTATATTTGTTATTTTAAGATTTTTAAATTCATAAAAACTAACAATATGGAACGTTGTTTGATTGTGACGTCACAAGCAAGTAATCCCTACAAATTCGATACTAACGGAGCGTTTTTGACGTTTCATACAAAGAAGCTGATTTGACTTTTGTCAAATACCGTATTTGACGATTCGACATTGATAGTTTATAAACTAACGAAAAATAATGCGTTAAATTGTGAACGATTTTGACGGTTCACAATTTTTTGACAGTTTATAAGTCAAAGTCAAAACCAATTAGGTAACGTTAAAAACGTTTGTCCGAATTTTAATTTCGGCAAAAAGCCAATTGTCTCGAAAACCCAGAAGCTTTTAAATTTTTTTTATACTTATCGCGTAGAACCCATTAGGTTAGGTCAGGGTTGTTTTATAATTATCCTGTAAATGGCTTCAGAGAAAAACGGCTTTCAAATGAAAATTCGGACAAACGATACAGTTGGGAAATGAAATTTAGTGACGCAGATAGGTTACCTATCAATTGATAGCTATCGTAAACGATATTGTATCTAAAGTTAATATACATTGTAAAATTAAACGTTCGGCTCGATATTCTCACTTAACGTTATATCAGACAGAATTATACAACTTGAATTTATATCTTATGAGGAATATATCATAAATTCGTATACGTTCTATTAGTTACCAATTATTTTCGTGTGTCAGAATCTACTATAGATTTAATAGGCCTATCCATCCGGGGGAAAATGCTCGATCACGTGTAAGACAAAAACAAATATCAACCCCCAATAGGTACACGTTTTCTTGCAACCCGTTTATGAATAACCTCGGGTGCTGTTTGCGTTTCTGTACACTGTCATTATACACTCTCAGTTCGAAGTATTGTTTTATTTGCTCCCTTAATGGATACAGATATCCGTAAAAATGTTCGCACGTGACATCCAAGTGTCAAAATGTCCAAAGAGTTAATATGTCCAAGGGACATGGACATGTTGACTCCTTTGACATATGGATTCATTGGACATTTTGACACTTGGACCTATTGACCCCTTGGGCTTTTTGACCCTTGGACATAGTGCCCTGGAAGGAGTTTATATATCGACACCTGCAGACTCAAAAGAGCGTAACAGCCATTACAACAACAAGCTGTTACGCCCTTTCAGTCTACAGGTATCGATATAGGGGGTAATCTCTGGAACTGCTTATTCGTTTCCAGTCACCAGTATATAAAATAGATATTTGGGATGGAAAATTGCTATATTTTATCCCGTGGCTCTGTCTGTGTTCTTTGTAATAAGGGGGAGGATCCTCGCGGGCAGCTAGTTTTAAATATGAAATTTTGATACGAATGTAAGTACAATAATCAAAGAATCGTCGGGAAATATATTAGTCACATGTAATGAAAGACCAAGCATGTATTAATTGATATTTAACCAATGCTAATTTATAATGAAAATGTATTAACTTAATGTAATGACATGTAATTCTTTAACCAATTAATTACGATATGGACGTTACAATAAATAGGTCCTCTCTAAATGAGTTAGTGTATGTTTTTAAAATACCTTGACGGGATCTCAAAATTGCTTAAGTGCACTTTACCTTCAAAAGTGCTTCCTAACGGCTTGAGGTGGGTGGAGTGTTGTAAATTATTATTGTTACGCAGCAGCTACGAAACAACAATATTTTACCCACCTTCATTGAGTTTTGGAAAACTGTAAAAAGTTTAAGTGTGCAAAACCAGTTACGATAACGGAGTAGCCTAGCCGTACTTATATATCGGTTCGGGAAGTTTCGTTTCATACTAATACGCCTGTGATTTTTTATATACTTAAATGGAATAATACGACACTAAAAATAATATAACATTTTACCCTGAGAAAGCATAGTAGTTTTATAAAATATTTTTTATCGGTTCGAAAATAACTTAAAGCATTTTTTGCTTAATCACCGAATTAAGGATTAGATTAATAATATAGCTAAGTTATACCTTATTTGCAGATGGCTGTTCACTTGTTCAGTCTAAGAAATGAAAACAAGTAGGTACCTTTCTCACTTTTGTTTCAATATGATTTGTATAACGAGAAAAAAATGCTAGTTTTAGTTTCCCTTCAAAGTTAGCGATAAAAAGTCTTCCACGTTACAGCCCTGACCTAGAGTGGGAGTTACCGTTAAATTATTAAGTAATTTTCGCACTCAATTAATTTAAGGCAATAAATTAAAAAACTTATGTGATCTTACTTTTGCTTTTAGTTTCATATTCATATATATATATATTTCTTACGTTAATTAACGTAAAAAAGCTAAAAGCAAACGTAAGACAAAGTGTGATTTAGTCACTTGTTGTAGATTGCTCTCGTTATCAATTTGTTGACAACCGCGCACACGAAGTAGGTCCTTAATGTCGGGGCGTGTTAGCCAACATTTTTCGAAGAAAATTGTATAAGTGTTATTATTATTTTGTGGGCCTTAATATGCCGCTTCGACCAGCAAGTGATCTATTGTGGCAGCCCTTGTTTTAGAGTTCACCGTTAAGTCCCGTTGCCTCCAGGAAATTCCAGATTCTTTGGGCGGTGATATGTTGTACTTCTTGTGGGTGCATTATGTGCCGCCCTAGGTAGGTACTTCTTTTATGCATGAGTGGTCCGCAGGAGCAGAGAATGTGCATTGCAGTCTCCTCTGTCTCCTGGCAGAACCTGCAAGTTGTGTCCTGCTTCATACCCATTTGAAACAGGTGTTTGTTCAATTTGCAATGTCCTGTCAGGATTCTTGTCACTGCGCAGGTTTTGTGCCTTTTGAATTGTAATAACTCTTTAGACAGCTTACTATTGAACCCTTCGATCAGGGCTTTAGCTTGTTTTTGTCCTTTGGTGAACTTCCACAGCTTGATTGCCTCTGATTTTTCCGCGTTGTTTAGCAGAGAATATGCTTTCCGTTTTGTGATGCCACAGAACGGTTCCGGGCCGACTAGGGCCGTGTCTGCGCCCTGCCTTGCAAGTTCATCTGCTCTTTCGTTTCCTACAATGTCGGAGTGCCCTGGTACCCATCTAAGTATGACTTTGTTGGAGTTCGCCAGGGTGTTTAGATTATTTTTACAATTCTGGACTAGTTTAGAGTAGGACTCTAGTGATTCTAGTGCCAGCAGAGCAGCTTGGCTGTCCGAGTTGATGTAGATATGTTGGTTCCTTAGGTTTCTTTCAAGATTTATCTCCACGCATTTATTTAATGCGAAGAGTTCAGCCTGAAAGATTGAGGCCTCCTTCCCCATGCTGACGCTAGCTTTGAACTTTGGCCTCTCACCGTAGATACCACATCCAACATCATCACCTTTTTTTGATCCATCTGTATACCAAATGTGGCTTCCCTCCTTGAAGTCCATTTGGTCATTTGTCCATTTGTCTCTCGGAGGTATTTCCACTGTATACAGTCTAGTGAATTTGCATTCCACGTATGTGTCGTCAGTGGGCATGCTTAGGTTTTTGTTATCAAAAACAAGGGCCTCAAGTTTGCTTAGCGCTTGAGAGCGCCATTTTGGCCTTGTTAGTGTGCATATCCTGTAGATGCACTGCTTCGCCTCCTTTTGCACTTGCAGGTGGAGTGGCGTTAGATCGAGCAGTGCATCCAAGGCTGCCCCCGGTGTTGAGCATAAAGCTCCTGTTGCTGTTAAGCAAGCTGTACGCTGAAGACTGCTTAACTTTGTGATGGCTGTCTTTTGGTGGACTTTGTTACACCAGACTGCAGAGGCGTATGTGATTATCGGCCTCACTACGGCTGTGTAAAGCCACAAAGCAATTTTGGGTCTTATGCCCCATCTTGCTCCTATATTGTATAAGTGTTGCTATTTTATTTCACACTAGGCTTAGGGCCCACTCCCACGGGGCGGACTCATTTTCCTGAAAACCTCGCGAATTTTATCCTTTTCTAAGCTATAGGTACCGGAGGAATGTCTTAAGTAAATTTATTTTCAAAAATGTGATTACGTACCCACGAAAGTCTCTTTTCAGTGGCGAGCACCTAATATTTTCTTGAGAATAGTGAAGGAGAAAATACACATAGTTTTGGCAGATATTACGATAGGTATAGCTTATTTGTCATGATATTTAAAATATCTTTTGCACCTTTAAGTATCGCGGTAGATAAAGAAATTTACAATTTGTACCATTACTTTCTAATGATACTTTATGGCGAAGATTTTAATATAATGATGGATAATTCTGATTGAACCGCCAATTCTTTTGGCAGTCGTTTATCACGAAAAATATGTCAAACATGATATTTTAAATCAAAATGAACACTGAATACTTATACCATATATTTTCAAATAATGATCCTGTGTGGGTAACATTTGTTATTTTATAGTCACGAATAAAATAACATCAGCAAAACAACAACTTGATAAAATTTTAGAATAGCTAATATTGGCTATGTGTATTGATTATACCGTACTTTAAATAAATATTTCGGACAATTTTACACTACAAATCAACCTAGTCCCAAACTAAGCAAAGCTTGTACTATGGGTACTAGACGACAATATATAGAGAAATAAACACATCACACAAATAAATGCCCTTACCGGGATTCGAACCCAGGACCTCTTGCTTCGTAGGCAGGGTCACTACCAACTAGGCTAAAGCGGTCGTCATTTTAGACGTTGTTACTGCAGTCTAAGGCGAAATTCGACCATAAAAAATACAGATACGTTTAAAACAACATAAAACGTGTACGAGTATTTTAATGTCATTTCCTCGGCTCTGACGTATTTATTTGTTTCCACACGACATTGGCCTTCTCCCGGGAGTCCTATCGTCCTCCCGCGTTTTGATATTTTATGGCTTTCACCTTTCGGTAAATGGATATAGGCTGCACTTTTTTTTTACCGGGCAAGGTCGGTTGTTCGTATCAGTTCCCTTAAACCAACTTTTATAGTATGCAGAATGAACAGTCCAAATGAGGCAGAGAGGAGTATAGGCAAATAGAAAATATAAATATATTCACAATTAGAAATCCACATACAAAAAGATTTTTCAAAACAGCTCCATAAAATTGGGAATCGAACCTGGTCAAATATGTGAAATCACCGTAGATATTTATATTGATTGTGTGGTTGGTAAATAACTAACACGGTAATTATTCTTCAATTTAGCCATAATAAAATAACATAAAATACATAAGAAGGTCAAAATTATATCAGCTTCCTACCTACTTAATTTAAATGGTCAAATTTACTTACAATTTAGTGCGAAAATATAAACACGATGACGATTTCACAACGACTAGGTGAATATAATTAATTAATGAATCTACCCAAGTAAAAGGTAGCCACCGCTAATCAGGGGGTACTTAATGGGCAGCAACTTGATAGGTAAGAAACTATCCATATTGTTTACTTAGCCGACATTATGACCGGACGACGGCGTTGATAATGGCATTCAATGATGGTACCAAAATAGGTACGAACTGGCCATGTAATGTGATGTTTACAGATGAAGTGAGAAAACTGTTTCCCTGTCATAGTCATTATGGCATTGACATAAGATTGAATTTCACCTGGCCTGCGGAAAAGGTTTTGTAATATACCTGTAACCGTTTGTTACGAACTGTTTATTATGTATAAGAGATGATCCTAATTAGAGCTTGGAAAAATTTATATTTCTATTGCATAATAGATTTTATTTATACAATAGGAATAAAGTTTTACCCAACCGCGGCTAAACCTGTAAAAGATAACGTCCGCGGTGCGGAGACGAAGGCTTGAAAGATACCCACTAAGTAGGTACCTACATAGCGTACGTCTAGCAACAAACCAGGAATACGTTTTCATTGTTCCGAATTGCATAGGGACTCTAATGTATATATTGCTGCGACGAGAGCGTACATTTATTAGAACTCGAGAAAGGCAATATACAGGGATCACAATGAAGACGCAGTCATAGACGCGCAAAAAGCGTATTCATAAAAGAGTGATTCATTCGATCATAGGAAATATTCAAAAGTCAAAAGTCAAAATATTTTATTCAAAATAGATTCATACAGAACACTTTTTGAAGGTCAAAGTATATTTTCTTAAAGTTCGAAAGGGTAATTATAGTTGTTAATATAAAAATATAAAAATGTCAAATATCACTAGTTTACATGTTTACATGTCAATATGTTATAAGTAGGTCAAAGTTCATTTACATTTACAATTAGGCACATGTTAACTTACAAACATGAATTCTGTTTTCACAATGTCAAAAATAGAATAAAAAATATTATTAGAACTAGGGAAAAATATATGTCAGGATTATATAAAACAAATTAAAAATTAGAGTATGTCAGATTGTCAGTACACAGAGAGAAAATAATAATAATAAAAATCATTTAAAGGCGTCTTTGTCATTTATAAAGTCGCTTATCGTGTAATAGGCCTTACTAACTAAATGGCTTTTTATAAACAACTTAAACTTATTTAATGACAAACCTTGTACATTTTTGGGAATTTTGTTATAAAAACGCACACAATTTCCCATAAAAGACGAATTTACCTTTTGTAAACGATAACGGGGCACGGAAAGTTTATCCTTATTTCTAGTATTGAGCGAGTGATATTCACTATTTAGTTT
Source organism: Epinotia brunnichana (assembly GCA_963854355.1). Classification (NCBI taxonomy): domain Eukaryota; kingdom Metazoa; phylum Arthropoda; class Insecta; order Lepidoptera; family Tortricidae; genus Epinotia; species Epinotia brunnichana. The sequence continues at coordinate 10,743,576 of OY977945.1, read as the reverse complement.
AAATAAATGTAGATTTCGTTTAACATACAAAACAATTTCAAAAATATATTGAGAAACAAACGTCAAAATGTTGATTTGCTTGAATTTTTCTCTTAATGAAATGCGAGATCCTAACTGATAAATCGCGCGAATCGCTCTTTTTTGTAAAACAAAAATGATATGGATATCAGCGGCTTTACCCCAAAGCAAAATACCATAGGTCATAATGCTGTGAAAGTAAGAGAAGTAAACAAGCCTAGCTGTCTCAACATCGGTGAGTTGCCTTATTCTTTTGACTGCATATGCTGCCGAACTAAGCCTATTACCCAACGAAGAAATATGTGATCCCCATTGCAGTTTATGATCCAGTGTAATACCGAGAAAAACAGTGCTATGAGAAAATTTAATGAACTCATCATTAAGTTTCACCTGTTCATTCTTACTGGTATTGACTTTAGCAAGACTGAATTTAATACATTTTGTTTTCTTGCTATTTAAAAGTAAATTGTTAGCGGTGAACCATCCCGCAACCGAGTCTAGTGCTGCATTCACTTGATCGAAATTGGTTTCCTTTCTGCCAAGTTTAAATATTAACGATGTGTCATCAGCGAATAACACAATATCGTGTTTGTTCTGCACGTGATAGGGCAAATCGTTAATATAGGCCAAGAAAAGAAACGGACCAAGTATTGAGCCTTGTGGAACTCCTATAGAAATATTAGACCCCTTAGATTGTATCCTATTTATTTCCACATGTTGTGTTCTATTGGATAGGTAAGATTTTATAAGATCTAATGCACGATGTTTTACCCCGTAGTGGCTAAGCTTTAAGATAAGAGTGTCATGGTTTACACAGTCAAAGGCCTTTGACAGATCGCAAAAAACACCAATTGCATCCATAGACTTTTCCCAAGCATCAAAAATGGTTCGTAGTAGTTCAACACCAGCATCGGTTGTTGATCGGCCTTTAGTAAATCCAAACTGATTTGCATGTAAAAGATTATTCAAGTTGAAGTGTGATAACATTTGGTTCAAGATAATCTTTTCAAAAATTTTACTTATTGCTGGGAGTATAGAAATAGGTCGAAAATTTGTAGGGTCTGTTTTCGTGCCAGTTTTGTACACTGGTATTATTTTACTTTGTTTCATTAGGTCTGGGAAAATTCCAATGTCTATGCAACTATTAAATATATAAGCAAGATATGGTGCTATAGCTACTATTATTGCCTTCAATGCTCTAACTGAAAGGCCCCAAAGATCTTCGGTTTTTTTCACCATGAGTGTATTGAAAGATGTTACAATTTCTTTTGGAGATACGTGCGTAAATTTAAAAATAACTTCGCATTCATTCAAAGATTAATATGATGAGATTACTTCCAAATGACATGTTTATTATTATATTATAACGTAGTTATGCATTTTTAATCCCTGACGCAAATGAGGGGTTTCATGAGTTTAAGAATTGTAAGATGTGTATCAGTATATCTGTGTGTCTGTATCGTAGCTCCTAAACGAATGAATCGATATGAGTGTGTTTAAAAAAAATTAAAGTAATTTGTTTCTTTGCTTTGTTTTTTGTGTGAGGGTGTTAATTATTACTCACGCTTAAACGAAGGAAGGGTTTAAGATCAACTTTGGTATATAGATATCAATATCCTCTATCAAAGCAAAGGATCCCTTTGTATTCCGAAAATCATCCCTGAAAGGGTGCCATTCGCAAAACACGCTTACTACTAGTAAAATTACTCTTTTTTGTTAGAAGCTGATAGAAGCCTATTATTAAAACACCCTTTTTTATGCGACTGACGTCTACTAAGCAAAAACGGTTGTTGCGTCATTTTCATTTTGTATTAGTACTATTATATAGGGGATGGGGTCCCTGGTAAAGATATGGATATTTTATAGGAACGCGCTTAGTAAAGGCATACTCTAAGCCCCTCTAAGGTAAGATTCTCTGGACCTGGACACGCATTAAAATTGGTGAAATGTGACAAAAAAAACGAATCTGGCTTCCGTCTGATTCCACGAAATGTATGAAAAGTCAGTCGTTTTTTTTTTTAACTTTTGTCGCTTGTCATACTAAAGTAGTGATAAAATACGAACGAAATCGCAATTCGTTCAGAACAAGTAGCACTATGATTAAATGCACAAAATATACTGTACAACGAAGAATGCGTTCGCATCCGACCTGACGGCAACGTTATGTAAACTTTAATTATGAGACATACTAGGGTGAATGTCCACCAGATTTGGGCAGATGTTATTTCATTCATTTGACACCTCGAATGCTTGACAGCTAGCTGTCAAATGTATGAAAGCACAGCTTCGGGCATCTCTTGTGGATTGAATATTCTCTTATTCGATTTTGTTCATTAAGTTGCATTTCCATTCGTTATTGTGTCATCAGAACACTACCTATCTAATTTAGGGGATCCCCTTATTTCACTGACAAACGTTTTACCAAATTTTCATACCATCGATTTTTTTACTCAGAAACTGTTAACTTTTTAGGTACAGCTAAAAGGTCATTGTGACCTATTAGGTTAGGTTTGTTTAAAAACAAATCTTAAAAGTTTCCTGTTTCTTATGAAATTAGTTTTCGATGAAATGAAAATTCTGTGAAACATACATTCGACGTATTATGTTTGTCGGTACACCCTAATTTTAGGTATTCGTCAAAGAAAATAGTGGTAGAAAACATCGCGATTTGACGACCGTGTCACGAGATTGACGATATCACGATCAAACAAGTCGAAAAATAGCCAAAGCGTACACATGAGAAGTTCTTAAAAAAAATTTCCATGTGTCAATGGTTCACACGTGAAGTCGCTCCCCTTAAAAATTAAGGCTAACTTGTTCAAAAGGTCCTGCTAACTTTTTATAGATCGCTTTTATTTCTAACTCCTGTCTAAACTATTTTATTGCATGCACACGAGAAAAATTTACTACTGCTTCAACCAGTCATATTTTCGCAGTTCATCGAAAAAATATTGGTTATTGATTTAGCTAAAATCTGAATCCATTCTGAAATCATTAGTTTTGACAAAAATATTTAAATAAGAATAGGAATAATTTATTGAAAAAAAAAACCTTATTGCTAATGTTTCAATGTGCTGGTGTATTAAAACATAGTACATACATTATTACATGCGTCTGAACTAGGATGATCCTGTGTCTCAGACATAGATAATAATTACAAACTAATTAGTGCAATTTGTGCCCAAGAAAGCTATATTATATCATCGTACATTTAGAAACAATTTTTATAGAACATACGTACATGTAGGTAGGTACCTAGTTAATTGGTCCGTGCGCGGGCGAAAAGCTCAGTATATCGAGCTAATATTAGCGAGCGAACGAGACAAAATTTTAAGCGTAACAGTTGCCTTAATGGGGCTGTAAACTGTCAAACTGACGGCACCATTACATTAATGGTCCTTTAAAAAGCTAAATTTCAATGGCGGGAAGTATGACTTTATGTTTGGTCCCGAAGTGCTCCGAAGTGGGAATCCACCGTTTTCCGAAAAGTCTATAAATAAAAGGATTAAAATTGTGGATTAAACCTATGGGGAAGATTTTTGCCTAAGAACTGTATATGGTTTCCGTACATCATAGTTAGGGACCATAGATCCTATGTCTCTGTCTCTCATCGTATGGAATCTAGAAGCGCGCCATCTACAATTAGCTTTCACCGGCCATCCCCATTAGGAAATCGACTTCCGTCAATTAGCCATTTCAACTTTGATGGCAAAATGTCTTTCGAATACTGACAGTTCGTGACTTTGGTCATAGGATACTCGCAATTCGTGATATCCAAACGGCTATCGAATACTACTCTTGGAAACACTAATTTCGTATCGCGATTTCGAATTCATGGGTCACCCAGCAGCATTCTTGTCCTTATTATCAGCATTATCACAACCAACTCGTGACCAACCGTACTTTAGCAATGAATAGGTACATCGTCTCCAATATTACGTGGAAGAAATGCGAAAGCACCGCATTACGACAGCGGTATTAGGCTACATCTGACTTGGGGATAGTACTAAACATGTTTTACTGTGTAATCAAGTTTTAGTACTGAAGGACCCTTAACCTACGAACACTGAGGCCGTGTTCAGGACTTTTAAATGACTATTCGTGATATGGCAACTGTGTGGTATATTTTCTAACACGGCTGTGATGTCACCGACGACTTGATACCTTTCGCTGTTGGAATTTGGCCATCTGTGACATTCTGGGCGCGTATTACAAAGAAAGTTGGTGAAATAGTGGGATAAAATAAAGTATTTGTCCATCTATACATTCGTCAAATAATTATTGAAATCCGTTAAAAAACTTAGAAGAATAACCCCTTAACATACAACCTCACAAACTATAATAAGACTAAATATGAATAATAATAATAATTACGTTTATTTCCAAGAATGGTACAGCTATATTTGTGAAGCCTCTGACTTCTGAGCTAGGCTGGTACCTCTTTATAGTTTTAGTAGGTACCTACAGATGAAATCGATGTATAGGCATTAGTAACATTAGATTAATTTCATCAGATTAGATTAATTTATTTCACGATAAAAATTACAATATACATTACAATTTTATTTAAAATATGTTCCATAGGGATCATATTATAAAAAAAAATTAATTGTATTTGCATATACATGCAGTATAAAACAAATTACAGATGACTCGCATTACGCCGACGACTGCACGATTAGACGCGGAGTAATATAACTCTACTAAACACAATGTTACACGTAGTCGTATATTTCGTAGGTTGAATGTGTCATTTTGTGTCCTACGTGATTTAGACCTCGGTTTATCGGCCGACGCTCGCACACGACACGATCAAATGTATTTAGAATTGGTTGACCGAACGCCGAACGACACTCGTACCTGGCACGGCTCTGCGTAGCGCAAATCATCCTATCCTATAAAGACGCTACACCGACATCTGGCCGAGCCGATGTTATATAATAATTACAAATCTGACTAGTTGTAAAATGTAATGTTAGGCCCGATTTCAGCAAACTGGAATAAGGGTTTATTCTGAGAATAAATAGTAGAGAGAGAACGTTAAATAGTATGGTATGGACTAATATGAGAATAGGCTGTAGTCTTGGCCACTGGCCACAGTATATTTTTGAATAATTACTACTAATTTCAAACTGTAAAATCTGGCAAACACCAATATAGCAGTAAGAGTGTACAATGTACAATTGGGAATGGATGAAAATTTTAGAAGTGCCTGATTATTTTTTTGGTGATAGGAGGAATAACCTTCCTTAGCCCTAGAAAAAAGTTGCAGAATTTTCAGCTGCGTCAATTATTTTTGAAAAATATAAACAATTTCCTCACTTACGTTTTGAGTTTCCTTCATCCGTCTCATATTGCAAAAAATATTTTAAATATCTGACCCTGGCAATGACAAATATATGTAGCTGCTGCAGCTGTCAGTGACAATTTACCACGGATTTTTAAGATATTTTATTGTTATATGTATGAGACGGATCAAGCAAAGATTCGCCGTCCTTTATAAACCCAAAACGTAAGTGAGGAAACTGTTTATATTTTTCAAAAGTAATTGACGCTTTTGAAAAGTCTGCAACTTTTTTCTGGTGCTAAGGAAGGTTATTTATCTCCAAAAAAATTATCAGGCACTTCTAAAATTTTCATCCATTCCCAATTCCTATATCTATTACACAAACTCTCTTTTTGTTTGCTGTTATAATGTGTCTATATTGTATCAATTAATTAAATCAATTTTATAGATTTCTGTGCCATTACAGGGTTTATACTGAGACATATTTTTATGTGTAAGACCTAAGGCCACGTTTAATTCGATAAATTATTATTGGTCAATTAATTACGGAAAAGTATGTTAAAATTACTATCTGCATCTTTACGTTCTATCGAAAATAAAATTGTATTTTCACGACTGAAATAGTAATTTAGGCCGACCTGCGATGCGAGATGCGTGCCGTGCCATGTAAGGCGATCAAAATTGAATAGTCGTTTTAGTAAGTTAGTTCGTTTTCTGGTTGTCTATTTTTGTAGGTCAATTAATTCTATTTAATCTTTAAACAACTATTAAAGTATTTGGGTCAATCAACTATTTTTTGTTGTTATTCTGTCCTGTTAGCCAGGAGACAATTTGACAGAGTTTCTTAGAAAACTTGTTACAATATGGACTTTAAACTTGCTTAAAAGATGAACCATACAATAAGAGGTTGAACGTGATAAGAAAACCCCATATTTGGTGAAGTAAACCCATAAAATCGCAGTTTTAAAAAGTGACCCAGGGGATGTAACCATGGCAACTAGTGACAGAAAATAGTTGATCCACCCAATTTTAACACTTTATGTACACAGTTTACAATGAATATAGTACATTATGATACAAGTGTGCTAAGTTGGTCATTACACTCGAGTCGGTTTTTAAGCCTGAGCCGAAGGCGAAGGCTTAATGGAGACGAGAAGTGTAATGACCAATGCTCACGTGTTTCATACGACGTTTTTCAACACATTTGCGAGGAAAAAAAAAAAAAAAAAATTAAAATGTTCAAAGATATGTAATGAAAAGGCACTAGTGCGATAATGTAATGTAAAAGTCACGGCATGGGTAATATTCTGCATTATTTTGCTAATATTTAAAAAGATATGTAATGAAAAGGCACTAGTGCGATAATGTAATGTAAAAGGCACGGCATGGGTAATATTCTGCATTATCAGTGTAAATACGCTGTAATAAGACCTACTTTACGAGAAGGTGTGTTGAAAAATATATTACTTTACACCATTACAGAATTAGTGAAAATTTGAAGGCAGGAAAAGGTGGAAGTAAATATGCTGGGTACCTGTTTCGAATCGAGTAATTGACGATGACATTGAGGTTGAGCTAATTTCGAAGCAGTCGATCGTATGCTCCGAGTAAAGAAGATAAATGAAAATTTATTGTTTATCGGCAAATAGACCTGATATTGAATATTGTGGCAAACAAGACGCCCGTTTTATTGTATTGTTTATCTGGGAATAATAAAAATGACTGCTTATTCGACTTCGAATGCGCGGTTGCGAAAGGTTCGTGAGCTTGTGTTTTTTGGTTCGAATATATTAATATTTAGCCACTGTCAGTTGGGTTTTCACAAATAACATAGGCATAAAATTGGGCCTCTTACTAAGTAATAAAGAGGACTGATGGTCAAATCACCAACTATTTAAGGAATGTGAAAAACGCTCTGTTAGTATGATGTTGTAGGGAAATAAGACAAAGTGACGTCACGACGTTCTATGTTCAAACAGCGTTAATTTTTTGATCTTTATAAAAAATGACAGTTAAATTGTCCTAACGCGCTTTCGGGACGTTACGTGATTACCCCTCTGGACTATAACTCTAAACATGTGGGCACAGAAGGAAAGGAATTTATGTGAACTAAACTAAACTAAATAAACTAAACAAAACACAAACACTTTATAGGTAATTGCTTAGTGTGAACGCAGCCTTCTACGTGCAGAAGCGTGTGTGTGTGTGTTCTAAGTAAAAGAAGGTCGAAAAAAATATATTTAAAGAACTGTTTGATATCTAAAGAATCACATTTGTGTTGGTTTTTTTAAATTAAAAGGTTATTTTCATCATTTGTTGTCCTAAGGAGGCCCACTGTCAAAATTTTGGAATGTGGTCATTTATTTTATTGTGATTTTATTAAAAGATGTATTTTGCGACCAGACGAGGGTGCTGTTTAAACATTGATTAAAAGTACACTGAAGGGAATCCAAAACCAAAAATTACAAACCGTCGCGTCGAGCGATACTATTCAAATAATACATATATGCACTTCATATTTATTGCATTATCTAATCATCTATTTGTAAAAATTTACTTTATATTAACTGTACGAAATTTCTTAGGTTCCTAAATACTTAAGTAGTCCGTTAAATTTCTAGGGCTTAGTACCTACTAATTTTTTTAATTCTTATCCGCACACTCTTGATTGATGCAACCCGCGTCAGTTACCATCTTTCTTATCTATTATATTACATGCTGCCTAATTTACGCCACTGTTGGGCAAATACAATAGTTATCGTGTGAGAATAACGTTAGTATGACACCTTCATAATTTTTTCACAGTCGTGTCAATTTTGTTTGTAAAATATTAAATATTATAAATAAATATTACGGGACAATCTTACACAACTCAACCTAGGCCCACGGTAAGCTCAGTATGGCTTGTGTTGTGGGTACTAGGCGATGATATATATAATAGATACATACATATAGATACTTATATACATATATAACATCCATAACTCAGGAACAAATATTCGTGATAAATACACAAATAAATGCCCTGACCGGGATTCGAACCCGGGACCTCCAGCTTCGTAGGCAGAGTCACTACCCACTGGGCTACGGAGGCCGTTGAATATTTTTTGACATAATGGTAATGACAAAATTATCGAGGAGATGAATTCTGTATATTTCTTAAATACCTTCCTGGATATCCCTACGTAAAAAAATTACACAATAAAGTACAAACGTCACCTCACACGTTTAATTTAACCCGTCACGTGTCCACATTTTCATGAATATTTTTCCGCTCGGTAAAGTTTTACGCTATCAAACTTACCTGAGAGCCGAGAGGAGCGCGGGAAAACACTGAGCGAGTCCTGTCCCGGTATGATCGCGCGCATCGGTTCTAATAACTAAGTTTTGAGGCATGCAAGCCTTATATAGGCGCCGGGAAAACCCGCCCACCGCCCCCCCGAGGGCGGTGCTCAGCATCCGCGTGAACAACTCGGAACTTTACAAACTTCATCTCAATGATTAGTTATGATCTTGACACACTCACTTAACCTGTATACTTACGTAAATTGTAGAACCCTGTCGATGAAAAAACCTTTCCTTGTTGACTTACTTCATAAGTTCACGTCGGTTAAACCTAGAACACGAAGTGTAGACATAGGGCTGGTATACTGAAAGGGTCAAGCGTTTCAAAATACGACTGCGCCATATCAACAGGCCGATACTCGTCGCGTGTTTATGTCACGCCGTCGTAGTGATCACGCTGTCGGGGGTAAAACATGCATCGTTCTTCTTGCGTTCTTGTCTCTACTTGCTGAACCTAAAACGACATAACAACTCTTACAAAAATCAGGAACGTATTCATAGAGCGACGTAAAGTTAAGACAATCTTAACGTACTTACCTAATACTTGTAGCAGATTCATTGAGATATCAACTGCTAACTAAGTACATCACAATCGTATCGGTGCATGCCGTTGACACAATCATGTCTAACCTAAGTACTTATATTATAATAATATTATATCCAAGTAATAATAAGAAAACATATTCTTTGCATAATCGTCGTCGAATACACAAGATGATTTTAAAGACTGTAAAAAAATGGGATTAGTAAATATGGCCGTAGATGGAGATATGTACATATTTGCTGATGACGCGTGTGATATAATAACAGCAGATACCGCCCAACAGTTGGAAGTCTCTTTGAAATCCGACATTTTCAAACTACTGAATTGGTTCCGTGCAAATGGCCTAGTTTTGAACTTGCCAAAAACTCAGATTCTGCACATTAATCTAGGCGGACGACCTCCAGATCCACTAAATATAAGCATCCTCGGTAATTTGTTGCCACAATTAAGACATACCAAGTTCCTCGGCATAACATTAGACTCTGGACTCAGATGGGATGCACACATAGACAGTTTATGCGCTAGACAGGCGCATGCTTCGCTCTAAGCAGATTGGCACACGTTTTACCCAAAAAACAACTCAGATCATGCTACTATTCACTATTCCACTCAGTTATGAACTATGGTCTCGAATTGTGGGGTACGGCTGCAGAGTGGCAACGTGTATTCATACTACAAAAGCGTGCCGTACGTATCATCTCATTTGTCCCTCCACGCACTTCAGCTCAAAATCTCTTTAGAGAAAACAATATACTCACCCTGCCCTCGCAGTACATATATGACGTCGCTAAATTCGTCAAAGAAAACATTGACACGTTTCCCCGCAAAAAGATAACTCGCACAAGACAGGGGTCCCTGAACCAGCTCCTCACACAAACCACTCGACTGACCAAGTCAAGTAAAATCATCTCTCACGTGGGGCCAAAAGTATTTAACAAACTACCAGTAAATGTAAAATGCGCGGGTAGTAACTCAACTTTTTTAAGAAAATTAAAATCATGGCTTCTCACGCACTCTTTTTATGACATTAAAGATTTTTATGAGTTCCCAGAATAAGAATGTTATATGTTAACACACTTAGTATATAAATTTAATGAAATCTAAACAATCGATGACATGTAATATTTATAATATTATAAATAAATGACTTATGACTTATGACTTAGGAAATATTGTATTAAAATACAGTATAATAGATGGTATGGATGTATATTAACCAGTCGCCAGTAGGCGTCTTTAACCGACAACAGCTGAAATTATAATTTACAACAACTACCATACATTCTAAAACTCATATTTTTCTACTTACGTTCCATTATCTTTGGGTGCGTCTCACGAAATATAACAACATAATATATAATTTCATATTAATAACGTTGACAAGATATAATGAACGTTAGCTATAATAACAAAATCAATAAAATTATAAGGAAAAACGGTCAGTTGCCATAATATTCATTTTGTATAACGTTTTTTTACATAACACTCAAATTTACTAAGTTCAGTTGGTATAACATGCAAAACGTATAACGATCATAATACATAATATCTTTTAGTATAAGCCTTATAAGATATAAGAGACATGAGATATAAATCAGAGCCCGCGGAATTAGGTTAAGGCAGCTTAGAAAAAGGGGGGCTCGGGGGGCGTAGTAAAAAACAAATCAACGATTGTATTTTTGGTAGGTTTAGGTTATGGTTATCTTGTGTCCCTTAGAGCGGAAATAGGCACCCCGCGAAGCGGGGTGACGTCGACACGCTGGCGGTTTGGTTAGTTTAAAAGGTTACAAGGAGACAATTTACTTTAACTAAATGCTCAGGATTAATAAGTAAGGTAAGGTTGATTTTAAATTAGGAAGACTACATAACACATAAAAAATATTTTATTTTAACTAACATAACATGTATTATCTTCAATGTTTATTTTTCTTCAAACACAAATTTGAGGCTATCGCTCTAAGAAATTCACATTCAGTGTATTCAGCTTTTCAAGCGATTGCTATTAAAATAATTGTATGCGTTTATACTATACGAGAATTATGCTTTTTGATGTTAGATTAATTGTATAATATATGTTTTCAATCTTAGGAGTTATGAACATTATACACTTTAATCGTTATATCAATTGGTATTATATCTTAATAACGTTATACTTTACGAAAGTAGATATTTTGAATTTATATATTTCGTTTATTATATCCAGTGAATGTTATACTCAACAAGCTTATACAAAGTGAGCGTATATATTATGAATGTTATATGATGAGTTCTTATATCTCGTATTACTTACCCATTATCTTTCGTTGGCGATAAAATAACAGAACAAGAAATTTAATAATTCTCGTTATTTATTTATTTCTGTTTCGGGTCTTTAAAAATATTCGATTTTAGCTATAATATTCACCATGTTTTTAAAAAGATGTCAATATCAGTCCGATTTGATAATCTGTATTTTTCCCTTCAAAGCCTCAAACATCTACAACGCATTTTCGTGATTTCGTACCACCGCCATGGTTGCAATCAACTTATTTGAGATACCAAAATATTTCCGTCGAAAAGATTTCGCAGCATCAGAAAAAAGGCGATATTGATTTACCTTTTCAATAAAACATCCTATTTCCCAGCGGGGGTGTCGACTTACCTAATCGTAATTGTAATATTTACCTGGAAACGATGTATACCTATCTAGGTAGTAGGTATACTTGTAAGCTACTTTTGTAATAGTTTTTTGTATTGTTTTCTCTTAATCCGTTTGTAATGGTTGTCTTTTAAGGGATCCGCACTCAAAGGGTATCAACATCACTATATTACTGACCCTACACGGTATGGTTTTCCCAGAAATTATAGAAATACAAGGATCAACGTATAAATTAAATAAATTTCGGTGCGATGTGTATCAACTTCTGCAGCCCTGAACGAAATTTCGCAGAAATCCATGAAAACATTATTTGTATTATATATTTCTCTCAAATAATGTGATTGACTTGTCACAACCATGTGGAAAAGTTAACGCTACTAATACTTAATTGTTATTTTTTTTATGTACGGACCAAAAGATTGATAGGTCAGCTATTAATATAAATAAGTATTACAATATTTAACCCCTTTATTGCTGTAGTACCATTGGATAGTACCATCAATGGAACTAGTGACACACTTATATATCGCTAGTTCCATCGATGGTACTAGAGACATAATTTTTAGTACCATTGTCCGATAATAATAACAGTAGGTACTAGTGACACACTGTTGTTTTCAAGTACCATTAAGAAAACAACTCCACTTTCATTGACTTTGAAAAGTGGCAACTTCCAGATAGGTAGGTATTACTGGAAGAAATTGTGCGTAAATAAAATGTATTAAACCGGTGAAATAATGAATGATTCTGTTGTAGGTAAGTGTTATAGTGCGAGGGCGCAGAAAAGTATTGTTGTACAATGGGTCTGAGTTTTATTTTCACACCAAGTACAAAAATAATAACTGCATTTGGAGGTGTCGGAATACTCGGAATTATAAAACTTGTAAATGTCCAGGAACGGTAACGGTTACTATGATAATATCTAAAACAATTAAGTGGCCAGTTTTCTTCCTAAGGGTATGTCCGCGAAAAATTGTATCGTTATATTCATGATATCATAAACTGCAGAATAGACTCTCCGCTCATGAGGCGATGGAGCAAATTGCATGAGCCTGTGATAATGTACTTGTAATCATGCCGATTACAAGTCAAGGAAAAAAACTGTTATCACATGGCTATTAAAGTGTACAACACGTTGCCTATCTCATGGACAGAACTCCCCAAGAACAAATTTCTCTCTAAGCTGAGAACTTTATTGGTTGACGAATGTTTTTATACAATAAATTATTTTTTTAATAAAATGAAAGTAATTAAACATAATAGATAATTGGAAATAAAAATTATTAACTAGGATAAGGTACTGTAATTAAAATGTTATTGACATAATTGAATATTTTCTGTATATAATGTAATTACTTTTTTTTTTATGATGGTTTTATATTTGTAGTTACATGACATGTTCCACTATTACTATAAATATTATAATTAATTTGATACATAGTTTTAACATTATTGTATACCGTTAAGCGGTTGATTGTGACACACGCATAACTTAGTCCTATAACAACTACTGTACTCGCACAATTTGACAATAAATGATTTCTGATTCTGATTCTGAATGATAATAATTAAATACCTATGTACATAAATAATTAATGAATGAAGGAAATAATGAATGAATTTATATTGTATTGTATTGTATTGTTGATATTTTAAGTACTAACATAGTCGTTCTAAGGATAATACTAACAAATAATAGATCTTGTTATATGAGTTAATAAATGAATTGAATTGAATATAACACTTGTTACGTTACGTACATGACTGAATGTTACGTACATGACAATTATAATGCTTAGTTCATGACATAGATTTATTTATACCAGTACCAAGAAATGGTGTAACATTTGATAGCGCTAATTTTTCCGGATTTTGAAGTCCCATTCGCTTCCTACATCGTTTTTGCCCTTCAGCACTTGTCTACGCCAACGTTAAAAAAAATTGGTTGTCTATAAAGTCGGTTTACGGACGATCATTTTACGTGATAACGTCATAAGAAAACATTGTGCTGCCATACACGCTTTGGACCCCCATTTCACCCCCTTAGAGGGTGAATTTTGAAAAATATTTTTTTTAGTGCACTAAAAAGACATTTTTCGAGCCATAAAACTGTCGTCGACACAAAACATCATCTTACTCAACAAATATATGTGCTCTTTTTAGGGTTCCGTACTCAAAGAGTAAAACGGGACCCTATTACTAAGACTCCGCTGTCCGTCTGTCTGTCTGTCTGTCCGTCCGTCTGTCACCAGGCTGTATCTCAACAACCGTGATAGTTAGACAGAATTTTTCACAGATGATGTATTTCTGTTGCCGCTATAACAACAAATACAAAATACCAGAATAAATTAATATTTTTTTACATATATACATATATTTTTTAATCTTACACAAATCGGCTTAGTCCCAAACTAAGCAAAGCTTGTACTATGGGTACTAGACGACGATAGACATAGGTACTTAAAAAGATAAATTAATACTTACATAGAAAACATCCATGACTCAGGAACAAATATTTGTGCTCATCACACAAATAAATACCCTTACCAGGATTCGAACCCGCGACCTCCGGCTTCGTAGGCAGGGTCAGTACCACCTAGGCTACTGGGGGCTCTCATACAACAAACGTGATTTTTTGCGTTTTTATAAATAATGGTACGGAACCCTTCGTGCGCGAGTCCGACTCGCACTTGGCTGGTTTTTTTTTTCTATGTTGATCATTGGTTTTTTGTTTTATACAACGACGGTGGCAAACAAGCTTACGGCCTGCCTGATGTTAAGCGGTTACCGTAGCCTATGGACACTTGTGACTCCAGAAGAATCACAAGCGCGTTGCCGACCCTTTATTCACTTGAGGATTCGCTGTGTTGGCAGATAGAGACATGCAGGCAAGTATGGCATGCATGTTGAATGATGTTGCCATTCGAGAAACTGTATTTCATGAAAGCTTTTCATAAACGTGTAGATTAAATATCACAGGACTTTATGATAACTTAAAAAATGGGAAACCGATTCCATTTCTTAAGTGATTGACACTTTTTGCTGCAAGAGAAGACGAGAGAGAGTGAGAGTTAATTAGTTGGACAAATAATTTTAGTATGGGAGCTAAAGTAAGTGTAGAATGAGAAAAAAAATAAAAATATAGAAAAATGTAAGGGAGCTCAAAATTCATGAAATTACATAAAATAGAACATGTATTCTATTCCATACAATATCCCACATATTTGATTATTGTCGAATAAAGATATTGCTAAATTAAAACAAAATTGGGTCAAGCAAAAAAATCAAATGTACTTACAATTTTTCGTGGACATACCCACAATATGTGGACACATGTCAATAAAAGAACACTGTACAGAATATAGTAGCGGAAATTAAATCTAACCAGAACGATTCATAATAGGTGATATACTCGTAGATCTTCACAAATAGAGATTCACAAATGGTCGGCTGAGTGTGTCGTCGATGGTACACTAAGTTTAGTGTTAGTAAATTAAGTAGGTAATTTAGTAAGTAGGTAAACACAACAATGTTTGACTTTTGGAAGGGAGCGCACATTCGCCGACAAACTGTCCTCAGTTTGGCGAAGCAGAAAGGAATGTACTTGCCATTGTTGTTTTTTTTGAGAAAAAAAAAAAAAAAAAAAAAAACATTTATGAATAGTACCTACCTAGCAATTACAACGCTGATACTAAAAATAAGAATAATATATACTACTCAAAAGAAAATAGGGGCCACTAAGTATTTTGATTGCTACGTGAAAAATATAGCAAACAGTAATGTATATTTATTAAAATAACATGTAACAAGGCTTTTGTTTTAACTTATGCTAATAACCATTGTGTAGTCAATTGTTTCACTTATTTCAATTAACATGAAATTAGTCCATTGTCAACAGCAAAAACTAAACAGAAACTCTTTGCAAAACAAAACAAAAACTGACACAAGCTGTTTTTTTAATGGTTTAGTAACGGGTGTGTCCTCCTCTCCTGTTTTCACACTCCTGGAGCCTTGAATGCATACTCTCGATTAAGTTTCTGATGTTTTCATCAGGTGCCTCTTCCCACGCACGTTTCAGAGCATCCATAAGCTGTTGCTGGTTGTGAACCTCTTGCTCATGCTCCCTAACCCTTCGTTTTAATTGGTCCCACATATGCTCTATTGGATTTAAATCCGGACTATACGCTGGCCATGGTAGGACACGAATATGGGAGTCATCCAGTACAGTCTGAGTGGCCCGAGCTGTGTGTGGGCGGGCATTGTCATGCATTAACCAGAACCCTGGCTCCACTCTCTGTGAGAATGGAATCACATGAGGCCTGATGGCTTCATCGATGTACCGTTGTGCAGTTACTGTGCCTTGATTTAAGAAAACCAGCTCAGTTTTGCCTTGTAAGCTAATCCCAGCCCAAACCATCACACTAGGACCTCCAAAGCGGTCAATTTCCTTGATGCAGACATCGGAAAATCTCTCACCCTGTCGTCTCCATACTCTAATCCGCCGATCATCACTACAAAGCTTCACTTTACACTCATCTGTGAAGAGCACCATACCCCATTGATTCATGCTCCAATCTGAATGTTCGCGGCAAAAACTTAAACGATTTCCACGTTGAACCCTAGATAAAGGAATTCGTACTACTCGGCGTCTGGACCTTTGCTGGTCTTCATGCAGTCGATTACGTATCGTTTGGTCACTAACACGAGTCCCCGTTGTCAACCGTAGGCGATTTTGTAACTTACGTGCCGTCACAGGGCGCTCTCGACGGGCACTCAATCGGATGTAGCGATCCTCTTGTGCCGTAGTCGCCCGCACCCTGCCCGATCCAGGCCTTCTTGCAACACTGCCAGTCTCTTGGAACCGATCCCACACATTTTGGATGGCTCGGCGAGAGAAACCCAACGAAAAAGCTACAGACCGCTGTGAATGACCTTCAACAATCAATGTAATGGCTCTGGTGGCAGTAATGGTATCCATATGCCTTCGTTGACGTGGCATTATTAACAAAAGATGTTAAAAGAAGCAAAATATGGACAGAAATAGTTTTTTAACAGAATAAAATTGTGATTCCATCTGAAAGGAATTTGACCTGAAACTCATTTTTTTTATTTGCTTCAATTTCTGGCCAGCTGTAAGACTTAAACACCAGCATTAAAGAGGTTGGATACTGAAGGAGGCCGGACATCATTAATTAGTCACTTATTAATTAGTTTACATCTAAAATTTACTCAAAAACAGAAATATGTAAGTGGCCCTTATTTTCTTTTGAGTAGTATACATACTTTAATATAATATATAAATAAATATACATCATCATCATATCAGCCGAAAGACGTCCACTGGTGAACATAGACCTCCCCCAAAGAGTGCCACAATAAATATACATACATGAATACAAATATAAATACTCCCATAAAATAACATACTTACAGAAGAAATGTTTATAAAGAGACATAAAGTCTAAGGCGTGCCTAAGGAGAAAGTGTCATGAGTCTAATGATGGAGACAAATTGTTTTTTTTTTGTAGAGTTTTGAACACAGTAAGAGATTTAGCACTACCTACCTAGGTAAATTAAAAATACTTAACAAAAAATTAAATACCGACCTACCCCGTCTTGTATATATTTATTTATATCAAGAATCAAAACCATCCTCAGTCAAGTGGTGCCCTAGTTTGCTGTAAACCGCGTGAAATACACGGAATGTATAAAATTAAGTACCGGACGATGCGGCGCGGCTAGAACAACCCCCGAGAGACGAATTTTCTAAGCTACTGCTTTTACAGACTCATACTACTTTCGGCAAAACTAAGTAAGTACCTACACTGGTATTAAGCTCTGCACATTATACGTAATGGGGAAGGTAACTGTCAAACTGACAGCTCCAATAGTTGTACCTAAAAATGCTAAATTTGTATGGCGGGAAGTACTTTTTATTTATTTTTGCGAATGGCTTTATTTTTCGTCCCGAATTGCTCCGTAGTGGGAATCCACCGTTATCCGAAAAAGACTAAAAATAAAAGGTTTTGGATTAAAGCTATGGGGAAAATTTTTGCCTAAGAACTGAATAATGTTTCCGTACATAGTAGGTACAACCGATCTTCCGTCTCTCTCTCTCATCTAGAAGAGCGCCATCTACAATTAGCTTTCACCGGCCAACCCCATTAACTAAAATTCGAGTACACCATTTACCCTTTTTATACGTTTATACTATTCGTAATAAAATTAAATATATTGTGGAATTAAATGAGAAAACGATGCGATTGTGGAAATAAAGTTTATTGTGATAGGTGTACTAATTCGAGTTTTACAAACACTGGTTGGAGAACACGACAGAACACTGCACTAATAGAACGTTCTATTTCAAACATGGAAAATGGAATACCCCGGCAATTGGATCAGTCTGAAATAGTTTGACTAATTTAGGCTGAAATGTATGCGCGTCGCTACTACCTCAGCGGTGGACTCATTCACGGAATATGGCCGCCGCGCGAATTTGTGCGCGTACCGCTTGGAGGTGTAGAAGTATTTACGATTCGATTACGATAAATATTTAATAACTTAATTTCACTTAAAAAGTACTTAAGTAAATATAATTTATAAGTATTCCTTTTCATATTGAATAGCAACCTAGTAGATCATGTTTCGGTATTTAAACATTATGTGTAATCTTGGTCCAAAAAGGGGTTTTTTTCATAATAGTTGTCGGTACCTACCTAGTACTACTAATTTTTAACCAACTTCAAAAAAGGAGGAGGTTCTCAATTCGTCTGTAATTTTTTTTGTGTGTTTGTTACGCGATAACTCTGTAATTTATGAATCGATTTTTTTTAAAAGCATATACCTACAGCAGATTGGTCCCGTTGTCACTAAAATCCAGTTCTGATGATAGGATCCTTGACAAATCGAGGGAACTCTTCAAATTTTATAGGCAATCTTGAAGCAATTTGGCTACTGATTTGAAGTCGGTTAAAACTTTGTTTTTAAAGTAAATTATTATATTAGGAATTAAATTGGTTTATTTCAGCTCTCGACCGTCCTAATGTAAGTAATTGAAAACTGATCGAATTACAGCGATAATCAATCACTTCTATCGGCCCACTTCAGACCGATTAAACAAATGTTTACGCAAAAAGTAATTAAAAGGCGATTTATACGCTTAGTCAATCTTTCCGTCGTCATGAGGGATTGTTTGCGGATACGAACATATTAAATAGGTCACTTGTATGCAATGTTACCGAATTATAGAAAGCTAAGAAGGAATGACTGAAAAATATACAGCGTGTATTTTTAATATTACCTCGAATTGTAACCAGAGGTAGGTGTTAGGGCTATGAACCGATATTGCAAGATTTTTTTTCTCAACTACTAACCTTTTGTCCCATACAAAATAATTCAGCATGCAATGTATCACTACATTGTCTTACTGGTGTGACGTCACAAGTAACCCGCTTCTTCCATGTGTCCAATGATTGTAAGCATTACATTGCTGCACGATACATATTCAAAAATTTATTACGCTTTGGTAGTTAAGACTAACATGAAATTTTGTTACAATATCGGTTCATAGTACTAAATGGTCAGCTCCCGAAGGGAAGTGACCTTCGGAGTTCCCCAGGGAAGCATTCTTGGTCCCACTTTATTCCTGATTTATATAAATGACTTGCCTTCTATCTGCATGAATGGCGCCGAAGTTGTCTGTTATGCAGATGACACTGCAATCGTTTTCCATGAATCATCTTCGGAATCATGTTTCTCAGCGACTGTAAACGGCCTGGCTGAAGTATCTAAATGGCTAGCAATGAATTTACTTACGTTGAATATTCCCAAAACGAAATACCTTTGTTTTCACAAGACGGCCGCTTCAGCTCCAACTTATCGCCCAGATCTTATAATAGCCTCAAACGCAGCATTAAGTAACTCAAGGACTGATGATTCCATAACGAACTGTCGCTCGATTAAATACCTAGGAATTTTACTTGATGAAAAACTGAATTTCAAGGCCCATATAGATTTATATAAATCGTATATCCTCTAGGATTAGAAAACTGGTATATGTAGTAAAATTACTGCAGAAATTCCGCTGGTAAAGACATCTTAAAATTAGTGTACATTTCAATGTGCCAACCAATATTCTTATATTGCATTACAACGAACAAAACGACGAAGAACACAACGACTCATCTTAAAAGTCATGCTCAGGAAGCCTCGGTTATTCTCCACTACAACACTATATAAAGAATGGGCCGTTCTCACTGTTAGGCAGTTAATGTATATGAGAGTCGTCCTTTTGGTTCATCGTAAGACCATTTCTTTGGAAATATATCCACAGCTACTGCGCAAAAGGGTGTACAAGATTTCAATGCCGCACTGTAACACATCTTTCTTTAAACGCTTTCCTAGTTTTTTTCATCCATACCTATATAACAAAGTTAACAAACTATGTTATATTAAGAATGCATCCCTTCCAGAAGCCAAGCGTAAATTATTCGTCTGGTTAAACAGCCTTAATTATCTTGAAACTGAAGAAGTCATCAAAAAGGTTGTTTAGCTTAGCATTTATTTATTTATAAGTTGGTAGCGCGCACACACTCTGACACACACACACACACACACACACACACACATATACATGCACACATTGCCATTTGTTTTATAATAATAAATAGAGATTACCTACCCGAACAAACTTTTACTGTTAATGTTTTTCAAACGGTCACCACGATACAGGCTTAGCCTAGTGTGGGACCATGGGTTAACGTATATATGTTGTATTTTGTTTATTTTAAATAAACGAATTTTATTTATTAGTTATTTATTTATTTTAAAAGCTACGTATGGTTAAAATTTGAGGTAATATTAAACATACAGGCTGTATAATTTAAGTATTTTGCCAATTATCATTAGGTTAGTTATCCAGCGCAGTGGTCAAATCTAATGAAATCAAATAATTTATTTGCAGAAAAAGGGTAGTTTACATGTCTTAGAGTAAATACATTATTGTTTCACCTTTTCCAGCTGTTACAAACAGCATGCAAATAAGTACATCTATACCATAACGTCCATAACATTTTTGTAACTATGGTGGCCCTTAATTAATTTAATAACATTTGCAACAAATAATTATAATATTGAAGTATTTTACAGTTGTTTAATTATGCCAACATTTTAAATTTTAACAATACTTATATTATTCATTGTCATCATGACAAACATAAAATAAAATTTGTACAAACTAAAAACTACATAAACATCATATTACATTTTTCTACTCGTCGACTTTATTCTTTGAATTAAGATCTCGTACACGAAACTAAGATCACATACTTTTTAATCCTTTAGTCCTCACGAACTCGTATGGTTTCATAAGATAACCGCCAGCAGTCATCTTATGAATCCAGGAGCTGTATAAGATAACTGAGAAGACATCAACGCGCAAAATTACTAAGCTGCTGCGCTTCATTTCAGCAGGGCGATTTTCAATAGATACCAAGTTTGTTTAATAAATTATTATTTCCGTTGACTCGTAGAAAAAGTATTGTATACAATAGTTATATAATTAGCTTTTTAAGTCTCGTACCTTAATTAGGCCACTCAGCAAGCTTCGTGGCCTAAACGTGGTACTCGACTTATAAAGCATCCATTATATAACGATTGCACTACTATTAGTGGTTCACATATTCGCTGATGTTATAAAAACACTGATTTAGGAGCCAAGTTCTAAGAGTTTGTTTAAACTTATTGCCTTCACGTTCCTTTATTTCGACCGGCAACTTATTGTAAATCATGATGCTCATGTTATACATAGGTTAGTTACGTTAGATACGTTCATAGGATAAAATTAAACAAATACTTATGAAATGATGGAACTTTTTAAACCAGAATCCATTGACGGCTAAAAACATGTCATGGGTTGTGACTTTTCGACGGTTACTTATCATAAACTCGAAAATTGTTATTCCGATTATTAAAATCCCGAAAAAGTTTCGCTTTATTTTAGTTGGCCGAAATTTTGTTTGCCATATTATTATTTTCCTAATTCTCAATTCGTTGTAGTTTTGTTTCGCTTATGATTCGAATAGACACTTATTAAAATTTCGATGTATCATTTGTCAACTAATTTTGGTGCCGAAAAGTATTAAGTCCGAAATATTATTATCCCGCTACAACAAAAGAAGCAGAAAAAAAAAGATTTAAGTGAGGTTAATTCCTCAAAGAAATGAGTAAAATAATTTAAATATAATTATTCTATTCATTTATATAAGACACTTATTAAATTCCGTTTAAGTACTAAAGCACGGCAATTATTTTAACCTAACCTAACGGCCAGCGTGTCGACGTCACCCCGCTTCGCGGGGTGCCTATTTCCGCTCTAAGGGACACAAGATAACCATAACCTAACCTACCATAAATACGATTGTTTTTAGGGTTCCGTAGCCAAATGGCAAAAAACGGAACCCTTATAGATTCGTCATGTCCGTCTGTCTGTCTGTCCGTCCGTATGTCACAGCCACTTTTTTCCGAAACTATAAGAACTATACTGTTGAAACTTAATAGGTAGATGTATTGTGTGAAACGCATTAAGAGTGTGGGGTATCTATGGATAGGTCTTCAAAAATGATATTGAAGTTTCTAATATAATTTTTTTCTAAACTGAATAGTTTGCGCGAGAGACACTTCCAACATACACATATAACACACATACATACACATGTAACATGTGTGCCCCCCCCCTGTAACTTCTAAAATAAGAGAATGATAAAACAAAAAAAAATATATGATGTACATTACCATGTAAACTTCCACCGAAAATTAGTTTGAACGAGATCTAGTAAGTAGTTTTTTTTAATACGTCATAAATCGTAAACCGTAATTTATTTCACGGAACCCTTCATGTGCGAGTCCGACTCGCACTTGGCCGCTTTTTTTCTTCACTGCGGGGGGCTTGGGGGGCTTCACCCACCGGACCCCCTCTTTTGGCCTTTTTAAGAACTCGTGCAGCACTCTAATTGGTATTATGAGATTTTGTGTCGATAAAATGATACGAGGGAAAATTAGATAAGTATAGATCTTACGTAGCATCGGAATTATTAAAAGGTGGTTAACAAATCGGTTGTCAAAAAATAAAGTTGGCAATCGTTCTTCTGGTTATTGAGTTTCGGGAAAACGTTAATGTGGGAAACCAAACCAGCGGCATTTCAAAAGTATGGTAAACAAAGTACATGGATTATAAGAATTCGGTGAACCGTTTTCGGACAAATGTTTTTCGAAACATAGGTAGGTTACCCTTTTCGACACATACTTATTGACTTCATTATCCGTTTCGATAAATCGGTACTGTACATACCAAACAATCTACTTGTGCATATAACTGTTACGAAGTGTTACTGTCTGGCCATACAGTACCTACATTGCGAACGATTCTTTGAAGATTTCACAAAGGTTATATAAGTTACTATAGGTTATAAAAAAATACACCAGACACCATGACATTGATACTTTTCTGTCATTAAAGTGTAGTTGCCAGGTCAGTCATAGTTTGAAGAGAGGAAAGTTTAGAGATTTTACATAGAGTAGCAATTTTTCTCCACTAACTTACGCTCGCTCCTTTCATATTTTATGCCTATTTGAATACTTACGAGTATGTCTACTTTTAAATATCATTAACTTATTTGTTATCTGTCTATATACCTACGTATTAGTTTCTTTTTGCGTAGGTACAGTCAACCAATTTGATCGGGGTCGCAGTGTTTCTGGCGGGGGCCGGGGCACTCACCTAAAAACCCCAGGGAAGGCGACCATCATCATCCTAGGACGAGCCAAATGTGGCGAGGCGCGAGGAGGGCTCCAGTGCGTTCAGTATGAGATCCTGGAGTCCTCCGCATGAGAGCGCAGATGCCGGCCGCCGTGGAGTTTTTATTCGCTGGTTCGCAGGTTTTCTCCACGTACAAAAAAAAAAAAAAAAAAGGCCACCGTAGAACCCTGTCACATTGACTGCTACATAGCGACGCAATAATCCTAGTAACTAGTATTGACATAGCATTTACAACAGCAAGGTTCTATGATGGCCTAGGAATCAAATTGGTTGACCGTACATCAGATTCTCTTAGTTATATTGTACTTGGTACATATTAACAAATTCTGAAATTTTGAATTGTATGAATGACCTCTATGATGTGTGTGGTCCGGTACTTAAGGCAAATAATCATGAAAACCCAAAAACATTGACTAATAATAGGTACCAATGATGTAATATAATAAGCAGTAGATATGTTATACTCACTTCGAAAGTGGCACTAAAACTTGGTCAATTGACCAACCTCACCGTTACTTAAATATATTTACTTGTCTCTGTTTCGCTCCCAGAAATTAGCATAAGTACCGTCCTGCTTTCACTTGTCATCTATGATTAGCGTAAGCTTGCGGGCGTAGCATGGTTGGCGTTTTATCACTTATCGTTGTCGATAAGACATCCGTCACTCTCGCACTCGTATACTTGTGGGACCGTGACGGATGTCTTTATCGACACAAAAAAATGGCCACCATCCTACCCCCGCCCCCATTTTTACAAGCTTTATATTAACTTGCACTATTCGTATGTATGTAAATATGTAAGTATGTACTTGTTGTCACTTCCCGTTATCCAATTGAGCTGAATTTTTGCATGCGCATGTATATCGCATGACAATGCAATATTATGGTGACTTAAAGCTGATCTGATGCTGGAGCAGGAAGGTGGCCATAGGAACTCCGCAATAAAACGATCGTCTCAATGAGTGGTTGATGATGGTATGCAGAAAAGTACAGTCGGCAATAAAAGCGTGTACACAAAAATAATTTTTTTGACAGAAATTCATCAAATCATCATCATCATCAACATCGTCTTCATCATCCGCCTATAGAATACGTCCTGCTAAGCACAGCCCTCCTTTCATGGATGAGACGGAATGGGCCGTAGTCCCCACGCTATTCCAGAGCGGGTTGGGGACTTCACATACCCCTTTGAATTTATTTACGGGTGTACGCAGGTTTCCTGATGATATTTTCCTTCACCGAAACTGATTCTCACTGAGACTCACTCTTTGTACTGATTATGGACGCTCTGTCGTCGGACATACAGGAAGAAGCACCCTGGTGTATGCTCTTCGCGGATGATATTGTTCTTGTCGGTGAAGACGCATCCGAGGTACAGAGCAGATTGGAGAAGTGGCGACAAAAACTGGAGAATGTTGGCCTGAGGATCAGTAGGTCCAAAACAGAGCATATGTTTTGTGACTTCGGCGGTCTCTCCAGTTTTACAGGCATAAAGCTAGACGGCGTTATGCTCCCAGTCTGCTCCGATTTTAAGTACCTCGGTTCGCTTGTACAGTGTGATGGTGATATCGACCGTGATGTCAAAAACCGAATTAGCGCTGGGTGGATGAAATGGCGACAGGTCTCCGGAACAATATGCGATGGCAGAATGCCTCCTAGGTTAAAGGGCAAAATCTATAAGACCATTGTGAGACCTGTCGTCATGTATGGATCGGAATGTTGGGCCTTAAAGGTGACGGATGAAAAGAGATTGCATGTAACGGAGATGAGGATGTTAAGATGGATGTGTGGTGTGACGAGGATGGACCGAATAAGAAATGTGTATGTAAGGGGAAGCCTAAAAGTAGCACCTATCGCGGATAAATTGAGGGCCAATCGCCTTGCGTGGTATGGGCACGTAATGCGGAGGGATGAAAGTCATGTGACCAAAAGAGTATTAGGTATGAATGTGGATGGATGTAAAAGACGAGGTAGGCCAAGAAAAAGGTGGATAGACTGTGTGAGAGACGATATGAAGAGAAAAGAAGTGAATGATGATATGACGGCTGACAGAGAAGTATGGAAGAAAAAGACATGCTGCGCCGACCCCAAGTAAATGGGATAAGGGCAAGGAAATGATGATTTTCCTTCACCGAAAAGTTTACGGTAAATATAAAATGATATTCATTTGTATAACACTTCATTGATACTTACATATTATAAAAGTTATGTTATAAGCATTGACTTTTGAAAAAACTGCCAAAAACTGTTATAAAACAGTCAACTGGAAACCGTCGGTTTTTAAAATTCGGCTGATAAATACTCGTATTAACAAGTTTAGTGCGATATAGTCTATTGGCAGCCTAATTAGTAAACCGAGCTGAACTACACGCACTTATTCTGGTTTTTTATGACGGCATTATACGCTTGGCTGGTAGGCGGTGGGCGTTTTATCACACATCATTACGTGAGATAGAAACAACAACTTTATGGGTGATAAGGGCTGCCAGAGAGCCAGACAGGGGTAAATCCTTACTTCAATACTAATATTACAAAAACGAAATTAGATGCCTGTTACCTTTTCCCGTTGAAACTTCTGCGCTGCTTAGATTTATGAGCTATGGTGTTCAGTCCCAGAGACTAAGAGGTTTAAAGTGCAGTAGACGTTTGTACGTGATTCATAATGGAGGTAAGCTAGCGAACAGTCCGCCTGAACCGCATATCATTCTTAGCATGCTCACAACTCCTTTCCGAACGATACGGTGTCATCGGCGCAAACCTCTAAAAATACATTAAAATTCGGTGTCCCGTAAGCTTGGGGAGCTTAATATGCAGAGCCCTAAAAGTAAAAAATCGAATTCTTCACCGTCATCGACGCATTCTCAGGAGGTCTGCTGCTGCTGTTACTTAGTACCTACACTGACCAGCATTAATATCTACCATAACAAAGCGAGCAAACATGTCTGATACATCCTTATGGCCCTAGAAATAGAGTAATTTCAGATATTTATGCGCGCTTTGTTATGGCAGCTGTTAAAGCTGGTGATTGTTCCTACCAACCTCATTAACACAACACTACATATTCATACAAATGCATTCCTCCTTAACAAAAACGTCTTCATCTTCGCTAATATATGCGTAAACAACCTTTACCACACCGCTGCACTACCTAGAAATACCTTAAAAACATTTCCTTTTCACTATTGCAAATTTATTGAAATCTCCTTCGCTCCCTAGCGCCAAAGTGCGATTTCGAGCTGCAATTCTTTGCTTATCGTTCTTAACGGATGAATAACTTGGAATACAGTATATAAAGGAGAGGATTTAAAAAGCGTTCAACTATAGACCCATTCGTTTTGATACACAGACAGACATATTTACCTAATCTATACATAGTAATCGTAGCTATTTTCATAGGTATCATAATATCACATGAGTTAAAGAGCTGACTGAATAATTAATATCGTAATAGAATAGAATATATTTATTTATTACAGACATTTTTTTTTGGACATCCATAATAACACATCTTGATCATTATTACTTATTAATCTTATTATTGCTATTACGTACCCAGATAGAATATAATAATACCTATATTTTTTTACATAAAAGTGTGTAAGATACATATTTTAGTAGCTAAGTACCTGAAAGAGATTTTAATAATTAATTCAGTAGGGCACTGCAAGTTAACTTCTTACACGCATGGTATAAGAGAATATAATACCATGTGAATATATATTAAACCCAGAAGGAGAGGTAGGCACAGCGGAATGTATTCAAGCTCATATTTGGAGCAGCCTTACTGGGGAGCCTTCTACCTTACAGAAAATCGCGATCGTGTTATTATTGTATACACCACTACTTTGTTTGTAGGTAGTGTTGTGATCAGTAAGCAGCCACAGCGTGCAACAGATCCCGGATTTACTGTGTTGAAAGTGAGGGCCGCATTTGTCTTTAAGGTGGTTCGACGACCATTCAAAACGTGTTTTGACATTCGCAGGCTAAGGCCGTGATATTTTAAGAAACTTATGTTACACACTTTCATAAATTAAAATTTCCCCTTTCCTAGAATAAACTTGTATAAACTAGAATAATTTGAGAAATTAGTTTGCCACGTGATACTTTGGTTTACCAATAACAACAATTATTATTATTATTTGGTAACAATTATTCTAGTTTATACAACTAGGAAATGGGGAATCTCGCGCAAATGGAAAGCCAAATTATGAAAGATTGTTACGTAAGTTTCTTAAAATAGCTTCAAGTGTCCATAGTCTTCGTACCAGCTTAACATCAGGCAGGCCGTAAGGTTGTATGCAACCGTCGTGGTATAAAAATAAAAAAAATCACACCGTTAGCCTGCGAATGTCAAAAGACGTTTTGTATGGTCGTCGAACCACCTTAAGGGTCGGCAACGAGCTTGTAATCCTCTGCAGTCACAAGCGTCCGTAGGCTACAGTGTCTGCTTGCCATCAGGGAATACCGCCATCGAGTCGTGGTATTAAAATAATGTATATGTTTGTTTATGGCGTGGGTAGGCCCCCGCAAGGTGGACTGATGACCTGGTAAAGGTCGCGGGAGTCCGCTGGATGCGGGTGGCGCAGGACCGGCCATTGTGGCACTCTTTGGGGGAGGCCTATGTCCAGCAGTGTACGTCTTTCGGCTGATATGATGATGATGATGATGATGATATGTTTAATGTTCGTACGTCTTGTACGAGTAAGATAGGCGCGGCGTGGGTAGGCCCCCCCACAACTGGTGGACTGATGACCTGGTAAAGGTCGCGGGAGTCCGCTGGATTTGGGTGGCGCAGGACCGAGCACTTTGGCACTCTTTGAGAAAGAGTGCCATTCGGAAATAATGTGTCGTGCCCGCGCCGGCTCGCCCTCGGGCTGTCGGCCCTTGGGTTACCGGGATGCTCTATCTTTCTATGGAATAAGTATGGGTACTGTTGAGGTAGTCTTCGAACTCCAATTATCAGCATTAAAACTTCGTAAACAGACTCTATGTAAAGATACAAGCAGGCTATGTCCAGCATTGGACGTCTTTCGGCTGATAGGATGATGATGATGATGTCTCGTTGGATAGAATCAGAAGAACAAGATTTATTTTATTTTATGAAATACCTTTAATAGACTTTAAGTTATTTAAAATACTTACTATGAACTTCCTTTTACCTTGAAATGTTCACTAATATAATTTAAACAATTTCATTCGTATGTCAATATAGTCCGTAAAAGTGCCCTCCTCTGAGTAAAGTATGTTAATTGAAGCGCGCGTTTAAACATTTTTGTACCATATTAATAGATATATTACTCGTAAAGACGTAACGACAACAAAGTAGCTACCCACCTTGCACTGTTTAACCCTTTATACAATTACGGCAAAGGACATTTAAATTATGACCCGGGCGGTAACCCTCAGTAAAGGCCTCGCTCTTTTTACTGGTCAAGTATACTCTCTTGTCACTTGTCAGAATAAACAGACCATTTAGTATTTGAATTCGTAAGTAGGTAATTGAAATTAGATTAATCTGTGTAGGTGTGCTTAAATACATGCCACTACGATAGAGTAAATAATTAACAAGAATTAACGACTACCAACGAATAGGTAATAGCTACCTCCTGCTATGACTTGTTGACGTATTCCTTGAGATTTAATGTCCAAATCTACACTAAATAAGAGTATAATATATAAGAAAATTTGTAACGTGTGTCTTTCATTGCTTGCTCTGAGTACTTCATACAAGGTGGAGCCGCAAGTTATGACAGCAATGGAATTAAGATATGCTAAATTATTCTGTTATTGGCTAAGCGTAACATGTAGTTATGAATGCGGTCCATGATTTTATGGGGTCTCCATTAATGGCTTTTACGGGTTAAAGTTATTTGTAAATGTAATGTATTTTAGGTAATATAACCTTTACGAGTATGTGAGGTCATATACGCACGCGAAATTGTTATTCATGTGCTTAGAGAAACACTTGAAATATCGGCTATATATGCCAATAACACGGGGGTCATTTCTTCTTAAAAACTAACATTTGAAGTACCGATATTAGATGAGCTGGTGAGTTAGGTGACGTGACCCTGATTTTCTTAAGGTTTCGGAGTTAAATTTCTGATGAGCATAAACTTAGGAAACGAAGTTTTCTACAACAAGTAGTCAAGTAGTACAGTCAAGGACTTTCATTGTTGAGCCATTTAAGTGTCAACTAAATTTGGTTTTTAATAGTTAAGTTTTGAAGTGTTCAGTATAAAGTGAGCTCTAAATGGCTCAACGATTAAACGTGAAAGTGACCGTACATACGGTATCAAATATGCCCGTTAATTTTGGATTTCACTTCACATACATCTTTGAAGTTCTTTTCTCAGGTTTCCTCACGATTTTTTCTTTCACCTGGCTAATACAGGTGGCAGTGGTTAAGTAACTATAGCTTGTAAACAAAACATAAAAGTAGGTAATAAACAAAAATACATATTTTGTAATAAATTAACCAAAATATTATATGTATAAGCGACCTCCATATTCTTACAACGTTACAAGTAAAATTCGATTGGTAAATCACGTAACGACCTAATTTTCGTAAGATTTTTTTTACAATTACGTCGTCCAAAGGCGCTGGATCAAGACGAATCAGCGTAAGTGGGTTATGCCTTTCTCTCGCAGTAGGGTCGTAATCGAGTCACCGTCAGTCACTACCCTCATTTAAAATTTATGCAACGCGAATATATTTGTAGCTTTACCACGCTATTTTTGCTACTTATCTTGAAATTATTTTTTTTGTCTTTAGCGCCGCTGGCAGGCGAATAAGTTTGACGCGGCACCTGACGTAAATTAAAATGGAAAAACATAAAATATAAAACAGGCTGCATTTCTGGTTACTATCGAAACTAATAAACATCATATCCCTCCCCCTATCCAAGGGGCGCTTAGCAGAAACACCTTTAAGCGTAAGCTTAAAGGCTATTTGTTGACGCTCCAAAAATCCTAATCCTAATCTTGCACTTTTGACAGCAAAAATATGCCAATTGCACATTTTTATCTAGTTTTTGTTTTTAGTTTAATAGTAAAATTTACTTTAATGTGTAACGTAGTTATTATTTTATTAAAGCTGCATGTAGGTAGTGCTGTATGTATTATCTCACTATGTATTTATGTTTATTTCTCTCTCGCCTTGCACAATTAATTATATGTATAGTTGTGTAATTATAATTGTATGACGTTTCCGTGAGTCACCAACGGTGCTGGCTGAAAATCAGCGCTGTAGGAGTTGAGATGTACTACATCACTAGTTAGTAGTCACAGCACTAGTGTCTACTTGTCTGTGGCACATTACCCAATTACCCATTCCACCGTTGTCATAGCTGCTATTTTGTTGTTGTATTATTATAAAATGTGTTCCTGATTAAAACAAGATACTTATACAAGTCTAAGCTTTCCATATACTCCCTACCAAGATATAAAATCAACATGGTAGCAGAGCGTTAATAGTTATTACAAAATATAACTATATCGGGTTGCAATCCACGAATAAAAGAAGAAAAAAGATAATGGCTACTGCGGGGTCATTTTTACCAGTGTTGACGGAAACGGGAAATTTTAGTAATTGGAAATTTAGAATTAAATTATTACTAGATGAAAAACAACTAGGACATGTGTTGCAAGAGGAACCTACGACTAAAGAACAATTACAAGCATTTGCCAAAGATGATTCGCGAGCGAAGTCGACGTTAGTACAATGTCTGAGTGATAAGTACATTGACATAATAAAAAAGGGAAAAACTACAAAAGAAATGCTGACATCGCTAGAAGAAATATTCGAGAGGAAGACGGTATGCAACAGATTATATTTGAAAAGAATACTAATTACGCTAAGATACGAAAACGAAAAAGATCTGCAACAATATTTCCTAAAATTCGACAGCTTATTGAGTGAGCTAGCCGCAATAAACGTGACGGTCGATCCAGAAGACCAGATCTGTTATCTGTTATCTTCATTACCCAAGATTTATGATCAAGTCATTACGTCAATAGAAACCATGGCAACCGAAAAACAATTAAACATAGAATTTGTCAAAGCAAGACTTCTAGACATGGAAACCAAAATGAAAATGGACAGTGGCGGTGATATCAACGAGAATGCCTTTCTTACATGTTACTCCTGCGGGAAATCTGGCCACAAATCATTTGAATGCAAAGGATCTGGACGAGGACAAGGACAACATCGAGGATGGTCATCAGGACGAGGACGGAGCCATCCAAGAGGGCGTGGACGTTCATTTAGAGGAAGCTCAAGCGGAAACTTCCATAGGCAACCAACTTTTCACCAGGCTTCGGCAGTCGAGGTACAAGATGAGGAAATTAGTTTCATAGCTAGTGACATTACAGCCAATCTAGGTGAGTCCTGTAGTACTATTGAACTTATTATAGACTCGGGATGTACGGAACATCTAATTAATGGAAAGTATGTAAGCTATATGACTGACATTTCATATACAAATAACAATGTTAAGATATTTGTAGCAAACGGCCAGTGCATAACAACCAATAAAAGAGGTAAACTTAAAATAAAATATCAAAACACCACTATTAATATTCATGCGTTAATTGTGAGAGATGTATCATATAATTTGCTGTCAGTTAAAAAAATTGTAGAGGCAGGTTTCAATGTAAACTTTAGTAAAGATGATGTCAAAATATTTAACAAGAATACCTCGCTTAATGGTTACATTAATGGAAAGTTGTACAAGTTAACAGCCGAATTATATAAGCATGAAATGTGTAATGTTACTGAAACAGCTGATTTATGGCACCAGAGATTAGGCCATTTAAATAGGAAAAGTCTAAAAATATTAAACTTACCTGTGTCTGATAATACTTGCAGTCCCTGTATGGAAGGTAAAGCCACCCGATGCCCATTCAAACCTGTTCCAAGACCAAGAAGTAACCTGGTAGCCGAAATGTTACACTCGGATATAGCAGGACCAATCAGACAGCCCGGACCCAACGGTGAGAAATACTTTATGACTGTAATTGACGATTTTTCACATTTTTGTGTTGTATATCCTCTGAAAAGTAAATCAGAAGCAACTGAAAAACTGATGAACTATATTTTAAGAATTGAGAACGATACGGGGAATAAAGTAAAAAGGATTCGTTGTGACCAAGGAGGAGAATACACAGCGAACAGTTTGAAATTTTTTTGCAGAAATAAGGGTATAAGCATAGAGTACACCTTACCTTACACAAGCCAACAAAATG
Source organism: Epinotia brunnichana (assembly GCA_963854355.1). Taxonomy (NCBI): domain Eukaryota; kingdom Metazoa; phylum Arthropoda; class Insecta; order Lepidoptera; family Tortricidae; genus Epinotia; species Epinotia brunnichana. The sequence continues at coordinate 10,710,684 of OY977945.1, read as the reverse complement.
GGGTCAGTGAACGCATGAACAGATCCCTTTGTGACAAAATAAGAACTCTCCTAGCTGAGACCAATCTGCCAAAACATCTGTGGTGTGAAGCGATACAGTGTGCAGCTTATCAGTTAAACAGATCTCCATCATGGGCGATAGATTTCAAGACACCAAGTGAAAAATTCTTCGAAAAAAATGATTTATCAAAGTTGAGAGTGTTTGGTTCAAAGGCATGGGCCACTATTATACCCAAGCCGGACAAACTAGCGAAGAGGGCCAAAGTAACGAGAATGGTCGGATACAGTACAGTTGGTTATAGATTATGGGATCCAGAAGAAAATATAGTAATAGTATCAAGAGATGTTAGGTTTGATGAAAGTGATATAAAGTTCACAGAAAAAGAAGAAAATAGACAAGTCAGGTATATTCAAGATGGTGACGAAGAAACAAATACCGAAAAAGAAGATGAATTCATAGATGCAGAAACAAACGATGATAGAACTGAAGAAAATTCAAGCAGACCAAAGAGAAATATAAAACCTCCTGCATATCTCAAAGAATATGAGACAAATGTGGACAGCGTAAATGAAACCAACATAGTAATATGCCTCAGTGCTAACACTCCAGAAACTTTTGAACAAGCTGTGAAACAACCAGAATGGAAGGAAGCTATTAACAAAGAATTAGAAGCACTTGCAAGATTAGAAACATGGGAAGAACATGAAGTACCCAATGGAAAGAAACTCATTGATACAAAATGGATTTTCAAGGAAAAAGAAGATGGGACTAAGAAAGCAAGACTAGTTGCGAGAGGCTTTCAGCAAAAGAAGGAAGATATTTTTGACAGCATTTATGCACCAGTGGCGCGACACTCTACTGTAAGAATGCTATTATCGAAAGCAGTGCAAGATGATCTAAATATAGCTCAACTCGACATACCTACGGCATTCCTCAATGGAAAACTAAAATCAGATGTATTTATTAAAATACCCCAAGGATTAGAAATTATAAAGAAGAACACGGCTTTAAAACTAAAAAGGGCTTTATATGGATTAGTTGAATCTCCAAAGTGTTGGAACGAAACTCTGGATGAGTTTGCAAAAGCTAATGAATTCCAACGATCAGAATATGATTACTGTTTGTATTACAAAGAAGATTGCTGGATGCTCATTTATGTGGATGATATCCTAATCATTGGAAACGGGGAAAGTACCATTAAAGCACTAAAGGAGAAGTTTAACGCAAAATATATGGGAGAGATAAAAAACTTTCTAGGAATGGAAGTTCATAGAAACGCAGATACCTTAGAACTAAAACAGACCAAAATGATTGAAAAGATATTGAACAAATTTAATATGACTGAGTGCAACGGAATGAAAACACCTATGGAAAGAAATTACAACATAGAAGTAGAAAAGACTGAAGAAATTTTAGATGTACCTTATCGTGAGCTTATAGGAAGCTTAATATATCTTACCGTAACTACAAGACCAGATTTGACATTTGCAGTTTCATATCTGAGCAGATTTTTGGACTAACTTTTAGAAAGACAAGAGATAATAATATATATGGCTTTTCTGACGCTGATTGGGCCGGTGATCGAAATGACAGGAAGAGTGTAAGTGGTGGCATTATCTTACAAGGGCAAAATCCCATTGCTTGGTTCTCTAAAAAGCAACAATGCGTAGCATTGAGTACTGCAGAATCAGAATATATAGCGGCTGCATCAGTAGCACAAGAACTTGTAAACTTAAAAGGTATATGTAAACATTTAGGCTATAATGTAAATGTTGTATTACTTGTTGACAACAAAAGTGCTATATCAATGGCTAAAAATTTCGAAAATTCTAAACGTACAAAACACATTGATATAAGGGTTCATTTCCTTAAAGACTTGGTTGTCAATAAAGTAATTACTATAGAGCATATTTGTGGCGGTGAAAACTTAGCTGATGTTATGACTAAAAGTCTGAGCAAAGAAAAGTTCTATAATTGTATTAACAAGTTTATGTGTTAATTGTCTTATGTGTTAACGTAATTTATTTATGTAATATTTGTCAAATGAAAACATTAAGCCATGTTATCAATGTTATCATTTAGGAGGAGTGTTGAGATGTACTACATCACTAGTTAGTAGTCACAGCACTAGTGTATACTTGTCTGTGGCACATTACCCAATAACCCATTCCACCGTTGTCATAGCTGCTATTTTGTTGTTGTATTATTATAAAATGTGTTCCTGATTAAAACAAGATACTTATACAAGTCTAAGCTTTCCATATACTCCCTACCAAGATATAAAATCAACAGTAGGTGTCTGACTGACACCTCAGCATAATGCTGAGCCAGTGTCCGGTTCACGCTGCGGCCGTCAGACACACTTGTTACATGTTTTTTACTGTTATTTTTATTTATTTTTGCTTAATATATGTGTCCTGTGTGTTAGTGAATAAATGTATCTTTCTTTCTTTCTTTCTTTCTTATCATTAAGAAAATGTACAGTTCAATTAATTGTTTCTGATATATAGTGAACAAACATCAAAACACAACGACAATAGTAGATTGTACAACAAGCGCATTAAAAGAGCCATTTAACCTGAGACGTTTATATCCACCCGAGCCACCGGCGAGGGTGGATAGTTAAGTCGAGGGGTCAAATGGCTAATTTATGCGCGAGTTATACACACTGCTTTTCACTTAGATAGCGAGAAAATAACAAATACCTAATTGCAAAATAAAATAAAATAATAGCCCATTCCCATCACTGAACTTTTTAAAGTTTTTACTTATGTTTAATTTTCGACACGTGACATTAGACTTGGGTACTTCATACTGCCAAGTAATTTAAAATATTTTAAAATAGGTAATAATTGATTCCTATTTTATCTGATTTTATTAATTTAGTTATGGAAAACCTGGATATGAAATTTATTAAAGCAAATCAAATCAAATGAGTTGTTTGAGTTTTATTGTGTGTGTGGCTGTTAGGTCCGATTATCTTAGTTTATAAAACAATTTTACTTTGTTCACTAGAGCATAAAAGTAGCATTTTGTGCAGCATACATCCAGCACAAAGGCGAACTTTGCGAGCATGAGAAGTGAAAAAGTCATTGCAGCGCGCTACGGAATGTAACTTGTTTTCGTCCACGTCTCATTCGTCCACATGGCACCAATTTCGCTGCGCAGCGCGATGCAAACCACCACACTTCGTTATTATATATAATTTAAATATATGATGATCAAACATCACATCATTTAGTACGTCCATAATAATCTGAATAGTCCAATGATTTCCATTGAAGTGAGTGCGTCTCAACCTGTCAATAATAAAGTAATTATAAGGGGCTGTGCAACTAGTGTAACGTACCATGCAGTCTGTATACGGCTGCACAAGGTCGAATAATTTAGTCCAGTGAATTTGTGATTATTGAACGCCACGTTTGCCACATAATATGTTAAGACCGTTCCAAATGAACACAAATAATTATGATAACTATTGTTATCCCTGGCAACAAAGGAAATCATACAATTTTATTTAAACTACTTAGGAACACATAGTTACCGTCTCAAGTGAATACCTGAATGGACTTGCACTTTTTTGATCAACATTCACTTTTTGCATTCAATCAATATTGATACGGGATGTATTATTCAAACGGGGCAGTGATCGAAAATCTGGAACTACAAGAGATAAGGAAATCGAAGCCGGTCAAATCTGTCGCGCATTGCCGCGCTGAACAGCTATGGTTACCTTTGCACCAGAAATGACCCAGAGAGGGATCCTATAAAACTATGAAATGAAATATTTATTGCATAATATCATGTAATGTAATACGGCATTTTCCTGGGATTGTACATACAGGGTTTCAAAGCAATAATTTTATTGTTCCTTACATCGACTTCTATTAATTTACGCAAAAAAACGAAATCTTATTGTTAAACAGATTTGACCGGGTTCGATTTCCTTATCCCTTGTAGTTCCAGATTTTCGATTTTCGTTTCAAAAACCGAGTTCATATTAATTGACTTTATTTAGCCTCTAGCAGTTTGAATCAACAAACCCTGAATATTATCATAGATGTAATAAAGCAAACCGGCAAAATTGCCCAAAATATAGTCATGTGCCTGGCATTTGCCATATTAGCCATGAATTGGCGACATGTAGGCGTGCGTACATCATGCCAGCTGGCACGGTAATTCATGCCGGCGTAGCTTCGAGATCTCATACTGTGATAATACGCAACACTTTTCACTCATCCATCATTTCGTCCCTTGATATGAAAAGCTATAAAAACGTTACGTTGAGATTTTACGTAAACAGACGGGTCATTTTTTATGTTTTCGAAAACGTTTTGATACGCCTACGCTGTATTTTATTTTCATATTCACTTTGACCCATTACCTACTTACCACAGGAAAGAAAGTTGACGTCTTTTCGTTTTCTTTTGCGTTTTTATCAGAACTCTTTAGGGGTTGTGCACCGTCGCAAGGAAGCTCTTCTTCCGTTCTCATTTAATACTTGAAATTTCTATATAAACGAATTATAACTGGCTACGAATTCATATTTTGTTACGGAAGCATATTTTTTTCTACAATTCTTTAATTTATGCGTTTTTCTCAGTGGTGCCCGCGTCACAGGGTTGGTAAGCGAGGTTAAGCAATATTATCCAAGGACAGTTTTTGGGTGGGTGAGCTTTGAATGATTACGAAACAAGACAGCTGATTTGGAAGGCATAAGCTTTTGATTATTACAACAAAATTAGGCAGAGGTACAGTCGCCATCACCTACATACATAGGAACACTAAAGGTGTTCAAAAATATCGGCACATCACCCTAATGCTTTGAAAAATAGAGGTGTGTTCCGATGTTTGTGACGTGCTTGTTAGCTTTTGATTATTACAACAAAATTAGGCAGAGGTACAGTCGCCATCACCTACATACATAGGAACACTAAAGGTGTTCAAAAATATCGGCACATCACCCTAATGCTTTGAAAATAGAGGTGTGTTCCGATGTTTGTGACGTGCTTGTTAGCTTTTGATTATTACAACAAAATTAGGCAGAGGTACAGTCGCCATCACCTAAATACATAGGAACACTAAAGGTGTTCAAAAATATCGGCACATCACCCTAATGCTTTGAAAATAGAGGTGTGTTCCGATGTTTGTGACGTGCTTGTTTGCTCCGATGTATGTGATGGCGACTGTACATTCGGAGAAACAAATGCGGCCAGTGCTTCGTTTCCGCAATGAAATATAGGTGTATGTATTGGGCAGACGGCCGACCGGGGTAAATATGATTATGGCGCCGCTTCCTATTAATAGGCGAGTGTGCAGCGGCCCGAGACATCGACCCCACGACACGCCTCCGGCACACCGTGTAAAACATGCATATCATGCCAACTCGTGTAGACTAAGCCTTCTGGTCTGCTAGATAGTGAGACAAATATTCTTTTAAGACTGTAGAGTGTTCAGTTGATGAAAACGGCCGCTCTGCAGGTCGATCACGTAACGCATTGTACAAACGTCGGGTAGGTCTAAATGTCACTTTTTATATAGAAAATTGACAGTTAAACTGTACCGACGCGCGTTCGGAACGTTACGTGATTACCCCTCTGTATGCGATGGACATAAGACAAACAAGTTAACAATGAGGAGTGCGACGCGTCGTCGTAGATTGAACGATCTAAGTACAGTGGGCGTTTGATGCTGGGCATTTTATCAATTTCGCTTAGGACACCTGTAGATAAGTAAGACGTCCGTCACGTTCTGATACAAGTAAGTATGCGAGAGCAAGAGTGACGGATGTCTGATCCACAGTGATGAGTGACTAAATTGGCAACAATCATACGCCCCGTCACCTCACAATTCTGTTATCAGGCAGACGACAGCATGCTTAACCTTTGCAACGCTCTGTCAAGGAGGAGACCGACGAAGATGTCGCCGTCCCCTTCCTCTCCTCCTTGTAAAATCCTCCAAGCCAACCTCCACCACAGCGAAACCGCAACGGCTCAGATACGTAAGTGGATGGAGGTCAACACTACAGCCATAGTACTGATCCAGGAGCCGTGGGTCAGGAAGGGTACCGTCTGCGGTCTCCGCAGCACAGAAGGTAAGCTGACAGTACAAGCGGGACCGGAAAACCCCCGGGCCTGCATCTATACATCAAAAAACATACAAGTGCACCCTCTAACAAGTTCCTGTTCCAGAGACCTGTGCGCCATAATGGTGCGAGGAGTGCAGGACTCTAAACTACAGAAGGTGGTAATGGCTTCGGTCTACATGCCGGAAGCCGACGACCCACCACCACACGACATGACAAGGCTAGTCAACTACTGCGAAGAGGCCGGACTCGAGCTCATCACGGGCACCGACTCGAACGCACACCACGTCCTCTGGGGCATGACTACAGGGAACGACAGAGGTAAGAAACTTGTCGAATACCTATTCACTACAAACCTAAACATAATCAATACAGGTTCATCTCCAACGTTTGTGAACAGACGAAGCAAAACAATCATTGATTTGACACTAGCAACCGAAGAAGCATCGAAGCACATCTCAAACTGGCATGTATCGAGTGAACTCTCATGCTCAGACCATAGATGGATTCGATTCGACATTCAGGTAAATACACTTGCGGCAACACCCAGGAGGAACCCCAGGAAAACGAACCGGGCCCAGTACGCACAGCGAATAGGGCAGGCACTCATACGTACGGAGGTTCCTCCTAAACTAACAGGCACCGCAGAAATAGACAAACAGGTAGGTGTCCTTACAGATACCATCATAGACTGTTACCACCAGACATGTCCTCTAAAAACCCCGCCGACAGGCAATGGTAACAAAGCCAACTGGTGGGGACCTGAGCTGGAGAGACTCAGGAAGAAAATGAGGAAACAACTAAACAGGGCAATGAACACCGGTGCAGACCAGGACTGGGATGATTATAAAATCACCAAGTCCAGTTACAAAAAACGGCTCAGATACAGGAGCACAAGCTCATGGCGCAACTTCTGTACCAACATTGAGTCCACTACACAGGCCAACAGGGTAAGGAAGGTTCTCTCCAACAACACAGCCTTAACTCTAGGATCCCTGCGTAAACCTGACGATACCCTCACCAACTCACCGGAGGAAACAGAGTGCGTCCTGGTTCAGACACACTTCCCGGGCTGCGAGATAGCGAGTCCAACGGTACGGTTGGATGAGGAAACCGCCCCGACAGAGGAAGGGTGGCGACTGGCCAGCGAGGTAATAACCCCTCAAAGAACTCAATGGGCCATTGACAGCTTTGACTCCTACAAATCCCCAGGACCAGATGGAATTTTCCCCGCCCTACTGAAATGGGGCGGGAGGGCGCTAATGCACAGGCTCACCATCGTCCTGAGTGCCTGCTTGGCACACACGTTCGTGCCCAGGCAATGGAGAGAAGTCAATGTCATCTTCATACCGAAACCAGGTAAAGGAGATTACACGGACCCCAAATCCTTTAGACCAATAAGCCTAACCTCCTTCTTGCTGAAGACGTTGGAAAGGCTGTGTGACAGACATCTGAGAGAGAGGGCGCTAGTGCGGGTGCCCCTGCATCAGAATCAACATGCCTACAGTTCAGGTAAATCAACAGAATCAGCGCTTCACGCAGTGGTTACCAAGGCCGAAGTCGCGATCAAAAACAAGACTATGTGCTAAGGCACCTTCATTGACATAGAGGGAGCCTTCGACAAGACTAAATTCACTAGCATAACTGCAGCACTGGGAAGGCATGGAGTGAATGCGGTTATGATTAAATGGATACACAACATGTTAAGTCAAAGGGTCATTAGGCTCGGGGAAGACAAAACAAAGCAAGCACAAGTAGCGAAGGGATGCCCCCAGGGAGGCGTCCTCTCACCACTACTCTGGAACATGGTGGTTAACGACCTAATCACCAAGCTAAACGACAGTCATCACTACACCATCGGGTATGCTGACGACATAACAATACTCACCAGCGGCATCCATGCAGGTACAGTGTGCGATGTCACTCGCTCCGCACTCGCCATAGTGGAACGCTGGTGCAAAGACAATGAACTAACAGTCAACCCAAGGAAGACCGAGCTGGTAATGTTCACCAACAAACGGAATCTGGGGACCTACCACCTGCCCAGACTGTTCAATACAGAACTCAAATTGTCAACAGAGGTAAAGTATTTGGGTGTAATACTCGATGCCAAACTTAATTGGAGCAGTCATCTAGACAATAAAATCCAAAAAGCTACAGTCGTCTTCTGGCAGTGCCGTAGAATGGTAGGTAGGACCTGGGGACTAAACCCCAAAATCACTCTATGGCTCTACCAGGCAGTAATCCGACCAATAGTAAGCTACGGTGCCATAGTGTGGTGGCCTCGTACCACGCTAACCACGGTCGAAGCTAAACTACAACGCCTCCAGAGACTGGCCTGCATGGCGGCAAGTGGCTGCATGAGGACTACACCGACTGCAGCCCTGGAAGCCATCATGGACATTCCGCCGCTTCACATTTTCATCAGGCAAGAGGCTCTGGCAGCAGCCATAAGGCTCAAAAGACAACATCTCTGGAGACCGCCCAGGGTTCCACACACCGAAATACTCTACGAGGCTGTAGGTAGGGAACCCCTTATAGAGGCAACTTCAGACATTATTCCCAGACAGTTCGTCTTTGACAAAAAGTACAAAGTGGAACTTTACAAAACCCCCCAGGAAGGAGCTGTTACAGACAGTCCTCTCTGCAGAGCTTGCATGGAAGAGGACGAGACAGCCGCCCACGTCATCCTGACATGTCCTGGAGTGGCGAAATACAGGGCAAAACACCTCGGAACACCGGGGTCACTACCGGAGGCCGTCATCAACATAGGTTATAGGTTATAGGTTGTACGCGGGCTGGGTTTCCGCAACTCGACGTCATAAATGCGCCTATTTTGCGTAGGGGTTTTGGCACTACTGTTATTCGTGCCAACCCAGTTCCACCAGGAAGCCTAGCAGACCCTTTACGTTGCCGACGGCCTCCGGTAGTGACCCCGGTGTTCCGAGGTACTTTGCCCTGTAGTCCGCCACTCCAGGACATGTCAGGATGACGTGGGCGGCTGTCTCGTCCTCTTCCATGCAGGCTCTGCAGAGAGGACTGTCTGTAACACCTAAAGTAAAAAGGTGTTTGTTTAGTAGTGCATGACCAGTTATAGCTCCAGTCAGAAGACGGAGTGCCGGCCTCTTTAGCTGCTTTAGCTTCCTTGACAATCCGGGGTTGATTGTCGGGAGGGCCTCCCTGGTTTGCCTGCAGGTTCCTAGGGTGTTCCAATGTTTTTGGTGTTCTACCTTGGTGTTTAGTCGCAGTGTGCTCCGCAGCCATGCAGAGGGTAGAGGAATTGTGGGTTCCGGTCCTACAGCTCTTGACTCTGAACCCTCTCTAGCCAGTGCATCCGCTGCATCGTTACCGCGTGAATTACTGTGCCCTTTGATCCATTGCAGGGTTATGTCGCTGTTATTACATACCTCTGATAGGATTTTGTGGCACTCGTGTATCAGCCCAGAAGTTGTTGCGTGACCTTGCAGGGCTTGCAGTACGGATCGACTATCGGAAAGAATGCGGATGGGATATCCGCTTACCTCCCTGGAGGCGATTGCGTGAGCAGCCTTTATTATGCCCATACACTCTGCCTGGAAGACGGTGTTGTGGGTCCCTAATGGTGTCGAAATGCGTATGTTTAGGTCCTCCGAGAATACTCCTGATCCGGTGCCTGACCTTGTCTTGGACCCGTCCGTGAAGATTCTTAGCTCTCTGGGGTTAAGTCCTTCCTGGGGGGTTTCGTATAGTTCAACTTTGTACTTTTTGTCAAAGACGAACTGTCTGGGAATGATGTCTGAAGTTGCCTCTATAAGGGGCTCCCTACCTACAGCCTCGTAGAGTATTTCGGTGTGTGGAACCCTGGGCGGTCTCCAGAGATGTTGTCTTTTGAGCCTTATGGCTGCTGCCAGAGCCTCTTGCCTGATGAAAATGTGAAGCGGCGGAATGTCCATGATGGCTTCCAGGGCTGCAGTCGGTGTAGTCCTCATGCAGCCACTAGCCGCCATGCAGGCCAGTCTCTGGAGGCGTTGTAGTTTAGCTTCGATCGTGGTTAGCGTGGTACGAGGCCACCACACTATGGCACCGTAGCTTACTATTGGTCGGATTACTGTCTGGTACAGCCATAGAGTGATCTTGGGGTTTAGTCCCCAGGTCCTACCTATCATTCTACGGCACTGCCAGAAGACGACTGTAGCTTTTTGGATTTTATTGTCTAGATGACTGCTCCAATTAAGTTTGGCATCGAGTATTACACCTAAGTACTTTACCTCTGTTGACAATTGCAGTTCTGTATTGAACCGTCAGCAACATAAAGGGTCTGCTAGGCTTCCTGGTGGAACTGGGTTGGCACGAATAACAGTAGTGCCAAAACCCCTACGCAAAATAGGCGCATTTATGACGTCGAGTTGCGGAAACCCAGCCCGCGTACAACCTATAACCTATAACGCTCTGTCAAAGAGGATGGTTGTCAACAACACGCCAAGTCAATTAGATATTTAGTGCGAAGTTAAACCTTATGTCAATGCAATAAGGTTGCTATCGCCATGGGCTCCTTGACGAATATATCAGTCGTTGGCGTTGAACCTGCGGGGCGGATATATCGTCGTTGGCGTCGACAAGGTTAAACCTCAGACTGGAAGCCCATCTTAGAGGTAAGGTCAATCTTCTAGGTATAAAAAAACGGCGTGGGTTTCGGTTTTGTATTGGAAAGATATACAATCTAGTTTTCGTTTAATTTATCGTACTTATTAGAAAACCCAAAAAGGTGCGTAAATTACGTGTGGGCATTTGAATATACTTTGTGCATGACCTTATTGCATTAGTTAGGTAGGTGTGTAAATACAGTTTGACCCATCGTGCAAAGTGCTGCACGCGGTGCCAAACATGCGCTTTGCAACCGTAATCTCGTGGTCATCGCACGTGTCACATAATCGCATTTACCACTACCAGTGGATATAACGAAAATCTTAAATCGTTTTTGTCTTGAAACAGGTACTTCCCAGTTGAAGAGTGCATTAAATAGTTCATAGAGAGAACTGCATCTGAACAAGAGTCATTAAAAAAAATCAAGAAACCCTACTGCTTTTTTACAAGCCAATGTCACTTCCACGATTAAAAAGAATCCAACGACAGCTGAATACCATGAAATGGAATTATTTTTTTCCACATTACATACGTACGTTACGGTAGCCTAGTGGTTCAGGCATGCGGCTGTCAAGCGGCGGTCGTGGCTTCGAATCTCGGCTCGTACCAATGAGCTTTACGGAAGTGAAGGAAAACATCGTGAGGAAACCGGTCTAATCCCAATGAGGTCTAGTTTTCCCTCTGGGTTGGAAGGTCAGATGGCAGTCGCTTTCGTAAAACTAGTGCCTATGCCAAATCTTGGGATTAGGTGTCAAAGCGGACCCCGGGCTCCTTTAGGGCACAACCGGGAATAAACGCTAGGAGGATGATGACATACATACGTACGTTCCAAAATATTATATTATTATATTCGTACGTTCCTTCTGGGGCAGTTGGGTAAAAATTAGTAAGTATGATAAGCCATTATTACACGTATTACAATATTGACAATTTGCAATGAAACTAGCATAATTATTACATTTTACAATACAGCCTATGTTTTTTACAATCTATTTCGTTCTCTGTTATCCAAATCCAATTTCAATCAGTTGGGATTCGAGGGATTAAGAACTGACAGCAAATTCTCTGGGGGTTGACCTAAACACTAAATATTTGACTGAGCCCGTGTTTAACAGTTGGGTGATTTTTTTAAATATCTCTGTGATGGCATTAACTTTCACAGCCGAACCAGCATTTAACATTAAGCCACCTGTTGTGTCACGAGCCCGTGGTAGGGTGTACAACGAATAGGGATCGCGTACCGCATGTTATTAGATGATATGACTAGGGCGGCGACAAATGCTCTGAAGCTGATGTGTCATTTATTGTTACATTTTTTTATCACTTTATGCTAAAGTGGGCATATATTTTTTGCAAATATGAAAACAGATTGCGAATCATACGTGCGGTTATCATTTTAATACGGTCGCAATCAAAAAAAAAAATTTCCAACTGTATCGCTTGTCCGAATTTTCATTTCTGCAAAAAGACAGATTTCTACAAGACCGGAATGTTTTTGATTCGTTTTAAATACTTATCGTGTCTAAAGTATGCTTAAAAGTTTCATTGAATTGAACTAGGAATTATTTGTAATGGACACGTATTCAAAATTTTCTCACCAACGAACGGCTCAGCTGCTCTTTGTAATACTAATATGAGAAATATTTTATATTGACGTTACAGTCATTGGCCTTAATGACTCACATAAGTATGACTCATGCATCTACAAATTCAACATGCGAAAAATTCTGCTACGCGCTACGGCGTAGCACACTTTCCTAGTAATCAATCATTAGTATATTTTAAACACCTCACTCTATATAACATTAGAAAAATCGTACGTCGTCATATGATTTCAAAGAAAACCATTTTGAAACGCTAAAATATTATCTTATTTTTGATAAGCACTTAATGCTCGAAATAAATAAAACTAGAATAACGTTTCCCTTTAAGAAGAAACGTAGACAAATTTGCCTGTTATAATTCTAATATTATATGGAATGGAGGTATTGTATTAACTATGTAGGTATTAACAGATTTGCTCCCGTTATTTTAGTTTCAAATACATGTCGAATAATAGGTTTGATCAATTATCCTTCTGTATTTTAGTAGGTACTGCAATTCCATAATGCTATAATTATGTAAGTACGTAATTTTGTGACTAGTACAGTCAGCCTCATAAGTTGCTGAACACCTAAGTACCTTGTCGTTTTCACTCGTTTGATAACTTCATATGGCAGTTTAACATGACGTTTAATGTGACAGAGTGACACCTTTGTTAAGCCCCTTGTGAAGCTGACCGACTACTGGTAAAAAATATAATATTATTTTACTGAAATTTAGTAGATCAGGCGTGATGAAGTGCCGCGATCAAGAATAATTTCAACGAGTAATATAAATAGCTTACGCTCGCCCATCTCTAGTCCCGTAATATAAAGTGAACGCTGACATCTTGAAGAATTGATTTGCGTGAGCATTCTACTAAGCAGGCTGCCCGGCTTGCCCAGCTCCGCCAATCCATCTTCCCACGTACTGTACCCATTTGTAGCTTGAGTTTTTAGATTAAGGTGCGTCATTATTCATAACGGTACACTACAGAATATTGGGCGCTTTGAGATTTGTAGTGGGCAAGTTTTCACTACTTAGCAGCGGCGTGGCGACCGAAGAACTCGGTTCATGTCAACTTGCCTATTTCGTTCGTCCTTTCGAAGAAAAATCCAGCCAAGTTAGCTCCGGATTACCTACGGATAAGCTTGATGCCACACACACAGCTACCAACTTACATCAAGGATTATCGCATGGATATCAACCCAGCACCATCACCACTACCACTCGCCGTCGCGCCATTCAAGTTCAAGTTATTTATTGCATCATGTTGTTTACAAAGGTCTTAATTTCTAATACATATTTGCATTCAAAGTATCAAACATGAACCCTGCTAGGGCGTTGCATTCTTATGGCTACCTATACATAAAATACAATACAATATATCCCTTAAAATTACTTACATTACTTACGAGTATCTATTAGGTACTCTTCAGTTGAATAGTAGCATTTTTTAATTAAGTACGTCTTTAACTGTGTCTTAAGTTTAGACCACCATTATAGGTGATCCGAATGCATTTAATTTTTAAAATATTATTCTATTCTTTACTTTGGCCATACATATCTTTTCCGTGAAGTATGGCTTTTGATTTGACGTAATAACGTCTTATAAATCGATGAACACCGGCAGCACGCACGAAATAGTATGACCTACCTGGACCGCCACTTTTGTAGGTATGTATTAGAATTTGTTAGTAAATTTATCAAGGATCGTTCGATCCTACACATTTTTCGTGTTATAGTTTACGGTTTTTTTTTAATTAGAAAAAACCGAATTTGGTGACATTTTTGGGGACGTGGGAAGTGGCGATGCTGATTCCGAAAGGGGAAGATGAGTGGATACAATTTAACTTCACAATGTAAGGTCACAATGTAAGGTCCTAAGACAACATTTTTCAATATTTTTCATAGAATGCTTGAATTACATACATACTTAGGTCAATCATTTATTCCATCGCCTCACATTTAATGCCTGATAGGCCTGCAACAGGTCGTTAGGCTCGTAAATTAACTATTCGAGGACAATAATAGTTCAATATTTTTTTACATTCATTGGAACATGTAGATATAATTTCTTTATCAAACTTTTCATTACAAAAGAAAATCATTTAATTTAGAAATTAAAAATTATGTTTAAGTTAACAATGTAACCCTGATTTGCTTATCAATTATTCATAATCCTTACAAGAAATAATCCATCTCGAACAATTCTGTTGAAAATTCGCGCAATAGAATACAAATCCTTATAAATATCCACCGTTTCTTTAAGTTTTAACGGGGCTCTCAACGAGGTTAGAATTAATTACACGATCGTTTTAATTAGATAAGTAAATTTCTTCGCAAACAGGCGGGTGAATGAGAAACGTCTTTATTGACTGAGGGAATGGTAAGTACCTGGTTAACTCCGCCGCCTCAACCGGGAAAGAAACCGTCAAAGCTCGTGATTCCATTAGTACAATGGACGATCTGAAATATTAATTCTAATGTAATTAAGTAAACTCTTTCATCGCACGATCCATGACAGTAAAGTCTGTTCCATACGGCAAGTTTTCCTTGATTTTTGATGTAAGTGCAACCTATTTGAATAACGTTCATCTTGCCCAAACTTTTCACTATTTACGTAGAAAAAGTTGACACGTTCATATGTGTCTCCGACTAATTTTCATTTAATCAAAGGCAATGATTATAATGAACAGGTAGGCACGAATTGGTAATTTGGTTGTAATGTCACTCGTGACATTTCAAAGTTTGTAAACAGTATTTCCACTCCCCGACAACATTATTAACGAGATTCTTCTACCGCTTGCGCACGCAATTATCATCAAATGTTAAGTAATTAGTAGGAAACAAGAATATACGATAACAATGTGGAAAACAAATCAAATTAATTTACTACCTACTAGGTAGAAAAGTTTTAGTAGGTAGTTGTACGGGTAACTAGAATATAATCACCCGATTACACGCACGCTAGTTATCCGGTTAAGTCATATAAATTTATTCTTTGATATGAAGAAAAATGGTGTTCAGTTATTTTTTGTCGACGATCGGGTACAGTAAGTCGATATATCTGCAACGATGACACGTAGGGACTAAAAAATCTATGACTCTATTATAAAGATAATGTATGAATTATACATTTTAATTAATTAGGAGAGCCGACCCCACCTAACGTGGGAACAGGCACAGAAGAAGAAGAAGTATGAATTATACATTTTAAATGTCTTGGATTATGGAAACAACCAGCAGTGGACGTGGTATGATGATGACGATGGAAACATAATAATATAAGTACTTACACATACACCGTCTACACCGAGCATTCATAGCCACAATGATACAATAAACGCACTCAAGAGCAAAAAAGCAGGTAGGTACGATTTGTTTTGAATTTCCATAGAAATTTTACCATGTATTTTAGTAGGTACCTACATTGTAATTGTCATGCATCGTTCCTCGTGCTAGGTGTGCTAGGCTTAGCAAAGGTACACTGCACTTGCATTGCACTGCATTCCATTCCTATATAAATATAATTGTTTTAGTGATTTGCTGTTATTAGGTACTGTAAATTTAGGTACCTATTGTGTGAAATGAAATAAATCAATAAAGGGATAGTTAAAAAAAACTCGTTTTCACGCGTACATGTCCTAGTTTTGTACCATTAGGTACCAACTCAATCCTACCTACAAGGTTATGAAAGAAACTCGTATCAACTGCATTTCGAAGACATAAAGCGATGATGCGAGTAATTCCGAATCCTTTATTAATTAAACTTGAGAACCTATTATGTAGCTCTAGTCCTTAGAGTGTTCTGGACAGGCGGATTCCTTGGTGCAAATTGTGGCTTGTCGCAACCACTCGCCAATTTACCGCAGTTTAAACGTCTTAGAATGGTCAACGCAGCATTCAGCTTGCGTTTGCAGGGGCTAGATACTACTACATAGATAGGACTATTAATAATATTACCTACTGTGATTACATTTCAGGGTAAGGGGAAAACACCCGTTACTACCTACGTATTCTACAACTTAAGGATGACTCACGCTAGAACGGGCCGTGTCCGGCCCGGGCCGTTTTCTGAGAAAAACGACGGTGTTTTTGCGCGGCCGGCCGGGCCGACACCGAGCCGCTTCCGAGCCTCGTCCGTGGCTCGACCGTGCAAAAACGCCGTCGTTTTTCCTAGAAAACGGCCCGGGCCCGTTCTAGCGTGAGTCATCCTTTAAACGGATCGGAGAGGCATTTTTTATTGTGGCTGTTTAATTCTAAGGTATAGGTACCTAATTATGGAGACGCGTGGTGGCCTCGCGTGCGTTGCGTGGCAACATCGCAGTACATTCGAACTGTATGACGATGTATCAAAACAGTCGTGTCGATACATCGTCATACTGTTCGAATGTACTGCGGAAAGTGTCGAGATGTGTGCGCGTTTTCACGCAGGTCTATGTTCCGCGCAACGTCCCTCGTGCCCTAATAAGTGTCATCATCCTCCTAGCGTTATTCCCGGTTGAGCCCTAAAGGATCTCGGGGTCCGCTTTGGCACTTAATTAATCCCAAGATTTTTGGCATAGGCACTAGTTTTACGAAAGTGACTGCCATCTGGCCTTCCAACGCAAAGGGAAAACTAGACCTTATTGGGATTCGATCGTGCCTTAACTCATTCAGCGCCTATGACAACACACATGCGTCAGAGCGCTACGAGCGCTTTTCGCTACATACGGAGTTTAAGCTGCTACGGACTACGGCGTAGCGCTACGAGCGTAGCGTGGCCATGAATGGGTTGAGTAATTTTGCACTTTCTACTACATATTTCCGAGACGATTCTCAACAAGTCGCTGCCCCAATATTATAGGGTTGTATGTTACATTGTTGGGGTACTTCAATTTAGACCTAGTGTCACTCTGACAAAGTTCAGATTTCAAGTGATGATAAAAGTGCAACATAGAACCTATATAGTATATGCCTATATTGGGGCAGCGAAGTGACATAGCTACAAAATGAAAAATGATGCTACATACTACGACGAGTACGGCGTAGCACTCGTAGGCTAGGTAGCAACACTACAACTGGCAGTCTATTTGCTTAAACGTATTGATTGGGTTTTATATTTTATTTAACGCTTATAAATTAAAACAGAATATTTATATTTTTATTCACATAAGACAGAGTACAATAACAAACTTAAACGTATTACTAAGTAACCTAAACCTATTCCTAATCCTAAAACTAAACATCAAACAACCCTCCCCGAGCCACTCCAGGTGCAAAGGTTCCCATCACACTGGCCGCATTGCCGCGCTGAACAGCTATGGCTAACTTTTGCACCAGAAATGACCCAGAGCGGGGATCAAGTCCTCTTTCATGTAAGCGACGCCCTACTTCCCTAAAAATGATTTTGGCCTCAGCGCACCAACACCCAGTCGTCTCCACCGCAAGCGGAACAAATAAATAATTGGAAAGACACGCGTACTTGTCCCTCTTCCGCACTGCCGCCAGCTCAGCAGCGGCTCCAGGCGCCCGCATGGTGCGACTTATGTGCGAAGCAGCAAAAGTACTAACACATGTGGCGTCCCAGAGCAGACACTTGCCTTTTTGCCAGGGCACCAAAGTCAAACCGTCCGGCCTTTTACCATCAGATCGGTTAAGACCTGGAGGCTCCAGCACACACGGCACATTCGCCGACACAAGGGCTCTCCGAACAATGTCATTTAGGGCATGGTGACGTGGGAACCTTCCTGCGCACCGACAACAACTCAGTGCATGATGACCGCTACTCTCCACCATAGCGCCGCAGATGCATACATGTGGTTCACAAACATCACAGCCCAGGCGAAGAGCCACGGCCACCCGCAACGAGTCATCATCCAGAAGGGTACCCAAATGTGGAGAAGGGAGAGCGTGTAGCCACGCCCCAGACTCTGGCCTTGATACCGCCATGAGTCTTGCCTTATCCACACCCACAGCGCCCTCCACCAGACTGTCTAGCGTCCGCTTTCCCCCCACGTCATCCCACAACCGTTGGCGGTCCTGTTCCTCAGGCACAGGCGCACCCGAGTTGAGAGTCGTCCAGGCCATTAAAGCATCGGCCGCATAAGGTATGGTTGCCTTGCCACCATCTATGGAAAGTATCTGAGTGACAAGGTCCAAAACCCCCTCCGCCGATGCCAAAAAAGCTGGGAGACTCACATCCCGCGCGCGTCTTACGCCCAACCCACCGTACCGAATGGGTAAAGATGCCAGGTCCCATTGGCCCGAATTGAGGGAGACATTCAACAGCAACTCCACTGACTCCTTCAACACACAGTCAAAAGAGTCAGTGTGCACCGGGTGAAGCCAAGTAGGTACCGTGCGTAAAAAATAGGTGAGCTTGGGAACAGCGAAACAGACCCGCAACAAAATAAGAGCCACGTGTGCTGACAGCAGCTTCAACCTCTCCCTAGCGGCCAGAAGAAGCTGTCTCCTCACCTCAAAAGCCTCAGGGACGGCCTCAGAAAAAATGGGAGAACCCAAGAGGTTAAAAGTGTGGGTCGATAGCTCTCTGATTTTATATGATATTTACATTTGTCATGACCGCCAGGCATAACAATTAACAAATATACATTTGATTCCAATCCAATACGTTCAGTTATTTAGGCTCATCTAAAGGAGTTATAAGTTAAGGGGATCTATTCAAAACTGCGGTAAATCAGACAAATGCGTCTGTTTTAAAAGTTGAGACAAGAGTACATTCGAGAGTCCAAAAATACAGTTGAAATTAAATGAATGTACTTAATTCTAGCTAAGTAAATAACGCAAAAATGTAGCAGTGGGTATATCAATTAAGGGCTGAATGGCGAAGTGGCGACGCTGTGTCAGCCCAAAGAGGGACGATAACATCTACTTGGCCACGCGCCTCTTCAAGCTCACAATCAAGGTGCGGGGTAAGATCGATCGACTGTTAACTACGCACCGCAACTCAGATATCTCAGATACATCTCAGATAGGTATCTACTCGCACCGTACCTACTTATAACAAACACATGCCAATCAGATATTAAATAAAACAAATTTATCAGATAGTTTGTATCAAAATTTTGAATCAAAACTTACATTCTTCTCTGCTACCATGTTCAGGTGGATCGGTTTATTCAAATACATATATTAATTATGAGTGAAGTATTTAAATTTTTCTTCACTCATAATTAATTAATTAATATATCACAATATTCACAACACGTTGAATAACTCAATAAAAACCGCACTTTATTCAAATTGTACGATAATGACATTAATTACAGAAAAAGTAAGTCTGACATTTTACATCTATGGTGTCTTAGAGTTTAGACAAAACCTCTTTCAACAGGCTATCTGGGGTACTTACCAAAGAGAATATAAATAAGAGATGGGACTTCGAACAAGGTTTTGGATGACATTTGATTTTGACATGACAACTCATTCGAACTTTAGCTAGTTTTAAATACCACAATACCAATAAAAATAAACGCTAGTACGGAAGTAGACTTATCAACCTAACGAACGAGGACGATAGTAGGGTTGTAGTACATAACGTTATCGATATCGATAATATTAGAACCCAACGTTATCGATAAATTATGATTATTGACGTCGCTGGGCCCACTGCATGAACAGAAAATTCCTTTACAAAATCTAAAACTAATCCGATTTAGGCATTGATTTAGTATATGTATGTAACTAGATACACAATCAGCCGAAAAAAATGGCAGTCCAAAAGAACCGGCTGATGGAATTGGCCGGCTCTTTTGCGTTTAGTCTGGTTTCGACCGTCAGACTTGGTGGTTGTCAGATATGTCTAAATGTTCAGTCAAAAACTGCGTAAATACCAACAAAAAAACAAGAAAAAAAGATGGGATATATTTATTCCAGTAAATTCTCTTGATAACGTAACGAAATTTGTGTAAACTCGTTGTAATTTAATAGTTTTAAACATGTTTTAAATAATTAGTTTTGTTAGTTCAAATGACGTACGTCGCAGAACATAAATCTAAGGAGTCGGTATTAGATACTTTTTTTATGACGTTGTTACCTACGTTATATGGTTTTCATATTTAAGATTTCCAAGAAATCCTCAGCGACATGCAAAATGGGCTGCAGTCATAACACGCGACAGTCGAGACGATTTATTTAAACCAAACGACTTTAAAATAAAAAGCTAAGTAAAACATCAATATGTTACAATCTGTGAGCTGTAAATTTGCTACACGATATAAAATAAATGTACTGTTCTTTAAGACATATTCCATAAAGGAGACACCCGTTTAGCGGACATGATTGTAACACCGAAAAGAAAAACAATAAAGAACTTTCTATTCTATTCTATTCGCGCGTCGTTTGTTGGACTCATTTTTCTGCTTCGGATAATATATACGACAAAAAATGGATTAAACAGCCAACTAAAACTGGCACACCTGACATGGGAAGAAATGGACTAACGAGTCCAATTTTAATTTCAATTCTTTCCAATAATTTGTCAGGCAAAATTAATAAGTTTATATGGATCCAGTTTATAAAACAAACAAAATACAGCAAAAACAAGTTTTGAAAAACTTAATTTTGCTGATTTTTTTACTATGGTACTGAAGCTACATAAACTAATTAAAGACCTGGACGGTATTCTAAGTACAAAGTTTTAGAGCAAACTAGCTAGTCGTTTTAAAATGAGAGCGTAACTACGTTTGTATGGAGAATTGAGCTTACTGCGGACTCTTAATTAACTATAATATAATTGTATAATCCAATATCAATACATAATTTGGAGATTTGAAACTGTTTATTCCCCACTTGTAAAATAAAGAAACCTGATTTATTTGTGATATTGGTATTTCTGTTTAAATTCCTACATAAAATATTGTTAAAATAATTTTATAACGCGACTCCATTCATTCGCTATTTACTTTTGACGTGAGCAGTTAAGTCACATTATGATAAAATCTCAATAAACTAAAAAGTATTTTATCTGTTGATGATGGTTTGCTAATATGATGCTTAAAGTCTAAATAACTGAGTTCTTTTTTTTATGAAACATATATCTTGATGCAGGTTATAAGTTAACGCTTTTAGCAACTACTGAAATATAGCTAGAGTTGTCATTTTGGGGCACATTTCTAGAAATTTTTGTTCGGCATTGTGAGTCTATTTACTTTATGGTACGTCAATGGATTTAGGTATGAAATAATAAAAGGAGAACAAATATTTCATACAGTTTATTTCACACTTATTTCCAAATCACAGTATATTTACAAAAATTCACCAATCTGTACACATCTCTTTGCGGGTCGCAATGAATTCTTCTCGAACTAAGAAACCTCTCGCTTGTAGTTCATAGTTCATAGTTCATTTATTCAATAATAATACATTAATTGTGTTTGAATTTGTCACAAAAATAAATAATTAATCAATTACATTGAATTAATTACAATAATAATTAGGTACATTTACTACATAGTTTTTATTTTATTTTATTTTTATTCTACTTAACTAATTTAGTCATATTTCTTCTATGTTATAATAACACCCCTTATGGAGAAAGTCACGGAGAGGTAAATTGAAATGTCTACAGTTAGTGATACATTTAAGATTCATGGGTAATCTATTGAAAATTTTTACACTTTGTATATGTGAGCTATGTTCAACTACCTGAAGATTGGGTGTGAAAGGCAGTTTCATATTTTTAGTTCTAGTCGCAAGTCGTGTGTCAGTTTGGTCTTCAGTCTCGTATCTAGATAAATGTTTCATAAAATCAGTAAGTAACACGAGTGTAGGTTTTATCCAAGTACCAACCATTGTTTATCATAAGTAAATCAATATTGGCGCTTGATATTTCGTTAATAATACTTACGTGTTTTATTTTAAGATAATTATTAATTTCATTTCGTCAAAAGCATTGTTTGTTTGACACACACATGTTTTCTCGTGAAGTTATAATATCCATGGTAACCGGCCAAAGTCACCATGACAAAAATGACAGACAGAGAAAGAACGGAAGTAAGAGATAGCATGAGTCCGCCATAGCAATAGCCACAGACTAATACAGACCCGCAGTATTAAGCAAGACCATGTTTCATACAGTTGTCTCT
Source organism: Epinotia brunnichana (assembly GCA_963854355.1). NCBI lineage: Eukaryota > Metazoa > Arthropoda > Insecta > Lepidoptera > Tortricidae > Epinotia > Epinotia brunnichana. Next base: position 10,688,304 of record OY977945.1, on the reverse strand, counting down.
GTCACTTCTTATGGACAGCTGACATGAGTTAGAATGAGACGAATATTAAGTTATTTTGAGGCTTTAATGAGCTGTCTCCAAATACTGTCAACCGAGGCGTTAAAAAAAGTAAACAAACCAACCGACCCGTCAAAGTCAATCAACGTCAAATCTAAGGTTATTGTGAGATTATTTGAAAAATATTTTGTATTTTGTGTGGCAAAAGTGTAAGATACAATTTATATGAAGTGGCAAAACTGGCAAAATATCTTGTGTAGTTCCATATTGCCGGACTTACTCCAGATTAACAAAGAAGACCGGAGAAACTACCAGTTTTCATCGGTATGAATCTTTTGCTTATTTTTCAAATATTTCAAATACGTTACGCAATATAATGGTCTGCGATTACTACAGATACTGCATACTATGAAATAAGTACTTTTTACATGGTTCCAAGTCGATCTTATTAGGATTTTTGGAAAAAATACAATTGTCGTAAACACGGCTAGTGTTGTAACTAAATTCAAATCTGTATGTCGACATTTTATCGACATGAATTATGTCTAGGCGTTTAGTTAGACAAAAAATTTTGATGTTACACGTAGTTAACTGTTAACTTCAGATTTCCGGAAAATAATCTTCGTCAAAAATGGATTGCCGCAGTAGGGCGCAATAATTGGACGCCGTAAACATACGACAGAATATGGTCGAAACATTTCAAATATGACTGTTTCGTTATTATTAAAATCAGAATTAAGACGTTTGTTGCCAGATGTGATACCTACAGTTTTTTAGAGACCGCTTGAGGTAAGTTGGAAAAGTAAGTTTTATGACTGACATTTGTGATGTCCCTCCAGATGAATTAGTTGGATTTAAGTTTTGTATATTTAAATATTTTGTGGATAACTACATTGATTTTCTGTATATATCCATACTAATATGTATCATAAATGCGAAAGTAACTCCGTCTGTCTGTTTGTTTTTTACCTTTTCATGCTTAAACAGCTGAACTGATTAAGATGAAATTCGGTATAGAGGCAGTTTGAATCCTGAGATTGTATCCCAGAAATCATCCCCTACGAGGCTGATATAGGGCCGGAATACGTTTGAATGGAGCTACGATATAAACGAGTTCCACGCAGGCGGAAGCCAGTATGTGATAATTGAGACAATTAACTTGATGTACCTTGAATGTATAATGTGTAAAAATAAATAAGGCTTGTACAGTTTTAACTTATGTTCGAATTTGTATTTTTCGTTAAATTAAAGTAAAGCTGGACTAGTAACTTTATAACCATGATATAATGGCGCTACAAACAATTTACATATGGCAATAATATGCACAAGTCACGCTCGAGGTAAAGCCTCTCTAAAAAAATAACGAACCCGCGGAATTGAGAACCTCCTCCTTTTTAGAAGTCGGTTACAAATATGTAAATTACTTCCACTAAAAATCCATAAAATGGTGAGGGTTAAAAAGTAACTTGTCTGAATTTGTAGTGAATATTCACAGTAAGTATCGATATCGATAACTTGTACGTAAATATCTTTCACTGCACTAAATCTCGAGCGAGCGAGAGAGCGAATTACATCGTGTGAGCGAGAAAGCGGAGACAATGACGTATGAAGACCTGGCAGATAACGTAGTTCTATCCCTTTCTTACTCGTTGTTCAGTACGTAAGTTTAAAGAGATCGGATGTATAGAAAACGTTCAATTTATTAGGGCCTATCTGCCTTTCTCATTAATCTGTGGCAATAGCACAGATAGAAAACTTGTCACTTGTCAGAACTTGTCAGATTTGATCTGAATTTGAGCAGTTGGACGTCATTCATATTGTTGTTCCTAGTTGCGCTACACTGCTACGCGCTACGGTGTAGCACACGTAGTGATGCGTGGCCTCGACTGGGTTAAGACCGACTCTGGGTCATACGCAGACAAGGAAGGTATATAATGTTTAAACCTCACCAATAAAGGATAGATTCCAAGAGTATATACATATAAAGAGACGTATGGATTGTTTTTAGTTTTAGTTTCTAGTTTGTAGGTACTTGATTTTGTTTAGTAATTTAGGTTAAGTTGAATCGCTGTAACGTTTTGGTTAATACTGTCATGTTGCACATTTTTATGGTTCAATAAATAAATAAATAAATAAATGTCAATGGTACTCTGTTATTTGAACTGTTTATCTGTTACCTACCTTTTCACTATTTAAATAAAATTTCGTAAGGAGATATTTTGATACACTGGGAAGGACATTACCTATATAATATAAAGTTTTCATCCCGGAAAGCATTCAAAAGGGAGTGCGCCAAAATTGTTGCTGCGCCTGTGGGAAATTGTTGCTAAAATTGTTCGCTATTAGATTTTGTAGGCGGTTAACAAAAATGGGATTAACGAGTATACGCGGCCGAATTCGCAGGAAAAAGCAAGTCATTTATAAATTATGAATAATATATTAATGACTCGAATAACATTGTTAAGTTTTTTTTGTTCGTATACAATCAAGAACATTACGGATTTAATTAAGAATGTTAATTGGATTTTAAGACAATTGTGATGGTCGTCTAGACCGTTGTTGCCGAACAGATGTTTTGTCTACTGCCCCTTGCGACCCGGACTGTCTGGACTTTAATTTGACTCGTAATGCTATGCAACTTTCATACAATTTCTCTCAGTAACAACAGAACACCTGACAGGTGTTAGATGCGATGCGATATTTAATTAAAACGTAACTGAGGCATTCTTTGTGTTCGTCGTTAATTCTGTAACGATACCTATGGAACTGTTCTATCATCGCTAATAGTTTTTAACTAAATGATAAGTATATGTGTTTACAAATCATCTTAGTCTTCTCTTAAAAATTGTCTAATATTTGTCTGCTTTGCCCGGAGGTTGACTGGTAGACTATCCTTATGGCATTGCGTTAAGAGCCTTAAGTAGGTAGGTATATATTTTCTTGCGTGATAAAAAAAGATGAATAAATAGACAAATCCTTCCGGTCCTTGAGTTTTACAACAAACAGCTGTAACAAAATCTGTTCGACTTGTTTTATTTATTTATTTATTAGCAAAGACTAGTCCAACACGTGATATATACAACAAAAAGACATTAACATTAAAACCAAAAGTAGTACATCGATAAAAGTTAGGTATTAGATTAGGTACACCGTCACACTACACACATATTTAAGAAAAGCATAATTGCCTGCTTGCGGCTTTTGTAAACTCAGTCAGAGTGCAATTAAATAAGTAAATTTTAGTAAAAAGCTGGTTTAGTATGTTAATGGCCCGAACAATGGGCACACTAGCGAGCAGGTTGGTGCGCGCTACGGGACGCGCGAGAAAGCGCGGTGCGCGCCGCCGCGGTCCAAGCGCTATCTATCACTAGGTATCGCCAGCGACTCTAGCACCCCCGGGTTATGTAACATACCGCGTAACACCTTGAACACATAAGTAGCCAATGCTAAGTTCCTCCTTACTTCCAACTTGGTCTAACCGACCATACCGAGAACAAAAAGCGTCGGGTACATCAGGGGATAGAATGGATATAGGTACCCCGTATTTTTTCAAATATATATTACCTGATGAATTTGTTTTGTTGTTTTTATATTTGCTATAAGTGTTCAATAAATGAATGTTGGTATTTTTTATGCTATCATAACCCAAGTAGGTGGCTAGCCTAATTCATGACCAGGTTGTAATATGTTAGGTAGCATTATTTTTATAGCAGTTTGTCGGTCCGTCTCGTGATACCTACACTCAACGGTATGTAACGAACAGGCGGACGCACGGACATGGCAAGACTATAATGGTTCCTAATTGACTACAGAATCCTAAGAAGTTACCTACTGGGTAGGCATGTCCATTGGTACCACCTTGCCAAGACAACAAATAAACGTCACAATTCGACCGAAACTAGTATTTTAGGTACTATACACAAGAATTTACTTAAACATTCCCGTTCATAGGTACCTTAACAACAAAGTTACTTTAAAATTAACATACGTAACACAGTTGCTAAGTAGTTTCCGATATAATACTCAGATTTAACTGCAATGAACTGCATATGCAAATGGAAGTGGTTAGCGCATTTCCTTTAAACATATTTCCAGGACTTTACGGGAATAACCAAGTATGCTAATATTGTCGAAGTAAACATCTTTATTTCATGAAACGTCTTTATTTCCCGAATGCAGAAAACGATATTTTATAAGACTCTTTCCCATTTGGCTCGGTGGTGGGAAAAGGTATCTAATAATGTATTAAATGGTAACCTTAATTGTACATCTTAACCGCTTAAAGTACGTAGGTACACTGAAAGCGTAGATTGATAAGTCCGTCAAAATTAAGGTTTTTTTTAACCGTTATCTGCTTTTGTGTTACATTTTGAATAGCGTGTAACAAAAACGTTATGTTTTGGATATTTAGTACAAGTATCACAACATACCAAACACAAAACAAAACGTAACACAAAAGCAAACCCTTAATTTTGACGACCTTACCCAGGTATCAAAATCAATCGCAATTTGAAAATAACTGTGTGAGCAACCCGTAAGTCATCTGTGAGTAGAATAAATAGGTACCTATACATACTTACTTACCTTACTTTAAAATAGGACAGAAGTACCATATGTAAAGGGACAATAATAGTAGCGTAGGTACCTACAGTCGGGCGCCATTGTGCAGTAGCAGCTGGCTCGGGAGCTGCCACGTCGTTACCGCCGGCTTTTCATCGATTCACTTGTAAAATTATATCTAACGCTTAATTTAAAGTTCCCTTAACATTACTTTGCTAGTTGAATTGGTAGTATTGGTAGAATACCTAAATACGCCCATCGAGCACGAATTATCAACCATAGGCATAGAAAAAAAAATCCACTGAACTTGAAGTTTTAACCGACTTCAATCCAGTACTCCACCAAGCCACATAAACATTTCCACATTTCTTTTATAATTTACCACGTGAACTGATTTCCGAGAGCAAATGCGTTGATTATTAGTTTTATTAGAGAATAAAACCAATTCGCTGTATGTGGGCCGATAATATTTTAGGACTTCTGTCGATTCCTCAAGGATCTCAGAATTACCTTTGGCACTTCATTGTTTGCTATTTCAACAGAATCATATCAGAATCTGTGACGTACTTTTTTAAAGTTTGAATGAAGTACATCATTGAGAAGTTCCACAAGCCATCTGTGGTCATCATCACTTCCACTTCACCAAATTTATGATTGCCGTGTGTCATACACGAGTTATAATAGAAAATGTAGGCATTGTGTGCACAGCAATTTTAGCGGCATTGTTCGGTTTCGGCCAGTTTCGGCTGCAGTTTCGGTTTCGGCCAAAAAACGGCCGAACCTTACGGCCAGGCCGAAACTTACGAAACGGTACTACGGGTCGCGTTCGGCTAACTTCGGGTGTACTCGTGCCAACCGGCAATATGGCGTAGCTCGCCGGCCACCGGCTCAGTGAAGTGACGCTTTGTTAGCTTGTTCCCGGAATGATGGTAACTTGTAGTAAACCTTGTTTTATTTTATACAACCTTCACGAGTTTCAGATGTTACATTGTTAAAATGTATATAAAAGTGGTATTACGTAACTTTTTCAACGATTTTAACAAGTCTACAAAAGGTTCGGTTTCGGTTTCGGCCGAAACTAGAGCCAAAGCCGAACCTTCGGTTTCGGTTTCGGCAAAAAAACATGTTTCGGTCGGACACTAGTAATGAGTCGTGGCTCTAGTCTGGGATAGTTTGCGGGATTTAACAGTGATACCCTGTTACGTAGTGTTCATACTCGTATTGATTGGAAATATTAACGAGTTAATTAGCCAGTGGATGTAACTGCCACGTACCTGCCATGAGCCCTTCGGGCGCCTACGAAACCAACGTACGTGTGAAGATTTTTTTTCTTGCTACGAAATTAGTTACTTATCTTTGTGGAACACGAACTTGGTTGCTCCTCTTAGTTGCCCCGTCTACTAAACATCACCAATACCGCGTCAGGCGTACATTACAACCTCTTTTATTGGGTGTAGCTTTGATTCAAACAGGAGTATTAAATTAAATGAGGCTTTCGTAAATCTTAACGTCCCTAAAGCGGGGGATGCCATTACTTAGGCGACGTAAGCCATCATCGAGAATATCCGTTTTATTGTTTGAATATAAAACACTTTAACTCCCTTCGTACGTAACAACTTAACGCGTATTACAATTTGTTACATGGGCTTTTAAGAACAGTGTAACTTTTCATTTAGGTATATACAGGGTGGAATTTTGTAATGCCACCTGAAGGGGAAGTACTCTTAATACTGTAGATAGAAAATATTACTCAAAGAAAACAATTACCAGACCCAACAACCCAAGACCGAGCGACTTGGCGCCGATTAATTAGGAGAGCCTACCCCACCTAACGTGGGAACAGGCACAGAAGAAGAAGATCGTTAGGGTCAATTATAAGGATGAAATCTCTCTAACAAACTTTATAAATTAAATGAAAGGAAAACAATGAAATCTTAAATTATTAATTCAATGGATCAATTTAAAGCACTTTTACTCAAAGATCCATCTGATTACTTATGTTATTAATTAATAATTATCATTGACGTTCAGAATACGATTTATAACATTCACCACAACACGTTATTAAATTACTTGACCGTCACTGGAAGCTTTATAATTGAGAGAGCATATCCGTTTCCGTCGAATTATCACCAGTTTTAGTGCTTTATTTGACTTTAGTTTCCGGCGACAGTGGCGACACCTGGTGGACCACGCCATCTTTACGAAGGTAATAGGTGTCCGGTGGTTTTTACCTCATTGGCGTTAAGTTTCCCGTCGAAGCAACACGTTCGCCGCGAGTCGGTTCCCTTGACTCTGCGACCGTTACAACACTTACAACGTTGAAAAATCGTTAAGTTGAAATAGTGTTCAAAATTTTAAAATAACAGAAGGTGCTTACGTAAGTAACCAATTTCTGAAATTATCTAATTATAGAATAAGTACGTGGTCATTATTTAAGCAGTTTTTCTGTTCGGACCACTACTTAATTGTGTTTTAATACCAGTTAAACGAAGTGTTTTATTTGCAGCTTGGACTGATTGTATTTGCGATAAAAATGTACAATCGGTTATAGTTATGAATAGAATTTAACCATATTTCTATTGCAGAAATGGATAACGAACAAAAAGGTTCGGCACAGCCGCAGGCTGGGCCAAGTGGTTTGCCACGGAAGCGAGCTAGGAGCGCAAGCTCCTCTAGCAGCAGCTCGGACAGCAGCCGTTCATCAAGCTCGTCGTTCTCAAGCGGACGGAAGCGGTCAAGGCGACACCGCCATAAGAAAAGTAAGCGCTCTCGGCATTCTTCGCGCTTAATGGATAAGCTGTACAAGGAAATGGGTGAGCTCCGCAAACATATTACTTCTGGTCATGATGATATTTGCCATGATAATAATACTTGCAATGAAAATGTAGCTTACAATGACAAGTTTGCCTGCCACGAAAATGTAGCTTTCCAAGATAACATATCTGTTATATCAGGAGTTAGTGGCGAGTTATATGAAAGTAATAATGTCACCGACGACCCGTGCCCCAATGCTGAAGGTCAAGACGCAAGCTTGTCGTTCACCTTCGATATCGAAACTAAAGTAAAGGAACCGACAGTCCCTAAGACGCCGGGTGTTTTTCTGAAACTGCTTCTTGACGTTCAGCGCTTAGGAAGCCCAACATGGTCTGAAGTTAGATACTCTGATACACAAAAACTTTATAACCATACTCCAGGTTTCATAGACTTGGAAACAAACGAAGAGGTAAAAATATATGATACCTTACGCCATCTAGCTTATGCTGATAAATCATATGCAGCTATAACCTACTGTATCTTGAAACAAAAACAGGTCGTGCAGGATAGTATTCGTAAACTTCTATCGTGGGTCAAAGTTACGAATTTCAATTTTGAGGATCTCAACACAAAGGTTGATGAACTTTTTCAAAAAGGCGAATTACAAAAGGTTTCCTCTGACCTCTTACAATTAGTCTGTGGCCACCGCGCCGAGGCTATCGAAATGCGCCGAGATGCCATTACGAGCCAGATTAGGGAGCCATTAGTCAAAGCTCTGGTAAATAAGATTCCCCCCTCAGCATCGAATATTTTTGATGCAGTACCCTTTACATCAACTATTGAAAAGGCAGGGGGAGTTTTAAAAGCCTTCTGGCCTCCTAAACCAAATACAGCTAAGTCTAATCACAGTAGCCGCCCCTCGCGGGCGCAAGGCGCTCGAAAACCTACATTTCCATCGCGTGGAATTCAATGTAATGCAAGCACAGGGTACTTTCCCTTGCAAAATATGCATACACAGGTTTGCAACAATTCACCCTCGCGGGGTGTATGCCATTGCCAAAATTGTCAACAACCAACTTACCCGTGGGTAAGCCAACCTCCAATTAATCAGGCCATGTACCACCACACTAGTGGAAGAGGTACATTTCGGAATCGAGGCTCGCGGCCCGGTCGTGGAGGCATCAGAGGACGAGGCAATACCGGTACAGTTTATAAAAGCAACCAAAATAGGCAGAAACAATGACTCGGAACCGTTCCGGGCAGGTCAGTTAGCGCTCTTTCACACGCAGTGTAAGAAAATGGGAGCACCAGAGGTTGCATTAAAGCTAATTCAAGGGTATCGCATACCGTTCTTTGCAAAACCCCCACTGGTGTATCCCAATATAAACACAGGTCCCTTTCATACCCCTGCATCAAAGGAAATGTCTGTTGTAGTGCAAAAAATGAAAGCTCAAGGTGTATTAAAGGTGGCGCAGCCGTCGCCGAGCTTCATTTCCCCTCTTTTTCTGGTGCCGAAGTCAGACGGGTCGGCTCGACCAATATTCAACTTGAAAGCGCTAAACGACTATGTAATGTCCGAACCCTTTCATCTCATAAACATGTATCGTATTCCCGACTTTCTACAAGCAAACGATTGGATGTGCAAAGTCGATATATCACAAGTGTACTTTCACGTGAAAGTAGCCGAAGCACACAGGCGCTTCTTACGCCTGATTTACAACAGAGAATTGCTAGAAATTACATGTCTTCCGATGGGCCTGAGCACAGCTCCAAAAACGTTTTTAATACTTACAAATTGGGTGGCTCAAACGTTGCGACAACAATGGAATGTAAGGATCATAGTGTATCTGGACGATTATTTAATTGTCCATCAAGATGCTCGCATGCTACAAAATCATGTCAATATCACTGTTCAGACACTTCAGCGTCTCGGCTGGAAAGTCAATTTCGAGAAGTCAATTCTCCATCCACAGAAAATCATAGTGTACCTGGGAATACTTTGGCGAACCTGGGACAATCTAAAATCCCTACCGAAAGACAAAGTAATGTCGCTAAACAAAGATCTGAAACAAGTCCTCGCAGAAGTAAAATTGACCTTGAAAAATACTCAAAGGATCGTAGGCTCTTTAAATTTTGCGAGTTTTGTCGTCCCACGGGGTCGGCTCAATCATCGACGACTTTTGATGTTTCTAAACACCTTGCCAAATCCATCGACCAAAGCGTTCCCGATACCGCAACACGTGTCCAACGAATTGAGTTGGTGGATTCAGAATTGTCAGGCGTCAACACCCCTGCATTATCCTCCCCCTACCGACTTTCTAACGACCGATGCGTCGGACTTAGCTTGAGGAGCGCAGCTGAACAATCTAGCTATCTCGGGCTCGTGGTCACGAGAAGAACAGAACCTTCATTGCAATCAGAAGGAAATGCTAGCTATTCTGCACTCTCTCCAAGGCCATGTTCAACTGTTGTGTCGCAGTTCGATTCTGATACAGTCTGACAGCAGGACGGCTGTTGCTCATCTAAGGAAAGAAGGGGATTCAAAATCGTTGGCGCTAATGAATATAACCCACCAGATTTTGGATCTCCTAGACCGACATCAAATACACTTCAGCATACACTATCTACCGGGCAAGTACAATTGTCAAGCCGACAACTTGTCACGTCACCGCCCACCTCCAGATTGGCACTTACTACCAGCTTCCGTGGAGATAGTGTTTGCGAAGTGGGGAACACCGGTGATCGATCTGTTTGCCTCGGCAACAGCCCACGTAGTGCACAATTATGTGTCTCGAGACCTGAGAGATCAACAAGCCTTGTATCACGATGCCTTCAGCACATCGTGGAATTACCCACTAGCATGGGTATTCCCACCACCATTCCTGGTCCCCAGAGTCTTGTCACATCTGAACCAGTCGACTGGAATATTTCTGATAGTTGTGCCTCGCTGGGAGAAGGTATTCTGGCGCGCAGATCTCAAAGCCCGAGCGCTAGCAGCACCAGTAACCTTGAGGAACCTGCAGAAGAATCTAGTCGACATGTCAACAGGGCTACCTCCCAAAGTCGAGAACATCATTCTGGAGGCTTGGAAATGTGGGGGTGGTCTGAGGCGATAGACTCATGGAATGGAACCCTGAACAACAATCGTTGCTTAAAAATTCTTGGAGAAAATCGACTTTAAGAACTTATAAAACGGCTTGGCAACGTTGGATGGTTTGGTCAAATACAAAAAATATAAATCCTAAGAACCCAACAGGAGCGCAATTAGCGCAATTTCTATCGGATTTATTTTTAATACATAAACTATCTTTGAATACTATACTTTTACACAAGTCAGTCGTTTCAACACTGTGTAATACTGAAACCTCAAGTTGCTTGAGCTCACATGTTCTGGTGAAGCACATTTTAAAGTCGATTTCATTAAAATGTCCTAAAAATCCTAAGCCTCCGGTTTGGGATGTTAGTAAGCTGAAGTTTTTTAACTGATTATGAGGTAGACGTAAATAATGTTTTACAGACATCGCGTCACACTGCAGCTTTATTACTGCTTTGTTCAGGTAGACGCATACATGATTTGACCTTGCTTTCAATTGACCCTGACCACTTTGTAAAATCAGATGAAAGCATAATATTTTGGCCCCAATTCGGCTCAAAAACAGACTCTAGTAAATACAGACAGTCCGGTTGGAAGTTGTTAGTAAATGCAAATAATCGTAAATTAAATCCTATTTTCTGGATAGAACGAACAATAACATTGTTAAATAAGAGACGTAATTCTGCAAAAGTGTTTAATTTATTTATTACACTTAGAGGTGTGCCTCAGCCAGCCTCACGTACAGTTGTAGCTAATTGGATAAAAACTTTATTTAAAGAAGCAGACATTACAGCTGCTCCAGGTAGCATTCGATCCGCTGTAGCTTCTAAGAGTTGGGTGGAAAATCATTCCCTCGATGAAATTATGGCGCGTGGAAACTGGCAATCAGCTAATACTTTCCAGCTATTTTATAGGAGAGAAGTAGCAAATACAAGTACTTCTTCCTCCACTAATATGACGCAATTGTTTGATCCCGTTTAAGTGAGTTTGATTAAGATTGTTACATGGTAAATTGAATCTTGTCATGTAAACTACATACATATTTTCATATAATAAGTATATGATAACTGATAAGAAATGTCATCAAATTAAAACTAAGTAAGGACTCGTCTACATATGCAACAGATTGCAAAGAAATTTAATATTATATAATATGCATTACGAGTATTTACAACTGCTGTAAAATTACATATTTAAGAAATAAAATTATTTACATTATAATTTTTGCTTTTGCATTAATAAGAGTCACATTGACGTTAAAATTGACTTTACAAGTGGCGGCACCAGGCGATAACAAACAGGTCTCAATTATAAAGCTTCCAGTGACGGTCAAGTAATTTAATAGACGCGTTTTACCTGAAATAAAACGCATATTAAAATACTTACCTAACTGGAAGCTTTCCATTCATTTCTGCCTGGTGAAATAGAGCCAATGAGGTAAAAACCACCGGACACCTATTACCTTCGTAAAGATGGCGTGGTCCACCAGGTGTCGCCACTGTCGCCGGAAACTAAAGTCAAATAAAGCACTAAAACTGGTGATAATTCGACGGAAACGGATATGCTCTCTCAATTATAAAGCTTCCAGTTAGGTAAGTATTTTAATATGCGTTTTATTTCAGGTAAAACGCGTCTATTAAAGGTTACTAGAAATGAATTCGTTAGAAGAATAAATTTGTGTAACCAAGAAAATGGAGCCCATTTCGAACAATTAATTAAGTAGTTAGTTTACCATTTTTTGTAAATAATTTAAGATTTCATTGTTTTCCTTTCATTTAATTTATGATGTTTGTTAGAGAGATTTCATCCTTATTGACCCTAACGATCGATGCAATAAAAGTACAGGGTGCAACTTTTAAGATTTTAGTCGGTTCGATTACCGGGTGCGACAAGCGAAATTTTTAAAATCTTTAAATGCAGTTTTCTTTCTTTTAAAAAATAAAGGAATGTTTTCTTTGAGTAAAATTTTCTATCTACAGTATTAAAGAGTACTTCCCCTTCAGGTGGCATTACAAAATTCCACCCTGTATACTCAATATACTCATACTCAAACATACCTACTTGTACACATGAAATCTTATCGGTGGATTTAATGTTAAATAAAATAATATCTGGTATAAAAGAAAAGATTCTTTCCCGCAGCATGGATTTGTGGCTAAAAGCAGACCTTGGGTAAAAATAAAAAATCAGCCAAGTGCGAGTTGGAACTCGGCAAATAGTGTTCCGTACCTACTGCCAGTTATTTTACATGATTCACACACTTTACGTAACCCTTAATGCATCTAGGTACTGTCAGCATCAAAAGTAGCTACGCAATCGAAGACGTGAAAAGTTCTTATTCCCTTTCGAATAAAGACTTGACGTCTTCGTTTGCGTAGCTACTTTTGATGCTGACTGTACTTACTTGATTTAAAATGTTAAAATAGAATTAATTGCTTCATTACATTTGTTTGACTATCTAGTTATAGAATACAGTTCGATGATTATCTCTTTGGCCTAGTTGGTATTGTCCCGCGGCTATGAAGCTGGATGTGTAAATTTGTGTGATGAGCACGAAACATTCATTCCTGAGTCATGGATGGTTTCTACTTATAGGTATAAGTTTTTAAGTATCTCTATAATATAAGTACCTACATAGATACATCGTCGCCTAGTTCCCATAGTACCTACACACACTAGTAGTGTTTTGTTGACAATTGTCCCCAAATACTTTTTATTTATTTATACCTGCCAAGAGCAACTGAAGCTACCAAACCTAAACTTCTAACATATCCTAACCTCCTTTTCAGTGCTTTGCAGTTGCAAGAATTTTCTGTCATAACTGGAAACTGACTCCAATTTTCCAATTTACTAGGGCGTTTTAATTTTCTGGCCTACTTAGATGGAATTAAAAAAACTTAATGTACTCGTATGAAACATGTTTCTCTAACAATTGGAATCAACCTCGCGGCGTTGTACCATTAATCATACTTTACTTTAAATCAAATGAAGAACCTCGTGTTTTGGTGTGATTTTGTTTCGAGATTTTTACCTAACAGAGTAAATAATATGTAGAACTGTAATTTTATCATAAACAAACTGTTCACATTTTTTAAAGTCGAAATACTGTTTATGTGTCTGCCCCATTTAGGGGACATAGGATCTTAAACAGCAATGCGTACTTATATGACAAAATACTGTAGGTATTATATGATATGTGTATTGTTTTTTTAAAGTTCCTAAATGTTTTATAATTGTAAAATAAAATTCGCCACTATTCCCATCTAAAAGATTTAATTTAGTAAATTCTGTGATCGTACTCACTCACCACTGACATTATAACAAAGCCAGCAAACATAATAGGTACGCAGTGTATAAATAATTGATTGATTGTACATTTCATAGGCATCTTCATAGGTTCTGGAGGTATCTCAACGGGCGCAAATATCAATACTTTCACTGTTTGTGCCATGGCTTTTGGATATAAATGCCTCCATTAAAGGTGTGATGATACTTTTTATTTGACTGATCAGCTAGAATATATACCTACCTACATCAACCTTAACTAAGTACTTAAAATTACACAAATGACAATCCTTGGTGTAATTTCGACATTTCAAAATATTTGACTTACACTGTGTATTTTTGACATTCATCATAAACATTAAATAGTCGACACAAATCTTTTGTTTCATCTCTGGTTGGTAAATGTATTTTTGTATACATTCACAATGTTGACTTTGTATGAACTACTGCTACTGTTTAAATATTTTAGGAAAAATCTAATAACGTTGGGAGGAAGAGAGGAAAAATAATAATAAATATAATGTGATATCGAACCGATGTCGATATTAAAAACATTATTTGCTTATACTCGTAATACTGTCACGAACCGATGGTAAAATTTGCCGCGTCACTCGGGCCTACAATGTAACAACAATTGTTACCATTATTGTACGTACCTCGATTCTAGCAAATATTTAATTTCATTTCATTTTCCATTTCAATTGGTATATACTAGGGAAAGGTATCAAAGGACGGCTATTGAAACTCACGTATTTCGAGACTGACATTTATTTACTCCGTGCGGTAGGCATCGGAAAACCTGAGTACCCACATATATATTAATATACAGCATTCTCCCCTCATAGCTTTTTATATTACATACTCAGCTGTAAATGGCATAAGGAGTTATAAAATAAAAATCGCAGGATTTTGTTGCTAACTTAGGACTCACAGAATTTACATACACATGCATTATTATATCCAATATTTACACAGCATTCTTAATCTGATTCCATAAGTGTCAGCAATTTTTTTGAATGAGAAACTAAAACTTTTACCTTTAATTATTTAACTTAAACTTATAGGCCTTTATTACAATCATTCGTAATTACTGCTAACAAGGCGCAACTTAAAAAATATAGTTTACACATCACCCGGTTACCACTGCAAGCTGCAATTTGGACCGTATCGTAAATAACTATGACGCCTCTGTTTGGTTTATTCATCTTAACTAGGTCTATATCAATTTTAAATACGGATGACTAAAAACAAAACATGAATAAAGTACGGAGTTCTTTATTTGAATTTGGTATAGATTGTGTGTGACACTAATAAATCTCATTATTACTTGATGCAAAAACTCATCGGGTTCATTCGGAAATACGGAAACATCCGATGGAGATGTATATTGTTAGACGGCGAGTATGACAGGGATAGATAGCCTATACATTATTCACGAACTATCTCACTCCTCACCAATCATCCCTAGTATATATTGACATCTAGATTCGTAACAAATACACGTAATCGAAGTTCAGACTTATATTGGCCTTAGTGGACGAGTTGTGTTATCTTTGTGAAGTCCAGCTTCCCGCGATGACGGCTCAGCTATAATTTGATACCTACTGAGTACCTTATTTCATTGTCACCGAAGGTCAGTTTATACTGGATGAACCAGCGTAACCTAACACGCAAGACGTATAGTATACATTTTTCATTTGTTAATATAATTAAAAGTATTTAAGGTGGCATCATATTGATAATTTTCCCGCCATCTACACACAATTTCAGTTATGCATGTGTATTTCCAAGTCTTAATTCCCTATAACTTATGAAATAGAGTTGTTCAACCAGCTCTATTTCTTCTATGAAAAAAAGTTATTTTGGTTATATTTTACGCTAGAAAGAGTTGTCGTAAAAAGAACTCAAAATTTGTATACCGCCTTAAAATTTAATGACCTTTCCAATGATACCACACACTTTCCTTACAATCCAAAAAAAATGGCGTAACCCCTTATTACCCCCAAAACTGCCCCTTAAATTGGGGTTTACTTCTTTTTGCCTTGATTTATGTGATTAGGCCATACATTCCTATGTCTATACCAAATTTCAGCTTCCTATGTCATACGGTCTCCGAGAAAACTGGCTGTGACCGACGGACAGCCTGGACCAATTTTGGTACGGAACACTAAAAATAAACTAAGTAAGTTAGGATTCCTAATATCGAGTTTAACTTGAATTATGGATCGGGGGTTAAATAAAATACAACAATTTCAATGTTTCTTAGATTTATTTATTACGAAATAATCGTACACAAGCTTGACAAAATAAAGTAAAAATTAACAAATTGTGTAATAAGTAGAGTATAAAGATTGCACAAGCAACATGACAACATATGCACATATTGTAAATGCTGTAACAAAGTAAAAATCCTACAAATTAATAATAATTTGACACCTGCTGCATCAAGGCTAACATTTCATTTAGATTTTGTAAGTAGTTCGATGAACACATATAAAATGTATTAAACCATAACAGTCGCAGCAAAGAGTACGTTTACGTAGAATGTTCCGGAAATACTATAATTATTTACTGCAGCTGGCTTGCGGATAAATTATATTTTCTGAATACCACCATTTTAACAAATGGATGCTATTGACAATAATATAAACACTGACATCTAAACACTGATATTAAGGCACATCTATTTGGAACGCCTTCAGGTATCAACAATTAAAATATAAATATGTACAAACGTTTGAACATCGTACTTAATTCAATTATAACACCTCGTCTATTCGAGTTTTTTTTGTACTATTAGGCCTCAGGGTCAATCAACTTTTTCTTGTTGTTATTCTGTCCCGGTAAGCCAAGAGACAACAGTAACAGACTTTCTTAGAAAAGATACTATAAACTGGACTCCTATCATGCTAAGGAGATGCGCCACCATGGAATGGGTTTACCAATGTGATAAAAACACGTGTTTAGTGGATTTAAACCCCATAAAAGAATAGTTTTAAAGAGTGACCCAGGAGACGTAACCATGACAACGAGCAACAAGAAATAGTTGATTGACCCTTCAACAAAAACATGATGTAATACCAAGAAAATACATACATACCAAGTATACAGTACAGTACGTGAGATTTCATAGGATAATATCCACCATTCGAACATAATCAAAAATATAATTGATTGCTAAACGATATTATCGGTAAATGTAATAATGATAACATCCCCATAAAATTCAATTGTTAACAAAACAATATTCACAGCTCAATCATAGTTCCTAAATTACCATCAGTAAATGTACAATTGTGAACACATCTTAACCATCATCGATTTATCGGAAGACAACAGAACTATTGTAGCAAATTGATTATAGAACAGTTTAAATCTTAAAGTAAATGCAAAGGTATAACAATTTGTACGGTAAACCATCCATTTATCTACACCCAGTGTCTATTACCAAGAAATAGGATGGAACATAACAATAACTGAAGGGTGGTCACAAAAGGATTGTTTACTAAGTAGAAATATGAAAAGCTAAACTTTTTACCGAAAACGTCTGGTGAATTGACTAGGCAATAGAAGTTAAGAATGGATTATTAAAACATAGCAAGCGTGAAGCGCATTTTAATATGATTTTAAACTGAGGATAAGTTAACAATTAAGGTTAACTCGACACTATAAATGTGTCGTGTAAAGAATTGTTTTGCTTTTTTCAGCCTATAGCTCTAGGCACTACATTTAACTGGTGATAAAAGGTCTTGAAGATTTAAATCAGTTCACTTTCAATAAGTACACGTCTTACGCAAGTATTTGTAAGAAAAATATATCAAAATACTCAAACACACGGCCACAAGCTTCATACAATGAAAATATACACATTGATACACGATACGAAATAAGAGTCCACTTAAGCACAGCGATAGTCGTTAGCGGAAGCCTTTCGGGCTGAGATGGTGCAGGTTAAAGTGATAGGCGACTGCAAGCATCGCGGTGCGGAAATCAAAGACAAGTAGAAAGAACTCTGCCAACCACTCAGTCGGGCTCATTCTTTCTACTAATTCATGTCAACGGGAGCGCATGAGCCTCTCGCACTGAGCCAGCAAGTACTTCTTCTGCTGATCGTCGACTAAAAATATCACTTTACCGGACCCTGAGCTCGGGAACATGCCTAACACCTTTTTCTTCGTGGTCGGTATGTACACTCCCTTGTTGACGGGCGTTGGTACCTCGGGTATCTCCGACCAGAGGTAAGTCCACAGGATCTGTGAAATTATAAACTTTGAGTGCCTTTCTAAATATATCCAAGGGTGTGAACTATTTAGCGTTGACCTTGAACTGATTCAAAAAGGTTGCGAGTGTGCTCACGTGGAGCTCAAATCACTTCGGTAGTTTCGAGCAATTTTGGGGCGAACGGTCGATCGGACACCCTTCTATTTAACGATGACTCACTGACTTTATTCAACAATATTTTTAGCTAGATAAAGATACACTTCATTCAGTTATAACGAGCGAGAGTAGCTTTAAGTATACGACGACATAAACAGTAAGTGGAGTTTTTATTTTGTATTGAGGAACTACATATTTATTTTAAGGATCATATCAGGGATTGAAGATTTATTAATCGAAAACCTACTTTTCCGATTGGTCAGGTAAATTAAAGCATAGATTATTTTATATGTATGTACTTAAACTCGTCATTTCATCTCTCTTAACCTTTCATCTGTGTTTGTTTAGGCTCCTGTGCACATTTATTAGTCACCTTTTTTCATAAGAAAATTTATATTTGCTCTATACAGCGCGACCGAGACCAGAGGGGTAGCCACGTAACGTTCCGAACGCGCGTTAGGGCAAGATTAACTGTAATTTTTCCATATAAAAAGTGACATTTAGATCTACCTGACGCGCGTACAATGCGTTACGTGATCGACCTGCTGAACCCATAAAAACTAAACTACATATCTGAATACTACCTAAAATAAATATATGCACTAAATTATAGCTAACAGTGTTTTTCTACCTTCCTAGTCTGCATTATCATATATCGTGATCTATTTATTGGTCATGACATGATAGTTCAGTAAAAGTTGCCCCCGATATAAATAGGTAAAAATCCCGCTAACGGGGTATCCGTATCTTATGTTACTCGTGTATGATACCCAAACACAAAGTAAATAGCTTCATTCACATCCACGATCCACTCTTTATCTTTTTAAAGGGGCCGAGTTCCTACAAAAGTTACAATAATAACAATGCCGATAAAAGTAGGTCAGGTGTAGAAAGTTCACTGGTTCTGGTTATCGGAGACGACATTGATGCAATATTGTGATACATAATGCATACAACGAGGGAGAAAGGGATCTGCTAATATGTTCAGATGTCAGTTTTTATCTGTTGAAATTTTCCGGGACTCGCAACCTTTTTTTAGAAATTCATTACTCATTTATTCGTTGTACCATAAACTAACTGTTGAATACCTATTTAGGTTTAAAATACATGTAGGTGAAATTACTCCTTAGAATTTGATATGTTGTTGTCTCGAGAAAAAAAGGCAGTGCGATTCTTACATTTGTCCCATCAATTGACTTGAATTGAGGAATATCTTAAGTAGAAACACCAGGCAATGAAGTGGAAACAGTAGTTCTGATAGGCAATAATTCTGAGTGGCGACGAAGATGGAACACTTGTGTCGCGAATCATGGCAGTTGATGATATCGCGATGACTTTAACTCGTGGTGAATGGCATGCCCTCGCGCTGCCATTTCGACAATAGGGGTGTAGACTCAAAATTTATTATAACTTCAAAAGAAAGAAGGCAAACAATTATGCCTGATGCCGAAAATCCCATTCAAATATCACAAAAAATTACGAGGCTACAACCGTTTTAATGTTGCTTGCTAGAGAGAGAAAACGCTAGGGGATCGTGACATCACGATCCTCTAGCGTCATAGTAAATGACAATCGTTTCATATGAAGGTGCGTTTTGCGGAAAATGGACAGAACATACCCCCTCTTAAAACTTTGGACGCTTATAACTTTGTGATTATTGCGTACTCTTGCGTTGCTTTTTTCTCTATTTGACTACATTTTCAATATTTTTTCGAGAAAATGCAACATTATTGATTATTTTATTCAGTGGTTAACTGCAAAGGAATTCATAGTACCGCTGGACTCCCATCATCCGGTTTGTAGAAATGCTTGAAAATAACATATATGTACACTTGTATGTAAAACAATGCCAACACGATTGAGAGATTTTCTATGATAAAGGTGTAGTGGTTTCGTAAAACAACGATACTGACATACTCGTAGCGTGCCAAATATTGTGGAAATATTACAAATTAACTACAGTGGGTACTTACGTTGTTTAATCAAATCTAACTGCGTCCGCGGTTCCGCACCCGCGTTTGACGATAAATCTTTTTAGTTTAGTGGAATGTAAATACACAGTCTATGTTCACGCAATTGAACAGTAGATATATTTTTAAAATCGGATATCTTCTGTTTCAAATTACCTTCTGCATTCAACATGCATTTTTCAGTAAATCGCCAATAACTGGCCACAAATTATATGTCATACATTTACTGGCTATCAGAAATTGCCGAAGCATGTCATTACTTACATTATTGACGACGCTCTAGAGATCAGCCTACGTTTACCGTTGAGAAAACATATTTAGGGCATGTGGAAACCTAAACCTCTTTTGGATCGACGCGGTGTTATAATTGAAATCATAGGCGTATAGAATATTGTACTTGTACGGAATATTGTATTGTATTTTATTTACGTCAAAGCTATATTTATTGATAGGTGATATAAAAATCAGAGGACACGTCGATCCAAATTGGCCATGCTATTTATAAGGCTTCTGAACATAATACAATCGTAAATTGTTCAACTATTATTAGACCTATTGTATGTAGGTATCCTTTTATCGCGAAATTTATGATTAGTTGATAACGCGAGTATGCCGAGTATTTTAGAATAACGATCGTCTAATAAATTATATATCGCTATGGCACATACAGTACATTTCAGAGAGTACAGTATCAGTTCACCAGTATCCTAGTGGTTCCGTGTGGGTGACACAGCCTGAGTACATTCTAATATATTTATATTATTTTGCGAATTACTTCTTAAGGTGGTTCGATTTCCATACAAAACGTTATTTGACATTCGCAGACTACGCGTGATATTTTAAGAAACGGAAGTACTTGGCAGACGGTGCCAAAGTTGGCCACCTTTGACACCGTCTGCCAAGTACTTCCGGCTATTTCAGGACTGACAGATTTAGGTTAACTCTCTCTACGATTAAAGGGCTAAATGATGCCACATGTCTCGTACTGTTGTCACATGACGTAAATATACCTTTGACCGGTAGTGAAGGATTTTTCAAACTTTCGGCCAATTTTAGGTGTGATTATCGTCTGATTCTTGCTCAGCTCAACTTTCTCGATCTGCTGCCGTGCATTTTATCATGTTGTCATAATAAGTAGGCGTATTGGGAGTAATATATGGATATATAGTTATAGTTGCTTATATTATAGTTGCTTCAAATTTCATTGCCATTTTTTCTAGAAAATAAATGTGTGTGTAATATGTCGTTACTAAAAACCAACGTACCTGCCAGCCGCCAAAGACGACGTTCTTTTCCAGATAGAGTAGCCGCTTATCGGTGCACATGACCACCTCCTTGCCGGGTATGACCCACACGTGGGCCTCGTACGAATCCGTGCCCACAAACTTGCCCTATTGGGAGTACAGTAATTAGTATTTGAAGTTATTTCTTCGGTATTTTCCCTGACGGCGTAACACTGTTCTTATGACGTATTATGGCATGCACATTGATATAGTTTCATTACTTTTACATAAACGTAACTACTATCAAATTAATAGACACAAAACACTAATAGGGGTGTAGACTCAAAAAATATTATTACTTCAAAAGAAAGAAGGCAAACAAATATGCCTAATGACGAAAATCCCATTCGAATATCACTAAAAATTACGAAGCTGCAACCGTTTCAATGATGCCTGTTAGAGAGAGAAAACGCTACGGGATCGTGACGTCACGATCGTCTAGCATCATAGTAAATGACAATCGTTTTATATGAAGGTTCGTTTTGCGGAAAAGGGACAGAACATACCCCTTCTTCAAACTTTGGACGCTTATAACTTTGTGATTATTTAACCTCTTGCGTTGCTTTTTTCTCAATTTGACTATATTTTTAATAGCTTTTCGAGAAAATGCAACATTATTGATTTTTTTATTTAGTGTCTACACCCCTATTGATCGTGTTTTAACGCTGGGCATGGAGAAAATAAGAAAGTGAAAAATGGCGATAATGACATTTTTTTTACTTTCGGAAGCTGGCAAACTTGCCTATAGGCAGGCCATATTATTATGCTTGCTTTCCGGCTGCTTGATGGTCTTGATTGAAGCAGACAACCTAGCCTATGGACATTTGGGACTTCAGAAGAATCACAAGCGCCTTGCCGAATCTTTATTAATTTGAGGGTTAGTGGTGTTGACTGGCTGACAGCAGACGCAATCGACATTCTCTATATGACCACCCGGCTAAGGACTTGTTCAAAGAACATAAAATACTAATACTACCGTGCGTCTTCATATTGGAGGCCTGCAAATACGTAAGAGCTAATATGGACCGATAAACAACCCGTGGACAAAGTCACGGCAGAAAAATACGCGGGCAAAACCTCCTGAACGTCCCGTTTCGTCGACTCGAAAAAACACGAAAGTCACTCGGTGTCATTGGTGCGAAAATATACAACACTCTCCCAACTGAAATAGTTAACTCGGCAAGCGATGCAATATTTATTAATAAGATAAAATCTCTATAAGTTGACCAAGCATGCTATAGCATTGAAGAATTTATTTTAAGAAAATAACTAATATTATATAATTATTGTAACTAACAAATTTAACAAATTGTAACAAATTGAGTTGTAAAATGTTACTTATACTTTTACCAATAAAATATATGAATATATGAATATGAATGACCAAAGAAGAACTCACAAACGGTAACAATAGTACATTGTTGTAGAGGCTAGAAAGTAAGCAATAGATGGACGAGTTAGTTCGAGCGCCGACGCTAAACGCTAAAGTACGAGTCCAGCTATTGCACTTTCGGCCGAGGCTTAACATAGTGCTTTTCACCCAAAATGAAGTACCCAATTGATGATAATAATACTAATCAAAAAACAAGCTCGCGCGGCCCCGCTCGCCGGCGCGGCGGAGAGGAGCGGCGTCGGCCGGCGCCGCTCCTCCCTGTGATCCCTGTGATTGGTCGAAGCGCTGTTCAAACTGACCAACCACTACTACAATAAAACATTGTAGTAGCACCTGAACCACCACTACTACAATTAAATATTGTAGTAGTGGTGGTTCAGGTGCTACAGCTATTGCCTACTTTCCAGCTTGGTTTTAGACCATATATTGCCACATTTCCGAACAGTGGCGTGAAAAATAAATATTTCGAACATCTAACTGTCAGATTAACAAATTCAATAAACGACTGATACCTTTTCCAATTCAGAGAGAATTTTGTATCCCTCTGCGTCGCTGCGCGAGTACGGACGCACGCCCGTGTCAGCAGGCAAGTAGCGTGCCGCGCGCCGCTTCGTCGTCTCCTCAGAAAAGTCAGCCGCCCTAGACCAAACACGACGTCATTATATCTAACTGCGATTAGCATGGGATTGGAGTTGACAGTGTTACAATATAAATGTGTCAAATTTGATATGAGCTGACAGCTATTCCAATCCCAAATTCATCAAATCGGTTAGGGCGCATAACGTCCCACTTGCAAAACGTCCCTCCACCAAAACTGCGTCCCATTCTCAAAACGTCTTCTCTGCAAATGGTCCCTTATGTAAAATACCCCATTCGCAAAACGTCCCTTTCTCAAAAGGTCCCATCCCTTTCGCAAAACGTCCCGTCTGAGAAAGCTCCTTTCGCTGAAAGTCACTACTGCATAACGCCCCTTTCGCAAACGTCCCGTCTGCAAAATGACCCATTCGTAAAATGTCCCGTCTGCGAAATGACCCTAACAAAATTTCCCGTCTAGAAAAAGCTTGTTTAGGAGACTGACACGACCTAATTTGTTGAAATTGATATTATTTAAGCAGTTTTTTAAGAAAAAATATTTGTTCTAGCAAATCAAAAAAATATAAGTTGGTTTCTTATTTCCAAGGCAGTTGACGGACTCGAATCATAATTGGACGAAATCGGCTCGATGGAAAATAATTGCAAAGATTGGTCTTAAAATCATCTTAAACGGTTCTATGTCCTTATTTTTTTGACGTATGGGTCTGCAATTAAAAACATCAAGTCCACATATTTATACCTAAACCGCTAGCGAGCCATATTTCACAAATAATCCACACTTTTTAGCTATTATAGGGAACATTTTGCGAACGGGATGTTTTGCGAACGGGTCATTTTGCGAAAAAGACGTTTTGCGATCGGGTCATTTTGCGAAAGGGACGTTTTGCGAAAGGGACTGTTTTTATGTGAAGGGACGTTTTGCGAACGGGACCTTTTGCAGAAGGGTCGTTTTGCGTAAGGGACATTCAGGAAAGGGACATCTCGCGAAAGGGACCAAGGGACATTCTGCGAGTGGGACGTTATACGCCCTAACCATCAAATCTAATGCTTTTGAGAGAAATAAACAGATATTTTTTAAATCTCGGTTGAGTAATACCACCGACAATACAGTGTATATTAGCGACTTACTTCAATATCTGCCATAACATAACCAAGCCGGCAAAAATATCTGACACGTCCTTGTGGCCCTAGAAATAGAGTCAGTGTCTTGTTGTGGCAGATGTTAACGCTAATGACTGTAGTTGACCTTTCGTAAAGGGGGACATCCAAATATTCAGCGAGGAAACAACTTACCTTGTCGCTAAGCTAGCTCTAGTAACGAATAATTTGGGTTAGGGCGCATAACGTCCCACTCGCAGAATGTCCCTTTGTCTCTTTCCTAAATGTCCCTTACGAAAAAAACTCCTTCACATAAATAAAGTCCCGTTCGCAACACGTCTCTTTCGCAAAATGACCCGTTCGCAACACGTGTTTTTCGCAAAGTGACCCGTTATTGACCATCTCTTATCCCATGAGAAGACTCCTAGTCTCTACTTAAACAAGCTTTTTCCAGACGGGACATTTTGCGAATGGGTCATTTCGCAGACGGGACGTTTTGCGAAAGGGGTGGGACCTTTTGAGAAAGGGACGTTTTGCGAATGGGGTATTTTACATAAGGGACTATTTGCAGAGAAGACGTTTTGCGAATGGGACGTAATTTTGGTGTAGGGACGTTTTGCGAGTGGGACGTTATGCGCCCAAACCATAATTTGCTTTTAATTATTATGATTACCAGCTACAATACCACAAAGCGTTAGACAAGCTACTTACAAAAGCAGTTATATTCATAATCATGCCTACACAATCATACCCCAAAGCTAACATGGTAATAATACCGTACCTAGATACATTTTACAACTCAAAATTAATGTTTGACAATCGACTAACATAAATGGGCCATAAACGGAATTAGTAACTGCCTTTCCTGTTCCCAATAGGAATATATATGTAGGGTATACTAGTAGGGGAGTATAATTGCAAAAAATCGATATCTCGTTTTAGACGATTGTTCCAAATATCCGCCTGGTTTGGTACAGGAATGATTTGTATATAATTACGTTGAGAGATTTACCCATTTTGTAAAACCAGAATATTCCTCAACTTTCCGGAACAGGAGTGAACTTAATCTTAATCCCTCGAAAATTTAAGGGGCCACCCATAGAATACGTTGACAGAAAGATATGAGACTGTTGTCAGCCAGCAGATAAATATGATGCTCACCTATTTGTTTCTATCATGAGATCATGACATGACATTAACAAATACTTAATTATATGAATAGTATTATAATTTTATGGAGAAGGAGTTACGTCACTAAACATACACTATTAAGAATCTAATTATTATTTGATCCTAAAGAGTTTACACCCTAGTATTACTTTGGAACAAAACGTACTGTAGTCCGAGGCGAATCAACATTAAACAGTGAATATTGCCTAGCGTATTTCAAGGATGGCCCCTAACGTAAGATATATAAATCCGCCGCGCGCTCGAACGAATTATAAAGGCACATACATACAGTAACTACATCTCGATATTCAAACTACTGTTTACGCCAGCCTGAATAACCCGTAATGCTGATACTATGCCCCAGTGACCTTCTAACGGTGGTGCACAGTCCCGTGATGAAGTCGACGACGCCCCCCAGCGGGCGCGCCACGAGCCCCACGCAGCCGCGGCCGAGGCCCCTGGCGAAGCCCGCCACGCCGCCGTGCTGCGCGCCGCGCACTGGCATCACGACTATACCGCGAATGCCGTCCGCTACACCCTACAACGACTGAGCGCGTCAACTACTATTTCTAATTACTTGAAAACTTGAAACGCACTTCCCAATATTTATTTATTTATCGTATGGCGGTTAGACACTGGTACATTATATGTATTCGTATCGATGTCGCTGATAGAGTTGCAGTGTGCGCTGCAAGGTTCAGAAGGAACAGTGCAGCTGCACTCGGCAGCTGCCGAGTTTGTTGTTCTTTCAGCACCAACCGGAGGTCACGTCCCGATAAACATAATTTCGTAATAGGTGTCCGAAAACGAGTTTTCCCGTAACGTAACAGAGAAAGCGCAGACATTGTGAACATATACGTGTCGGAATAGTGGATAGTCTTCAAGATGTTAATATAGCAAAAATTATACTTTTCATTTCCTTTCTAGAACCATATTGTATAACCCTAGAGCCTGATACGTCTTTCAGGGAAGCGGCTAGAAATATCACATAACCCAAAAAAGTCCCATGATGCACCTGATTAACACTACGCGAGGGGCCATCCAAGAAATACCTACGCGTTATATGCCGAACAAGTAGTAAGACTAAATTAAAAGTGTAAACTACTAATTCATACAAAAAAGTTTTATCATATTAAAAAAAATCATAAAAATAAACGTTTATCCAGCCGGTCTAATTACCTATAACTGATTTAAAAGGGTGTGACTAAAGTTAAATTAAAAAAGGAGAAGGGGTATTTTAAGGATGACCCCTATGTATTTCATCTAAATCACATGGCATCTGAAATTCTGTAATGGAGCATATTTTCACTGCAATATCGTCGGGTGACAACCAAAAGTACCAAAACTCACTAAGTAACAAATACCTAATTAAATCAAAGGTCGTATCTCGATATCGACTACGTACCGAGATACGAGGTTTTGAAGAGCAGTGACAGTTTTGGTAGTGACTTTTGCTTGTCACCCGACGATATGTGGCCGGCAACTATTGGTGTCCCTCTCTTACTCACATGTTAGAGAAAGACACCAATAGTTGCCGGCCACATACATATTGCAGTGAAAATTTGGCCCGTTTAGAAGCCCCATAATAGTCACAATTTTGCAGCAACTCGAGTGAGTTAGTTTACGTCTATGAACAGGCGAGAGTTAAAGCGAGCCAATTCTTGCGTAGCACGTCAACGTGTAAGTTTGTATGAACCAACGCAACGGTAAAGCGTTCATGCGTAAAGTAGCCCTAGGACGGACGTCATAATAGTCCACATGTTCAAGAACTGTCAAAGCATGGAGCACATCAGTAAAAATGAAAGCAAGCAAGAAAGCATTTCGCCAATATTCATGCATAACTCAAGTTTCAAACACATCAAATGCGGCAAAGGTACATGATTCTCTCAACAATATCATCATAATCAGTTAAGACAAGTTATTCCGAACGCAGACCGAAAGACAATTAAATTAATGTTTACCACCAAAAATCTATACTTTCGAATTGCATTGACTAAATATTAGGTTTGGTGGTCGCTTACAATGGGCCTCATAAGAAGGCTCAAAGTCACCCAAAGGGCAATGGAGACGGCTATGTTGGGAGTTTCTCTGCTTGATCGCATCAGAACCAAGGTAACCGATATAGCCCTCCGAATCGCTAAACTTAAGTGGCAGTGGGCGGGGCACATTGCACGTAGAACCGATGGCCGTTTGGCCAATCATCTGCGTGTCGAAATAACTTGTCGATTTCATCTTAAAATACTCATACCCTTCTATATTTATACCAAGCACAGAAGCGTCATGACAAATTATTCACTCGCATCAGCACGGAATGTAACATGCATTTCATTCCACATAAAAGTGACAACATTGAAAACATATGGTTGATAGAGGTTTGTAGGTTAGTGTTGGACCTTCGATATCCAAAAGTTTCATTTGGCATAACAAGCTTGCGATAAAAGTGTTTTTCTCTAAAAACTTTACATTTGAAAGACTGTTTAACTTTGTATAGCACCCAGTAGGTTTGGTTAGGCTTGTTTTAACTTCCTAAGGCCCATATGGGCCTACCGGAAGGACTTATTCTCTTTAAGTTGCATTAGTTTTATTTCAGGAGTATTTTCAAACTAACGAAATTCAACTTTATTGCTTACTTCAATTAATTCAAATATCAATACGAATTTGTATTGTCTGGTGGGACTAAGGAGGTAATAACAATCCTGAAAAGCTTACAGTTTTGAGAGAAACTTAGGGCACACGATGATTACAGCAAACGTTACATTTTCGGCAAATAAAATGATGGATATGATTAGTATCGTGATGAGAAAGCACCCGGTTAGTGTTGTGTTGTGTTGTGTTGTGTTGTGACAAACACACCTCTTGACGGCGTCGAAGGAGCCCGAGGCGAAGTCGACGACGCCCGCGGTGGGGCGCGCCACAAGCCCGACGGCGCCGCGCCCGAGCCCCTTGAAGAACCCCTCGACACCCTCCGACCGCGCGCCCTCGAAGGGCTTCGTGAACACGCCCGTCACGCCGTCGAACACGCCCTGTCAGTACATGTACGGGACTCAATACGTGGTAACCACATTATTTATTTATTTATATATTACCACATTATCGACAAAACAATATGTAAAAGTTCATGAAGCGACGCTGGGGCAGGGTCTGTCTGTCTGCCTGTTTATCTAGTCGTTCTTCTGTTTATGTGTGTTGAACCGTTCGATCTGATTTTGCGTACCACAGCAAATACGTAGATGGAAGCATACACAGAAGACGGTTTTATTCAAATATAATGACCTAACTGCCTGAATTTTTATACCTTTTAGTTGATCGACTTTCTATTGAAACCGAACTTGGGTTATCCTTGTTTTGTAAGTTCCAATATCAATGTGAGACGTTTGAAAATAAATGAACGATAACACTTTTTTTTTCTTGGGTCAATAAGGACAATGAATGGAAAATGTTTTGTTCACTTAATTCTGATTAAGTAGAGGAATTAAATAAACGCGTGTTACGATTTTCTTTGTACTACGATGAATATAGCAGGATATAAGTCATATTTTCTTATGTATTCATCTATAATGTCGAAGTGGTATTTATCGATACCTGGATTTTCGATATTATTATAAGGAACTAACCATGTGACGTTGGTGCCAAAAAAACATCGAATTATATTAATTTTACATATCAAGATGCTCACAGGTTCATAATAATTAAATTTTGAATAGTTCAAGTCATCGCTGCGCAAGTATATTTTAACAACTGTACTATCGAAAAATAATCGATTATTGTTCAATAACATGATTTGGTAATGCTAATATTGTAAAAATGTAGGTTACCATGCATTGGCCTATAAATCTCTTTAAAGTGTTTACGCAGAAAGGCTTGTGTAGTAAATGCTGTGTGATGGGGTAATTAATTGGTAGTTGTTTTAAATGTACTACAATTTATGTCGTTATAGTGCGGTTGTAATGTAACGGTTTGCTGTATGTTGTGTGCAAGATGAACCGAACAGAAATCCTTTCAGAACATTCGCACCATAAAACTTCAACGTTCAAAGTAATCACGATATTTAGGGCTGCAATAACCCTCAAATGAAGGCATGTACCTACCCACCGATACATTTCGCCAACCAGCATAAAAATTCGCACATTATTACTGCGTATTTTAGATTATAAACTTCTTATCTATGATTACCTACATGCGCTAGTAAAATAATATATCGCCTCATAATCTTTTACATAATTGTTGGATTTAGTGTCAAAGGTGTCGTGATAACTGGGTTCTGTAATGATTACATACCATAACAAGGCCTTTTCCACTCCTCGCAAGTCCCTCTTGCAGATTCGCTGGAGGCTTGTTAATGTTGTCACGTCGCCGTCGTTGGTAGTCCTGGTTAATTTACAAATTTATACATGAGTAAGTACTGATAAAAGTAATACGCATAGTTAAGTTCCGTGCCTACCTATCAAAACAGTAGCATTTGTACAGCAAAATATTAATAACAGTAGGAAACAATAATAATTATCCAAAACCTAATGAATATTGAACATAATTTAGATTCATTTCTGATGAGTGGTTTGGACTATGCAGGACCAATACTGACCATGTCGAGCGACAGCGGGAATCATGGCGTCCTGTGATACGAACCCAGGCACACAGGGACATACCCTCCATGAGTCTACATAACTTTGAAGCACTCCTAACCAGTGGAGTGTACTTCGAGAGATTTGACCTTGTCGACCGACGGTACGGTACAACTCGCAAGGGGCGGAACACCTGTGTACCGTGTCGCTTTAACGTAATGTTTAAACGGCCATGCGAAGTTGTCAAACGGGTGAAAGCGACAGGGTATCGAAGTGTTCAGCTACTTATAAGTTCGAATGTACCCTATTATTATTATTTTTTATTTTTGTCCCGTTTGGCCTGCAGTGCGGCCAGCAACAGATATTTATTTATATGTTGTGGTATGGCCTCTCTGGGGGCCTTAAGGGCCTCGCAGAGGGAGAAATGTACCCTATTAGTTACCAGTGGAGGTTAGTATGCAGGGCCATGAGTCCACGACTGACCTTGTCGAGCGAGAGTGCCGCGAGCCCGTGTCCCATGGCGCCGGTGATGCGCGACATGGCGCCGGCCGCGCCGCCCACCGTGTGTCCGACGAGTGAGCGTACGCCGAGGAACAGGCCTTCGGCGAACTCGCCTGGACCTTGGATGGCGCCCTGGGTAACAAATACACATACATAACTCCCTTCAAGCGAATATATGTTACACAAACAATATATCTATTCAATGTGAATAAAATTAGTCGTCACACACACACACACACACACACACACACACACACATTCACTTTTATTTTCGATATAACATGACCACCTTCAGTTTGCGAACACTTTATCCTTCACTTTCACTTCACACACCACCTATCACTTTAACCTTGTCCTTCACAAGGTTTATTCAATTAAAGATATTAACAATTCTGCAGACCCTAAACAAACAATCAGCCGTATGCAATTGTAATACTAGTTATGTAGTAGGAATCTACAAAAAAATCGACAAAATATCCTTTTGGTTCACCAACACATCCGTGTGTGATTTAAAACTCGATGATTTGATGGTCTGAAAGTTGTATACAAATTGTACAGTAAATGATCGTTAAACACTTGAAGTTATAATATACCTGGAACGGCTCATAGAACAAGTCTTCAACGCCCTTCGTGAGGCCAACGACGAGTCCGTACGGGTTCCCGATGACGTCGAGGCCCAGCACGAGCACGTACAGCTGCTTGATCGCCTGCCCTTGGTAGTGGCTCGAAACTTGGGAGATCAGCTCCTTTTGTGAGAGGAACTCAAATTTGCGCTCGTAGTAGGATAGTCTGAAAGTTAGTTTATAGTTAAACATCGTTTAGAAACAAACATTATAATTTAAATCAGCGTTGCGAAGCAAGAAGGGGATGATGATGATGATGATGAAGGATTTATTAACAGTAAAATTAATAAGTTTCTGTCAAAATCTCCATTATTGGTTGTCACGTTACGTGGACTACCAAGATATTGATAGCCCACGGAACAGTTAGAAAAGCTAGACTACAGAAAGGAAAAAAGGTATTCGGGTCGGGGCTGTATATTTATTTTTTAGTTTTGACAAGTGCAGGGGTTACAATGGCACACCGTACAGAATTTAGAGGTTGAGCGTAAAAAAAAGGTAAAGAAAACGTGAAGTAAGTCGTGCGCAGATAGTGCGCGCCGTCCAAGGCGCATACAGATAGGGTGCGCAATCCAAGGGTGCGTGCGGATAGGGCGCGCAAAACAAGGGCGCGTACAGGTAGAGCGCGCAGTCCAAGGGCGCGTACAGGTAGAGCGCGCAGTCCAAGGGCGCGTACAGGTAGAGCGCGCAGTCCAAGGGCGCGTACAGGTAGAGCGCGCAGTCCAAGGGCGCGTACAGGTAGAGCGCGCAGTCCAAGGGCGCGTACAGGTAGAGCGCGCAGTCCAAGGGCGCGTACAGGTAGAGCGCGCAGTCCAAGGGCACGTACAGGTAGAGCGCGCAGTCCAAGCGCGCAATCCAAGGGCGCGTGCAGATAGGGCGCGCAACCCAGGAGCGCGTGCAGGTAGGGCGTACAGACGCCAAAGAGGGGCGCGTACAGATAGGGCGCGCAACCCAGGAGCGCGTGCAGGTAGGGCGTACAGACGCCAAAGAGGGGCGCGTACAGATAGGGCGCGCAACCCAGGAGCGCGTGCAGGTAGGGCGTACAGACGCCAAAGAGGGGCGCGTACTGGCGTCCACAAGGAGCACGTGCAGATAACGGACGTGGTTCGTCAACGCGCTGCCAGAACTCGTAGGAGGGACCTTCTTGAGGTGCGGGGCCAACTGTGACCCCGCACAGGTCAATTTAGAAGTCTTCCTGGTTTGGAAGTCGACGTAAAACTGCTCGTTCCGCCCATTGTATGGGCTTATATACCCCAACCGACCAAGAATTCTAGAATTTCTAGTTCTAAATTTACAATTCAAAAATTTACAAGGTACCAGGATCACATAATAACGAAAAGTGAATACAACCTTAGACTAAAAGTATTCAACCTAAACTTCATGGTGACGCGGTTAACATAACTTGACATAATATCGTTGTTATGACAGATTGTCAAACATAAAAATTTAATTACAGGAAATGTTAATAGCACTAAAACAGTATTTAAAATACTGCTAAAACCACAGAAAAACAGGTAAAAAGAGTGTGCCAAAACGCACGTTAACATTAGCAGCGTACAGACGTCCTTTGCTGTTACAGAGACAGAAGGAAAAGCCTGCTAGATGTCCCGTAATGTGAGAATCCTCAAACATGGCCCAGTACCACGACTGAGGCATGGGACGTGCATTTGTGTCCCTTAGAAGGATGAGGACTGCAACCGTTCTTAATAAGGTAAATGTTACATTACCCCAAAAACCCAGGAAAAAAAACTTTTTCGTTATCTTAGAGGAAAAGTTTTTTTTTGACAAAGTTATGTTATGAGCGGTGATTAGTGCGTGAATGAGGTGAGGTGCTAATAATATTGAAGAAAAAAAAAATACAATTAAGAAGTTCCCGATCTAACTTGCTTCTCTTTCAGAAATCACGCAAACATTCGTCACCAAATAAAGTAAGGGGATGTGGTTCACATTCAATGACGCACACTCCTAAGGAACTCCTCACCATGACCTAAGGCTTTTTTATAAGGGAGTAGTCAGCCGCTCCGCAGAAGTAAAACATGAAGAACCCACGGCTTATTTTATGAGTTGGTCATCCGCTCGAGAAAATACTATATACAAGCCTAGTTGGTTTAGAGCCAACTAGGGAAGAGTTGGTTTAGAGCCAACTTTAGAAGATGCAGTAGACCTAGGCTACTGCAACTTGACCTAAGGCTTATTTATGAGGGAGTAGTCAGCCGCTCCGCGGGAGTAGAATGTGAAGAACCTAAGGCTTATTTAACGAGTTGGTTATCCGCTCGAAGAAAAACTAAGTATATACAAGCCTAGTTGGTTTAGAGCCAACTAGGGAAGAGTCATATAAATAAGAAGAAAGAAAAGCGAAAGCGAGTCGGTGAAGACCAGTCGCACGCTAAGAAGATGATATATACAAATAGTCTGAAAAGAAACGAAATGAATGATGTGAAATGAAGTGAGATTAAGAATTATACATTAAGTTTTAACCTGGTTTTTCTTAGCGCTACACATTTCTCAGGTTCCTCTGACCTAATGCTAACCTGGTATTTAAGTTTAGGCTTAGTTAAGTAAAGGTATTTAATAGGGCGAGCCATGGTAACCATAAAGTACGAAGCAAACGAAATCGAGTAAGAATAAATTAAGGCCGAAATTAAACTATTTAAAGACGTGTGGTGTCTGTCGTTTTAAAATTTAGAAGCTTGTCAAAAATAAAAACCGGTTGGGCGCCAAAACTGTCACGTTACGTGGACTACCAAGATATTGATAGCCCACGGAACAGTTAGAAAAGCTAGACTACAGAAAGGAAAAAAGGTATTCGGGTCGGGGCTGTATATTTATTTTTTAGTTTTGACAAGTGCAGGGGTTACAATGGCACACCGTACAGAATTTAGAGGTTGAGCGTAAAAAAAAGGTAAAGAAAACGTGAAGTAAGTCGTGCGCAGATAGTGCGCGCCGTCCAAGGCGCATACAGATAGGGTGCGCAATCCAAGGGTGCGTGCGGATAGGGCGCGCAAAACAAGGGCGCGTACAGGTAGAGCGCGCAGTCCAAGGGCGCGTACAGGTAGAGCGCGCAGTCCAAGGGCGCGTACAGGTAGAGCGCGCAGTCCAAGGGCACGTACAGGTAGAGCGCGCAGTCCAAGCGCGCAATCCAAGGGCGCGTGCAGATAGGGCGCGCAACCCAGGAGCGCGTGCAGGTAGGGCGTACAGACGCCAAAGAGGGGCGCGTACAGATAGGGCGCGCAACCCAGGAGCGCGTGCAGGTAGGGCGTACAGACGCCAAAGAGGGGCGCGTACAGATAGGGCGCGCAACCCAGGAGCGCGTGCAGGTAGGGCGTACAGACGCCAAAGAGGGGCGCGTACTGGCGTCCACAAGGAGCACGTGCAGATAACGGACGTGGTTCGTCAACGCGCTGCCAGAACTCGTAGGAGGGACCTTCTTGAGGTGCGGGGCCAACTGTGACCCCGCACAGGTCAATTTAGAAGTCTTCCTGGTTTGGAAGTCGACGTAAAACTGCTCGTTCCGCCCATTGTATGGGCTTATATACCCCAACCGACCAAGAATTCTAGAATTTCTAGTTCTAAATTTACAATTCAAAAATTTACAAGGTACCAGGATCACATAATAACGAAAAGTGAATACAACCTTAGACTAAAAGTATTCAACCTAAACTTCATGGTGACGCGGTTAACATAACTTGACATAATATCGTTGCAATGACAGATTGTCAAACATAAAAATTTAATTACAGGAAATGTTAATAGCACTAAAACAGTATTTAAAATACTGCTAAAACCACAGAAAAACAGGTAAAAAGAGTGTGCCAAAACGCACGTTAACATTAGCAGCGTACAGACGTCCTTTGCTGTTACAGAGACAGAATGAAAAGCCTGCTAGATGTCCCGTAATGTGAGAATCCTCAAACATGGCCCAGTATCACGACTGAGGCATGGGACGTGCATTTGTGTCCCTTAGAAGGATGAGGACTGCAACCGTTCTTAATAAGGTAAATGTTACATGGTACAAGGTATAGCCGACTGTACGTTTCTGTATACCGTCATCAACTACTCATGGGGCATTCCACAGCTGTCCCGTACTAACGCGTGTATCTCAGTCATTAGAGTTATCTCTGCAATTTTAATTGGAATATTATAATTCTGACCATAATTTGACTCTATTGTCGCAGAAAAAAAAAACTCCAAAACTCCAAACGGGACAACGGTGGACTTTTCCGTGAAATGCTCCTCATTGAGACGAGTCTAACGAGCCCAAACTCAACGGAGTTACATCGGTTAAGTACCCATTCGCATCGCCACCTTCTATCTCCATCATCAGATCGTCTCGATGGTACCATAATATTGAATTGTCATCCAAACTATACCTTTACCCAAAATTTCAGCTCAATCGGTTGAAGATATCTGCTTCAAAATTGAGTTGCAAGATTCCACCCGATCAAACATAGTTATATGCAGAATAAATGCAGATGTAGTGCATAATTGTGTTCCATCATATTTTCACGGATAAGGGCAAGTTACACCTTCAGCGGCGACAGGTGCAGGTTGTCGTAGAAGTTCTTCATGTCGGACGCGACGCGACATAGCAGCAAGTTGTAATGTACTAGATAGACACTCACTTGAACACGACATCGTTCATATCCGTGAGCGTGACGCCGATGCTCTGCAGTACCGTGCCGATGAAGGACGGCAGCTGCGTGGCCCCGCCCAGCGAGAACGAGACGTGCACCTTCAGCGGCGACAGGTGCAGGTTGTCGTAGAAGTTCTTCATGTCGGACGCGACGCGACATAGCAGCAAGTTGTAATGTACTAGATAGACACTCACTTGAACACGACATCGTTCATATCCGTGAGCGTGACGCCGATGCTCTGCAGTACCGTGCCGATGAAGGACGGCAGCTGCGTGGCCCCGCCCAGCGAGAACGAGACGTGCACCTTCAGCGGCGACAGGTGCAGGTTGTCGTAGAAGTTCTTCATGTCGGACGCGACGCGACATAGCAGCAAGTTGTAATGTACTAGATAGACACTCACTTGAACACGACATCGTTCATATCCGTGAGCGTGACGCCGATGCTCTGCAGTACCGTGCCGATGAAGGACGGCAGCTGCGTGGCCCCGCCCAGCGAGAACGAGACGTGCACCTTCAGCGGCGACAGGTGCAGGTTGTCGTAGAAGTTCTTCATGTCGGACGCGACGCGACATAGCAGCAAGTTGTAATGTACTAGATAGACACTCACTTGAACACGACATCGTTCATATCCGTGAGCGTGACGCCGATGCTCTGCAGTACCGTGCCGATGAAGGACGGCAGCTGCGTGGCCCCGCCCAGCGAGAACGAGACGTGCACCTTCAGCGGCGACAGGTGCAGGTTGTCGTAGAAGTTCTTCATGTCGGACGCGACGCGACATAGCAGCAAGTTGTAATGTACTAGATAGACACTCACTTGAACACGACATCGTTCATATCCGTGAGCGTGACGCCGATGCTCTGCAGTACCGTGCCGATGAAGGACGGCAGCTGCGTGGCCCCGCCCAGCGAGAACGAGACGTGCACCTTCAGCGGCGACAGGTGCAGGTTGTCGTAGAAGTTCTTCATGTCGGACGCGACGCGACATAGCAGCAAGTTGTAATGTACTAGATAGACACTCACTTGAACACGACATCGTTCATATCCGTGAGCGTGACGCCGATGCTCTGCAGTACCGTGCCGATGAAGGACGGCAGCTGCGTGGCCCCGCCCAGCGAGAACGAGACGTGCACCTTCAGCGGCGACAGGTGCAGGTTGTCGTAGAAGTTCTTCATGTCGGACGCGACGCGACATAGCAGCAAGTTGTAATGTACTAGATAGACACTCACTTGAACACGACATCGTTCATATCCGTGAGCGTGACGCCGATGCTCTGCAGTACCGTGCCGATGAAGGACGGCAGCTGCGTGGCCCCGCCCAGCGAGAACGAGACGTGCACCTTCAGCGGCGACAGGTGCAGGTTGTCGTAGAAGTTCTTCATGTCGGACGCGACGCGACATAGCAGCAAGTTGTAATGTACTAGATAGACACTCACTTGAACACGACATCGTTCATATCCGTGAGCGTGACGCCGATGCTCTGCAGTACCGTGCCGATGAAGGACGGCAGCTGCGTGGCCCCGCCCAGCGAGAACGAGACGTGCACCTTCAGCGGCGACAGGTGCAGGTTGTCGTAGAAGTTCTTCATGTCGGACGCGACGCGACATAGCAGCAAGTTGTAATGTACTAGATAGACACTCACTTGAACACGACATCGTTCATATCCGTGAGCGTGACGCCGATGCTCTGCAGTACCGTGCCGATGAAGGACGGCAGCTGCGTGGCCCCGCCCAGCGAGAACGAGACGTGCACCTTCAGCGGCGACAGGTGCAGGTTGTCGTAGAAGTTCTTCATGTCGGACGCGACGCGACATAGCAGCAAGTTGTAATGTACTAGATAGACACTCACTTGAACACGACATCGTTCATATCCGTGAGCGTGACGCCGATGCTCTGCAGTACCGTGCCGATGAAGGACGGCAGCTGCGTGGCCCCGCCCAGCGAGAACGAGACGTGCACCTTCAGCGGCGACAGGTGCAGGTTGTCGTAGAAGTTCTTCATGTCGGACGCGACGCGACATAGCAGCAAGTTGTAATGTACTAGATAGACACTCACTTGAACACGACATCGTTCATATCCGTGAGCGTGACGCCGATGCTCTGCAGTACCGTGCCGATGAAGGACGGCAGCTGCGTGGCCCCGCCCAGCGAGAACGAGACGTGCACCTTCAGCGGCGACAGGTGCAGGTTGTCGTAGAAGTTCTTCATGTCGGACGCGACGCCGATCGCTGCCAGCTCTTCTAGGGGCTGTCTGGCGTTTTCTAAGTCCGTTTGAAAGGCTTCCAGCTGAAATGATTTTGGGTTTAGGACTTTTCCAAACGATTTCAAAGATATGTTTACACTTTTGCACCTTATTATATTGTCATACGATTTACTGTCATTCCGCACCAATGGAAAATCGTCAACACGAAATGACCATTTTGAAATTGGACGAAAAGTAATACCATCAAAAGTCAATTTGGTGAAAATGTAATAGACTTAAAACTTTGTAGAAACATTACTTATTGTGATACAAAAAAACTACTTTCAGCGTTTTGTAAAAGACCATCGCTATGGGGGTTAAAAGCGGGTGCAACATTTGTATGGAGGTCACATTTTTTTTTAGCTAGAGACTTAAAACATTGTAGAAAGCTTACTTATAAAAATATTATATAGTACTTTCGGCGTTATGGAAAATTCTTCCCCTAAGGGGATTAAAAAGGGTTGCAAAGTTTGTATGAGGGAAACTTTTTTGATTAGCTAGAGACTTAAAACTTTGTAGAAAGATTGCTTATTAGGAAACAAATAAAGTACTTTCATCTTTTTGGAAAGTAATAGGGATAAAAGGGGGTGCAAAATTTGTATGGAGGAAACTTTTTTTTGAGCTAGTGACCTGAAATTGTGTCGAAAAATTATTTATTACAAAACAAATAAATTACTTTCAGTGGTCTGGAAAATTCCACCCCTAAGGGGGGGAAAAGGGGTGCAATGTTTGTATGGCGGAAACTTTTTTTGAGCTAGAGACTTGTCAGTTTGTAGAAAATATATTTTTACAATAAAAAATAATTTATGCATATTATTTTTATTTATCCCCAAAAAGCGTTAAAAGGGGGTTCAAATTTTGCATGGAGAGCAAGAAAATTTAACTTTCGATCTTAGCCTGTTTGTTAAAAGATTACAAAACTCAATGCAGCGTTTTTTGAAATTCATCCCCTAAAGGGGTTTATAAGGGTGTTCGAATTTTGTATAGAGAGCAAGACATTTTTAAAGTAAGAAATTTGCAACTACTGTTTCAGACTGTTTACTGTGAGGGTTCAAAGGGGTTCTAAGTTTGTATAGAGAGCAAGACATTTTGAAAGTAAGAGATTTATAACTTCGGTTTTAGACTGTTGACTAAAAGACTAGAGAACTAATTTCAATGTTTTTTTTAAATTTATTCCGTAAACAAACATTTAGACGATAATATGTTCGACGCGGACGAAGTCGCGGGCAACAGCTAGTGTAATAATATAAATGATGTAATATCAATATTTAATATGAAAATCGACTGTTTTGTACAGAACTCTCATATGACGTATTTTCGATTGGACATATTTTTGGAGTGTACACCGTATTTCCATATGGACATACTACTTTAAGGACGTAATTAATATTTTAGCATCATTCAGGCTGGGCACTTTTCCATGTCGAAGATTTTCAAATTGACATTATTCAGATTCGACCAATAATTTAGAGTTGTCACTTTTCCAATTGTGCTGAATGACACTATATCTGTCATATGTAGTTCTTCAAATGTATACTTATTTTAGACGTAATCTCAATTAAGTTAAATAAAAAAGTATCAACTAATCGACTTATTTATTAGTAACGTACATTGTGATTTAAAGCCAGTAGGAACAGAAACGCCCACCAAATGGAACCAATCCTGATAATTAAAATCTGTAGATGACTACAGAATGGGAAAGCAAAATTCACGGTGTGTAACAGGTTTAAAACTGAGCCTACAAATATGAGTCCATTTTGTAGGATCTCCTGATTGAGCACATTGAATCTTACAGTTCCATTACGCGCTATAGATAATCCCACAAGGAAAATTAAATCTTATGCTATTACTATAAAGTCCAAGTTTGAAACTCACCGCCTCCTGCTCAGTGAGCAACTTCTGCGGGAACATGCCCAGCAGTGCGTTGATCAGCCCCATGTCCACCTTCACGTGGAACTCCTGGATCAGCACCTTGTAGTACTTGTACTGACGGACTTTGCTGTGCTCCATTATACGCTCCACTATGGATACTTCGATGAATGGTTTCATTCCTGGAAAATGTACTCCAGTTAAAATGTTGTTTGAAACACAGAGGACTCCTTAAAGCCTTCATTCCTATAAAATGTGCTAATTATAAAACACGTACGAAAGTCAGAGGACTTTTAGCAGGCCAATCAACAGCTCAAAGAGAATAACCAGTGGTACGTTTACACATTCAGTGCCGAAGGTTTCGTACCGATAAGCTCGTAGCCGGTAAAGCGCGAAAAATCGATTGTAGAGGAAATCGCCTGTGAGCAGAGCGCCACCTAGCAGATTTCTGTCTCTAATAATATGTAATGAAGCTACTAATTTCAGTTTTATGAGTCAACTCAGACAATTCAACGAATGACATATGCCTGATGGTTGTTTTACCTATGGAGCCAACTGTAATTTCGCGAAACAGTTTACTGTACTGTGACACGCGTAGGTATCCGTAGAAACTGTCCCTAGGAAATTATAACGATCCTCAGTAATAAAGAAAACAATAGAAGGAACAGGGATTGTTTAGATATCGACATAAAAAATAAATCCCTCCCAAAACACATACAAGATTTATACCTTTCCAACCCTATATCAGCTAAAGATGTAAACAAGTATTATATGTCAAGTAACAACTATGATTACGCCTTGTAAACTACCAAGTTATTGTTCATCAGTGATACAGTAAACGGAATGTAAGTACATATATTGATGTAAACTAACATACCTACTTAAATAGTAAATAGTTAGACCGAACTATAGCTGTAAATAAGCCAATAATGGCTTTAGCACCTAATTATGAAACTCTGCGATAAGTATGAATTATTTAGAACTTTAAATAAAAAAAAACTTCCAAGTCTTGCAGCGGTACAGGCGCGCGTGCAGACGCCGCGAGTGCGCGCTCATGCCTAGTGACGCCCACAGCCCTGGTTCCAGGGTGCTGATAATATAATAACCTGTGTCATACTGCGTGACCGAGGGCGGCGGTGGCACGGGCGCGAGGGTGACGGGGAAGGTGGGGAGAGGCAGCTGCTGGTCCACTTGCAGGCGGTACAGGCGCGCGTGCAGCCGCCGCGAGTGCGCGCTCATGCCTAGTGACGCCCACAGCCCTGGTTCCAGGGTGCTGATAATATAATAACCTGTGTCATACTGCGTGACCGAGGGCGGCGGTGGCACGGGCGCGAGGGTGACGGGGAAGGTGGGGAGAGGCAGCTGCTGGTCCACTTGCAGGCGGTACAGGCGCGCGTGCAGCCGCCGCGAGTGCGCGCTCATGCCTAGTGACGCCCACAGCCCTGGTTCCAGGGTGCTGATAATATAATAACCTGTGTCATACTGCGTGACCGAGGGCGGCGGTGGCACGGGCGCGAGGGTGACGGGGAAGGTGGGGAGAGGCAGCTGCTGGTCCACTTGCAGGCGGTACAGGCGCGCGTGCAGCCGCCGCGAGTGCGCGCTCATGCCTAGTGACGCCCACAGCCCTGGTTCCAGGGTGCTGATAATATAATAACCTGTGTCATACTGCGTGACCGAGGGCGGCGGTGGCACGGGCGCGAGGGTGACGGGGAAGGTGGGGAGAGGCAGCTGCTGGTCCACTTGCAGGCGGTACAGGCGCGCGTGCAGCCGCCGCGAGTGCGCGCTCATGCCTAGTGACGCCCACAGCCCTGGTTCCAGGGTGCTGATAATATAATAACCTGTGTCATACTGCGTGACCGAGGGCGGCGGTGGCACGGGCGCGAGGGTGACGGGGAAGGTGGGGAGAGGCAGCTGCTGGTCCACTTGCAGGCGGTACAGGCGCGCGTGCAGCCGCCGCGAGTGCGCGCTCATGCCTAGTGACGCCCACAGCCCTGGTTCCAGGGTGCTGATAATATAATAACCTGTGTCATACTGCGTGACCGAGGGCGGCGGTGGCACGGGCGCGAGGGTGACGGGGAAGGTGGGGAGAGGCAGCTGCTGGTCCACTTGCAGGCGGTACAGGCGCGCGTGCAGCCGCCGGGAGTGCGCGCTCATGCCTAGTGACGCCCACAGCCCTGGTTCCAGGGTGCGCCGGAGGACGCGCGGCGAGGGCTTCAGGACGCGCATCTCTTCGAAGTTCACCTGTGGGTAAATGTTGGCAGTCAACGGAATAGGGAACTTGCATCTTTTTATTTTATAACGAAAAACAAAAGTATAATCCAGCATTAAAACAACTGTAGCATTAAAACTGTCTTATGATTTATTTTTCTGATGTTATATGCATTTGAAATCTGCACGCACCGACACCCCCCGAAAACGCTCTATATTAAACGGGCTTATGCTATGACGTCACAGCATATATTCTCGGCGCGTTTACTATAGAGTAAGTCATTAATTTGCAATTATCTCCACAAAATTTGCGTTTAAGCCTTTACTAGTCATACAAATTACTATTTCTAATTTAATATTCTGTGTAACTGTTCTGTTATTTTATCGAAAAAATAAAAAAATAAATCGTCATTTTAACGTGAGTTAAAACGAATACAACCGTTTTTTTTCCTTTTTTTCTTTTTGTATGATATTTCTACGTATATTCGCATCGATTGAGTGTAATTTATTCGAAATTGAAGTCCCACGCAAGTTCCCCATTGGGCACTTTCCTAAAAAAGTTTTTAGTCCGTTAGTTATAGTCTGTTCATTCATTCAACGGACTTAAATGACAAGATGACAATTTCGTGACAAAACATTGACAAAATAGCAAATAAAGTGAAAAAATTCTGCTTTTCTTTAGAATTTTGCATAAAACCCTTTTAGACCTAAAGAACAACCCTGCTAACGTAAAATGAAAAAACGAGCCGAATCGAACCGAGAAAATACGATGGAAAATAATGCATAATTGTTTTCCATCGTATTTTCTCGGAAACGTTAGTATTTATCATTACTTCAGTCAACCTCAGTACTTTTTGTACTGTGACCGACTGAAATAGCACGTTTCCGTGAAAATACGTAGGAAAACAACTATGCACTACTACTAATGATGCAGTCAAATTGTACTCAAAAGTGCCCCTATTGGGAAACTGTTTGGGTAGTTCTGATTTCTTTCATTCTATATGTATTTTGGGGTGCTGAATCCGAATCTGAGGTTAGCTACCAAAATTTCGTGACGCAACATTGACAAAATCGCAAATAAAGTGAAAAAATTCTGCTTTTTACAAACAAACACACACAACAACAACAGGAAACAGGGGTTTTTTCTCTTAACATAATACTGAACGGTGTGCTTGAGTCGCAGTATTGCTGTTTCAGTGGAGATGCCCGGTCTGAATCTGAACTGAGCTTCATTCAGTTTAATATGCTTACTTACACAGCGATCAAGCCAACCGTCCAGCACTTTCGAGATGACTGTAGCTAGCGAGATCGGTCTATAGTTGTTCCTGTCGGAGGCATCCCCCGTTTTATTTTTGTTATAATGGGAACAACCACGGTCTTTAAGAGCTCTTGAGGGAGATATGCATGTCCTATACACAAATTAAAAAGCAGAGCGAGCACCCTGGGTAAGTGAAACC
This sequence comes from Epinotia brunnichana, assembly GCA_963854355.1. Lineage (NCBI taxonomy): Eukaryota > Metazoa > Arthropoda > Insecta > Lepidoptera > Tortricidae > Epinotia > Epinotia brunnichana. The sequence goes on along the minus strand of OY977945.1, from coordinate 10,644,641 downwards.
CTGCATATTGGAGGTGCTCAATGCTGAGGTCGTCGTGTCCTGGTGACTTTCCACGTTTCATGTTTTTTATTAGCATATGGATATTTTCAAAAAAATAAAATGAGTAATGTCACCCTCCGATGCCCTCATCAAGCACCTGCCTAGAAGGTCCCAGAGGCGACTCAACCCCGAACTGGTCACTAAACAGTTCAGCAATCCGTTCAGGGCTACATAGACCATCCACATTCGAGGAAACCCGCTGCGGTCCTTCCAGGTTTTTTTGTGTTTCCAGAATCGTTTGAAGTCCTTGGCCTTGTGGCGAGTAACTAAATTATCCATTTTTATTTGGTTTTCGTTATCGTGGCACCATTTTAGTTTGGACTTAAAACGCCCTCTGGAATCACACATTCTAGTATAGACTTCACCGCTGGACGGCTTCTCCTGTAAAAGCCACATATGGAAACTCAGTCTCGCCTCCTGATGTACTCGTACCTCCTTAACATGTCGGTTCCACCCAACCACTTGTTTTTTAACGTATCTTTTCATAATGCCATAACTGCAGATTGCCGATTGTCTTAAAATGTTAACAATATTATTATATAAAGTGTCAATTATTATAAGGAACGTAACGTCAATATTTCATTGCATGTCTGAGAATAGATTTTTTTAGTTTGAGTTCATGATGCCAGCATAGGAAGGCAGATAGGAAGGCAAGGGAGGGAGAACGCCAAAGGCATGGAATAGAGGGGTATTGGTGCTGTTCTTCAAAAAGGGTGACAACACCCTGTTGAAGAACTACCGAGAGGGACAGATATTAAACTGTATTCTCTCTGCGCACCCCTCTGGGGGGAGCTTCACCCCTCCTCACCCCAAAACATGTCCAAAACGCGGATTTTTCTAATTTTAAGAAAAAGAAAAATCACAAAGATTTCCTAGTGACGCACGTACCATATGTAGTATGTACCGACTCCCATTTAAATCGGACACTTAACGCTCGACATTGTATGTATACCTAGGATAGACTGTCCAATTAGGTAGGTCCAACTTCAAGAAAGAGGTCAATCGTCAAATCCGATTTGGCTGGGCAGCGTTTGGGAAGCTACGGCACATCTTTTCGTCCAATATTCCTCAGTTTGTCAAGACGAGTCTTTAACCAGTGATGAAATGACACTGAAACGTGGTCGCTTACTACGGGCCTCATATGAAGGCTCAAAGTCACCCAAAGGGCAATGGAGAGGGCTATGCTGAGAGTCTCCCTGTGTGAACGCATCAGAAATGAGGCTATCCGCAGCAGAACCAAGGTAACCGATAGCCCTCCGAATCGTTAAACTTAAGAGGCAGTGGGCGGGGCACATTGCACGCACAACCGATGGCCGTTGGGGCGGAAAGGTTCTCGAGTGGCGACCACGTACCGGAAGGCGCGTGGTTAGCGTGGTTAGACCACCCACAAGGTGGACTGATGACCTGGTAAAGATCGCAGGAGTCCGCTGGATGCGGGTGGCGCAAGACCGATCACTTTGGCACTCTTTTTTTTTTTTGCCTATGTCTAGCAGTTGACGTCTTTCGGCTGATATGATGATGATGATGCCAGCATAGACTACTAACGCCATCTACGGTTACCTATCTGAATCACTTAGTTTCATTTCTCAACTGTATCGTTTGTCCGAGTTTTAATTTGTCCTAAAAGCCGTTTTTCTCGGTAGCCATGATTTTTTTAGGATGATTATCAACAAACCTAACCTAACCTAATGGGTTCTACGCGATAAGTATTTAAAAAAAATTAATAGCTTTTGGGTTTTCGAGATAATTGGCTTTTTGCCGAAATGAAAATTCGGACAAACAATACAGTTGGGAAATGAAATTTAGTGATCTACATATAAGCAGTATTTTAGTCACAAGGTATGGGCTGTCAAGGGTGTACCCTTGTTTTGCCGACAACCGTTTCATCGAATGTCACTTCATCGACAACGTTTCATCGAAATTGTAGTACAAGTAATATTATTTGTCGTTATTTTATTTCAAGTAATATTTACTTCAATTTTTCTTACTGCTTAGAAATACTATTCATCGAATTTTACTTGATTGCTGATTCATTTCAAATTATTTTAAATGGCAAAACTAATACTCAACATTGCAATTTATTTATTCGACGTATTACTATAATACGTTTCAAAATGTCGTATTATACATTGAAACCTTTTTATTTTATTATTTTTTATTTAATTATATATTATTATGTAAAGTAGGTTTAGGTTAGGTTAGAACTGCGACCCCACACAAAACGAATAGCTTTTAAAGTAGGTTTAGGTTAGGTTAGAACTGCGACCCCACACAAAACGAACGGCTTTTAAAGTAGGTTTAGGTTAGGTTAGAACTGCGACCCCACACAAAACGAACGGCTTTTAAAGTAGGTTTAGGTTAGGTTAGAACTGCGACCCCACAGAAAACGAACAGCTTTTAAAGTAGGTTTAGGTTAGGTTAGAACTGCGACCCCACAGAAAACGAACGGCTTTTAAAGTAGGTTTAGGTTAGGTTAGAACTGCGACCCCACAGAAAACGAACGGCTTTTAAAGTAGGTTTAGGTTAGGTTAGAACTGCGACCCCACAGAAAATAAATATTGTTGTGATACGCAGCACCAGTAAAAGTTACCATTTCGGGACCTATTTCTGTTATACGTGAAACCGTCTACAAACAGCTTTAATTGTTTCTTCTGTATCTGTTCTGTTCTGTTCTGTTCTGTTCTGGTGACTCATCCAGCCAGCAGTTCTGCTGCAAGGACTCAGAAGTGCTGACTACAGGAGGGAGGAGGTGTTAGAGCAAAATAACGAAGAAGGCTCGCTTACCCCATCTAGTGTAGCATATGGGGCAGAAAGTTAGTGGGGTATGAGAACCTTAACCGAGCACCGACTTAACCGCAAATACTATAATGATGAGGGTAAGCGGGCTTGCATGTCCATTTTGAACCAACTTCTGCCGCCCGGCCGCAGGCAACAGCTTCCTGCCCGAGAAACCGGAGAGCCAAGTAGATAGGACGGGAGTGTAGGTGTGCAGTCAGGATGATAGGAGAGACGGGAGTTGGAGCCGACCCGAATACAGGCATCGTTAAGCCAGCGTGGGGTAGATAGATACTATACTTGGTGCATAATATAGATAATTAGTTTGTGACTGCTTGGTCCCCCCCCCCCCCCCTTTTTTTTTTTTTTTATTTAACCCTCAGGTTCTGATATTGAACCTCTTCGCGCTTATTGCAATTGTTAATCAGGACCTGGCAATTGCATGTCCGCTGTCTCTTCATTCTCATCTGGTTCCGATTCAGTGTCCGTTTCCGGTTGTTTGTATATTTTCTCGGCAGTTTTTTTTTCATCCGGCTTCTGTCGGTGGAAATATTTCTCCAGTAAGAGCGGGATTTATTAGTATAGTGTCGGATGTCGTGGTTGAGGGAGTCTTCCCATGTAAATATAGGGCGTCCAACTTTTCTTTTACGTTCTTCATAGCTGAGAGCTGCGTGTAGTAAATGGGGTCTTTCGCGTCTACGTACGTGTCCGTAATACGAGAGTCGGCGTACTTTAATTATCTTTGTGATGGTTTTGCCGTCCAATGTTTCCCTGATCTTTTGTTTTGGAGAGTCTTTCGCTACTAACAACATTTCTCTTAGAATGTGCCTTTCGTATTTTCTAAGGCGTGATCTGTTTGCTTTGGTGAGCGCAGTGACGTTTAGTCCGTACGTCATGGCCGGTGATATTACCATTTTATACATCAGCCTCGCTATCTTCCACTCTATTTTTTTATCTTTTATAAATCTGGTGAGCATCTTAGAATTTCTTGCAGCTTTGTCGCAGCGCACCTTGATGGTCGCTCTTCTGTTGTGGGATGACGTAATGTATGTACCTAGGTATGTTATCTCCTTAATAGGTTGTATCGGTACACCGCCTACGTATGTTGTCTGTTGATCCGTCATTGTGACACCACAAGGGTCCCTTATAACCAGTTTTGTTTTCGTCGTGTTTATTTTAAGGCCCACTGTACTTAAGAGATCTATTAATTTTCTTACAATACGATCAATTCCCGTAATGTTGTGACCTAGGATAATTAGGTCATCCGCGTAGGATAGTATTAGAGGTAGCGTGATATTTTCGTCCTGGTCTAGTCTAACTGATTCGTCTTCCTCCTCCAATGTGCGCAGTACATCATCCATTAAAATTGTGAATAGCCGGGGAGACAGCGGGCAGCCTTGTTTGACGCCTTTGCCTTTCTGAACCGTTTCTGAACTCTGGCCACACCAAGATAGGAATGTTCTCTCCTTCATGCAAGCTTCTACAATTCTGTTAGTGAGAGGGCCATTGGTGCGTGACAATATTATGTCTCTAAGCGCTTTCAAATCGACATTGTCAAACGCTTTCTCGATATCCAGGGCTACGATGAAAAGTCTAGTTCCTTCCCTCCAATTCGTGTCTAGTACCCGGCGCAGGGTGAAAATATGATCGTCCGTTGATCGGTTTGCTAGAAAGGCCGCTTGATCATTTCCGAGAGATTTTATTGCCGCGTCCAGTTTTTCTAATAAGAAGTTTGCGTATATCCTGTAACCCACATTACAAATTGATATTTTTCTGAAGTCCCCGGTAGTCTTGGGGGCAGATTTCTTTGGTATTGGCACCTGCTTTGTAAGTGCCCACTCTGCTGGCACTTTATTGTTGGTCCAAGCTTCTTCCATAATATTTGTTAGTTGTGCTAAAAACGCTGGCGGGGCCGCTTTGTATAGTTCCGGGACAACTTGATCTGCACCAGGTACCGTTCCATTTCTCATGCCGCTTATTATGCGAGCTATATCCTCTACTTTGGGGCAGTCTGATTCCGGTACACTGTTAGGCTCACATTGTATTGGATCTATACCCGGGCCTTCGCAATTTTTAACTTCGGATATCCAATTAGCCATAGGAATGAAGTATTTTTGCTGCGTTCGTGTGTGTTTTGACTTCTGTTTTTTCAAATATTTATATGTTATTTTCATACGCATTGCTCTATGGGATCTACTTAAACCCTGAAAGAACCGTGAACATTCTAATTCGTCGTCTTCTTCCTCTACTTTTCGAGCGTTTTTTCTTGCTAATTTAAGGTTCCTACCGTGGATAGAAACTTTTGGAAATTTGTATTTTAGGAAGAGCGCCTTTTGCAATTGGGCTTGGGCGATCCTGCTCTCTCTAGATCTTATTATTGCGTGGGACGGGATCGCCCGGGCCGACTTTTTCAAAATTGCATTAAGCTCGTCCCATGTTAAATTCTTATTAGTCCGCCCACTGTCCTGTGCGATCGTTTCTCTTGGGACGCAAGATTTTCATTGACTTCCTTTTGGAAATTGTCGAGATGTTTCTTACTCTGGAGTGCTTCAAAGTTAACTTTTTTATGATTGAATTGGAATGCATGCGTGTTGCTGTTAATATTTCGTTGTGTATACTGTGTCGCTTTAATGCTAGGAATGTTGTTGTGACTTACTATTGTTCCCCATATGATCTTGTGATCAGATTGAACCTTTTGGGACCATTTGCCTTGTATGTTTAGGAAGTGCGCATTATTAGCACGGCTGCATACAATGTGATCAATTTGAGATGCTTTTTTTCCCATTCTCCATGTTATCTTACTTGATGGACGACCCCAAGTACTTTTTACTACTAGGTTGTGTTGTTCCAAAAAGTTTAATAATAGGGTGCCGTTAAAATTTGATACCTCGTGCAGGAGGTTTTTTCTACAAACATATGGAGATTGGTGCGTGACGTCACATTTACCCAGATGGGCGTTAAAATCACCTAGGAGTATAGGTATTGCATTTTTGGGCATACGGTGTAATAGCACCCCAATCCTTCCTAAGCATGTTGTGGAGTTCGACGGCATATGTGTATTGATGAAGAAAAACTCCTTAGCTTTGTTGTGAGCAGGTAATTCCAGTCTAATGTGTATTGCGAGTATGTTGTTCGAGCTGTTATAGGTTTTTATGATTTCATATCGTGCCGCTTTATTAATAAGGATTGCTATACCTCGCTTTTCTGTTGCGCGTGTACCACCGCTTAAGATCCATGTATAATTGTCAGACGAGAATGTTCCCCTAGCGAGGTGCGTTTCCTGCAGCCCTGCAATGGTGATTTGGTGCTCTGCTAGTTCTTGATCTATATTTAGTCTATCATGTAGTGTGGCACAGCCTCGCACGTTCCATGTTGCAATATTGACGTTCTGTGTGTGGGCGAATGGCTTTGTTTTGCTTGTTGATTCTTGGCGCACTAACCTGTGGCCGGTCGAGTCAACATCCTGCAAGCCAATTGAATTATTAATACTTGGCGTTGACTGTGGGCTGGAGTCGATTTTCATACTTGGGCAAGGGCTAACCTCTGAACTTAGCGTGGGTGTCTCATATAAGGTTTGCGATCCGGACCCAACTCGCACGGAAATATCGGGGTCCCGATCCGCGGATCCGGATAGTCCCATACAGGTCGCGTCCGGGTCGGAAACCCTAGTCCCGTACCTGTCGTAATCGTGTAGTTTAACGCTGTCGTAATGGTGGTCTTTAAAGTGCAAGTGAATGGGTCTTGCCGGGGCAGTGAGTGTCAGCGAGGCTTTATACACAATGGGGTGTGTATAACATCCATGTATGTATACATCAACGGCAAAGAATTCCGAGGCAGCAATTATTATGTCTTCTCCTCCCCAATTACCCTCTAGAAATTGGTTGTTAATGTAAGTATCAATATGCCCTGGGGTCGGCTGTATTGTTCTAGCATCTTCGTTGGGCATCGAATCTATTACACTGCCTAATAGGGCTTCCCTTATTCTCGGGTCGTCTTTGTTGACTAAAACGTAGCTTGCCAGTTCATTTCTGACGATTTTGTGATCATACTGACCCGGGCAGCATGCTAACATTGTTCAATTGATCAGCGATCGACCTATACAAGCAGTTTCCGTCTTTTGGGATTGGTACAATATCCATTCTGACTTTTGCCGGAGAGATTTTATTTCTGGCGTTTATTTGCGTCCTTTCGTGCACTGTATCTGCACGTGTGCTTGTAATAACACTTTTTTTTTTTTTAATCCTTATTGAATAGGAGTGGCGCAAAAAGGACTCTTTCCTGTGGCCTATAAGGCCTATTGTTTCTGCTTCTTGTCTCGGGTTTGCCGCGCTCTTTTGTATTCGACGTTGGGCTATCAATAATAACTAAGTAGATACCGCCGGTACCGGAACGGTGAAGAAACTAGAAAATCCTAGTAACTAGCTATGATCAAGATTCTACATGCAAGTAGAGTATATGGTGACGCCTAGTTGTTATGTTACTGAAATATAAGAACTAAACCTGGGTTACCGACCCTTACTGAGTTCCTACTTGATAGTATATACAATTGGTAACACTAATTTATACCGTTTCGGTACACGCTACTAGGTCACCCCTCACCATATACGAGGGTCAAACTGAAAGTTCTTAGAAAATCAAAAACTGAGCAATCAAGCAACTTATTACTTTTATTATATCTTTTCAAAATAGCCTCCCTTCACATCAATACATCGCTGCATTCGATAGAACCACTGAGAAAAGCACTTTGCCCACTCGTCCTTAGGGGTCTCTTCGACGGCCTTTTGAAACGCAGCCACTGCTTCGTCGGCGTCCATAAAACGTTTTCCTCGAAGTTTTTGTTTAATTTTTGGGAATAAATAAAAATCACAAGGTGCAAGGTCGGGGCTATAAGGTGGGTGACCCAGTAATTCCACGTTTGCCGTCGCCAAATAGTCGATCGTTTGCTTGGCGGTGTGCGATGAGGCGTTGTCGTGGTGAAGCAGGATCCTACTGCGAGGCCGTTTTTCTCGAACTTTTTCCAAGACAAGTGGTAAACAATTGTTAGTGTACCACTTCGCAGTAACTGTTTTTTGATCCTCTAAAATAATTGTTGCGTAATGACCAGTCCTTCCGAAGAACGAGGCCACCATCTTTTTTCCCACACTTCGACCTCTCTTCACTTTAGTAGGCAACTCCTCGGAAGGAAACACCCACTCAGCAGACTGTCTTTTAGTTTCAGGATCATAACAGTAAATCCAGCTTTCGTCACCCGTAACTACGTCGAACACAGCATTTGAGTCACCTCCGTTGAATCTTTGACCCATTTCACGGCACCAATCAACACGACGGACTTTTTGGGCTTCTGTCAAATTATGAGGTATCCACCGGGCACAAAGCTTCCTCACCGCTAAATGTTCATGGAGGATTTTGTGGACTTGACTCATACCAATGGCTAAGCTTGTACGAATCTGCTGATAGGTTACTCTTTTGTCAGTCTCTATCATACGCCGCACAACACTGATGTTATCTTCAGTAGTCGCCGTAGAAGGCCGGCCCTCACGCAGATCATCAGTGAGATCAGTGCGGCCACGTTTAAATTCATTAAACCAGTTGTAAATAGTAGCACGAGATGGGGCTTCATCGTGAAAGGCCAATCGAAGTCTATCATAACTTTCTTGTTGACTTAAATTACATCGAAAGTCGTAAAAAATCATTGCTCGAAAATTTTCTCGCGTTAAATTCATGCTCACGTATACACACAATTTTCAATTTGCCGCCAAATCGTAAAACAAATGACAATCGAGTGGAATTCGTACACAAAAATATTAAGAAAGAGTTCCATTTTCAAATTTTGAACTTATTTTTTTATTATATTTATTACAAGTGGCCAGTTCTAAAGACTTTCAGTGTCGCCCTCGTACAATACTACTAACACCTGAATCTAGATTTCGATATGATACACTGAATGTCTTAATAAATAAAACCTTACTTAACCAAATGAATTTCCTATTAACTAAATGCACCAACCATTAGACCCAACAAGCAACAAAGAAGCTGAGATATTAAAAACAAACACATGCAACAATGAATTATATGGTTATGGTTGTTACTTCGGCTGTTGAGTAGTACTTCTAAATCATTTAACCGGGAAGTCTTAAATTGCGCAAATTACGTCACAGATGTTGACGGCGTCAATAGAATGGTCTGCGTCAATAAAATTGAAAAATGGTCTTGTGTTACCCTTTAGCCAAATGTTATTTTCGGAAGAGAACAATGCTTCCTTAAATTTGTAAGGAAATTGCCTGAGTGTTGCTTTTGATGACGAACCAGATGGTGGCCTATGTTCCTTTAATATTTGCGTAAGACAGAGCTTTGTGTGATGTTGTTTTGCTCGGGTATTTTTGTCTTACGTGGGAACCCCGTATGCGTTTGCCACTTGCGGATTACCCTATCTATAATACTTATAACAGTGGCCCGTAGGTATTAAGATATGTCGGAGTCTGTGGATCAGTCAAATGTAGCTGTACGGAGAACCACAAGGCTTTAGATTCGACTATCTAGACTGCTCCTTCTCCACATGTAGGTATTCTAGGGTATTCTGATGTTAGTTTCTAGTTATTGTTTCAGTGGGATGCGCTATGAGACGACTACATGCATTAGTAAACAATAGTGCAATAATAAAAAGTTATCTAGGTAACTAATTAATTAAGATTAGGGGTGCAATTATAGATTCGCCAAGCCCTATGCGATGGGATGAGCTATGAGACGTATCCGTGCAATAGTAAATGGTTATCTAGGTAACTAATTAATTAAGATTGGGGTGCAATTATAGATTCGCCAATCCCTATGTGTGAGTCGATATCCGATGACCTTGTCCGTACATATACCTATTACAGCGACCTGTGTGTATTGAGGCTTTTGTCGGAGTCTGTGAATCAGTCAACTGTAAGTGTGCGGAGAATATGGTGGTATTGGACCCCGCAAGGTTTTAGGTTCGACTATCTAGTCTGCGCTTTATCCACATGTATATATTCTAGAGTATTCTAATGTTAGTTTCTAGTTTATGTTTCAATGGGATAAGTTATGAGTCGACTCCATGCAATAGTAAATGGTATCTAGATAATTAATTAATTAAATTTCGGGGCGCAATTAAATATTCAGTATATGGCTAATGGAAGTAATTGAGATTATGCGTGAGACGAGTGCCGATTTTCTTGACCTTTGATTTCAGCAAGAGGTGACGGGTTGTGTGCGAGTTTGCAGGGTGCTATATATTGCAGGTACACTATATATCAAGCTGTATAGTTGGCATTAGTTTGGGCGTGAACCAATTTAGTCTTGGTGTGGTTATCTATCTGTTAAGAGTACACTTTGGCAAGTAGAGGTGTGTTAGAACCACGGGTAAATTCCCAAGATGGATAGGCCGCTAAGACTGGCGTTTGGCTCAATGCTCTAGCCCTCAGAGAGGAGAGCTGGAAGTTTACAAATGAGCGCCGGCTACGGCGGCAGGGCACAATGGAAAGAGCTCACCGGATTATTTCTGTATACTGCGACTCTCGCCCTGGGTACGGGGCTGCTATTACTGCGACTGCCGAAGAGTTGTATTGCCACGCACTTTAATTTCACTCACTATTTGAACCTACAATATATGAACACACCGTGCACACGCCCAACCCGGCCCAATTTTCCAAAATCGAAAGGCCTCAAATCCTTTAATTGTTTCTTCTGTATCACACATTTTTCACAATACAATAGTTAGTAAGTGAGTATCACAATACAATAATATGCACACGTTATTGAATCACTTCCGACCAACCATTAACTAAGAATAGTACACAGTACACATAAACAAATTAATATCTAAAACTACCCACATCGCTATAATCGCGCAGAGTGACCCCACTAAGGTGATTGCGTTTAGTTTCGGTAACGAAATAAATATAACAAATTTAAATAATTTTATTCGTAATAAATCATATTAGAAGCAAGTCTAATCTAAATAAAAAAAAACCCGTAATGAAAAGCCACTGAATAAATCATTTACAAAATAACACAAGTACCAACTACAACTCCGCGATTTAAATGACCTAGTATCGATTCTTCGACGTAATGAGTTGTCGATGAAATGAAAATAGTTGAAACGTTGCGTTGACTTTGTAATAATATTCGGTTAAATGTGTGTCGGCAATTCAATGGTAAACCGCTGTCAAGGTATGGCAGTATATGATAATAGTTACCTCAAACTTCTCATCGATCAGGTGCACAGGAGATACGGTCTCAGCCAATGTCTTCTCCATCAAGTACTTCTGGTAGGCCTCCTCGAACTGTTTCAGTTTCGTTCCCTCGATCTTCCTGTAGCGGCGCGAGCCCATCTTGCATTGCTCCCATATTATACCAGAGCTGTTGAGGTGATGTTTATATTTATAAAAGTGATATCACTTCATGAAACAAAATATGACTCATTTTATCAGATCCAATACATATTAGTCAATCAGATTATTGGAACCTATAAGAGAGATAAATATGGTCACTTAAACACCTTATAGTTAAATAATTACAATATGTACACATTTATGTAGTATTTAATTCGTTAGAGTAATATAATAATTAAGTATAGATTTATCGATTATTTTATCAACAGGAACAAGATTCTTGATAACCATTGCAGCTGTTAATAAAGTGCGTATGATACACTAGGGTTTGGTTCTAGGATCAAGCTGAGCAACGTCTACCTAATAATGTATTCCACACTGCCATAGCCCCCCCAAGGTGGACTGCAAGGTCACGGGAGTCCGCTGGATGCAGATGGCGCAGAAGTTGTGATGTGATGACACATTGTCAGAGACTTACTTGGAGATGGTCATGTAGATGAGTTCTAGATGGTCCGGGTCGTTGACGAGCGACAACCCGACCCCGTGTATGGCGAACACGACCTCCGTGTCCACGAGTTCCACCTCGCCGACCGTGTACGCGCCGCTGGCCAGCATGGGGTCCTCCGTGAACAGGACCACGCGTTGGAGCCCGTCGAGGAACGACACCCACCAGAAGTTGTGATGTGATGACACATTGTCAGAGACTTACTTGGAGATGGTCATGTAGATGAGTTCTAGATGGTCCGGGTCGTTGACGAGCGACAACCCGACCCCGTGTATGGCGAACACGACCTCCGTGTCCACGAGTTCCACCTCGCCGACCGTGTACGCGCCGCTGGCCAGCATGGGGTCCTCCGTGAACAGGACCACGCGTTGGAGCCCGTCGAGGAACGACACCCACCAGAAGTTGTGATGTGATGACACATTGTCAGAGACTTACTTGGAGATGGTCATGTAGATGAGTTCTAGATGGTCCGGGTCGTTGACGAGCGACAACCCGACCCCGTGTATGGCGAACACGACCTCCGTGTCCACGAGTTCCACCTCGCCGACCGTGTACGCGCCGCTGGCCAGCATGGGGTCCTCCGTGAACAGGACCACGCGTTGGAGCCCGTCGAGGAACGACACCCACCAGAAGTTGTGATGTGATGACACATTGTCAGAGACTTACTTGGAGATGGTCATGTAGATGAGTTCTAGATGGTCCGGGTCGTTGACGAGCGACAACCCGACCCCGTGTATGGCGAACACGACCTCCGTGTCCACGAGTTCCACCTCGCCGACCGTGTACGCGCCGCTGGCCAGCATGGGGTCCTCCGTGAACAGGACCACGCGTTGGAGCCCGTCGAGGAACGACACCCACCAGAAGTTGTGATGTGATGACACATTGTCAGAGACTTACTTGGAGATGGTCATGTAGATGAGTTCTAGATGGTCCGGGTCGTTGACGAGCGACAACCCGACCCCGTGTATGGCGAACACGACCTCCGTGTCCACGAGTTCCACCTCGCCGACCGTGTACGCGCCGCTGGCCAGCATGGGGTCCTCCGTGAACAGGACCACGCGTTGGAGCCCGTCGAGGAACGACACCCACCAGAAGTTGTGATGTGATGACACATTGTCAGAGACTTACTTGGAGATGGTCATGTAGATGAGTTCTAGATGGTCCGGGTCGTTGACGAGCGACAACCCGACCCCGTGTATGGCGAACACGACCTCCGTGTCCACGAGTTCCACCTCGCCGACCGTGTACGCGCCGCTGGCCAGCATGGGGTCCTCCGTGAACAGGACCACGCGTTGGAGCCCGTCGAGGAACGACACCCACCAGAAGTTGTGATGTGATGACACATTGTCAGAGACTTACTTGGAGATGGTCATGTAGATGAGTTCTAGATGGTCCGGGTCGTTGACGAGCGACAACCCGACCCCGTGTATGGCGAACACGACCTCCGTGTCCACGAGTTCCACCTCGCCGACCGTGTACGCGCCGCTGGCCAGCATGGGGTCCTCCGTGAACAGGACCACGCGTTGGAGCCCGTCGAGGAACGACACCCACCAGAAGTTGTGATGTGATGACACATTGTCAGAGACTTACTTGGAGATGGTCATGTAGATGAGTTCTAGATGGTCCGGGTCGTTGACGAGCGACAACCCGACCCCGTGTATGGCGAACACGACCTCCGTGTCCACGAGTTCCACCTCGCCGACCGTGTACGCGCCGCTGGCCAGCATGGGGTCCTCCGTGAACAGGACCACGCGTTGGAGCCCGTCGAGGAACGACACCCACCAGAAGTTGTGATGTGATGACACATTGTCAGAGACTTACTTGGAGATGGTCATGTAGATGAGTTCTAGATGGTCCGGGTCGTTGACGAGCGACAACCCGACCCCGTGTATGGCGAACACGACCTCCGTGTCCACGAGTTCCACCTCGCCGACCGTGTACGCGCCGCTGGCCAGCATGGGGTCCTCCGTGAACAGGACCACGCGTTGGAGCCCGTCGAGGAACGACACCCACCAGATGTTGTGTTGGCTGTCGATTCTGTCGGCCAGGTGTAACTATCAAAATAGCCTATTCTACGTTTTTTTTTTATATTTTAAAATGTTCGTATAGATTCGAAAGTCAACTAGTATTTTTATTTCCTTAAAATAATATCGCTTTATGCAAATAAATAATGGTTGAAATTTGAACGTTAATTATTCGCGTCAAAAATAACGTGACGGTCGTGACTAGAAATAAGCATAGAAACGTCAAATGTGCGCATCCTTCTTACGTACGTAGATACGCCTTCCGATTTTTGCATTTGCAGTTCTGACGTCACAGAAGACAAAATTGCGGTCGCCGTTTTCGGTCACGTGACATATAGATAATAAAACAACAATTTTAATTTTCTAATTAAAAATTTAATTTATGATTATGATTTTAACAAATAGTGTTTTATTCGTATTTATTAACCTTCTGACAGCTAAAGACGGCTGTGGACGCGGACGAAAACTCGTGCCACTGAAGCCACGGACGGCCACAGACGCGCTTAAAGTTTAATTTTATGTCATAAAAAGCTTTACAAGTAACTTGACCCATTTTTTTAATAGATACGTACATTAATGTTGACTTGACAATAATTATAAATATATATCAGAAGTTTCATTTTATTCAGATTTTGTCTGGCTATGATCGACTGAAGTATATTGCGGTGCTCTGTGAGCCAAGAGCGGCCCTCCACGCGTCATAGGGATGTGCCCATGTGCCATTATATTATATAGTATTTTTTTGTGTTTTGAGTTTTATATTATATAGTTGTTGTCTAAATTGTATGTAACAACTCTAAATAAAATAAGAATTAAATTAAATAAATTCGTTTCAATTTAATTAAACCACGTATTTGGAACCATATTTTTTATATAAATTCGTTTTTTTTATGAGCCTATTGTGTGTCTCACTTCTGGGCAAAGGTCTCTCCCCGTGATCTCCATGCGTCCCTCTAAATAAATAAATAAATAAATAGATGCCTCTAAATAAACTCGTTACAGTATTTTATTTATTTTGATAGTGTCTGTGATTATTACCGTAAGGTAAGTTTTAATATAATACTTACAGTGCCAGAAACTCCCCTCTTAGGACTTCTACTTCGAGACTAGTTTTATGTTTTGCAACCAGTCGTTATCAGTATTAATATGCTGTACGTCATTAAAATTTAATGCCTAGGGGCGGATATTAATGGAGGACTTTTTGGTATGGGAATCCAAGCGCTCGAATAACCTTGTTATAACAACGCTTATTGTGTTATCTTTATATGAGTCAGGCATATTATTATGACACTGACTGTACAACCTATAGCTTGATTCAAGCCTTCATATTTAGGTTTCTTTCATTTCTTATTCGGGGTAAACACGTATTTAGATAATAAACGAACAAAAGAACGTACGCAGCTGCAGTTCTTACAGTAGACGGCAAACTTCGTGCGCAAATGACCTTGCCTGCGCAAAGGCGAATTGTACGTGCAAGCTGCCCCCCCACTTCCCCTCATTTGCGCACGAAGTTTGCCGTCTACTGTACTCATTTTGGCAATTTAGAAAGTACTGCTTAATAATCAAACTTTACGGTATATGCCATAAAACCTACTTTGGCTTGGTCTTGTCTATTGAGTGTGTATGTTTGCAGGTGCGAACTTCATTGTTCTAATGCAGGTAATAATCCTTATCTGTTATCTTCGCCGACCTATGGTATTTTACCGCTAAACGGAAATATTAGGGCGGTGGAAGGGGTCTTAAATATGTAGAGGATATATAATATTCAGTATTACTTGTTAGTGCATTCTACTCAACCAGACGCACGATATATGGAGTTATTCAATGTGCTATTGAGCGCTCGGAGGTTAGCAAAGGTTTCTACGCTACCATGTATTAAGTATTAAAACTTCGAAATCAAATTTGATTATTGAATCAAATTCAGCAGAATATCTTCACAGACGTATATATTATAGGTATACTATAATCGATTTCTGTTTGTATATAATTAAACTTTCGTTAAACATTACATAATAAAACACATTAAATGTTATTGCGATCCGTACCTACAATATCGATACGAAAAGTTGATACTACAGCTTCCCAACTCTAGTATTACAACAATTTCCAATGCCTCCGTGGCTCTTGACGGCTGGGGCCGCGAACGCGTGACGTCATCACCTCAGAATAAAACAAGTAGTGTTGTTACCCAATCATTAATCTACGAATTCTGTGCGAATTATTTGATATTTTCATACTTCTATGTTGTTTTCACAACACAACAAGGTGGACTGATGGCCTGGTTAAGGTCGCGGGAAATCGCTGGATGCGGGTGGCGCAGGACCGGCCATTGTGGCACTCTTTGGGGGAGGCCTATGTCCAGCAGTGGACGTCTTTTGGCTGATATGATGATGAATGTTAATAATCAATGAAAACATAATAAAATCACATTGTAGTATATTTCGAACAGGTTTTCTACATTATTGTTATATGCCATGAGCGCAATGAGTTGTGAGAGCGCTGATCAGCGGCGACTTCCTGCGTGATTCTCCTTAATTCTCATCCTCATTCATTCTCATTTTCATTCCTGCGTTACACAGTGCACGCTGCTGGTACTGCCAATAAAACCGTCAATACAAAAAAAATGGAACCTTTTTTCCCAATTGAATATGATTTAAATTCGTTTCAGCGAATAAGTCCTTTCAGTAAGCTCATGGGGTTTAGGAGGTTAATACTCACGGTAGTTTAAGTTTCATAATAGGGATGACTAAGATTGTTTTACGATACCATTCGAACCAGTTTTTGGATAGGAACAAATGTTTGTATGGGAGCAACTACAATTAAATAACATAAATACACAAAAAATTGAGACAAAGATTGACCTCGCTGGCGGAAGCCATAAACGGTTCATACTAATTGACACACGGGGATGACGTCTCATCTGTTATTTGTACTAATCGTTGTATGGAAGTAAATTGCTGTTTCGCTCGCGAAACGCTGCGTTTAGGTACATAGTTGGTATACAATTTTGTTTCTATATAAGCGTAAGTATTCTATTGGTAGCTACAAATTTACTATTAAACGATAAAAAAAAAATCTAAACTTTCAAGGTCTTTATCTTTTTATTATTTTTTCTACTCCTGTACCGTTATCTGTCATTTATATAGGCTGTAGCTCAAATACAATGACACCACTAATAAGTCGTGGAAAAACTCTATGCTCTATGGCCCAAAAACGCACTGTTTAGCGTA
This sequence comes from Epinotia brunnichana, assembly GCA_963854355.1. Lineage (NCBI taxonomy): Eukaryota > Metazoa > Arthropoda > Insecta > Lepidoptera > Tortricidae > Epinotia > Epinotia brunnichana. The sequence goes on along the minus strand of OY977945.1, from coordinate 10,627,717 downwards.
CTTTTTTGGTTCATACATTTTTCATAAAAGCACTGTTTAACTTTTTTTTAATCGGCCGCTATATTGCAGTGGTGCCAACTTAATAAACAAATATTTCGAAATAAAAGTATTTATTTACGATTTAACATTTGTACATTATGAATTATTTACTACAATAATAATATATCATCATCTATTGTGTGTTAAATTACATGTTTTATAAATTCTTGGTATTATTTATGAATATAAACAGTTCAAATTCAGTCCGAGTCCGGATTCGGTTTGGTTCGGATGGCAAGTGCAAACAAATTAAAAACAAAACAAACCATAAACAAGAAGTGTCACATTTCCGATTTCCCACCAAAATATATACAGTTCAAAATGAAAAGATGAAAGATGATAAACTATTAGTCCTAGGCTATTAAGATTTGATTCGTGTTTGTGAAGACAAAAGTGTACGTTCCTTTTAAAATGGTCGAAGAAATTAATAACTGCACTCCTGAAGAAATTGCGTGAGTAGCAAAAGTACGAATAGAAAACTTGCTGCCTGAAAAGGCTAACCATTTTGTAGTCTGCTATTTATTTAAAATTTATCGTAGAAAAAGTATTGTATGCAACGGTGTATAACTGGTCTAAAAACGCTCGTGGCGTCTTTAATTGCGATGCTCGCCAAGGCTCGCATCGCAACCCACGCCACTCGCGTTTCGACAAGACCCTTCTTACACAACTGTTCAAGCAAATCGGACAGGTTTTGGTAAAATCTAAAATTGGTTATTAAATAATCATAAATCAAGATCACTCTGCTGTCAAAGGTCGATTCTAGTACGTCTCATTCAATACTAGAGGGCGACACTAGCACCGCCCCGCTCGGCAGAGAGAACTGTATCTTTAGAGTTTCAAGATGACTCGTCCATTACGATCCGGTCAAGAGATGTAATCGCATGGTTTGAGGTTAGGAAAGCCTTTTCAGGGCTGAAGGCCCAGACTAGGGTCAAGTCAGTGTATTTTCATGTAATCAAGTGTTTTCTCATATAATACATCAAGTGTAAATGGTCAAATAGTTTCATTTCTTCAATCTTCATTCCGAGTGACGCGGCGATGGGAAGCAGCGTGTTCACTCGGTGGTGGCCCAAACCTTCATAGACCCCAGCCAGGACGGCTGGGTAGGGGACTGGCTGACGACGGGCGGTTCCAGGGGCGGAGCTGCTGCGACGGCGGTCAGGAGGTGAGGTGTCCGGGACGGAGCCTTACATGGTCAAGTATTCATCTTCATTCATTCATTCTTCATTTACTCATCATTTTTGGTCACCCACGAGGGGATTAATCTATATATCAATCACATTTAGGTGGCCCATGAGCGGGACCTATTTATCATTCATTTTTGTTGGACCCATGATGGGAAAGGATCAGCACTATCTCAACCTATTCACCTTCAAAATCACACTTCATTTGTGCTTCAACAACAGTTGCATAAAATACTATTATAATTTTTATTATATTTTCAACCGACGAAAAAAACGGAGGAGGTTCTCAATTCGACGCGTATATATATATTTTTTTTAAGTATGACCACGCATAACTTTTTACAGAGTAGTTCGATTTTGATAATTCTTTTTTTATTGGAAAGGGTATAACCCGAAGTTGGTCCCATATAAATTTGGAAAAAAATAACTAACCCTAAGGGTACGAAAATAGGGGATGATTGATTTTTCGTCGGTTAAAACTTTGTTTTCAAAGTAAATTATATCATTTATACTTTATTTTTTGTTGTTTAGTATCCATTTAGCAACACTACGTTATCAATTTTAACACGAGGCATCATGCCTATTAACGCTATTACTGAACTAAAACTTACGAAAATTCTCCCTTCCCGTCCTGCCTCAAGTCGTTTTCGATTTCCCTCTTGTTGAGTCCTTCTATGATGAGCGTGCGCGGCCCGGCCGGGTTGTCCCACGTGTACAGCATCTTCTGCATCGTAGGCATTTTTCTGCAGACAAAAACAACGTTTAGATTGAAAAAAAAAAACGTTAATTGGACCCAATAGGGTTGTGGACTCTAATTGTATTATTACTCCAAAAGAAAAAATGCCTAACGACCAAAATCCTATCTAAATATCTCAAAAAATAACGAAGATACAATTTAAATATTGATTGATAGAGAGAGAAAGCTTGAGACCCGTGACGTCACTGGTCGTTTCATGTGAAGGTGCGTTTTGTGGAAAAAAAAACGTCTTAAAACTTTGGACACTTATAACTTTCTGATTATTTATTGTCTTGTGTTACTTTTTTTCTCCATGTGACTATATTTTTAATAGCTTTTCGAGAAAATTCAACATTATTGATTATTTTATTTGGTGTGACCATCTCTATTTCGTGGATGGACGCACAACAATCTTATACCAATCTTGGAATAACTTAGGCTTCAGTGGCCCTGGAAGGCGATGGCCTCCTTCAGTGACCAGGTTATGTCGCAGAAGGAGGCCGGCACGCGAGAATGATCCCCTCGCGGATCCGCTCCGCCGGCGACGGACGGGAGGCAGAGCCAGGCGCGCAGCGCATCTACTGCCTCCTCCGCCGTAGTGGGATGGTGCGGGGTTCGGGGGGTACCCTGCAAAAATCAATCCCACTGGACTGAATGCGCTGACCTGGCGCGCAATGTCTGCGGCCCGCTACCCTGTAGGTCGCCCGTCGGGACGTACGCGGTCGAATGCGGAAAGCGATCCCGCGGCGCCCCTTTCTTAAGGCGGAGCTGGCAATCGTTGGGGTTTTAGACGGTAGTCCAAGGCTATTGCCGCGGTTAGTCCGTCATACCCGCCCTGCCCCTTCCCCGTGGCGGGCGGGATGCGTAATAGTACATTACTTACCTAGGGCGGTTAAACAAAGAATGTCTCAGGTCGCAGGTATTTGACGCCCGAGCCGAAGGCAAGGGCGATAAATATGCGCTCTGAGGCTTTCTTTATTACCGCCCGTGGTTAGTACAAAATTTTACGTCTCTATCTGGCCAGGAAGTGGGGTTTTCCGCACGCATAACGTGCGGTAATTCCTACTTTATGGCCAGGTATGACGTAAAGGCATTTCCCGAACGTAAAAAAAAAAAAAAAAGGCTTCAGTGGCCCTGGCAACACGACTAGCCGTTACCGACCAGTCTTGCCAGCTTGGACGTAATTTCAAATTGCATATCGACGCTTGAAAGGCAAAATGGCATAATCGAATTTTTTTTGCAAAATGGAGTTATATATAACGTTGAAATCAGCAGATTATTTTGCGTCGAATGAGCTGGGTCTCGTGTCCGTACGACGACTTTCGTGTCGCTTATCCCATCGATGGTTTTTCGATACAGGGACCTATTTTAGTTACTAAACGACGTCTTTTTTTTCAAGTTTTTGAATATTAGACATTAGATAAAATGTATTCTAACAAAACGCTACTTAGACAGTTTGGCTATATTACGACTTTCTTTTCATTTGTCGGTTATATTTTTTTACCTTACCGTATAACATGTTTTTATTTCAGTTATACAACTTTATTTTTACAAGCTTTATATTAACTTACACTGTTCGTATGTATGTAAATATGTATGTAATTTGTCCGTCAAAATTTGCAATCCATTTTTCAGTCACTTCCCGTTATCCAATTGAGCTGAAATATTGCAAGCATATGTATATCGCATGACAATGCAATATTATGATGACATGGAGCTGATTTGATGCTGGAGCTGGAAGGTGGCGATAGGAACTCCGCAATAAAACGACACAACCCCATCGAGTTTGGGCTCGTTAGAATCGTCTGAATTAGTAGGTACTTGATGATGGTATGCAGAAAAGTATAGTCGGCAATAAAAGTTTCTGTCAAAAATGTAATTTTTGACAGAAACTTATTATTATTATCAACAGATTGTTTTTTTTCCCCCGTATTGTGGCTTTTTGCTGCTTAGGCACTTTGCCAATGTCAAGTGGGGGAAGCTTTGGGTTAACGGTTCCGTGGAGTGCACCTAACAGACTGTTTAACAGAGTCTAGTTCTCACTTGACATTGACGTTTTCCTTCTCGTAGACGGTGACGGTGTGGGGGCAGCAGTTGATCAGCAACGCCGGCGCGTGGCCGTCGCGGTACTGGCGCACGGTGATGTAGGTGCCGCCTTCGCTCAGCTGCACTTCTACGTGTAGCCCACCGTACTGGAGATAATACTTTGTTACTACAAGATGCAACCTATCTGAGCACGAACCAAAAAATGAGCATTCCGTACGTTGGAGTAAAGCATAGGCACCCCTGTAGAGAACTCTTCAAAATCGCACTACTCACAATACTTCTGACTGTTTGTTATTTGTAAGAAACAAAATTTTCTCAAACATGCAATGAAATGTCGTCATTACGTGGGTTCTGATATAACCCACGTAATGACGACATTTCTTCAAAGCATCACGTTTCGGGCGGATCAACTCGAGAGAACTGTAAAGGAATTTCATACGAAAATGAAGGCCTAGGCCGAGAAGTATTTTTTTTAAATTTTCATTTAAATTAGTTTGATTTGAGGAGATTTTTATTTTCATTGCATGTTTGAGACTAGCACTATACATGCCTGGCTGTCAAAGGGCTTGCCGGATGAGTAGGTATTGAAGGCCGGCCGTAGGGAGCCCGGATAGTGATACGAAGCCGTTCTTTCCCGGCGTCTGCAGTAATGTAATATTTGCGTATTTTGTTTTTCTTAAATAGGGAACATTACTGCAATGTTCTGCCGCCAGAGTGCAGCACTATCACAATTAGTAAACAGTGTTTTTGACAACTTTGACAAGTCCTTCAAATCTCGGGATCACAAAAAGAAGAGAATATTTCAATAAATAAAATGCATCAGTGCCGCGTAATTGGATGCAAGAATGAAGGGCATCATTCATTTCCTAAGGAAACGATAATACGAAAACTATGGGAAGCGGCAATACGTCGTATAGCAAAAAAAGGCCCTCATCGACCTTTAAATGGCTATAGGATGCCATTTTAATATCACAGTACAGGTATTTTACACACGAAGGATAATAAAACTATAATTATTGTAGTTTAACGCGTTTTCATCAATTATTTGTTATTGTTTGTTAGGTTAATAAATATGACATTGTACGTCATGGCGGTTTGTTTACGGGTTGTGTTAGTGTCGCCCCCTACGCAGAGCTTTGCGTAATGTTCCCTATTGTCATTTATTTTCGTTAACTTTATATTTATCAATGTTATGAATGATTATTCGTTTTTAAAATGTTGACATATTAATAGTTAAGAAAATATTATTTTATTGTGTGTAATGTAATGAATGAATGACGATCCTTTCGGCAGATATAATAAAGCTAATGGTTTGTGGGTTGGATATCGTTTGCAAAACTACGTTAAACTTACCTCATTAGCTAGTTTCAAGCAAGAGCTGTGCTGGTCGGTGTACAGGAAGGCTGGTGTAAGTTCTTTAGTGTTGGCCACACGCAGTAATAGAAGCTTATCGTCTTTCTCCACCACAGGCCACAAGGGGGCGCTTGAGTTCTTCTCCACCTATTTAACATCATCAGTAACATTAACACACAAGTTTCAAGTTTTGGTCAATGTTAAAAGGTTATTTTTTTATCTAGTTTGCCTTTATCAGATTAACTAACCTGGACTTGCTTTTACTTACTGTTTACTTTTGATTTTGAACTAATAATAAGCGGACAGTAATTAGAAAGCTCAACAAATAAATATTTCAGTCACATAGATATAGATTGTAAGTAAGTCATAATATTTATTTATATATTATTATACCTTTCTCCACGGGTCAGCAGCGCGGTGTAATTCTTGATACTCGATTGCAAAAGCCGCCTCATTAATGATCAGGAAGTAAGGCGTGAAGATCACCATCTTTGTTAGACTGTTGAACGACAGCTGATTCGTAACGGCCACCTAATGTAAAAAAAACAGTTATAGTGTGAGCAATTAAGCATGACAAGTTTTTACATTCGAATACTGTTCAAAACTAATTTCTGAACGTGTAGATGGCGATGCTTGTGTAGTATGTACAAAACTTTTCGATACGACTTTTAAATTAGTGAAAATTGACGAAAAGTTTACGCTTTTTATTAGTGTCCGACCGAAGATTCGGTTACGGTTTCGGCCAAAAAATCATGTTTCAGCCGTAGTTTCGGTTTCGGCCAAAAAACGGCCGAACCATTCGGCCGGGCCGAAAGTTAAGAAACGGTACTTCGGGTGCGCTCGGCACAACCAGCAATATGGTGTAGCTCGCCCGAGTCCGCCGGCCACCGGCTCAGTGAAGTGACGCTTTGTGCGCTTGTTCCCGGAATTATGGTCATTTGTAATAAGTAAACCTTGTTTTATTTAATGCAACCTTCACGAGTTTCAGTGTTAACATGTGTATAAAAGCGGTTTAATGTAATTTTTTCAACGATTTTAACAAGTCTACAAAAGTTTCGGTTTCGGCAATTAAACATGTTTCGGTCGGACACTACTTTTTATTATTTTCAAAACTAATTCCAAAATTTCGGTGAGCTTCACCCGATTTATTAATTTCAATAGGTTGCAAACTAAGATTTCATCGTTTCGACGTCAATCAACCAGGTGAGACAACACATTTCGGCGCGAGGAGTGACCATTATGTACATACGTCATCATCATTATCATCATATCAGCCGAAAGGCGTCCACTGCTGGACATAGGCCTCCCCCAAAGTGTGCCACAAAGACCGCTCCTGCGTCGATACTACATTATTTGTGGAAGTTCTGGTTCACCTGGTAGGACCTGCCCTCGTGTCGGCAGTTGATGACGCCGGAGCTGCCGGGCACGTCCAGCGAGAACTTCTCCGACCACTCGCCGAACTCTATCCTGATGGCGGCTTTCTTCTTGCCAAAGAAGTTCTTTGCTCGGAACGAGAACAGAATCGGCTCCTTGTATTCTTTTGGATGGAATATCACATTGCCAGTGTCGTCAACGTTCTGAAATCAATTGTTTTGTTATTGTTTAAGTAGAAACTGTAAGGTATTGCTAAAGCAAATAAGCCCGCTTTTGTGCCTAATGCCGAAACTGCTGTGGAAAATTCAAGGGGTTATATAGCTTAATTCCCAATCGAAGATTATATGTCACTATAGAGAGCCGCACCGCTTATAATGTCGTTTTACAAATAATAAATATAATCGTTAATACATGCCATTTGCGAAATCTGACGAAGAGTGCATTTTGGGTACAGCTGTCATTGACTTTGATTTTTGAGTCATTTAGGTGTCAAATAATTTTGGTTTTCATAGTAAGCTTTGACGTGTCCAGCATAAAGTGAGCCCTAAATGGCTCAACAATTAAAGTCCATGACTGATATATTTTAGACGGACAGAAAGAAGTTTTAGAAATACATTATTTCCTACTGAAGGTTACATGGTCCATACAGTATATGATGCTATAGTTTATATAAGCAAATATTTACTTGCTATTCTTACTAATATAATTAAATAAAATACATTCATACAAAACATGCAGTTAAAATTAATTACGTCTATTCTCTAAATTTAATCAAATAAAGCTAGTGTACATGTGATAAAATAAAATATGTTACAGTAGGGTCATAGAAATCCATAGTTAATTTCCCAAATTCAACAATTAATAGGTTATCACAAACTTTACCATCTACCTTTTTGTATAGTATGTATTAAAATTCTTACGCAGACGCCGGTAGCCAAGTATCAATTAATTCTGTAGAATTTCGAGTTTCGTGTTAATATATCACAATTCATTATTATGAGACCCATTTCCCCGTAGAAAGACAATTGCTGAGAGGTCAAAAACTATTCGTGTATAATTTCTTTATCAGAAAGGCGAAGAAGAAGAAGATGGTTTAAGTGGTGGGCGTATTCGCATACAATAATGACAGATAGAAATTTATCATGTTGTCTTTGTCATCTGTTTTTGCCACATTCTTCCTTTAAGATGAGCACTTTGTAATAAACAAATACTATATTTATTTATACGGTATTAAGGTACCAAGCGAAGATCGCGGAGACATCGGCCTCATAGGACCTAACCTATTCAGAGCGCGCATTTTTTTTTCTGGTCGTTTATTGAGAATTTTGAAAAAGATGCCAACGCCAGTCACTTTATTAATAATTTTAACTAAACACAACCATTGTACAAAAACCAGACCCAATATAACACGACCCATATAACCAAGTAAAAAGTGCCGCGAGTGTTTATTAACATTCTGAAGCGTCACACTCACCGGCAAACACCCGTGCCGTCTAAGAAATTTCCCGCAACATGTGTGTTTTATCTGCAATAATAATCATATTTACTTGTAATAGAAATATAATTATTATGTTCAGCCACCAATCCCTTAAAATCTTACAGACAATATTTATAGTCAAGACGACGTTTAACGATTCCTTCGCAAGTTCTAGTACTTTCTCATAAGATAATAAACCGTTGATCTATCGTCTTAGCTGTAATTTAAAACGCTAATATAAGGACACATTATACGTCAATCAAATTTACGGATTATCTGATGACCCTACCTAGCATGCGAGATAAACTTCTAACCATGACATATGCATAATATAATGAAAATGGTTCCAAAGAAAGACACAGATAATACGTCACTCATGCACAGCGTAAGTATGATTTTTCACCATAGAATATAAGCATAAGACTAGTTAATGGTTGTTTTAATCAATCATTAAAATCACAATACTCTAATTATATTCCTTTTAACGTTAGTATATAACAAAGCTACTTTCGATTAACCAACGCTAAACAATAGGTAAAGCCAAATAGTCAAAATATAAAACATTGTTCAAGCCTTGCAGTTAGGTTGAGGATACCTTATTGGGAGTGCTGGAGGAATCTTTATCTGCTTTCTTTGACTTCTGCAATCAATGTGCCAATCGTTTTGGTCGTTGCAATATCAAACTACACAACAGGGCTATACTGAATATAACAGCAAATGGGTTAAATAGACACCGAAATACAATATTGAAGGTAAAAGAACATTGTTGTGCCAGGGATAAAGTAATATACTCGTATGTAGATACAGATCTAAAATCGTCTATTGAGAACTGTAATTCGTATATTCGTGTGCTTATTTCATTTCTCAATAAACGAAATTATATTTATAACACAGTGAAAATCAGATAGCCAACGGAATAAACAAATCTACCCATGTTAAGCATCCAACCTAACCGTGTATTAGTACAAATATACCTCAAAAGCGTAAATTCCTCGTAAATAACGTAACTAGCGATTTACCGAATAGATCGTGGTGAAATGCGACTTATAAGCGGCAATTACACTTCGTCGTTCACCTAATGCGGTCGCCGAATTCATTTTTATAAACTACGTCTATCTATATCTAATCTGTAAATATTTTTAAGATTTCGAATAAATCATTTTTCATTTTTTTTCACGTAGGCCAACAAACGTCATCTTTACACTAGTCTGTCCGCCAATGTCAGTTTGTTGGCAGCTGTCGATCGCCGAATGCGGCCGACTAACGTGTTCTTTACACTTTTGCGGTCGCCGCATACAGCATGCGGCGAACGACGAAGTGTAATTGCCGCTTAATACTAGCAGCTAAAAATATAGACGATCGAGACATAAAGCAAAAATAAACCACGATCCAGATAAAATTGAATCGCTACAAGGAATTTACGCTTTTGAGGTGAAGTACTAACATTCTAACCCAATATACCACTTGTATATAAACGACACTTTTTTCAACACATAATAAGTTATGATAAAACGAACACAAAACCTTACCAAGATTAGTAACTTAATACTTTGTTGGAGTAAATACTTTCAAATTTTAACAATGAACAAGTTATTACATTGTTATGTTATATTATATGTATAATAATCTCTTTCATAAATTACTTCAAGTAAACCAGGAATATCAGTAGCAAAATTTTATCATTCTAACATGCTGCATTAGAAGTGAAAAAAGATCTCAAGTAATAATGTAACACGTGAGCCGATAAATAGCATAACAAATTCAACGTCCATAAACAAATATATCAATCCTAAACATCCCAATACAATTAAAATCACAAGTATTAAAATATAATAAAAACGGGAGGAAAACGGCTAAACGACATGACTAAGAACCAGGAATCGGTTCGAAACATGTCGAGCGATTCCATCCAATTTGTGGTTCGATTTCCATAGATAACGTTATTTGACATTCGCAGGCTAACGGCGTGATATTTTAAGAAACGTATGTAATAAACTTTCAAAAATTGGCTCCCCATTTGCGTCAGTCCATAGAAAAATAGTTTTCCCAAAGTATCACGTCCCCTATTTGCTCAAATGATTCTAGTTTATACAAGTTTATTCTAGGAAAAGGGGAAATTCGCGCAAAATTACGGGACAATCTTACACAAATCAACCTAGGCCCACGGTAAGCTCAATAAGGCTTGTGTTGTGGGTACTAGGCGACGATATATATAATAGATAAATACGTACAGATACTTATATACATATATAACATCCATAACTCAGGAACAAATATGCTCTGACCTGGATTCGAACCAGGGACCTCCAGCTTCGTAGGCAGAGTCACTACCAACTGGGCTACGGAGGCCGTTAAAAATGCAAATGGAATGCCAATTTATGAAAGTTTGTTAAGTGATAGTCATAAGTTTCTTAAAATATCACGCCGTTAGCGTGCGACCTGTTTTGCATTATTATACATAGTTCATCGCTCGCTGCCCACTTTGCGCGCGATCAGTAATAGAAGTTTATGCAACTGATACATAATGAGAGTGTTTTAAGGCCTAATTATTTATTTATCATTTATTATTACCATTAATATTAGCACTAACAGTTATACCTTACATGCTAACTGGTAAATTAATATTTATCACACTACTTTATCTAAACACATATCATAAGTACTCTAAGATGGGTTCAGAAGCCGTAGGAAAATGACCTGCATTGCTACTAGTGCTACCTGTAAATTATCTTAAAAAGCAAAAAAAACAAGTGAATTTTTTTTTTTAAAGTGAAAAAAGTAAAGAAAAAAAAAGTGAAAAAAAAATTTAAAAAAATAAGTGAAAAAAATCTAATTAATAAACATAATAAATTGACGTTTCGTATAGGGGCATTTTCAATAATTCGTGCACCCAATTAGCGTGAGTTGTTAAATAAAAATTAACTCAGTGTCAGTTTTGTAAAGACAATTAAGTATTTAGTATGTTTTAAAAATTTACTTTTTCTTTTTAATATATAAATCATATGCATATAGACCTTATTTAAATGCGAAAAAAGTTCAGTTTGACATCATTTGTATGCTTAACTTTCGTTACAAAACTGACACTGAGTTAATTTTTATTTAACAACTCACGCTAATTGGGTGCACGAATTATTGAAAATGCTCATCGATAACTGTTTTAATATCTATAGATACTAAAATAGAGACCCACTTGAGTTTTGACAGCTGTTCCAAATTTAAACTCATAACGATACAGAAATCTGTACTGTAATAACATTACAGTACAGATTTTACCTACTACCACAGAAAATTGTCATAGTAAAATTGGTTGTAATAATGCTGGTCATTACCGACGGTTTCTGAACGCATTTTAGAGCACTAATGATATGTGCGTAGATAAAGATTGTTGTATAACTGCCCTTTTTTCTAATAATCATTAAGTTTGATTGTACGCTTTTAAGGTGAAGCAGCTTCAGAAAAGTACCACAAGGGGGTAGAATAAGGCTTGGAAATTCCTACTTAATTACGCGAAAACTACATAAAATGTAACGGTTTTTTATTTAAATGTTATTTGAAGATATTTTCTACAATTTTATAATGCCCAAAACACGATTTGATTAATTTGCCTCGATGGATTAGGCTCGCAAAGTTAGCTCTGATTGCGCGTTTTTCGGTAGGTCGAGTTGACTAAAAACCAGAACCATTTTTTTGCTAGTCAATGTTCAGTATTTATTTTTGTATCCTTTTATTCCTTATTATATATGTGACAAAATAGTAGGCTCTTTTTATTTTTAATTATCGTACATCAGTAAAATTAAGCACATAAATATAAAATCTCGCTCAAAACGGATGCGCGTAAGTCATTCGTTTGAATTTTAGTAGGCAGATGGCCAAGCGGCCTCGGGCTGGACGGACGTCTGTCGCGATTTTCTGGATTTTGACAACTGTAAAATTCGCTAGTTTAATACCAGCTGTTAGAAAATAATACGTTTTCAGGGAGAATTAAAAGGGTGTCATGTGGGTGGATAAACGTTTAAAATTGATTTTCGGTCATTTTTACAATTTGTTCTAATTTAAAACACAATAGTTCGTTCACAAACCCTACCATTACAACCCGATTTTTCATATTTCTCATCTTAAGAGCCCGTTATTAATGAAAGAAGTTTGAATACGTTTCTTTAGTATGTGGAATATTTTTTTATCACACAGGTCACATTGTCTAGTACAGTGTATGTGCGTAACATCTCGCTGCCCCAATATTATAGGGTTCTATGTTACATTGTCAGGGTACTTCAATTTAGACCTAGTGTCACTCTGACAAACTTCAAATTTCAAGTTGATAAAAGTGCAACATAGAACGCTATAATATTGGGGCAGCGATCTGTCATATAGAAAGATTTGTTTGACATTTGGCATTTACGCTGTCTTAGGACTTAGATATATCGTTTTCAATAAAATAATAATATACAGGGTGGAATTTCATAAACTGTACATAATAAAAGGAGAAAAATTTCAGCCAATTTCATCGGTTAAACGGTGTTTTTTTTTTTTTTCTAGTCATTAGTTTTTTTTTTACAGAATTTTGAAAATTTTTGTAAAAACTCGGGTAATACACCTAATTCAGACGGTATAACTTTTGATCCAATGGTCCTAAAATGAAAATAAAAAATGCAGAGTATTACCAAGGGACAGATTAATAATTCTTAATAACAATAGAAAACCAACTAGAAGAGAAAATCCGCAAAAAAAATTATTGTTTTTGAAAAATGGCTACAAAAATTACGAATTTTAAAAGAAAAACACAATTTTCTGAAAAAAACGCAGATTTAGTTACCATTTTTTTTGCTTAGTATTAAACCTCACTTAATGCCGATTCTAAAACCGTTTTTAAACTGTCTCAGACTTTGAAAAATACCACGCAAATGGGTACGTAAATCAAACCATAATTTTATTAATTTTAATCCTCTTAAAATCCTTAATGACCGTTTGTTCACAGGTAGTTGAAGGGTGTTATTGGGTTTTAGGCGGAAATAACAAATTACGTACTTAGTATTAATCCTCACTTAATGCCGATTCTAAAACCGTTTTTAAACTGTCTCAGACTTTGAAAAATACCACGCTAATGGGTACGTAAATCAAACCATAATTTTATTAATTTTAATCCTCTTAAAATCCTTAACGACCGCTTGTTCCCAGGTAGTTGAAGGGTGTTTTTGGGTTGAAGGTGGAGATAACATGAGGGGTATAAAGGCATTGGGCAATAGGTCAACTATTCAGTCGCTCGCAAATCGCAATTGCTTGTCTTTGCTCGCCACTTCTTTGATTATTCCAGTACTTGTTCAGTTTGAATCATCATGCCCCGCTTACGAGAGTTTTCGCCGTTACAAATAGCCAACATGCACTATTATTATGGATTGTGCCATGGATCTGCAAGAGCTGCGTGTATCGCCTATTTGGAGCAGTATCCTAATGACGTTCCAAGACCTGCTGCTCGCCACTTTCAAGAAGTTCATCGCCGGTTGTGCAATATTGGCCTGGGATACGGTGGCCGAGATCGCCGAGAGCCAGGAAACATAATTGATGTTGCCATAGAAGAAGCAGTTCTCAGAGACTTGTACGCGGACCCAACCACGAGTCTAAGACGCTTGGCATTGAGGCACGGAATCTCAAAATTCTCTGTCTGGAAAATTTTGAAGAAGGAAGGACTGCATCCATTTCATTATCAACGGGTACAAAATTTGCAAATTGGCGATGCCCGCGTTAGGTGTGTTATGTCGACTTGGATACTTGGCAATATCAGAAGGGATCCGGAATTTACTAGAAGAATTTTATGGATGGACGAAGCAAGATTTACTCATACGGGAATAACTAACTTCAGAAATTTACACACATGGGCTCACGATAATCCAAACCTAGTAAGACCATCTAATTTTCAAGACCAATTCTCCATAAACGTTTGGGCAGCGGTACTCGACGATCAATTGATTGGACCAGTCTTCTTACCGAATACTTTGAACGCCGACAGATTTTTACTGTTACTGAGAGACGAGCTCCCAGAGCTTTTGGAAGATGTGATGTTAGATGTGAGACAACGCCTGTTTCTCCAAATGGATGGATGCCCAGCTCATTGGGCATTAAGAGTTCGACATTTTTTAAATGAGCAATATCCCAATAGGTGGATCGGCCGAGACGGCCCCGTTGGATGGCCTGCAAGATCGCCTGATATGACGCCGTTGGATTATTTTCTTTGGGGTGATATGAAGCAACGGGTATATCACAGAATCGTCAATACCGAAGCAGAATTGCACGACAGAATTTTAAATGCAGCACAAGAAATAAAAAATAATCCGGGAATGATTCGACGGGCTACGCAACAAATTCAAGCTCGGGCCACATTGTGCCTTCAAGAAAGAGGAGGTCATTTTGAACAATTAATACCATACAGGGAACGCCCTTTGCAACACTAGAATAAGTTTTTTCTTTAATAAAGGTTTATCAATCGAATTTATGACTTTTAATTAAAATACATGATTTTATTTACGCAATTTTTAGGACTACTTTTCTTCCTATTGTTTTCTCTACCTAAAACCCGATAACACCCTTCAACTACCTGGGAACAAGCGGTCATTAAGGATTTTAAGAGGATTAAAATTAATAAAATTATGGTTTGATTTACGTACCCATTAGCGTGGTATTTTTCAAAGTCTGAGACAGTTTAAAAACGGTTTTAGAATTGGCATTAAGTGAGGTTTAATACTAAGCAAAAAAAATGGTAACTAAATCTGCGTTTTTTTCAGAAAATTGTGTTTTTCTTTTAAAATTCGTAATTTTTGTAGCCATTTTTCAAAAACAATAATTTTTTTTGCGGATTTTCTCTTCTAGTTGGTTTTTTATTGTTATTAAGAATTATTAACCTGTCCCTTGGTAATACTCTGCATTTTTTATTTTCATTTTAGGACCATTGGATCAAAAGTTATACCGTCTGAATTAGGTGTATTACCCGAGTTTTTACAAAAATTTTCAAAATTCTGTAAAAAAAAAACTAATGACTAGAAAAAAAAAAAACACCGTTTCACCGATGAAATTGGCTGAAATTTTTCTCCTTTTATTATGTACAGTTTATGAAATTCCACCCTGTATTAAATACAATGAAAATCGTATAGTGTACGGACTATAACGATTATGATAGTATATTGTGATCCGCTGTAATAATGACGCCATCCAGTTAAATCCCCTGCAGTTCCAACCAATTGAATGTGGAATGACATTGTCAGAATATTTATAATATCAACTCGGAATCTGCAAGCATGATGTAATTTGTGTTTATTGTGGTCAAATCAAGACGGATTATTGTCACCCAATTGGATACAGTTCTTCAAAATACCTCCTAACTACACTTCAACTCCAAGTTTTTAACACATTCACTGCCCAGAATCTCTACGGACTACGCTCCTTGCCGATACCGTGGTCTTCCCAGTATGTAGCGGAAAGCAGTAAGTTCATGGCAGACCTGAGTGAGAGTTTGAAAGTCAAGTGAAGAAGAAGAAGTAGTAAATAATTGTAATAATTAATATGCCTAAACAGTAAAGTATTCCATTGCATATATAGATTTGCATAATTTTGTTGCCTAACATATTTTTTTACCTACAAATAATGAAGTAGGATGATTTCATTGTATGATGTAATTTACATTGAATTATATACTTTTTATTCTTGTGGTATAAAACATTCCTACTAATGAAGAATTTGTTTCATTTTCTTTACCTCCTCTGAGGCTAAGGAATTCACTAGAACAGACATATTTAGATTAAGTATGCTGATTTTGTAATCTGCTTGCGTCTTGGTGCAAGTGCGAGTCGGACTTGTGCATGAGGGTTCCGTACCATACTCGCAAGATTTCAAGCTAATTAGCATGTCTAGTTTAACATAGATGGGACACACGGAGCGTAATTATGAATCGATTGACACCTTATTAATCGGTTCCGTATCTTAAACGCTATGGTGGAATTGGGATGCCTATCCAAAATAGTACGTTCGCTGCTTAGCCAGATACTCATGGCCAGGCCTTTAAGCTTTATGGGAAGGATATAATGATGTGACGGAACTTGCCAATGAGAATACTATTATTATACTATTAAAAAAATAAAATTAGGTAGCTAAAGTCGACTTCCGAGCTATGTTTACAATTTGGCACCTTATTCCTTTGTGATAAGGCGAAAAAAAATATATTCTATATATCATCATCATCATCATCATCATATCAGCCGAAAGACGTCCACTGCTGGACAAAGGCCTCCCCCAAAGAGTGCCAAAATGACCGGTCCTGCGCCACCCATTCTATATATAGTAGTATAGAATATATAAATTTTTTCGCCTTACCAGCTAAGTCTCATATCTGGGAAATTCTTTTTCTCTATTTTCACCCAAGCGGAGCTTGGCCACTCAGGTATATATGTATGTATGTGATACATACATATATAGTATAAAATGGCATATCATTTGTAATCCTATGCGTACAAAAGAAATATGAGTAAATAAAATACATTACTTACAAGCAGGAATCGCAATCGAGGGGCCATCCAGGAAGCACGGCAGTCAGTACAATTACCAAAGAATTATTATTAGTTCAATTTTTTTATACCATGTATTTTGCAAACGGCTTGCGAGATATCGAAGCCTATGGACGCTTGCTACTAAAGATGATTCACCACCGTGCATTGCCAACTCTTTATTGATTTGAAGATTTGGAGGATGCTCAGGGTTCATTTGAATTAACTCACAGATATTCACGAGTTTACGATATAATATTGCTTACCTATATTATTCTTTGTAGATATAGGTCAGTAGAAGTCGACACAAAATAGGCTTAAATCGCAAGGCATAGTTCTTTGGTATATTGAGCCGACCAGTTAGGATAGTGCGAACACGAAATTTTGGTTTAAAAGTCATAAGCTACGCTACTTTGACCATCAAAATGTAGTAAAGTTTAAAAGATAATTAATTCAAATTGTTGGAATAGGGAATTTGCATCTTTTTATTTTATTGCGAAAATCAAATGTATAATTAAGCATTAAAACAACTGTAGCACTAAAACTTTCTTATGATTTATTTTTCTGATGTTACATGCATTTGAAATCTGCACGCACCGGCACCCCCCGAAAACGCTCTTTATTAAACTGGCTTATGCTATGACGTCACAACATATATTCTCGGCGCGTTTATTATGGAGTAAGTCATTAATTTGCAATTATCTCCACAACATTTGCGTTTAAGTCTATATTTGTCACACAAAAACTTATTTTCTGTGCCAATTCAATATTCTGTGTAACTGTTATGTTATTTTATCGAAACAATAATATTTTTTTTCCTCATTTTAACGTGAGATAAAACTAATACAATATATTTCTACGTATATCTGCATCGATTGAGTGCAATTTATTCGAAATTGAGGTCTCATGCAAGTTTCCTATTTTAATTAACTTTAAAATTCAGGCGTAATGTAAAAAAGTCTTAAAATTTCGCAGTTTTACGCGTGTCGCGCAACTGGCACAAGCTTTTCGAAGTTGCAAATATGTGTCTACACTACCCTAACTGATCCATAAAACAAAACCAAATAAGTTACTGCCAAAATTTTCATTTTTGGTACAAGCTTTTATTGCTTACTGTACTTTTCTGTATATTGTATTGAGACGATTCTAAGGAGCTTAAGCCCTAAACTCAACGTGGTTACGTCGGTTAAATACTCAATTCCCATGGCCACCTTCTGTCTCCATCATCAGATCAGCTCAATGGTACCATAATATTGAATTGTTATCCAAACTATACTAATACCCAAAATTTCAGCTCAATCGGATGACGGACAACTTACTTAAGTAGATAGTAATAGTAATTTATTCTTTCAAGTAGGCTTACAGTTAAGCACTTTCAAAATGTCAAATATACAATGTAAAAAAGCAATAATAATAACAAATATAACAAACACTACTTAGGTACTAACACAACATAATAATTAAAAGTAGTAAATTTTAATTATGCGTAGAGCAATTCATTCCCAGACAGTTTTGTCATTCATATAGTCTTTAATGCTGTAATATGCTTTACGTACTAGTTTACGTTTCAGATAGTTTTAAAGTTTGTTAATATTAAGACTAGTCACACTACTTGGGAGTTTATTATAGAACCGTATACAATTACCCTTGAAAGATTTGTTTATTTTTTGCAGCCGAGTATAGGGCACTGCGAGCTTGTCTTTATTTCTGGTATTTAGATTATGTATATCATAATTTATTTTAAAGTTAACAATATTTTTATGAACGTACATGATATTTTCATAAATGTATTGAGAATGCACTGTCAGTATATTAATTAGTTTAAATTTTTCTCTAAGGGACTCTCTAGGTCCCATCTTATAAATTGCGCGAATAGCCCGCTTCTGCAGTACAAAAACAGCACCAATGTCAGCAGCGCTACCCCATAGTAAAATGCCATATGACATAATGCTATGGAAGTAGCTAAAGTAGACCAATCTTGCGGTTTTCTCGTCGGTTAGTTGACTGATTTTACTAACTGCAAAAGCCGCGGAACTAAGCCTACTCGCGAGATTACTTATGTGAGGACCCCATTGTAGTTTAGAATCCAGTGTTATACCTAGAAATACTGTACTGCTAACCAGGTTCAATTGCTCATCTTTGACAGTTATACTTACACTTACATACCTACATACAAACAGGTCAAGTTATAACTTGTAAAAACCAGAACTACATCGTGCTTTGCGATTTTAATGTCGAATTCTACAGTCCTAACAACGCATCGCTTTGAACCAGGTTCATAGGATGTGGTACTGGGGAGCACCGAAGAGTTTTTATGATCTTCATGAATATACAAATGACTTCCACTTAGCACTAACAAATTACTATAATTATGTTATTAGTGTCTACCCTATGATGTAGGTATCACCATCACCTGCGACTACATTACTCACTTTCGGTTTGCTGACGACACTACTTACCGTACATCACAATCATAGAGGCACCAGGGGGTGTCAGTGACAGTGATTAAAGAGTACTAAATACGTATTAATATATGTAGGTACGAGTTTATTAGGTCTATTTAGTATAATTATATTCTGGCCTGATATTGGTTTACGGGTATACCTAATACATTGGTGTTTCACTTTCGTAATAACACTTACAACAACAGCAGACACCGAAGGTATAATTATGTTTTAGTACGGTATTTTATACTTAGTATTTGCATATTATTTGTAGTACCTACTTTTTTGCATTCCCACACTATGAAACTAAGGAGCAAAATAAGGATTACCTAATATACCCAGTAACGTACAAATAGGTACGTACCAACAAGGCTCGATCATTCTGACTGACGTGATTGCTTAATGGCCCCTCTATTGTGATGAGTTGAGACTTAAGAATTAAATTGAATTTTCAAATTTAATTATCCATCCAGGCCCAAGTCCCCCAAAAAGCCAGCTCGATCTGAGTCCTTATCATAATGTAACCCCTAAATTTGTCAAGCAATGTTAATAAATTTTCGCTTGCTTATTTTCATGAAATTTTGCACCTTAGCGATGACCGAATAGAGTTGCTATGACATTGCCAATCTAAAGACTAATCTATTGACTTATCAATAGTATATATTTCATATACCAAAATGTACCTAAGAAACATACGCAGAATCATCGCAGAATAAGAAAATGTCAACAAGTCTGACATTTTTCAATAAGATGTTTTGACAATTTCACTTTCTGTATGGAGGTTGGTGACTGATTTAAATTTATAATATCACGAAAGAAAAAAAATACCGAGGTCAGTGACCTGTCACAGTAAAGTGAGATAGTGTGCGTGAAATGTAGCGGTGTGTGTTACTGGGGAGAATTACGATAATGTTGCGCCGCCTAGTAGGTTTTTAGTGTCGCGTATGTAGCTTCACCGGAGATGCTTCACCTTAATGAGCTATAAAACTGTTTTGTATATATCTCATGTAAAGTGAATTTTAATTTTTTATGGTCAAATAACGTTTTGTATGGAAATCGAACCACCTTTAAAGACATGCCGTTTTCACTATATTTAAATATGTCCAATACTCACGGGTTTTCCATATAAAATCACAAGCACTTACCCTGTAGCACAGAGTCATTCCAGTCTTGTTCAGCATCCAGAAAGGACAGTAGAGCGAGAGTATCTGCGTGCCCTCGGAGTCCACGCTGTGCACGCCCAGGTCGAGGGTCATGACGGCGGGGCTGTCGTGGGACTCGAAGGACCACACCGACAGCTCCGTCTCGTTGTCGGGCAGGTTCTTGGTGCATACCCAGCATTTGTCTAGGTAGTTTTGGATCTGTAAATGTAATAAATCTAACTTTCTGTCAAAAAAATCATTTTTCCGATGGCCGTTGGGGCGGAAAGGTTCTCGAGTGGCGACCACGTACCGGAAGGGGCGGCGTGGGTACAAGGTGGACTGATGACCTGGTAAAGGTCGCGGGAGTCCGCTGGATGCGTGTGGCGCAGGACCGGCCATTGTGGCACTCTTTGGGGGAGGCCTATGTCCAGCAGTGGACGTCTTTCGGCTGATATGATGATGATGATGAAATACCACAATACCAATAAAACAATTATTCGTGCTCATCACACAACTAATACCCTTACCGGGATTCGAACCCAATAACTAACTAGACAAAGCGAAATTAAATAGACAAAGCGAAATTAAATATTACGTTAATGCATGGCAGGACACGAATGTGCGTCGATCTACATTATCTTACCATGGGCGACGCGAATTTGTGTCGGTTAATGATCTTACCATAACAACGATGGAAGCCTTGTTCGGCGACAAGTGCGACAGATGGAACATCTCTCCCGGCTGGAACTTCTGCGTTCTGTTCAGACCAAGCTGCGACACCACTATGTCCACCGGCAGACAGTTCTGCATCTTCACGGCGGGCTTCAGGACTATGTCGTAGCAGGAGGACGCGAATGTGTGTCGGTTTGTGTTCTCGAAGAACACTTGCTCCATCGTGCCTATAGCCTGGAAATGGCAAGTTAATAATACTGCGGAGGCCGAGACAAAACAAATCAGAGATCATTTTATACGATAAGATAAGAAAGAAATACATTGTTGAACCAATTTGACCAGTTACACTTTTTTCTAAAGATATAAAGTAAGTATTTATAACTATTCAACCTTAACTGTGCTAAGTTCCAACCTCACCTGGAGAAAAATAAACCTTCTTGAGATTAGACCGGTTTTCTCACGTAAAGCTATTGTAAAATATCAAGCCATTATTATTTCGCACATAACTTTTTTTATACCCAGTGGTTCAAGCAGGGGCTCGAACCAGATTTAAAGTCGCTTGCCTTACTTTTTTATTTAATCGTATGGCATATATTAAGTGGCCTTCGAGTTCGTCACTTTTTAGTACCACCCAGGGGACACGTGCAGGGTTGTGGTAGGTAGCTCCTGCGGACGCGAGTGACAGTTGTCCCCCCTTTGTCAAGTGAGTGGGCAACTCGACTGTTAGAGGTTCTTAAGCCGCCCGAAGGCCTCTAACTCGGCTTAACGACTACTGTCATAGACAGCAGCCGGGATCAACTGCTTAGCGTGCCTTCCAAAGCACGGAAGCGCTCATTTACAGTAAGAAAGAAAGAAAGAAAGAAAGAATTTATTTATTCAAATAGGATTCATCGAACCACTTTTGCATCGTCAGTCATCAGCTACAACACTAGAA
This sequence comes from Epinotia brunnichana, assembly GCA_963854355.1. NCBI lineage: Eukaryota > Metazoa > Arthropoda > Insecta > Lepidoptera > Tortricidae > Epinotia > Epinotia brunnichana. The sequence continues at coordinate 10,605,788 of OY977945.1, read as the reverse complement.
ACACTCAGGTTCTATTAAATATACTTAAGACTTAAAATTATTACAACATGTCAAGGGATTTTTACATAAAATTTGTTTTTTAAAATACCTTAGATAATAAAATGGAGAAGTTAAATTCAGCTTCGTGTATGTGCATCGTCTATAGTTAAACTAACAATTAATACGTTAAGTAAATAAGCATAGTTTATATATTATAAGTAATGTCAAGGTAATCAGTTATAAATACTTAATTAGCAACATTTCATTATTTTTTTTATTTTTTTACTAAGCTGGGCCAAGCATTTTTATCTATTAAGTAGTCCTCGACAGTATAGTATCCCTTTTTTAGCAAGGATGATTTTAGATATTTCTTCAAAGCAGGTAATGGCAATTCAAGTGCTTCAATAGGTAATTTATTGTAAAATAGTTGACATTGACCCATAAATGATTTATATACTTTACGAACACGGAACTTAGTAATTGAAATTTTATGTTTATATCTGCTACTGTTCATTTTTTTAAACGATCCTATATTTTTAAGCGCATAAATAATACATTCGTAAATATACTGGGAGGCTACTGTCAGTATATTTGCCTCTTTAATCAGGTCTCTTAGTGACTCTCGCGACCCCATCTTATAAATTGAACGAATAGCCCTTTTCTGTAAGACAAATATTGAATGTATATCTGCTGCCTTTCCCCACAGTAAAATTCCATATGTCATTATACTATGAAAGTAGCCAAAATAAACCAATCGCGCTGTCTCTATGTCAGTCAAATACCTTATTTTTCTGACAGCGTAAGCAGCTGAACTTAACCTACTAGCCAACTTTGATATGTGAGGACTCCACTGTAAGTTTTTGTCCAAGGTTAGACCTAAAAAAGTTGTTTTGTCTATGATTTCCAAGCATTCTCCATTTAAGTATATATTGCCATTGTTAGCTCTTACATTAGGTAAAATAAATCGTAGACATTTCGTTTTATTAGAGTTGAGTAATAAGTTATTAACTGTAAACCAGTTTAACACTTTGGCAAGGATGTTATTAATGCTATCATAGTCCTTTGTATTTCTAGGTGTTTTGAAGATTAAGGATGTATCATCTGCAAATAATATAATTTTACAATGATTTTGCATAAGGAATGGCAGATCGTTTACGTATACTAAAAAAAGAAAAGGTCCTAAAATAGAGCCCTGTGGCACTCCTAGTTTGACAGCCGCTCCGTTTGATTGTGTTCTATTTATAAAAATTGACTGCATTCTGTAGCTAAGAAAAGATGAGAGTTGATTTAGGGCTTTTGTAGATAGCCCAGTGTTTAAATTTTCGTAAAAGAGTTACATGTTCAACGCAGTCGAATGCTTTCGAAAGGTCACAGAAGATGCCTATTGCGTCACAAGAGTCTTCCCATATCTCATATATACATTTTATTAATTCAGAAGCGGCATCAGTTGTGGAACGTCCTTTTCTAAACCCATATTGTTGGCAGTGGAGAAGGTTATTATTTAAAAAATACATCTGCAACTGATCTAACATAATTTTTTCAAAAACTTTACTTAAAACTGGTAAAATAGAAATAGGACGAAAATTCGTGACATCATTTTTGTCACCTGATTTATGCAAAGGTACAACTTTGCTTAGTTTCATAAGGTCAGGGAACACTCCCTCTTTAACGCAGCAATTAAAAATGTCAGTTAAGTAGGGTGCAATAATGTCAATAACGTGTATGATCAAATTTACAGATGTCCCCCATAAATCCTCGGTGCTCTTTCTACTTATAGTTTTAAAGGTTTTTATAAGAGTTTCTGAGTCAATTAAGCTAAATTCGAACTCACTTTTGCCAGTACCTAATGTACCTATACTCGAGAGCATCAAAGATTCCGCTTGCTCCGGGGATGATTTAAGATCCTTAGTGGTAATACAAGCTATGTTTGAGAAATACTCTTCAAATGCTGCTGCTATTTCGGATTCTGACTTAATCGCTTTCCCATGGTGTAATATGTTAGGAATCGCACAACTTTTGGCTTTACATTTGCCACTTTATGATTTCCCAAGTAGTTTTGGTTCTATTGTCAGATCTTAAAAGCTTATTTTTTAAATAATTTGATTTCGCTGCTATACATACATTTTTGAAAATCTTTGAGTAGTTTTTAACATATTCAATAAAGCTTTCATCTTTATTCAATTCCCTCATTCCGTAAAGTTCGTGCATCTTATTCCTACTTTTGTGTATGCCCACAGTAGCCCAATTGCTGAACTTCTTCAGAGATTGGTTCGCTTTAGTAGTTTTTAAACTAAAAATATTATTAAATTTCGTAATAATTGTATCAAACAGTAACCACTCAAACAGGCGGTCACCAGTCCAAAGACTGACCGCAGCCATCTTTGCTTACCTTAATTGTTGTACATAATACTCACGTTGAGATAGAACTTTTCACCGCTAGTTTTATCTTTCGAGTCGCACTGCAATAGTTTCGCTATTCTCACTTCCTGCTGCAGCTCCCGCCAAATGAAGGGCGAGACAGAAACGGTGAAACCTGCAAGAGTAACCGAGACATATACATAAAGCCGGTAACACACTGAGCAAACGAACGGCCAACAAACGCGAAGCTTTTTTGTGGTATAGCTGAAATTGCTTCAAGTGAGCTGATCTACTTATCTTCAAAACAATGGCATTCAAGTCAAACAACACTATTGAGTGGCCTGCGCGTGCTATTTATTGCGAAAAAAAGGTTACCGCCACATAAAATGTTAATTTAATAATGAACTTTATCATGCACGCGCCGACCAAACAATAGTATTGTTTGACTTGAATGGCATTTTTTTGAATAAGATAAAATTATTTATTTGTCCAACATAGGTTACAGGATGTTACAGAATTATGGTCAGTTTCACTATGTGGCGCCTTGCGGCTTACAAATTGTTGAGCATGCATGTCAAAGTCACTATCATTTTATAAATTCATTTATGGTATGATGTTGATGACTTCTATGAGCTATCAGAACATTTTTAGGGCAATTTTAAATTTATGTAGTTGATCTATTGAATAAACATTTTGGTAATTTATTAAATATAGTAAGCCATTCCGACTGCATTTTTTTGGAATAACGTTTTGGGTATCATTAGGTATGTTATTTTATGACGTAAACGGGTGCTCTTAAAGTTTAGGAACAAATGAGAGCTACATTTCACGAAAACACACATTTCATAGATATATACAAACTAGGAAGAGTTAGTATCTCGAGTCTTAAGTAAATCAGCTCAGTTGAAACAATTTCAATAGCTATTTGTTAGAATGAGTTAGGAAGCCGTTTGTGGCTCCAGTGTGTACCCAGCGTACCACGGAGGATGGCGTTATAGAGAAGCGCAAATTACAAAAGGCACGTTTACGTGAAACGTGTACACGACTTGATACTAAATAAAAAAAAAACTTTTATCAACGAATACATCGATGTACAAATAATACAATAACGTAACATATATATTTACTGCTTGCCTAGATACTAAACACTCCAGGCAAAAGAGCGGCATAGCGTCAAAAAAACATGGGGCGTAACAGAAAAAAAAATGTCAACAGCAAATTATAGTAGTTTATGTTTCGTGTGATGTTATTATGAAACGGTTTATGAACCGAGCCGAAGGCGAGTTTCATAATAACATCACACGAGTGTCTTAATGCCTAATTATGTACAGTTACATACACTACTTTATCTATCCACATATCATAAGCCTCCACGATGCATTCAGGAGCCGCATATTATGACCGGTATCGCGGCGTTGTTTTCTGGCAGCTGTCATAGTTTTTTTCTTAATTCAAAAACAAACTACAGTCGTATCCAACTGTCATATCGTTCGATATCTTACTTACGTGCAACATTTGTCAAATTTGTATGCAAATTGACAATTCATTTCGAACTAAACGACATCTCGACTGATATTAGAATAGAGGTCAAATCAAATTTCTTTGATTTCAGAGATGTTCGAAATTTGAATGAAATAATATTATCGAAATCGATGTTATTATTTAGAAATAATAACATTTTCACAGATAAGAAATTTGTTCTAACAAAACAGTCTATTTTTATGGTGGCCATAATGTGCGGTTCTTGAACGCATCATGGAGGGTTTATGGTATTTGGATAAATAAAATATTTAAGTTTACAACTGAGCATAATACAGACAAATACTTATTAAATTAAAATAAATTACTTTACTTATAAATACTTCTCCAAATAATTATGAAGGCCACGTGACAAATAAAATCAGAGTCGAATAGCACATACATGCGGCATTTATAACGGATAACATAATGTTATGCCCCGTAGTTACCGTGCGTGTCGCCATCGGCACTAATGCGGGCTACACAGAAGGGGTTTTATATAAATCTCATTCATTCTGCTGTGCAAAATGTGGAGTGAGTGTGAGTACTCACTTAAATAGTAATGAAACTCTTATCTCTGAGCAACACAATTTAGGTCGAAACGCACTGACAGCGGTGGCGGAGCGGGGCGGCGCGGCGCGGTGCGGAAGCGGTACCGGTTGTAATGTTTGAACTAATTAATACGAAAGGGTCCGCACAGAATACCGCGCCGTTTTGTGCGGATCCTTTCATATTAGCTCGAACATTACAACCCGCACCGCGTCCGCGCCGCGCCGCCCCGCTCCGCCACCGTTGTCAGTGCGTTTCCAGCGTTTAGTATGCCCATTGGTAGTTTACATTATTTACTCATCTGCCCGTCAACAGATTAAAAAGAGACTAGAATGGGGAATGGATGAAAATTTTAGAAATGCCTGATTTTTTTTTGGTGATAGGAATAACCTTCCTTAGCACCAGAAAAAAGTTGCAGATTTTTCAGCGGTGTCAATATTTTTTGAAAAATATAAACAGTTTCTTCACTTACGTTTTGGAGTTAGGACGGCGAATGAGACATTTTCTTTGATCCGTCTCATATTACAACAAATACTTTGAATATCTGACCCTGGCAATGACAAATATAGCTGCTGCAGCTGTCAATATCATTGCCAGTGTCAGTTTACCACGGATTTTTAAGATATTTTTTGTAATATAAGACGAATCAAGGAAAATGTCTCATTCGCCGTCCTAAACCTAAAACATAAGTGAGGAAACTGTTTATATTTTTCAAAAATAATTGATGCACCTGAAAAGTTTGCAATTTTTTTCTGGTGTTAAGGAAGGTTATTCCTAACACCAAAATAAAAATCAGGCAATTCTAAAATGTTCATCCATTCCCCATTGGTAATCATTTTATCGTATTTCAATGTATAGTTATCGATAACATAAGTTTAAAATATCTATTACTACTACTAAGCAAATTGATTATCTAACAACATTATTTTGAATTATTCATTTTCATGCCACGAAATTAAAAACCTACCGATTTGCAAATGGTATTATAAATCCTGGACCAAATCTATCAACTAAGAAGATGCCATGAGGCAGTTCCATTTGTGACATTCATTTTGAAATAAACCAGAAAACATTATCGAGTCACTAGAATTACTGACAGCTCAAAAATGCTACCAAAATTCCGGCCTCTGGAAGTTACATACAAAACGGTCTCAGAGGACGCTGAAATGGTGAAATCGTGGAGCTTATTGTCTTAAAATTGAATATGATATTACATTAATAATAATAATACATTTTATTGTGTTTACTTGTATTGTATTGTAATAAATAAATAAATATTAGGGTACAATCATACACAAATCAACCTAGTCCTATAATAAGCTCAATAAGGCTTGTGTTATGGGTATTAGACGATGATATATTTAATAGATATAAATACTGAAATATATAGAAAACATTCAAAAATCAGGAACAAATATTCATCACACAAATATTTGCCCTTACCGGGATCCGAACCCAGGACCTTCAGCTTCATAGGCAGTGTCACTATCCTACCCCACTAGGCTAACCGGTCGTCAAATGATGTATTCAGTACGTCTATTTCCTTCCCAAGGCTACACCGTTTTCGGACACTATTAAAGTAGCCAGCAGAGTTATGATTGATAATATACTTTAAAAACAAAGTTTTAACCGACTTCAAATCAGTAGCCAAATTGATTCAAGTTTGCCGATAAAATTTGAGGAGTTCCCTCGATTTCTCCAGGATCCCATCACCAAAACTGGATTTTGGTGACAAGGGGACCAATCTGGAAGTATATGCTTTCAAACAAAGAAAGAATTTTTCAAATCGGTTCATAAATTACCGAGCTATCGCGTCACACAAAAAAATACAGTTGAATTGAGAACCTCCTCCTTTTTTAAAGTCGGTTAAAGATGTAATTCATCATGGCTGGTCCCTGCCCCTTACCTTCAACGGAGAAGAATATCTCAGCAGTGGGCGTGTGCACGGCTTGCAGCGGCAGCCTCAAGATGGCGCCCGGCTTCACCTCGCCCAGCAGGCGGACCTCGTTGCCGCTCAGCGTCATGTAGTACACTGACACGTTCACTGACAGGTTGTTCGTCACCTAACGGACGATACGTCAAAAGTTTTCTTTAGTTATAATTATAAGTTATTACAATGAGCCTCAAAATCACCCAAAGGGCAATGGAGAGGGCTATGATGGGAGTTTCTCTGCTTGATCGCATCAGAAATGAGGCTATCCGCAGCAGAACCAACCGATATAGCCCTCCGAATCGCTAAACTTAAGTGGCAGTGGGCGGGGCACTTTGCACGTAGAACCGATGGCCGTTGGGGCGGAAAGGTAGTCAAGTGGCGACCACGTACCGGAAGGCGCGGCGTGGGCGGCGCGCTTCTGTCCATGGAGCCGGACTGCTTGCGCCCGAGCGGGAAGTAGCGCTTGTCCGCTCGCTCTACTGGCACTTACCTGGACAACGCTACGCAGGTATATATGTAACGCGGCCTCCTGCATGACGACGTCGGAGATGAGTCCCCTCGACTCGTGCAGGAACACGTGCGGCGCGCTTCTGTCCATGGAGCCGGACTGCTTGCGCCCGAGCGGGAAGTAGCGCTTGTCCGCTCGCTCTACTGGCACTTACCTGGACAACGCTACGCAGGTATATATGTAACGCGGCCTCCTGCATGACGACGTCGGAGATGAGTCCCCTCGACTCGTGCAGGAACACGTGCGGCGCGCTTCTGTCCATGGAGCCGGACTGCTTGCGCCCGAGCGGGAAGTAGCGCTTGTCCGCTCGCTCTACTGGCACTTACCTGGACAACGCTACGCAGGTATATATGTAACGCGGCCTCCTGCATGACGACGTCGGAGATGAGTCCCCTCGACTCGTGCAGGAACACGTGCGGCGCGCTTTTGTCCATGGAGCCGGACTGCTTGCGCCCGAGCGGGAAGTAGCGCTTGTCCGCTCGCTCTACTGGCACTTACCTGGACAACGCTACGCAGGTATATATGTAACGCGGCCTCCTGCATGACGACGTCGGAGATGAGTCCCCTCGACTCGTGCAGGAACACGTGCGGCGCGCTTCTGTCCATGGAGCCGGACTGCTTGCGCCCGAGCGGGAAGTAGCGCTTGTCCGCTCGCTCTACTGGCACTTACCTGGACAACGCTACGCAGGTATATATGTAACGCGGCCTCCTGCATGACGACGTCGGAGATGAGTCCCCTCGACTCGTGCAGGAACACGTGCGGCGCGCTTCTGTCCATGGAGCCGGACTGCTTGCGCCCGAGCGGGAAGTAGCGCTTGTCCGCTCGCTCTACTGGCACTTACCTGGACAACGCTACGCAGGTATATATGTAACGCGGCCTCCTGCATGACGACGTCGGAGATGAGTCCCCTCGACTCGTGCAGGAACACGTGCGGCGCGCTTCTGTCCATGGAGCCGGACTGCTTGCGCCCGAGCGGGAAGTAGCGCTTGTCCGCTCGCTCTACTGGCACTTACCTGGACAACGCTACGCAGGTATATATGTAACGCGGCCTCCTGCATGACGACGTCGGAGATGAGTCCCCTCGACTCGTGCAGGAACACGTGCGGCGCGCTTCTGTCCATGGAGCCGGACTGCTTGCGCCCGAGCGGGAAGTAGCGCTTGTCCGCTCGCTCTACTGGCACTTACCTGGACAACGCTACGCAGGTATATATGTAACGCGGCCTCCTGCATGACGACGTCGGAGATGAGTCCCCTCGACTCGTGCAGGAACACGTGCGGCGCGCTTCTGTCCATGGAGCCGGACTGCTTGCGCCCGAGCGGGAAGTAGCGCTTGTCCGCTCGCTCTACTGGCACTTACCTGGACAACGCTACGCAGGTATATATGTAACGCGGCCTCCTGCATGACGACGTCGGAGATGAGTCCCCTCGACTCGTGCAGGAACACGTGCGGCGCGCTTCTGTCCATGGAGCCGGACTGCTTGCGCCCGAGCGGGAAGTAGCGCTTGTCCGCTCGCTCTACTGGCACTTACCTGGACAACGCTACGCAGGTATATATGTAACGCGGCCTCCTGCATGACGACGTCGGAGATGAGTCCCCTCGACTCGTGCAGGAACACGTGCGGCGCGCTTCTGTCCATGGAGCCGGACTGCTTGCGCCCGAGCGGGAAGTAGCGCTTGTCCGCTCGCTCTACTGGCACTTACCTGGACAACGCTACGCAGGTATATATGTAACGCGGCCTCCTGCATGACGACGTCGGAGATGAGTCCCCTCGACTCGTGCAGGAACACGTGCGGCGCGCTTCTGTCCATGGAGCCGGACTGCTTGCGCCCGAGCGGGAAGTAGCGCTTGTCCGCTCGCTCTACTGGCACTTACCTGGACAACGCTACGCAGGTATATATGTAACGCGGCCTCCTGCATGACGACGTCGGAGATGAGTCCCCTCGACTCGTGCAGGAACACGTGCGGCGCGCTTTTGTCCATGGAGCCGGACTGCTTGCGCCCGAGCGGGAAGTAGCGCTTGTCCGCTCGCTCTACTGGCACTTACCTGGACAACGCTACGCAGGTATATATGTAACGCGGCCTCCTGCATGACGACGTCGGAGATGAGTCCCCTCGACTCGTGCAGGAACACGTGCGGCGCGCTTTTGTCCATGGAGCCGGACTGCTTGCGCCCGAGCGGGAAGTAGCGCTTGTCCGCTCGCTCTACTGGCACTTACCTGGACAACGCTACGCAGGTATATATGTAACGCGGCCTCCTGCATGACGACGTCGGAGATGAGTCCCCTCGACTCGTGCAGGAACACGTGCGGCGCGCTTCTGTCCATGGAGCCGGACTGCTTGCGCCCGAGCGGGAAGTAGCGCTTGTCCGCTCGCTCTACTGGCACTTACCTGGACAACGCTACGCAGGTATATATGTCAGGTATATATGTAACGCGGCCCTCCTGCATGACGACGTCGGAGATGAGTCCCCTCGACTCGTGCAGGAACACGTGCGGCGCGCTTCTGTCCATGGAGCCGGACTGCTTGCGCTCCGAGCGGGAAGTAGCGCTTGTCCGCTCGCTCTACTGGCACTTACCTGGACAAACGCTACGCAGGTATATATGTAACGCGGCCTCCTGCATGACGACGTCGGAGATGAGTCCCCTCGACTCGTGCAGGAACACGTGCGGCGCGCTTCTGTCCATGGAGCCGGACTGCTTGCGCCCGAGCGGGAAGTAGCGCTTGTCCGCTCGCTCTACTGGCACTTACCTGGACAACGCTACGCAGGTATATATGTAACGCGGCCTCCTGCATGACGACGTCGGAGATGAGTCCCCTCGACTCGTGCAGGAACACGTGCGGCGCGCTTCTGTCCATGGAGCCGGACTGCTTGCGCCCCGAGCGGGAAGTAGCGCTTGTCCGCTCGCTCTACTGGCACTTACCTGGACAACGCTACGCAGGTATATATGTAACGCGGCCTCCTGCATGACGACGTCGGAGATGAGTCCCCTCGACTCGTGCAGGAACACGTGCGGCGCGCTTCTGTCCATGGAGCCGGACTGCTTGCGCCCGAGCGGGAAGTAGCGCTTGTCCGCTCGCTCTACTGGCACTTACCTGGACAACGCTACGCAGGTATATATGTAACGCGGCCTCCTGCATGACGACGTCGGAGATGAGTCCCCTCGACTCGTGCAGGAACACGTGCGGCGCGCTTCTGTCCATGGAGCCGGACTGCTTGCGCCCGAGCGGGAAGTAGCGCTTGTCCGCTCGCTCTACTGGCACTTACCTGGACAACGCTACGCAGGTATATATGTAACGCGGCCTCCTGCATGACGACGTCGGAGATGAGTCCCCTCGACTCGTGCAGGAACACGTGCGGCGCGCTTCTGTCCATGGAGCCGGACTGCTTGCGCCCGAGCGGGAAGTAGCGCTTGTCCGCTCGCTCTACTGGCACTTACCTGGACAACGCTACGCAGGTATATATGTAACGCGGCCTCCTGCATGACGACGTCGGAGATGAGTCCCCTCGACTCGTGCAGGAACACGTGCGGCGCGCTTCTGTCCATGGAGCCGGACTGCTTGCGCCCGAGCGGGAAGTAGCGCTTGTCCGCTCGCTCTACTGGCACTTACCTGGACAACGCTACGCAGGTATATATGTAACGCGGCCTCCTGCATGACGACGTCGGAGATGAGTCCCCTCGACTCGTGCAGGAACACGTGCGGCGCGCTTCTGTCCATGGAGCCGGACTGCTTGCGCCCGAGCGGGAAGTAGCGCTTGTCCGCTCGCTCTACTGGCACTTACCTGGACAACGCTACGCAGGTATATATGTAACGCGGCCTCCTGCATGACGACGTCGGAGATGAGTCCCCTCGACTCGTGCAGGAACACGTGCGGCGCGCTTCTGTCCATGGAGCCGGACTGCTTGCGCCCGAGCGGGAAGTAGCGCTTGTCCGCTCGCTCTACTGGCACTTACCTGGACAACGCTACGCAGGTATATATGTAACGCGGCCTCCTGCATGACGACGTCGGAGATGAGTCCCCTCGACTCGTGCAGGAACACGTGCGGCGCGCTTCTGTCCATGGAGCCGGACTGCTTGCGCCCGAGCGGGAAGTAGCGCTTGTCCGCTCGCTCTACTGGCACTTACCTGGACAACGCTACGCAGGTATATATGTAACGCGGCCTCCTGCATGACGACGTCGGAGATGAGTCCCCTCGACTCGTGCAGGAACACGTGCGGCGCGCTTCTGTCCATGGAGCCGGACTGCTTGCGCCCGAGCGGGAAGTAGCGCTTGTCCGCTCGCTCTACTGGCACTTACCTGGACAACGCTACGCAGGTATATATGTAACGCGGCCTCCTGCATGACGACGTCGGAGATGAGTCCCCTCGACTCGTGCAGGAACACGTGCGGCGCGCTTCTGTCCATGGAGCCGGACTGCTTGCGCCCGAGCGGGAAGTAGCGCTTGTCCGCTCGCTCTACTGGCACTTACCTGGACAACGCTACGCAGGTATATATGTAACGCGGCCTCCTGCATGACGACGTCGGAGATGAGTCCCCTCGACTCGTGCAGGAACACGTGCGGCGCGCTTCTGTCCATGGAGCCGGACTGCTTGCGCCCGAGCGGGAAGTAGCGCTTGTCCGCTCGCTCTACTGGCACTTACCTGGACAACGCTACGCAGGTATATATGTAACGCGGCCTCCTGCATGACGACGTCGGAGATGAGTCCCCTCGACTCGTGCAGGAACACGTGCGGCGCGCTTCTGTCCATGGAGCCGGACTGCTTGCGCCCGAGCGGGAAGTAGCGCTTGTCCGCTCGCTCTACTGGCACTTACCTGGACAACGCTACGCAGGTATATATGTAACGCGGCCTCCTGCATGACGACGTCGGAGATGAGTCCCCTCGACTCGTGCAGGAACACGTGCGGCGCGCTTCTGTCCATGGAGCCGGACTGCTTGCGCCCGAGCGGGAAGTAGCGCTTGTCCGCTCGCTCTACTGGCACTTACCTGGACAACGCTACGCAGGTATATATGTAACGCGGCCTCCTGCATGACGACGTCGGAGATGAGTCCCCTCGACTCGTGCAGGAACACGTGCGGCGCGCTTCTGTCCATGGAGCCGGACTGCTTGCGCCCGAGCGGGAAGTAGCGCTTGTCCGCTCGCTCTACTGGCACTTACCTGGACAACGCTACGCAGGTATATATGTAACGCGGCCTCCTGCATGACGACGTCGGAGATGAGTCCCCTCGACTCGTGCAGGAACACGTGCGGCGCGCTTCTGTCCATGGAGCCGGACTGCTTGCGCCCGAGCGGGAAGTAGCGCTTGTCCGCTCGCTCTACTGGCACTTACCTGGACAACGCTACGCAGGTATATATGTAACGCGGCCTCCTGCATGACGACGTCGGAGATGAGTCCCCTCGACTCGTGCAGGAACACGTGCGGCGCGCTTCTGTCCATGGAGCCGGACTGCTTGCGCCCGAGCGGGAAGTAGCGCTTGTCCGCTCGCTCTACTGGCACTTACCTGGACAACGCTACGCAGGTATATATGTAACGCGGCCTCCTGCATGACGACGTCGGAGATGAGTCCCCTCGACTCGTGCAGGAACACGTGCGGCGCGCTTCTGTCCATGGAGCCGGACTGCTTGCGCCGAGCGGGAAGTAGCGCTTGTCCGCTCGCTCTACTGGCACTTACCTGGACAACGCTACGCAGGTATATATGTAACGCGGCCTCCTGCATGACGACGTCGGAGATGAGTCCCCTCGACTCGTGCAGGAACACGTGCGGCGCGCTTTCTGTCCATGGAGCCGGACTGCTTGCGCCCGAGCGGGAAGTAGCGCTTGTCCGCTCGCTCTACTGGCACTTACCTGGACAACGCTACGCAGGTATATATGTAACGCGGCCTCCTGCATGACGACGTCGGAGATGAGTCCCCTCGACTCGTGCAGGAACACGTGCGGCGCGCTTCTGTCCATGGAGCCGGACTGCTTGCGCCCGAGCGGGAAGTAGCGCTTGTCCGCTCGCTCTACTGGCACTTACCTGGACAACGCTACGCAGGTATATATGTAACGCGGCCTCCTGCATGACGACGTCGGAGATGAGTCCCCTCGACTCGTGCAGGAACACGTGCGGCGCGCTTCTGTCCATGGAGCCGGACTGCTTGCGCCCGAGCGGGAAGTAGCGCTTGTCCGCTCGCTCTACTGGCACTTACCTGGACAACGCTACGCAGGTATATATGTAACGCGGCCTCCTGCATGACGACGTCGGAGATGAGTCCCCTCGACTCGTGCAGGAACACGTGCGGCGCGCTTCTGTCCATGGAGCCGGACTGCTTGCGCCCGAGCGGGAAGTAGCGCTTGTCCGCTCGCTCTACTGGCACTTACCTGGACAACGCTACGCAGGTATATATGTAACGCGGCCTCCTGCATGACGACGTCGGAGATGAGTCCCCTCGACTCGTGCAGGAACACGTGCGGCGCGCTTCTGTCCATGGAGCCGGACTGCTTGCGCCCGAGCGGGAAGTAGCGCTTGTCCGCTCGCTCTACTGGCACTTACCTGGACAACGCTACGCAGGTATATATGTAACGCGGCCTCCTGCATGACGACGTCGGAGATGAGTCCCCTCGACTCGTGCAGGAACACGTGCGGCGCGCTTCTGTCCATGGAGCCGGACTGCTTGCGCCCGAGCGGGAAGTAGCGCTTGTCCGCTCGCTCTACTGGCACTTACCTGGACAACGCTACGCAGGTATATATGTAACGCGGCCTCCTGCATGACGACGTCGGAGATGAGTCCCCTCGACTCGTGCAGGAACACGTGCGGCGCGCTTCTGTCCATGGAGCCGGACTGCTTGCGCCCGAGCGGGAAGTAGCGCTTGTCCGCTCGCTCTACTGGCACTTACCTGGACAACGCTACGCAGGTATATATGTAACGCGGCCTCCTGCATGACGACGTCGGAGATGAGTCCCCTCGACTCGTGCAGGAACACGTGCGGCGCGCTTCTGTCCATGGAGCCGGACTGCTTGCGCCCGAGCGGGAAGTAGCGCTTGTCCGCTCGCTCTACTGGCACTTACCTGGACAACGCTACGCAGGTATATATGTAACGCGGCCTCCTGCATGACGACGTCGGAGATGAGTCCCCTCGACTCGTGCAGGAACACGTGCGGCGCGCTTCTGTCCATGGAGCCGGACTGCTTGCGCCCGAGCGGGAAGTAGCGCTTGTCCGCTCGCTCTACTGGCACTTACCTGGACAACGCTACGCAGGTATATATGTAACGCGGCCTCCTGCATGACGACGTCGGAGATGAGTCCCCTCGACTCGTGCAGGAACACGTGCGGCGCGCTTCTGTCCATGGAGCCGGACTGCTTGCGCCCGAGCGGGAAGTAGCGCTTGTCCGCTCGCTCTACTGGCACTTACCTGGACAACGCTACGCAGGTATATATGTAACGCGGCCTCCTGCATGACGACGTCGGAGATGAGTCCCCTCGACTCGTGCAGGAACACGTGCGGCGCGCTTTTGTCCCATGGAGCCGGACTGCTTGCGCCCGAGCGGGAAGTAGCGCTTGTCCGCTCGCTCTACTGGCACTTACCTGGACAACGCTACGCAGGTATATATGTAACGCGGCCTCCTGCATGACGACGTCGGAGATGAGTCCCCTCGACTCGTGCAGGAACACGTGCGGCGCGCTTCTGTCCATGGAGCCGGACTGCTTGCGCCCGAGCGGGAAGTAGCGCTTGTCCGCTCGCTCTACTGGCACTTACCTGGACAACGCTACGCAGGTATATATGTAACGCGGCCTCCTGCATGACGACGTCGGAGATGAGTCCCCTCGACTCGTGCAGGAACACGTGCGGCGCGCTTCTGTCCATGGAGCCGGACTGCTTGCGCCCGAGCGGGAAGTAGCGCTTGTCCGCTCGCTCTACTGGCACTTACCTGGACAACGCTACGCAGGTATATATGTAACGCGGCCTCCTGCATGACGACGTCGGAGATGAGTCCCCTCGACTCGTGCAGGAACACGTGCGGCGCGCTTCTGTCCATGGAGCCGGACTGCTTGCGCCCGAGCGGGAAGTAGCGCTTGTCCGCTCGCTCTACTGGCACTTACCTGGACAACGCTACGCAGGTATATATGTAACGCGGCCTCCTGCATGACGACGTCGGAGATGAGTCCCCTCGACTCGTGCAGGAACACGTGCGGCGCGCTTCTGTCCATGGAGCCGGACTGCTTGCGCCCGAGCGGGAAGTAGCGCTTGTCCGCTCGCTCTACTGGCACTTACCTGGACAACGCTACGCAGGTATATATGTAACGCGGCCTCCTGCATGACGACGTCGGAGATGAGTCCCCTCGACTCGTGCAGGAACACGTGCGGCGCGCTTCTGTCCATGGAGCCGGACTGCTTGCGCCCGAGCGGGAAGTAGCGCTTGTCCGCTCGCTCTACTGGCACTTACCTGGACAACGCTACGCAGGTATATATGTAACGCGGCCTCCTGCATGACGACGTCGGAGATGAGTCCCCTCGACTCGTGCAGGAACACGTGCGGCGCGCTTCTGTCCATGGAGCCGGACTGCTTGCGCCCGAGCGGGAAGTAGCGCTTGTCCGCTCGCTCTACTGGCACTTACCTGGACAACGCTACGCAGGTATATATGTAACGCGGCCTCCTGCATGACGACGTCGGAGATGAGTCCCCTCGACTCGTGCAGGAACACGTGCGGCGCGCTTCTGTCCATGGAGCCGGACTGCTTGCGCCCGAGCGGGAAGTAGCGCTTGTCCGCTCGCTCTACTGGCACTTACCTGGACAACGCTACGCAGGTATATATGTAACGCGGCCTCCTGCATGACGACGTCGGAGATGAGTCCCCTCGACTCGTGCAGGAACACGTGCGGCGCGCTTCTGTCCATGGAGCCGGACTGCTTGCGCCCGAGCGGGAAGTAGCGCTTGTCCGCTCGCTCTACTGGCACTTACCTGGACAACGCTACGCAGGTATATATGTAACGCGGCCTCCTGCATGACGACGTCGGAGATGAGTCCCCTCGACTCGTGCAGGAACACGTGCGGCGCGCTTCTGTCCATGGAGCCGGACTGCTTGCGCCCGAGCGGGAAGTAGCGCTTGTCCGCTCGCTCTACTGGCACTTACCTGGACAACGCTACGCAGGTATATATGTAACGCGGCCTCCTGCATGACGACGTCGGAGATGAGTCCCCTCGACTCGTGCAGGAACACGTGCGGCGCGCTTCTGTCCATGGAGCCGGACTGCTTGCGCCCGAGCGGGAAGTAGCGCTTGTCCGCTCGCTCTACTGGCACTTACCTGGACAACGCTACGCAGGTATATATGTAACGCGGCCTCCTGCATGACGACGTCGGAGATGAGTCCCCTCGACTCGTGCAGGAACACGTGCGGCGCGCTTCTGTCCATGGAGCCGGACTGCTTGCGCCCGAGCGGGAAGTAGCGCTTGTCCGCTCGCTCTACTGGCACTTACCTGGACAACGCTACGCAGGTATATATGTAACGCGGCCTCCTGCATGACGACGTCGGAGATGAGTCCCCTCGACTCGTGCAGGAACACGTGCGGCGCGCTTCTGTCCATGGAGCCGGACTGCTTGCGCCCGAGCGGGAAGTAGCGCTTGTCCGCTCGCTCTACTGGCACTTACCTGGACAACGCTACGCAGGTATATATGTAACGCGGCCTCCTGCATGACGACGTCGGAGATGAGTCCCCTCGACTCGTGCAGGAACACGTGCGGCGCGCTTCTGTCCATGGAGCCGGACTGCTTGCGCCCGAGCGGGAAGTAGCGCTTGTCCGCTCGCTCTACTGGCACTTACCTGGACAACGCTACGCAGGTATATATGTAACGCGGCCTCCTGCATGACGACGTCGGAGATGAGTCCCCTCGACTCGTGCAGGAACACGTGCGGCGCGCTTCTGTCCATGGAGCCGGACTGCTTGCGCCCGAGCGGGAAGTAGCGCTTGTCCGCTCGCTCTACTGGCACTTACCTGGACAACGCTACGCAGGTATATATGTAACGCGGCCTCCTGCATGACGACGTCGGAGATGAGTCCCCTCGACTCGTGCAGGAACACGTGCGGCGCGCTTCTGTCCATGGAGCCGGACTGCTTGCGCCCGAGCGGGAAGTAGCGCTTGTCCGCTCGCTCTACTGGCACTTACCTGGACAACGCTACGCAGGTATATATGTAACGCGGCCTCCTGCATGACGACGTCGGAGATGAGTCCCCTCGACTCGTGCAGGAACACGTGCGGCGCGCTTCTGTCCATGGAGCCGGACTGCTTGCGCCCGAGCGGGAAGTAGCGCTTGTCCGCTCGCTCTACTGGCACTTACCTGGACAACGCTACGCAGGTATATATGTAACGCGGCCTCCTGCATGACGACGTCGGAGATGAGTCCCCTCGACTCGTGCAGGAACACGTGCGGCGCGCTTTTGTCCATGGAGCCGGACTGCTTGCGCCCGAGCGGGAAGTAGCGCTTGTCCGCTCGCTCTACTGGCACTTACCTGGACAACGCTACGCAGGTATATATGTAACGCGGCCTCCTGCATGACGACGTCGGAGATGAGTCCCCTCGACTCGTGCAGGAACACGTGCGGCGCGCTTTTGTCCATGGAGCCGGACTGCTTGCGCCCGAGCGGGAAGTAGCGCTTGTCCGCTCGCTCTACTGGCACTTACCTGGACAACGCTACGCAGGTATATATGTAACGCGGCCTCCTGCATGACGACGTCGGAGATGAGTCCCCTCGACTCGTGCAGGAACACGTGCGGCGCGCTTCTGTCCATGGAGCCGGACTGCTTGCGCCCGAGCGGGAAGTAGCGCTTGTCCGCTCGCTCTACTGGCACTTACCTGGACAACGCTACGCAGGTATATATGTAACGCGGCCTCCTGCATGACGACGTCGGAGATGAGTCCCCTCGACTCGTGCAGGAACACGTGCGGCGCGCTTCTGTCCATGGAGCCGGACTGCTTGCGCCCGAGCGGGAAGTAGCGCTTGTCCGCTCGCTCTACTGGCACTTACCTGGACAACGCTACGCAGGTATATATGTAACGCGGCCTCCTGCATGACGACGTCGGAGATGAGTCCCCTCGACTCGTGCAGGAACACGTGCGGCGCGCTTCTGTCCATGGAGCCGGACTGCTTGCGCCCGAGCGGGAAGTAGCGCTTGTCCGCTCGCTCTACTGGCACTTACCTGGACAACGCTACGCAGGTATATATGTAACGCGGCCTCCTGCATGACGACGTCGGAGATGAGTCCCCTCGACTCGTGCAGGAACACGTGCGGCGCGCTTCTGTCCATGGAGCCGGACTGCTTGCGCCCGAGCGGGAAGTAGCGCTTGTCCGCTCGCTCTACTGGCACTTACCTGGACAACGCTACGCAGGTATATATGTAACGCGGCCTCCTGCATGACGACGTCGGAGATGAGTCCCCTCGACTCGTGCAGGAACACGTGCGGCGCGCTTCTGTCCATGGAGCCGGACTGCTTGCGCCCGAGCGGGAAGTAGCGCTTGTCCGCTCGCTCTACTGGCACTTACCTGGACAACGCTACGCAGGTATATATGTAACGCGGCCTCCTGCATGACGACGTCGGAGATGAGTCCCCTCGACTCGTGCAGGAACACGTGCGGCGCGCTTCTGTCCATGGAGCCGGACTGCTTGCGCCCGAGCGGGAAGTAGCGCTTGTCCGCTCGCTCTACTGGCACTTACCTGGACAACGCTACGCAGGTATATATGTAACGCGGCCTCCTGCATGACGACGTCGGAGATGAGTCCCCTCGACTCGTGCAGGAACACGTGCGGCGCGCTTCTGTCCATGGAGCCGGACTGCTTGCGCCCGAGCGGGAAGTAGCGCTTGTCCGCTCGCTCTACTGGCACTTTTACTTGCTCTTCTAGTTCTACAATCTGTAGAAAACCACAAGGTAAGCCTACTGTGCACACAGCATTACTATCAGCCATAACAAAGCGGGCAATAGTAGATTTTTAACCAAGGGTTGAAAGTGACCCATTTCACCCGAGATATTCTCACTCGAACGAAGTGAGAGCGCCAATAGTTCGAGGGTGAAATGGGTAATGTCACCCGAATTAAACATTCTTCTTTTCGTTTCGACTGTGAAAATTTACAGTAATCAGTTAAAATACACTTGCCAACTTTAGAAAAGTTTATTAAACGTATCTATTAGTTTCAATGTTTTTTTTTGTATAGTGTTTAAGTTGACGTGTAAAATACAATATTTTGTCAAGAAATAAATGAATGAATGAATTCTATAAAAAATGTGCAGTATTATATTATGAATGATAAATTAATTAGTAGATATTGGTACATACTTAAATAAAATAATTATACCTATATCCAACCTTAAACCTTTTCGCACTGGCCACTAATCTAGAGGGCCATGCCGAAACGTGAAAAAGAAAGTGTCATGGCATTATGGCGGGCAGCCGAAATTTACAGGAATGTTTTTGAATGTTGATTTTCTGTAATTACGAAAAAAAATTAACTAACTGTATAGCTGAGTTTAAATATATATGTAAAGCTTTTATTTTAATAATGTGTCGTAACTCAATTATCTACGACTCCGTGGCTAATAGTAACAATAAAAAAAAAATATCAACCCTAGGGTAGAAAACGCTATGAAATGTCAAATTTCACACCCCCCCCCCCCCTCCTCCTTGGTGATATCTGGTGAGGTTCTTGGCTACCCCCCTTATCTTATCTAGGTGAGGGCCCTTTCGGATGCACTTCGACCCAGTGGGATCTTTTGTGCATTTGCCCTCTCCTTTATACCTGCTCCCAGGCTTGCTCCATCATTTCCACAAAGCGGATGATGCAGTTCGCCGGGAGCACCTTGAATTCCTTTGGTTGCGGGTAACCGTTACCAAAGTAGTTCATTCTTTGTCTGGCAAGGGCATGACATTCACACAATAAGTGTTCCATAGTCTCATCCTCCTCGCCACACATTCTACAGTCTAAACTATCAGATAGTAGATGGCTACCCCCCCCCCCCCCCCCCCCCCCTTCCCCCACGTAACCTCACGTATATTTTTTTCATTCGACCTAATTGTAAGATAAATAGTATTTTACATAGTAAATCTTGTTTATTTTCCTATCTTAATAAAATAGACTCGCTATTTTGAAGTGCTAAGTAAAGATTTATGTTCAACGAAGCCGAGAAAAAGTATCTACTCGTGTGGTAGATATATTTTCTTAGTTTCGTTCTCTGTAAAAAAATACACGTGAGGTATCCTTATACCCCCCGTCCCCCAACGAACTTCGCGTGATTTGTGCACAAGCCCTATACATAGCCAATCTATGACGCTCTGATGATCATCATGGGCACGCAAGTTCTCTTCTAATACTTTTAATGCTCTTAGGAAGACAATTTTTGGTCCGACGGTATTTCCTCGGGCTCAATGCATTTTATCAAGGTAGCCGTCATACAATACAGAGATCTATCGTAAGCGAGAATCTTGTGGAATGCCCCATGAAAAAATCTCCTAAAAAAGTTCGCAGCAACATCAATCGTGAAGATTTAACATCTAAAACTTTACTTTTCATAGTACATATAGTAATTATTATGTTTTAGGAAGCATACTTACCCTAACGCTAAGCGAAAGCGGCGGCGGTGCTTCGTTGAGCTTCATGACGTGGAGTCCGCCGCGCTTCAGCGTCAACGGAACACTGGCGCCACTCTCGAACACAACCTCCCTGTAATTAAGCGTTTGTTTCGAACTTTGCTTACTTCATGTCATGGGATAGTTTCTTAACTTCCACTATGACACTTGTAAAGAAAAATCTGTCCAAAAATGCCACTATTCGCGATCAAACTCGTAAGGCCCAATGTGCACGATGTACGTTTCGTTTCAATGGGATTTGAACATTTCATATCACTACATAGTGTAAAACAAAGTCGCTTCCCGCTGTCTGTCTGTAAAAACCATAGAGAACACAAGAGGCAAGATGTTTGGACACTTGTAACGACACGATGATTACATGAAAACTATAATAGAACGGAAGATAAAGGGAAAGAGGAAGAGAGGGAGACCAAGAAGATCTTTTACGGACCAAATCAAAGAAAAAGTAGACAGCGTGTCGTATCAAGATGTAAAGAAGAAAATTGAGAATAGAGACGAATGGAAATTGCTCCACCGACAAGAGCCTGGCTCTTAAATATATGATGATGACGGAAAAAGAGGGGTGTTCGGGCCGATCGTCGGTCCGCCCCGTGACCGCGTCTCGTGTGTACGGGCATTGAGTCTGTGGTTTTTTGAAGGTGACATTTGAGCTGTCACATTTATGTCTTGACACAAATTTTTCTCGCCACAACGTGCGTTATTTGGTTTTTTGTAATAACTCGCTTTGCCAACACACAGTGTTCGAGTTTTCTTTGGATAATTGGTAATATCGCTCGCCTTGGAGACACACGGCTGCCCGAGTGTGTGTTTGGACAATTGGTGAATTTGTGCTGTGAACTGTGACGGAACCGCGCATTGTTGGCATCAGTTTACTTGACTTTGACTGGACGTTGACGGCAACTAGACATACTCGACAAATATCGTGTCGCCGGTGATCCCGTAAGTAATCATATTTTAACATTTTTGATTGCCATTATTGGCAATATATGACCCGCGCACCGCGAGGCACGTTCGGCTCCTCGCACCGGGCGAGGAATCGAACAAGGGGTGTTATAAGTTTGACGTGTCTGTGTGTGTGTCTGTCTGTGGCATCGTAGCTCCTAAACAAACGGACCGATTTGAATGCGGATTTTTTTTTACCGAAAGCTGACGTGATCGAGATGGTTCTTAGCTACGTTTCAACAAAATCGGTTCAGCCATTTTTGAGATATTGAACTTTGAAATGAAAATGTCGGGGGTTTACGAGCTTTATTATACAAAATTAGGTCCATATTATGACGAGTGTGCACAGCAACCAAGGCAGTAAAGGTAATAACGCCGTCAAAATTATCACTTTTTCTTACCAAAATCTGCTTTCGTGTTACATTTTATATTGTGAGTCACTAAGTGTTTGTGTTATCAACAGAACCAAAGATAAAAGAAAATGTATATCAAAAGCAGACATTGGGTAATAAAAAGATAATTTTGACGGCCATACCCAATAATGCCGGTTTGCCGATATAGGCGACAAGATACCTGTAATCGGATTCGTTCTTGCCATCAGCAAGGAACACGGTGAAGTCATAGTTGTCTTCTAGCAGGAGCTTGGCAGTGAGCCCCGTGCAGTTGTGGAGCACATATGGAGCGCCGTAGTATTCTGATTTGCTCTTCTGTAACAGTATATTGTGTCACGATAGGGAAAATGCTAACCCTTTCAGACCGGAAAGGCAAGACCCTGCTAACGTAAAATGACGAAACAATGCATGAAACAATGCATAATTGTTTTCCATTGGATTTACCTTCATTTGATATATAGTGAATGAATGAATGAATGAATGATATTTATTCAGGTAACACAACATAAGTAACACAAGACAAAATACATTAACATATACATCGAAGACGTAGATCGGGATGCGTAGTGCGTGTTGTTAGGGGATTCCGTCGAACAAATACTTCACTTTGGGATACCGGTGCCATATTTTAGTATGTTGTTAGGCATGTCCCCTGGATTACAAAACAGCCGGGAGACAATATCTAAGAAGTCTGTCTCCCCTGTAATGACGTCATCAAAAACGCCGCGGCCGCGCTTGGAAAAGTTTAAATTACACCCAAACCATGCAACGTACATACACATGTGGGGTACCAAATAAAAGCGGAATAAATTGTCAATAGTTCATTCATAGATTATATTTCAATAAACACGCTAGTTTAAGTACTATTAGCAAAAGTATAAAAAAAAATAAGTTTTACTTTTATTTTTTTAATTTTAAAATAAGAGCAGAATTGGGAAAATGGTGCTCAAAAAACCAACAACGCAAAGCGAGATTTTCCCTAAAAGATTAATTTTATCGAAATTACTATTTTCCAGAAACCAGCACGAACTTTTAGTATGTTGTTAGACATGTTATGTGCATCGCAAAACTGCAGAGAGACAGTCTCTAAAGTGTCTAGTTTATCAGTAATGACATAATCTGCATTGCCGCGGAGGCTTTTTGAAAAGTGGGAATTTTACCTAATTGTACGTCTGTTTTGTATGAATATTTAAACCAAAAAACATTTTACTCACCTGATCTTCATTCAGTTTCGCCAAAACACTTCCGCCGCTTTGGTCTGTGCTTTCAGCAATGGCGGTTGAAAACGAATTCCCAAGGAGTGTCAGCACCTAAAATGAAACCAATATTATTAGAGGGGCCTCTGCATTTGGGCGCAAACTAACCATTCCTTCGATGGCTTCTTTTGTTAGGTATATGGTGACCTGATCATAAATTGTATCTAATAACAGTAATAACACTTGATCATTTACAAGATGGACTGATGCCATGGTAAAGGTCGCGGGAGTCCGCTTGATGCGGGTGGCGCAGGACCGGTCATGTCAGGACGGTGACACTCTTTGGGGGAGGCCTATGTCCAACAGTGGACGTCTTTCGGCTGATATGATTATGATGATATACTATGCGACGCGTATGTATTAGTTATATTTTAATGTAGTTCGTGTGATTATTTTTAAAATTTTGACGAACTTCATTGAGATATCTAAATTTTTTAGTTGACTTAACTTCTATATTGACAATTATAATTTGTACTTTTTATTTCATTTTAATTTGACTCTTTGTTTAATCATTTGATGATCATAATATAAAGTAGCGTAAATTGACCTACTGTAATATGTTGTATTTTTATATTATGAAATAAATAAATCGAAACCTATGACGATCACAACATCGGGTGTATTGAAAATATCGAACATGAATGTATATGTATTAGCGGCCTCCGTAGCCCAGTGGGTACCAGTGGGTGACTCTGCCTACGAAGCTGGAGGTCCCGGGTTCGAATCCCGGTCAGGGCATTTATTTGTGTATTTATCACGAATATTTGTTCCTGAGTTATGGATGTTATATATGTATATAAGTATATATATGTATTTATCTATTATTTATATCATCGCCTAGTACCCACAACACAAGCCTTACTGAGCTTACCGTGGGCCTAGGTTGATTTGTGTAAGATTGTCCCGTAATATATATTTTTTTTTATTTACTTAAGCTAAGACGTACCTATTTCAGGGTAGCAAGCCACTTCAGCCCAATATCATGTGTATGTGAGTAAAATTGCAAGAGACGGGCTTATTTTGTGGGGAAACTGTACACATTCCAACATTGCTGTCCAGTAAGTAATGACGGAGCACGATTCGTTATGAATATATTTATTTGTGTACCTCCATCCCGCTCCTAGTGATGGTGATCTCGAGAGTTTCGTCGCTGGATATGGTGACGGTCTTGTTGGCTTGGCGGTGAGCGACTGCCGCTGCATTGGCTGCCTCGTCCGCCAGGTCGATCGAGCTCTGGTCCACTGCTGGACGCATCACTACCTACAAACGGAGAATGGGGCTGATATATTGTACGATAATTAGGGGGAACATTCATTTATTTTATTCATTTAAACTTTATTGCACAAATATAAAAATGAAAGTACAATTGGCGGACTTAATGCCTTCAGGCATTCTCTATCAGTCAAAAATTCGGCTAAACAAAAACTTTAGTGGTGCAGGGTCCTAAATACTGAGACTCAAATGCACACAAATCAATTAATTACATTAATATACATACATACATAATGCATACAATATAAACTTACTTATAAAAAACTTACTAATACATACAATTATACGTACCCGTACAAAGAAATCATCTTGAATAGTTGAAAAGAGATGCTTACGCAACTTGCGTTTAAAGGAGAATTTGCTCTGAGCTTGCCTGACGGTAAGAGGGAGATCATTCCACAGTCGAATAGCCTGAACAGCGAAGGAATTTGAGAGGAATATTTGACCAGAAAAATCGCTAAAATCGCAAGCTAACGGCTAGTTCTGCTTTTTGAATATGTTGTTAGGACCACTACCAGTACCGTATATCCAAGTTTGCAGCTTCGAAAGACCTGTGCTAACTTTGCGGCACTCGAAAAACCACGAAATTTTCGCACTTTTTTTGGTATTGTCAATATAAGTCCTAAACTATGCGGTTTTTTTTTGATAAAAATCAATGCGTTTTTAGAGTATTCTAAAATCGCTACATTTTGTGACCAGAACCTGCTCTGTAAGTCAAATACTTACCGAGATACAGCTCTCCAAAAATGTGTTACCAAGCCAACTTTAAATCGTTATAAATCCTAATAAGTTATTTTATCTAAAAAAATATTAAAGAAACCTACTATTCAACGGTACCGAACATAACATAGTAAGTCGACTTAATTGACTTAACAAAACATTTTTGGAGAGCAGTATATCGGCAAGCATTTGACTTACAGAGCTGGTTTTGGTCACAAAATGTAGCGATTTTGTAGAATACTTAATGTTAAGGTTTTTATAAAAAAAAAACGCATAGTTAGGACTTATATTGACAATATCAAAAAAAGTGCGAAATTTTCGTGGTTTTTCGAGTGCTGAAACCACGAAAATTTCGCACTTTCTTTGCATTAACGCATTCGAAATGTGGGCATGGAGAAGGATGGAAGGTATTAGTTGGACAGAAAGAAGAACAAACGAAGAGGTTTTAAATCTGATAGGAGAAAGGAGATGTCTACTAAAAACTATTGAAAACAGAAGGGGAAAAATGTTGGGGCACCTGATACGACATGACAATTACATAAAAACTATAATTGAAGGAAAGATAGAAGGAAGGAGAGGCTGGGGAAGACCAAGACGTGCGTTTATGGACCAAGCTAAAGAGAAAGTTAATGCAAGGTCGTATCAAGACAAGAGCTCAAAACAGTTGCAGAGACAAGAACAGAATGGCGATTACTCCACCGACAAGAGCCCGGCTCTTAAGTTTATGAGGATGATGAATAAATATCTTTTGATAATCTGAGTCCGACAGTTAGATTATCTAACTGACGGTCTAAATAGAATTAAATTTTTCCTACCCAGGAAAATAACCAATTGTAAAAGCGTTTTTGTATCCGAAGACTTCAGCAGCTGGCTTGCTGAATATCATAGCTTGTCCGTCTTGTTGTGGGAAGACTTCTAATGGTGGGCCTTCAAACGAAGCCCTTCCCTCATTCAACTCGGCCCATCCTCAGGCTGTGGCGACCTTACTCATCACCAAGAACACAACACCACAAACCTACAGTGCAAGTAGTGGTGCGGTGTGGGTGGCATGTGTGAGACTCTATAACAACCCATGTATATCATAATTCATAATAAAGAGGTCATTCAATTCCTGACTCAAGGCAAGGTCGCCATGAACTGTGGTTCGTTACGAGGTAATAAGTAAAAATAATATAGACGAGAGTCAGGAATTGAATGACCTCTTCATTATGAAATACATGGGTTTTTATAGTTTCTGTGCTGTGGTGTGTGTGAGTGAACACTTTGACGTAGTTCAACTATAAAGTTTTACTGCTAATTGCATTTGATAGAGATAGATATAGTATCAGGTTTTATACGCCATAAAATAGGTTCTTTGATTATACATTAGATAATAGTACAATGTTTAACGAGGGGCGTAAGTGGAATATTGCAAACAAGAGCCTATCAGAAGCCCGACGCCGAAGGCGGAGGGTTTTTGATGACTCGAGTTTGCATTATTCTCACGCCCGTGTTATACACAATGCTTTTCATCACATTTGCGATGAAATAAATAACTACAAAAGACTGAAAAATCTATGTTTCATACAAGCGCACCAATCAAAAATTGACGAAATTGACTTCACTTCCAGATCAGTGCGAGTGGAGCGCGCAGCTTCAATATTTCAACCAATCACAGAGCAGTATTCTTGCAGCGCGTGGCCTTCTAGGTTTTTTTTCAACCAATCACAGAGCAGAATTCTTGTAGCGCGCGGCCATCTAGATTTGCTTAAACCAATCAGATCACACACAAGCTCATTACTCCCTTGGGAGCTGTAAAATACCATTACTCCCGCGGCAACAATTTAGGCCATTGTCCTTCTGTATATACAGGCATGGAATAACACCATTTAAGAGTATTTGTATTGTATAATGTATATGTTACCTCCATTTTGAGCTCCCACGGCACATGTTTGTATGCGTAGTCCTTCAGTACTTCAACAGGCTCGATGAGCGGCTCCCACACGGCGCGGCCGAGGTTATAGTACGACACCTGCATCGCCCACGTCGACTCCAGATAGAACTGTAAAGTTTATAAATTGTATTAGGGCATTTTCAATAACTGGTGTACCCAATTAGCATGAGTTGTTAAATAAAAATTAAGTCAGTGTCAGTTTTGTGACGAAAGTTAAGCATACAAATGATGTGAAAATGAACTTGTTTCACATTTAAATAACGTGTATATATATATGGAAACTTCGCATTTTCCGGAACGGTGGAAAACCACACGGGTGATACCAATACCTAAAGGCAAAGCTGGATCGGAGATAAATGGTTTCAGACCGGTCGCGATTCTTTCCACGCCGGCAAAGGTATTTGAGTCGGCAGTGCAGCGCAGCATTCAGGAGCAGGTCTCGGCCCAACTGTCCGACGCACAGCACGGGTTCCGTAAGGTGCGCAGCACGACGAGCAATCTGCTCAACGCCATGGCATATGTAGTCCCTCATGTAGACAGTGGAGTGCAAGTTGACGTAGCGTACTTTGACTTCAAAAAAGCATTCGATTTGGTGGACAATGACGTTTTGTTAACAAAGATGGCGGCAGTTGGCTGCACTCCTCAAATGCTACAGTTTTTTGCAAGCTACATGAAGGACCGACAGCAATACGTTGAGTATGCAGATTGCAAGTCCCAGCCGTATTTTACGAGGACCGGCGTAAGTCAGGGAAGTAACTTGGGGCCGTTAGAATTTTTAATAATGATTAACGACCTACCAGAAGTAGTTAAAGACGCCAAATGTCTTCTATTCGCGGACGACCTCAAGTTGCTCCTGGCAGTCAAGGATGAGGGAGACTGCGAGCGACTCCAGCGGGATATACAGAGAGTGGTGGAATGGAGCCAAAGAAACAAGTTGGAATTTAACGTAGAAAAATGCGCCAACATCACCTTTACCCGGGCAAAAACACCACTCATTTACAACTATGTGGTAGCAGGAGCTCCGCTAGCTAAAGTGGACTCCGTGAAAGACCTAGGGGTACTCTTTAATAGGGACTTGACTTTCAGGGACCACATAGTTGGAATTTCTAAAAAGGCATTTAGAATCCTCGGTTTCGTACTTCGGCGAGCAGCGAGCTTTAAAAACATACAAGCCGTTTCAGCGCTGTATAATGCTCTGGTGAGAAGCCAATTAGAGTGCAATGCTGCAATATGGGCACCACATGAAAAAAAGTATATCCTCATGTTAGAAAGGATACAAAATAAGTTTACCAGGTATCTGTACTGGAAACTGTATGGAGTCTACCCTTTCTATCCGTTGATGTATCCTACAAACTTCGTCATAGGCATGGTAGGCTACAATAGATTGGAAACCCGTAGAGATTTGTCACTGGCATGCTACCTTGTGCGAGTTCTACGGGGTGGTATCTGCAACCCGGGTATATTGGAGCAGTTATGTTTGAGTGTGCCGGACGGGTACGCGGGGCGGCGGCGGCGGCCGCGGCTGCTGGCGGAGCCGTAAGGCAGAACCAACTTGCTTTGTAAAGCGCCTCTCAGTCGGGCCGTACACACACTAAATCTAGTGGCTGACCACAGTGATCTTTTTTATTGTCCAATGTCCGAATTTGTTAAAGTATGTCTGTGTGTCTTGTGCAAGTATAATTATTAGGTTAAATGAATTTTAAGGCGCTATTGTATTAGGTCAACCTGTAAAAATAGTTGCTGTACTGAAATAAATAAAATAAAATAAAAATAAAATAAAAAATATATGTATATGAAAAAGTTATTTTTCACAAACCTGACATTGAGTTAATTTTGATTTAACAACTCACGCTAATTGGGTACACGAATTACTGAAAATGCCCATTAACACAACGTTGTATAATAAGTGTGAAATAGTAACGCTGACTATTCACTAAAAATTACCGAAGCTGGTTTTCATGTCAGGTGACAAGCAAAACTCACTAAGTAACAAATACCTACTTAAATCAACGGTCGTATCTCGATATCGACTACGTACCGAGATACGAGGTTTTGAAGAGCAGTGACAGTTTTGGTAGTGACTTTTGCTTGTCACCCGACGAATTATATTTAATTGACACATCGCATGGTTTGACAGCTAGGTGTTGAGAGCTACGCAATCTCGGCTGGATATTTATCCTAAAGTGGATAATGAAATTAAAGATAAAAAATGTAAACAAAGAACTGTCAACGTCAAAGTGACGTCTCAGGGGCAATCAACCAAATTTTGGTTTTAACTAATGAATATCAAAAAATCAAAATCAATTATTTATTCTGCAAATAAGGCCACAAGGGCACTTTTACATGTCAAATGGTATTCTACAATATAATATTAATAATCTTACACAATAATCATTTTAAAATTACAGATTTTAACCAATTAGTACCTAAATGGTTAACAAACTAAATGTCACTAAATGAAAACTAAAAAAATCCAAAATTGTAAAATATTATCAAATACATTCGATATAAGGTCTGTATCAGAATTAACAATAAGTTTATGATATTAATTTAGTACCCCAGAGATGTATAATGTCTCTGAGCATCCAAATACAATTAATAATTATTCTAATGTATACTGTCTCTAAGCGTTAAAACAGAAAAAAAAGGATCATTAATGTAATATTGTCAGAGATGTACAGGGTCAATACCAATAAAACGTGTCAAGAACAGAATGATGTCTCTCGTCAAAATAATGATAATAACACTAGTATTTAGGTAGTTACTATGCCCTTGCAAGCATGAACAGACCAGTATAAACTACTTTTAAAACAATCTTATATTTTACTTTGATCACTTTAATGTCGTAGGTTGGTATGAATAGGTACTTAGTAGGTGACGATAGTCCGGGTACGATATACAGCAAAAGCCTATTGCCTGCAGCCACTAGAACCACACCAAGCGATGGAAGCAAGACGTGCCATTATTGTATGTCTTATTAGGACAGAAAAACACAAAGAAAAATAACACTAGATTTTTAATTTTTTAGTTATTCACTTCCACTCTCGTTTTCTGAGGAAGACGTCGAATCCTCCTCAGTTACATTTATTATTAATGTCTCTGTTACGTTGTCTATTAGGTGGTCGAGTTGGCACAAGTTATCCTCTACTTTTATTACATTACTATATACTTTGAGGCGTCACCAATTTTAAACCTTCTTTGAACATTAAGAATAAGGAATAGGAATATCCAGGTATATTAATTAAATTACGAACCAAAGGTTTACAATTCCTAACCATTGCCAGTGGCGTAAATATAAACTGCACATATTTATGAATATAAAATAATAACGTTTTCATTTTGCTTATTTAAATATTTACGAATATTTTCCAGGCATTGTTTTACGTATAAATTAGTCGCATTATTTTTTAACTTGCGTATTTAACGAATTTTTAGTTTCCACTCCTTGCGATTGATTTTATTGCAGTGGCAACACATTTGTTTACATTTTTTATCTTTAATTTCATTATCCACTTTAAATCCGAAGCGCAGCACACCTGAATCTGTCGTCCACGAATTAACATTTCCATCAAGACATATATAAATATAACACAATGTTTGTATCTAGAATACAGGAAATATATTCAGCAGACTTCCAAAAAATTGCATTATCAAATCGAATGCTACGGTGCATGTGTTATTTGCAGATTCGAGGCCGTACTTTGTTTTATAAATTACATTTTTCATGACAATTTTTGGTACAAATTTAAATATTTGAGCAACTCGATTTAAAAAAAAACTATCACAGATTGGACTGAGACATGTTAGGTTTAAACTTTTCCTAATAGTCCAGTCTATCACCTCCTACGTTCCTATATCGTTATCCCCAACATCCTGTATATATGCATATACAGGGTGTGGCCTGTACACGAGCAAAAAAATAAACGGTAGATTATTAAGCTTGTGAACAATTATTTCCAAGTGATTTTATTTGAAAAAAAAAAATTTTTTTTTAATTCTTCATAATTAATTTACTTGTATTTTTTTACTCTACTGGAATGCTATAAGTAACTTTTGATTTTTAAAACACAAAAAAAAAAAAAAAATATATATCTTTTGCAAACAAAAATGCAAAAACTAAAAATCTGCATTGCCTGCTGTGCTATGATGTCTTGGTGCCAAGATACATTACTTGGAGGTCATAACTTTAAATCAAAATTTCTCCGAATCAAAAACAAAATTAAATGAATGGGGACACAAGGGGTTACTGCAAATGATCTATAGAAGCGTCCTTTTGAATATTTGCTCCTGCTGCCACACCCCGTATACACCTATATACATATATTTGTAATCACGTTCCCGAGAACTGATCTAACGATTTTTATGATATACTGAATATGCGCGTTTACGGGGCCGAAAAATCGATCTAGCTGGGTCTCATGTCTGGAAAAATTTGTTTTTCGCCGTATTTCTATTTTCACCCGAACAACATAGCTCGGTCGCCCAGGGACTTTTATTTACTTAGTATATAAAACGTAATTTTTTTTTTCTTACTCAACAAAGTTACGATAAACTTAGTCTTAAGTCTTCGCCAAACTGCATAACAGTTTGTTGGCGAATATACACTTATTATAATTATGTTTTTGTATCTATGTATATATGTGTACATTATCTATGATTTCAATTTGACATTTTTATGCTTAATATTAGCGGTAAACAGGAATGGCAAGTGATGTAAAGATGTTGTTCAACTTACATCAGAACTCCAATCCTTGACCTGCCCGTTGAGCGAGGCTTGCATGACCAGCACCGGGATCGTCTCCGTGCCAATCTGCATCTCCAACGAGAGGATGATAGACGGACTGGACAGGAGGCAGATTTCGTTACCCGGAGGCTTTACAGCTAGTACCAATTCTTCTGGCTCTTCAAAATCCATCGCTTCTTCTGCAAGTTCTGTAACATTGGAGGTGTTTATGGTAATTTAACAAACATATTGTTTCCTGCATTTGTTTCGACAATCCAAGAACCATAATTAAATTCCATGAAATCTACCAAGAAATGTCACTGCCACAGTGAAACCTACCATTGTCAGTATGACGTTCCAGGCCCCGTAGCATGGATAGTATCACGCGATAAGTGACAAGATAACAGCGTCGTCTCATTCTATCGAACGGTGTCAGCCAGGGACGGATGCTCTATCTTGTTACTTATCGCCATCCATGCTACAGGGCCAGGTGTAACCAACCTTATTATGGTAATACGAAATATAATCGTCAGAATCGATTCTTACGATTATATTTCGACTCGTCAACTCGTACTTTTTAGCTAGTTTTCTAATCGTCATACCTTTTATTTTGCACCAATCGTCAAAAATATTTTTACGAATTAGTCTACTTACTTTCCGATACGGTCCTTACGTATAATAATATATATAATATAGACACATCTGCAGACGAAGCTACGGTAGCCTAGTGGTTCAGGCATGCGGCTGTCAAGCGGCGGTCGTGGGTTCGAATCCCGGCTCGTAACAATGAGTTTTTCGGAACTTATGTACGGAATTACCGTTAGCTTTTCGGTGAAGGAAAACATCGTGAGGAAACCGGTCTAATTCCAATAAGGTCTAGTTTTCCCTCTGGGTTGGAAGGTCAGATGGCAGTCGCTTTCGTAAAACTAGTGCCTATGCCAAATCTTGGGATTAGGTGTCAAAGCGGACCCCGGGCTCCTTTAGGGGCACAACCGGGTATAATAACGCTAGGAGGATGATGAGACACATCTGCAGACTATAATATTTTTGTGTCATAACTGATACCAGATGTTCTTGAAACCCGAAGTTTTACCATTGTAAAACGAATATTTCTACCACAAAACAGTTTTAATCATACGATTGGTTTTTATAGAAGCATTTTTATTAAAACAGAGTATTTAGGTTCTATCTTTAAAATTGCGAATGAATTAGTTACATATGTGCATTTTTTCGACAAGAGTTAATTTACTTTTAATGGAATGTTTCATTTCAATGGCAACACAGTGGTTGATTTGATGGAATATAATTATGGTTCTTGGTATAAGTACCTTATTCTTGTTTTGTCAAAAATACAGCTAATCTTCAAAACTAAGAGAGTGGACCTTCTGTACCGTATTACTATTACTGTCTGAAGTTTAAATAAATCACTCCAAAAAGCTGTTGTAAAATACATAATGGGTAACTGGGGCCAGAAATAAATGTGTGATTTGAATAGAATTTTACGAATTCGACGTAGGTACTCTACTAACATAAAACGACGCCATACACAAGTGTAAGAAAATAAAACCGGCCAAGTGCGAGTCGGAGTCGCGCACGAAGGGTTCCGTACCATTATCTATAAATATTTATTTAATTCTGTTTTTTTAGTATTTGTTGTTATAGCGGCAACAGAAATTCATCACCTGTGAAAATTTCGACTGTGTTTTCTGTCATGGTTCATGAGATACAGCCTGGTGACAGACAGACAGACAGACAGACGGACAGCGAGTCTTAGTAATAGGGTCCCGTTTTACTCTTTGAGTACGGAACCCTAAAAAAGGGTTCATCTAACGTTGTTTTTCAACCTGTGAGTCGCGACCCCCAGGCTCTTAAAGGGGATCAGGTAAAAAAATAAGTAAAAAACTGCCAAGGTTACGATCCCCTATCGTATAAAATGCAATATAATATCGTGAACCTATAACCTACCGGTTTTCAAGAACCAATATTGGCTGGGTTTGAACGGCGCGATATCCCACAGTTTATCGTAGAATATAATCTTGTCTGTTTGCTGAGTGTCGTCCTCTTCCGAGCTGGTCATGGTCGCCATCACGCGGTTCAACAGGGCTATGATATCTGTGAATACATATTTCAAGTTAATTGAAAATATAAACAGCATATTAAAGTGAAATAAAGTTTTAATCACGGTACCTAGGCCAATTTGAGGTGCTCCAGTGTATTCAGTATGACATGAGACAGTGGCTGGAGTTCTCCTAGTAAAAGCTCAAATGGTGGCCGCCGTGGAGTTTATAGTTGTCAGTAATAGTATGCAACATAACTTACCCAGTCATCCCCTGATGACTGGGTAAAAAAATATAATTCTATTTTGTCCGTCAGATGGATTATCAAAAAATATTGGACACGTATTTTTTATTTTGTCAATCAAACAGAAAATGGTCAAGATATAGCACATTATTAAAGTTCCGCGTGACGTCACATTATGCTAAAAAGTCTACCTTAATATAACGTCACGCGGAAACAAGCTATATCTTCGTCATTTTTTGTTCGATTGACAAAAATGGGTATTTAGAGCCAACACGTTTTGTCCTGTCGCGCTGGGAATCACCTATCTCAAGCCCACAACTAGCTCGCATTCACGAATGCTGCCAGACGCCAGCTCCACCTTTAATTCTGGTAAATCATATCAATAACATCCCTACTATAAACACTTACGAGGCGACACGGTATTCCGACTCAAAGTTAACGCGGGTTCTTCTCAGCCTTAGGCTGGACACAAACGTTCGGTTTCCGCGCACGGTTTCCGGATCGGTTTTCGACTTATAGCCCTCTAGAGCGATAACACTGATAGAGCTGTTTCTGTAAACGCCTGCGAGCGCTATAAGTCGAAAATCGATTCGGAAACCGTGCGCGGAAACCGAACGTTGGCGCCCAACCTTACCCAAGCACCATTCGTCTTCCAGTTTTGTGTAGTATACACTTACGAGGCGACACGGTGATCTTGATGTCGGACACGGCGACGTCAACATGCATGCCGGCGCCCGGCGGCTGCGACAGCGCGGCCGACAGCGTGGCCGGCTCGAGGAGGTAGCGCGGGTTCTTCTCCGTCTTGTGTAGTTACTATACACTTACGAGGCGACACGGTGATCTTGATGTCGGACACGGCGACGTCAACATGCATGCCGGCGCCCGGCGGCTGCGACAGCGCGGCCGACAGCGTGGCCGGCTCGAGGAGGTAGCGCGGGTTCTTCTCGGTCTTGTGTAGTTACTATACACTTACGAGGCGACACGGTGATCTTGATGTCGGACACGGCGACGTCAACATGCATGCCGGCGCCCGGCGGCTGCGACAGCGCGGCCGACAGCGTGGCCGGCTCGAGGAGGTAGCGCGGGTTCTTCTCCGTCTTGTGTAGTTACTATACACTTACGAGGCGACACGGTGATCTTGATGTCGGACACGGCGACGTCAACATGCATGCCGGCGCCCGGCGGCTGCGACAGCGCGGCCGACAGCGTGGCCGGCTCGAGGAGGTAGCGCGGGTTCTTCTCGGTCTTGTGTAGTTACTATACACTTACGAGGCGACACGGTGATCTTGATGTCGGACACGGCGACGTCAACATGCATGCCGGCGCCCGGCGGCTGCGACAGCGCGGCCGACAGCGTGGCCGGCTCGAGGAGGTAGCGCGGGTTCTTCTCCGTCTTGTGTAGTTACTATACACTTACGAGGCGACACGGTGATCTTGATGTCGGACACGGCGACGTCAACATGCATGCCGGCGCCCGGCGGCTGCGACAGCGCGGCCGACAGCGTGGCCGGCTCGAGGAGGTAGCGCGGGTTCTTCTCGGTCTTGTGTAGTTACTATACACTTACGAGGCGACACGGTGATCTTGATGTCGGACACGGCGACGTCAACATGCATGCCGGCGCCCGGCGGCTGCGACAGCGCGGCCGACAGCGTGGCCGGCTCGAGGAGGTAGCGCGGGTTCTTCTCGGTCTTGTGTAGTTACTATACACTTACGAGGCGACACGGTGATCTTGATGTCGGACACGGCGACGTCAACATGCATGCCGGCGCCCGGCGGCTGCGACAGCGCGGCCGACAGCGTGGCCGGCTCGAGGAGGTAGCGCGGGTTCTTCTCGGTCTTGTGTAGTTACTATACACTTACGAGGCGACACGGTGATCTTGATGTCGGACACGGCGACGTCAACATGCATGCCGGCGCCCGGCGGCTGCGACAGCGCGGCCGACAGCGTGGCCGGCTCGAGGAGGTAGCGCGGGTTCTTCTCCGTCTTGTGTAGTTACTATACACTTACGAGGCGACACGGTGATCTTGATGTCGGACACGGCGACGTCAACATGCATGCCGGCGCCCGGCGGCTGCGACAGCGCGGCCGACAGCGTGGCCGGCTCGAGGAGGTAGCGCGGGTTCTTCTCGGTCTTGTGTAGTTACTATACACTTACGAGGCGACACGGTGATCTTGATGTCGGACACGGCGACGTCAACATGCATGCCGGCGCCCGGCGGCTGCGACAGCGCGGCCGACAGCGTGGCCGGCTCGAGGAGGTAGCGCGGGTTCTTCTCCGTCTTGTGTAGTTACTATACACTTACGAGGCGACACGGTGATCTTGATGTCGGACACGGCGACGTCAACATGCATGCCGGCGCCCGGCGGCTGCGACAGCGCGGCCGACAGCGTGGCCGGCTCGAGGAGGTAGCGCGGGTTCTTCTCGGTCTTGTGTAGTTACTATACACTTACGAGGCGACACGGTGATCTTGATGTCGGACACGGCGACGTCAACATGCATGCCGGCGCCCGGCGGCTGCGACAGCGCGGCCGACAGCGTGGCCGGCTCGAGGAGGTAGCGCGGGTTCTTCTCCGTCTTGTGTAGTTACTATACACTTACGAGGCGACACGGTGATCTTGATGTCGGACACGGCGACGTCAACATGCATGCCGGCGCCCGGCGGCTGCGACAGCGCGGCCGACAGCGTGGCCGGCTCGAGGAGGTAGCGCGGGTTCTTCTCGGTCTTGTGTAGTTACTATACACTTACGAGGCGACACGGTGATCTTGATGTCGGACACGGCGACGTCAACATGCATGCCGGCGCCCGGCGGCTGCGACAGCGCGGCCGACAGCGTGGCCGGCTCGAGGAGGTAGCGCGGGTTCTTCTCGGTCTTGTGTAGTTACTATACACTTACGAGGCGACACGGTGATCTTGATGTCGGACACGGCGACGTCAACATGCATGCCGGCGCCCGGCGGCTGCGACAGCGCGGCCGACAGCGTGGCCGGCTTGAGGAGGTAGCGCGGGTTCTTCTCGGTCTTGTGTAGTTACTATACACTTACGAGGCGACACGGTGATCTTGATGTCGGACACGGCGACGTCAACATGCATGCCGGCGCCCGGCGGCTGCGACAGCGCGGCCGACAGCGAGGCCGGCTCGAGGAGGTAGCGCGGGTTCTTCTCGGTCTTGTGTAGTTACTATACACTTACGAGGCGACACGGTGATCTTGATGTCGGACACGGCGACGTCAACATGCATGCCGGCGCCCGGCGGCTGCGACAGCGCGGCCGACAGCGTGGCCGGCTCGAGGAGGTAGCGCGGGTTCTTCTCCGTCTTGTGTAGTTACTATACACTTACGAGGCGACACGGTGATCTTGATGTCGGACACGGCGACGTCAACATGCATGCCGGCGCCCGGCGGCTGCGACAGCGCGGCCGACAGCGTGGCCGGCTCGAGGAGGTAGCGCGGGTTCTTCTCGGTCTTGTGTAGTTACTATACACTTACGAGGCGACACGGTGATCTTGATGTCGGACACGGCGACGTCAACATGCATGCCGGCGCCCGGCGGCTGCGACAGCGCGGCCGACAGCGTGGCCGGCTCGAGGAGGTAGCGCGGGTTCTTCTCGGTCTTGTGTAGTTACTATACACTTACGAGGCGACACGGTGATCTTGATGTCGGACACGGCGACGTCAACATGCATGCCGGCGCCCGGCGGCTGCGACAGCGCGGCCGACAGCGTGGCCGGCTCGAGGAGGTAGCGCGGGTTCTTCTCGGTCTTGTGTAGTTACTATACACTTACGAGGCGACACGGTGATCTTGATGTCGGACACGGCGACGTCAACATGCATGCCGGCGCCCGGCGGCTGCGACAGCGCAGCCGACAGCGTGGCCGGCTCGAGGAGGTAGCGCGGGTTCTTCTCGGTCTTGTGTAGTTACTATACACTTACGAGGCGACACGGTGATCTTGATGTCGGACACGGCGACGTCAACATGCATGCCGGCGCCCGGCGGCTGCGACAGCGCGGCCGACAGCGTGGCCGGCTCGAGGAGGTAGCGCGGGTTCTTCTCGGTCTTGTGTAGTTACTATACACTTACGAGGCGACACGGTGATCTTGATGTCGGACACGGCGACGTCAACATGCATGCCGGCGCCCGGCGGCTGCGACAGCGCGGCCGACAGCGTGGCCGGCTCGAGGAGGTAGCGCGGGTTCTTCTCGGTCTTGTGTAGTTACTATACACTTACGAGGCGACACGGTGATCTTGATGTCGGACACGGCGACGTCAACATGCATGCCGGCGCCCGGCGGCTGCGACAGCGCGGCCGACAGCGTGGCCGGCTCGAGGAGGTAGCGCGGGTTCTTCTCGGTCTTGTGTAGTTACTATACACTTACGAGGCGACACGGTGATCTTGATGTCGGACACGGCGACGTCAACATGCATGCCGGCGCCCGGCGGCTGCGACAGCGCGGCCGACAGCGTGGCCGGCTCGAGGTAGCGCGGGTTCTTCTCGGTCTTGTGTAGTTAGTATACACTTACGAGGCGACACGGTGATCTTGATGTCGGACACGGCGACGTCAACATGCATGCCGGCGCCCGGCGGCTGCGACAGCGCGGCCGACAGCGTGGCCGGCTCGAGGAGGTAGCGCGGGTTCTTCTCGGTCTTGTGTAGTTACTATACACTTACGAGGCGACACGGTGATCTTGATGTCGGACACGGCGACGTCAACATGCATGCCGGCGCCCGGCGGCTGCGACAGCGCGGCCGACAGCGTGGCCGGCTCGAGGAGGTAGCGCGGGTTCTTCTCCGTCTTGTGTAGTTACTATACACTTACGAGGCGACACGGTGATCTTGATGTCGGACACGGCGACGTCAACATGCATGCCGGCGCCCGGCGGCTGCGACAGCGCGGCCGACAGCGTGGCCGGCTCGAGGAGGTAGCGCGGGTTCTTCTCCGTCTTGTGTAGTTACTATACACTTACGAGGCGACACGGTGATCTTGATGTCGGACACGGCGACGTCAACATGCATGCCGGCGCCCGGCGGCTGCGACAGCGCGGCCGACAGCGTGGCCGGCTCGAGGAGGTAGCGCGGGTTCTTCTCCGTCTTGTGTAGTTACTATACACTTACGAGGCGACACGGTGATCTTGATGTCGGACACGGCGACGTCAACATGCATGCCGGCGCCCGGCGGCTGCGACAGCGCGGCCGACAGCGTGGCCGGCTCGAGGAGGTAGCGCGGGTTCTTCTCCGTCTTGTGTAGTTACTATACACTTACGAGGCGACACGGTGATCTTGATGTCGGACACGGCGACGTCAACATGCATGCCGGCGCCCGGCGGCTGCGACAGCGCGGCCGACAGCGTGGCCGGCTCGAGGAGGTAGCGCGGGTTCTTCTCCGTCTTGTGTAGTTACTATACACTTACGAGGCGACACGGTGATCTTGATGTCGGACACGGCGACGTCAACATGCATGCCGGCGCCCGGCGGCTGCGACAGCGCGGCCGACAGCGTGGCCGGCTCGAGGAGGTAGCGCGGGTTCTTCTCCGTCTTGTGTAGTTACTATACACTTACGAGGCGACACGGTGATCTTGATGTCGGACACGGCGACGTCAACATGCATGCCGGCGCCCGGCGGCTGCGACAGCGCGGCCGACAGCGTGGCCGGCTCGAGGAGGTAGCGCGGGTTCTTCTCCGTCTTGTGTAGTTACTATACACTTACGAGGCGACACGGTGATCTTGATGTCGGACACGGCGACGTCAACATGCATGCCGGCACCCGGCGGCTGCGACAGCGCGGCCGACAGCGTGGCCGGCTCGAGGAGGTAGCGCGGGTTCTTCTCCGTCTTGTGTAGTTACTATACACTTACGAGGCGACACGGTGATCTTGATGTCGGACACGGCGACGTCAACATGCATGCCGGCGCCCGGCGGCTGCGACAGCGCGGCCGACAGCGTGGCCGGCTCGAGGAGGTAGCGCGGGTTCTTCTCCGTCTTGTGTAGTTACTATACACTTACGAGGCGACACGGTGATCTTGATGTCGGACACGGCGACGTCAACATGCATGCCGGCGCCCGGCGGCTGCGACAGCGCGGCCGACAGCGTGGCCGGCTCGAGGAGGTAGCGCGGGTTCTTCTCCGTCTTGTGTAGTTACTATACACTTACGAGGCGACACGGTGATCTTGATGTCGGACACGGCGACGTCAACATGCATGCCGGCGCCCGGCGGCTGCGACAGCGCGGCCGACAGCGTGGCCGGCTCGAGGAGGTAGCGCGGGTTCTTCTCCGTCTTGTGTAGTTACTATACACTTACGAGGCGACACGGTGATCTTGATGTCGGACACGGCGACGTCAACATGCATGCCGGCGCCCGGCGGCTGCGACAGCGCGGCCGATAGC
Organism: Epinotia brunnichana; assembly: GCA_963854355.1. Taxonomy (NCBI): domain Eukaryota; kingdom Metazoa; phylum Arthropoda; class Insecta; order Lepidoptera; family Tortricidae; genus Epinotia; species Epinotia brunnichana. The sequence goes on along the minus strand of OY977945.1, from coordinate 10,565,398 downwards.
GTGGCCGGCTCGAGGAGGTAGCGCGGGTTCTTCTCCGTCTTGTGTAGTTACTATACACTTACGAGGCGACACGGTGATCTTGATGTCGGACACGGCGACGTCAACATGCATGCCGGCGCCCGGCGGCTGCGACAGCGCGGCCGACAGCGTGGCCGGCTCGAGGAGGTAGCGCGGGTTCTTCTCCGTCTTGTGTAGTTACTATACACTTACGAGGCGACACGGTGATCTTGATGTCGGACACGGCGACGTCAACATGCATGCCGGCGCCCGGCGGCTGCGACAGCGCGGCCGACAGCGTGGCCGGCTCGAGGAGGTAGCGCGGGTTCTTCTCCGTCTTGTGTAGTTACTATACACTTACGAGGCGACACGGTGATCTTGATGTCGGACACGGCGACGTCAACATGCATGCCGGCGCCCGGCGGCTGCGACAGCGCGGCCGACAGCGTGGCCGGCTCGAGGAGGTAGCGCGGGTTCTTCTCCGTCTTGTGTAGTTACTATACACTTACGAGGCGACACGGTGATCTTGATGTCGGACACGGCGACGTCAACATGCATGCCGGCGCCCGGCGGCTGCGACAGCGCGGCCGACAGCGTGGCCGGCTCGAGGAGGTAGCGCGGGTTCTTCTCGGTCTTGTGTAGTTACTATACACTTACGAGGCGACACGGTGATCTTGATGTCGGACACGGCGACGTCAACATGCATGCCGGCGCCCGGCGGCTGCGACAGCGCGGCCGACAGCGTGGCCGGCTCGAGGAGGTAGCGCGGGTTCTTCTCGGTCTTGTGTAGTTACTATACACTTACGAGGCGACACGGTGATCTTGATGTCGGACACGGCGACGTCAACATGCATGCCGGCGCCCGGCGGCTGCGACAGCGCGGCCGACAGCGTGGCCGGCTCGAGGAGGTAGCGCGGGTTCTTCTCGGTCTTGTGTAGTTACTATACACTTACGAGGCGACACGGTGATCTTGATGTCGGACACGGCGACGTCAACATGCATGCCGGCGCCCGGCGGCTGCGACAGCGCGGCCGACAGCATGGCCGGCTCGAGGAGGTAGCGCGGGTTCTTCTCGGTCTTGTGTAGTTACTATACACTTACGAGGCGACACGGTGATCTTGATGTCGGACACGGCGACGTCAACATGCATGCCGGCGCCCGGCGGCTGCGACAGCGCGGCCGACAGCGTGGCCGGCTCGAGGAGGTAGCGCGGGTTCTTCTCCGTCTTGTGTAGTTACTATACACTTACGAGGCGACACGGTGATCTTGATGTCGGACACGGCGACGTCAACATGCATGCCGGCGCCCGGCGGCTGCGACAGCGCGGCCGACAGCGTGGCCGGCTCGAGGAGGTAGCGCGGGTTCTTCTCGGTCTTGTGTAGTTACTATACACTTACGAGGCGACACGGTGATCTTGATGTCGGACACGGCGACGTCAACATGCATGCCGGCGCCCGGCGGCTGCGACAGCGCGGCCGACAGCGTGGCCGGCTCGAGGAGGTAGCGCGGGTTCTTCTCGGTCTTGTGTAGTTACTATACACTTACGAGGCGACACGGTGATCTTGATGTCGGACACGGTGACGTCAACATGCATGCCGGCGCCCGGCGGCTGCGACAGCGCGGCCGACAGCGTGGCCGGCTCGAGGAGGTAGCGCGGGTTCTTCTCGGTCTTGTGTAGTTACTATACACTTACGAGGCGACACGGTGATCTTGATGTCGGACACGGCGACGTCAACATGCATGCCGGCGCCCGGCGGCTGCGACAGCGCGGCCGACAGCGTGGCCGGCTCGAGGAGGTAGCGCGGGTTCTTCTCGGTCTTGTGTAGTTACTATACACTTACGAGGCGACACGGTGATCTTGATGTCGGACACGGCGACGTCAACATGCATGCCGGCGCCCGGCGGCTGCGACAGCGCGGCCGACAGCGTGGCCGGCTCGAGGAGGTAGCGCGGGTTCTTCTCGGTCTTGTGTAGTTACTATACACTTACGAGGCGACACGGTGATCTTGATGTCGGACACGGCGACGTCAACGATGATGGATAAATAAAAGAATAATTTATATGTGTAAGCAAAGAGATAAATTGTATAAAATGTGGAAAACTGACCCATTAAACATAGAAAAGCGAATATTGTATAACAAATACCGAAATAAAACTAATAAATATATAAACTTTGTTAAAAATAAATACATTAGAAAAGAAATAATCAAACATTTTAAGAACCCACGAGAAATGTGGCGGTTAATAAATGAGTTATGCGGCAACACCCCCTTAAATATCGATGAGACTATTTTAAAATCCTTTAAAGCAACTCCATTAGAAATAGCGAACCGGTTTGCTGAACAATACGACAGCAGCGCAGCACAGTCACACACATCTTCGTGCAAATATCGCATGCTAGACGCCGACTCATACAAACTAACACCTCATGCTTGTATGAGATTAAGGCCCATCACCAATGACATTACTTACAAAATTATTAAAGGTCTAAACATAAAAAAAAGTCCGGGCATTGACGGCATACGTGCATCAGATCTTTTAAAAATTAACGATTTAATAACCCCCGCCATAACTCATTTAATTAATGCATGCATAACTACTTGTTCATACCCGGATAAACTTAAAATTGGAATTATTCGACCTATATATAAAAAAGGTAACCACTCTGACTGTGGCAATTATCGACCGATTACGATCCTACCTACACTGGACAAGGTGGTTGAGCGTTACTTGGGCAATGAACTTAACTTGTTTCTACAAAAACACGCGATTATCAATCCGAAACAATTTGGATTCCAAAAAAAGCGAAGTACTGCTCAGCTACTTTGCCAGTTCACAAATGAAATCAACGATCACATGAACCTAAAAAGACACGTGATCGTTGTTTTCATTGATTTTAGCAAAGCGTTCGACATGTTGCAATTTAACACTTTATATGACAAGTTGTACCAAACTGGAATACAGGGCCCTCTATTGACTTGGTTCAAAAACTATCATAACAACCGAAAAACATTTGTTAAAATAGACAACGTAATGAGTACAGGTTCAGGCATAGAAACCACTATGGGCACAGCCCAAGGCTCAATAATTGGGCCGAGTGAATACCTTATATACGTAAATGAAATGTGTTCTATGATCAGAGAGGGTTCTGTATACCAGTTTGCGGACGATACCTGCCTGATAGTCGCGGACACAGACATTGTAAGGGCAGAACAGCAAATGCAGGCAAACTTCGACCTGCTGTGCCGCTGGTCGCACGATATGGGGCTTGTCATTAATGCTCAAAAAACCAAAGCTATGCACATACATACTAGACACAATAAGGCAGCTCACATCCCGTGCCTCATAGCGCACAGCGTCGACTGCTTGCATAATAATTACGATGTTAAATGTATTAAGTGTAATTGTACACAGATTGAAATAGTCATGCAACATACTTATGTGGGTTTAATAATTGACCAGAGATTTAACTGGGGTCCGCATATAAAGCATGTATGCGATAAACTAAGAGCACTACTCAGTAAAATACACATTTTAAAATATAAACTACCTTATCGCACACTTAAGCTATTGTATAACTCCATGGCAGATTCAGTGGTTACATACGGACTAAGCAGTTATGGTAGAACTTACAAAACTTACCTGAACGATATTTATAAACTACAAATTAGATTACTTAAAAACATTGTACCCAAAAACACAAGGAAAAAAATATCCCCAAACTATGAGCGTTTATTTAATTATTGTGAAGTAATGTCAGTGTACAATAAAGTTAAACTATGTATTTTAAGGGAAGAGTATGCGTACAAAGAGCATTTAGTATTATATGTAAGAAAAAGCAACCTTAGACAAAATTTACCAAAACAAGCTATGTTCAAATTACCTAATTTTGTCAATGTGCATGGGAAAAGAAACGTCAGATATCTTCTTCCTTATATAATAAACCAACTACCAAAAGAACTACAGCATAAATACGTAAATAGCTTACAATCGATACCTAGTATCAAAAGGTATCTGACGTTATCTGAACCCAATACGAGTGTATTGTAATAATTATGAGTCTATAACGGTGATGTATTCAAGTAAATTAATGTACCATAGCGAACTATTCATCAGCATATAAACCCTAGAGGTTTCCGCTGGTGAAAAAATGTATATCAAAATGTACTACTCAGATTATATTGGTCAATAAATTTAAAAAAAAAAAAAAAAAAAAAAAAAAAAAAAAAAAAAACATGCATGCCGGCGCCCGGCGGCTGCGACAGCGCGGCCGACAGCGTGGCCGGCTCGAGGAGGTAGCGCGGGTTCTTCTCGGTCTTGTGTAGTTACTATACACTTACGAGGCGACACGGTGATCTTGATGTCGGACACGGCGACGTCAACATGCATGCCGGCGCCCGGCGGCTGCGACAGCGCGGCCGACAGCGTGGCCGGCTCGAGGAGGTAGCGCGGGTTCTTCTCGGTCTTGTGTAGTTACTATACACTTACGAGGCGACACGGTGATCTTGATGTCGGACACGGCGACGTCAACATGCATGCCGGCGCCCGGCGGCTGCGACAGCGCGGCCGACAGCGTGGCCGGCTCGAGGAGGTAGCGCGGGTTCTTCTCGGTCTTGTGTAGTTACTATACACTTACGAGGCGACACGGTGATCTTGATGTCGGACACGGCGACGTCAACATGCATGCCGGCGCCCGGCGGCTGCGACAGCGCGGCCGACAGCGTGGCCGGCTCGAGGAGGTAGCGCGGGTTCTTCTCGGTCTTGTGTAGTTACTATACACTTACGAGGCGACACGGTGATCTTGATGTCGGACACGGCGACGTCAACATGCATGCCGGCGCTCGGCGGCTGCGACAGCGCGGCCGACAGCGTGGCCGGCTCGAGGAGGTAGCGCGGGTTCTTCTCGGTCTTGTGTAGTTACTATACACTTACGAGGCGACACGGTGATCTTGATGTCGGACACGGCGACGTCAACATGCATGCCGGCGCCCGGCGGCTGCGACAGCGCGGCCGACAGCGTGGCCGGCTCGAGGAGGTAGCGCGGGTTCTTCTCGGTCTTGTGTAGTTACTATACACTTACGAGGCGACACGGTGATCTTGATGTCGGACACGGCGACGTCAACATGCATGCCGGCGCCCGGCGGCTGCGACAGCGCGGCCGACAGCGTGGCCGGCTCGAGGAGGTAGCGCGGGTTCTTCTCGGTCTTGTGTAGTTACTATACACTTACGAGGCGACACGGTGATCTTGATGTCGGACACGGCGACGTCAACATGCATGCCGGCGCCCGGCGGCTGCGACAGCGCGGCCGACAGCGTGGCCGGCTCGAGGAGGTAGCGCGGGTTCTTCTCGGTCTTGTGTAGTTACTATACACTTACGAGGCGACACGGTGATCTTGATGTCGGACACGGCGACGTCAACATGCATGCCGGCGCCCGGCGGCTGCGACAGCGCGGCCGACAGCGTGGCCGGCTCGAGGAGGTAGCGCGGGTTCTTCTCGGTCTTGTGTAGTTACTATACACTTACGAGGCGACACGGTGATCTTGATGTCGGACACGGCGACGTCAACATGCATGCCGGCGCCCGGCGGCTGCGACAGCGCGGCCGACAGCGTGGCCGGCTCGAGGAGGTAGCGCGGGTTCTTCTCGGTCTTGTGTAGTTACTATACACTTACGAGGCGACACGGTGATCTTGATGTCGGACACGGCGACGTCAACATGCATGCCGGCGCCCGGCGGCTGCGACAGCGCGGCCGACAGCGTGGCCGGCTCGAGGAGGTAGCGCGGGTTCTTCTCGGTCTTGTGTAGTTACTATACACTTACGAGGCGACACGGTGATCTTGATGTCGGACACGGCGACGTCAACATGCATGCCGGCGCCCGGCGGCTGCGACAGCGCGGCCGACAGCGTGGCCGGCTCGAGGAGGTAGCGCGGGTTCTTCTCGGTCTTGTGTAGTTACTATACACTTACGAGGCGACACGGTGATCTTGATGTCGGACACGGCGACGTCAACATGCATGCCGGCGCCCGGCGGCTGCGACAGCGCGGCCGACAGCGTGGCCGGCTCGAGGAGGTAGCGCGGGTTCTTCTCGGTCTTGTGTAGTTACTATACACTTACGAGGCGACACGGTGATCTTGATGTCGGACACGGCGACGTCAACATGCATGCCGGCGCCCGGCGGCTGCGACAGCGCGGCCGACAGCGTGGCCGGCTCGAGGAGGTAGCGCGGGTTCTTCTCCGTCTTGTGTAGTTACTATACACTTACGAGGCGACACGGTGATCTTGATGTCGGACACGGCGACGTCAACATGCATGCCGGCGCCCGGCGGCTACGACAGCGCGGCCGACAGCGTGGCCGGCTCGAGGAGGTAGCGCGGGTTCTTCTCGGTCTTGTGTAGTTACTATACACTTACGAGGCGACACGGTGATCTTGATGTCGGACACGGCGACGTCAACATGCATGCCGGCGCCCGGCGGCTGCGACAGCGCGGCCGACAGCGTGGCCGGCTCGAGGAGGTAGCGCGGGTTCTTCTCCGTCTTGTGTAGTTACTATACACTTACGAGGCGACACGGTGATCTTGATGTCGGACACGGCGACGTCAACATGCATGCCGGCGCCCGGCGGCTGCGACAGCGCGGCCGACAGCGTGGCCGGCTCGAGGAGGTAGCGCGGGTTCTTCTCGGTCTTGTGTAGTTACTATACACTTACGAGGCGACACGGTGATCTTGATGTCGGACACGGCGACGTCAACATGCATGCCGGCGCCCGGCGGCTGCGACAGCGCGGCCGACAGCGTGGCCGGCTCGAGGAGGTAGCGCGGGTTCTTCTCGGTCTTGTGTAGTTACTATACACTTACGAGGCGACACGGTGATCTTGATGTCGGACACGGCGACGTCAACATGCATGCCGGCGCCCGGCGGCTGCGACAGCGCGGCCGACAGCGTGGCCGGCTCGAGGAGGTAGCGCGGGTTCTTCTCGGTCTTGTGTAGTTACTATACACTTACGAGGCGACACGGTGATCTTGATGTCGGACACGGCGACGTCAACATGCATGCCGGCGCCCGGCGGCTGCGACAGCGCGGCCGACAGCGTGGCCGGCTCGAGGAGGTAGCGCGGGTTCTTCTCGGTCTTGTGTAGTTACTATACACTTACGAGGCGACACGGTGATCTTGATGTCGGACACGGCGACGTCAACATGCATGCCGGCGCCCGGCGGCTGCGACAGCGCGGCCGACAGCGTGGCCGGCTCGAGGAGGTAGCGCGGGTTCTTCTCCGTCTTGTGTAGTTACTATACACTTACGAGGCGACACGGTGATCTTGATGTCGGACACGGCGACGTCAACATGCATGCCGGCGCCCGGCGGCTGCGACAGCGCGGCCGACAGCGTGGCCGGCTCGAGGAGGTAGCGCGGGTTCTTCTCGGTCTTGTGTAGTTACTATACACTTACGAGGCGACACGGTGATCTTGATGTCGGACACGGCGACGTCAACATGCATGCCGGCGCCCGGCGGCTGCGACAGCGCGGCCGACAGCGTGGCCGGCTCGAGGAGGTAGCGCGGGTTCTTCTCGGTCTTGTGTAGTTACTATACACTTACGAGGCGACACGGTGATCTTGATGTCGGACACGGCGACGTCAACATGCATGCCGGCGCCCGGCGGCTGCGACAGCGCGGCCGACAGCGTGGCCGGCTCGAGGAGGTAGCGCGGGTTCTTCTCCGTCTTGTGTAGTTACTATACACTTACGAGGCGACACGGTGATCTTGATGTCGGACACGGCGACGTCAACATGCATGCCGGCGCCCGGCGGCTGCGACAGCGCGGCCGACAGCGTGGCCGGCTCGAGGAGGTAGCGCGGGTTCTTCTCGGTCTTGTGTAGTTACTATACACTTACGAGGCGACACTGTGATCTTGATGTCGGACACGGCGACGTCAACATGCATGCCGGCGCCCGGCGGCTGCGACAGCGCGGCCGACAGCGTGGCCGGCTCGAGGAGGTAGCGCGGGTTCTTCTCGGTCTTGTGTAGTTACTATACACTTACGAGGCGACACGGTGATCTTGATGTCGGACACGGCGACGTCAACATGCATGCCGGCGCCCGGCGGCTGCGACAGCGCGGCCGACAGCGTGGCCGGCTCGAGGAGGTAGCGCGGGTTCTTCTCCGTCTTGTGTAGTTACTATACACTTACGAGGCGACACGGTGATCTTGATGTCAGACACGGCGACGTCAACATGCATGCCGGCGCCCGGCGGCTGCGACAGCGCGGCCGACAGCGTGGCCGGCTCGAGGAGGTAGCGCGGGTTCTTCTCGGTCTTGTGTAGTTACTATACACTTACGAGGCGACACGGTGATCTTGATGTCGGACACGGCGACGTCAACATGCATGCCGGCGCCCGGCGGCTGCGACAGCGCGGCCGACAGCGTGGCCGGCTCGAGGAGGTAGCGCGGGTTCTTCTCGGTCTTGTGTAGTTACTATACACTTACGAGGCGACACGGTGATCTTGATGTCGGACACGGCGACGTCAACATGCATGCCGGCGCCCGGCGGCTGCGACAGCGCGGCCGACAGCGTGGCCGGCTCGAGGAGGTAGCGCGGGTTCTTCTCGGTCTTGTGTAGTTACTATACACTTACGAGGCGACACGGTGATCTTGATGTCGGACACGGCGACGTCAACATGCATGCCGGCGCCCGGCGGCTGCGACAGCGCGGCCGACAGCGTGGCCGGCTCGAGGAGGTAGCGCGGGTTCTTCTCGGTCTTGTGTAGTTACTATACACTTACGAGGCGACACGGTGATCTTGATGTCGGACACGGCGACGTCAACATGCATGCCGGCGCCCGGCGGCTGCGACAGCGCGGCCGACAGCGTGGCCGGCTCGAGGAGGTAGCGCGGGTTCTTCTCGGTCTTGTGTAGTTACTATACACTTACGAGGCGACACGGTGATCTTGATGTCGGACACGGCGACGTCAACATGCATGCCGGCGCCCGGCGGCTGCGACAGCGCGGCCGACAGCGTGGCCGGCTCGAGGAGGTAGCGCGGGTTCTTCTCCGTCTTGTGTAGTTACTATACACTTACGAGGCGACACGGTGATCTTGATGTCGGACACGGCGACGTCAACATGCATGCCGGCGCCCGGCGGCTACGACAGCGCGGCCGACAGCGTGGCCGGCTCGAGGAGGTAGCGCGGGTTCTTCTCGGTCTTGTGTAGTTACTATACACTTACGAGGCGACACGGTGATCTTGATGTCGGACACGGCGACGTCAACATGCATGCCGGCGCCCGGCGGCTGCGACAGCGCGGCCGACAGCGTGGCCGGCTCGAGGAGGTAGCGCGGGTTCTTCTCCGTCTTGTGTAGTTACTATACACTTACGAGGCGACACGGTGATCTTGATGTCGGACACGGCGACGTCAACATGCATGCCGGCGCCCGGCGGCTGCGACAGCGCGGCCGACAGCGTGGCCGGCTCGAGGAGGTAGCGCGGGTTCTTCTCGGTCTTGTGTAGTTACTATACACTTACGAGGCGACACGGTGATCTTGATGTCGGACACGGCGACGTCAACATGCATGCCGGCGCCCGGCGGCTGCGACAGCGCGGCCGACAGCGTGGCCGGCTCGAGGAGGTAGCGCGGGTTCTTCTCGGTCTTGTGTAGTTACTATACACTTACGAGGCGACACGGTGATCTTGATGTCGGACACGGCGACGTCAACATGCATGCCGGCGCCCGGCGGCTGCGACAGCGCGGCCGACAGCGTGGCCGGCTCGAGGAGGTAGCGCGGGTTCTTCTCGGTCTTGTGTAGTTACTATACACTTACGAGGCGACACGGTGATCTTGATGTCGGACACGGCGACGTCAACATGCATGCCGGCGCCCGGCGGCTGCGACAGCGCGGCCGACAGCGTGGCCGGCTCGAGGAGGTAGCGCGGGTTCTTCTCGGTCTTGTGTAGTTACTATACACTTACGAGGCGACACGGTGATCTTGATGTCGGACACGGCGACGTCAACATGCATGCCGGCGCCCGGCGGCTGCGACAGCGCGGCCGACAGCGTGGCCGGCTCGAGGAGGTAGCGCGGGTTCTTCTCGGTCTTGTGTAGTTACTATACACTTACGAGGCGACACGGTGATCTTGATGTCGGACACGGCGACGTCAACATGCATGCCGGCGCCCGGCGGCTGCGACAGCGCGGCCGACAGCGTGGCCGGCTCGAGGAGGTAGCGCGGGTTCTTCTCGGTCTTGTGTAGTTACTATACACTTACGAGGCGACACGGTGATCTTGATGTCGGACACGGCGACGTCAACATGCATGCCGGCGCCCGGCGGCTGCGACAGCGCGGCCGACAGCGTGGCCGGCTCGAGGAGGTAGCGCGGGTTCTTCTCGGTCTTGTGTAGTTACTATACACTTACGAGGCGACACGGTGATCTTGATGTCGGACACGGCGACGTCAACATGCATGCCGGCGCCCGGCGGCTGCGACAGCGCGGCCGACAGCGTGGCCGGCTCGAGGAGGTAGCGCGGGTTCTTCTCGGTCTTGTGTAGTTACTATACACTTACGAGGCGACACGGTGATCTTGATGTCGGACACGGCGACGTCAACATGCATGCCGGCGCCCGGCGGCTGCGACAGCGCGGCCGACAGCGTGGCCGGCTCGAGGAGGTAGCGCGGGTTCTTCTCGGTCTTGTGTAGTTACTATACACTTACGAGGCGACACGGTGATCTTGATGTCGGACACGGCGACGTCAACATGCATGCCGGCGCCCGGCGGCTGCGACAGCGCGGCCGACAGCGTGGCCGGCTCGAGGAGGTAGCGCGGGTTCTTCTCGGTCTTGTGTAGTTACTATACACTTACGAGGCGACACGGTGATCTTGATGTCGGACACGGCGACGTCAACATGCATGCCGGCGCCCGGCGGCTGCGACAGCGCGGCCGACAGCGTGGCCGGCTCGAGGAGGTAGCGCGGGTTCTTCTCGGTCTTGTGTAGTTACTATACACTTACGAGGCGACACGGTGATCTTGATGTCGGACACGGCGACGTCAACATGCATGCCGGCGCCCGGCGGCTGCGACAGCGCGGCCGACAGCGTGGCCGGCTCGAGGAGGTAGCGCGGGTTCTTCTCCGTCTTGCCGAGCGTGCGGATAACCATTTGGAGGCCGGAGATGCCGCCGTCGGCCACCATTCGCTCCTCCGTTTTGCGGAGTTTGAAACGGGCTTCCATCTAGGTAAAGAAAAGTTTGAAAATTTTAAAGAAGACGTATTGATTACAATTTGTATTGGGTTCAGGTCAGTTGCAATATAAATAATAAAGTGATCAAAACGACTGTTACTACTCGACTATCTGACATGAATATTTGAGTAGCCGTTAGACTGTGTGGCTTATATTTTGCAATAAAAACCATCTTATAAAACTACTAAAACAAGTTCTCAAAAAACTAAGTTCATTGGGACGAAAATGGTCTATTTTTACCATGTATACTCGTAGTAGAAATATTACGCAGAATATTTAACACTTGACACTTTATTTTGACGAACGGTTAAAGCCTAGCAATTGGATGTAGGCGTACGAAGCCGTCACCTTCTTGGGTTCGAATCCCGGTAAAAGCAAATATTTGTGTGATGACTGATGACGATGAGCTTCAATCAATTAAATATATCGTCGTCTAGTACTTGCCCATAACACAAGCCTCACTAAGCTTACTATGAAGCCAGTTCGATTTCGTGTAAGAGTGTCCCCTAATATTTATTTATTGAACTCTCACATTAAGAACCAAGGCGTCGCAAGTCCTCTGCTGCCAGTGTGCCAGTGACTCCACTGGGATGGTCCTCAAAGAATATACACCAAAAAGCTTTATTTTATTCAATTCTCGTATAAATCTTGTTGAAAGTTACCAATGTCACATGAATTCTCAATTATAACATCATGGCCAGCTTCTGCTGCTCCTGCGGCTGGTTGCTCAATGTCAGCTTCTTTTTACTCTACTACAACTATTACTAAGAATATTGAACACTCACATTAAGAACCAAGGCGTCGCAAGTCCTCTGCTCCAGCGACTCCACTAGGATGACGTCAGGCTGATCAATCTTGATGTTGACTGTCATCATGGCCAGCTTCTGCTGCTGCTCCTGTGGCTGGTTGCTCAATGTCAGCTTCTTTTTACTCTAATACAACTATTACTAAGAATATTGAACACTCACATTAAGAACCAAGGCGTCGCAAGTCCTCTGCTCCAGCGACTCCACTAGGATGACGTCAGGCTGCTCAATCTTGATGTTGACTGTCATCATGGCCAGCTTCTGCTGCTGCTCCTGTGGCTGGTTGCTCAATATCAGCTTCTTTTTACTCTAATACAACTATTACTAAGAATATTGAACACTCACATTAAGAACCAAGGCGTCGCAAGTCCTCTGCTCCAGCGACTCCACTAGGATGATGTCGGGCTGCTCAATCTTGATGTTGACCATCATCATGGCCAGCTTCTGCTGCTCCTGTGGCTGGTTGCTCAATGTCAGCTTCTTTTTACTCTAGTACTACTATTACTAAGAATATTGAACACTTACATTAAGAACCAAGGCGTCGCAAGTCCTCTGCTCCAGCGACTCCACTAGGATGACGTCAGGCTGCTCAATCTTGATGTTGACTGTCATCATGGCCAGCTTCTGCTGCTGCTCCTGTGGCTGGTTGCTCAATGTCAGCTTATTTTTACTCTAGTACTACTATTACTAAGAATATTGAACACTTACATTAAGAACCAAGGCGTCGCAAGTCCTCTGCTCCAGCGACTCCACTAGGATGACGTCAGGCTGCTCAATCTTGATGTTGACTGTCATCATGGCCAGCTTCTGCTGCTGCTCCTGTGGCTGGTTGCTCAATGTCAGCTTCTTTTTACTCTAATACAACTATTACTAAGAATATTGAACACTCACATTAAGAACCAAGGCGTCGCAAGTCTTCTGCTCCAGCGACTCCACTAGGATGATGTCGGGCTGCTCAATCTTGATGTTGACCGTCATCATCGCCAGCTTTTGCTGCTCCTGAGGCTGGTTGCTCAATGTTGGCTTCTTTTTCAATGCTACTGCCTGCAAAGGTAAATTAAGCATTTTTTTTTTTTTGAACTAAAAACTTAAGATTTGTAACTTTATTAAGGTTTTTGTTTCTGTACTGAACTTTTACCTATTATTCAAAAAAAGGGAAACCGCATTGCCGAATGTTCATAAAAAACTTGTTACTATGTTGTGTAAAAATTTGAATATGGCATCAAGACGAAATGATTAAAACAAATTGATAATTAGGTATTTGTTTTTAATTTTTTTTTATAGCCTATATTGTGTCCCACTGCTGGGCAAAGGCCTCCCCTTTTTTCCGCCACTTGTCTCGATCCATTGCTAGTGTTCGCCAATCTGTACAAAATGTGTCAAGGTCGTCCCGCCATCGCCTTTTCGGTCTGCCTCTACTTCGAAAGCCATCTTGTGGGGTCCATTCGGTGGCTAATTTGGCCCATCATTCTGTTTTTCATTAAATGAATTAAATTATTAATTTAAATAAACGCAGTTTTTTAGGGTTCCGTAGCCAAATGGCAAAAAACGGAACCCTTATAGATTCGTCATGTCTGTCTGTCTGTCTGTTTGTCTGTCCGTCCGTATGTCACAGCCACTTTTTTCCGAAACTATAAGAGCTATACTGTTGAAACTTGGTAAGTAGATGTATTCTGTGAACCGCATTAAGATATTCACACAAAAATCAAAAAAAAACATTAAGTTTTAGGGGTCCCCATACACAGAACTGAAACTCAAAAATAATGTTTCATCATACCCATACGTGTGGGGGGGTATCTATGGATAGGTCTTCAAAAATGATATTAAGGTTTCTAATATCATTTTTTTCTAAACAGAATAGTTTGCGCGCGAGACACTTCCAAAGTGGTAAAATGTGTGTCCCCCCCTGTAACTTCTAAAATAAGAGAATGATAAAACTAACGAGACCTAGTAAGTAGTTTTTTTTTAATACGTCATAAATCGTAAAGCGCAATTTATTTTACGGAACCCTTCATGTGCGAGTCAGTCTTTTTTTTTTTAATTAGGAGCTTTCCTGCAGGTATTGTTGAGACTTGAGTACGGAACTATTAATTACCTGTTTAGAAAGTGAAGTGAAATTAGATTTTAAAGAAGCCTATTCAATTGAATTCCGCGCAACACCCACGGCACACAAGGGGGCTGGCAACTGTCAAACAGACAGCACCAATAATGGTCCTTAAAAAAGCTAAATTTTTATGGCGGGAGGTAGTTTTCATTTATTTTTGCGAAAATATCTTTATGTTTCGTCCCGAATTGCTCCGAAATGGGAATCCACCGTTTTCCGAAAAAGTCTAAAACTAAAAGGTTGTGGATTAAAGCTATGAGGAAGATTTTTGCCGAAGAACTGTATATGGTTTCCGTACAAAGTCAAGGACCATCGATCCTCTGTCTCTCTCGCTCATCGTATGGAATCTAGAAGAGCGCCATCTACAATAGGGAACATTACGCGAAACTCTTCGTAGGTGGCGACACTAGCAGCGTTGACATTGTATCTCGTTCCCACTTGCGTTATTGTCTATGCAAGCATCCTTGTCACTCATTTGACAATCAATTGTTCATGTGTGTGTGAATTCCTATATTCCTATACTGGTTTACTATTAGTGGTAGTGCTGCCTCTGGCGGCAGAACATTGCAGTAATGTTCCCTATTAGCTTTCACCGGCCAACCCCATTATGTGATAGCTACAGTATGTCAACAGCTGCGCATTGGATTTACACTCTTTTGCTATTAGCGATTTCAAATACACGTTTTGTATACTCGTAGTTTCCATAACATAAATCGGAGCAAACAAACAGCTCACAAACATCGGAACACACCTCTATTTTCGAGGCATTAGGGTGCATGTGCCGATATTTTTGAACACCTATAGTGTACCGATGCATGTGACGGCGACTGTATTACTCAATTCTTAACAGAGTTCCTGAATTAATAGGAATAACGAAGTGGTAAAAAATTATCTTGCGTTACGGTACCTGGATATACATGAGGGGATTTCAATGTTTAAAGGGGGGGACAGCGCGTACGCAGTCCCCACTACCAAAAAGTACGCATCCGAGTTAGTTAGTGTGTGTGTTAGAGGTCAGTTAAGTGTGTTACTGTTTATACATTGCTGACAAAATTCAGTGCGATCAGTAGCCCTAGTATAAGTTTTATCGGTAGATATACGTTTTCGAACGCGTTTGCGTTTAGTTTCAATTTGTATGGCAACGCGTAGTTACCACCAGAGGCGCTGTTCGCGTTGCCATATAAATTGAGACTAAACGCAAACGCGTTCGAAAACGTATTGTATGGATAAAACTTATACTAGAGCCTCAGAAGAAACGGACAAAAATAGACATCCTGATCCTGACCACGCAAATCGAAATTCGATGTTCGGGTATCTCCGTCTCGCACTCATAGTACTCGAGTGACAAAGAAGCAGATACATGAACATCGAGTTTCTATTTTCGTGGAAGCGCCGCTAAGCTTCCTTACTCACCGGGAACGCATCAATAGCCTTGTCCGATTTGGTCGTGATTTGGGGGGTCTTGTCTACGGCCTCCTCCTCGGAGGCTTCAGAAATGTCAGCCAGGCCTGTCTTCATGAAATCCGCTATCTTGTTCAGGAAGTCCATGGCTAGGATCAGGTTGAAGCTGAATACTCTTATGTCGACTGAAAAAAAATAACGAACATGTTAGTAAACACATTATACAATAATACCGAGTATGACAATGTAAAGGCTCTCGAATACATAGGGTAAGTCGCCAGTAGCTGGCCAACCCTCAATAGCTGGCGCCCTCATATTTAAACATGAACTCTGTTCCAACTACAAACAGAATTCAATTTAGTATGACGTGGCCAGTTATTGAAGAGTGGCCAGTGATTTAAACCTTATACTAAAATGAATTATATTATAGGTGAATGGAGTTTTTAGTATGAGATGGCCAGTTATTGAACTGTGGCCAGCTACTAACGATTTACCATATTTATACCATAGCTGTTACTGCTTCGAATACTCATGGGTCATGCATGGCTCATCATGGTATAGTTGTGTTTTCCTTTTTGGCTAATTGGCAATGCAATTTGCATCACCTGTAATAGGAAATAGAGTAGACTCTACCCAGTAGAGTTTATTGTGTTTTAAAATCGAATGAAACAAAACAAATGCAACTATCGTCTAATTTCAAATGATAGAAATTCCATTGAAGAGAAGGATGCCTTTTAACCCTTTGAACGCCAAGAACGCCTATAGTCGTCTTGTATTGTGCCTTTAAGTGTTATGACGTCCGCTGTCAAAACAACCTTCTGTCTTTCATATAAGGTTCATAGTTACTCTCTTATGGAAAAAATGTTGGCGTGTCATTGACACTTTAGTACGTGAAGAATGGCGTTCAAAAGGTTAATAGGCCTTTGGGCGGCTAGAGGCTAGGGCCGATTAGTCAGATATTTTTGACCGTTTTGTTATATCATAAATGTATGGCGACTGTAACATTTATACAAGTAATAGGGAATGGATGAAAATTTGAGAAGTGCCTGTTAATTTTTTGGTGTTAGGAATAACCTTCCTTAGCACCAGAAAAAAGTTGCAGACTTTTCAGCTGCGTCAATTATAAAAAAAATATAAACAGTTCCCTCACTTGCGTTTTGGGTTTAGGACGGCGAATGAGGCACTTTCCTTGATCCGTCTCATATTACAAAAAATATTTTACACATCTAACCCTGGCAATGACAAATATAGCTGCTGCAGCTGTCAGTATCATTGCCAGTGTCAGTTTGCCATTTTCATCAAGCAAACTGTCTTATTCGCCGTCCTAAACCCAAAACGTAAGTGAGGAAACTGTTTATATTTTTCAAAAAATAGTTAAGGCACCTGAAAAGTCTGCATCTTTTTTCTGGTGCTAAGGAAGGTTATTCCTATCACCAAAAAAATAATCAGGCACTTGTAAATTTCTCATCCATTCCCAATTAAGTTATTTAACAAGGAACTTACTGTAAGTGTCGTGGTTCTTGATAGTGTATGTGATATCGATCATGCTCCGTATCTTGTCCGACGATTCCATTACGGGCGATTCCCTCGTATCATTGTACATGTCACCGGAATCCCGGCGACGCTCTAAATACCTATATAATGAAACAGAGCATTGCAAAAATCCAACTTTTCAATTAATTATTCAACTAATCTAAGCTTAAAATTTAATTAATAAATAATATTTAAAATTAGTCCCATAGTAAGCTGAATAAGGTTTGTGTTATGGGTACTAGACGACGATATATTTAATGGAGTAAATCGCCAGTAGCTGGCTACCCTTCAAAAGAAAGAAAGAAAGAAATGAATTTATTGACAGCCAAAATAAGACCACATCACAATTTAGGAGAAAACACAGTACTTATATAAAAAGAAACTTAAATTAAAAGCTTAAACTGAGATCATGTGTATAAGAAGACTGGTGGTGCTGCTATAGTGGACACCACTCAGCATTATTTAATGTCAGAGCATCTGGTCTTCCGTGGAGGGAGCCAATAATGTACAGCCCGATAAGACGCGTCCACTTTTAGTGGACGCGTATTATCAGGCCGTACATTGTCAGCCCGGACAAAGGTGGCTTCCAATTATTGCCCCGTACCGAATTTGTTCAGGGTGATAATGCACGGCCTTAATAATGTACAGCCCAATAATACGAAGCCACAAAAGGTGGCCGCGTATTATCGGGCCGTACATTATCAGCTCGAAAAGCTACGGTAGCCTAGTGGTTCAGGCATGCAGCTGTCAAGCGGCGGTCGTAAGTTCGAATCCCGGCTCGTACCAATGAGTTTTTCGGAACGTATGTATGGAATATTTACCGTTAGCTTTTCGGTGAAGGAAAACATCGTGAGGAAACCGGTCTTATTCCAATAAGGTCTAGTTTTCCCTCTGGGTTGGAAGGTCAGATGGCAGTCGTTTTCGTAAAACTAGCGCCTATGCCAAATCTTGGGATTAGGCGTCAAAGCGGACCCCGGGCTCCTTTAGGGGCACAACCGGGAATAACGCTAGGAGCATGATGACATTATCAGCTCGAACAAAGGTGGCTTCCAATTATTGGCCCGGACCAAGTTTGCTGCCTGTCAAAAGCGAACTCTGCCTTAGGTTGGTTAGGTTAGGGTTCACTTGTGTCCCTCAGAGCGGAAATAGCGGGGTGGCGTCGACCCGCTGGAGACTTTTTAATGGACGCCAATTATTGGGCTGTACATTATCAGGTCCTACAAGATTGGCTTCCAATTATTGCCCCGTACCGAATTTGCTCAGGGTGATAATGCACGGCCCAATAATGTACGGCCCAATAATACGCGTCCATTGGACGCGTATTATTGGGCTGAACATTATCATGGCTGTACATTATCATGGCCGTACATTAACCGGCACCTTCCGTGGAGCCCAGGGCTGTAAGGTAGTTCCGAAAGTGAACAGCAGAAAGTGGCAAACGTGGTACTACGTATATTCGTAAATTAATACGATTATAACTAGGGAATGCAATGGGGAATGGATGAAAATTTTAGAAACGCCTGATTTTTTTTTTGTTGATAGGAATAACCTTCCTTAGCACCAGAAAAAAGTTGCAGACTTTTCAGATGCGCCAATTATTTTTGAAAAATATAAACAGTTTCCTCACTTACGTTTTGTGGTTAGGACGGCGATTGAGACAATTTTCTTGATCCGTCACATATTACATAAAAATATCATAAAAATCCGTGGTAAACTGACACTGGCAATGATATTGACAGCTGCAGCAGCTATATTGGTCATTGCCAGGGTCAAATATTTAAAATATTTTTTGTAATATGAGACGGATCAAGGAAAGTGTCTCATTCGCCGTCCTAACCACAAAACGTAAGTGAGGAAACTGTTTATATTTTTCAAAAATAATTGACGCAGCTGACAAGTCTGCAACTTTTTTCTGGTGCTAAGGAAGGTTATTCCTATCACCAAAAAAATAATCAGGCATTTCTAAAATTTTCATCCATTCCCCATTACCGGGCAAATATCACTACCGGTAAATTACGGACTTGAGTGAGGAAAAATTGCTGGCCCCCTCATAATAAAAATGAACTCGAGGAACTCATTTTTAGTATGAGGTGGCCAGTTATTGAACTGTGGCCAGCTACTAACGATTTACCATACATATAAATACTTAAATACATAGAAAACATCCCAGACTCAGAAACAAATATTCATGCTGATCACGTTTCTACCGATGTTGCCAAGTTTCGCGTCACTATTGACATATACATCAAAGGGACAGCTACCACTCACTAAATTCATCCTTTTTTGGAAAAATAATCGTTACCATTTTATTAACCCTTTTCCAGGCTGGCAGTTGAGAAATGACAATCAAGTGTCAGTCTTATTCATTGACATTAAGAAACATGTTTGACAGGCAGTATGTGGTCGATATAACGCCTCTGCCTGGAAAAGGGTTAAAAGGGATAATTTCCATAGAGAAGCGATTTTAGTTATCCAAATGTTATTTACAAAAAGCGGCCAAGCGCGAGTCGGACTCGCACATGAAGGGTTCCGTTAAATAAATTGCAGTTTACGATTTATGACGTATTAAAAAAAAACTACTTATTAGATCTCGTTCTAACTAATTTTCGGTGGAAGTTTGCATGGTAATGTACATCATATATTTTTTTTAGTTTTATCATTTTCTTATTTCAGAAGTTACAGGGGGGGGGGGACACATTTTACCACTTTGGAAGTGTCTCTCGCGCAAACTATTCAGTTTAGAAAAAAAATATGTAAGAAACCTCAATGTCATTTTTAAAGACCTATCCATAGATACCCCCCCACACGTATGGGTCTGATGAAAAAAACATTTTTAAGTTTCAGTTCTAAGTATGGGGAACCCCAAAAATGTATTGTTTTTTTTCTATTTTTGTGTGAAAATCTTAATGCGGTTTACAGAAACCTCAGGAATGCGTGGTTAAAATCTTTCAGGTTCCTCGGGCCCACGATGTATATAAGTATTTAATAATTTACTTTCAAAACAAAGTTTTAACCGACTTCAATTCAGTACTCCGCCAAACCACATGAACATTTCCACATTTTTTTTCCAATTTACCACATGAACTGATTTCCGAGAGCAAATGCGTTGATTTTTAGACCAATAAACCAAATCGCTGTATGTGGGCCGATAATATTTGAGGACTTCCGTCGATTCCTCAAGGATCTCAGAATTACCTTTGGCACTTCATTGCTTGCTATTTCAGCGGAATCATATCAGAATCTGTGACGTACTTATATAGTTTGAAGTACATCATTGAGAATTTCCACAAGCCATCTGTGGTCTTCATCATCACTTTCACTTCACCAAATCTATGATTTCTGGGGTTAATACACGAGTTATAATAGAAAATACCGAAATTACTACACGCGTGCCTAATATATTTGAGGAGTTCCCTCAATTCCTCATTTGTTCCCATCATCCAACTGGGGTTTTGGAAACAATGGGACCAATCTGGAAGCATATACTTTCAGTTAAAAAAAGAATTGTACGAATCGGTTCATAAATGACGGAGTTCTGAGGTGACAAACATTAAAAATAAAATAAAAAATAAAAATTACATCCGAATTGAGAACCCTCCTCCTTTTTTTGAAGTCGGTTAAAAATAGACATACCTAGTTATTTTCGCTCCTCGATCCGGCCTGGTATCGTCTAGAGTGCAGTCAACAAGCAGCAGCGAAGTGTTGATAGAGCCATCCGAGAACATTCGCCCCTTCACGGCGAACAGCGCTAGACAGAAGCGCGCTAGTTCGATATCTTTGTCACTAATACTGCCATCTGCACCAGTCTAAAAGTTGTACACTGTTTAGAATTGGGTACTTTCCTGGGTAAACAATATATAATTCTATTAAGTCCGTCAGTTAGATTATCGGAGGTCGTTGTTGTTCTACGTCCGTCCGTAGGAATAACCCTAGAAACCCTACACGTGACCTCCGGGTGGTGCTAAAATAACAACAAACTCGGCAGCTGCACTTCTGAACCTCGCAGCGCACACTGGAACCCTATCGGCGACATCGATACGAATACATATATGTACCAGTGTGTAACCGCCATACGATAAATAAATAAATTATCAAAAAATATTGGACACGTATTTTTATTTTGTCAATCAAACAAAAAATAATGATGATATAGCCCGTTAAAGTTCCGCGTGACGTCACATTATGCTAAAAGGTGTACCATAATGTGACGTCACATTATGCTAAAAGGTGTACCATAATGTGACGTCACGCGTAACTTTAACGGACTATACCTTCATCAAAAAAAAATACGTGTCCAATATTTTTTGATAATCTAACTGACGGACGAAATAGTTTTTTTTTTAGGAAAGTAGCCAATTATAGTCCAGATCTAGACACTAAGCTTCTTAATAAGAACATTGTATGTTACTGAAAGAATCAATGTGGGAAATGGAACGTAAGTGAGTGAAAGGGACAGAAAGAGCGAGATAGAGAGAGTATTGTAAGATGGCGGTTACCGTTTAAAACGTGAAAATGTAGTTCCGAGTAAATTATAATAAATAATTGTTTAAAGAAAGACTAGTTTCACTCTGGATATATCCCATACTACAATTTTTGGGGGCTCGTCCGGGATGTCCTCAGAGTGAATGAAGACGACAAATACGACGATTACGACGTGAAATAAGATTTGATTTACGACGAGGCGACCATAGCGTCCCATGACAGAAGAGAAGACGATCGGAAGAATTGAAGGCGAACAAAACCACGACGACGACGTGTTTTTTCAAGACGACACGACGTATCTTTTAAAGAGAATATTACAATTTCACGACGAAGACGACTACGCAAGCGACGACGACGACATGCCTGATCCTCCTACGAATGCAGACGGCGGTAACAAGAATGGCGGCTCAAGTTTTCTGGCAGCAGCAAACGTGTTCTTCGACGGTGGCATCACTCAGTTCGACGGCGAAGACAAGACATACACTTCGACAAAATGGGCTCAAGATATCGAGGATAACGCGGATGTGTTTGTTTGGACTCCTCAACAAAAGTTGGTAATTGCGCGCAGATCCTTGTGCGGCACGGCGGCCTTGTGGCTGAAGTCTGAAAAAGTCTTTAAGACTTATGAAGAGCTCAAACATGCGCTACAGAAGGAGTTTCCAGATGCCGTTAATTGTAAAGAAATGCATGAGTTAATGGCAGCGACAAAGAAGTCTAAAGATGAGAGTTGCTATCAGTATATGTTACGTATGAAAGAATTGGGTAAAAGGGCGAAGTTTCCCGATTACGTAGCTATACAATACATAATAAACGGTATTGAAGACTTGCAAGTTAATAAGATGATTTTGCATGGCGTAACTACGTATGGTGTGCTGAAGGAGAAATTGGCTATTTACGAAAAGATGAAGACCGATGACATGAAGAGAGAAGTACGGGTCGAGACAGCTGTAAGAAAGAAAAGTGATTCATCTCGGCGTTGCTACAATTGCGGAGACAGAAGTCATGTATCTTCGCATTGTCCTAATGGCATAAAGTGTTTCAGATGCAATGAGTATGGTCATATTGGAATTCGGTGCCCTGTTAGTCAGAATCATAACAGTGCGAAGTTCGACCGGAACGCGTCTGCAGTTGGTGCGCCTCAACTTCGTGCGTTTGGCGGCCACGGCGCTAGTGGCGTTACTCCGTCGGCGAAGCAGCGTACGGCTATGTTCGGGACATCGGAAGCGACCAATCGGAACGATCGTACGAGCGGCCATATTTGCGACAATGTCAACGAAGTGACAAGTTCGTGTTTGGACAACTCAGAGGTTATGCAGATTGTAAACAAAGAGTTTCGGTGCAACAGAAAAAACGATAAACCAGTGAAATTAGTGACCATAGCACGAGATTATTGCTATAACGCGCTGATAGACTCTGGCAGTGACGTTAATCTGTTGGCGGCGGAGTTATACGAGAATATTTTCGGTGAAAAGTGTCATGTCGGCGGCGGGCTGACTTTAACAGGACTTGGACGCTCACAAGTGCGGTCCTTGGGCAAGGTTACGACGACAATTACGGTTGATGGACAGTGTTACAACGGTGTTACATTTCATTTAATACCTAGAGACTGTATGCCTTACGATATAATTATAGGACATGAGTTTTTGAAAGAGGTGACAGTTTACATGAGTGAAGGATGTGTGAACATATTTAAGGATGAGAATGAGTGGTTAAATAATGTGAATTGCTTTACAGGTGAGGCAGAATCTCTGGTGGAGCATATCAAGGATCCATTAATCAAAGACGAGGTACGTCGTAGTGTGGAGAGCTATCATCCAGTTCAAGTGAAGGAGGTACCTTTACAGCTCAAGATTGTACTGAAGGATGATGTGCCTGTAACACAACGACCACGAAGGTTGTCTTACACGGAGCAGGGTATTGTGGAAGCACAAGTTGAAGAATGGCTAAAGGACGGGATAGTCAGAGTAAGTTTTTCTGAGTATTCAAGCCCTCTTGTGTTAGTCAAGAAAAAAGATGGTTCAACTCGAGTCTGTGTAGATTATCGGCAGATTAATGCCAAAATGGTGAAGGATGAGTATCCATTACCCATCATCGATGACCTGATTGACCGGCTTTCATGGGCTAAGGTTTTTAGTGTGTTGGATTTAAAAAATGGGTTCTTTCATTTAAAGGTTAGCGAGGAATCTATCCCATACACATCGTTTGTATCTCATCATGGTCAATGGGAATTTCTTCGAGCTCCTTTTGGTCTCTCGGTCAGTCCGAAGGCATTCACGAGGTTCGTCAACATAGTGTTCAGCGAGCTCTTAGCTAAGAAAATAATGATGATCTTTATTGATGATATAATCATTCCAGCTGAAGACGAGGAACAAGCATTGCAAAGATTGAAGCAAGTGCTAGCAGTGGCAGAGGAGCATGGATTGGTGATTAATTGGAAGAAAGTCAAGCTGTTACAAACGGAAATTGTGTATTTGGGTCACGCTATCAAAGACGGTGAAGTGCGACCAACCACAGAGAAGATTGATGCAGTCATGAAGTTTCCGGAACCAGCTACGGGTAAGCAACTGAAAAGTTTCCTAGGTTTGACTGGATATTTTAGAAAATATATAGAAAACTATGCTACCATAGCAAAACCTTTAACTGACTTGCAGAAGAATGATGTACACTTTGTATTTGATGACGAGCAAAGGCAAGCATTTAAAATATTGAAAGAGAAGTTGACGACGGATCCAGTTTTAAAGATATATGATCCTAATTTGAGAATAGAAGTGCATACAGATGCGTCTAGTATAGCTATATCAGCTGTTTTAATGCAGTATCACCCCAACACTGGTCTGCATCCAGTCCAGTATATGAGCAGTAAGAATGACGATACTCAATGTAATTACTCGAGTTATGAATTAGAGGCATTAGCGATTATTGAGGCTGTTAAGAAGTTTCGGCCCTATTTGTATGGAAAGCATTTCAAGATAGTAACCGATTGTCAAGCGTTTCAGCAAACACTGATGAAGAAGGATCTGACGGCCAAAGTAGCAAGATGGGTGATTGACCTGAACCAGTACACGTACACGGTAGAGCACAGAGCAGGAGCGAAGATGCAGCATGTCGACGCTCTCAGTCGGAACCCCTACGTGTCCATTGTGACGTCACTATGCGACCAGGTTAAGTTGGCGCAGGATCAAGATGACGGTGTAAGAGCCATAAAGGAAATTTTAAAGGAAAAGACGTACAAGGACTACTCATTGGATGGAGATGTCTTATACAAAGGAAATAGTAAATTGTTGGTCATACCAAAACATTTGGAAAAGGAAATTATAATGAGAGTACATGGAAACGGCCATTTTTCAAGAAGGAAAATGAAGGAGTTGATTTTACAGGATTATTACATAAAGGACGTAGATAAGAAGATAGACGAATTTATAATTGCCTGTATACCATGTCTATTGGCTACAAGGAAGGAAGGTAAGCAAGAAGGGTTCTTGAATCCTATCGAGAAGAATAGTATTCCTATGGATACTTTACATTTAGATCATGTGGGTCCATTAACGGAAACCCGTAAGCAGTACAATTACATACTGACAGTGATTGATGCTTTTACGAAGTTTGTGTGGTTATTTCCAACGAAGAGTACAGGAAGTGCAGAGACACTAAATAAGCTAAGGGTACATCAGCAAATATTCGGAAATCCACGAAGATTGATAACAGACAGGGGAGCTGCGTTTACTAGCCACGACTTTGAAGACTACTGCAGCAACGAGGGAATTCAGCATGTGAAGATCACTACCGGAATACCTAGGGGAAACGGTCAAGTTGAACGAGTGCACAAGATAATCATCCCTATGTTAACAAAACTATGCATTGAGAATGCAGGAGTGTGGTATAAGCACGTCAGCAGAGTGCAGAGAGCGCTAAACAGCACATTCCAGAGAAGTATAAATACAACGCCTTTCAAGCTGTTAGTAGGTGCTAAGATGAGATGTAAAGAAGACATTGAGATCTTGAGATTACTCAAAGAAGAATCTGCCAGTTTGTATGACAGTGATAGAGAAGAATTACGCAAGAAGGCTAAAGAACAGATGTTAGCAGTCCAGGAAGAGAACATAAAATATTATAACAAAAGGAGAAAGGAGAGCCAGAAGTATATGGTGGGTGACTTAGTGGCTATTAAAAGAACTCAGTTTGGAACCGGTCTGAAACTAAAGCCGAAGTTCTTAGGGCCTTACAAGGTTACTAAAGTCAATGTGAACGACCGCTATGAGGTGGAGAAGGCTGACAGCTCCGCAGAAGGACCCAACCATACCTCCAGCTCAGCTGACTTCATGAAGAGATGGCCAGGTGGCGATAACATGGAGTAAAGTCAAGGTAACTATATTGCTATGTTGCAGATGATTGAATGAAAGAGTTTATTTTAGTTTAAGGCTTATGTGTAAGCCATTACGTTGTTAATTAAGACTTCTTATTCAGTTTATTTAAGTATGATTGTGATGACGCCTGATGATCAGTAGTAGAGGATGACTGGATGGGATGTCTGTGGAACAGACATAGTGCAGGAATGGCCGAATGTGGGAAATGGAACGTAAGTGAGTGAAAGGGACAGAAAGAGCGAGATAGAGAGAGTATTGTAAGATGGCGGTTACCGTTTAAAACGTGAAAATGTAGTTCCGAGTAAATTATAATAAATAATTGTTTAAAGAAAGACTAGTTTCACTCTGGATATATCCCATACTACATCAATGTAATTTGTTGTGTGAGCCTAATAAATAAATAAAATACCAAATATAGTTTGAAGGGTATTCATCTATCTATATACAGGGTGTGGCCTGTAATAGGAGCAAATATTCAAAAGGACGCTTCCTTAGAGCATTTGCAGTAACCCCTTGTGTCCCATTCATTTTAATTTATTTTGATTGGGAGAAATTTTGATCTAAAGTTATTACCTCCAAGTAATGTATCTTGGCACCGCGACATAATAGCACAGCAGATTTAGAGGTAACATCATATAATGAGTCAGAATAGTTTTTGCATGTATGTTTTCAAAATATATTTTTGTGATTTTTTTATTTTTATTTATTTTTTTTAGTATTTTTTAATAAAAAGTTACTGATAGCACTCCAGAAGAGTAAAACAATACAAGTAAACATAGTTAGAAGAAAAAAATTAAAAACAAAACTTTTTGTTAATACTTTTTCACAAGCTTAATAATCTACGGTTTAATTTTCTGCTCCTATTAGGCCACACCCTGTATATATAGTCCTCCTGATCAATTTCGATGACGGCGACCCTAACAAATTATGGATTAGCTCTGATATGACTGGCCTGGACAAACTTCCTCTTAAATACTCTATTGCAAGGATGACAATACGGTTGGCCAGTCGTGGTATACGTATACACGTAGGAGGATAACTACACTAATATAATAAAGAGGAACAGTCTGTGAGATGGTACAGTTCCCGGCAAACAACTTGAACATGCGGGACGAAGTGGGGGGGGGGGGGGGGGGGGGGGGGGGGGCAGCTCGCACGTACAATTCGCCTTTGCGCAGGCAAGGTCATTTGCGCACGAAGTTTGCCGTCTACTGTAGCTTTGAAATAGAAATATATTTTTTTATTGCTTGTAAGTTTAATGTACGGGGTAATCTCCGGAACCGCTTATCCGATTTCAAATTATTTCACCTGTGTATGGAATGGACTTTCTGAATGGACAAAGTCTCGCCGGGGGACCGCCTTCTTTTCACGGTATCCCCATTTCATAATAGACAAATTGTAACTAACAGCCTCGCGAGCGATTTAATAGGTGCTTGATGATACCCTTATAAGAATCTTTATCATACAATACAATACAAGACCTTATTATACTTACAGAGACAGCAATATTCACCAAATCGATGACGAAACTGTCCAATGTGAACGAAAACTTTATGGTGACTCTTGGTTTTTTGACCTCAGCCTCTTTTGCTGATTCCAAAGTAACACTAGTGACTTTACGTGCGTCTTGCTTGCTTGCTGTTCGAGTGACCATTTTAGAAGTGGACTTAGGCACGCTGGCTTGAATCTTTGCGTCTTTCTGTTGGCCTTCCTGAAGGTTTTGGTTCAGAATGTTCATTATACTCCTATAATCGCTATGGCCAACTTTGATCTGGAAAAAAAAAATCGTTTTGCTATATAAATATGAATGGACGCGTCCCTAGTACAGAGATAAGTTTCATTATACAATTATTATGTTTCTATGAGTGTGTCACACTTAACAATCACTTATTTACCTTCAAGTTAACCATGTATTAAAGTTCATTTATAAATCTGACATTCATCATCATCATCATATCAGCCGAAAGACGTCCACTGCTGCATATAGGCCTCCCCCAAAGAGTGCCAAAGTGACCGGTCCTGCGCTACCCGCATCCAGCGGACTTCCGCGACCTTTACCAGGTCATCAGTCCTCCTTGTGGGTGAGGGGGGGGGGGGGGATGCTTCATAAAATTAATTTACAATATATACTTACTGTATAAGAATCTTAGCCGAAATCGACCATGTAAAAAAACTACTTTCAGGACAAGAAATAAAAAGGCTTTTTTTATTTTTATTTATTATGAATATTATTATATACTTACTGCAATAATCTTCAGTCTACCCGACACGTCCAAATCGGGCAGAGGCTCGTACCAGCTAGACAGGCTCCTCTTAACGAACAGCTTGAAGCTGGTCGGCTTGAGCAGCTTCCGTTCGTCTCTCACAATATATACTTACTGCAATAGTCTTCAGTCTACCCGACACGTCCAAATCGGGCAGAGGCTCGTACCAGCTAGACAGGCTCCTCTTAACGAACAGCTTGAAGCTGGTCGGCTTGAGCAGCTTCCGTTCGTCTCTCACAATATATACTTACTGCAATAGTCTTCAGTCTACCCGACACGTCCAAATCGGGCAGAGGCTCGTACCAGCTAGACAGGCTCCTCTTAACGAACAGCTTGAAGCTGGTCGGCTTGAGCAGCTTCCGTTCGTCTCTCACAATATATACTTACTGCAATAGTCTTCAGTCTACCCGACACGTCCAAATCGGGCAGAGGCTCGTACCAGCTAGACAGGCTCCTCTTAACGAACAGCTTGAAGCTGGTCGGCTTGAGCAGCTTCCGTTCGTCTCTCACAATATATACTTACTGCAATAGTCTTCAGTCTACCCGACACGTCCAAATCGGGCAGAGGCTCGTACCAGCTAGACAGGCTCCTCTTAACGAACAGCTTGAAGCTGGTCGGCTTGAGCAGCTTCCGTTCGTCTCTCACAATATATACTTACTGCAATAGTCTTCAGTCTACCCGACACGTCCAAATCGGGCAGAGGCTCGTACCAGCTAGACAGGCTCCTCTTAACGAACAGCTTGAAGCTGGTCGGCTTGAGCAGCTTCCGTTCGTCTCTCACAATATATACTTACTGCAATAGTCTTCAGTCTACCCGACACGTCCAAATCGGGCAGAGGCTCGTACCAGCTAGACAGGCTCCTCTTAACGAACAGCTTGAAGCTGGTCGGCTTGAGCAGCTTCCGTTCGTCTCTCACAATATATACTTACTGCAATAGTCTTCAGTCTACCCGACACGTCCAAATCGGGCAGAGGCTCGTACCAGCTAGACAGGCTCCTCTTAACGAACAGCTTGAAGCTGGTCGGCTTGAGCAGCTTCCGTTCGTCTCTCACAATATATACTTACTGCAATAGTCTTCAGTCTACCCGACACGTCCAAATCGGGCAGAGGCTCGTACCAGCTAGACAGGCTCCTCTTAACGAACAGCTTGAAGCTGGTCGGCTTGAGCAGCTTCCGTTCGTCTCTCACAATATATACTTACTGCAATAGTCTTCAGTCTACCCGACACGTCCAAATCGGGCAGAGGCTCGTACCAGCTAGACAGGCTCCTCTTAACGAACAGCTTGAAGCTGGTCGGCTTGAGCAGCTTCCGTTCGTCTCTCACAATATATACTTACTGCAATAGTCTTCAGTCTACCCGACACGTCCAAATCGGGCAGAGGCTCGTACCAGCTAGACAGGCTCCTCTTAACGAACAGCTTGAAGCTGGTCGGCTTGAGCAGCTTCCGTTCGTCTCTCACAATATATACTTACTGCAATAGTCTTCAGTCTACCCGACACGTCCAAATCGGGCAGAGGCTCGTACCAGCTAGACAGGCTCCTCTTAACGAACAGCTTGAAGCTGGTCGGCTTGAGCAGCTTCCGTTCGTCTCTCACAATATATACTTACTGCAATAGTCTTCAGTCTACCCGACACGTCCAAATCGGGCAGAGGCTCGTACCAGCTAGACAGGCTCCTCTTAACGAACAGCTTGAAGCTGGTCGGCTTGAGCAGCTTCCGTTCGTCTCTCACAATATATACTTACTGCAATAGTCTTCAGTCTACCCGACACGTCCAAATCGGGCAGAGGCTCGTACCAGCTAGACAGGCTCCTCTTAACGAACAGCTTGAAGCTGGTCGGCTTGAGCAGCTTCCGTTCGTCTCTCACAATATATACTTACTGCAATAGTCTTCAGTCTACCCGACACGTCCAAATCTGGCAGAGGCTCGTACCAGCTAGACAGGCTCCTCTTAACGAACAGCTTGAAGCTGGTCGGCTTGAGCAGCTTCCGTTCGTCTCTCACAATATATACTTACTGCAATAGTCTTCAGTCTACCCGACACGTCCAAATCGGGCAGAGGCTCGTACCAGCTAGACAGGCTCCTCTTAACGAACAGCTTGAAGCTGGTCGGCTTGAGCAGCTTCCGTTCGTCTCTCACAATATATACTTACTGCAATAGTCTTCAGTCTACCCGACACGTCCAAATCGGGCAGAGGCTCGTACCAGCTAGACAGGCTCCTCTTAACGAACAGCTTGAAGCTGGTCGGCTTGAGCAGCTTCCGTTCGTCTCTCACAATATATACTTACTGCAATAGTCTTCAGTCTACCCGACACGTCCAAATCTGGCAGAGGCTCGTACCAGCTAGACAGGCTCCTCTTAACGAACAGCTTGAAGCTGGTCGGCTTGAGCAGCTTCCGTTCGTCTCTCACAATATATACTTACTGCAATAGTCTTCAGTCTACCCGACACGTCCAAATCGGGCAGAGGCTCGTACCAGCTAGACAGGCTCCTCTTAACGAACAGCTTGAAGCTGGTCGGCTTGAGCAGCTTCCGTTCGTCTCTCACAATATATACTTACTGCAATAGTCTTCAGTCTACCCGACACGTCCAAATCGGGCAGAGGCTCGTACCAGCTAGACAGGCTCCTCTTAACGAACAGCTTGAAGCTGGTCGGCTTGAGCAGCTTCCGTTCGTCTCTCACAATATATACTTACTGCAATAGTCTTCAGTCTACCCGACACGTCCAAATCGGGCAGAGGCTCGTACCAGCTAGACAGGCTCCTCTTAACGAACAGCTTGAAGCTGGTCGGCTTGAGCAGCTTCCGTTCGTCTCTCACAATATATACTTACTGCAATAGTCTTCAGTCTACCCGACACGTCCAAATCGGGCAGAGGCTCGTACCAGCTAGACAGGCTCCTCTTAACGAACAGCTTGAAGCTGGTCGGCTTGAGCAGCTTCCGTTCGTCTCTCACAATATATACTTACTGCAATAGTCTTCAGTCTACCCGACACGTCCAAATCGGGCAGAGGCTCGTACCAGCTAGACAGGCTCCTCTTAACGAACAGCTTGAAGCTGGTCGGCTTGAGCAGCTTCCGTTCGTCTCTCACAATATATACTTACTGCAATAGTCTTCAGTCTACCCGACACGTCCAAATCGGGCAGAGGCTCGTACCAGCTAGACAGGCTCCTCTTAACGAACAGCTTGAAGCTGGTCGGCTTGAGCAGCTTCCGTTCGTCTCTCACAATATATACTTACTGCAATAGTCTTCAGTCTACCCGACACGTCCAAATCGGGCAGAGGCTCGTACCAGCTAGACAGGCTCCTCTTAACGAACAGCTTGAAGCTGGTCGGCTTGAGCAGCTTCCGTTCGTCTCTCACAATATATACTTACTGCAATAGTCTTCAGTCTACCCGACACGTCCAAATCGGGCAGAGGCTCGTACCAGCTAGACAGGCTCCTCTTAACGAACAGCTTGAAGCTGGTCGGCTTGAGCAGCTTCCGTTCGTCTCTCACAATATATACTTACTGCAATAGTCTTCAGTCTACCCGACACGTCCAAATCGGGCAGAGGCTCGTACCAGCTAGACAGGCTCCTCTTAACGAACAGCTTGAAGCTGGTCGGCTTGAGCAGCTTCCGTTCGTCTCTCACAATATATACTTACTGCAATAGTCTTCAGTCTACCCGACACGTCCAAATCGGGCAGAGGCTCGTACCAGCTAGACAGGCTCCTCTTAACGAACAGCTTGAAGCTGGTCGGCTTGAGCAGCTTCCGTTCGTCTCTCACAATATATACTTACTGCAATAGTCTTCAGTCTACCCGACACGTCCAAATCTGGCAGAGGCTCGTACCAGCTAGACAGGCTCCTCTTAACGAACAGCTTGAAGCTGGTCGGCTTGAGCAGCTTCCGTTCGTCTCTCACAATATATACTTACTGCAATAGTCTTCAGTCTACCCGACACGTCCAAATCGGGCAGAGGCTCGTACCAGCTAGACAGGCTCCTCTTAACGAACAGCTTGAAGCTGGTCGGCTTGAGCAGCTTCCGTTCGTCTCTCACAATATATACTTACTGCAATAGTCTTCAGTCTACCCGACACGTCCAAATCGGGCAGAGGCTCGTACCAGCTAGACAGGCTCCTCTTAACGAACAGCTTGAAGCT
The DNA here is from genome assembly GCA_963854355.1 of Epinotia brunnichana. Taxonomy (NCBI): domain Eukaryota; kingdom Metazoa; phylum Arthropoda; class Insecta; order Lepidoptera; family Tortricidae; genus Epinotia; species Epinotia brunnichana. The sequence goes on along the minus strand of OY977945.1, from coordinate 10,533,069 downwards.
GGTCGGCTTGAGCAGCTTCCGTTCGTCTCTCACAATATATACTTACTGCAATAGTCTTCAGTCTACCCGACACGTCCAAATCGGGCAGAGGCTCGTACCAGCTAGACAGGCTCCTCTTAACGAACAGCTTGAAGCTGGTCGGCTTGAGCAGCTTCCGTTCGTCTCTCACAATATATACTTACTGCAATAGTCTTCAGTCTACCCGACACGTCCAAATCGGGCAGAGGCTCGTACCAGCTAGACAGGCTCCTCTTAACGAACAGCTTGAAGCTGGTCGGCTTGAGCAGCTTCCGTTCGTCTCTCACAATATATACTTACTGCAATAGTCTTCAGTCTACCCGACACGTCCAAATCGGGCAGAGGCTCGTACCAGCTAGACAGGCTCCTCTTAACGAACAGCTTGAAGCTGGTCGGCTTGAGCAGCTTCCGTTCGTCTCTCACAATATATACTTACTGCAATAGTCTTCAGTCTACCCGACACGTCCAAATCGGGCAGAGGCTCGTACCAGCTAGACAGGCTCCTCTTAACGAACAGCTTGAAGCTGGTCGGCTTGAGCAGCTTCCGTTCGTCTCTCACAATATATACTTACTGCAATAGTCTTCAGTCTACCCGACACGTCCAAATCGGGCAGAGGCTCGTACCAGCTAGACAGGCTCCTCTTAACGAACAGCTTGAAGCTGGTCGGCTTGAGCAGCTTCCGTTCGTCTCTCACAATATATACTTACTGCAATAGTCTTCAGTCTACCCGACACGTCCAAATCGGGCAGAGGCTCGTACCAGCTAGACAGGCTCCTCTTAACGAACAGCTTGAAGCTGGTCGGCTTGAGCAGCTTCCGTTCGTCTCTCACAATATATACTTACTGCAATAGTCTTCAGTCTACCCGACACGTCCAAATCGGGCAGAGGCTCGTACCAGCTAGACAGGCTCCTCTTAACGAACAGCTTGAAGCTGGTCGGCTTGAGCAGCTTCCGTTCGTCTCTCACAATATATACTTACTGCAATAGTCTTCAGTCTACCCGACACGTCCAAATCGGGCAGAGGCTCGTACCAGCTAGACAGGCTCCTCTTAACGAACAGCTTGAAGCTGGTCGGCTTGAGCAGCTTCCGTTCGTCTCTCACAATATATACTTACTGCAATAGTCTTCAGTCTACCCGACACGTCCAAATCGGGCAGAGGCTCGTACCAGCTAGACAGGCTCCTCTTAACGAACAGCTTGAAGCTGGTCGGCTTGAGCAGCTTCCGTTCGTCTCTCACGCCGGTCGCGTTGTCCAAGAGGGTGACGCAGGACAGCTTGATGTCTTCCAGTTCCAGCGTCAATTCGTCTACAGTCACTTTGTTGTTGACATTCTGGAGAAAAAACCTTTCTAATAGGCCTTTGATTTCTTTACGATGCCATTCGGACCAGTTTTTGGAGAGGAACAAATGTTTGTATGGGAACAATTACAATTAAATAAAAAATTGTTGTATGGAATATGGAATATCAAGTAAATTGCTGTTTCGGTCGCGAAATACTAGGTTTAGGTCCATAGTTCGTACAATTGTGTTTTTATAAAAGCGTAAGGATTCTATTGATAGCTTTAAATTTACTCTTGGACAATAAAATAAATCCATATTTTTTCTCAACTTTCAAGGTCCCTATCTTTTTATGATTTTAATTATATTTTGTAATTTATACTTTATTACAATAATTTGATGTTTTACTATCCATTTAGAAAAACTACGTTATCAATTTTAACATCACGCTATTATAATATCTCTACTACTACTACTAGCGACCTCTCTTTATTTACTTGAAAGGCTTTCAGCCTTCCGTCATTTTACTGGGCAACAGTGAGCGCGGGTTCGATTCTCGCCGTAGTCTACAAAAGATGACAGTCTTATTTTTTAATTGTTCTCTGGGTTGAACGAAAGCAAAGCAAGAATTATCGATATGAAACTCAATGTTTAAAATATAATGTATTTTTTTTTATGATTACCATCCAATAAGGCGACGATGTCATAGCCCTGAGAGATATAACCAAGCTTAAAATGAATTTTTATGTCACAGCATGACAGCACACACGAGTGCAATGAAAACTGACCCGAATTAATTACTTGTAAATGTACGAGAAAATTTATATATCTAGTAATCAAACTCTACTATCATATTATTTAGTTATTAAAACTTTATTGCACAAAATAAAATAAAAAATTACAAATGGCGAGCTTATTATGTACTCATGTTGTACTTTCCTAGTCCACTACTTTTTACTATTTCACACAAATGACGCCATCTCCCCCATACTTTTAACTAGATAATTGGTACCGCACACTGACAATAGGAGTGTAGTAGACACCAAATAAAATAATTTTCGAAAAAGGATTTTAAATATTGTCAAATGGAGAAAAAAGTAAAGCAGGGGATTAAATAATCACAAAGTTTTCTCCGTCTCTTTTCAGCAAATGCAATATGACGTCACGTCCCCCAGCGTTTTCTCTCTCCAACAAGCAATATTAAAACGGTTGTAGCTTCGTAATTTTTTGGGATATCTGAATGGGATTTTCCTCACCAGGCATATTTTTTGCCTTCTTTCTTTGGAAGTAATAATAAATTTTGAGTCTACACCCCTATTCGCCGTTCATTGCGGAGTTCGGAGTCTACAAGTTTCAAGGCACTATCGTTACTTACGGCCCAGAAAAATCCAGCGAATCGCCGTTGTGAGGTGAGTATGGAAAGGAAATATAGGCCTGAACTGAACTTACCTCCACTTTCAAATCCACAAACTTATTCTGCAGCGACATCCGACCCAAATCAACGAGCAGAGCCTTTTTGCTTCTAGAGTTCTCGGGTACTACAATAATGGGGGCGGCCAGCCGGACTTTCAATGACAATTTTGTGGAGTTTTCATAGGCATTCTGTACGTTCGCTCGGGCTGATTCGACCGCATGCGAAGACGCCTCTATGATTGCTTGTTGTGCTGTTTGGAAATTGTTCAAAAACTCCTGTAAAATAGAAAATAATACAATGTATCAATATTTGTTGGAATTAATCATAATTATAAAATGAATTTAGTTATTTTTATTTATTTATTGCGAAAGTTTCAAAGTATTGTCAGGTTTGTTTTCAATATTGAACATTTCGTTGTTATATCTGCATGTCTTCGTTATTCCAGAACTAATCAATTCGAATATTATTTAATATTTTAGATTCTAAGTACTTTTAACTTAATTCTAGGAATTAGGAATATAAAAGCATGAATCGATCTCTGTCTAAAGTCTCTGCAAGGAAATAAATACGTTGTATACTACTTAAACATAGATGGCGTTACTAGTCTATGCTCGTATCATATACTAGTAACGCCATCTACATATAAGCAGTATTTTGCACACAAGGGATCTACAGTATATTAGGGGGTGGACTGAAAACCAGCGCTGTGACATCAAATCGGTGCCACAGCAAACGCTGAGTCCATCATTATTGCCAAATTGCGTTGTTTTTTCTTTTTTCTAATTTTATATTTTAAAAATGTGTTAATTAATGTGTAAGTGAATGTGTTTTATGTGTGGCAATAAATCTCTTTTCTTTATTAATTTCTATTAGTCTATGGTTTTGTATAAAACCAAACTTTTACCAAAAGTGACCTTCAATTGTTTATAAATACGTTTCTTGTCCTGTTTCAGTTTTATTACAAAAAAAACATTAATATAAACGTACCAGCATGGAAGTGACGAACCAGTTGAGGAAGACAATCCTGAGGCAGTTGATTTGCGCGTCGATGGACATGTTCACGTCGCTGAGGCTGGCGCCCTGCTCCAGGTTGTACATCACCACTTGCACGTTCACCACATCACCACCCAGCACTTTTAATATCTATAAAAGTACAAATTCTAGTATATAAATCGTCGGGTGACAACCAAAAGTCACTACCAAAACTGTCACTGCTCCTCAAAACCTCGTATCTCGGTACGTAGTCGATATCGAGATACGACCTTTGATTTAAGTAGGTATTTGTTAGTTAGTGAGTTTTGGTTGTCACCCGACAAAATGTTCCTGACACCTCGGGCAAAAATAAACAAAATGTTAACCAAGCCGTTTTGAATTTACTTTTGTTCTAAATACGAACGTGACAAAAGAAATTAATTTATATTCACTTGTTGAACCATTTTGTTCTATCTATAGGAAACTGGGACTTTGGAGGTTATAGTAGCCCTCAAGGACTCATTGGTGAGTTAGTAGTGTTAGTATTGCCTTGAAAAATAAAACATTTGGTAAGATGTGCCAAAGAAACCCACTTATATGGCTCTTAAATAAAACAAAGGATAAATAACTCGCCGATAATATTTTTGCCGAGAAATAACAGTTTCTGAGTACATTGTAGTAGACTTAAAACTTCTCCAGCTTGGAAATATAAAAAACACTATATAAGTTTCCGTCAAAATTTCATTTTTGTACCATCTTTTATTGCCGACTGTACTTTTCTGTATACCATCATCAACTACTCATTGAGACGATTCTAACGAGCCCAAACTCAACGGGGTTACGTCGGTTTAGTACTCAATTCCCATGGCCACACCTTCTGTCTCCATCATAAGATCAGCTCGATGGTACCATAATATTGAATTGTCATCCAAACTATACCTTCACCCCACATTTTAGCTCAATCGGTAGAAAATATCTGCTTCAAAATTGAGTTGCAAGATTTCACCCGAACAAACATAGTGAAAGACATACATCGCAAGTTAATAAAAAGCTTGTAAAAAAAAGAAAACCGGCCAAGTTCGCACTCGCGCACGAAGGGTTTCGTACCATTATGGGTCCCGTTTTACCCTTCGGGTACGGAACCCTAATAAGTATATGACTTAGGTGAATGTATCATTTCGCATCTTATATAGTATGATTTGTAGTATATGATGGTGTTCATAACTCAATACCGACAATAGAGTACCTTTACGTGTCATTACAATTAATCTCATAAAGATTAGATTATGATAATTATAATCAAATCAATTGGATGAAACGAAAGATTGTCAGTCTACTTTTTCTCTTGCGTTACGGTAACTTAATATTCGTGAGGGGATTTCAAGGTTTAAAGGGGGGGACGGCGCGTACGCAGTCCCCACTACCAAAAATTACGCATCCGAGTTATCCACATTAGGGATAATCGCAAGGGTCAACCCAGCCGCAGTGCAATGGGAGAGTCTCGCCCTGGGGGAACCGCCTTCATGATCACGGTATCCCCTATGCCAGGTAAGTATGAGCTCACAACAGTCCGCCCGGAGGGTCCTTATTGCAGGAAAAATCTTAACAGCGCGTTCTACGAATCGACTTGGAGGTAACAGCGACATCTAGCGGCAAATGTTGGAACTAACTTCGGTGTACTACAGGCGCTTATATATACGATACGACCATTTATGTCAATCTAATAGCTATGAGAATAAGGCCGACAGATGGTCAGTTAAGTGTGTTACTATTTGTACATTGATGATAAAGTTCAGTGCGATTATTTGGGATCAGAAGAGACGCATACATCAAGCAAGAGATACAGACATCGAAATTCGATCTTCGGGTATCTCCGTCTCGCATAGATTTCATAGTACTCGAGTGTATAAAATCGAATAAAGAAGTAGAGGAAAACCTAGTATACATGTACTCACATCTTTATGTGTTGTAGCTGGATTTAAATCCTTCACATTTAAGTCAGCTATAGCGCAATCCACTTGAGTATACGAGCTCTTAAGTATTAGGCCAGCAGCAGCCTTTTGGAGTTGGACTAAGCTCAAGCTACGTCTGTCATTTGCGAATTCGATCTCTACTGCGCCAATCTTAACGTTCACTTTCAGTTGTATCGTCTCCACCTGCTTTTTGCGTGACTGTTTTGTGACACTTGCTGGAAATATAACGGTGTTTATTAAAATAACGCTCAGGTATAATACGGCTGCAAGTCTAGGAGTAAATCCTGTCAACAAAACGCAACCAAACAACTAACTCATTGTCAGAGCGCAAAGTCGTTTTTAGCTTGCGTTCGTTTGACAGAATTTACCCTTACCGGTTCGGATAGCGTATACAGATAGTTCAACTCATTATCATCACAGTCAGTGGTTGTATCAGCTGTGTGTATGCCTGTCTGTAACGACATATGCCGTGTTACTAGGTACCACACAAATCAAACCTGCATAGTTACACATACAGCTGCGTGCAAATATAAGTTGAACTATCTGCGGGCCGCAAGATGTTTGCCTATTCATTGTGGATAACGACATCGTTCACGTTTTGACAAGTATGCGAGTGTGAGAGTGACGGATGGCTTATCCACAACGATAAGTTATAAAATGGCAACCATCTTACGGCCGCTGAAATTTTTACAACCATATAATATAAAAAAATGTGCCTGAATACACATACGTGATAAATTACTAATGTCGAAAATAACTGTATAAACAAATTGTGTAACTTACTTTTAGATTTGACAGCCAACAATTCCTCGCCTTCAACAATGGTCTCTAACGGTCCCGCATTCGCTATCCGATCAACTGTGCTTTGAAGATTTTGCAGCCGCGTCTACGAACAAAACTTTATTGAAAAATGAATTCAATAACTATGTATATAAGAATACATTTCAACAATTACCTGGTATTCGTTAACGATTACAAGTATCTCCTGTAAGCCTTCGAGGTGAAGCAGAACCCTTAAGGTGGCAAAATCCAACTCGATCAGTTGCTCAACAGATCCGTAGAGACTCCTGAATTCTGGGCATTTTTTGTCAACCTACAATGTATAAATCTTTATAATACTGATAAAATTACAACACAATAAGTGGATTACTAGAGATTTTTTCGGCTACATATAATGTTATATATACTAATGTTTATTGATTACCAACAAACGGTACCTTTTGCCTAGGAACGTCATAATAAAATAATAATACATTTAAAACGATGAACATTTCGGTGCACTCTAAACATCGGCGCAAACTAAGTTTTTTGATTCTAAGTAAACATCATCTACACCGTACACATAAATAAGTTTTTGTGAATAATTTCATTTTTAGTACAAGCTTTTATTGCCGACTGTCCTTTTTTGTATACCGTCATCAACTAATTGAGACAATTCTAACGAGCCCAAACTAAACGGGCTTATGTCGGTTAAGTAATGAATTCCCATGGCCACATTCTGCCTCCATCATCAGATCAGCTCGATGGTACCATAATATTGACTTGTCATCCAAAATTTCGGCTCAATCGGCTAGGGCTTCAAAATTGAGTTTCAAGATTCCACCCGAACAAACATGGTTACAAGTTAAATAAAAGCTTGTAAAAAATTATCATTTACTTTAATAGATTAAAAACGGAATTGAATATGTTTTGTTTTAAAATCAAATGGAACAAAACAAATGCAACTCGTTACACTTTAGAATTATATAAAGTCCATTGAAAAGGCTTTTGGGCGGCTAGACTGGCTAGAGGCTCTACATTGTACTTACGTTGCTATAGGTAACCGCAAACAAAGAATGACAGGTGTCAGGTTCATCAAGCGTCTTTGTGACTTCAGGTGTGTCAATCATCTGAATTATTTGTTTGCCCCTCCTGTGGTGCTGCATACCAACTGATCCAAGTCTCACGGTTGCCTCCAGCATAAAGGTTTTCTGTGTGGCAGTCAGCTCCAGCATGTATAGGGAGAAAACCAAGAATTTGTCGTATGTCTGCGCGCTCGCTGTCTTCTTGTGGTTCACGCTGAGAACAAGTTCTGGAGAGAAGTTTAGATTTTTTTTATGTTCTTTGCTTATCGGCAATCAGTCCGAAGACTATAAGTCGATGAGTGGATTAGTACAATCTGGCGTGTCGAGTGTGCTCTCCAGCGAGAGCATCTCTTAATTTTTGAAGTCTGAGGCTACTCTCTATTTTGTAGCTCCAGGATGTTGTATCGTTTCAGTCGTCTTATGTGGTTCTGGACGGGCAGCTGTTGTGCTAATTTATTGGGATGAATGATTAGACGCTACAATACAAGCGTATTTTAAGGAAATGTCTCGGAGTTCTTCCTTCACTGTGCCTATTGATAGGTGTTCATGCAGTTCACTGTTAGTAATATACCATGGTACGTTCGCTATTGATATCAGGATCTTATCCTGTAATCTTTGTATGATGTTAATGTTTGAGTCGCTAGCGCTGCCCCACAATTGCACGCCATACATCCATATCGGTATTAGTACAACCTTATAGATAAGTTTAGAATATGATGAGAATTAATACAGTAAGTTTTGGATTGGTTTATTGCGTGATTATTCAAATATATAGGTAAAAAATAAAATTGGTCAACTAATTGAACGAGCAAACGAAACGAACGAAGTTCTCTGTTTCAGCTTGGGCCGAAATGCTTTCGTATATCCGTCTGCCCAGCTGTTTTCATCTACAGGTTGCAATTCTCAACCGATTCTCGTTAAATGTTGTGAGCAGGTTCCATAATTTACAGTTTTTTTTTTGTCGATTAATTTATTTTTGAAATTTAAAAAAAAAATCAAAGCGGCTCGCGAAGTCTACAATAATCTACATCTCACAAAGCTACTAGTAGTTAAATGTTGGTGCAATGTGCAATCACGAGTATTAATATCTGCCATAACAATTAACAACAATATCTGATTCGTCCTAACGGAGAGTCGTGTCAGGTATTTATGTGCGCCTATAGTCCCCCGCGGCTATGAAGTAATTCCTGAGACATGCCTCTAGGGTTGAATATGTATTTTTTTCCTATGGTTGACATTGTCATTATTCAGAAACATTATAGTTGCGCAATGTGTCAGGATTGACTTCATAGCCGCGGGGGACTGTAGTTGTGATATAATATTACATTAATGCTAGTGACTGAACACTGTACACACTTCATTTCTAAACCACGTAATATCTATTATTCTAACTATAAGTATAAATAGTCAAGATTAAAGGGGGGGACGGCGCGTACGCAGTCCCCACTACCAAAAATTACGCATCCGAGTTATCCACATTAGGGATAATCGCAAGGGTCAACCCAGCCGCAGTGCAATGGGAGAGTCTCGCCCTGGGGGAACCGCCTTCATGATCACGGTATCCCCTATGCCAGGTAAGTATGAGCTCACAACAGTCCGCCCGGAGGGTCCTTATTGCAGGAAAAATCTTAACAGCGCGTTCTACGAATCGACTTTGAGGTAACAGCGACATCTAGCGGCAAATGTTGAAACTAACTCCGTTGCGCCCTAGCGTCTTTTTACCATTTACAGGCGTAAAGTTAATGTGAAAAAGGTTCATATCTATAGTCAGTAAGTGACTTGTGGTTTGTATATCATTATTAAACGAGTAAATTAAAGAAATCTTACCATTCATTATAAATATCGCTTCAACTTCAGTCAGCTGCACGGATTGTTCGTCCTCCTTGCGCTTCGCTCGCGCTGTATCACGCTTTTGTTTCTCAACTGGGTCCAGATATTTCAATAGTGATAAACTAGATCCTTTCGATTCCGTTGCCTGAAAATGAACTCTAAATTAATAATATTTTTTACTGTTTTTACGTTATCAATATATACAAATTTACTTGTTTACAAATATTTGTATTCCTTTCTAAAGCTGATTTACGGAATGTATGGTTAGTTGTGTACTGAGTTGACCATTACAAAGATACAATACACACATCAATCTAGTGTACCGAAGTGACAACAATAAAATGAGGCGAAGTTTAAGACTTAGGAGAATGAGGGTTTTTCAGAAAGCATTATGATATTACCAGTTGGCAGTAACATGAAATGACTAGACGTCTATATCTAGATCTTTAATTATCATTCATTTCGTTGGTGGATTTCGATAACTCTCACGCGACAGTAGTGCTGCCGTCTGGTGATATAATAACGCACGTAGAAGAACTATCATTCCAATCGGTCGATGTAAACGACGATAAGTGAAAATTTACTTGTAGTAAAAATTTAATAAAATGAAAGAAATGGAAATAAAATGATCAAAATTTCAGTAACATATGTTAATGCATATAACTACTTGTACTAATAGGGCGGACACGTCAACGTCACGTCTTCAAAAGCGGCTAATCTCTTGAAAAACAAAACACATTTTGCGATCAAAATACACATTTACTGATTCGGGCCACCCTTGAAGGGTTGACATGCCTGTTCTAATGTGATATTATCCATCGCTAGTTATCATCGTATTAAAGTTTACCGATTGATTAGGGAACCCAATTTCTCCTAGGAGCGCCGAAACATCGAAAGTCCGACCCGACAAAATATAGCCCATTCGCCAGAAAAATAGCTTAAAGGTGGAAAAAATAATTAAAAATTAAAATAAAAGTCTCTCACAATGCCAAGTGTTCATTGAACATACCTTAAGTTGTGTGGATTCTTCTGCTTTAGGCAGAGGCATGCCTATTAATATTTCACATAGTGTCAATAATCTGGAAACAAACATTGGATTAGTTCAACTGATTATAAGATATTTAATTGTTCAATTTAATTCAATTTATTTATTTTGTTAAACATAGGTTACAACTTTTGCAAGTATAGTTGGTATACCAAATATAAGACCTCTATGTTTTACCCACAATGTACGAGTAGGTGTACAAAATTTTCCTTCAACCAGCTACTTATTTATAAATATTCGTATTGATGATGAAATAATGATTAAACAAAGAAAATTAAAATGTCAATACAGTAATAATGGGTATTAAATACTTGAAACACATGTCAGACTCTCAAAAAATACTATAAATAACTAAAGAACATGTTACACAAGAGGTTTATTCTTTGATGCAAGATGTAACCTGTAGTCTGTATCATTGTACACATTTATGATTGCCAGATAGTGTTGTAGTTAAGCGCTAGGCTGAAACTAAAAGACTCGAGCTGTTAAGGCTAACACTAGCGTTATGCAGTACTGAGAAGACACGCGTTAACCCTGGACGGGTCGAGTCTTTAAAGGTAACCTTTAGGCTCGCCCGAGCTCTAACTCACAACACTAGTGCCAGGAAAAGACCGCTTAAATGTGTAAACGTCACATATAGGGTAAATCGTTAGTAGCTGGCCACCATTCAATAACTGACTACCTCATACTAAAAATGGCCTCTATTCACCTACAATAGAATTCATTTTAGTATATGTTTTCAATTACTGTAGCTCTATAAGTTTTATCGATACATATACGTTTTTGCGAACGCGTTTACGTTTAGTTTTAATTTGTATGGCAACTCGAACAGCGCCTGTGGTGGTAAATTGAAACTAAACGCAAACGCGTTCGAAAACGTATACTCGTATGTATCGATAAAACTTATACTAGAGCTACTGGCCACCCTTAAATAACTGGCCACGTCACACTAAATTAAATTCTGTTTGAAAGGGGGACAGAGCTCAATTTTAGTTTGAGGAGGGCAGCTATTTTAGGGTGGCCAGCTACTGGCGATTTACCCTAACCTTATGCTAAAGAGCTTACCTGTCTTCAGACGCGCTTATAGCAATTTTCTGCAACTCTCCCCTAACCCGGATCTTGGGCAGTCGCGGGTCATCCGTTATTAGACACTTGTGTATTTGGATCACCAAGTTCGTGGGCTGCAGTAGATGCAAATCGGTGGCTTCGTGCGACGCTATAGCTGATTGCCAATCTTCATTTTGTAGCGCTATGACTATCTGGAAAGATATAATAGGCTTGTGTCAAAAAAAATACGACGCCATTCGAACCAGTTTAGGTACAAATGCTTGTATGGGAACAACTACAATTAAGGAACATAATAAATACCCAAAAAACTTGTTTAAGGCGGACCTCGCTGGCGGCAGGCGAAACCCTTCATACTAATTGACTTTAAAGTATGACGTCACCGTTTTACTAAGCGTTGTATGCATAATTTACTTTAAAAACAAAGTTTAAACCGACGAAAAATCAATCATCCCCTATTATCCTACCCTTAAAGTTGGTTTTTTCGATACAAGTTTATATGGGACCAACTTCGGGGTATACCCTTTCCAATAAAAAAATAATTATCAAAATCGAACTACTCTGTAAAAAGTTATGCATGGTCATACATAAAAAATAAAAAAATTATACGCGTCGACTTGAGAATCTCCTCCGTTTTTTTCGTCGGTTGAAAATCAAGTTAATTACGCTGTTTCAGTATCTAAATACTCCGTTTAGGTCCATAGTTGTAATACAATTTTGTTTCTATAAAAGCGTAAGGATTCTATTCAAATCAAATCATTTATTTCAGACTAAGTCCATAGGTATACAATTAATTTCTACAATTATTCATTTAAAATACAAAATACAAATAATCATTCTAAGTCTAAAAAAGGGACATACAAAACAAAGACACTACACTACATACAGTAAATTGGTTTGCCTGTCAGTAGATGAATCATGTGGCAATGGTTCAAGTACTGACAGTCAAACCTAGCTGCAAATGCCCTCAGGATGCCGTTGGGGCTGGCTCGCACCCTGCGCGTCAGGGATGTGCATCGCTTGCGCATGGTAGTGTAGAAACAGTCTACCCTGGCTTCAGCAAACATTCCTGACGCGCTACAGTAGCGTGGAAGACCCATCAGCCAAATATTTTACTGCTGGGAAATTCCTAACTTTCGCACAAGTGACGTTAACTATTTGAGAATGACCCATGTACAATTCGAAAATCAATTTCGTATAGATAAGTAGCATACAATTTCATCAACTACAATTAACAATTAAAAAAACATGAAACAAAAAGTTACAAAGTAACTAAACTATATATACACATATTTCTTGAATAAAATAAATAACTACAATTTGACAAGTTTAAAGGGGGGGACAGCGCGTACGCAGTCCCCACTACCAAAAATTACGCATCCGAGTTATCCACATTAGGGATAATCGCAAGGGTCAACCCAACCGCAGTGCAATGGGAGAGTCTCGCCCTGGGGGAACCGCCTTCATGATCACGGTATCCCCTATGCCAGGTAAGTATGAGTTCACAACAGTCCGCCCGGAGGGTCGTTATTGCAGGAAAAATCTTAACAGCGCGTTCTACAAATCGACTTGGAGGTAACAGCGACATCTAGCGGCAAATGTTGGAACTAAAAGTTCCGAGCGGTGGCGGTATGACTTGGTGATAAGATATCATATTTACATGTTATACAGTGTGAAACATTACAAAACTTAAACCATTAAAGCGTGGGAGAGAAACAGTAATGGTTCATACCTTGTTTGTACACACCAAAGAGTAAAGTACCAAATAGCAACTTTCTTTGTACGGACATAAATGAAAATGATCCTTCGAACCGGAATTCGTGTCACAACACTACTTTCCACATTTTTACTTTGCCTTAATGGGTTAAAAGATCGCCCTTTCCTTTTACATACTGTATTTACATCATCTTTAAACGTACCTGCATCTCTGTAAGCTGGAGGTCCAACTTGTCATAGCTGTGGCGAGCAATTTCTTGTATGATCTGATCATCCGCTAAACCCTCTTTGTATAATTTGTGCACGTCCAACGTCTCATCTCGCGGCTCAGATTTTATATTTATGGCACCAAGTTTTACCACTATGCATGGTTCCTCTCTGAAATCACACAAATATAAAATGTTAATGGACTTTGAGGATTGATTCGAGGGTCATGGTTCACTTCATTACTAGAACGCGTAAGGATGCACAGCAATATGAAGCTATGCTTCTCACTTTATGATGATGATGATGATACAAGGCGAAAATCGTATCATTCTTGTTACTCTTTAACACTTTGTGCACGAGTTCAAAATAGTGGTAATGTTTATCCAAGGACACACAGTAAATTAACACTTATTAGTTGGAACGAGGTTTACCCCCTTTTACATAAAGCTTAAAATGCCTGTGATAAATAAAATGTGTTTTAACGAGGATTAAAGCACATTTTCAGTTACATTTGTTAGAAAGAAATGTTCATAAGAAAGGTTTCACGAACACCAAATTTCAAAGTAACAGATTAAAATGGGTTTGTTGAACGTTTCAAAATAAGGCCATTACTTTTTATATTTCCCGGTTTGCGAGACGACGATGTACGAGGCCGCTATATCGATGTCCAGGTCGATGAAAGTGTGCTGGTGGACCGCATGCTGCATTCCCAAAGCGGACTTCTCTTTCAAATCCGATATCTTGTTCTCTGCGACAGCTTGCAACCTGAAAATGAGATAATTACACACATACGTGTCGGCAGTAGCAGTATTCTAGGTTCAATTTAACGTGGTGGGGTGTCACGTATAGATGTGACAACACTGCCTACGGATCAAGTTATTTACACCAAAATGTGGGTGAATTGCGTGCTCGTGCTATGGTCGCGATTCGAAAATCAATTTCATCGACTACAATTTGGCAAGGTTTAAAGGGGGGGACAGCGCGTACGCAGTCCCCTCTACCAAAAATTACGCATCCGAGTTATCCACATTAGGGATAATCGCAAGGGTCAACCCAGCCGCAGTGCAATGGGAGAGTCTCGCCCTGGGGGAATCGCCTTCATGATCACGGTATCCCCTATGCCAGGTAAGTATGAGTTCACTGATGATGATGATGATGATGGTGTTTTGTGTGCTCTTTCGAGCTTGGCCCCCTGCTGAGCGTGGTTCATTTAGGGCTGCATGGAGATCTCTTTCCCGCAACGACGGGATGGAAGCTGGGGCGTCACTCTTCGATGCCCGTATGATTGTTTTGTTTTCTTTTGTTTTAATTTTAATCTTAATCTATGTCCATGCTTAATTAGTACATTACTATAGAGGCCGGGAAACGAAGGGTTGCAGGCCAAGTAGATATAGAGGGAAGTAGATAGGAGGCAAGTAGATAGGGATACGCGGCCGGCAACCCCGTTTCTCGCCGAGATTTGTATAGTGCTTTTCTCAAACTTGCAATGAAATAAAAAGTAGTCAATTTGTTTTATTCGTATAACTAAATAATACGTTTCTGATAGCTGTCAGTGCTGTCACATCATAACCTATAATTGTGTCCCATACAAACGCCAGAGGAGTAAATATGTCTCAGATCGCAGGTATTTGGCACCAGTCGAGCCTACGGCAAGGGCGATAAATACGCGACTTGACACTTTTATTAATGAGGCCCGTGGTGAGAAAAAGAATCTTACAGCAGTGTTAGGATTAATATGAGTACCCACGTAGTTATACTTGTAGTGTATAAGTTGTTTACGGAGCGATGCACAATATATATAAGTACCTACCTAGCTGTCATGCATGTATAGCTCATCAGAGTATTAATAAAGTCAGTTAGCAACGGACCGTGCCTGTGTACCGACCGTGTCTCCGCGTCCTAACCTCAAACTTAAGGGGGATAGTTCGCACGCGTAGCGGGACGGTAATAGGGAACATTACGCAAAGCTCTTCGTAGGTGGCGACACTAGCAGCGTTGACATTGTATCTCGTTCCCACTTGCGGTATTGTCTATGCAAGCATCCTTGTCACTTATTTGACAATCAATTGTGCATGTGTGTGTGAATCCCTATATTCCTATACTGTTTTACTATTAGTGGTTGTGCTGCCTCTGGCGGCAGAACATTGCAGTAATGTTCCCTATTGAGTCGCATTAGCAGGAAAACCCGAACTCTATTTTTTGGGACCACCACTCGGCGCACCGTTCGCCCGCGATTTCTAGCCACTATTGACAGTTAGTAAACAAAACGAATAATGTTACGTAACGGTATGTGTTGCTAGATCAAAATAAACACCTAATTTGGTAATAAAAATACCTCGTTCCCACAAAATCATCGTAACGGAATGTGGACATGTCCACTTTTCCAAAATCACTGGACAAGATTAATTTTAGTTTATTATGTAAAAAATACTTTAGCGATATAAATATAAGGTTGATTTAAGAAAATTCATGTTATCCACTATCAGAAACAAGTATTTCCAGGCACAATATACAAGTCCTAATACTTCGAATCGATACTTGAAGTTGGCTTTCCATAGGTGGATAGGCAAAAATCGAAGGTCGGCAGCCAAAAAAACCAAGAAAATGTGGTAAATTTAATGCTAAATGGTAGGTTTTTTGGGTTTATTTACATTTTAAATATATTATTGACGTTTTAAAATAGCTACAAGTACAATTTTTCAACGTGTTTCGTATTTGTAGGGTGTCAAATGCACTGCACAAGCCAAAAACATCAAGGTACAAGAAAAATAAAAAATGCCCATAAAGCAAATCGCCTGTATAGCAAAGTTACGCCTAATGAATACTAAATTCTTGTCAGTCCAGTGTAAAATTTTATAAAATAGTTCCGTAGCGACGTCACGGGTCGGGTTGGGAAGTTCTAATCAGGGACCCGCCCACCCCTTCCCAGAAAAAAGCCTTTGAACGGCTAGTCGTTCGTTTAACAGCCCAAATCACTTGCTGTTCGATATCGATTGAATACCCATTCATTTTACTTAGCCGTATGAAGGGGTTTCCCTTACGAGGCTACCTCTACTGATAGAGAAACCCTTTCGAAAACCCCTTCAAGAGCTACCAACGCTACCCTTTTGAAAGGCTTTTTTAAGCGCTTGAGAAGGTATGTGATATTCGTTAGTGGAACTGCTTACCCGTATTTAAAGCGCTTTAATAGCTAAATGAATGGGTATTGAGAAGCATCGGCTTTGGCGAGCAAACCCTTACGAAAACCCCTTTCAAAAACCCTCGAATGGGATATCGTATTTAAAGCGCTTTAATATCCAAATGAATGGGTATTGAGAAGCATCGGCTTTGGTAAGCAAAGCCTTACGAAAAACCCTTTCAAAAACCCTCGAAGGGGATACCGGGCGGGTCCCTGGTTCTAATACTTCTAATTCAGAGAAATAGAAAGTACTTAATTACTTACGTTGTCAACGCTGAAGATTCTGTTTCCGGCTTGAAAACGTTGACTACCTCAATAACAGTCTGCGCATCGTAAATGATTTGCAACGGCCGAGCGGACACTCGCACCCTTTGGTCGCACTTTCCATCTGTAAACAATTAAATTTAATCGAAATTACTACAACTTTAAAATTTGATCAAAACAAACGTAGTCAGTGTCTGAGGACTACATCGTTTAAAACGTCCTATTAGTTTAGTGTACTCAAAAAAACATACTCTGCAGTATAGTGTTAAGTCCCCTCAGATATTACTAGCGCCATCTATGACTCCTTTGGAAAAACTTTTGTGAGTATATTCATTTTCTATAAATACGTAATAGTGGGAATTAGAGTCAAGAGAGTGATTGCTCTTTTTTAACACCGTTAAGAGTTACCGTTTTTTTTTTAATAAACAAAACACTAAACAAGCGCCCTCCCTAGTTGGATTTTGTAACTAACTCAACACCGTCTTTTATAACTTTGCGCGGTCGAATATTAGAAAATAGAGTTGAATTTTAGTTGTATTTCCTTTAATGGCATACTTAAACCAAACAAAGAAAACACTTTATTAGAAAGGTTCAGATGTACCAAAAAGGCCAAAAAGTGCGCAAGTAGCACATATGACACAAAGAATCCCCTCGACTAATCTTACCCAAAGGTTTGGTCTCAAAGGAGACGTTAAGAAGGTTGACATCACTGGTGACCTCTTTGGACGTGACGAGTTGCGGTTCGTAGTCTCCCTGCTGCACGCCAGTCACAGTGAACGCTTGCATTTGCACGTCCACCCTGGAATCAGTGGAATAGTACATTACATCAGAGGCCGGGAAAACACGGGGAATCCGTGTTTTCCCGGCCAAGTAGAGATACCGGATAGAGATACGAGGCCGGGAATCCGTTTTCACGCCGAGGCATGTATAGTGCTTTTCACAAACATGCAATGAAATAAATAAATAAAAATCCTCAAATCAAACTAATTTTCATGGCTGAATGCCGTGATGCTGTGCCACAAATAGTGGAATGAAAATTAAAAAGTTACTTTGCAGGCCTAGGCCTGAAAAGTTGTATGAAATCCCATTTCAGCATGCATTACCACTACTGTTGCGCTGTTTTCCTGGTTGTCAATAGCGTCTAACACCTTCGCTTTCTCCTCGGCAGTTCGGATTTTGAAACTTATCTTAATGGAATGTATAAAATGTACTGACCTGATAGCATTGGCACTGGGCCGTTGCCCCATCTCCACCACCAGTGTCTACACAAGCCTTCAGGACCTCCTTCTCATCGTTCAACGTCACCTGCAACCTTCCGTCTGGGTAGACAGACGGAAGCAGATCTTGACGGCTACGTATTCCTTAAGGACTTTCTTATCCATCATTCACCACCACTACTATTGCGCTGTGATCCTGGTAGACAGTAGCGCCGAACACCTTCGCTTTCTAATTGGGAGTTAGGATTTTGGAACTATTTAAATATATAGAAATATAATTATAAAATGCACTGACCTGATAGGATTGGCACTGGGCCGTTGCCCCATCTCCACCACCACATTGTCCACACAGGCCTTCAGCACCTCCTTCTCATCGGTCACCGCAACCTGCAGGCGGTCCAGACGGAAGCAGGTCTCGATGGCCACGTATTCCTTAACCATTTTCTTATCCATCATTCACCACCACTACTGTTGCGCTGTTTTCCTGGTTGTCAATAGCGCCTAACACCTTCGTTTTCTCCTCGGCAGTTCGGATTTTGAAACTATTGAAATGTTTAACTGACCTGATAGCATTGGCACTGGGCCGTTGCCCCATCTCCACCACCACATTGTCCACACAGGCCTTCAGCACCTCCTTCTCATCGGTCACCGCAACCTGCAGGCGGTCCAGACGGAAGCAGGTCTCGATGGCCACGTATTCCTTAACCATTTTCTTATCCATCATTCACCACCACTACTGTTGCGCTGTTTTCCTGGTTGTCAATAGCGCCTAACACCTTCGTTTTCTCCTCGGCAGTTCGGATTTTGAAACTATTGAAATGTTTAACTGACCTGATAGCATTGGCACTGGGCCGTTGCCCCATCTCCACCACCACATTGTCCACACAGGCCTTCAGCACCTCCTTCTCATCGGTCACCGCAACCTGCAGGCGGTCCAGACGGAAGCAGGTCTCGATGGCCACGTATTCCTTAACCATTTTCTTATCCATCATTCACCACCACTACTGTTGCGCTGTTTTCCTGGTTGTCAATAGCGCCTAACACCTTCGTTTTCTCCTCGGCAGTTCGGATTTTGAAACTATTGAAATATTTAACTGACCTGATAGCATTGGCACTGGGCCGTTGCCCCATCTCCACCACCACATTGTCCACACAGGCCTTCAGCACCTCCTTCTCATCGGTCACCGCAACCTGCAGGCGGTCCAGACGGAAGCAGGTCTCGACGGCCACGTATTCAACAGGCAAATGTAACGGAGCGCTGTTCTCCTGGTAGTCTATTGCGCGGAACAGCTTCGCTTTTTCATCGGGTGTCATTGCGTTTTGGAATTGTCTCACTGGAAAATTCAAATTTAAATTTGGTTCTATTAAATAAGATCGGAAATAAGGCTCCGCACAGTACGCCAGGCTGGATGACACAGCTTTGGGATCAGAGCGCCCAAAAGCGGCACCTAGTGCTTACTGTCATATCAAACCGTTGACATGTTTTCGAATTTAACACTTGAATACAATAATACGCGCCAGGAACTGCTTTCGGTTGGAACGGATACACTCATATGTGTTAAGTGTTGACGATTGCAATCGAGAAAAACAAATAGCAATCGGAGTAAAAACGGTCAGTAGTAGGTTCTGTCTAAATTCTATAGGGTCGGAAATACACAGAATCAAAAAACTTCTTGAGGAATCTCAGGGCAAATTTTAATATTATTCGGGGTAAAGGGGTAAAACTTTGGCATGCTTCTGCAAACATTCTTACTATGGTTATCCCATACGGAGTTGTTTCTTGTCTCGCTCCGAACACCTGTACGAGACAACTCATTGACTAATAATAAATCATGAGAATGAAATTTAAGCATTAGCTTATTCAAGTGGTTCGAGTTCGCAGATGAAGCTACTAAAGGTTTCGGTCTTCGGTCCGTTAAAATCTGATTATATGGGAAGATTTAGTTTTCTATAGTATGAAAGTTGGCGGCGCCATGTTTAACGAACAGCCTGAAGTGTGGTTGATGAAGCCCGCCCTTAGACTACCAGGATTCTTAAAACTGTCGTACAAAAAAATTTAGGAAACGTCAGATAAGATACAGTTGCAGGACAGCATCACTATAGTGTATAGTGGGCGGGGCACATTGCACGTAGAACCGATGGCCGTTGGGGCGGAAAGGTTCTCGAGTGGCGACCACGTACCGGAAGCGCGGCGTGGGTAGGCCCCCCACAAGGTGGACTGATGACCTGGTAAAGGTCGCGGGAGTCCGCTGGATGCGGGTGGCGCAGGACCGCCCATTGTGGCACTCTTTTGGGGAGGCCTATGTCCAGCAGTGGACGTCTTTCGACTGATATGATGATGATGATGATCACTATATGCGAATAGGGAACATTACGCAAAACCCCGGGGCGACACTAGCAGAGTTGGCATTGTATCTCCTTCCCACTAGCGGTATAGTCTACGCATGCATCCTTGTCACTTCTATATCTTCCTCTACTGGTTTACGGTTTGTGCTAGTGCTGCACTCTGGAGGCAGAACATTGCAGTAGGGTTGTTTTCAAATAAACTGTACCCTCATCATCATCATATCAGCCGAAAGACGTCCACTGCTGTACATAGGCCTCCCCCAAAGAGTGCCAAAATGACCGGTCCTGCGCAACCCGCATCCAGCGGACTCCCGCGACCTTTACCAGGTCATCAGTCCGCCTTGTGGGGGGGCCTACCCACGCCTCGCCTTCCGGTACGTGGTCGCCACTCGAGAACCTTTCCGCCCCAACGGCCATCGGTTCTACGTGCAATGTGCCCCGCCCACTGTCACTTAAGTTTAGCGATTCGGAGGGCTATATCGGTTACCTTGGTTCTGCTGCGGATAGCCTCATTTCTGATGCGATTGCGCACTGTACACTAGTTAAGGTAAAATTAAGAAACGTTAATTTTGTCATGTGAGTAACGAATATCAGCCGTATAAATTTATGGGTAATTTTCGTTACTCACATGACAAAGTTACCGTTTCTTAATTTTATCTTAACTAAGGTACAGTTTATTAGAAAACAACCCAGTAATGTTCCCTATTATAGAGCGATTTTCCGTTTCTTCCATTTTGACAGCCCATGATGGGCATCTAAAGGTTATTATACCATGGTCAAACGTTCGCTGCGCGCGGGGCCATAATAAGAACGGGGCACCTCTTGCGTGAGCGCAACAGAGGTATCCCGTTCCCACATTGTATGGCCCCTCACGCAGTGATCGTTTGATAATAGCATAGACTGATTTACCTAGACGATCCCTGAAACTAAAATACTGGCTATATATAGATGGCGTTACTTAGTCTATGATACCAGCATAGACAAGAAACGCCATCTACATCATCATCTTCCTAGCGTTATTCCCGGTTGTGCCCTAATCCCCTAGGCTCTCGGCCCCCGCTTTGACACCTAATCCCAAGATTTGGCGTAGGCACTAGTTTTACGAAAGCGACTGCCACCTGACCTTCCAACCCAGAGGGATTACTAGGCCTTAAACCTTATTGGGATTTTGGGATTTTGTTGACCTCAAGAAATTTGATCTCCACCGTGTTGCCCAGAAAGGAGTTACGACTGCGCATAAGGCAAGGGCAATCGGTTAGGATGTGTGTAGGCGTCTCCTCTGCTTCAAGACAGTCTGTCAGCTGAGTCTGCACTGCCTTGTGTCACACATTCCTATTATTTTCATGTGCTTATTTAGGCAGCAGTGCCCTGTAAGCACCCTGACCAGCATGCGTAGGCGGTTCCTACTTAGCGCAAAGGCATCAGAAGACGCCTTTTTTGCTAAAGGCCTTGGAATGTTTCAGTCCTGTGATAGCTCTTCAGGCTTGAGTGTTTTGTAGAAACAATAGGCTTTTAGAGTGAGCTTGGTCAGACTTTTGGGGATACCACAGAACGGCTCTGGTCCGCAGTGTGTCCCCTTCGCCCCCGCTCGTGCAAGCCCATCGGCCTTCTCGTTTCCTTCGATACCTGCATGCGTCTAGGGTATATGATAATGTATAGCATAATAATCGCAACTCACTGATGGCGGTGCCCTCAGCCAGCTCGTCGTCCTTGGAGCCTCCGCCCCACCAGCCGCTGAACCAGCCGCGAGTCTTCCGCGCCTCCTCCTCCAATTTACCCAGCCTTTCTACCTGTAACAGGGAAAACAGGGATATATGTATTGGGGTTACTATGGGAGCCGCTCGATTTGATGAAATTATTTTTATTGACATTATGGACATGTGGCTAAAGACATGCAAAGTCGAAGAAGAACGCCATCGTCTGAAAGTCAAAACACCACAAAGTAAATAAACATAAACCAATAATATTATTAATTGTGATTAATACACACACCCGTAACACAGGGAATCCTAGCTTGGGGCCCAATGACGTCTATCCGGTGTACCATGTTTTTGCTGAATAAAAATATTTATATTTTCTAATAGTATATGACATGTAATATTTTTATAATATTGTGAATAAATGAGTATGAGTAACTAAAAACTTTTATGAAAGTATATTACAGAAACATACCTCCATTTCAATCCTTTGCCTAATAACTACCAAGTTGAGCAAATCCAACTTCTTTTCCGCCTCGTCCAGCAGGCACTGCTGTTCTTGTGTTGCTTTGCCTGTAAAAAAACATGACTTTGAGGAAGTGTTGAAATGAAGGAAATGTTTGCAATCGGCAGGACCTAAGTAAGCTGCGCATATTGCCTCGAAACAAACACTAAACTTCAGCAGTCTGTCTCAAAAAAATCTGACAAGTTTTGTATCAAGAATTTATATTTTAAAACAGATTATAGTAACTCTTGGCTGTCAACTAACACCATCATACTCCCAACCTTTGTTGCTCAGTTAGTACTGTTAAGTCTCCGCGTAGTCAGAAGTGCGGTGGTGCGGTCTGATTCCATATAATGGCGGTGAAAATCCAGAGAAAGATTCAACTAACCTTTGTTACTCAGCTTGCATTGCTCGCCTTGGTCAACCTTGGTGTAGTCCCTGCACAAACCTGCTGTGTGTCAGAATGTGAGTCCACTCCCAGTTCCTAAGACAACGACGCATTTCCTTTTCAAGAATACACTTGAAGGCGAAGTCTCCTAGAGGCCGCGGTATGTGCAGACATTCAGAGAGACATTTTGCATTCAACATATCTCAATCTCAACTGACCTTTGTTACTCAGCTTGCACTGGTACGCCTTGGCGTACCCCTGCACAGGTTCCTGTGAGTCACCATGTGAGTCCACTCCCAGTTTCTGCGGCGACGACGCACCTCGTCTTCCAGAATGCATTTGTAGGTGAAGTCTTCTTCTAGTGGCGACGGTACACCCGGGTATACCGTCGCCGAATCTCCGGAGATTCAGAGACTTAGTTGTCAACACATCACAATCTCAACTAACCTTTGTTACTCAGCTTGCACTGGTACGCCTTGGCGTACCCCTGCACAGGTTCCTGTGAGTCACCATGTGAGTCCACTCCCAGTTTCTGCGGCGACGACGCACCTCGTCTTCCAGAATGCATTTGTAGGTGAAGTCTTCTTCTAGTGGCGACGGTACACCCGGGTATACCGTCGCCGAATCTCCGGAGATTCAGAGACTTAGTTGTCAACACATCACAATCTCAACTAACCTTTGTTACTCAGCTTGCACTGGTACGCCTTGGCGTACCCCTGCACAGGTTCCTGTGAGTCACCATGTGAGTCCACTCCCAGTTTCTGCGGCGACGACGCACCTCGTCTTCCAGAATGCATTTGTAGGTGAAGTCTTCTTCTAGTGGCGACGGTACACCCGGGTATACCGTCGCCGAATCTCCGGAGATTCAGAGACTTAGCTGTCAACACATCACAATCTCAACTAACCTTTGTTACTCAGCTTGCACTGGTACGCCTTGGCGTAGCCCCTGCACAGGTTCCTGTGTGTCAGCATGTGAGTCCACTCCCAGTTCCTGCGGCGACGCCGCACGTCGTCTTCCAGAATGCATTTGTAAGCGAAGTGCCACCACTCTTTGTAATGGCCGCGGTAATTGCGGAGATTCGGACGGTATTTTCTGTAAGTTTAAAGTGGCTTTTTTGTAAACGGCTCATGACAGAATTACATTTTCTTACATGTTTACATACAGTTTAATATTATGTTATTTTGTTTGTGTTTGTTCTCGAGAAATCTGAATTTAGTATTTCAGGAAACAGGTTTCATATGGCAATATTGACCGTGAAATAGGAAATTTCGGTAAAAATTTACATTTTTGAAACTATCTAGCGGCAATCTGAGCTCAAGGTCACACTTTTTGAAGCGTCAGGTACATTTTCAGTCTTAAAATAACTCTTATTGCCGAATGTACCTTTTTGGGCACACATATCTACACAATTCAATAGTAATTTCATATGAACGCATGTTATACGTTCCAACGCCGATAATGCTACGCCGATAAGCCGTTATTATTTTTACAATTCAATTGAATCATGCATAATATATTTATTCTGACGCAAATAATATTCCTATATAATATCATATAAAACTTCACCTACATCCAGACAAATCTAGGTCAGCTACAGGATGCATTTGTTGTCAATGGAAACACTGACGACGCATTCATTCCAGATCTCTCAAGCGTAATGAAGCATCGCTAACAGCCAATAGCTGTCCCCTATATTCCATTTGGCTTTAGTTTTGCCATTATTTAATCGTATAGCATACATTATTTTGGCCTTTGAGTTTGTCACTGTTTAGTACCACCCAGGGGACACGTGCAGGGTTGTGGTAGGTAGCTCCTGCGAACTGGCCCGAGATGGCGTTGCGCGTGTTCCCGCGCGCCACTCGTTGCGTTGGTGCAGGTTACCACCTGCTAGTTTGGGGCCCACAACAAGGCCAGTCACCGTCGGGTCGCGGAAGAGTGCTTCGGCGTGCCCATAACCCGGCACCTTGGTGACGAGATGGAACACAGTGGGGTTTTAGTCGGTAGTTCGGGCGGTTCCCGGGAGTCCGACATACCCGCCCTGGCTTTGTTGCTGGGGATGTCAAATAGCAGTTTCGGTAGCGGAACCTTTATATTTCGCTATCGAAATATAAAGGTACCTTTATTTTTTCCGGTACCGTAACCGCTTTTTAAAGGTACCGATATATCGACTTTGGCCTGGAGTTGTTGCCAAACCGCCGGCAAAGGCACTGCCGATTTAAATGTTTAGTAGCCAATGATTCCTCTGTGGAGTGCCAGCTCCGCTTACTTTTTCGGTTACCTTTATAATACCGGTATTATAAAGGTTTCGGTATCGTTTAAAATTGATACCGCTAACCGTTATTTCAAAACGGTTACGGTACCGTTATGTTCGCGCGGCGCGCACAACCTTTACGACATCAACATAACGGTACCGTAATGGAATACCGGTTTCATACCGGTATAACCGTAACCGAAATCAGTCCCTGGTTACATGAACATCATGCACATATAATTCACAATTGGAATGGAATCGACCCAAATAAGGTCTAATAATGAAAACGTGTCACTTCACTAACGTCATTAAGGTCGAATTTAGCTCGACGTGTTGCAGGTGAGTGCTAAAAGCGCCGTGAGCGCTCATGAGTAAGAACCATTAATTCGAAACCTGTCGACCGATTTTCGACCTTAATGTCTGGTACACACGGAAGTTTTCTAAACGTACCTGAAAGGTGCCCCCTTATTCATTCTATCCATAGAGTCAGCGAGCAGCATCATGTCTTGGTACTGCTTCTTGCTCAAGTTCACAGACAGCTGTTCCATGTGCAGGGTCAATATCACTTTGGGAAGATTAAACTTTGGGGTGTCGGCCTCTGGCTTGGGATTTAGTTTTAGTTTAGCTGTGGCATTTATTGGACCGAGCGCTGAAAGAAGAAACAAGTTATTTCATTTTAATTAATAAAAATCTGGCCAATGGGGTTGGCCGGTGAAAGCTAATTGTAGATGGCGCTCTTCTGGATTCCATACGATGAGAGAGAGAGACGGAAGATCGGTTGTACCTACTATAATAATAATATTTAATAATAATATTTTGCGGACAATTTTACACAAATCGACCTAGTCCCAAACTAAGCAAAGCTTGTACTATGGGTACTAGACGACGATAAAGATACTTATATAGAGAAATAAATACTTAAATACATAGAAAACATCCATGACTCAGGAACAAATGTTCGTGCTCATCACACAAATAAATGCCCTTACCGGGATTCGAACCCGGGACCTCTAGCTTCGTAGGCAGGGTCACTACCAACTAGGCTAAACCGGTCGTCATATCACTATGTACGGAAACAATATACAGTTCTTAGGCAAAAATCTTCCCCATAGCTTTAATCCAAAACCTTTTCTTTTTAGCCTTTTTCGGATAACGGTGGATTCCCACTACGGAGCAATTAGGGACGAAAAATATTTTCGCAAAAATAAATAAAAAGTACTTCCCGCCATACAAATTTAGCATTTTTAGGTACAACTATCGGAGCTGTCAGTTTGACAGTTGCCTTCCCCATTGTGTGTCGACTCCCACACGAGGGGTTCCGTCCATGCAACGGTACAAAAAAATCGCGATTCTTGGGTTTATATTATTTGATGTTATTGCCGGCAACAATAATACTTACATATGCATAAAAAAAAACAATTGTCTACCTATTGCAGTTCATGAGATACAACCCACTCGCCCCGCGTACGTTATAATAGGGTTCTAATACGTTCTAAAAATATTCTTCGTAATAGGGTATTTTGAATACGGAACCCTAGAACCTGTATACACGCCTAATGGAAATTTCCGCCATCTTTTTTCCTTTTAAAACACACTTAATGCTGCCGCATTGCACGCAAATCAATGGTTGCCAGCGGTTGTCGGCTGCCAAATTAAGTATCGATCAAGTGAATTGACCATTTTAAACCTTATTGCAATGTATTAAGGCATTCTTACCATATTTATAATATGAAGGTTGCGACGACTTTGTAGCGATTTCGGTTGACAATTTCGTCCTGATCATTTCTTCTTCGTATTTCGAATACAGTTCCGTGGCCGGATTCCAATAAATTGCTAGGCCATCTAAATCTAATATCTGTAAACAATTACTTGCTAAGTTTAGATTTCAATGAGAGTGTTGACAAAGTATTTTGAACTCCAACTTCAGTTATAATTATAACTAATAAGTCTTATAACGGTCAAAAACTGACCCACTCGAATACTTCCTTTCACACGGAAAACGCTACGCCTAACTTTCATTATACTGCTGAGGGTCTAGTATAAGTTTTATGTATACAATACGTTGTCGCATGCGTTTTCGTTTAGTTACAATTTGTATTGCAACAAGAACAGCGCCTCCGGTGGTAACTATTAGGAAATACGCGTTGCCATACAAATTTAACGCAAACGCGTTCGAAAACGTATATATATCGATAAAACTTATACTACAGCCTCTGGAAATACCTTTAACGGGCTACGGCGTAACGCTTTAAACAGTCGCTCAGTGAAAGATTAAGCGGTCGGTTCATTAAGGCTAATTTATTATCTCTCTCGCATTACCCTTCCGAGTGAGACTTTCGGTTTCGCATTACCCTTCCGATTGAGACTTTCGGTTTTGGCTAGGTCAGCAAAACAGTTCGCAGATCGAATTTTGTATTTGAAGATAAGGCTATGTTACTTTAAATCCAAATTATAAAAGTTAAAGGATCAAATTCGTATAACAAACCTTAAAGATCTTCGTGACCGCGTCCTGTATGACTGCCTGCTTCCAGTTCTCGTCAGTAGTGTGGACGGAGAGGTTGTGGAGGGTAATCCCGAAGGAGAACGGCTTTTTCGGATTCGTTATACTGTCCTCGTAGCGTATGTGGATGTCCTTTATGTTCAACTGGACGTTCTTTATGATCTGCGTCACTAGTTTCTCGACGAAGGTCTCGTCGAGTTTGTTTTGGTCTGAAATTGATATTTATTTGAGACTTGATGCAATTAAAATGTGTTATATTTTGACAAGTTATCCGTATTTCCTTTTCGCCTAATTGATTCAACATAAAATTAGCTGATAAACACGCGTAATCGTTAACCTAGCAGGTACAATAAATAATAGACCAGCCTATATACGTGCTGGACACAGACCTCTGCTCATGAGTGAGAGGGAACGGGCAGTAGTCCCCACGCTGACCCAGTGCGAGTTGGGGACTTCACAATCTTCATAAGTTCACATATACCTTTGAATTTCTTCGCAGATGTATGCAGGTTCTCTCACGATGTTTGTCCTTCACCGAAAAGTTCCGAGATACTCATTGGTATGATATGCGTTTGACAGTCGCATGCCTGAACCACTAGGCTACCGTAGCTCACAGCCGGCATACCAGATTATTATTACAAGAACAAGCGTCGGTCCCCACCCGCTTCAATTTCAATTAATTTATTAATTCAGATAACAAGATCCAGTATCCTTAGAAGGACTATGTTAGTAAATACCAGGGCCTGCATAACCGAAAAATACCGGTAATCTATTTTAACGGTATGACGTCATATCGGTTGCCAAATAGCGGTTTCGGTAGCGGAACCTTTATTTTTTCCGGTACCGTAACCGCTTTTTAAAGGTACCCATATATCGACTTTATCCTGGCGTTGTTGCCAAACCACCGGCAGCCGCACTGCCGTTTTGTGTTTTAAATGTTAAGTAAGCTTCCTCTGTAGTGCCAGCTCACTTATTTTTTTCGGTTACCTTTATAATACCGGTATTATAAAGGTTACGGTATCATTTAAAACTAATACCGTTAACCGTTATTTCAAAAGGTTTACGGTACCTTTATGTTCGCGCGGCGCGCATAACCTTTATGACATAACCGTAATGGAATACCGGTTTCATACAGGTATAACCATAAAAAACCAATTAAAAAAACCTTATATAGTGTGTCGCACCGCGACTTCACCGCGGGTCACTCCTGGATAAAACTAACACAGGACCGGGATGAGTGACTAGAAATGACGCGTTCCTGTCAGTACATGTACACGGACTAGTCAACTATCGGGATCCCTGCCATCCCAATACCCACTAAAATCTCTTGCGAAAGACTCCAGGACCTCATACTGAACGCGCTGAAAACTGGAACCCTGGTTTGTCCTAGGGCGACACAATATTCTCAACTGCCCAGGATCCCTACAACGGCACTGGGTGTACTTACGAGTAGGGTTTATGCCACCTATTTTCCATTTTACCCTTTTAACAATACTCCTAGATCTCAAAATAACTTAGTGTCAAAATACCTAAATCACAGAATACTTAATTTTTTTTCTCATAACATCATACCTATTCTTAATATGGCCGAATTTCTCATAATGCCTAAACATCAAAACAATTTAATTATTATAATATTTTGTCATAGAAATGACAGAAGTCATTCGGTATTAATTATTCGGTAATAAGCCCTACTCGTACTTACTAACGAGAGGCCTATTGTCAGTAGTGGAAGGATTAATTAATTAGACCTAAAGAGTTTTGTAGTATGCTCTACAAGGTCGTCACTTTTTTGATAGTCCATATGAGTGTTCTAGATTTCAATCCTCACCTTTCTCAGCTTCCATTTTCTTCGCCTCCTCGACCCTGACTAGTTCCGCCTGCTTAGCGGCCAGCGCCATCTTTTCCTCCTTCTCCGGATCATAGACCACCTCAGCCGAAGGGTTCACTATCAGGAAGAGGCGCTCCACAGACGCCTCTACTGAAGCACCGTACAGATTCTTCCATGGTATTTTGAGTACAAGCTTTCCTGTGATGGCAAAAAAATGGTCATGAGAGCAATATAAAATATTCGTTTATTCGGGCTACTTTTTAACTGGCTGTCCTCACTGAGTTACGGCGAGACTGAAGCATTGCTAATAAAAATAGTTAGTATTTCAAATGACTTTTTTGCCACTATACATAGCAGGGACTGCATAACCGAAAAATACCGATATTATATTTTAACGGTATGACGTCATATCGGTTTTCAAATAGCGGTTTCGGTAGCGGAACCTTTATTTTTTCCGGTACCGTAACCGCTTTTTAAAGGTAACCGATATATCGACTTTAGCCTGGCGTTGTTGCCACTGCCGTTTTGTCTTTAAATGTTTAGTAGCCAATGCTTCCTCTGTGACTCGCCAGCTCGCTTATATTTCTCGATTACCTTTAAAATACCGGTATTATAAAGGTTTCGGAAACATTTAAAACGAATACCGGTGACCGATATTTCAAAACGCTAACGGTACCGTTATGTTCGCGCGGCGCGCATAACCTTTACGACATAGCGGTACCGTAATGGAATACCGGTTTCATATCGGTATAAATTAGTCCCTGATACATAGTATAAGCACAGTCTATACTCGTAAACCAATACAGTCAGTCGACGAAGCCGTCTAGACAGGGCAATCGTGCGGGGTGTGAGGGGCGAGGGGCGTATAGGCGAGGGGGATAACCCGCAAACGTCAAAGGCGTCAAGGTCCATAGTATAAAGAGGGCAAAGTATGTTATCTACATACAAACGCACCGCGCGCGGCTTGTATGTGTGCGCTATAATATCTATACGTCGCCGCACGCACACTCAAACAAAATCTCGACCCGTTTCGCAGGTCGAGATTTTGTTTGAGTGTGCGTGCGGCGACGTATAGATATTATAGCGCACACATACAAGCCGCGCGCGGTGCGTTTGTATGTAGATAACATACTTTGCCGTCTTTATACTATGGTCGGTCCACTTATACAGTAGACGGCAAACTTCGTGCGCAAATGACCTTGCCTGCACAAAGGCGAATTGTACGTGCAAGCTGCCCCCCCACTTCCCCTCATTTGCGCACGAAGTTTGCCGTCTACTGTACTCTTTTCACTGTGGTATAAGTATTAAGTATCTTTGTATTAGTCAACGTTCTTATGTTCATGTTTTAATTTTCATGACAATCACTGAACATAACTCATTGTAAACAATGATATAAACATAACACCAAAAAGGAACCAGGTTTCCCACTATACAGGCTTAGTCCAACCAATGGGAACTACTGGCACTTTTGCATTGTAAATTCTTATGCACCAGCTTTTAACTTTTTATCTTATCTGTATTATCTTATCTTCGTCCCTTACTACCAAGTATGTAAGAGCGAGTGGGATGCATCTTTTATGTATCTTCGGAATCCGATTATGACGATGATGATAAGAATTTTGTGTTTGTGGTCAATATTAATATTGACGCAGTTAGGTCTTTAATAAAAACTTAAGATAATAGTTATTTGTTATACAAGGGGGGAAAGTTGTATTTTACCTGCGAGTGTTCATTTGAAACACGAGCTAGCGAAAGGATTATATGATTGACCACGAGCGAAGCGAGTGGTTCAAAAATAGAATCCTGAGCGTAGCGAGTGTTTCAACACATGAGACGTAAAATAACTTTTCACCCGTGTATAACACAAATCTTTTCACCTCACTACAGCGAGGCTTTTTTGTTTACCCTTCTTATTTTAAGAAGGATAAACAAAAAAGTTAAAAACAAAGTAAAAAAAAAAGTTTCAAAAAAGTTTATGAAAAATTAAAAAAAAATTTAATGTTAAAAAAAAGTTTAAAAAAAATATGTCACATAAAATATACAAAAACCAAATATAAACATTTAACGTTCTACGTCATAGTACTTTTAACGTTCTACGTCTACTTTCTTCACATGTGGATAAAAAGCGATTTTCTCAATAAGTAGATATCAAACATATAAAAAGGCTATTCCGAGCAAGTGAGGTGAAAAGAAAGTTGTTTGTTTCCTAATCGGTAGATAATGGTTTATCTGAGAGCCATGAATCACTCGGTGAAAACTGTAAAAAAAAAACAAGGATAATAGAAAAAGATAAGATTAACCACTAAAACCACAAAAGAGATCATAAAAATGGTAATTTAGGGGAGGGCTTCAATCACACACCAAACAGAAATTACAAGTAAGTTAAGTAACACAACCAGTGAAATAACTTCGTTTATCTAGGATATCAAGGGAAAATATTGCACTTACTAGTTTTTTATTATTATTGCCTTTCAAAACGGTTTTCTTTAAAAATAATATGTCTATTAATGCAGGATCTGTCTGATTAATTTTATCATAACTTGTGTATCAAAATTAGAACTCCCCATTGGCACATAAACCTCTAGAATCCTCTCTCTTCTCTTTAATCAATTAATTAAAAAATATATAGCAAAGCAGATATGTACATCTAAACGAAATCCTCTGGTTGGGCAACTCTTTGCAATCTTAATCTTAAGACACAACTTTTCTATGCTTGATTGCCTGCTCCATAAAACGAAAACGTAACTACATCGCTGTTGTCATTTGAGCAGCTATGTCATGTAACAAGGTCTTAAATGTCCCCCGACTCTTGATACTACTCATTCCTAAATGTCTCTAATAAAATAACACACTCAAAAATACCCTCAGGAAGACTATATATTGCAATTTGCAATGATACACAATTCGAAATATTATTGTTTATGTTAGCAGCATAAATATTTATGCAACAAGACGGCGCGCGAGTTGTGTCGCGGCGAGATAGACTATCCATCTCTTTAGCCGTCCTGTGATAGCCATGCTGAGAGACTATATATTGCAATGATAGACAATTCAAGATATTTTTGTAAATGTTTATGCAGCTTACTGCACAAGTCGTATTATAAATATTTGTTAGTCTATATAGTCTAGCTGCTTCATTTTTAGGCAGTCAATGTAAGCTTGAATTATCAGTTTCCTTAATGACATTCCCCAAACATCACAATGCTATAAATAAATTAATGATAAGAACGAATTAGTTCAACAATTCCTGTTGTATTGGTTAAGCGCGAATATTATCACCATGCAGTAAGGTCAGCATTTGACCTTGAATAGTTTTTATTTGTGTGAGTCACTCACACTATTACACAAGTCTGATTCGAAGCCATGATGTCATCCGTCTGGCCAGTTTATGGCTCAAATATAGGTGAGTTCGTGGGGAGTGAATGCTAAGTGGCACCTAACCTTATTAACACTGA
The DNA here is from genome assembly GCA_963854355.1 of Epinotia brunnichana. NCBI lineage: Eukaryota > Metazoa > Arthropoda > Insecta > Lepidoptera > Tortricidae > Epinotia > Epinotia brunnichana. The sequence goes on along the minus strand of OY977945.1, from coordinate 10,500,074 downwards.
TACTCTATTTGATGAAACAGTTGAACTTTGTTATCTGATAAGTATTGTTCAATGATTGGAGTAAAAAAGTAAAGTGACCTGTTTAATTGTCTATCAATACTTGTGAATTAAAAAATTATGAATAACATTAACAATAATAAGATTAATGAAGAAAAAATTCTGAGATGTGATCAAAGTAGGCCATAATTCAATTTCTGTCTTAAGTTTAGACTCTAAAGTCTAAACAAATAACTTAGAGATACAACTTATCTAAACTAATATTAGTTTTATTTCGTTTTTTGTTAGTTTATAAGTTGTTGTTGAGACAAGCCCTAATGGAGAGGAAAGTAGCCTTGAATATATATCAAATCAAGGACCTATAAGACTATTCTCATGTGTGTTAAACATGTATTTGGAAAGATACAATATCATAGTGTCATCATATTTATTATTTTGTTACTATCCAATAAATAAACCATTAAAAGCATAAGGCATACTGCAATATAACAACACATATGGGCAAAGAGTGTGGTCTAACTACCTACCCTTTGTATTAAACAGCTTTCCCAAAATTATTGTAGAAAATATAGAAAGTAAACCTACACAAACTAAAAATATAATTAAGAAAATGTTCATTATGGCCCCCAGTAGTAACATAGATACATATAATTAGTTATTAAGATAAAAAAGTTTAGTAAATAATCTTAAATATTAAAGATTGTACTAAAGGGTCAATCAACTATTTCTTGTTGCTCGTTGCCATGGTTACGTCTCCTTGGTCACTCTTTAAAACTATTATTTTATGGGGTTTAAATCCACAAAAAACGTGTTTTTGTTACATTGGTAAACCCATTCCATGGTGGCGCATCTCCTTAGCATGATAGGAATTCAGTTTATGGTATTTTTCTAAGAAAGTCTGTCACTGTTGTCTCTTGGCTTACCGGGACAGAATAACAACAAGGAAAAGTTGATTGACCCTAAATGTAACTTATGTATGTAATTTAATCACAGATCTGAAAATCAACAGTTCATATACCTATATATATATATATTTTTTTTTTTATTAAACTGTCAATACAGAGCACAGACTATAATGTGTGGACAATAATGGAGAAATCTTAAAGAATGGTCAGGTCAAGATGCTAAGAGTACCTACCCTAAACCGGCGAGCCAGTATGAAGAATATTGTATAAGTGATTGAAGCAAGAAAGGTTTGTTAAGATCGTAGCAAGTGGAAATCCTTGCTCTCTACCTACCCCTCTGGGAAACAGGCGTGACTATATGACAGTTGCCCAGTGCCAGCTATACGGCCGCATCTCAAAATTAAAACACATTTGAGATGTGGCTCTATAGCACACTGCAATACGGTCACATCTCAAATGTAAAAAACATTTGAGATGTGGCCATATTGCAGATACTAGGCCAAGTATATACAGTTGCCATCACATACATAGGTACACTATAGGTGTTCAAAAATATCGGCCCATGCAACCTAATACCTTGAAAATAGAGGTGTGGTCCGATGTTTGTGAGCTGCTTGTTTGCTCCAATGTATGTGATGGCGACTGTATGTATGTATGCATTAGGTATCCGAAAAGTAAATTTACTCCAGTCTATATACTTTTTGAATACCACATCTGACATCTATATACATAGAGAGTATTAAATAAATTAAGAATGCATCATCTAGTAATGTATCATTTGAACAGGAGTAGGAAATCAGGAACCATGTCTAAAGAAATTACATGTTTTCATTATACTTTTTCTTCATGTAAAAATAAGCTTAGAAATTGGAATTCCATCATAGGTATATTTACTATTATATATGTCATTGTTCTTATCTACATGTATCGGCAGTGGCACTCCCACGATTACATTAAGAAACAGGGGATTCCCTCAGTAATAAATGTTTTTTTCATTGTCATGAATGGAAATATTAATATTTTAATATTTCACTTCCTACCAATACAGACAACAAATAAACCTGTTGAACTAATATGATTATGCCACAATGATAGAAAAAGATCCTAATGCATCAAAACAAACCACTATCTCTAGCAAATAAAACATTAAATAAATACATAGCAATGAAACTTACCCAAATGTCCATACACTGTCTGAACCGGGATGTTGAGCTCCTCCAGTGCATTCTGCTTCAATTTCAAATTTTCCAGCACAACATCGCCTAAAATAACATTTTATATCTTAAATAGCCGCATAATAGTGTGGTTAGGCATGACATCATTTCCAACATCACGAAAAATACTTACCACCCCATATTCCCAACTTTAACTGGGACCGATTCAAATTTTCCACATAATCCCCTAGAAACCTATTCAGAACATCCACTACAATGGATTCGAACACCATCCTGAGGCAGTTTCAAAACAAATAATATAAATTACGACTGATTATTTAAAACGCTCATTGCGTTGTCCAACGGTCACACATCGCCACACCCAACGTAGAGCAACCTAATTTACTTTGTTTAATTATTTTATTGAATGCAAATAAACATGTTCTTTAAAAAAACGCTTATAAATTCAGAATAGTTTCCTGAATTTTATTATCACACCAGCACAAAATAGCATTGACGATTGGCACTATTGGCAGTGTTGCAAGGTACCGTTAAACGATTACCGTGAGCGTGAATATCGAGATAAGTACTATACCCGAAACTGGAATTCAAGACCAAAAAAACTACGACAAGTACGTCACTGTCAAATCTGTCAAAGTCACTTATGTCATTGTCAAGTAAAGTTTTCAGGTTTCGCCAACCTTTTTGTTATATGCTTCTTTGTATTGGCTGGTACAATTAATTCATTATGATTATCTCAAAAAAAAGGAACTTAATTATAATTTTATTTTTATCTCAAGTAACATTGACAAAATTTTATTGTAAAGAACTTAAACAAGATGAATAACCAATTAACACACACGACAGTGTGCTATATTATTAAGACATTATGGAAAAAGTAAAAAAAGCCATTTTTAATGAATTGTTTTTATTTATCTCCATATTCACCATCACTAATGCCAGAATCACGTTTTAATAAAGTTTTCGTTATAATTAAGTTTTCCACCACTCCAGTAATTAATCCGTCCATATTGCACATCTCGTCCTCTACTTTCATGACATGACTTACACATGACTGCTACTTCTGCGGTGTCACCTCCCTTGGAGGAGGCCTTCATGACATAGGTCTTTGACCTCTGCCATTTTAAATGTTTTAATATTCCTGGCTACATGCCCTTTTACCTGAACCCATACCAACTCATTTGGGTTCAATTCGTAGTGGTAAGGGGGCAATCTTAATATTTTGTCATTATGTGCCGCTGCTACCTCATCCACTGCATATTTATTGTGAGCAGGCTTCTCCTTTGCGACAATTATCATCAATTTCTATTTGGTAAAAATTTCTGGAAATGTGACATTATTTTCCTTCAGCCAATCAATCATCAAATGAATGCAAAAATTGGTTATTAATAACTTACCTGTAGTTAAAATGTTGTACCAAATGTTATTAACACCTGAAGTGATACAAGCGCAATACCAGCTTTGCAACTAAAAATTACGGATGATTAAGTTTTTTATTAAAGCGTCTTGTATTTATGTAAAAATAGGTAAATAAAATTAATTCTTTAAATTATAGAATTAAAATTACCAATAAATAATGGTTACTCGCGTCCGCAGGAAGATTTACCCTCAGTTTCCCTGCACGAGTCCCCCGGGTGGTGCTAAAGAGTAATCAACTTCTGGCTGCTGCACTGCTTATTCTAATAGCCTCGCAGCAACATACAGTTTTTTACCCACGATGGTCTTAATATAAGTTTGTAAAGAACTGTACCCATGCCATACGAATAAATAAATAAACCAATAAATAAATTATGTCAGCGTGTGTTTTAGAAAAAAGGGATATACTAGGTATTGTATGATAGTTTTATTGCAGTGGCAACATTGTCGTAATTTTTTTGGTCTTGGATTCCAGTTTCGGGTATAGTATTATTTCAAGAGTATATTATCGAAACAAAATTGCAGAAATAAATACTTTAATATTGAAATTGTATTTTTTTTTTCTGTAGGTACTTACCTAGGAACTTTCCTTTTGGGTGAATATTTCAATATTCTTGAAGGAACAAAGTTTAATATTTTTAATACTTAAGTTACAAGAAAAATACTGAATGTAACCTTTACAATGCATTTCATAAGTTTAATTAGAATGTTTATAAGTATAATATAACATTTTGACAAGTAAAATGTTATTTATCGACACCGTAAGCGGGCGTGTGTGAAAATAACATAAAAAACCGGCCAAGTGCGAGTCGGACTCGCACACGAAGGGTTCCGTACCATTATCTATAAAAATATTTATTTTATTTTGTTTTTAGTATTTGTTGTTATAGCGACAACAGAAATACATAATCTGTGAAAATTTCAACTCTCTGGCTATCACGGTTCTTGAGATATAGCCTGGTGACAGACAGACAGACGGACGGACGAACGGACGGACAGCGAAGTCTTAGTAATAGGGTCCCGTTTTTCTCTTTGAGTACGGAACCCTAAAAAGTAAGGTAGGGTATTCATTATGTCAGGCTAGCTATTTACCTCGTGAACGCGTAAAAGCTGGTACAGAGCTATAACCACGAACTTCGAATCTCGAACTTCGTATATCTCCGTCTCTATCGCACTTATGGTTTATGGTACTCGAGCGACCGAAACGGAGATATACGAAGTTCGAGATTCAAAGTTCGTGGTAGCGCCGCAGGTAGGTATTTGAGTGACGCTACATAGGTGGATAGGATAGGACAGACACACTTTCGCATTTATAATATTATTTATGGATACAATTTCCTAGCAAAACCTCTCATTGGACTTCGGTCCCAGAGGGTCTCTCTTCCTGTGTCTATTATTTAAGTATTGTAGCACAGCTATCAATCACACCTCATCACAGACGTGTAGCCACACCCTTACACATACGTCTGTGCTAACCCTTGTAGACTAAACCTTACTTACATACATTCACCTTTCGTTACCTTCACTCATCCATTCACTGAGACTGCGTGTGCCAAGCGCGATATTCAAATCCAGTCCGATTTCGTCTAGCCTAGAGAGCAGAACACCTATTTTCCTCTGTGAGTGAATTCCCTTTTCCTTAAACAAGCGTAAATCACAGAACCCCCAGCCTTCAATGGTTAAACGTGGCGCCCAACGCTAAGGATTGTGTTGCAAGAATAAGTAAATAGGGAAAATTTTCGTTCGGATGGGGCCGAAAAAAGACACCGTAATGGCGGCCGATACCAGCCGAAAATCGGGTGAACAGGCTAACGCAACATCCTTTAATGTGACGATGCCTCAAGAATACCTAACGATATTGCTGCAACAAATGCAACAATCCCACAATGATTTGTGCGATATATTGGTATCTGCGACTAAAGCTGCGACACCGCAATCCAGCGGTCACTTCGCCGGTTGTAACCTCAGTTTTAGCGGAACTGAAGATTCGGTCGAAGACGCATTGGAAGCATTCATCAACGGCATCCAGACATATAAAGATTGTGCAAAAGTATCTGACGAAAACGCGTTACGCGGACTCTCAATTGTTTTGACCGGACTTGCGGCAACATGGTGGAACGGCGTTCGAAAAAACGTCAAATCGTGGGACGACGCCATTGCTGATCTTCAACGCGCGTTTGGCAAGAAAAAGCCTCCATTCCTCATATTCCGAGAAATATTTCGCGAAGAACAAGACAACGAGAAGACAGAAATTTTTATTTGCAAACTACGAGCATTGATTGCGCAATTGCCATACATCCTGGAAGAAAACATTCAACTTGATATAGTTTACGGCCTTTTACATCGGCGGATCCGTAAACGTATTCCGCGTGAAGAGTTAAAATCGTTCAACGATCTTTTGCAAAGAACCCGGTCGATTGAAGATTCGATGACCGAATTGAACGAACCGAAACAAGTGAATGAACTGGCAACTGCGAACGTCACAATTGGCAATGTCAATACTCGCGCTGTCACTCGAAACGTGAAAATTAACGACCGGAATTATGAAAATAAACTAAACAACGCGAGTTATGTGAATTCGGACAATAAACAACAAACATTTAAGAACTTACCACGACAAAGTGCAGCACGTGATGTTAAAGTGTCGAGTAACAACAATAACTTGGACGCGAAGCCGAAGCAAAGCCGTTTTTGCAACTACTGCAAATTTTACGGCCATAACAAAGATAATTGCAAGTGGCTACTCGCGAAACGGCCCGATACGCCGACCATACCTACTGACAATTTTGAGGAGGTGAAGAGTGAAAAGTTTTCGTGCTACGGGTGCGGCGCGCCAGGCGTGGTGCGCGCCAACTGCTCGCGATGCAAAGGCGACTCCGGCGCTGCTGGCGGCGGCGCGGGTGCGGCTTTCTATGCGGTGTCGACGGACAGCCCGGCCGCGGAGGCAGAGGCTGTTGCGACCGTGGACATTGGCGCGCGCGGTGCACACACTCATACACACACACATACACATACACCTAATGTCGACTTCCAGGCTACTACGGGAACCGATACTTCTCGACCGATACTACATATTACCATCTGTGGGCGCGAAGGCCGCGCGCTCATCGACACTGCTGCGAAGAGAAGCATTGCAGGTGAAAGCTTGTACAAGCTACTGAAGGACTGCGGTAAGTCATTCACTCCTTCTACCCTGAATATTAAATATGCTAATGGATGCTCTACATTAGAGAATGTACTCTTGATTGACGTTAATGTCACTTTGCAAGGGAAGCATATACCTACAACTTTTATAGTATTACCTGAAGCTACCAACAATGAGACATTGTTAGGTATGGACTTCATAACCTCATCTGGATTGATGATTGACTTTTCAACCCAAAGCTGGAGCTTTGACAATGAATCCGATGTGTGTCATAAGTTATATTATGAACCAAAACCTGTGGATATTGCTGCCTGCAAACCAATTGAGGCAGAGGCACTTCGTGACAATGAGGGTTTGACACTCACTGGCAATCAACGTGACAAGCTCGCTCTACTCCTTGAACACCACCGGGATACTTTCAATCTAGGGGGAGAGCCAACCACCTCCGCTGTCCATCACATTGAGTTGATAGATAAAAATATACAACCCATCTCTGTACCACCTTACAGATTACCTGAGCCTAAGAAGGAAGCCCTGCGATTGGAGCTCGAGAAGATGCTCGAAGACGACATCATCGAAGAGTGCGAGACCCCATGGTCAGCTCCCGTGGTACTCGTCCCGAAGCGCGACAACTCCATAAGGGTCTGCATCGAATACAGGAAACTGAATGCGGTCACGAAGCCCGACCGATACCCACTACCAAGAGTCGACGACATATTACATGGGACTGGAAAGTTTAAGTACATATCTGACGAGTACAAAGTTGGAGATAAAGTTCTACTGAAAACGCATATCCTAAGTAATCAAGCAAAGGGGATCAGTAGCAAGTTTGTACCTCGACGGCATAAACCATACACTATAACGAAGGTAGTGAGCCCGACTACTTACATACTTTCAAACCAAGACGAGGTTATTGGCAAATATCATGCCTCAGATTTGACAAGATACCATCAGAAGAGTGATGACATACCTGCAGAACCTGTGATGCCACAGAGAAAGAGAGGCAGACCGCCTAAGCGCAAGCCGGCTGCCCCAACACCGCCTGCAGCGACTAACGAAAGGAAGAAGAGAGGACGACCGCACAAGAAGGAACCTGTGTGTCGGCCCATGGGCGAGGACGTCCCCATGGCCCGAAGGGGGAGCCTGTAGCACAGCTATCAATCACACCTCATCACAGACGTGTAGCCACACCCTTACACATACGTCTGTGCTAACCCTTGTAGACTAAACCTTACTTACATACATTCACCTTTCGTTACCTTCACTCATCCATTCACTGAGACTGCGTGTGCCAAGCGCGATATTCAAATCCAGTCCGATTTCGTCTAGCCTAGAGAGCAGAACACCTATTTTCCTCTGTGAGTGAATTCCCTTTTCCTTAAACAAGCGTAAATCACAGAACCCCCAGCCTTCAATGGTTAAAGTATTGTATTTTTGAATATATATAGGTACCTAATTTATGCATAAGCTTTCCGTTATATATCCAACCTTCTAAAATATCCTACGCATTACTTATCCGTTTTTTTATTTATATACAACGTGTCCCAAAACTCAACGATAAGCCGGCACCAGAGGATGGAGCTACTTATGATTAGTCGAGAAAAAATAAGGAAAAAAATATATCTCAATTATTTTAGAAATTACAGAAAAAAAATGAAATTCATCGAAAATCGACATCCCTAATGGTATTTTTAACGACCATGTCTACAAATATTCGAATATTACTGTTTTTTTTTTGTTTTTGGAAACTTAAGTAGCCCTGCTATCTAACACAGTTCTTAAAAATACCATAATACATGTAGTTTTTACACAAAAAATAATCAAAATCGATTTTGTCCCTACAGTTTTGAAAGATTTTTTCTTACAGTCCACTTTCAATCATCATGGTGTAAAAAAATTGTATTGACACCACAATGGCAATTATTTTCAAAAGTTGACGCAACTAACCAAGATTCCAAAATGGTATAATACTTTAGGAAACCTAGTCATAAAAAAAAACAACGAATTTTTAAACAAGAATCGACATTATTTAATGTTGGCGGTAATCACTTTTACTGTACCCAAAAAAGGATTTTTGTTGTTGAAAAATGTTGAATAAATGCAAAGAAATGGTACAATTTTTTTTATTTTTTTTTAATTCATTTACTACATTATTAATACTACAGTAAATGTTCAAATTGCCTGCCACCGGCATTAATACAGACATGACATCGCCTTAGAAATGATCGTTTTATCCGTCGTGCATATCTTCTACCATTGATATGATCCGCAGCTTGTGTGATTTTTTGGCGAAGCTCGTCCAATGTTGCTATGGGTTTTGAGTAGACTTTGTCTTTAAGACAGCCCCAGTAGAAGAAGTCCAGGGGGTTCAGGTCGGGCGAACGGGGTGGCCACAAGATAGGACCAAGTCGCCCGATCCAACGCCCTGGATACTCTTGGTTTAAGTATTCTCGCACTGCACGGGCATAGTGAGCTGGGCAACCATCATTTTGAAACCACATGTTTTGTAAATCACGTAAAGGCACGTCTTCTAATAATTCAGGCAAGTAGTTTTGTAAATTCGTTGTTTTTTTTTGTGACTAGGTTTCCTAAAGTATTATACCATTTTGGAATCTTGGTTAGTTGCGTCAACTTTTGAAAATAATTGCCATTGTGGTGTCAATACAATTTTTTTACACCATGATGATTGAAAGTGGACTGTAAGAAAAAATCTTTCAAAATTGTAGGGACAAAATCGATTTTGATTATTTTTTGTGTAAAAACTACATGTATTATGGTATTTTTAAGAACTGTGTTAGATAGCAGGGCTACTTAAGTTTCCAAAAACAAAAAAAAAAACAGTAATATTTGAATATTTGTAGACATGGTCGTTAAAAATACCATTAGGGATGTCGATTTTCGATGAATTTCATTTTTTTTCTGTAATTTCTCAAATAATTGAGATATATTTTTTTCCTTATTTTTTCTCGACTAATCATAAGTAGCTCCATCCTCTGGTGCCGGCTTATCGTTGAGTTTTGGGACACGTTGTATATATATTACATGGCCAGGCAGCGGACAAAACCCAGAAGAGTTTAACTGCCACTGCATTCACTCAAATAATACTAGTTTGACATATTAATGACATAATCAAACCCTATTCTCCTCCCCCTACTTTTTCTATAGTTTTTTACATTGATTCAAATAAGTATGTAGTACCTATACGTACTTAAAAAGACCAAAGGTGAACTAAACGTAAACTAGAATGAGATGTTAACAAACAATGAGCAGCATCTTTTTTGCTCTTTTTGACCCACGTAGAACAAGCATTTGTGAGTATTAGAATTTAATACGGATTCACTTGACTTGATGATGCAATTAACATTTAGTTTTCTACACAGAAATTATAAGTTCTATATTAGTAATAGCACAGTGTAAAGAGTAACAGTGGACCGACGCCTTTGACGTTTGCGGGTTTGACAATGTCATATCCCAAGCTTGGGCTCGCCCCGCACGATTGCCATGTCTAGACGGCTTCATCAACTGACTGGTTTGGTTTATAGACTGGGGTAATAGGTTCATAGCAGGTAGATAGAGCTGATAATATATTTCTTGTTAAATGATCTTCAGTTTGATCTTCCATAATTAAACTTAACATACGATTTTCTTTAGTAACTGGCAACATTTTTGCTTTATGTCAAATTTGACACCGCAATTTTAAAACTCATTCATGCGCTAAAGCAAAGGCAAAGTCTTATTCAGCCAATAAAAAATATTCCTGCAAAAATGGTGAATGGCAAATACTGAAGTGCACGATCCTAAAGCGCAAAATACACACGCAGGAAATTGAATGCAAGCTTAACTACATTGCGGGGTTTGATAGATCAATTGAACTCGGCATACCTCGGTAACCGGCAATGTAATGAAACTTGCATGTGTAAATTGCGCTTAACCTGTCCTACCCCACGACTCGCGCACTCATTAAGATAGTAGAATTTAGGTAAGATATTTTGCTAGCTCAGATAAAAACTAGGTAACCATGACTTACAAATGGGTTAATTATATCAAGAATTAATGATTATCGGGTCAAATTGGTATTTTTAGTGCAAAAGTAAGTCTGTGAGATGATAGCTTTGTTAGTTTGTATTTGCGTACTCTTTGGAACCACTTACCCGATTTAAAGAAATCTTTCTTCTGTTTATAGTTTGGACGTTCTGGATGGACATAGGCCATCTTTTATTATATGCTACGATGACTACTTAGCCTACCATAGTTACGATACAGGGGGTCACGCTCGTTTGCCACCAGGAACTAGAGAAAATGCTTCAAATTGTATAGTTTATGATTTCCCCTTGTTGATTTGGATTGCTCAGTCTGTCTGTATAGTTAGGGTAGGGCATTTCGTAGGGTTGGTACTGTTGGTAGTGCTAACTTACTAGTTTCTTTGCTACTGACACGGTTGGTTAGACACACTGCTACATGAGTAGGTGAAAATAATACAACATTTGCACAGAAACATTTTATTTATTGACGTGAAACATTAATACTACAAGTATTTGAATAATCAACACTCATGGAATGCTCGTGTACCCATTTATCATAAAATTGGCACCACAAAGGTTTTGATCTAGCACATGGCGAAGACATTTACTTAAGTAACAAAATTGGGGCCTAAGTTGATGGAATTGAAGACATTTCCACAAAATCAACCACTAACAATTTTACATACAGATCATTCCTCCTTAAGTGTAAAACAGATAAAGTAGATTGTTTTGGTTATCATGTCTCCTCAATTTTATTTGTCCCTTAAATAAATTAGGACAAACTGGGTGGAATTTTATGGCCGCATTTATGGTTGTGGACAGAACTGCCGTAAAGGCCGCCACACGAGAATGCAGTTGAGCGGTTAATAATAATAATAATAAAATCTTTATTTCGGAATACAAAAGACTCCATAGTTGTTAGTAACATAAAAAAACACACAAATGGTTAAACTTGACATTCAATGCTGTTGTTTGTTTCAGATAATTGCAGCCGCCGTATAAGGCCTGAATCACACTGGCACGGCCCGGCCTGCAGTGGCGGTCTATAGTCAACTTGACAGTTAATGTCAAGTTTACTATTGACCGCCACGGCAGGCCGCGCCAGTGTGATTCAGAGGGCCTACCGCGAAAGGCATTTGAAGTTTCCCCTCTCTGTCATACTTACAAGTTCGTACAGTGCGACAGAGAGGGAAAACTTCGAATGCCGTTCGCGGTAGGCCCTCTAGCTTAAGGGGGTCGAACTTGTCATAAAGTGACGGATATTTTATCTATAACCATAAAAGCGCCCATCATAGTGCATGTTGGATCCTTTTCAATATTCTACTTCGACTAAGGCGAAAAGAATTGAATACACAGTAACTCCATAGGTATTTCACAGACACTTCTGCTACATAGTTCACAGGTAGATTGATAAATTGTAATGTAATTTTACAGCATGCCCGGCCATAAAGTAGCTATTACCGCAAGCGTGCGGGAAATTCCACTTCCTGGCCGAAGACGTAAAATTTTGTACTCACTACGGGCGGTAATAAAGAAATCCCGAGAATGCATATTTATCAAATACCTGTGATCTGAGACATTCTTTGTTTTACCTGGGTAAGTAATGTAAGATTTCATCACACTTGCTCGTAAAGGGCTTCTTAACGAGCTACTATTGTAGCTCGTTAAGAAGCCTTTATTACGCTCATGAGCGTAATGATTTTTATAAATAAATCTAAACATAAAAACAGTGTTGAAAGATCTTTGCCTGTGTCTTACGCGCCTTACGTCAAATTCAATTTAATTGACTACTTACATTTAGTATTTTTCATTGTGATAAGTATAAATTTGGATTAAAATGTATTTCTTTCCCAGCAAACATTCGACACGGACGGTAACAATTTTACAAACTCGAGTCATCAAAGCCGTCCACCATAGGTGCTTATAATATCCTTAGAACACTAGTGCAAGGTGAAGAGAAGGTTCGTAAATAATCTCTTACCGACCTCGTTGCACAATGTACTATTATTTTCAATGGTTCAGTTCTCACATGTTACATTACAACAACAAATATGATTCATTAATTTTGTTACCTAAAGGTTTATTTTACATATCAATTCTCATTACAAATCACGTTACAAAATATGTTATTCTGTCACTAGAACATTCCAAACAGTGTTAGACTCTACATATTTCAAGAAATATATTTATATCCATCTTCAATAGAGCATTACAACAGCCATGTAATCACAAACATTTATATTTTAAACATTACCATCACAAATAACAATCACAACTTAGTCAAAAATAACATTCAATTTACCTAACAAGCACTAAAAAGTTTGATGTGATGAACTAGCGTTATTTTACGATATCAATTGTCTATTTACTATCAATCTTTGAGTAGGTAATGAAAATATTTTACAATAGGTACTTTGCAATGTCCTGTCTTAACTCTAAGAATAAAAACAGTGATTTCTATAACCGCTCACGCTAAAACCTTTTTTTATTGAAATCCTGGATGACGAAAGTATTGACAGTTTTGATCAATGTTTCTGCCAAATAGCAAAATGTAACAATCATTGATTGAAATTGTGAAGCGAAGGAAGACTTGTTTAACGATTCACACAAATCTTTGGCCGCATGAACAATGGGGAATGGATGAAAATTTTAGAAGTGCCTGATTATTTTTGGTGATAGGAATAACCTTCCTTAGCACCAGAAAAAAGATGCAGACTTTCCAGCTGCGTCAATTATTTTTTTAAATATAAACGGTTTCCTCACTTACTCTAAGACCTTTTGCTTGATCCGTCTCATATTACAAAAAATTAAACTGGCAATCATATTAACAGCTGCAGCAGCTATATTTGTCATTGCCAGGCTCAGATATTTAAAACGTTTTTTGTAATGTGAGACGGAATAAGGAAACTGTCTCATTCGCCGTCCTAAACCCAAGACGTAAGTGAGGAAGCTGTTTACATTTTTCAAAAATGATTGACGCAGCTGAAAAGTCTACAATTTTTTTCTGTAGCTAAGGAACGTTATTCCTATCACCAAAAAAATTATCACGCACTTCTAAAATTTTCATCCATTCCCCATTATAACAACAACACAAAAGAGCTGTCGAGGCACAAAGCGACATTCCAAAAATCTCGTATTAATAGATCTAAATTATGAAGAATTTAAGATAAACACTGTCAAAGATAAATCTCTATTAGATTATAGAACTTTTTCTGGTATTTTCAACAATCAATTATCATAGGTATTAACATACCCAGCTGTATGAATAAAGTAGATATACGAGTTTTAAGGAGATTCTGAAGCGCAATTTAACAAACTGTGATGACATATTACTACACAATATAAAAAACAGTTTGGTTAAAAAAATACGCTTAAACCTAAAATATGGCTTATGTGTACACGTATTCATGCGAACACTTACACGTATTCATGCGAATAAACTAAGTATGTATATTAATTTTATGTTGGCACCAAAATTAAACAGTAGATGGAAAGCATTTATGTATTTTATAAATGCATGAAAAAATATTCATTCATATGCGTAAAATTAACATATTATATTCAGTAGTTTATTGTTATAATTTTGGAAAGTGTCGAATACTATACAACATAACACACTAATAAAATATCGCTTAAACTACGTAATAATAACCAGAGGAGCGTGTATTATATGCTTTTCTATCCGAACTTAGTGTTACAATTAACTAAAAATCCATATTATGCTGTATAATATTGACTAGAAAACGTGAACAAAAAAAATATGTTAAGCTTACATTAACTTTCATTACCAATGAAAATATATAGAAAAAACTGATTCCTTATTTGTGAACACAAAAAACGATTTACTTAAACTTAAGTACATTAGAACTTACTTAGCTACGCCATTCACCTGCTTTGCTTTCCCGTTTTCAATCGTTGTTTTTTCTTCTGTAAGGCTTAGAGAGGAGAGGGAAATGTCGTCTTCTTCGTCTATAAAAATAGAACAATCATGTTATAAACATTTTATACGTTTAAATGCACATCCCTCTTCTACACATGTAGCGAACAATGTTTTACGATCCTGCAAACACGTAAATACGTCTAGACCCAAAGTGTCAATGGGGAATGGATGAAAATTTTAGAAATGCCTGTTTTTTTTTTTGGTGATAGGAATAACCTTCCTTAGCACCAGAAAAAAGTTGCAGATTTTTCAGCGGCGTCAATTATTTTTGAAAAATATAAACAGTTTCTTCACTTACGTTTTGGGGTTAGGACGGCGATTGAGACATTTTCTTTGATCCGTCTCATATTACAAAAAATATTGAGAATATCTGACCCTGGCAATGACAAATATAGCTGCTGCATCTGTCAATATCATTTCCAGTGTCAGTTTACCACGGATTTTTAAGATATTTTTTGTAATATGAGACGAATCAAGGAAAATGTCTCATTCGCCGTCCTAAACCCAAAACGTAACGGAGGAAACTGTTTGTTTTTCAAAAGTAATTGACGCACCTGAAATGACGCAATTTTTTTCTGGTGTTAAGGAAGGTTATTCCTAACACCAAAATAAAAATCAGGCAATTCTAAAATTTTCATCCATTCCCCATTACTTTATAAAACGATTGACATGTTTCCTGTCCTTCACTCACTGTCAAACTACCAGTAACTCTAGTATAAGTTTTATTGATACATATACGTTTTCGAAAGCGTTTGCGTTTAGTTTCAATTTGTATGGCAACGCGTAGTTCCTAATAGTTACCACCAGAGGCGCTGTTCGCATCGCCACACAAATTTAAACAAAACGCTAACACGTTCGAAAACGTATATGTAATATCGATAACACTTATACTAAAGCTACAGTTTTCATTTTGACAAAGTTTGATATAAATCGACATTAACATGTCAATCATTTAATACGGTAATTGATTGGTACTTCGGGTCTGGCCGATTTTCCGAGTTTTCCCGATGGAAAACCATTATTCATGCCGGGTGAGTAGGAAGCCGACAAACTCTTTTCACGGCCAGTCATGCTTTTCTCAAACATGCAATGAAATAAATAAATAATAACTCATCAAATCAAACTAATTTTCATGGCTGAATGCCGTGATGCTGTGCCACAAATAGTGTATTAAAAATTTAAATAAAATTACATCCCGGCCTAGGCCTTCAATTTTGTGTGAAATTCCTGTACGGTTCTCTCGAGTTGATCCGCCCGAAACGTGATATTTTGAAGCCTGTTATAACGCACGTAATGACGACATTTCAGTGCATGTTAGAGAAAAAGAAGTTGCCAGTATAACTCACACGCACCTGAACTGACGTCTGACTGGTTTCTCGGACTCAGGCGGCATCCTTTCGACATGTAGTTCTTAAGCTTTCCGAGCGAAGCGAGTATCAGCCTGGAATAAACATAAATGCATAATGTCAACACGTCATCAAATAATTTATCCTCGTTTAATAGTACGCCCACATAATAGCAGCTTTGATCTGATCTGTCTACCTATAAATTAGTATGAGTATCGCAATGGCGGTGCATGATTTTGGTCGAAGTGTATGAAAAATCCTCAGCGTAAAACGGGATTAAAAAATGTTAATGTCGACTCCATAGCTCACTTTCATCTTAGGGTGCTGCGAAATTTCCGCAGCAAGATTATGATATTAGTGTAGTAAAAAATATTGTACATAAGACACAGGTAAAATACAGACATATTAAGTTATATCGGTCCCAAGGCGAACTAATCTCTTCCAGTTAACCTTTTCAGCAATTGAGTAGGGAACATGAACTAAAAGATTGACGTGCAAAACTAACACGTCAACAAAGATATATTTATTTATCTATATTGCTACAACGAATTGGGCATACTCTTCCAAAAAGGGTGTGAAATCTGACTATAAAACAAAAGGACATCAATTGTGATTCGAATATTTATTAGTGTTACAAAACTTATCAACTCAAACTTATAATTTTATAGTACAGGCAATGAACTGACAACTTGTATGGAAAAAAATTAAATTTTGGAAACAATCTATACAAGCTGATTTTTTTATGTATCCGATATATTATCAACGAAATACATACCTAGCGACAAAATCCAACAAAATTTCAGACATCAAAAAATTATAACTTTTTTTTTTATTTTTTTTTTATTTAAAGTTCCAAATAATTCATAATTATCGCAGAGTTTCATAATTAGGTGCTAAAGCCATTAGTGGCTTATTTACAGCTATAGTACGGTCTAACTATTTACTATTTAAGTAGGTATGTTAGTTTACATCAATATATGTACTTACATTCCGTTTACTGTATCACTGATGAACAATAACTTGGTTGGTTACAAGGCGTAATCATAGTTGTTGCTTGACATATAATACTTGTTTACATCTTTAGTTGATATAGGGTTGGATAGGTATAAATCTTGTATGTGTTTTGGGAGACTATTTATTATTTTTGGAAGCATGTAATGATTGGTTCTCATGCCGTAAACGTTTTTCATTGCTGGTAATAAAAATCTGTGTGCATTAGATAAACTCCTTAGCCTATTGTAACGGTGGTATTCATTCAAGTTGGTAATGTATTTATATTCTTCCTTGAGTATGGAAAGTTTGACCATGTTTTGCACGGGAAGTACCTTACAATATTGGGAAAGGTGAGAGTAGTTATTACTGTAAGTTATTTTTAAATTTTTTGGTATAATATTTTTTAGTATACTTTAACTAAACTAGCTTTTGAAAAGTCAGAAAAAATATGAATAGCTTTTATAATAATAATAATAAATATTACGGGACAATCTTACACACATCAACCTAGGCCCACGGTAAGCTCAGTAAGGCTTGTGTTTGTTTGCAAGATAAATCATACAAAAAAAGATAATGCATGCTTCATTGAAATCTATAAAATTACTTCCGGATGAAAAGTACAGATTCTTATATATAAAGCATCTTAGAATAACGTTTTAAAATTAATTAATGCTTTTCAAAACCGTATTTATCCTGGAGTACTGGCGTTTTTCCTGGATTTAACACTAGGAGCCCGGGGTCTAACCTACGTGTCTATTCTAATAAGTGTACTCACCCGAGGAAAGGCGGGCTGGGCGATAGCGGGCGCGACAGGTACTCCGGATGGAACTGCACAGACACGTAGTACGGGTGGCTCTCAACCGTTGCCACCTCCATACGGGTCTTGCTTTCGTCTTTGCCCACGAACCGGAGCCCGCCCGCCTCGAGCCGCTCTATGTACTCCGGGTTCACCTCGTACCGATGTCTGTGACGTTCTTCGATCACGTCACGTTTGTACAATTGATCTGTTGTAAAGACCCATAGGTTAGACTAAACTGAGACATATGTGGCGTTATCAATGGGGTTTGTCCAATTGATCTGTTGTAAAGACCCATAGGTTAGACTAAACTTAGACATATGTGGCGTTATTAATGGGGTTTGTCCAATTGATCTGTTGTAAAGACCCATAGATTCGACTAAACTTAGACATATGTGAATGTGGCGTTATCAATGGGGTTTGTCCAATTGATCTGTTGTAAAGACCCATAGGTTAGACTAAACTTAGACATATGTGGCGTTATTAATGGGGTTTGTCCAATTGATCTGTTGTAAAGACCCATAGATTCGACTAAACTTAGACATATGTGGATGTGGCGTTATCAATGGGGTTTGTCCAATTGATCTGTTGTAAAACTTGTAAAGAACCATAGGTTAGACTAAACTTAGACATATATGGCGTTACCAATGGGGTTTCTCCAATTTATCTGTTGTAAAGACCCATAGGTTAGACTAAACTGAGACATATGTGGCGTTATCAATGGGGTTTGTCCAATTGATCTGTTGTAAAGACCCATAGGTTAGACTAAACTTAGACATATGTGGCGTTATCAATGGGGTTTGTCCAATTGATCTGTTGTAAAGACCCATAGGTTAGACTAAACTTAGACATATGTGGCGTTATCAATGGGGTTTGTCCAATTGATCTGTTGTAAGGACCCATAAACTTAAACATATGTGGCGTTATCAATGGGGTTTGTCCAATTGATCTGTTGTAAGGACCCATAAACTTAAACATATGTGGCGTTATCAATGGGGTTTGTACAATTGACCTGTTGTAAAGATGCATAGGTTAGACTAAACTTAGACATATGTGGCGTTATCAATGAAAACGAACCTTGTTGTCGTTAGCGGTTATGCCATTATTAACGAAGCGCTAATACATTGTGATGATTCAAGGCATAATGATGTTAGGCCCAACAACAGTAAGGTCCCTTTACTCTGAGAAGGACACATATGTGTACATGATCCACCTCATTACAATGAAATAATATCGAAAAGTGTAAACATGTCTTTGACCTCAAGTTACTTTCTTTTAAATATTAGAAAGTTTGTGTTTTTAGGGTTCCGTACTCAAAGAGTAAAACGGGACCCTATTACTAAGACTCCGCTGTCCGTCTGTCTGTCACCAGGCTGTATAAAAATACAGAATAAAATAGTTTGCCTACCCCAGGCAGAGCAAATGAAACTTATGTTCCAGCGCCACTTTCTATGGTTCTTTATATGCACTTTATATGGCCACATGATAAGACAAAACTAAGGTAAATGGAAAAAAGAAATAGTTGAGTGGTACCCAAGAGGAAATAAAAGAAAAAGAGGAAGACCCATTCTAAGATGGTCAGATGACCTTAAAAGGATTGGTGGAGGAGTGTGGCTGCGGGCCGCAAAGGATCGCGAGGCGTGGAAAGCTTTGGAGGAGGCCTATGTCGGAAGACAAGTTGAGGTTGTCGATGGAAATAGTTAGGAAGTAGAAGTAAATAATAAGTAAAGTACGTAGTATAAGTTTTCTTAAAAATTATAAACCTCAGCAATAAAGGCTATTTTTATTTTATTTTATATATGGTAGCCTACATTGAACACCTAAAGAAATCGAATTCAAAGATGGAGAAAACAAAGGAATACTTACTAATTACACTAGGCTCCAAATAAGTTTTCCTCTTGCCTAACCTCATAGTGCCGCCCATGTTACCCGGATGATGTTCAGGCATGTCTATCACCAACTTATCCTCGCACTGCGGGTTCACTTCGGTACTGTTAGCCCCTTTCAATCCTAGGACATTCCTGGCGAATTCTATGACGGACGCTTGCAGCCCGAGACATATGCCTAGGAAAGGTTTTTGGGTTTCACGACACCACTGGCAGGCTTCGATTTTGCCTTCCATACCTCGTTGCCCGAAACCACCGGGAACTATGACGCCGCTGTAAAAAATAAATAAAAACGTCAATGATGTTTTTTTTCTAGAGTCAAAAAAATAATTAATTTTTTATTTAGGCTTTAGTCTTTGATCAAATTAATCAAGAGGATCGTCAATGTATGTAAAAAATCGCGTTTCAATCGGATTCGCCTAAAAACTTCTATAGATAGCAGCACTGTGTTAAGCAGATATCTAAGTGGCATACGAAATTAGTGGTATATAGCATTCTATTTGACCCCAGCTATTTTATATTGATTTATTTGTGTTCTTCGATCAATTAATTTTTTAGGGTTCCATACTCAAAGAGTAAAACGGGACCCTATTACTAAAACTTCGCTGTCCGTCCGACAGTCCGTCTGTCTGTCACCAGGCTGTATCTCAAGAACCGTGATAGCTGGAGAGTTGAAATTTTCACAGATTATGTATTTCTGTTGCCGCTATAACAACAAATACCAAAAACAAAATAAAATATTTTTTAAAGGGGGGCTCCAATACAACAAACGTGATTTTTTGCCGTTTTTATAGATAATGGTACGGAACCCTTCGTGCGCGAGTTCAACTCGGACTTGGCCGGTTTATTTTTGTTATTATTATGTCAATATTATTATTTTATATGATGTCAATATTTAGTTTATTACATTACACCTCTTCTCGCTGTGAGCCTTTCTAGAAAATACAAAGAGGTTGCTAGTAGTAGCGACGGCAAATGTGATGCAAAAATACGTGTTTATCAGTCAATCGCAACTATATTGATATTAAAATCTCGCGCCTCGTACCTTTTTATTTTATATATTGTCTTGCTACATAATGACTTTTTCAACACACCTGCTCGTAAAGTAGGTCTTATTACAGCGTATTTACACTGATAATGCAGAATATTACCCATGCCGTGCCTTTTACATTACATTATCGCACTAGTGCCTTTTCATTACATATCTTTTTAAATATTAGCAAAATAATGCAGAATATTACCCATACCGTGACTTTTACATTACATTATCGCACTAGTGCCTTTTCATTACATATCTTTTAACATTTTAATTTTTAATTTTTTTTATTTTTTCCTCGCAAATGTGTTGAAAAACGTCGTATGAAACACGTGAGCATTGATCATTACACTTCTCGTCTCCATTAAGCCTTCGCCTTCGGCTCAGGCTTAAAAACCGACTCGAGTGTAATGACCAACTTAGCACACTTGTATCATAATGTACTATTATGGTCACATACGTTATTTTAAATGCTACTAGTTGATAATAATGATAAGGAACAAAATACTAACGTAGCTCCCGTAGAAGTATTTTTCATCGCCTGTTTCAACAGTACCTATCGTCACAGTTGCGAGGAAAATTAGATTTTATAGCCTATTCATAGTATAAAGAGGCCAAAGTATGTTATCTTCATACAAACGCACCGCGCGCGGCTTGTATGTGTGCACCACAGTATCTGTCGCACACTCAAACAAAATCTCGACCTGCGTCGTAACATACTTTGCCCTCTTTATACTATGGCCTAGTTGCGTAACGTATGCGGAGTGAAATTTTCACAAAGTTCAATGTCATATTAAATAAAAAAACACATGGTTATTTTTATAAATATTAATGTTTTTTATAGTGTATTTCACGACGTTCAAGGCTAAAAAAAGTTTACTCCAATGCGAAATGATTTACGGCAGTTTGTGGTACTTTGTCCATCCCTGTCGAAAATACAGATATAAGCATTTTTTTTAGGTGCAATTTTATCCTTCTTAAGAAACCTTTTTTAGGAAACTTCATATGCTCGACATATTTCACGTTGTCGTCCGTTGGACTATTGGTGTTCTCAAAATAAAAGTTACCTTGCCACGAATTTCCATTTTAAGTGACTTATGAATTATGATTCGTCACCCATAAATCCCATAACGCAAAAACCGCTAGTTTTTACATGTTTTGACCAAATGACGTAGCCGCATTTTCCGAGTAAGTTTATGATTTTTGGAGACGGCGAGCTTAACTTTTCTTGAACGATTGATGATGCCCATGTCTTTAAAATATGTTTTTACAGTTTTGCTGTCATATTTGATTTTCCTCTGAGCTCTCTGTAAGATTTTGCGACTCGGCCGGCCGTATTTTTCTTTAATCGAGCCCCCTCAGAAAACTGACTAAAGCTGGAATGTTTCCCTGAACCAGTCCTTCTAGTAGTACTTTTTCTCAAAGAAAAGGACACAAAAATAATATAAACAGAGCTTCGACTCTCACCCATTTGCACAAAATGTTTCACTATCTTCAGTTTCGGCCGTATGGAATACGTACTGTAGAAATTACAAATAGTTTCGCGACGTCGTTCTTCTCGATTTTCCATAATTTCAAGAGAAAAAATTTAATGTCCTTGAAACTTACCAGATTGATTAACAGATATGTAGTCTTTAAATTAACCGTAAGATGCAATTGCTGTCTCGAATTTTTTTAACATTGTACATATTACTAAAACTTAAACACTAAAACTTTGTGCATATTTAATTCCGCATACGTTAAGACAGGTATGAAATGACCTTGTTTTAGACTAAATAAATATTTACTTACTCGCTTTTGCATAAGTCCTGCCATGCCTTGTGGTAGCTGACAGGATCATCAATTTTCGTTTGCCTCTCCAAAGATACAGCTTCAATATATGTAAGGTTCAATTTGCTACTGGCGGCAATGCAGGCATGTTGTAAAGCCTTGGTCACACTGGCATAGCTGTCTTCTAGTTTAGTGTATTTACCCACTAGAGCAATGTTGACCTCTTTCCGTAGATTGTCTACACGTTTGGCAAGATTGCGCCACTTTTGCATAAATCTGGAAAAAAATACAATGAGGTAAAAAGATAAGGCTGTTAGCTTAGCCTGTTGTAAATATGTAGATCAATAACCTGCACGGTTCAGTTGCCTGCTTTCAAATCATTAACATTCAATAATGTTATCTACCTAGAAACCTAAATAGATAATAAAATAAGGCTATTTAAGGCGCCGTAGGTTCATGGTTTTCTTTTCTCTCGCACACGCTTATGCTCAGCATGGAAGTGCGTGTTCGGAAGCGCAGATATCATGTTTTTTAACCGACTTCAAAAAAAAGAGGAGGTTCTTACTTCGTCTGTATTTTTCTTTCATGTGTGTTTGTTACGCGATAACTCAGTAATTTACGAACCGATTTGAAAAAAAAAATCTTTGTTTGAAATCATATACTTCCAGATTGGTCCCGTAGTTACCAAAATCCAGTTCTGATGATGGGATCCTGGAGAATTCGAGGGAACTCTTCAAATTTTATAGGCAAACTTGAAGCGATTTGGCTACTGATTTGAAGTCGGTTAAAACTTTGTTTTGGAAAGTAGGTAATTTATTAATTTGATTTTTTTGTGCGTGTTAAATAAATAAAAAAGTAATCACTAAGTTACCTCGAACATAATATTGCCGATTTTAGAACCAATTTTAATATGTTTAGCTTTTGTGCATAATGTGTTACGAATGTTTTAAGTGTATAACTTAGTCCCTGGTTTCGAATCACTGATCTCCTTGCAGAAAAGCCTCAAGATTACTATTCGTATTTTTGAAACCATATTATTTATTACAAACAGACGCATTATATTATATTGTTACCAAAACTCTGTTCGCTTAACTTCGCTGAACCTACGGCGCCTTAATAAACCCCGACACCACCTTCTTTGCCGGTTTCAATCTTTAACTATGCAAATGTTTACAGAAGATTAAACTCCGTCATACTAATATTAAAAATGCAAAAGTAACTATGTCTGTTAGTTAACTTTTCACGTTTATAAATACCGCTGAACCGATTGAGATGAAATTTGGTTTGGAGATACTTTTTATCCAATAAATCATCCCCTAAGGGGTTTAAACTTGAAATAGGGTGCGAAAGTTTGTTTGGAGCTATGATATAAACGAGCAAAGTCGCGGGCAAAAGCTAGTGAAACTGATATTATCAAGGCACAATATCATCGTCAAATTAGCACTATTATAACTTTATTTCCTCTAATTGTACGCACCTTCCCGGCCGTGGCATGGAAATATTGAGTTGCAGCCTCTCATTCAGGTATTGAACAACCCCCTGGGCTTCCATTAGCAAGGGTACGTGGTACACCGATGTCAGGTCGTGGACACAGATAACCTAGACAAAGTCATAGAATAATTAATAGTATAATAGTAGATAAGGCTCGCCACATACAGGCCGAGTTCCGCCGCCGAAATAAGCCCCGCTGAATAGTACCAAACATGCATGACACACATGACATGTGCATCACCAGCATTCAGAAATAGTTATTTGTTATACAAGGGTGCAAAGTTGTATTTTACCCGCGAGTGTGGAATTGCAACACGAGCAAGCAAAAGGATTCTATAGAATATAATTCTGAGCGTAGCGAGTGTTTCTACCCACGAGAAGTAAAATACATTTGCACCCGTGTGTAACACAAAACATTTTGATTTAAAATTATAATTATTTGCAATTTCCTCGCAGTAGGCGTGAGAAGCACTGTGTTAAGCCTCGGCCGAAAGTGCAATAGCTGGACTCGTACTTTCAAACTAACTCGTCCATCTATTGCTTACTTTCTAGCCCCTACAACAATGTACTACTATTCTCACCTGTTCTGGTGCAACATGGCAGAAGTTAGATATTTTCTCCTTCACCGTGTGGTTGATGGGTTTCTCTGACCGACATAATATCAGGTCGGGCGACAAGCCCAAACCACGAAGCTCTCGCACCGATGACTGTGTCGGCTTAGTTTTCGGCTCGCCTGTTGATTTTGGCTATAAAAGATAATAAAACATTTAAAAAGTATTCATAACTACTACTTAATGCAAAATATTAAATTATAATTTATGTAAAATGAATTCCAGTCAATCTGACTAAATCATAAAGGTTTAAATTTTCACGTTTCTCATACATTATTTTGACTAAACGGGACTTAATCGCGTAACTTATGTATTAGTTGTGACACATCCGAGACGTCGGGAAGCCTCAAAGAGGTAAATAAATAAGTTAATTAAGTCCCGTTTAGTCAAAATAACCAAGCTTTAAGTTCTAAAAAGTTACAAAAACTTGCTCTTTATATGACGTAATACAAAAACAAAAGAAATGGCATCTACAGATTGTGCATCAAAACCTTAAGTTGTGCAGATTCTATTTCTATTCTTCAAAATCCTTTCTCCAAATTTAAATAGTGCTGTTACGATTTATCAATATTTACAAGAGATGAGCCCTTGGCTATGAGCATGAGCAGACGAAAAGCAACTTACAACTGTTAGCATAAGATTCATACTCGCACGCAATGATATATTACAATGAACATGCCATTTCATTGTGCATTGTTGCATAATATTCAAATGTTTTCAATGTATGAATGTGCATAATGAACACAAACATATTAAGATTAGGCATAAATATTTTCAGAAACAAAGGGATCTGGTGAAGTTTTGCAACAATGAATTTGTTACAATAAATCTATTGTTAGTTTTTTCATCCATCCTACTTAGATTACCTACGTCACTACTTCCACCATTCATAATTGGACTAGATATTTTATTTTCCGGAATTATTGCCTTAAAAACCCAATTTACATTCATTAAGTTCAATATATGTTTTAGCTAACAAGATTCTGTGAACAATAAATACATTGGATACATAAGCCAATACAGACCGGTATTTATAATATTTACTGTACATAAAAACATACATACCAACATAATTATGTAGCACTCTAAACTAAACCAGATTTATTTACCTACTTGGCTCGAAACAATAAATTCTAAAATAATCTATAACATGTGCAATATCCAAATGCAGAACAAATAAGTGCATAGGCATGCCAAACATTAATCTTTACTTGTTGTCCAAAAGCAGCAAATGGTCGTGTCTGGGAAAATAAAAAACAATCATAGACCATTGACTCTAGCTTTACTATGCATCATGTGTAAGTTCATTATTAGGAACATGCTTAGAATGGCTTATTATTTTCAAAGACTAAAGGCTCACTGACCCAGTGAGTCCACCATCCGCAATGTTACAATCAGCTGCAGAGAAATATTACCTGTCTGCATAGAAGTTTGTATGCAGGGGGGGCTCACATTTCTCTGAACCTGACTGTACATGGAAAATAATAATATGAGACGGATTGGGAGTGCGGTACAACTTTAGCGCGGATAGTGTGCACCCCATGGAACCACAACTTATTGCGGATGCATTATTATGTCTTGGCCTATACCTTGCATTTCCTAGCTCTTTGTTTGTCATGTCACGAGATATGAGAGAATTGCCAAAACAGTGGAGAATCCATGTGAAGTGAAACACATAAAATGCGAGTTTAGTAAGTAAATGGTGTTTTCTAAAAAGCGACCTTTAGATGCAACTAATAATGAGCTAATAACATAACATCTAATTAAAATGAAAGCTGTGACTTGTAACTATTACAACAATATTTATCACAATATTTTACGAGGATATGCCATACTCAATCAACCGAAGTATATTTTATAGCTTGATTATTAGTAACAGCAAGAAAATTATCCTCACAAATGCATGATTTACAAGCAAAAGTTCAAGTTTTTGCACTCACCATTGGTATTAGGGACACATGAGCACAGCAGAAATTTTCCCTCTTCACTCGGAACTGAAATTGCCTGAAGGCTTCCACAAATGACATGCCCTCAATGTCACCTATTGTCCCACCGAGTTCCACAATGCAGACTCTTGGAGGAGTGTTCTCGGGTGTCACCGGGATGTGGGCAACCCGCTGCACCCATTCTTGTATAGCGTCAGTTATATGGGGAATCACTGTGAATGATAAAGAAATTATGGCAGTGACGTTTTTGTTCCTATCTAGTTTAAGTTGTTCCAAAATTAGTCCGAAAATAATGGTCATTTCAAAAAATAATATAATTTATTCATTTGTTAAAAATGCCCTATTGGGCTCTAAATTAAATATGTAATTGTTTAATTATATATATTGATAAAATTTAATTATATTCCTTATTTTGTTAAATATGACTTGTAATTTCCTAACCTTTCAAGCGAGATTAAGCTAATCTATAAAATTTTAAAACTATTTTAACCTTGTATTTAAACCTGATTTTACAAATGAGAAATAATATTTCAAATTTAAATCTAATTATTTATGCATACCCTGAACAGTCTTGCCGAGATAGTCGCCGCGACGTTCTCGCTCGATCACCTGCTGGTAAATCTTCCCGGTCGTTATGTTGTTGTCTCTATGCAAGGTGATGTCCAAGAAGCGCTCATAGTTGCCAAGATCAAGGTCCACCTCTCCACCGTCATCCAATACGTAAACTTCACCTACAAAACAAAAATAGACGTGCAATGATGCAGCGCAGTTTCTATGGAAAGCTTCCGCGATGCCAGTACAGGTTAAAGGACCTACTTACCATGCTCGTATGGAGAGAAAGTGCCTGCGTCGATGTTAATATACGGATCAATTTTAATTGAAGTCACATCAATGCCGCAGCTTTTCAAAATTGTACCGAAAGAACTTGCGATGACACCTTTCCCTACGCCACTTATCACTCCTCCGGTAACTAAAATATATTTCATGTCCGACATAGTGATGTTCACATTAAATCATTTGATAACGTGGAAATGAGACCAAAGAATGAAATGAAACGTGCTCCCGTTACAGTTAATTCGATAATGCTAAAAAGCCTAAAAAAAACCAATCAAATCAATCGAGCACACCAGTCAGTCCAGTCACACGTGCGGGCGGGCAGACTTCACTCGCAGTGGTTTATTTCTTTCAAACATCATTTAAAGCGTTTTTCTAATGGTCACTACGATTATAATCGAGCGGCAAACCACGTTGCTTAAACAGCCTACGATCCTAATTGTGCATCTGACTTTGTTTAAAAACCTAACTAAAAGCACAACTGTTCAACAGACGACTAAAATTATGATATAAATATATGTACAAGGTTTAAATAGTATCATAAATCGCTTTAATATTTCTTGATATATTAAAAAATATGCAATTTTATACAAATAATTGCAAAAAGTTACAACTAACTGAAAACCAAAAGTTACGTTTGGAACTTACAATTAACGCTATATTGAAAATGGCAATACTGAATCTGCTGTCAAACCGACATTCGTGCGTTGCGTGTTTTGCAAGCGTTCTTTCCAAGTTCCTTCGTTGGAGTATAATTTTTGGTTGCATTTTGATTGTTTGGCACAGTATAGAAACTTCTAGAGTACTTCAAGATGCCAAAGTATTACTGCGACTATTGTGATACATATCTAACTCACGATTCCCCCAGCGTGAGGAAAACACACTGCACCGGCCGAAAGCATAAGGACAACGTGAAGTTTTACTATCAAAAATGGATGGAGGAGCAAGCTCAACATCTCATAGATGCTACGACGGCTGCATTTAAAGCTGGGAAAATTGCGCAGAACCCGTTCGGTGGTAAGGGTGCTGCTATTCCACCGCCATGGGATCCGTCAGTGATGGGTCCGGGAGGGCCGCGGCCGCCCGTGCCTACACAAGGCGGGCCCCCCGGCATGATGCCGCCGCCGAACATGGGTCCTGGAGGCCCGATGGCACCACACATGATGATGGGACCCCACGGCCCTATGCCGGCTATGATGGGAATGAGACCTCCAATGATGATGGGCATGGGCCCTATGGGTCCTATGGGTCCCATGGGCCAGATGCGACCACCGTTAATGAATGGCCCGCCTATGAAGCAGCAGTGACAGCTTAAAATTAGTGGACAGTGATTTATACAACAAAAAACACATTTTTATCTGTTTAAAATCTACTTAATATGACATCCAACTTTAACAACAATGTTCAACAGTTAACCCTTTTTTAGGCAAGCAATATCAACTACAAAAATAGAACATTGAACATAATTATATTGGATGCTATATGTGATGGATATATTCAAGTCATATTTGATGTATTTAGTGTATGCCAGCTACTGTCACAGACTGAGTACATTTTGATTTAAATAAGTACAACTGCTATTTGATTACCTGGGTTCACACTGGGCAAGCATTTACAGCACTGACCGGCCTCAGCGACAGGGACTGCATAACCGAAAAATACCGGTATTCTATTTTAACGGTATGATGTCATATCAGTTGTCAAATAGCGGTTTCGCTATTGAAATATAAAGGTACCTTTATTTTTTCCGGTACCGTAACCGCTTTTTAAAGGTACCGATATATCGACTTTGGCCTAGCGTTATTGCCAAACCGCCGGCAAAGGCACTGCAGTTTTGTCTTTAAATGATTAGTAGCCAATGCTTCCTCTGTAGAGTGCCAGCTCGCTTACTTTTCTCGATAACCTTTATAATACCGGTATCATAAAGGTTACGGTATCACTTAAAACTGATACCGCTAACCGTTATTTCAAAACGGTTACGGTACCGTTATGTTCGCGCAGCGCGCATAACCTTTACGACATAACGGTACCGTAATGGAATACCAGTTTCATACCGGTATAACCGTAACCGAAATCTGTCCCTGCTCAGCGACATGCTGAGTCACTGAGAACTCCTTGCACGGCAAATGCTTGCCCAGCATGGCTATCACAAGACGGTGCGTGAGTTCTCTCGATTTTTCTTGCACTATCCATATCTCTTATTAGAAAACCTACAAAGAGAGGGATAGTGTGAGAAAAATCGAGCGAGCTCGGAGGGGGTGTTGTGATAGCCGGGCTTTGTGTACCCAGCTATTCAAAATCGAAAGTACCTGCCTCAAACAGGTGTATTGCAGTACATCCATAAATAGTAAGCTAATCACGAGTCAATCAATTGTGTGTGTAAAGGCAATTGATCATATTAAATATGAACCTAAAGCAAATTTTAACTGTTATATTGAAGATATGAATTCCTAATTCAATGTCTACTCTCATAATGACCACAATGTACCCTTAATAATGTTAAACAAAATTATCCAATTGTTGTTGAATTAATACTTTTCCAAAAATGTCCAAACAGTTTTCACTTCCTGTATATTTTAAGGTTTTTAAATTTAGACTAAATAGGTAAATAAACAATATTTGTAAATTAAGTAAATTGTGTTTTTTTCTATACTTAACCCTCTTCCTTTTGTTAAGTCTGACATTTAAAACTATAAAATATTCTAAGGGGAGGTTAACCGAAATTGTATCCTGCTTACAACTGTTCACTAACCCCCTTATTCATAAAACTTAAAATGTCTCTGCTAAATAAAATGGGCTTTGTCCCTTTCTTACGAACGCAAATGTCAATGTGATAAATAAGGACAAACGAATTATAACGCCATTTTAGTTAAAACAGGCTTGTAGTACGTTTATGAATACGGCTGTAAATCTTTACAGTTTAATAGTGTCGAGTGTAATGAAATAACAAAAAAATCATTTAAATTCTTTAAAAACTTGCTTTATATAATGTAACTGGTTAGTTTTACACATAAATAATCAACAGAACTACCCAGCACAGTCACTTAAAATGTTTCTTACAGCAGTACGAAAACTGTATTGCGGTCTTCCTGAATCACCATCCCGTCTCGCATACTCCATGAAGATGTTCATCAACATAACAAAAAGTTCCACGAACAACAGCAGGATTATTACAACCGTTGATAATAAACTTACGACTTCTCTGCCACTTTCATTACGTACCGTTGATGTCAATTGGGATTGGTAATCCTTTAATACTAAAATAAAAATCGCAATTTCGATAAACATACAAACAATTAAGGAGTAACATTGGAAAAAGTGAGATGCTTGATGCTTAAATATGCTGGCAATGAGCTGGGAACCTATGAAAATGTATACAGAGCTAATGGCCACTGGAACCCCCAGGTAGCAATTTCACGTCATCACGACGTCCATTCACAGTCATTTCTGACGTAAATGACGTCGCAATTGTCGTCGCACAGACGTACAAATTGACGGCCTAATGTCATAGCCTCACGACGTCTCTGACGACGTAATCGGACGTCCTCTCAGTAACGTGATATGGACGTCTTCTTACCTCGTTGGTGGGACGTCTTAGAATTAAGTAATATGGACGTCTTCTTACCGCGTTGGTAGGATGTCTTACAGTAACGTACTATGGACGTTTTATTACTGCGTTGGTAGGACGTCTTACAGTAACGTAATATGGACGTCTTCTTACCGCGTTGGTAGGACGTCTTAGAGTTACGTAATATGGACGTCTATTTACCGCGTTGGTAAGACGCCTTAGAGTTACGTAATATGGACGTCTATTTACCGCGTTGGTAGGACGTCTTGTAGTTACGTGATATTGACGTCTTCTTACCGCGTTAGTAGGACGTCTTATAGCTACGTGATATAGACGTCTACTTACCACGTAGTTATGACGTCTTGTAGTTACGTGATATTGACGTCTTCTTACCGCGTTAGTAGGACGTCTTATAGCTACGTCATATGGACGTCTACTTAACACGTTGTTATGACGTCTTATAGTTACGTGATATGGACGTCTATTTACCGCATTGGTAGGACGTCTTGTAGTTACGTGACATTGACGTCTTCTTACCGCGTTGGTAGGACGTCTTATAGTTACGTGATATGGACGTCTACTTACCACGTTGTTATGACGTCTTATAGTTACGTGATATGGACGTCTTCTTACCGCGTTGGTATGACGTCTTAGAGTTACGTAGTATGGACGTCTTATGCTAAACCAATATTGACGTCTCCACGACGTCTTACTAAGTCGACTTTTAAAGTCGTCGGTAAGTAGGTCTGTATTTGGTTACGAGCACATTTTCAACTGCATCTTCCAAAAAACAATGTACCAGACTATCGCGAGTTAGATTATTAACTGACGGTGTTCACAATCTAACGGTGACATATATACGAGTATATATGTTAAATACACGCGACGCGATGATAAACGGTTGGCGAGAAAAATAAAAACCCAAAATTTACATCAAGAATTTAGTTATATAATCAATATAATCATTGTATTGAAATTACAGTGTTACACTACAATCACTACATACACTGTAGTATCTATAAAACATATAGGAAATCATAACTAACGGAGACGCTTCTCGCTTGTTGTGTGTTGTCGCACTTTTTAAGCTTTCTGCAAAGAAAAACAATGTTTTAGACATTTCTTTAATTTTTCGAAGAAACTAAGGATGAAACCAAACAATGTAAGGCACGTTCCTCCTATGTTTAATTTCTAAGCTTAAAACCTCAAATTGTATGGGCAAACATAATAGTTAATCATACAAAATTTCAAGTTTCTATATAAAACACGCCCGGTTAAACACACTGTCGTCACGTCCGCCGCCACACTGTGGGCTGAGAATCGGCTCTCCAAGAACAAAACATTGCCAGTGTGAAAATCACCTAGAGTTTAATTTTTAGGGTTCCACACCCAAGGGTAAAACGGGACACTATTAAGCCTTGGTCAGACACACGGCGCGACGCAAGCGGTTTGTACGGAGATATCGCGCCGGGGTCGCGCACCCGCGCCGCGCGACCGCGGCGCTGCGTCGCGCCATGTGTCTCACCAAGGCTTTACTAAGACTCCTCCGTCCGTCTGTCTGTCCGTCTGTCACCAGGCTGTAAATCATGAACCGTGATAGTTACACAGTTGAAATTTTCACAGATGATGTATTTCTGTTGCCACTATAACACATACACATACTAAAACAGAATAAAATAAATATTTAAGGGAGCTCCCATACAACAAACGTTATTTTTTTGCCGTTTTTATAGGCAATGGTACGGAACCCTTCGTGTGCGAGTCCGACTCGCAATTGGCCGGTATTCTTCCTTTTAAGTGAGGCAAATAGTAAAGCCTTGGTCAGACACACGGCGCGACGCGGTCGTACGGCGCGATATTTCCATACATGGCCTGTTTGACCACGCTAGCGGTTTGTACGGAGATATCGCGCCGCGGTCGCGCGTGGGTCTGACCAAGGCTTAAGTGGATACAAATAGGCAAATACTACTTACCAACAACAGACGCCCGGAGACGAAGGTCAGCAAACGGCTTCTTGTCCGACCTTTTGCCGTAAAAGTTGTACTTGGTAGCTAAAGAGTCGGACAAGGCAGCTCTCATAACTCTCGAAACTTTGTTATTGACGCCCTGTCCACCAAGGCACCTAAAGTACGCTACCTGTAAATAATTTTAATTAAAAAATATTCTGGTGGTTGGGCATTTTCCTAAATGAATGTCGCTGTCCGGGACTTTGGAGTACTTTTTTTCTGTTAAATATTGTTCTACAGAACTAAAAATGGTAAAGTAACTCGTTTACTGCAAAATTATGTTGAATAATCCCTTTAAAACCTACTAAAAGTATTTTTTTGTCAGAAAACTCGAGGAAAGGGTGCCGATTTTTGGGTGTCCCACGTACACTTTGCTAACTTTGAGGCGAATAATAATAGCTAATATAACTTTTGATATTTGTTTTCAGTATGTCTCAAGTTAAGATGATTGTTAAGCTATGATGAAAATCAAAAAGTAACATAATGGAAAGATTTTGTCAAATAACTTTATTGTGACACTTAGTTTTGCACATGTTTTTCATTTCAAGAATATTATTGTGTTAAATGTCATTTAATAAAGACTGGTTTGCAAAGAACCCTCTGAACTTTACTTAAAGCAGCCTAAAGTTCGTATTGTAATGGAATGTCACAGCGGTAAGGTTCAAAGTATAATATTTACCATATAAGCAATTTATATTGAAACAAGTATTATTTTCTTAGAACATCTGAAGAAGGAGAATTCATTAATAAGCGTAGGTATCTAAGGTAAATTTTAGAGGTGTAGAGTGTGTAGGTCATTTTGAGCACTTGACCCGCGTAACTATTTCTGCTGCTGACTGTACCAAAGGTATGATCGCGTCGTCAAACTTAAAACTTACCAAGTTAGCATAATTTTCCTCGACATTTAATAACTTTTCGGCCACCTCCATTTCCTCCAAAGTTTTCAAAGGAAACTTGAAGTCCGGGTTTAATGTGTGTTTGGTATGAGTGTCTCTTTCTTGCAAAATCGACAGAATCGTATCATTTTGAGCCTTTACGTGTGCTAGTAATGACACTATTTTATCTTGAGAACCTGAATAGAAATAACAGACAGTAAGTAACATTAATGTATACTAATAATAATATACCCACAACATGTTCCAACTGCCTGCCTGATACATAAATAATAATGACAATAAGTAACTTTTTAGGGTTCCGTACCCAAAGGGTAAAACGGGACCCTATTACTAAGACTCCGCTGTCCGTCCATCTATCTGTCTGTCCGTCTGCCACCAGGCTGTATCTCATGAACCGTGATAGTTAAACAAATACTAAAAAACAGAATAAAATAAATATTTCAGGGGGCTATCATACAACAAACGTGATTTTTTTCCGTTGTCATAGATAATGGTACGGAACCCTTCGTGCGCGAGTCCGACTTGCACTTGGCCGGTTTTTTTATATACCGCGTCAGTGGCAAACAACAAACGTACGGGCCCGCCTGATGTTAAGCGGTCACCGCAATCTGTGGACGCCTGCAACTCCAAGGGTGTCACATGCGCATTACCGACCCTTTAAGAACGTAGATAGTTATAATAAAAAGAAATAAAGTAGTATTAGGTATATTGTTTAGTTAAAGATATATTAATTGGTACTACTTACCACATTTCGAATTTTTGCAGACATCCATATGTATCCGAGAGCAGGGTTCGGGTGAGCCCAAAGGTGCATTGTCATTATCTGTAAAGGTACAAATTATACAATATTCAATTAATTGTCTTTCAAAACAATCAATGTCAAAAAACATCAATTATAGTAGTCACGCGTAGTGCATGATACTTTGGTAATTAATTTTTACTTACAAAGTGCATCGGTGTCAGTTTCATCATGGTCACCATTTACTGGGTCTATGGACTGTGGCATTTGTGAGTCATGGAGTTTTTCACCGTTGCTTGAGCTTGGAGTGAGATAATCTGCAGAATACCAAATAATTAATAAGGAAATAAGTAAACCTATCCGACTTAAGTTACATTAAATTGGACTGGCTATAAAGGCAAAAGTATTAATAAGTAAGTAAGTTATCATTCAGGCAAGACAAGTTACTTACGGCTAGTTGAAATTAACTTTTTCAATGGTGGGGGTCGTGTGAGACCACTCTCATCTTCACCTTCACTAGAAGAGTTGTTATATTTGTTGTTTTTCTTTATTTTGCGTTTTGTAGTTGTATTGGTTTCTTCGTCCGTCTGGATATCGGATGTTGTTTCCACTAACTTTAACTTTTTCTTAGCCTTCTCCAACTGATCTAAAATACAAGCCAAAACAAACACTAGGCATCTTTATAATAAACACAAGGTCGTACTTATATTTTGTCCTTTTTACAAGCTTTTATATAACTTATTGCAATGTATGACTGTATGTATGTAACTATCTTTGTTCGGGTGGAATCTTGCAACTCAATGCTGAAGCAGATATCTTCAACCGGTTGAGCTAAAATTTTGGGTTTAAGTATAGCTTGGCTGACAATTCAATATTAAGCTACCATCGAGCTGATCTGATGATGATAAAAGCTTGTACCAAAAAATGATTATTTTGTCAGAAACTTGTTTGACTTCGCAAGGAGGGATTTGCATAACATACTTTTAGCAAGGGATCAAGTGACACAATAAATTAAAGGCTAGGTTTCAGTCTTATGGAATTTGTTTCTAAGAAAAAATTAAAACTTTTGAAGTCATGGACGCTTGGAATGTCCGTTAAGGTTAAGTACTATGGTGGTTTTATTTTAATCATTGAAAAACTTACCAGTCTCATAAAACAACCTATCAACTTCATACAGTGACCATCGCTCATTAGGCGATGAGCATCGCTGCAATAATTTGTCGTACACTTTGGGGTCCTTTGTTGGCGGCCAGAATAACTCTTTCTTTTTTGGTGTCAGCCACTTCTTTACGACGACTGCCACATTACCGCCTTCGCTGGCTGCAAATTGGACAATGCAGTAAGACATCCCAATAATCCCGGAAGGATGCCGGGACAATGCCAGGACATCAACTCACAGGACGACGCGACGCCACCGCACAACCACGACACGACACTTACTTTACTTTGCACAAGTCTGAGCCGAGAAGGCGGAAGTCGCACCAACCACTGCTAAACTCTTTTCTTGAAATCGGTAATAAATATTAGCAACGTTATACGTTAAGATATGATATTAAGTAAACCCAAAGCCGAACTGGCGGGAGCATTAGACAATATGGCCGTTGGCGGTTGGCGTCTTTGGTTGTGATTGGGTTAGCGACGTTAGCGTGGCGTCGTTTGATGCAGTGTTGCCAACTCAAACTTATTGGCCTCGATACAACCGTTTTGAAAAACATTTATATGTAATACGTGTTTTTTGTTCATTTCATTTAAAAATATTATTCTGAGATGCTTTAAATTAAAGAATCCTACAAACTTTCCAACGGGTAATAAAATGATACTAATATAAATGAAGCTTTTATCTAGAGGCACGTTAGTGCCCCCGCCACGTCAAGCAAAACAAAGAGACACGGCCGTACCATCCTTTTCTCGAAGCCATTCAGGCCGATTTCTCAATAACATTCAATTTGATATTATTTTGAACTTATAGTTTAAGAACTATTTACACGTCAAAGTTCTTTAGTTTTTTCACTTACACAATACAAAGTAGTGAGATATTTCGTAGAGCCAAGTCAGGCATCCTTATTAATCTTTATTTGCTTGCTAAATAAAATTCTGCAACTTGGGAATCACACATTAACTTTATTGCATTTACTAATTTTTGCATTTTTAAAACTATGTGAGTGTGATTTCCAAGTCACAAAATTTTATTTAGCAAGCATATAAAGATTAATAATAATGCCTGACTTGGCGCTACGAAATATCTCACCACTATTTACTGTGGAAGAATTTCGAGACTGGCCTATTTTTTACATTTCATGTTTTTTATAGGATCTCATGCAATATTTTTAGATTGTTTATGAATTGATAGGCTGAAAAATAATTATGTTTAAAATTTGGAGTGTTGTTCTGCTAGAAGTACCTTATAATTACGTTGGTCATCATTAAGTGAGTGAATACGTCAGTTACAAAACTTAAGGAACTTTGACGGCCAATAGTTCTTAAACTAAAAGTTCAAATTGAATGTTATTGAGAATATATGTAAGCCATATTTATGCCCTATACATTACTGAAAATATATTTTATAGCAAACACAAAATTACAGGATGTTGAAAATGGCCTGAATGGCTTCGAGAAAATAATGGTAATACGGCTGCCTCTTTGTTTTGCTTGACTTGGCGGGGGGCCCACCGTGCCCCCAGATTACAAGGTAGGTACCGTGTAGGTACAGTGCACAATACGAATTAATAACAATGCCTGACTTGGCTCTGCGAAATACCTCACAACTTTTACAGAGGAAAAATTTCGAGATTTGGCCTGTTTTTTACATAATGTTTTTTATGGGATTAACTATTTTTGTGTGATTTATCTACCTTGAGCATGAGTATTTTTTTTGTATATCGGTCCACAATTGACCGATGAATCAGCGAACATACATAAAAAACATAGGTAATATATGCAGTCCTCCTTTTTTGAAGTCGGTTAAAAAAAAGGGTCTCTTGAAGAAGAGTGATTTAGCGGGAAGTGAACCAATCAGGATTATCAGGAACCGCACGTCACATGTCAAACAGAGTTGCCATTCTCAAAATTAATAAGCGTTTTATTGGTAGGTAGGTAAATTCCCTGACCCCAAATATTTATATTTAGACACCAAGTTTGTGATTCTAAGTGATTTAGAACTAGAGATATTAATAATATACTGTATACTACCTGTTTAGTGTAGTGTAGACACTTAGACAGTGTAGTTCAAAAATTTCAAAATGGCCATCATGCATAAAAATAAAATTGAAGATGGCCGATTGGCCGTATCGTAGCGACTAGCGTAGCGTAGTCTTCACGTATATAACCTTTATACAGTAGACGGAAAACTTCGTGCGCAAATGAGGGGAAGTGGGGGGGCAGCTTGCACGTACAATTCGCCTTTGCGCAGGCAAGGTCATTTGCGCACGAAGTTTGCCGTCTACTGTAACAAACAAAGTACTTTGTGGTCTTACAAGTCAAGTGTCAACGAATATTATGGTCAATGGGTGGACTGGACTGCCCGATAATGCGGCCATGGGATGAGGCAATGCTGCACGTGGTGTACCTGCCTAGTATTGACTACTAAGTTCCTTTCTTACTAGCACTAGCCTTGAATATTTTTTTACTAATATACATTAATCATTTTTTGTTACTAACAAATTATGGATCAAACTAGAGTCATTCCTATATTTCAGTTTTTCATATTTATGAGTAAAATCACCCCATTGAGGTTTGTTTTACCCCTCTTATATGCTGTATAAGTTTAGGTAATAAGATAAGAGAATTTATTGATAAAACATTGTTACATCAGAATTTACTATTAGACTAGGAGCTTCTTTTATTATGGTCGGCACACTTGGCGGTGTTTGCCCAAATATTCGTGTTGCATCTTTTTCCTTCCTCCGGCAAATGGAAGAGAGGCAATGAGAGATGAGAGGCAATGACGCAACGCAAACACGAACTCCCAAGTGTGGTGCGACCATTAGAGGCAAATAACACGTGCCTGAGCTAGGATAGGAATAGGAAAAATCATAGCATTATCTATTTACAGAATTAAACAATAAAGGTGCATTATTGCCAATTTATCAAACCAACCATTGTATGAGAAAATACGTAGGTATATTGCTGTTTCAGTAGTGAATTTATTTTTACAGAAGTATTTGATTGGTATCTTTTATTTTACTATTGGACGAAAAAGAAAAAAAATACATTATTTTCAAAATTTTATGTACATCTAATATGATTTTGGTAAAATTTTACTATTTATTATGATATTTTGATGGGTTATATTATAATCTATAGAGAAATGCCAACTAGGGTCATTTCGCCGGTTGGCGACCACCTAATTTCATGTGCTGGTTAGCGACCACTTAGCTGACTTGGTGAACTGAAAGCATATTTTCTCGTTTTTTTTGTAAATTTATGGAATAGGTTCCATAACTACAAACAATAAGGCATACGGCTGACTGTTTCAATAGGCTCTGTAGAATTGATGTTATCTTCAATTGAAAAAACCATGTTCTTCAAGTGGTCGCTAACCGAAGGTGGTCGCGTAACCGGCGAAATGACCCTAATACATTTTAACATGACTGTGTGAAATACCCAATCGTACACTTGGTACTTATTTCAATAATAAATGTTGTATTGAAGCGTTATTCGTTTCTTTCCTAAACCCAAGGGCCTACCGCGAACGGCATTCGAAGTTTTCCCTCTCTGTTGCACTTACGTACGAACTCACAAGTATGACAGAGAGGGAAAACTTCGAATGCCTTTCGCGGTAGGCCCTCCAATTCACCCACCTCCATTTCACGCCCCAAAGACGTCCTTTAGTCGTCTACAAAGACGTCGTTTACAAAGACGAATAATAAACTAGTTTCTCCGGAACTGTTGGTATACCAAATGTTGTACGGTCACCAGCATTAATATCTGCCACAACGAAACGTGCACAAATATCTGACACGTCCCTGGAAATAAGAGTCGTGTCAGATATTTATGCACGCTTTATTAATAAATTGTGGCAGATACCTACAATAAAATGTCACATTGAGGTTCATTTTACGAAGTCACTCGCTTCTTATCGGTGTTCGTCCTATAATATGGCGATTTGTTACGTTTAAAGCGCGATGGTACGTCCAGATACTGACCCTAAACTGACGTCAATAAAACGTCCACTTTAGGATGAATTTGGTATGTCCAGATACTAAGTATAAATAAACGTCAGTAAAAGGTCCACTTTCTGGCGAATATGGTACGTCCAGATACTGACCCCAAATGGACGTAGGAAAAACGTCCACTTTATAGCGAATATGGTACGTCCAGATACTGACCCTAAATTGACGTCAATAAAACGTCCACTTCGTGGCGAATATGGTACGTCCAGATACTGACCCCAAATAGACGTCGGTAAAACGTCCTCTTGGCGGCGTATATCCTACGTCCATATACTGACCCTAAATAGACGTAGGATAAACGTCCACTTTATGGTGAATATGGTACGTCCAGATACGGACCCTAAATTGACGTCAATAAAACGTCCACTTTGTGGCGAATATGGTACGTCCAGATACTGACCCTATATAGACGTCAGTAAAACGTCCTCTTGGCAGCGTATATGGTACGTCCTGATACTGACCCCAAATAAACGTCAGTAAAACGTCCACTTTATGGCGAATTTGGTACGTCCAGATACTGACCCTAAATTGACGTCAATAAAACGTCCACTTTGTGGCGAATATGGTACGTCCATATACTGACCGCAAATAGACGTCAGTAAAACGTCCACTTTATGGCAAACATGGTACGTCCAGATACTGACCCTAAATTGACGTGAATAAAACGTCCAATTTGTGGCGAATATGGTACGTCCAGATACTGACCCCAAATAGACGTCAGTAAAACGTCTTCTTGGCGGCGTATATGGTACGTCCAGATACTGACCCCAAATAGACGTCTGTAAAACGTCCACTTTATGGCGAATATGGTACGTCCAGATACTGACCCTAAATTGACGTCAATGAAACGTCCACATTGTGGCGAATATGGTACGTCCAGATACTGACCCTAAATAGACGTCAGTAAAACGTCCTCTTGGTGGCGTATATGGTACGTCCAGATACTGACCCTAAATAGACGTCAGTAAAACGTCCTCTTGGTGGCGTATATGGTACGTCCTGATACTGACCCCAAATAAACGTCAGTAAAACGTCCACTTTATGGCGAATTTGGTACGTCCAGATACTGACCCTAAATTGACGTCAATAAAACGTCCACTTTGTGGCGAATATGGTACGTCCATATACTGACCGCAAATAGACGTCAGTAAAACGTCCACTTTATGGCAAACATGGTACGTCCAGATACTGACCCTAAATTGACGTGAATAAAACGTCCAATTTGTGGCGAATATGGTACGTCCAGATACTGACCCCAAATAGACGTCAGTAAAACGTCTTCTTGGCGGCGTATATGGTACGTCCAGATACTGACCCCAAATAGACGTCTGTAAAACGTCCACTTTATGGCGAATATGGTACGTCCAGATACTGACCCTAAATTGACGTCAATGAAACGTCCACATTGTGGCGAATATGGTACGTCCAGATACTGACCCTAAATAGACGTCAGTAAAACGTCCTCTTGGTGGCGTATATGGTACGTCCAGATACTGACCCTAAATAGACGTCAGTAAAACGTCCTCTTGGTGGCGTATATGGTACGTCCTGATACTGACCCCAAATAAACGTCAGTAAAACGTCCACTTTATGGCGAATTTGGTACGTCCAGATACTGACCCTAAATTGACGTCAATAAAACGTCCACTTTGTGGCGAATATGGTACGTCCATATACTGACCGCAAATAGACGTCAGTAAAACGTCCACTTTATGGCAAACATGGTACGTCCAGATACTGACCCTAAATTGACGTGAATAAAACGTCCAATTTGTGGCGAATATGGTACGTCCAGATACTGACCCCAAATAGACGTCAGTAAAACGTCTTCTTGGCGGCGTATATGGTACGTCCAGATACTGACCCCAAATAGACGTCTGTAAAACGTCCACTTTATGGCGAATATGGTACGTCCAGATACTGACCCTAAATTGACGTCAATGAAACGTCCACATTGTGGCGAATATGGTACGTCCAGATACTGACCCTAAATAGACGTCAGTAAAACGTCCTCTTGGTGGCGTATATGGTACGTCCAGATACTGACCCTAAATAGACGTCAGTAAAACGTCCTCTTGGTGGCGTATATGGTACGTCCAGATACTGACCTTTAATTGACGTAATTACGACGTCCTGTTTAACGCCTGACCCTAAACTGACGTCACTTTAACGTCTGATCTCGACGAATAAATGACCGACCTTATTATGACCTATGAGTGACGTCGCTTATACGTCGCTGACGTCAGTTTGCTACCTGGGCCACTAGAGAATGATCTATGACCAGCACTGGGCGAGTGAACTCTGTGTATGTGTTTACAGTGTTAGCAATAATTATAGCCAACTTGACATACCACATGTTATGATATAGGTATATGTAGGTACTGATGGTAATGATTTTTAATTTTTTTCCGAGAATTGAATACAGTTCGCCTTTGTCTGCCAAAGAGAATGACAGATAGTTTGGGAAATATCAAGGAAATATACTTTGCCTACTAGGTATTTATACTTTTTGTTGTGATTTTATTTTTGTTAACACTTTCGCTGCCAGGAACCCGCTTACCACTCACTGCAAAGTATCGCTACGCTCCTAGCCGATCCCGTGGTTTTTCTCGTATGTAGCGGAAAGCGACTACGGCGTAGATTAACATGCTCGACAAGGTGGTGCTACGCCAGATTTTGCGCTACTTTTTTTTTTTTTTTTTTTTTAATAAATAAATATTACGGGACAATCTTACACAAATCAACCCAGGGCCACGCCCACGGTAAGCTCAGTAAGGCTTGTGTTGTAGGTACTAGGCGATGATATATATAATAGATACATACATATAGATACTTATATACATACATAACATCCATAAATCAGGGACAAATATTCGTGATAAATACACAAATAAATGCCCTGACCGGGATTCGAACCCGGGACCTCCAGCTTTGTAGGCAGAGTCACTACCCACTGGGCTACGGAGGCCGTTACTTATAGCATAAGTTGACCCATAAAAAGCATTCCATGTAAAAATAGGCCAAGTCTCGAAACTCTTCCACGGTAAAATGTGGTGAGATATTTCGTAGAGCCAAGTCAGACATTCTTATTAAATTAAAAATAAAATTCTGCAATTTGGGAGTCGCACAACTTTACTGCATTTACTAATTTTTGCATACCTAAAACTATGTAAGTGTGATTGCCAAGTCACAAAATTTTATTTCGCAAGCAAATAAAGATTAATAAGAATAGCTCTACGAAATATCTCACCACTTTTTACTGTGGAAGAGTTTCGAGACTTGGCCTATTTGTTACATCGAATGTTTTTTTATGGGATCTCATTTATTTTT
Organism: Epinotia brunnichana; assembly: GCA_963854355.1. Lineage (NCBI taxonomy): Eukaryota > Metazoa > Arthropoda > Insecta > Lepidoptera > Tortricidae > Epinotia > Epinotia brunnichana. Next base: position 10,457,055 of record OY977945.1, on the reverse strand, counting down.
GTTGACTTTGTATAGGAATGTTATTTTTCACCTCACTAGCTCGGAAAGGCTTTTTTGTATGTTTGATATCTATTGAGAAAATCGCTTTTTATCCACATGTGAAGAAAGTAGACGTAGAACGTTAAAAGCACTATGACGTAGAACGTTAAAAGCACTATGACGTAGAACGTTAAATGTTTATTTTAGTATTTTGTATATTTTATCTTCTTTTTAATTTTTTTTTTACGTTTATTTGAACTTTTTTTTTCTTTTTTTTACCCTTTTTCTTATTCTCCTTGCTGTAGTGAGGTGAAATAGTTATTTGTTATACAAGGGGGGAAAGTTGTATTTTACCTGCGAGTGTTTATTTGAAACACGAGCTTGCGAAAGGATTCTATGATTGACCACGAGCGAAGCGAGTGATTCAATAATAGAATCCTGAGCGTCACGTATCACGTAAAATAACTTTTCACCCGTGTATAACATAAATCTTTTCACCTAGGAAAATAAGAAAAAGGGTAAAAAAAAGTAAAATAAAGTTTAAAAAGTTTTAAAAAAAGTAAAAAATTAAATTAAAAAAAGGTTTAAAAAAAATAAAAAACGTAAAAAAAAAGTTTAAAAAAGAGTAAAAAGAGTTAAAAATAAAAGTTAAACAAAAATATGTCATAAAATATACCTACAAAAACAAATATAAACATTTAAGGCGACGTGAGCTCCGAAAACGGATTTTTAAAAAATCGTAGCTCTTATTTGGATTATAATACGGCTGCCCTAAATTTAATTAGTAATTTTGAGGCCTTCTTCGAGGGAAATCAGCTATTCGAATCCTGAGTTTTTGACTTTCGCTCATAGGTCTAAAATACACTTAAAAAAATTCTTACAAATTATGCACAACAGCTAAACATATAACAATTGGTTTTAAAAATCAGCAATGTCATGTTTGAGGGAAATCAGCTATTACTTTTTTATTTATTAAAACGCACAAAGAAATAAAATTAAAAAACATGATATCCGCGCTTCCAAACACGCACTTCCATCTCGCTCACGCGTATGCTCAGTGAGAGGGAGAGAAGACCACGAACCTACGTCCCCTTAACGTTCTACGTCATAGTATTTTTAACGTTCTACGTCTACTTTCTTCACATGTGGATAAAAAGCGATTTTCTCAATAGTTAACAAACATACAAAAAGGCCTTTCCGAGCTAGTGAGGTGAAAAGATTTGTGTTATACACAGGTAAAAAGTTATTTTACGTCTCGTGTATCAAATGAACACACGCAGGTAAAATACAATTTTCCCCCCTTGTATAACAATAGTTATTTGTTATACAAGGGGGGAAAGTTGTATTTTACCTGCGAGTGTTTCAACACACGAGACGTAAAATAACTTTTCACCCGTGTATAACACAAATCTTTTCACCTCACTACAGCGAGAAAAGAAAAGTAAAAAAAAAGTAAAAAAAAAAAATATGTCACAAAATATACAAAAAACCAAAAAACATTTAACGTTCTACGTCATAGTACTTTTAACGGTCTACGTCTACATTCTTCACATGTGGATAAAAAGCGATTTACTCAATAAATATCAAAACATACAAAAAGGCCTTTCCGAGCAAGTGAGATGAAAATAACTATTACCAACCGCAAATAACATTTGTATAGTTTTGCAGGAAGGAACTGCAAAAGTTACTGTGTAATCGCATGTATTTGTATAGGATTACAAACTTACTTATGTAGTTTGTATATCTCTGAAACGTGACTGAAATTGCAATATTTTTAAGTTTTTTATAATTTAATAGGCTAAAAACTAATTATGTTTGAAATTCAGAGGTCTGCTAGAAAAACCTTCGAATTATGATGATCATTATGAGTATGTCAGTGACAAATTAAGGAACTTTGACGGGCAATAGTTCCTACCTATACTTAATAGTTCCAATTGAATGCTATTGAGAATACATCTAGGCCCTATTGTACCCTACATGTTACTGAAAATTCAGGGTTCTACCTTCAGCCAGCCTTTACAGCAGTGTTTTTCAACCTTTTTCTTGGCGCGACCCCCTTAGAGTAAGAAAATATTTCGCGACCCCCCACTCTGTGCTGTTCTTAAAGTATATTTTTTTATTTTACAAATATGAAATCCCTACATGTTTTATTTACAAAATTCTAGCACCGGCGACCCCCTCCAAGAAGCTTGAACTTGAACCCACAGGTTGAAAACCACTGCTTTACAGGATGTTGAAAATGGCCTGAATGGCTTCGAGAAAAGAATGGTACGGCCGTGCCTCTTTGTTTTGCTCGACTTGGCGGGGGCGACAGACAAGTGTGCTATGTCGTGCTACGCCTTCTACGGTGTAGTATCTACTGCTTCACGCTGAAGGCGTGGTTCTTGTTGCTTCGTGGATTGAGCAAAACTGCAATATTCGAACGAGCGAGCGAAGCGAACAAAGTTCTATTCTATGCTTCGGCTTGGGCCGAAAATCGTTCGTATGTCCGGTGTCTACAGATCGCATTTCTCAACCGATTCTCGTCAAATTTTGTTAGCAGAGGGGTATTCACTATTCACGTAAAGTTTTGAACGCGCGTTAGGACAATTTAACTGTCATTTTTCCATATCAAATCAAGTGACATTTAGATCTACCCTGACGCGCGTACAATGCGTTACGTGATCAACCTGCAGGACAGGTTCGTTAATTATAATAAGCACAGTTTTTTTTTGTACAGTTAACTACCTTTTCGAAATTCAAAAAAATAAATCTTAACACATTCACCGCCGCGAATCGCTACGCGCTACGCTCGTAGCCGCTCTCGTGGTTTCCCTCGTATGTAGCGGAAAGCGCTTACGGCGTACGCGACAGTTGTGTTCCCGGCGGTGAATGTCTCGTAATAATCTCGTAGCGCTACGCCGTAGTCAGTAGCAGGTTAAACCTCGTATGTAGCGAAAAGCGCTCGTAGCGCTCTGACGCATATGTGTCGTCATGGGCCCTGACTGGGTTAAAAAAAACAGGCTCGCGAGTTTTACATCTCACAGAGCCGCTACTTAATTAGATACCAAACCAAAGGACACATGAACGCAAATACCGCCTCTAGTATAGCTGAACTTATATTAGATAGAACCAAAGATAATTTAGTACCTACTCATTAATGAGTACCTAATGAGGTACCGATTAAAATTAGAACCAACAGCATTGACATTAACACGGGAGTTCAGACCCAGTCAGGTATATGTCAGTAAGTAAAACTGAAAGGGAATTCTGAGAATTTAAGGGATCACCTATTACTGAGGTGCCGTGCTGACGGCTTCTGCCACAATATATAAGTACCTATAGTACCTATGCAGATAGGTCGCGGGTTCAAATCCCGCTCGTGGCGAATAATTTTTAAATTCTCCTCTTTGATCGAAACTTAGAATTTCGTTAGCGGACGTTTCTGCTTAGTATAAATTTACTGTTAAAATGGAGTAGCGCATTGTTACTAACGATTCTCAATGTAACTTGGGACGTTAAGTGCCGTATCAGAAGTTTGTAACAACTTCACGGTAGATGTCGCTACGAGCCTCCTTAAGGTTAATTAGAAGAGTGAAGGGATTGAATGATTCGTTGCCACTGGCGGGACCCACGGTAGCTTAGTTGGATAAGAGCAATGGACGGATTCCAGAGGTCGCGGGTTCAAATCCCGCTCGTGGCGAATAATTTTTCAATTTTCCTCTTTGATCGAAATTCAAGGCCCCGCAGGTAAAGGGTTAATGAACGATTTCACAACCGCCACCGACGATGCGGAGATCGTGATGCCCGCGGACGACGGTTGTGTTATCGTAGCAGCTGAAAACCACGTTCTACTCAAAACGAAACTGTCCGAAGTAATGGAACATGTAGCAGCGTGATTTTCAGCTAACGGCATGATATTGAATGTCGACAAAACAAACATAGTCCGCTTCTGCTTGCGAAATAAAAGGGACCACAACTTAATTGTCACCTGTACGGCCAACCTGTGCCTCAAGTCGACCAGGTGAAGTACCTAGGCCTGATTATAGCACTTTCAGCACGCAGGGCCACACCTCCCGAGGTTGCTGGGGTTCGTCATTCCTACTTGCTCAGTGAGCTAATGATGACGGTCGTGGTGCCTATAACTAAGAATACAACTGGGGATGTTTCAGATAAATGCAACTACCGGCCGATATCATTAGCTACAACTGCGTCCAAAGTGCTTGACGCCATGCTTGAGACAACTTAAAAAAACATTTGAATTTACATGATGCACAGTTCGGGTTTAGACCCGGGCTATCGACTGAAAGTGCCATTTTGTCAAGCATGTCGTTAGGTACTACACGGACAGAAATACGCCTGTATATGCTGCATTTCTTGATTTGTCTAGGGCTTTTGACTTGGTTAGGTATGATATTCTGTGGTCTAAACTAATCAACACTGGTGTGCCCGGTGAACTGGTCAATATTTTTAAATATTGGTATGCGCATCAAACTAACCGGGTCAAATGGCTTAACGAACTGTCTGATGAGTACGGGTTGGAATGCGGAGTGAGACAAGGGGGGTTGACGTCTCCTTCGCTTTTCAACCTGTATGTGAACCAGCTGATCGATGAGCTGGGTAGCACTAAATTCGGCTGCTCGATTGACGGACAGATTATCAACAGTATTAGTTATGCAGACGACATGGTGCTGCTCAGCCCATCGGTCTCAGCACTCAGAAGATTATTGAGAACTTGTGAGGAGTACGCGAAGTTGCACGGCCTCCTATATAATGTAAGAAAAGGTGAGATTCTTGTATTTCATCCTAAGAGTCGTAAAGTGACGACTATGCCCCCAGTGCTGCTCTATGGTATAGGACTCGTTAGAGTAAAATAATTAAAGTACCTCGGTCATGTGGTGACCGAGGACTTGAAAGATGACAGCGACATGGAGAGGGAAAGGAGGGCGATTGCGGTTCGCTGTAACATGCTGGCCCGCAGGTTTGCACGATCTAGCATTGCAGTAAAGATTACTTCTTTAAAGCCTACTGCCAAACTTTATACACGTGCAATCTGTTGTGGGTCAACTACACGCAGCGAGCCTTCAACGCCTTCCGAGTACAATATGATAACGACTTCAGAGTGCTGTTGGGGCTCCCACGCTACTGCAGCGCATCAGCAATGTTTGCGTATGCGCGCACGGAGGGGTTCAGCGCGGTGATTCGTCTCCGTGTTGCATCACTCATGCGCAGGGTGCGGGGGAGCCACAACACCATCCTGAGGGTCATTAGTGAGAAGATGGACTGCCCCATTCTGAGACACTGATGGGTACGAACGCATGCGCACGTACCGGGTGTTCCAGAGGGTGGCAGATACCTAAATTAACTTAAATTATGTATACACCTAATAAATTACTAACATTATATTATAGGTAAGATTGTAAAACTTTTTATTTTTATTTTATTATTTTATAGACGCCGTCCACTCACACGGAGTCCACACATAGATCAGCTGTGCGACCTCTCATCCGCTTTCTTCGCACTAGGTAGGCTTCGCCCCAGTCTCAATCTCGGTAATATCAAGAAAGCCTATTACGGCTACTTTCACTCTATACTTGCATACGGGATTGACCTATGGGGTGAAGCCGCTGACCGATTAAGACCATTCAGACTCCAAAAACGAGCGATCCGCTCCATATCAGGGGTCCCATGGGACCACCCGGCTCAGGAACTGTTCAAGCAAACCGGAATTCTTACCTTACCGTGTTTATACATCTTCGAAGTGGCAAAATACGTACCTAAGGCGTAATTTAAAACAGTTTCCGACTCGTAGTAACGTACGATACGAGGTAAGAATTGCAGAAGGGCCGGTGAACTTTATCCACCACAGTCGCGACTTGCCAAATCTGGGAAGTGTATGCACACGGTAGGACCTAAAGTATAATAAGATCCGCTAGAGATAAAACAACCTACTAGCGATGGACTATTCAACAAAAAACATTTAAAAAAATTGGTAGGTATTAAATGCCTATTAAGTACTACTCAGTTTTCGAGATCTAACATGTATATGTACCTACCAGTAAACGTAACTGGTTCGCTGACTAAGCCTCGCCTCCCAAATCTCTAACGTAACTAGAATACATAAGTTAAATAATATCTAGCATTAGCAATTGACATGTACATTTTTATATTTTATGAATAAATTATTGAATTGAATTGAATTGGACGGGTTCATTTTTATCGGCATACAACTTATATTACTTACATGTACTTAAGCAACCTAACCATGTTATTTTTATGGCTAAACCGATTTCGATGATTTTTGATATGGAGACAGATCCCAGAGAAGGACAAGGTACTTTGAATTCCGTAATTTATTCCCTAAGGGGGTCATGACAGAAGATCAAGCCAGTGTGCAGTGTGGTATAATCTGGGGGCACGGTAGTGCCCCCGCCAAGACGAGCCAAGCGAAGCGCAAGGGCAGGCACTAACTACCTTTTCTCGAAGCGCTTCGTCGTTTTTTTGAACCCTCATAACTTGTGTTTGGATTACACCAGATAAACAAAATTCTGGGATATGATGTCAGTCAGTCAGTTTCAATTGCATAGCTCTTATACTTTAGATTTTATTGATATCTAAAACACGCCGATTTCGTCACTGACTCACTCACGTTGATCATCAAAACCTCTAGGGTACTACCTGAAGTCCTAGAAAGCTGAAATTTGGTATGTAAGCTAGTATTAGCACACAATCAACAAAAGAATTCAAAAAATTGGATTTTGTACCCCCCAATCCCTTAAACTAGGGGATGCAATTTTGTATGAGACTTCCGCAAATTTTGATAATGCTAGATGCTAGAGGTCTGAAAATTAAAATAGGGATTCCTTATTAGAAATATTAAATAATTATTTCAGGATTTTTAGTAAATCACCCACCTTTCTTTTTTAGTAAATCATCCACCCTTGAAATTTGGGGATGGAAATTTGTATGGGTTTTCCTATACACTTCTTTACAAAAAACTACTACTTTTTCTTTCTTTTTCAAAAAGGAATGAGATCCCACCAAAAACATTACATGTAAAGTGACTGCCAAGACTCCCTAGCTCATATAGCTTTCAGCGTTAAAAAGATATCAGATCATAAGGAGCACCAAGCTTCCTACTCCACACGGCGTAACCTACCACTACCAGCAACGCTCTAAAAATTCTATATCTTGGCTAAAAAGTATAGACCCGTCGCTTATTAATGTTGCTTATAAAATCATTCAGCGCGAGAGTCTATGTGGCGACCGGGATGTGCCCAACAAAGCTATACTTTTTAGCCAAGATGTAGAATTTTTAGAGGGTGGCTGGTAGTGGTAGGTTACGCCGTGTGGAGTAGGAAGCTTGGCGCTCCTTATGAACTGATATCTTTTTAGCGCTGAAAGCTATATGAGCTAGGGAGTCTTGGCAGTCACTTTACATGTAATGTTTTTGGTGGGATATAATTTGACACCCAATGCAATTTCTGAGAGTAAAATAATATTAAGTATATCTCAGTACCATCAATAAAACCATCTAGCACAAAGGGAATAATCAAAATACCAATTATTTAACACGTTTTATTAAAATTGTATCCTAATAACTTCAAAAAGTTTTAAACACTACTTGAACAGTACTGGTTAAGGTACTCAATAAATACTTACAAACGAATTTAAATCTAAGTAGTTGTAAAGTTGAACTATTTACAATACAGTTCATAAAACATTGGCCCCTCAAGACCATATCATTTAACAATATATTGTTTGAGCTTAAAGAGCTTACCTTTAGCGGTAAGTAGGTACCTAGTCACTGGTAGGCGATACATTGATGCGAGCGCAAATGGCACTTTAAGCAATAGACTAGAATAAAGCTTCTATCAATTTTATTGTTTTGTAGTAAAAACTAAATACGAAGCACCGCTTATGTTTACAATGCCTTAGTAGAAATATCATAAAGCTGTTTCTAACGTGGTGGGTGAAGTCTTTCCTCGGTCGGGGGAGGATTTGCTTAGCGTAGAAGACGAGGCTCCTGCAGTAGGACTCTTGAATGATGTAAATTTAGGTGGAGACGAATCTGGTGGGCTGTTGAAGAATTCAGCTCGCTTGGCTTGCAATAATTCTGTCCGAGACAGCCCATGTATTTTACCGAAATCCGAATCTAGTGGGAATACCCCTTGATCAGCTGGTTCGATGAAATCGTTATCGGCTTCTAAAGTATTCTCATTTATTGGAATCAGGTTTCGTCTAGCACCAAAATGCTGATTGGTAAGGATGGGCACTGTTTTACACGGCACATTATTTGGCGAAGTATCATGATTTTCGGCAGAACTATTTGAGTTTTCGTCTTCGTTGTAAGCTTCTGGTATAGGCGTAGAGAGGACGTCTGACCGAGGACTTGAGAACCGCCATTGTGACTTCGGAGAGAGCAATATTTTGGGCGAACTCTTGTGTTCCTTGATTAACACGTTTGCTCTGCCGGGTGAGGCTGGCTGAGGATTTGGTTTTATTATTTTTCTCTGTGTATATGTCTTAGGAGATCCGCTTAGATCCAGGATATTAATTTTACTTCTATTATTAGTAGGAGGAGGTAGCAGTTCAGTTTTTTCTTTCGAAAGCTTCAGCTGTTCGACTGCAGAAAGTTTGTTAGATTTAGTCTGAGGGCTTAGAGTGTTTAATTTTACGCTGTGCTGTAAGAGTAGCTTCTTGAAATCAAGTCTCGAAGTTTGCGGTACAGGGCCATATCTATCGGCACAAGTGGTTTCCGGTTTTGGCATAGCAAAACCTCGACTCGGAGCTACCATGACATTTTGTCTTTCTGCTGGTGACCAACTATTTCTATTTCGTGGGTCTAGATAACCTGTTTCTGGATGACGCTGATTACCTTTAAGGTACAACGAGGTTTCAGAATGTACTGGTGATAAGCTAGTTGTGGACAATGCCGGTGATTCTGATCTTTCAGCGCCGTCTTTTATATTAAGCTTTTTTTTACTCTTATGTATAACTGCATACAGTTCCTCGTTCGTCATAGTCGATTTTACTGGAGACAGAAGTTTAGAAGTGAGGTCAACTACGTTTTCTCTGTTGGACGGGGTAGAAGATTTGAAAGATCCAGTTGTCCGCGGGTCTATGGGTGATATTCTAATTGAGTCGTCGCTGGGCTGGGTGGGTTGAGAATTTCCTGGCTTTTCAATTAAACGTGAAGAGACAGTAGCAACGTTTGTGGGATAGTTGAACACCGTTCTGGCGTCTGTGATCGGTCGTCGAGCGATCGGTTCTAGGGTGCTTCTCTTTGGAAGTGTCCAGAACACTGGCTCTTCTCTCACTGGTGGGTTTGCTGGATTCTCATAATTGATTACTCCATGTTTGCCTCGTAAATGGGCTGTATGATATTTGTACGTGGTGGGATTGTTCGTGAGAAATTCAGCTCTCTGACCCTTTTGGACTAGATTTAGCGGCGGATTCAAGTAGGGCTTGTCAGCACTGGAATGTCGACAGTCTGCAATATAAAGAACAGGCAATGAGTTCGAGGTTAAGATCCTTAATAATAAGTCGCACCAATTACAATCCATTAGAGAATATTTCTCAAATTATGCTAAAATATTTGATTATAATAATATTTTTAAACAGGCATTAATACCTACGGTAACTAAATCACTACATTTAAATTGATGTTTTTTTTTCTATATTTTATAAATAATAGTTACAAAAGGTATATTTAATCATAACAATAGATGCGACTGAAAAGTTTAACGTAATACATAACACTACTACATAATTACGGCACCAATAAACACCAATCCCATAAGCCTAGAGCTAGGTAATTTCTATCATAGAAACAGCGGGATGCTACAACAGTGAACAACCATTACTTATATGAAACAGATTATGACTTGCGTTAATATTGACATGATCATCTTGTATCTGGTCTATGTTTTGTGAAAACAATGATAAATTAGTAACGTGAATTTACAGAAGTGCATGGTATTTTATTCTATCTTAGATTAGCATACTCGGGGTTATGATAATTTACAATATTATTAACGACATGATTAATACAAAGTACCGCATCTCAACTCCGTGTTAGCTCGTGATGGGTGTAAAATTGTTAGTCGAGTCACTCTTCATGCATAGTAAACATTAAGTCATGCCAAAAAAGCAACACAAAACTTTACCTGTGAAGAACTTCGTGTTAACAATGTCACAAAGTGGAAGCAATCTCCGCTGTGCAAGCCATGTGGGATGAGTGCAATTAGGGGACTGAACACCGTTTCACAACAACCGCGAAATCGGGTGACTGGGTGTTGTTAAGACAGGTTTTCATGAGTTTTACATTTTCATAACGCTCTTCGTTATAAAAACGCCAATTATACATTAGTGGTGTTACGTTGATTGCGACGGAGTCCAATCAAATCACGGATGACCTAGTTGGTTAATTAATTAGTCCCTTTTAATGGTTAAGTGTCCCACAGACGTAATTAATAAAATCCAGTGACACGTATTTACAATTCGGTGCGAATTAGAAATTGGAAGACGGTTAATTGCGAAAAATCCTGTTTTAGAACTTTTATTCCATTTCGAACGGTTTTCAAAACAGAACTTTTGTTTCTTAAGTTTAGAGCTCAGTGCTGTGCTAGAGTGAATGAGGTGAGGAGATGAAGGAGTGAAATCAAATGAAATCAGTGCGTTAATTCACAATTACACTATAATAAAATTAATTACAAAACACAAAAGAAATAACACAGAATAACACACCATGCACTTACAAACGAAAAGTTGTGACATATTCGTAAGCACGGCTGGAAACTGCGGAAATGGAACCTACCATGCATTATTTTCGTGTCAACATTTAATAAAAAAACAATACAGTGCTTCTTGTAAAATGTAAATATGATAATATTTAAAACGAATACAAATTTAGCCATCAAAAATAAAGATATCCATATCACAGTGTTCACAAGACAAAAACTTTTGGAAGACGAAATATTAAAATAAATTTTCATAGGACGGAATTCATCACCTACATGTAAATCATTGTTTTTCACTTAACTATATAAATTATCGATCTAAACAAATTCATCTAATACTTAATACAATGTTGGCCACATTGCTTGATTTATCTAAAAGCGTTTTATTTCCACAAGTACCAACAAATGTTCAGGTAACAAATAACTTTATAATAAGTTTGAAGTTTATATTTATATTCTAAAATATCACTAGGAAACTATAAAATACGTACATACTACCAAATTTCAGTACCATAATCTGATTCAGAAACGGATAATATACGAGCCCTATGCAATGAGCTATCTACAGGTACAGTGACTTTAGTAGGAGAGAGTGGGCACGACGGGGGCGAGTGCAGTATACAAATATCGTCAGGATCAGAGTCTAAAATAGCAGATAAAATATCTAGAGAAGTATCTCTATTATCAGGGATGAACGCGACAGAATGCCGTTTAGGCATTGGAGTAGTAAAAGGACTTAGCGCTAACGCAGATAACTGTGATTCAAAACTATCGTTAACAAATGAATTGCTGTTATCAATACATTCACAATTATCAGAATCATTAGTAAAACTTCGATGGCTAAGTTTGGGCGACACAGAAGCTGGGTAATTAATTTGTTCGCGTAACAAATCCGCATTAATTTCAGCTTGAATCATTTCTAAGGAATCTACTTTCTTCGCGTTACTGTTAAAACTTTCAAGTTTCAGTAGCTTCTTTATGGGCATTAGGGGTGAATTTGCAAGCTTGTAACTATCACTACGTTTAACTTTATTAGTCAAAGATTTTTCGCTACCTGGAGTAGTAACGTCATTATTATTAATGTTGTTTCTATTCGTAAACATTCTCAACACTTCTGCTACTTTACTACCAGGTTTGTTAAGCTCATGCCTACATTTGCTATTTTGTAACATAATTGGTGTTTGGAAATTGGGCACAAATGGTATGATGTCGTCATTTATTTCAGGTGATGTCCCTAATTGATTTGAAGTAGTATTAACCATAGAACTAATAGATTCTTTGTTCGAAGTGCTTTTATTCTTACCTGCTAAATCATCTTTCGTCGGAGACAAGCTGACGCCCTCCGCATCGTGAATATGAACATATGCCCCGGGCCTAGGAATTACTTCTACTACTCGCGGTATATCTTGCGGATTTTTACAGACAGCCATAGGTGGCTGTTGAGTTGTTGGAGTTGAAGGTGTTTCAGTGATAGGCGTAGCGGTGATAATCGTGCTTGGTTTAGGAGTCGGTAAAGTTACAAATTCGGTTGTTACTGGTCCATCCGGAACTGTTGGCGCTTTAATAATTACTTTTCCTAGTTGCGGTGATGTTGGCTTGCTTGAGGGTGGTGGAGGTTCGTAAGGGAAGTCAGTCACATCTTTGATTTGAACGACATCTGCTATTTCTCTTTGTACAACAGCAATGGTAGCATCTATTTCCTGAACAAATGGTCCTGGTTCAAAAGTAGTGTGCGCTCCCTTTCTTCGCTTAAGCGTATCAGATGAGTAAATAACTTGGCCTTGAGAGTCTAGAGTTACTTTCGCACCTTTCTTTTGATATTCTTCCAGTGCTGGCGTTGGCGTTTCATGTAATCCGTGTTCTAAGAAATCTTTACTTACACTCAGGCAATTTGGCAATTCATTCAAAGAGACATACTCAGTGTCCGGTAGTTTTCCGGATAAAACTGTTTGTAAGTTTTTCCTTACAATATCATTAGTTCCATATATACCTTTGTTTAGGCAAAGTTTTTGATTATTATTTTTAACATCAGCAATTGTCACGTAATCACCAGCGTCGTAAACATGGTCTGACAAAGTACTATCATTTGGCACAGGTGACTTTTTGTTTGTCAACTTAGCGGGAAGCACTCCTTTAAGCCTAGACATTAAACTATTAAAAGGCTTTAAGGTTATTTGTGTATGAGGTTTGTTTGATTTAGTCAACTCAGTCATGTGTTTTGCTTCTTTCGATTTTTCTTCTAGTGGTAAATCTAGTTTGGGTCTACTGTTTGATTTCTTGAATGTGCCTTCTTTCTCTACATCTGGTTTTTTACAAACATCAATCTCTTTGTTGCTAGTTTCACTCTCATCATCGGAATTGGTTGGAGTAATGACACAGAGAGATGGAATTCTGGAGCTATTTATTGTAGTTTTATATCTTATTCTTTCTATTCTGTCTGTTCCTTCTAAATCGGATGATTCCGAATAATCTTGTTCAGATAAGCTATTCTTCCCATGAGCACTGGACACTGAATCTTCGATTGGAGAACTAGATGTATTGTGACCCGAATCTGGAGAACTGGTGCCGGTGCTTTTCTTAGCACTTTCAAGATCAGTTTCTGTATGAATCTCGGCTACGGCTGTCATTTCTCTATTATTGCCAACGTTTCTAGTTATAGTAATTGTAGAAATTGGCACTTGATTGATTTCAGGCGAAGAATGATTATAAATAGGCTTATCCGTATATGAACGGTTAGGGTTATATCTAAGGCTGCTATAAGGAGATTTTGAAAATGAGGAGTTCATGCTTCTATCTAAACTAGCATTCGCGCTATGAATGTTGTTGCTTCTACTACGGTTTAATTTCGTTAATGAACTCTTTCGTTCTGGCACTTTTGGACCGATAACTAGAGATCTGTCACTTCCAGCTGCCATTAAAGTTGTGCAAACAGTTCCAGCAGAGCTTGTGGTTGTACTAGTCGAGCCTTTACCAAATAGTTCATACTCATTCTCAGCAGTTTGACTGCTACTCGAGTTCGAGAGTGCGTTGCTGGTGTGCATTGGCGTACTAGGGGATAATTCTTCTTCTTTCAAAGTCTTCAATCCGGAATCCATATGGAATGAGGTAAAGTACCCTTCTGCATCACATGAGAACTCGGAGCTGGTTTCTAAATCCTCGTGTAAATCATGGATAATATCAGGGGTAAGGGTACCTTCACTAGTAACGCTGCCCGATCCAGAAGTATTAAGGAATCTTCTTCTACTAATAATTGAGCTCGGTGGCCCGTGATGGAAATTCAGGGAATTATTAGAGGTTGCAGCCGAAGTTGAACTTCTGGGTGGCACTGTAGTGGATGTTATTTCGGATCCAATACTGGTTCGGCCAGACTCTGAGCTGGCCGACCAGTTGCCGCTTGAAGAGTGTATTTCGTCTTTGCCTATCCCTGATCGTCTTTGTCTCCTTTGGGCTGATGGTCCCCGCAATTTCACACCGACGTTAATGGTCGCCGTTGTTTGTGCCGCAGGTATACCTATGCTCTTTTCAGAAGAGGAATACGAGGCACATCTTTGATGTGTTCTCCTGTCTTCTTCTCCTTGACGTTTCTTACGCATCGTGACCGTTTCTTGTACTTCTTTATCTTCTTGTCTAGTCGGTGACTTTGTGTCTTTCTTGTCCATGTTTAGTGAATCCTTAAAGCTATCTCTGCTTGCACTTGGAGATCTACCGATCATTTTCAGTCGGCTCTTACCCCATTGCTTGAGAGTATTGAAATGCCCTTTCTTAGATATGGGGTCAATGGGACTCTTCTTAAGAAGATCGCTAGATCGCGACCTGATGACAGTACTATCTTCGATTTCTTCAGAAGCCACCCCATTTGATGTATCGCTACGATAAAACAAACCAAGCAAAGCATTAGTCACACGCATAAGGCAACCTATAGTTGTAATACACAAAGAACGCTTCTTAGTCTCGTAACATCGGCGTTCTTCAAAGATTTTATTAATCATAAAGCTTATGAACAATTAGTGTTCAAGTGCACAATTAATTGATTGTCCTCGTTTTGACTACCGTCAACGATGTACGAAACAATGACAACCAATGTTACAGTAAATGTATACACAGAAGCACAAAATTATCAAAGATTTGTTAAAAGTGCCGGAGAATTGAACAAGAACATCATTGAAGCTGTCGACACAGTACTGTGCTCAGCGGTTATTGTCGTTAATGGACGCTTTAATAGATTACATTATCGAGTAGGATGTAAAGGGGTGATTATTACTATGGGTTTATGTGATGGATAATGTAATTTATTAGTTGGTGTAGGTGCAAACTAGAAGCTTACCCAGCTATAGCCTCTCTAAGCTCTTTCTGATCAGTGCCCGATATGGTGTTTCGTCTTTTACCGCGGGGTTTCCTCGTGCGCGTGCGTCGCTTGACGGTGTCCGTCTCACCGATGACGCTCTCTATGTGCAGAGACTTGCGCGAGCTACACATTCTGTCGAAGAACTTGCCGGAGGTATCGATCGCAACCATTTCCGGGGGAAATCTGTCAAAGTAGAAGTACAAATTATGGACAATATTAAGGAGTTGAAATTAAAATAGAATCAGTTTTTTACTATAGTCAGTATGGGTATCGTAGTGAATTTCCTTGTTTTAGAATTACCGGATTTAATTTACAATTGTTTTTCCAAACAACTACGAGCAATTTTTATTGGTTTACAATCTGCGATTACCCTCATTTGTATCTTGTGGGATAAAAATAGTAGAGTGATGTGATCCAAAACCAATTAACCTTGTTAGAATTCTGATGTACATATTTACAATAATCGCTAAACAAACCTAGTATGAAAATGTAGTTCATTATGTTTATATTTTAGAAATATCTATATCTGTAATAAGGGTTTATGTGGAAATTCAAATAATACAAGCAATTGAGTTCATCCTTTTCCGTTCATTATTTACCAGTGAAGAGGGTAACGTATTAAAGTTTTCAGTAGAACTAAGAACGAATCGGGTACTAACTACTTTTCAGAGTACTCACTTGGAAGCGATGACTCTCAGCTGTTCCTCAGGGCTGGGCAACCTGTGGTCGATGGGCTCGTCGTCGCCCGAGCCGCACTCTGACAGCTCGTCGGGAGTCAACGTCACCGAGCTCTGGATGCGCATGGACGCGTCCGGGAACGCTGTCACGTCGCCGACAGCCTCTTTCGACGTCCATTTCCGAAGGTGTTCGACCACTGACGGCTGAAATTGTTTCGTTGAGGCTTTCAAATATCTATATGTAAGTTTGCGGCATGTTATGGACATGACTTCAATTTGTATTATAGTTCGTCATTCTGTATAATATTTTTTATCATGATTCAGTGTCCTAATGGGATGTATTTGTAAGCGGTAATGAACTAAAGCTCAACATTAAGACCAGTGTTCATGACCAAGATAAACTAGCGAATAGCGATCACCCACCCTACATTTTAATGCTGAGCCCAGGCCTTCTCTGACCCAGTGAGGATTGGGAACTTCACATTCTCGTTATTTTTCTAAGAATTGTACTTACAATATGCGTCTCAATTTCCACGTCGACTTTCTGAAAAATCCGTCGCCTCTTCGAGCCAAGCACGGGAGTGCAGAGGAGGTAGGGGGAGTGTTGGGAGTCTTTCCGCAGCTGGTCGAGGATGGAAGCCGACAGCCGGTCCGTGGTCGCCTTATCGTACAAGTTGCGCAAGCTGGTTGGCCTGAAATGTGAGATGCGGTTGAGGTTTATGCATCAGTTGATTTGATACAGACGTTACCATTTGGATATAAGCTAACGTATATAACATGGCCAGATTTCTCTCTAAAATATTGTATAATGTTCATAATCTAAAAGTGAAACATAAATTGCGGTTCATCAAAAATGCAGCCAAACGAGACGAGCCTGGCTGCGGTAGCACCGCGTCCCTTGAGGGATTTCTAAAAAACATGCGATTCCTGTATAAAGAATAGCCGTTTTTTGTCATACTTAATAATGCAAATTTTACCTTGTATCAGGTGTGAACAATTCCTTTTTGAGGGGATTGCTCGCCGTGTAGTGAACTTTGCGGAGCGCAAAGTTTGACAGGCTTCCCTCCGCTGTAACAACGAAAATATATAAATAAGCAACTGAAACGATATTTCTTGCAAACACTGAGTTTCTTTTAACAAAAAAAAAACAGTTCGAAAGAAACCAAATAAAGTTTGTTTTGTTTTGAAATAAGATTGCACTTGCTGTGTTAAACGAAAGTATTTCTTTTATTCTTAACGCCATACTGAAACATTTCTAATTGCTTGACCGAAACGGGTTATCTTGTAAATAATGTAGCTAATCAAATCGGCAAATTATCTCGGTGAGAAATATGGTTTTAATATAAATCTTTAACGAAGAAATACTCGCTTATAATCAGACTTTGTTCCGAGGTAAAGGAAATAGCGATTATTAGTCACAAGTTTAAATGGCAGGGTATAATAAAGGTGAAATTGACTAATCACCCACCATAATTTAGCCCACAGGTAAATACCTAATCGGGATTTATGTTTCCAACTGCGGTAGATCATTTCATATCCTCTGCTTACGGCAAATATTAAAAACTACTTTCTCCACTTGCATAAAATTGGTTTTTATTATGTGCTAGGGAGCCGATTATTACGTCCAATAAAAAATATACAGATTAGGGTTTTTACAAAGGGGACTTTACAAAATATTATCAGGGGGTATTTTAATTCTCGTGATGATCAAATGTAGAAGAAAAAAATAAATTAAGCGCTATCAATAAGGCTCTAATTATTCCGTTGAAATAGAGACGTGATTGATGCTGTTTAACACAGATTATTATACAACAATGAGGTTCTAGAACACTTTGTTAGAGGTACGTTAGAGTGATCAATCAAGTGCGCAATCAACTACAAAATAGTTTCTACGTGTGTTGTTTGTGTGATGTTATAACAGATTAGACTAGGTAATACGTTATACAAATGGGAAAAGGGTTCTAGATCTAGGTGTAGATAAAAAAGTTGAAGAAAGAATTAGTTATGGGATACAGGGATTTAGTTTCGTCTTTTCTCTACATTGCCGAAGTTAAGGGCTTGTAAGTAGTTTAATTTTTGGTTGACTATTAATCCGCATAAACGACGCCTCCTTTTATATAATTTAACGCGATAAAGCATTTAACATTTGCACGCAAGCCTATATTGACTACTGGAAAAACGACATTTGTTTTTTTTGTTTATGTGTGACCTTTATAGTACATACATCACTATCAAATAAATAAAAGCAACAGGATTAGGATTATTAAAAAAAAATATTAAATTATTTCAATTTTCAAAACATACTTAAATTAAGGTCTACGCAGCTATACATAGGTGAACTTTTTATATTTCGACGAAGTAAATGTCATTAAGCAATTAGAAATTTAGAATAAGGATCAGGCTAACATAGGTACAACGTTAGTAATGTAACACAGGCGGCCTAAGCTGCTGATAAGCAAGAGAAACGTGCTTAAAGTCATAGCAATAAAATATTTTACAGCAGCGTTGTAAATCAAGCCCGGTAGGCTGTAATATACGTTATTTAAGTGTGGGATTAGGAAGATTTCCAAGCTCACAAGAATAAAAATACACTTAACCGCAAAGATACGCATAATTTCAAAAACTATTTAAGTTAAGTTTCAGAACTGGTGCTTCACAGTCTAGTGAACCACCTAAGTAATTGACCTGCGAGTAGATACAGTATACATTAAATCCAATCCATGAGTTTTTAGGGTTCCGTACTCAAAGAGTAAAACGGGACCCTATTATTAAGACTCCGCTGTCCGTCCGACCGTCTGTCTGTCACCAGGCTGTATCTCACTGATACCGTCATAGTTCCAGCTGAAATTTGTATGATCATCAGATCAGATGATGTATTTCTGTTGCCGCTATAACAACAAATACTAAAAACACAGTATAAAATGGTTTTTTTTATTGATAATGGTACGGAACCCTTCGTGTGCGAGTCCGACTCGCACTTGGCCGTTTTTTTTTCACGTCAATTGAGGATGCACAGCTATTAAATATAGCATAGATATTAAGTTATTTAATTTACAGTATGTAACTGTAATATATTTTAAGTATTGTAAGCTGGCGCGCCTATCTAATGCAATCAACTTTTCGGAACGATCTTGATGATCTTTACAAATGAACTTAGATAAATGTCAGGTACTTGGTTATACACGTTCGTATTAGGAAATCATGCAGCCTCAACGTTTCTCATTGAATTAAGATTGTTTTGTAATCTAGAGATATTCAATGACATTAATTGGATTCTCGGAATTAACAGATTAAATTTAATTAAACTAAACGTCTGGAATCCGAAGTCGTCCAAGCCCTACGGAGCGGACCTTTGTTCTAATTCAATAGAAGTTCCAGACATCGTTCATCTATTTCCGACGTTCTAGTATATGGCTGTATTTGCATGTGCGGTCAATGCAATAACGCGCATTCCGCACTAGGCAGTGTTGAGCATAAATTTCCGTTGGCGGTGATATAAGCTGGCTGTTGGACCGGTACACAGCTGGCTGCTGCTGAATAAACGTTAACTGAAATAATTTTAAAGTATCGTACTCGTAGCAGTAGGAAATATCATATTCTGATTTCAGTTTTACACCCGTGAAAGTTTATTCTAAGATTAGAATTCTTCACGAAGAACTTTTCATATCTGAATTTCGAATAGATTTGATACTGCCACGTTTCACAGAAAGCAAACAACGCGATGGACTTATAAAGACGTTTGAATCTTCGCAGCTTCACAGTCAATTCAATTTCACCCTATAAAGGTTGCAAATGGAATTCCTCGGTGAATGGCGTGCGCTAAAGGGTACTGCCCTCAGGAAACTAGTTCCAAATAAAACAGATAGCGATATTGAATAGTGTGGATCGCAATAAGAGCCGCACAAGTGGAGTCCATTGTGGGACGGCCTTGGCTCCCTGAGGGACGGCGCGCGCGCAGCAGCTACGTGGGTGGTGTCTGCGACCCTTACCATGGAATACAGAAACTACCGCTGCAATTTCCATTACCAGCCATTTGTTGGATATAGTCTCCAGTGGCACGTTTCACGAAGCGACAAGGTACAATTTTACAGGTCTAAACAGCTAGAGGGCCTGTGTTGCCAAATTAGGTTAATAGGTATAATTGTAGTTGACGACACTGCCTCATATAAAATCATATTGATAATGCTGCATTCTAAACACTCTAAAGTCTAAGCAATGGTACAAATGCATTCAAGCATTCACACCCACACGTTCAGCGGATCATAAAATGTTAATGGTATAAAAATCAACTCCATTAAATTTGATTATTGTCGAGAATGGGTATGTAGTTAGAAAGCGCAAATATCTTATTTTATCTCTGAATCGTGGTTTCGAGATTTCGAACTCATGGTTGCTCGATGAGGATTTTTGTACCATGACGGGCGTTGTTCGGATAATCCATTGCCTACGGGAGGCGAAGGCCTATGGGTCACGACTTTGAAAAGGCCTCGCAAGGCCGCTGCCTGTAGGTATTGTGCGTTGTGCGCATACACTTGTGTGCAATTTGCACTGGAACGAGTTCTTGCGTTTCGCTTTAGGATATACTCGTACTTACACATTACATTTTAGAAAATGTAGCTACGTGGAATAATTGACTTTATATCGAAAGTGTCAGTGCTTCAAATTCAAGTTAATTAAGTCATTACCGATATGAAGGTCCCATAGAAAACTTGAAGTTAATAAAATTCTTTTACGTCTTCAATACGAGATAAAGAGTCGGCGAACTCTAAGAAGTAATTCGCACGCAATCGGCCGTGGCAATTTATGGCTTGGGAACTTGTGAAAAGATTCCTAGCCCACCAAACGAGGTTACTTGATCCACAGCTTCGTAGAAGAAAAGGATTTATCGAGAAACGAACTCAGCGGTTTCGCTTTAGCTCTATTTTGCTTTGCAATGTCCTATGATTCATTGTGGATAATATTCCGGAGGTTTCTTATATATTATCTCATTAGTGGCGATTCAATCTTTATCCCAATCACACTGTATAACGTGCTTAATTAACGTTTCATTGAATTATGCACACACTGTGTGATGTGTGAAATGTGTGAATACTCGACAAATTCATAAATAAGATTCTTAACTAAGGTAAATAATAATTACACAAGTCTTCAGTAGAATCTTTGAAAAAAATAGTTTTACAACCAGTCTTAAAATTATTGGTTGTTTTGTGGGTTGCGTACATCTATTTTCTAAATCCATGGTTGCGTACGTATAACTTGCAGGAGCGCATCAAATTTAACCTTTATAAAAAGTTCTGTGCCAAAAAAAAAAGTTTTTTACTTAAGGTGAATTTAAGCCCTAACTTTTTAAAACCACATTCGTGTATGCCGTGTCCGATTAAGTCGTAATCTGGCAGGCTTCTTGAGAAGCATTAAATTTTCATGGTGCAAGGATAGCTTTTTCTTACATTACCATGAAGCCTGACAGTACCTAAGGGATCCAATTACTTGGCTTAGTGAATTGAAGTATGTAGCAAAGTCGGGAATGTATTAGCATTTTGATTAAAACACAGGGAGCGGAGTACGTTGGACTGAGTTTATAGCACTATTGTTATTAGGATTTCCATAACACTAACGTTAAATATGCTACTTTGGGTCCTCTTATTGAATATTGTATGCGTGCTCTCTTTGACAGTCGTATCGAGACCGTTGCAAGGAAACACGTTTATGTAAAATAATGGAAATCCAGAAGTATTATGTAAATTGAATTAAAACCGCGATAGTATCCTTAGAGCGTTATTGCAATGAATGTTTTGGGAGCACTAGAAGCTTATACAAACTTTATAACCATTCACGGTGTTCTGGCATCCGAATATGTAATGAATGTGAGCAAGACATGAGCCATTTAGAGTAACTCCATCTATTTCGAGATCGTCTGGGAATCACAACAAATGCCGTGTGCCCGACTCATTTGTCGCGGCGTAAATCTTTGCCTTTCAATCAGTTACTGACGTACACTCGACGGGAATTTGCTAAAGATGTCCTGCTGGGAATGCAGACAACAGGTGCAGCAAGTTAAATGCGATCCAACCACGCATTACAAAGCCTTTCAAACAATGTAATTCGTTATGTTAGAATCTTATTCCAGGTTGCTTGTTGTATAAAGGTTTCTTTCGACTTCTTCCTAATGTTGCTCACTTTTATATTCAAAATAATTACCGTGCAGCACATTTTTATTTAAGCCATTTTGATTACACAAAACGTGAATTATGAGAAATACTTTGGACAAGATAAATAAGAAACTTTATAAGAAATCAGGTTGTGCGCTAGGACAGTCTGGGTGGTGAACACATAAACAGATGCTTTGCATGATGCAGTAACGATCCCTCATAAATATTGTTTTCGCGCAACGTCGATTCAGCGACAAATAATAAGACATTCACTTGTTTTGCAAGGAAAGGAAGGCGTCTTCATGAATTGCTGATATCAGCTCTATTCTTAAGCACTTCCTTTGAAATAAGGAGATTGCATAAATTTACAGTACACAGATTGTGTACTTTCACCAGTCCCGTTGAAGACTTTAAGGGCCTGTCCAGAAGTTTGGGGAAAGTGTGCAATTTAGTTGTATTTTGCCGTCCACAAGATAAACTAAAGGGTGTCCCTCCGGTCCAGGACTTGACGTAAACTTTATACGTAATTAGAAATTAGCTCCACAGCGTTTAATTCGAGAGAAGTTGAAAGTGTTTATGATTAAACACACTGTTCTGTTTTCTACAATAAATTAAGAATATGATGGAAATTACTACTACGAGTACAATGATGCAAAAATATAGGTAGAGTAACAGTGCTAACCAAATCATGCCTAGAGCAACAGTGCTAACCAAATCATGTTTTAAGCTTATTAAACCTGTAATAGAATCTCCGTATAGATATTCTATTTCTGAAATAAAACCTTTAAATGCAAAATTAACCGTGTAATATGTCTGACCCTAAAATTTGGATGAGAGGTAGCATGCACGTGAGTAATTATACTGTAGAAGTTATTAAATTAAGTTAATTATACAGCGCAGGGTAAAATGATTTATATCCAAAGTTGCCCGTAAATGGCGTATTAAATTGTTTACCATAAATGTATATTTCGTGTGCCTAATAGACCTATTCTAACAAAGACGTATCCTTGTTTGGCAAACAAAATGTAAATTAAGGCAAAAAATTATGCGAATGTCTCCCGACTATGTTGGGGAAGGCGATATTTCTTACAATGGACGAAAACCTAAAAGTTGAAGGCATGTAGCGCCCCATTATTATTATGACCGAAGGCGAAGGGTCGAGGGTTGTAGGAGGATGAATAACGTCGAGTCGGTCACATATGAGCACTGTCACGCGCAGAGCAGGCATCTGACGACAATGTGGACCTTTTAGTTAAGTACCGCAACTCCCATTTCGCTCAGAAGGGGCCCACTGTTATTGGGAGAATGGTCGCTAAATTTTCAATAGAAACGCCTATTTATGTGACTAATTAAAACTTTCGGCGTAACGTTGACGACAGTCGTTCGTAATTATACCGGTATACGAGTATCGTTCACGTAAATTACACTGTAAGTATTTACTATGATATCGCTTTGTTTGTTTACGCAAATATCCAGTAGTGACATTATTAAAAACGTTTTTAAAGACTAATCTGAACTGTGCAGCAACATTAAACCAACCTAACAAATGACACGAAGTGCCGAAATAATCGCTCTAGTGTTTGTTAAATAAGTAGGAATTACTAGCGAGCAATAAAGCAGACATTTTAAATTACACTGTAAGTATTTACTATGATATCGCTTTGTTTGTTTACGCAAATATCCAGTAGTGACATTATTAAAAACGTTTTTAAAGACTAATCTGAACTGTGCAGCAACATTAAACCAACCTAACAAATGACACGAAGTGCCGAAATAATCGCTCTAGTGTTTGTTAAATAAGTAGGAATTACTAGCGAGCAATAAAGCAGACATTTTTATTGTTCCGAAGATTTACAGCGGGACACTATCGACACGTATGGGACGTTAAATCAGGACACAAGTGTTCTCACATAATGGCCTCTTACTACCTAATGCGTATCACTGAATGGAGTTCTTAAGGTGACGTAACTATAAGACATTTTTGTGGGAATTAAAAATAACCTTTGTCAAATAACCCAATTAAAATATGGTAAGACCGAGAATATTATTATATATATACTTAGCCAGACCTTTTTTCAACATGTATCCACTTCAGTCCATTCTAAAAATCATTTCAAAAATCGAATGCAATATTTAAAAAAAAAACACATTCACGCCTAAAGCGTGGAGGATGTAAACTATTCATAAAGTAGTTAGTTAAAGTTAGCAACACACATTTAAAGCTGTGGCCAGTCTGAACACGTACTGGCTATAAGCGTTGTTCAGGCAATTTATTATTTAAACATAAGGGGGACCCACTTGAGTTCCAAAATAGTGAATACGTAGTAACACATGAACAGTGTTTATTTACAAAGCACGTAGGCTGGCGTAGGCCTAAGTCTGCCCGCAAATTTAAAAAGTGGTATAAGTCTATGAACGTTTTTGGTGGATGGTACTTTTTAGAAATGCACGGCAGAAATGGATATTGGTGGAGTTTACGCTCCCTCAATACTTTTCGTGATACCCGAGGGTAATGACTCTGAAAATTTTCAGATTACTTTTTTATATAGACGCGTTTGGTTGGAGGTGTATGAGTTGTATATCGCAACGATTGACCTGGGGTGGCCTTTTATTTTATTTGGCAGTAAAAGTGGACGGACGGGAGCAAATTGCATTAGAAGACGTAGCTTGGTTATACGAACTTGATTGGATACAATTTTTGAAAGATGGGACTGCATAATGCATATGCTATCTAGGTACTATTATTATTAGTTAACCGTAGAATATACCTTTATGACTTTAAAAACATTTTTATATAAGGTATCGTATCTTTACGGGCTGAAATTAATGGATAGCAGTTTAGTTGCGATAAGATGAACATCCATATACTACCACTTAACTATCGAGCCATTTTACGTCGTTTTTCGTTCAGAGTATTTGAAGGCTCGGTTTTTAAATAGTAATAATTACAGAGTACGAAGTGTGAGCTATAAACATCAGAAACTGCGCGCGCGGCGACGGCAAAGGGGATTTATTATGTAGTACCAGTAGTTAAAGGACCTGGGAGCGGCCTTCAGGGGGCTTCGCCGCAGTTCCCTGATCACATTTTATACCGATCTATTATGATTGGTTTATAGATCCTCATATGATTTAAGCAACGTTGTGCTTGTACAATAAAATATATTTTGTATTTTTGCTTCTCGGCTGCTTTTCTTGATTAGTTGGCAACCAGAATAAAAGAATGTTAGGTATTTACATGAAGTGAAGCTGAAATTCTGATATTGTCGAGCCACGTGATGAGAAGTGGAGTCGATTGCATATGGATACTGCTAAGTTTAAGCCATTATTGTTTCTTCCTATTCGCAATTCTGCCCAATATTAATTCCGCACAACTGAATTTGATCACATTCGTTTTTCTGCACGGTCAGTATTTTTACACAATCCCGTCTCTTCCTATTCGCGATTCTGCACAATATGAATTCCGCACAACTGAATTTGATCACATTCTTTAATCTTCACTTGTCATTCTTTTAACACAATTCTGTTTCATCCTAAGTATTCGCGATTCTGCACAATATGAATTCCGCACAACTGAATTTGATCACATAATTTATTCTTCACAGTCGTTATTTAACAATAAATGCAATTGATTTGCACAGTGTCTCAAGTTAATCACTAGTCAGTAGTGAGTTCGAAAAAAACATCCTAATCCTACAACTTAAAAATGCACCTTTGGTCGGAGAATCCATGGATCGAGGTATCTTTGAACAGCTATATGTGGTGAAATCAATCAAACGATTAAGCCCTGGGAATTCGTTTTCTGGCGGTATTTGATGATAGTATTTTTTTTTGTAGAAACAATACCATGTTATGACAAAAACAAGAGACAAGTTTATAAAAAATATCTTAAAAATTCCCTCACATGTATAGGAGACGCCAAAAAATCTTTCTTTATTTGTGATTATAAGCTATTTAACCAAAAACCCTATACCTGAATAAAGTTTCTACACTATTTGCATATAATTGATCACCTAAAGTGTTAATAAATCATGTTTTTATTGTTATCAAAGTAACCCCAAACTACAAAAAAAAAAAAAAAATTATATGCTTTTTAGTGGGTTTACTTTGGATTCACAACAAAATAGTAGTGGTTTTAAAGTACCTACCCCATTCTCAATTTAACTTTGATCGCGTTTATTTTTTTTTCTAAAGAAACTATAGGTCCATATTTTTTTTTGTTTGCAGAAAGAACAGTAAAATCCGATTATTATATTTTAATTTCATATTTTTTCGTAAAATAGTGTCGCCAAAGTATTGTGTCAAACCTTAAAATTTATCAGTTTACGGTACTTCATTTCATTACTACATAGTTTTAAACAATGTAACTCTTCGTGCCGTGCAGCATTTTCCAGTTGCAAGAATATAAAAATAACACGTCTTATTTTAATAATCCTATACAATTTGATCACAGATTAAAGATTATATTATGATTATTATGGACGACTGTAAAAACGCCATACGATACATAAATTAATAATCGTATAACCAGCATGTGTCGATTTTCTGTGGATATATTTATTGATAACATGGATAAATTTAAGAACAGTATTAGTAACAATGATGTAATATAAAATATACGTAGATATGTTATAAGCGGTCCAAAAGTGGCACACTAAAGGCCGAAACGCACTGAAAGCAGTGGCGGTGCGGCGCGGTGCGTGGCGGAGGCGGTAGCGGTTGTAATGTTCGAGCTAATATGAAAGGATCCGCACAGAGAACCGGCGGGAAAAAAGCGTGGCGAAGGCGGCGCGGAGGCGGTTGCGGCGCGGTGGCGGCGTGGGGCGGTTTTGCGGCGCGAAGTTGTATTACACAGTTGTCAGTGCACCGGCGCGCATCAGCGGCGGCGGCGCGGCGCGGTGCGGAGGCGTGCTGCGAGCGGTACAAGAAGTTGTATTTTTTTACAACTGTCGGGTCTTGTTTTTCGTTTTATTTACTTTTTTTAAATGTGTATTACTGAAAAAATATTTTTCTTGTGAAACCACACCCGTGCCTGTACAACACGCGGGAAAAAGACTACAAGAATGCTATCAAAAAGGAATTGCTGTGGGAGAAAATTTCAAAGGAATTAAAACTAAGTAGTAAGTGAGTAAAAACGATCTTCATAAGAAGTCAGCTCTTGGCATAAATTATGGAATTCCCCAAATGTTTCTCTTTTTTTATTTATTTCATGCACCCAAGTCCGTTTCGATTTCTTATTTTTGGTCTGCCATAAGGCGAGTAATAGTAAAATCTCGTCTTCGCTATCAGAATCAGAGGACAACATTTTTTTGTCTTTACAATGTCGAGTACCGCTACGTATGTCACACACGCCGCCTCCGCACCGCATTCCCGCGCGAGCGCCGCGCGGTTTTTTGGTGCGACTTCCTCCGCCCCGCATTACCGCCGCCGCAAAACCGCCTCCGCACCGCACCGCACCGCGCCGCTCTCTGTGCGTTTCAAGCTTTAAACTTGGTCAAGTCGCACTGCTTGCCATAGTTTTGCGTCGCCATTGGAAACAACACGGAATTTCGTATAGACAGCATATCTACCTATTTTTTATATTACATCATTGATTAGTAACATATTTTATGACACTCAATAATCTCATCCAATAATTATATCAATCCATTGTTTCACTGTCACCCCATCTTATTCCATAATTAAATAGTTTAACACCCACCGACTAAAATTGTACGGCTATCCTCTAAAAATATTATATAAAAAATAATCCTCTCATGTGTGCACAGACATATTTTGAGTTATTGCCCAGATCCGAACATATTGCACAATACGTATTATTCTATAGACTAAACTTGTTTTGTGAGCGTTATTAAATAAAAAAATATATAACTACAGCTTAGGAAAGTTGTAAAACTCCCGACAATGTTCAATATCTCAAATACGGCTGAACCGATTTTGTTAAAACGTAGCTAAGAACAATCTCGATCACATCAGCTTTCGAAAAAAAAACCGCATTCAATTAGTTTAGGAGCTACGATGCCACATACACACACACACACACACACAGACACATAGACACACTCAGCCACACAGACACGTCTAACTTATGACACCCCTCTTTTTGCGTCGGGGGTTAAACATTCATGCCTACATGTGTTCTTTGCGAAACCGCGCGGGCAGCTGGTAATATTATAAAGAGAAAAAGTTTGCGACATGGTAAGTTGGTTTGTTTGTATGAAATGGGTAATCTCCAAAACCACTGGACCAATTTCAATAATATTTTTCACTCGTGTATAGATTGGACCTTCTGGATGGACATAGGCTATATTTCATCAGCCGAGTATTGCTGCTTTCTTTGCCATCGAATCCACGCGGGCAACAAGTTAACATAAGATTATCGACCTAAGAGTTAAATAGGAAGAATCGGGATTGAGTAAAATAACGACAGTGAAGAATAAATAATGTGATCAAATTCAGTTGTGCGGAATTCATATTGTGCAGAATCGCGAATAGGAAGAAACAGAATTGTGTAAAAAGAATGACAATGAATATTAAAGAATGTGATCAAATTCAATTGTGCGGAATTCATATTGTGCAGAATCACGAATAGGAAGAAACAGAATTGTGTTAAAAGAATGACGTGAAGAATAAAGAATGTGATCAAATTCAATTGTGCGGAATTAATATTGTGCAGAATCGCGAATAGGAAGAAACAGAATTGTGTAAAAAGAATGACAGTGAAGAATAAAGAATGTGATCAAATTCAGTTGTGCGGAATTAATATTGTGTAGAATCGCGAATAGGAAGAGACGGGATTGTGTAAAAATACTGACCGTGCAGAAAAACGAATGTGATCAATTTCAGTTGTGCGGAATTAATATTGGGCAGGATTGCGAATAGGAAGAAACAATAATGGCTTAAACTTAGCAGTATTCACCAGGGATGTTACGGGGTTTTATCGGAACTGAAGTCGGAGCCGGAGGCGGAGATGAAGAGAGAGAGATGTATTAGGTTCACACGAAAACAATAATTTTATAGTGCATTGCAGCACGCGTCACGTGGGGAGATGAGTGACAGTTTGTGTTGACGCCGCGGCCGTCCCGCCGCCGTTTACCTCCGATATAACCTCTGGTTCAAAAGTGTCGAATTGACGTAATATCAATCGGAAGTTCCGACTTTTCGGAAGCGGAACCGAAGCTTACATCCCTGCCATGAACATCTAAGAGGCTGCCCAAGCATTCCCGCTATTGATGACCTGGATTCTGGACCATGAGAATAATAAGATCATTGTAACTTGGTACCTAATTATTTATCAGAACTTACCACCCGCTTTTCATGGAAACGTATGCCAAATTTCCTCCGGGTTGGGTATCACAAACTGAACTTCGCAGTTGGTTTGTAGGCATGTAGTATTTACAAGTTAAATAAGCAAAGTTTGTCAATGGAAAACTTATATCCCAAAGGAAATTTCTACATTCAGTAAATCGGACAGATAAGTAGCGGCAAATTGAACCATTATCCATGGAATTGAAGGAGTTTTGCTAACGGAAAAAGAAGGGCATGTAAAATAAGGTTGATTGGTAGAGAATGTTTATGACATCAAGTCCGCCTTTTATTAGGGTTCCGTACTCAAAGAGTAAAACGGGACCCTATTCTACTCCGCTGTCCGTCCGTCCGTCTGTCTGTCACCAGGCTGTATCTCACTGATACCGTAATAGTTCCAGCTGAATTTTTCACAGATGATGTATTTCTGTTGCCGCTATAACAACAAATACTAAAAACACAGAATAAAATAGTTTTTTATAGATAATGGTACGGAACCCTTTGTGCGCGAGTCCAACTCGCACTTGGCCGGTTTTTCTACACGTTTTTAATTTGTGCAAAACGGTTAAATAAATAAATAATAACCACTAAATAACGTATGTGATATTTTAATATACATGATAATATTCTGATAATATACGAGATTAAAATGAAATCAATATTCAATGAATGTATTTGTACCTGTAGGACATTAGAACGTTCATGTAGTTCGTAACATACAACTTTATATCATAAATTGAACATGTTAGCTTAAGTTTCAGAGGAGCTACAGAAACGACTTACGACGCGAGTTATAAATTTATCGGTGACACTGCTGGACGGGAAATTTCCATAAATCGTAGAGAAGGATAAGATATTATTCTTTTAAGATAATATCTCAATGACACAAACCTCACTATCACAGAAGTTGTAAAGAACTTGACCAATTTCATAAAATTATGCTCGTAGGTCGGCCAACGTTAAGTCAAAATATTCCTTCCTTAATCCGGCCAGGTTGGATAAAGAACAAGTGAAAGCTTTGGAATTGGAAGATCAACAACGTTAAACAATGGAAAGTGTAATAAACGCAAGTATCGACAAACATAGCTGAAAGAACGTGCACGAAGCACTTGCATTAGATTGTTAAGGAAAAACTGATCAATAAAACTTGGGTATCAAATTGTCGCGACGAAATATAAGACGAAGCCGTAAAGGGTAAAGGAAAAGTCCCAAACTAAACAGGGTGCATGTTTCCTTTCAAACAAATATTTATCCAAATGTTGAGATTGGACTGATATAGCAAACACTGTAAAGAAAGGGTATTTTGATAAGAGTAAAATCGTTCGCATTTTGTGCAAGATTTGAAAGGGATAGTATTTAGGGAAAATATCACAGTTTTCAGGGCTTTTTAGACGTACGCTTCGACAGACGGTAAGGAAAACCTATTTTCATTTTACAAACAAAAACATACAAATGTGTATTTTGTTATAAGTAAAAATACATAATGCAAATTATTAGTTTAAAACTAAAGTTTCGCTAAACTGCGAAGTATTTATCAACTGTCGTTTTGTCGTCGTCGATTTCCGACGGCATTTGTAGAATCAGTATGGTACAAACAATCGAAATTCGTGCAAATTTTTAGTACGTTCGAGAAAATAAAACCAGATTGTAAACGTAAACAAAACGTACATAATAATCGTGTATCACAGTAAAATCATTAAACTGTTTGAACGTTTTAACAAAAACAAACGGTTATGGCTGTCTACGCCTCGTTTTCAATCGCGATTAATTTAGAGGCAGTCAGGCGTGAAACACTTCTAATTAAGAATGGTGTGAAATTCAGCGGCCTGTGCGATAATCCAACCATTGAGGAAAAAATTACTGAATATATTGCGATGATAGTAGCTGCACAGTTAAAAGCCCTCATTAATAAATACCTGGTCTATGATCCCTGGCAATAGTTAATTTTCTAGTAGATAAGTGGTAAAATCTACTTTTCATTTACTGCAAATAATACCTTTTTATTAGATGTTTTTCTTAAAGAGAGGAAATTTAAATAAAGTTGTATAACACGAATGAGAAAGCCCTCGATTCCGCCTTTGCACCTGCCGTAATAATGCAGGACCCACGAGTTCTTGAGAGCACTCTAAATTTTCAATTATGTCCCAATCACTGTGTAATGGGTGTAAGTATAGCAAAGACTTTTTACGCTCCCCGAGAACGCTCGGGAGTAGATTTCACGGACGCTTCGAGAATAAATCACGGGACCAGCTGACGCGCCTCCTGAATTCTGGATGAGCGGCCCAGGGTTGCTACCTTCAAACGAGTCGATAATTCAAAGTAACAACCTGCATTTTATCAATTTACTCTATGCTTTACCTTTTGAATACGTAAAGGAGGAAAATGCTTTTATTTTGTTAAATAAACCGTAGAAAACGGCGACGCGTAATACCCGTCGAAACGTGAGAGACGGGTTTAATATATTTGCGTTGCAGGAAGGCAGAAAGCAAGATCAACCCTGTGCTCGAGATGTTACATAAAAGTTGAGGCAGTGCCAAAATGTGAACCTTAAAGAGGCTACGCGGGAAATTTATTATAAAATGCATATGTTTCCAGGTGTACGCGTAGTAAAAAAGAATTATGAAAAGTAGGTACATGAGTCCTTAATCAACTGAAAAGTCTAATCTCTACTTCACTTCACTAGTGAATCTAGTGATATTTTAGATGTTTGCATTTGCACGCATTTCGGAAATACGGTACTTACATACCATTGTAAAACGTTTCATTACAAAAACAAGAGGCAGGATATCAAGGATGGGAACCCTATGCAATAAACATTAGCTGTCTATTCCGTTGGATTTGTCCGCGACAAAAAGTTGTATGGAGAAAATTACACGCATCAATTGATGTATAGGGCCATTTAAGGATAACACCAGGAAGCGCCCGCCAACTGGTTCTCGCAACTGCGGGCATCGCAGGAAAAATGGACGGAGAAAAAATAATCGCCTCCTTATTAACTTGATAGAATACTCGTAGATGCGCTTGCCCATTAAAAAAGATATATCGGAATATGTTTATATCTATCTACCAGCCCGATATTCCGTTAATTGTATTGGTTTATAAGGCTACGTGGAATTTACAAAGACTATAAACCGATTATACCAGCCCACTTGAGAATATCTGTAGTAAAGGGTTCTCAAGGAGGATTAAAGCAATAAATTGGGTAAAAGGAAAGGATCTGGGCAATATAATATTTGAAAAGTAGCGGTCTTTATTTTATGCGCGTGCGGCAAATCGTGTCATCAACGCGACCTCACAGTCCCGAGAAACACAATTTCGTGGGATTCCAAACGTTAATCCGGTCAACGAGATCGGCCCGAACTTGGCAAATTTGTTCAAGCAATGAAATTGTCGGTCTTATTTAACGAATTTTATAGGGCTTAAGCCGAATATCCGCGTGTTCTCAGCGAGATAGCGTTACTGAATGAATGATGGTGATGGGTTAGGTTCGCTGCGTAATGGCAACTAGGAAATTAGTTTTTTTTTCATTCATGTATATGTAATAAAGGGAAATGTCAGTGACCGCATGTAATGCGATTCGTTGCGGTATTCGCGGGCGTGGATAAAATTGATTTCTGTATGCGTGCTTTGCACGCACACATGTAGATAGCCGTGTTCGGGGTATGCACGACCCACCCAAGCCGTTTCGAATGACAGACGATTGCAGTTTGCGGGACTCCCGGTCTAGAGGTTTTGCGCAGGACGTCGGGGCTCGGGGCTCGGCGACGCGTGTAATGTATTCGTTTTACTGATGCACTTACTGTTATGTAAGTACGACGCTAATCGTGCGTAAGTTCCTTATCCGATAGGATTAATGATTGATTTTATGCTGCAATTAAATTACGGTACCTGCTACTCTGCACTGAGCCCTTTCAATCGTAAATCTCTTAAAAAGTAATGTGAAACGTGTTTTAATTTGAAACATTTCTAGGGGACGTATCTTAGGCATCTTCAGACGTTCTATTAAACAAGAAAATGCAATACAGGGTGTTACTTTTATGCAGTACCTAGGTGTTCCTTTATTAAAATTAATATTCGATTTAAAGAGCGTTGCAAAAAGGTACAAGGTAATGAATTATAATTAAGGGCGGCTCGCCTCCCTCGCTCTAATGATTATAGCACAACATTAGCTGTACCTACACAAATTACCAAGAAATGCGTAAACATGTATAATAAAGGATCGCCGAGTTTAACCTAAATTAGGGAAGAGTAATGCGCTTTTTCTTTTGTTAATTTTTATTCAGCAACCTGCCCCATTGTTGCTGTATTTTGTGTAAAATCGGTACCTAAAAGGTTTTTAGCGAAAAAATTAAAATCTATAAGCACCTACTTTTACGCTTGTAGTGTTGATTTTCCTTTTGCAGTTCATCTCCTTTTCACCCAAATGAAACAATTTATATTCTATCAAGATATAAATAGGCCTTTGAACAACAAGAATGTCAGAAATCAGTTCGGCTGCTTATTAAGCTTTGAGATAAGATAAAATTACTTTTGTTTAAAAGTATTCAATTACTATTCAGTTTCTTACACAATGGTATAGAACAAAATTAATTATTAACCATTGACAATAGTCGCCACTTGTTTGGTTATAATTGGCCAAATTGTTTTTTATGTAGCTATACAACATGTGAATTACATCTTATTATTTAGGGGATAATTTCATGAGTATCTACCTAATATATTTAATTTTGGTTACACCGCCCTGCTCGTGCGTGACGGACATCGAGAGTTTGCATAACAGACGTTGGACCAGCAGTTCCTTTGTACTATAAAGTACTGTCTCAGCTCAGGCTGGGTATAATGAAGAATTGCGACGAAGCCGTCGGTTGGTCCAGAGAGCTATCGGCCCGTATAACTGCGCAGGAGCACGATACTATCTGCGGCTCGTTAACGCTCGACTTATAAATTTTAAACCTAACAAAGCTCGGATAAATAAACCACTGCCCAGTAGGCTACCGATTTCGCATTTATGTAACTAACTCCAATAGCCCTAATTTGACTCAATTGTATGGGTTGTCGCTTGTTCAACTTCATTTAATTGTTAAACGTGAAACTTTGATAAAGTTAAAACACTGGTAAACCATAACTTCGGATTAGCATTTAATTTAGCGGATAAAGTTAATTTGCAAACGTCACCGTTATTTTAAATTTAATTAAAGGCGCGAAAACGGTATTTTAATTACCACTGACGATGACGGCAGGTTCAATTAAAATATATTTTAGCAGTTCGATAACTAGAGCTTGCAGCCAAAGAGTACTAGGTATTTCTTGAAATGGAACAGTACCTATACCTACTCTACTGTTAGAAAGTTAAGTTAGTTACATATAAGTAATTCAAATATTGTTTCTAACTTCCATTATTAACTGAAACCCAATTCCGCCAACATTACAGTTTCATAAACTATATTGTTACGAGGAAGAAACTAGCACGGACTACGTTACCCATATGTAAAGAAACTTCAGAAACGGGAACATCTTTGTGTGCTGTGCTACAACTTCGTTCCGTCATCCCTAAGAAAACTTTCCACAATACGATTCCCCGCCTACTCACGGGTCTGGAATGACGTGTCCCTATTTTCAGAGCTGCATTCACGACGTAGTAATGTGCAATGGCACAATGGATGCATGGAGTATGAGGATATGGGCCGGTATGACAGTAACATGAATTGATTGGTAACACTGCGATGAATACGAGTTACGAGTATGCATACGAAAGTTGAGCAATATATTTACTTTAACCCCCTGGCCACGACTTTGGTCTTAAGCGACCTGCGACCAGCGTTTTATCTGTTCATTGCGCGTGATCCCAACTTACCACAGTGCGTTGCGCGTCTCGACCGCGCAATGAACAGATAAAACGCTGGTCGCAGGTCGCTTAAGATCAAAGTCGTGGCCAAGGCGTAAGCCTGGGATTCCCACGACAAAATTCCTGGCCAGTACCTACAACCTACGCGTTGGCGATTATTATTGTTTAATTCAGCAGTTATTATATTAAGCCTGATAGTGAGCGTATCTATATAAAATACTCAAATTATCATTTTCTTGCCGAGACCCTATATTCCAGTTCGTGAAGCCAACTGCCACGAGTGGCATTTGTGTGGAACGATTATTTTATTACCTAAGCTTGCCTAAGCTAAGTTACTTGTGGGTATGATGTGATTGCTACATTCTTGAAAAATCGTAAAAATAGCGGCATAACGATTTTAAAACCGTATTGTACTAAGCCCTTATGCAATGCCCGTCATAAAGGAAAAGCAAACTGGTCCAGCTTTTGCCTACTTATACGTTATACATTAAATTTTCCAGTAGGTGGTATCCAATTTTCTGAATCACTTGTGAATTAACATTTATACTTTATATTAGAGTAGCTTTATAAAGAAATGAGATCCCCACAAAATCCATCACCAGTACCTAATTATACCTACCTAAGTATGATTACGAGTTGTTCATCAGCCAAGAACATAACTATTCACGTGCATATAGCGTATATTTGGCAAACGATTATATACCTATAGTATAGTCGTAGGTAGGCACACTAGGCACTAATTTATGTCTTCCTCTGCTTCACGAACCATTTAGCGTGACGGTTTGCGTACGAAGGGTCGGCGGGTCAATTTCCGGCATTA
Source organism: Epinotia brunnichana (assembly GCA_963854355.1). NCBI lineage: Eukaryota > Metazoa > Arthropoda > Insecta > Lepidoptera > Tortricidae > Epinotia > Epinotia brunnichana. The sequence continues at coordinate 10,421,217 of OY977945.1, read as the reverse complement.
TTTTTGTGCGAAAATTATGTACTTTTTACTGACAATGAATAACGTTACTTTAGCATCATTAGTATTATTTCATTAAGTACATTTGCACGTAGAACCGATGGCCGTTGGGGCGGAAAGGTTCTCGAGTGGCGACCACGTACCGGCTTGCGCGGCGTGGGTAGGCCCCGCACAAGGTGGACTGATGACCTGGTAAAGGTCGCGGGAGTCCGCTGGATGCGGGTGGCGCAGGACCGGCCATTGTGGCACTCTTTGGGGGAGGCCTATGTCCAGCAGTGGACGTCTTTCCTTTCGGCTGATATGATGAAGTACATTTAGCTATAAATGAAAACTAAGATTATTAACGCACCAATTTTGTTCCACCGATCGTCGTACTGGGCCATTTATGGCCGAGTTTAGGTGGCCTCACCGTTGCGCGTGAACTGCGTGTCTAGGCGTTATTATTCTAAGTAGTAAATACATCAAATAGGAATTGATCTTAGTCGCCGATTGCTAAGCAAGCTAAGTTTGAGAAAATTAGTACCTAATGTTACTGCATCATGATCACTAACTGTCAGTCCACATTTCTCTACGACAGTTGTCATAAACATTCGAGAGTCATCATCATCATATCATATCAGCCGAAAGACGTCCACTGCTGGACATAGGCCTCCCCCAAAGAGTTCCAAAGTGACCGGTCCTGCTCCACCCGCATGCAGCGGACTCCCGCGACCTTTACCAGGTCATCAGTCCACCTTGTGGGAGGCCTACCAACGCCGCACAATAAACATTCGAGAGTAGGTATAGTACCTAAATAAATACCTAGACAACCACCATGCCAACTTTCTTTCCGCGCCTGTACGTGAAAGGTTGTAAAGACAGTTTAGGTATTTCCTAGCTCGCCGGGCATCCGGGAACTATGGTAGGCTGCGGCGGTTAGCCAGCATCCCACGAGGTGCGCCCGCGCCGGGTCACTGACCCCGCGCGCTAAGGAAGCCTATACGTCAAATTAATAGCGCTCGTCTTGGTTGTATTGTAGATTTGTGAGTGTTTATAAAATGTATAGGGTTTTATGTTACTAATAACTATTAGGTACTTACAAGTATTTTACAAATGATTATTTTATTGGCAAAACGAAGTTATTTTATCATTTGGTTGTATCTACAAATAATATTTCACTAGGATCACTAGGATATAAATTAGAGACAGCGAAGAGGTATTGAAATCTCGTATTATTCTGTCCATCAACGTCAGCTAGATATTTGAGCTGCGTCAAATGAGGTAACTTTGGAACAGCTACATTACTTACAAATTCCTTACGAGGATTGTGAAGTGTCCATACGTGGCGCGAGTAGGAATTTAAAAAAATGCTATCTGTTTCACACCGCTCTGTGCCTCACCCGTATCGTGCGATAGAGAGAGTTGCCAGACCTGCAGGTAATTGCCTACAATTTCTTGTTGAAATATTGTTTCGGGTGATAACGTTTTTACCCCCCCTAAACCTTTATGAAATGAAACAATTTTGGTATAATTAGATTAAGTACACTTTAATCTATGTCTGTACGTTTTCCTTTTTTAGTAAATCAGTTTAGGTTAATTAAAAAAAAAAAAAAACGGAAGTCAAAGTTTTTAAGTCAAAAATACAGATTTTTAGATGCTAATAACTTATAACGTAAGCAAAATTTCTTAAAAATCAAAACGTACAGACCTAGTTTTTATTATATCTACAACATATCCAAAAATTATAAAAATCGAACTATGTTTACTGGGTGAAAAACGTTATCGCTTTTTGTATGAAAATTTACAGGTTCACAATCCTCTTAACATGGCAGCCCGCTATCATGTCACAATGACAAACAAATCAAAAAGTTCCATAACCTAAATAGCTACACATTATTCAACGGTTCATAGGCGTCGTAAAACGTCGAATTGTGACATATAAGTCATATAACGGCATCAAACTCAAACACCCTCGATATCCTTAGGGCTTTGCCACGAACTTGTAAGGGCCAATAAAGTTGTGAAGTACCTACATAAATCATGGATGTCGGTTAACTTTAATCGGAAATCGGGAATCTAAGTGGGCGAAAATTATGTTTAAGGTTAAACTGATTAACTAATAACAGTAGAATAAGACGCTTTTCAGATTAGGCATTTTTGTTACCTTCATTTCAAAATCAAAATCAAAATATCAAAATAATTTTATTTCAAATAGACTCAAAGAGTGCTTAAGAAACGTCACAAAAAAAAAGTTAAAGTTGACAAGACACGGAAAAGATTACGATAAGATACAAAAAAGTTAATCATAAGCATCAAAAAAAAAAATCATTATAAAATTTAACGGCTGACAGTCCACACAAAATTAGAACCAAAAACAGTTCACATCAAAAATAACAAGGTCAAATAAATAAAATGTCACTTAAAAATTATAAAAATTAAAAACTAGAATAAAATTGAATTTCACTGAGCAATGACTTATTGGCTTAAAAGAAGTTATTGTCTTCTACAAATTCCTTAACACTATAATAGGCCTTACATACTAAGCGGTCTTTTACAATTTTCTTAAATTTAGTAAGTGACAGACTCAAAACATCTTTAGGGATTTTATTGTAGAAACGTACAAAATTTCCCATAAAAGACGAACTAACTTTATGGAGACGGAACCGAGGCACAACAAGTTTGTCCTTACCTCTTGTATTAAAAGAGTGCATATCGCGATTTAATTTAAATAGGTGCTGATTTCTTTTGACATACATGATATTTTCAAGAATGTACTGGGACGCAACTGTGAGAATATTAATGTGTTTAAACTTTTCTCTTAGGGAGACACGCGATCCTAACTGATAAATTGATCTTACTGCCCTCTTTTGTAGGATAAATATGGTTTCAATGTCAGCGGCTTTTCCCCAGAGCAATATGCCATATGACATTACACTATGGAAGTAGGAAAAATATACAAGCCTGGCCGTCTCAACATCGGTGAGTTGCCTCATTCGTTTAACCGCGTATTCATTAGTAGGTATCACAACAAAAGCAGCAGTTTCTAAGTACCAGTATAAACAAATATTTTATCAGCAATATTGTCAAGGGAACAAGAAGGAACCTCGATACAAACTTCACTAAAACGAATCTTTTATAAACTCAAATGCACGTTCCTCCGTATTCACATACTTTATCACACTCTTCTACAATCTCCGTACCGCTAAAAGCTTTTAGGAATATTTCGTTTCGTTCAGATTTACAGAGCACCATTGATAGGCAAGAAATGGGGGCATAGGTTGTGGTCGAAGCTAAGAGCAGATACTAGCGCGCGCGCATTAAACAACGAGCCGGGAAGATAACCACAACATAGGCAATAAAAATGGATGAGGGTTTCGCCAGCTGCAGAATATGTAACAGAACCCATAAAAAACAAAACCCATTTCTTAGAAACCAGGGGAACAGGAATATACGTACTTAGTGTAAGTATGAACATATTTCATTCCTTTCAACATTCAAATATTTATACACGCGAAAGAAAACCCTTAACGGTCAATAAATATCCATCGCTTTATATATTCGTTCTGCTGGAAGCACCATTTGGCCAGATTTTACGGAAGTTAATCAAGCACGACAAGATATGACAGGCTGCCGTCGTCGCCTGGTTTAGACGTAGACGTCAATTAGTTCACTTAGCTACTTTGTTACGTTGGTCAATAAGAATATAACTCGGGTTTTAATTCCTAGCTGTCAAAGACACCGCACGCAGAGAGCTGCGCTTGTGGTGACAAAAGGTAAATTAATAGAACAGTAACTCGGAAAACTATGTCTGCATGTGACGTTAAATAAATTTATTTTCTTTCTTTCTTTCTTTCTTTCAAATATAAGTTAACTGTGTTTCTGAGCCTGGAATGGAATAGACGCTTGGGATGGCTATGATAACCAAACAAATCAGTCAGTTATATGAAATTGTGTACCTATAGGTGCAAATAGTGCAAAATAATTGAAGGAGCAACGCGAGTAATTCTGAAACTGTCCGGATAACAGACTATTACGAAAGTCTATTTAAAATTATACTAATCGTAGAGTGGTACTTTCTTCTCACAACCTGGACATTTCTGGAGTGATTTGTCGGCAGTTGTTGTGAAACGGTTGCGTATAACTTGGTATAACGGCAGATTTTTTCGGGAATTGTCAGGTTGTCAGGTAATATTCGATTGTATAGAGAAACAAACGTTGAGAGAAATAATGTGTGAAAATAAAGTGACTAGCTGACTAGACATTGTCAAATCGTGTACTCAGACACAAAGTTCTGCAAAAGCATCACGTGTATTTGCAAATTTAATTTGCACTCACTGCAGCGAACTGCGTCCGAAGTGACGGCGGAGCAGTGTTGCTGCATTAGCGGTGTCAGTTGTTTAAACACAGAACAAACACGCCTTTGAAGAGCGGACTTTGTTTGACTCCTCTCTCCCCTCCAACACCTCGGCCTTTTCACGTCTTACAGTTTGTCTGTTCCAAGCGTGGAATGTACGAGCAACCTGTGAAGTTTATATATTAAAACATGTGAAACAATGTCCATATACACACGGATTTTGACCATAAAATCAAATGAAGCAAGCTCTTTCATTTCATTTTATGATCCAATATCATCGTTAAACGTTATGATTCAAACGGTCAATAAAATCTTATCTCTCGAACTGTAAATAAAGAAACCACGAGTCAGTGACTATGTGAAGTCTACATCAAAACCGCGTACAGGAACTCTTAAAATAAACCACATGAAAAACTGTTTGTAATATCGACACCGATTGACCTAATCACGTCGGGTTGGTTTACGTTGTGTGATAATTAAAATGGCTTTAAATAGAGAATGCACTCGTACACGTAACAGTAGACAGAAGGCTAAATATTTATTATATTATAACAAAGCACGCCGTGTTTGCTTATCACATCATCAATGGTAACGTAAGAAATTTATAAATGTTGTTAGTTGGGAAAGAGTAAACAATTGTGCTACTGGTTAAAATTTTGCAACATGTAGATTACCTCTGGGCATGAAACAACTGATCTTATTTTAGCACTTAGCCCTATTAAATATTCCAAATGCAGCACAATGCTGATCAAGTGTTTAACTAAACTCTTGTTTGTAGACATATACAGGTTGTTAACCCATTTGCGTTACGGTCTGATACCGCCAGTTTAATTTTATGCAGGTACCCGTACTCGTACCTACACATCATACAAAATTAATTTATAATATGAAAAGCCTCTCCTCCTTTTCTAATTCGATGTTACATGTGTTTATATTAAAATTATATAAGAAAACTGGAGACGGATGAATTACTTCCGACTCATTTGCTCCGATCATAAGCTGGAGTGTCCGTTAATCTTAAGGCTGCCAGTACAGGGTGGTACAGGTTTTACCTTATATAGTAGGGATTCGAGCAGGCCTCCCGCATAGATTGCACCCGGTCGAAAGGCATTTTTAAAAAATCCATCCATCTATTGTTTTTGTTCAGCATACGGCACGCTGCATTTCTGGTTTTGTTTCGAATTATTGGCTGAATGCGCGAACCCAACGGTGCTTTTTATTCATATTCATATGACCCGTAGTTCCGAGTACAATGTTAAATAAATCAGCGAGTAACGAGACGGTTACGGAAGCCGCTTCGCCAAATCGGGCTCTGGAATGAGGACCGATTTATTTCTCTTGAAGCTGGGTATCGCTGTGAGTGGTTTGCGGAATACGCGTGTCGGGTAAAACGATACGCAATGACTTTTGTTGAGCATCGCATATTTTGTTTCTGTGTAATTTAATTTCGGATCCACACTCCTACACAAAATGTTTGTAATTAACAGCATTATGTTAATCACCACACAACAGTATAATTGATATATAGGTTTTACATTGACTAAAACTTTGTTACCCCATATAGGAGCTTTTTAGTAAAGTTGAAGCAATTAGAATGTATTGCTGGCGCTATAGCAGTAAGGGCCCTTGCAGTTTCACCTTATAGCTTCCGCCTTGAGATGGTTATTCCTACTAGGCACGTGAACTGTTACTTGTTCCGCACCGAAGCTCCGACCTGGCTATGAGGAAGTATGAGGCGCAATAATCGCCAGTAATTATAACAATTGCTGATCTTAGCTCTGCAGCCGAGTTACGTTACGGTGGTCGCTTTAGCTATATTACATAATAGTTAAATCCCTGGGGCCTATTTCATAAAACTTTACAAGCGTACAATTTGACAAAATTGTCAACTTTTTCTAAGGAAAATTGTACAATTTTGTCAAATTGTACGCTTGTAAAGTTTTATGAAATAGGCCCCTGGGCCCTGTTTAATAAACATTACAATCCTACAATTTTATATAAAAGCGACATATTTGTAAAGTTGTACTTAGACAAACTTTACAAATATGTCACTTTTATACAACATTTTAGGATTGTAATGTTAATTAAACAGGGCCCTGCTGTCATCTCATATATTTCATGGTTTTAGATAGGTAATGAACACCCTCAACTACATTTTCTAACAATAATGAATTGTGCACAGCATTTAACAAGACATATTTTCGAGTAATTTCGCCCACAAATTTCATTGTTCAACCAATCTCTAACCATTTTTTTTAAATTACGATCAGTTAAGTTGTAATAAAAAAAATAAAAGGAAAAGTAAAATACGGTAAACTAATTTATTTCGAGACAACCAAACATTATCTAGATAACACACAGACAGATAGTTAAAACGTATTGAACGTTACAGATTTCTAGGTAGGTAGGTATTAACACATTCCATTAGCGAGTAACAGTTAGGCTCTTAGGCTTCAATCGACGCTAAAATTTTATGGGTGCAAGTAATCCTCTACTTTACAGTTACCGTCCTTGTAACATTTTGTACTCGGTAATGTTTATCGGTCCATTTAGCATTTTGTTTCTTGAAAGTCTTGAAACGGACGCAAGCGGGTTTGATTCTATTAGAGCCTATAAGGGCATGGCTACCTTTACCTCATTAAATTTTCACTACAACAATAAGATGATAAGACGCTTGCGTTAATTACTTGCAGCGAGTGTAACACGAGCCGACTTGCCCAGGTTCTTGGTTCTCAAATTACGATCCTTATGACGCCGCCTTGTAAGATAATTTATAACGACGGTTAACGACATCTTGCTACATTTTATAGACCTCGGTATTATAATTTTAAACGACAGGTATAAGTCGGTTCAGTTCACTAAGACAATAACGACTCGGTTGATTAAATTCTCTAGAACCAGAATTAATTACAACCATTGCCTATAATTTAATTATCTTCATAAGGACGAATCAAAATTTCAGGCGGACAAATATGGCGAAGTTATTGAGGACAAGATACTTACTTACCAGCTTACCACATGCGAATCAGTGTTTTCATAACGAGTTAACTGTGGTATATGAAAAAGTAGATCATTAATGAATGGGATACCATATTCGGTAGCAATTGTGTCAATGGACCTGTCTAGACCGGATGCCCAGCCTTTATTCTTGTAAGACTTGATAGCTCAAGCCAGCAATGTCAACATACTCGTACAGTCAGTAACAGTCAGTAAGTCATGATGAAATCACCTGTCACAAGACTTTTATGAAAAAGGTGGCAATACCCAATAAACAGAACTCGCTTTATTGTCGTTATGAATTTTCATATCTATAAAGATAACAAATTTAAAACAAAGCTCAACACGAAGTACAATCACGTCAAAGTTAAACCTATAAACGATGAAGGTGACTAGCTACAGGTTGTTTGAATTTGAAACGCTCGAGTAACGAGTAGGTCGCGGCTGAGACAACGTTTGCAGACGTGCGGTATTTCAGAGGGAAGCGAGGCGGATAGATGTTGCCTCTGGCGTGAGCTGTCAATCACGAGGGCACGACCACGCGCCGGCTTCCGGCATTCGGTGTGCTGTACTTCTTACAGTGTAATGAATGTTGTAAGCTCTGCTTGGCCACAAGTTTGGTATTCGATAAAGTTATACAATGTTTCAATAGTGATGCAAATGTTCCCTTTGCAGCTAGCTAAATATTATTTTATATTGTATCCCGCGATGTAGGTGCGGGCTGAAAAACAGCGCTGTACAGCCGACTGGCTAGCATCAAACGCTGAGCCCCAAGTCTATTGTCGCACTAATTTATTTTCTGTTTTGTATTGTTTCATATAAGTACACCCACACCAGCGTTATGTTTTGTGTTTTTTTCTTTTTTGCGACAGTTTTTTTCTTAATACGCATTGTTATACATAATATAGGCAGTAAAGTTGGCAGTAGCGTGGCGACAAATATTTTTGAAGGCAAGCTAGAGATTTTGGTCGGTCTCATTGTGTGCTTAAGACAGGTAAAGCCGACGGGAATTGAGATCTATGGATACTATGCCACTGAAGTAAAGTTGTTGGATAATCTACAACTTAGAATCTAGCTATCTAGGATATTCTATTAGAAACTAGCTACTGCCTTCTGAAATTCGAATTAACTGAATGTATTTTTATACCATGCCTTGTAGAAGTTGTAGAGTGGTATCAAAATACATCCGTTTATTTACTTACAGGTTACTGTAGGAAGGTCATTGATTCCTACATTACATCGTCATCAGGCTAGCAGTCCAAGTTTATCTCGTTTCTATCCGCTACGCTGTTAGTAAATAACAGCGAACTTAGTATTATATTCTTGAATATCTCGTTTAACAACATTATAATTTTGTGATAATTTATTAACAGCCTGTATCTATGACAAAATTTAGTACTGCCGCAATCGAATCATGCGAATTGAGCGACTTAGCCCGGGATAGAAACAAATAAAATGATTTTATAGCTTCATACCGAGATTGGTTCGTAGTGGGAAAGTCTTTATTGTGGTGCGGGCGGTCGGAGGACTTATGGCTCACGAGTGGCTTCAGGCAGCGGGCGTTGTCTGTGTGGTCCGCCACCATCGCATTTCTACCAGCTAATGGTTAATTGCACTCAAGTCACCGTCGAGAATCCACATGAAAGTACCTAAGCCAATATACATAAAGAAGACATCAAACTGTGCTTGGGCGCAAACGAATTTTCCAAGCGGTTGACGCATGACCGAGATCAACTATTATTTTTCAATCACGAACACGCGCTCAAGACTTACGAAGTTTTCTCCGATATCGAGAATCCGAGAAAATATGGGGCAAATATATTGCCCCAAACAACTATATCGAATAGCTTCAAAACTATTTTATCTAGATTGAATTTTCGCGCTTTTCCTCTTAGACGGAGATTGCAATTTGTCAGCCGCCTGAAGGTTACAAAATAACACATAATTTTACTAGCTGAGGGATGCGTGCGCGGGGGATACTGCAAATATGCAATAAAAAAAGACGTATTTATTTACCTGTTGACAGTGTTGACTAACGAAATAAGCTATTGAAACCAAGGACATTGTTTTAACTAGGTAAAACATAAAAGATAACTCTTCCAATGATCTAAGGATTTATAATTTACTGTCAGGCGGAAAACATGGAGCTAAAATAATAACCAACAAAAGTATTAGATTTCTCTTGATAACTATTTCTCCTTCGATATTCATACGGAAGTGACGTGACAAGCATATCAACACTACCGCATTACCAATACATGCCCTGGGTATTGCGAGTCTCTAGGGCTAATGTTATCACAATGGATGGAATGCTTTTACGAACAAAGTGTTCAGGGCACAGCCTGGGACAGATTTACACCTATATTAAGTTGCACCTTTTCGAACGGTGTTACGGTTGAAAATGGAACGATTGATAAGTTAAAAGTTGACGATCGCCATCCACGGCTTTTGCTGGTGAATGTCGATGGCAAAAAAGCCTTTCCATGTCAAGGGCTGTCGAGACGCAGGTCTTTGTTCCTGGTATGACGCCCTGTAGAATTGGCATAGCATTACTTAAGTTTGCTTTATACTAAAGGCTATACAATGGTTTTCATCACGGGATAAAATAAAAAAAAATACGGGACAATTTTTACACAAATAGAACTCCATAGTAACCTCAATACGGCTTGTCTTATGGATACTAGTCGATGATATTTGTAAATGTATGTTTGGATGTTTTTAGTAAGTAATTTTAGTTCAAACTTTGCAAACAATGTTCACCCAGTCTGCATCTATTATTTAGGGTTTATTGTAATAAAATAATTTACTTCGAAAACAAAGATTTAACCGACTTCAAATCAGTAGCCAAATTGCTTCAAGTTTGCCTATCGCGTAACAAACACAAAAAAAAAAACATACATACGAATTGAGAACCTCCTCCTTTTTTGAAGTCGGTTAAAAAACTAAACTAGAGCTTAACGTTCGTTTCCAATTAAAATGTAACACGAAACAGAAATTCAGACGGTTAATTTCATAAGTTAAAGGAGGGCATCATAGTAAGTAGAGCGAAATGGAAAAGGCGTGAATTTCTAAATGTGGTGTGTAACTTATGGCAAATTTCCATACCGGGTGGCAATGACGCGTTTCGTGAGGTTCTGGATAATTTGCCTCCAAAATGAGGCATACGTGCGTCGCGCGTAAAAAAATGTAGAATTCCGAACGTTTTATTTTCACGTGCTAATAAATATGTATAAAATCACATATTTTTCTCCCTCGTCAAGTCGTCACGTCTGTCATGTTTTAGTCTTGACCGTTTCCTAACAAAAATTTGGTTGTCTATAAGTCGGTTTACTGACGATAATTTTACGTGATAACGTCATTAACATCTGTACCTACTTTTGTGATATTGCAATAAATGATTGAGTATTTATAAGACGATATCACGTCAAAAATAAATCCAGTCATAAATCTTCGGATAACATAACTAATATTTCGACGTACCTCACTGTGCCTCAGTGTGAATTAGTCGAATCGATTGGATGAAAGTGGAGAACATACGACCAAAGTTTTCTAAGGTACACCGCTATGTAATAGCTCCAATACGTAGGTTGGGGCAGTTAATTTGTAGTCGTGATTGAATTAACGAAGCTGCGGTTGGCAGAGCTCATTTCAAAGACCGTAAGATGCTATCGCCTGATGCCTTTATACTGACGGGCTGAGGCATGGTAATGAATGCTTTGGGCAGACATCTATAGCATACATCACCAGAGAAAAAATGTGCCTCGGGCGTGCTCAGGGCAAATTGGTCGGATATTACATATTATATTAGTAAATGGAAGATACGACACGACTCCCATGCGCAATGCAACAATTCTTGACTTAGTTTGATAAGACTCTAATCTCGCGCCGTCAAGATGACCCTCGTGAAGACAACCACCCCAAATCGTTTGCCCGCAAATGGCATATCGGTATCGTTTGTTCATCGTTAGTTCACGTTTGTTCAGTAGGTGAAATCGTAAGGACCCGATCCTAACATCCTTTTTTTTAAAAAACAAAATGGGGTGGTCAACTTCACGTCAACCACCCCAAACCATATTTCACGTGTTTTTTTAGCTAATATAGCAAGATAATCGTTAGTTCACGATTGTTCCCATGTTTAAATCGTTAGGACCCAACTCTATCATTTTTTTTTTAATTTTTAAAGTGGGGTGGCTGTCTTCACGGCAACCACCCCACCCCAAAATCACCAAAACTAAATATGCAGAGCCATTGAGAGACGTTATTTCACGTTTGTTCAGCCAATAACATCGTAAGGACCTCACCAGTTTTGCCATAAAAAAATAAAAACGAATAATTACTATATAGATCGATTGGGAGGTGTCTTAGGACGTTTGTTCAGGCGGTCAAATCGTTAGGACCCGATTCCAACTTGCCTTTTCACCCCACTGACTAAGATACTCCAATGGAAGAATTACATTTTTCTTTAGATTTTTTTCTGACTAAACCTGTTAGAGCGCCCGCAAGTTACCTATCTAGATCGATTAGGTGGTGTCTTAGCACGTTTGTTCAGGCGGTCACATCGTTAGGACCCGATTCCTACTTGCCTTTTGATCCCACTGACTATGATACTCCAATGAACGAATAACATTTTTCTTTGGATTTTTTTTCTGACTAAACCTGTTAGAGCGCCCGCAAGGTAACTATCTAGATCGATTGGGTGGTGTCTAAGGACGTTTGTTTAGGCGGTCAAATCGTTAGGACCCGATTCCAACTTGCCTTTTGACCCCACTGACTTAGATACTCCAATGGGCGAATTACATTTTTCTTTAGATTTTTTTTTTTAATAAACGTGTTAGAGCGCCCGCAAGTGACCTATCTAGATCGCTTGAGAGGTGTCTTAGGACGTTTGTTCAGGCGGTCATATCGTAAGGACCCGATTCCAACTTGCCTTTTCACCCCACTGACTAAGATACTCCAATGGAAGAATTACATTTTTCTTTAGATTTTTTTTCTGACTAAACCTGTTAGAGCGCCCGCAAGTTACCTATCTAGATCGATTGGGTGGTGTCTTAGGACGTTTGTTCAGGTTGTCAAATCGTTAGATCCTGATTCCAACTTGCCTTTTAACCCCACTGACTAAGATACTCCAATGGACGAATTACATTTTTCGTTAGATTTTTTTTCTGACTTAACGTGTTAGAGCGCCCTCAACATACCTATCTAGATCGATTAGGTGGTGTCTTAGCACGTTTGTTCAGGCGGTCACTTCGTTAGGACCCGATTCCTACTTTCCTTTTGACCCCACTGACTATGATACTTCAGTGGAAGAATGACATTTTCCTTTAGATTTTTTTTCTGACTAAACCTGTTAGAGCGCCCGTAAGTGACATATCTAGATCGATTAAGTAGTGTCGAAGGACGTTAGTTCAGGCATTAAAATCGTTGGTATCCGATTGTAACTCTGCCTTTTACCCTTCGGATGAAGGTACTCCAGACAGAGTACTGTAGTAATTATTCGTTTTTATTTTTTTATGGCAAAACTGGTGAGGTCCTTACGATGTTATTGGCTGAACAAACGTGAACTAACGTCTCCCGATGGCTCTTCATATTTAGTTTTGGTGATTTTGGGGTGGGGTGGTTGCCGTGAAGACAGCCACCCCACTTAAAAAATTAAAAAAAAAATTATAGAGTTGGGTCCTAACGATTTAAACATGGGAACAATCGTGAACTAACGATTATCTTGCTATATTAGCTAAAAAAACACGTGAAATATGGTTTGGGGTGGTTGACGTGAAGTTGACCACCCCATTTTGTTTTTTTAAAAAAAGGATATTAGGATCGGGTCCTTACGATTTTACCAACTGAACAAACGTGAACTTACGATGAACAAACGATACCGATATGCCATTTGCGGGCAAACGATTTGGGGTGGTTGTCTTCACGAGGGTGTCAAGATGTCATGTCATGGTTTCTTCATTTCTTAGATATTCTATCTTTCATACGGAAGTTAACAATAATTTAATTTCGCTTATCTAGAGAGCGTTGAATGCTTATCTCTCTTAGATTAACGTCGTCACGACATTCTGTATCAGAGCAATCCCGCAGTGGGTAATGGAACGCAAACAGAGCGAGCTCCGAATTAATAATTTCAAACTGAACAGCGAATGGGAATGAAATGAGAGTTTCAATCCGGTTTACTGGAGTAACGACACTTGACAGAAGCCCCGAGTGCCTTTTAAGGGATTGTACTCGAGCAAATGAACTGATTGCAGATAGCGCTTCCTCGTCATTGCATAAACAAAAGAAAGCACTGCAAAATGAATAAAAGAGTCTATGTTATGAAGAAAAGTGATGTATGTAGAATGCAGACCGGTTATGATTCTCACTTGAATAGATTTTAAACAACAGCCTGAATATCTCGCATGCGATTTATATCACAGCAGGGCCGTCGGGTTATGCCATCGCCTGCGCCTGTCCATTTGAAAATATCACGCATACGTCAGGCTGCGCCCAGTAAGTAATATTAACTGCAATTATAGTCCTTGTCTCAAGTGGTTAAAGTATGAATTGGTATATTTTGAGTCTAAGGTTCTGTAAAGTGTTCCAGGCGGCTGGTGTGCTGTCTAACGAGGAGTGACGGCTCTAGGACACAATGGCCGGCTCAGGTGTAACTCGTGGAGGCAAGGAATGCTGAAATCATGCCAGCTCATCTAAGTCCGAACCGACATCATTAAAACGATTATGTTCAAACCACCAGCGTATCGATTTGGAAAATCAAGCTCAATAAAATAACGCAATTACACTCTACATACAATGCTAGTTTCAAAAAAATCTTAGATATAGTTAACTTCTGAATCTCACTCAAAAACCATTATTAAGTACTCCAGACAGTGCGCTAGAAATAATGCAAAAGTCAAAGATTATTCAATTCAGAAAGCAACTAAGTCTGCCGATAAACCCAACCCGCCTTTAGCAAAATTACTAATTAAAATTTGTTTATTTAGGTACGGTTATCCTAAACATTCATAAATCAAAACTTCCGCAATTTTCGCCCTTGATATTCAAATTTAGAAAGAAATGAATACTGTACTTACGGTATTATCAAAACAATTATTTGCAATAAGATAGAGGCCGCATAAAGTTATTTCCATTGACTTTATAATGTAATGCCCAATAATCGTGACTTGGGAAAATTACGGTTCTCATAGGCAATTATGGATACTTGTAAGTGGTCATTAGTGAACGCCGGAATTCAACTCTGCAAATACAGTTCTAATCTAACAATAGCACGGAATATTTGATTTGTATTAATTTAAGAAATGTTATCTTTTATAATTTAAACGGTCTCCGTAGCCTAGTGGGTAGTACTCTGCCTACGAAGCTTTAGGTCCCGGGTTCGAATCCCGGTCAGGGCATTTATTTGTGTATTTATCACGAATATTTGTTCCTGAGTTATGGATGTTATGTATATAAGTATCTATATGTATGTATCTATTATATATATCATCGCCTAGTACCCACAACACAAGCCTTACTGAGCTTACCGTGGGCCTAGGTTGATTTGTGTAAGATTGTCCCGTAATATTTATTTATTTATTATTATTATTTATAATACACGACACGACACGTTACATTTACATACTGTGTGCGGAAATGTTTCAATTTGAAATTCTTTGTAATGTTTTGAACAGGCAGCCGCGTCGTGGTATTTCACATTTGGAACCAGTGAAACAAACAAAACTGATGGCTACAATACCTATTGCCCAAAACACGACATATTTCAGATAATATCTAACCATCAAAGTTATTGAAGCCACTAGTGAATAGGTACTGAACAAAATAAGGAAGTTAGTATAGTTACATAACAACGTGTTGTTAGCATAAAGAAAGCGGTCAGATGTCAAGAGGATAATTGCTATGGCAGGATATTAGAGGCATTTAGTAAGTGGGGCAATCCGCTGAGGCATCGGTTTAATCTCTCATCGCGAGGCGACTCATTGTCGAAGCTCGCTGTACTGTAGCAGGGTTTCAAAATGTAGAATGTGGCTTACGTACGCGACTCTGGGAGATAAGTAGAAAGTCTTTTATGAAATTGGTATCTTTGTAATCCCAGGAGAACGCAGCGGAGGCGTTAGCAACCTCATTTCAAGTCACTTTTGATATAATTCACTTAGCATATGGTTAAACACTTCCAGTCGATTTTCACTTATTACTGGTGGTCAGATTGGCTGGAAGCGTGGCATGTTTATTTAGACGACATTACAATAATCAAGGAAATAACTTGTATCAAAAATGAAATGTGTAACCAAAAACTAATTAACACATCCGTTCTGTGACGTTTTTCTCAGTGAGGGGTTAATTTAAAGTATGTATTGTACAAAATGTAGACTGCATACATAGAGCTATACAAGCGTTTGACATATTGACATATGAAGCTCAAAGGTTTGGCTTGGCTTGAGCCCAAATCTTTGGGAATTGGGTTGATTTTGGGATACAGAGGCCGCTGACAAACCCGAACGGTCAAACAAATGTAAACATACTAATACATTCGATGTGCTGTCGGGTTTCCATTTTGAGCATCTTAATTAAGGGCCGAACGTTGAAAATATTGAAATTCAATAACAGTACAAACAACAATGTTCTGAATTGATCATCGTGATACTGATTTATCAACAAAATTCAACTGGGCTGTGTGCTGTGTAACGTTGTATTTTGAACATATCAGAAATTCAGTCGGTTCGCTTGGTCGATATCGCCAATTAGTAGGTACAACAATTGGTAATACCCTAAATAATTCAAATAGCGTCTCCTTCGAAGTAATCTCTAACAATTTAAAACTTTATGTGGAACCATTTGAAAGTACTCATTTACTTGCTGTAGGCATTCACCATGACGTAATCTGTTAAAACCACCATCATCACGCGGAAGTAATAACCACAGGGAAGTAGGTATTCATTGCAGTTATTTATCTACTTAGTAATAGCAACCGAACTGAACATTATAGTCTTTCTGAAATATACGTAGCTCGTAAAGCCTAGGACGTGAGAAACTTGGGTGTGAGAGGAAGTGCCAGTAAGGTTGCATCAAAATATTATGATTTTCATATATATGAACACACGATTAGCTATGAGGTAAGCCGACGCTTACGGCAACCATCATATTGCGGCTTTTTCAAGATTTTGCCAGTTGCCTGTAAACAAAATTCTGTGTGCTCTTTGAAATTGAGATATTAATATCGTGGCTGGCATTCACCAGCTAAGTGCTATAGTCGCTTCACATCGAAATATTTTATTTACCCCAACGATCATTTAAATATTTAAGTACGTACATTGGTAATTTACTGAAGACCTTAACCTTCATTCTTATTTTAACGTAACCGTCCAAACCTGAATGTTACGAAAGTGTCTCACGTAACCGCATCTGAATAGGGCATAAAGAGCGATCCCACGATACCGTACTTATAGGAAATCATTAGAGGAATATTTGTTTGTTTGCTCGTCTGTGCGACGTCTGAGCGTGAGTCACGCGCGTGGGACGCAAATAGTTTCAAGCTCCGCTAAACTAATCATATGCCAAGTTCGGTGTAATTTATAATAATAGTTTACAAAAAGGCTGTGATGTTGAGTTAAATTTAACATGCGGTTAATGCGTTTAGTCAGACAAAATCACACAGCAAGTTTATGTGTGGTCAGTAGCTATGATGTATCTATGTTGCCATTTTACTTATTGACTGTTGAAAACATATTAGGCATTGATAAAATATATCACAGATGGACATGCTCCTCCTTGCTCTGCCAAGTCTCGTTTTATGCCTGTATCTGGCAAAATTGTCGGCTTAAACTTGTGTTAAACTCGATAAAATATTTAAATAAGATTATACCCGCAGTTTGTGGTGTGGACGTTCTTATCTAGCCCATTTTAACCCCGCATGCACCCATTGACTACGATTATTACACCCGCTAGAGAAGTGAATAACGTTTAGAAGATTTTTCGAGATAGTGTTTACTTTTTGAATCGCTAAAGTGGTATTACATGCGCTAACACGTAAGAATGTTGCAGGCGCATTTGTATTAAACGATAGTTCATTTGGAGTTCGCATGCATCATTAAAATGAAATCTACTGGAACCAATTCGCAGACCAGCGTTCCATCTAACAGTTCTAAGTATAGAAGTTGAACTTAACACCGCGAGAAGCCTGTTAATAAATCTAAATCACGTTCGAGTGTAATTAGTAAAACAAATGAATCCTAAAACGGAGTCGTAGACGCGACTGAAACCGCAAACAAAATAAATAACGACTAATACCTAGTGCCAATAACGGGCTTCCGTCTAGAAATGGTATATTCTCAAGACTACCGAACGAATACACGCAAAAGACGATTTTATGCTGTTTCCGACAAGATGGTAAATTGAACGAAGTAGAGTCACAACAAGAGGCAGAACTGATTGCGGTCCCATAACTGCACTACAGTGGAACAAGTTGGGTTATTATTTGCATAACACGTTAACTTGCGGAATACAATATATTACGGCAATTTCAATATGGGCTAGTATAAGTAGTATATATGTATATACGAGTATGTAGGTGACTCAAGTATCTTCTTTTTTAGTAATTTAAATTGGCAATTTCAAGACTCTAATAACGTAAGCGTAGGCAATTTAGTCAATGCCATACCTAATGACGCTGGCCAAGACTCATATTCCTAATGGCGAAGCTTGTACTAACATTTACTAAGACATCGCTGTAATTTTTTTACACTATCTTCGATATTCGATTTGTGAATAGATCGACGTTGCTAATGTATCTTAAACACTATTAATGGAGCGAAGAGGCGGACAGCACGCCCAGTAAATAAAAGGGGACTTAAGGATCTTAATTAATATCTGCCACATTGGGTGAGCATCCACCAAAGCTATGCGACGCTGTGTTTCCATACAAGTGACACCTAGCTGTCAAATCTAGATACGCGGCAGCGTGTCAAGCCAAGTTCAAGCAAAGGAACTGGCTAGCCAGCGCCAAGAGTAATATTGCACGAACCACTTGGTGCCACTTTTGACCCTTTTATAACTCAAAACCTTTTTTTTAAATTATAGAATGTAATTATATCCATATGGACATCTAGAAGCTCAAATTTCATGAAGCTAGCTCAAACGGTTATAAAGATATGAAGGTCAAAAAGTCGTAAATTTTAGCACTGACTGACTGACATATAGTACCTAAACCTGACCTACTTCCAGATGACCTAGACGGATGACATTTGGAATCCAGCTCGGTAATTGTGTGTAAGCAAGCAAGCCAAATCTAACCTACTTTAAGATCTCACATTTTTAAATAACATCAATCGTTTTAGGTATCCAATAAAGCAAAGGCATAGAGTTTCATACTTGTTCATAATGTTATTTTGTTCCTATAAATACATATCTGGATTTTGCATAGAACTTGGCACTCATTTAGATCTTCATTCTTTTTGCGGCGAAGCCCACAGCCAAGCATAATTTTTGTATTGAACTTGGCTCTCCTTTTTTACATTTATGTTTTTGGTGGGTATATAAACACAGCTTCGATCTCTGCACGGTTATCACAAGAGTCGCGGCAAGATAGACTATCCATCTCTTTCAAAGTGTTCTAATTAGAAAGAGACGGGCAGTCTATCTCACCGCGACACAGCTCGCGCGCCGTCTTGTGATAATCATGGTGGTGAATATTAGGTAACTGTGAGTTTAGTATTCTCTAGTGTACATTAGTATATTATATGTATAGACAATAAAGCCTCTGCGCTATGTAATATGTACTATACTGGCCCATTCAACAAGCTAATAACCAATGAGCTCAAGACCTCATCTCCACATATTAGGCCGCGGACTGGACGCCAGCGGGCAGCGGGTCGACGAGCGGCAGTTCATACATTCGAGCGAATTCAATCAATGTATGGGCACAGAATAAGTAATAGTACTACGTACTTAGTTACACAGTATGGGCAGACGCTCGCCGCGATGCCCGGCCACGACATTGCGCGAATTGACAAAATTTCATAATTTTAAGTCAATGATTTGACTAGCTCCTTGTATTCTACTCGAAAAGAGGAACGCCCTGGTAGTTTTATATTTCCAGTATTATTTATGTTAAATTTTTAACGAATTTTTAAAAATGCACTCATAGCCAATCCAATTCTACTGCAGAAAGGGCACCTTGCTTTAGTCTTGTTTACATATACCAAATTAAAAACAAACATTGTCAAGATGGCGTCAATGTAACCCACCCGAAAATTACATTTAAACTTTTTAAACGTTTTCGTCGAAACTGGACTAAAGCAAGGTGCCTATTCTGCAGTAAATTTGCTATGAATGCATTTTTAAAAAATCGTAAAAAAAATTACATAAATAATACTGGAGATATAAAACTACCAGCGTGTTCCTCTTTTCGAGTAGAATACAATGAGCTAATCGAAGTCAGGGCTAAAAATTATGAAATGTTATCGATTGCGGCGCGGCAAGCGTTTTATGAGACGCGCAACGCACTGTGGTTAGTTGGGATCACACGCGATGAATTATAAAAACCGCTGCCGCTGCCGCCTCCGCACATTGTCGTGGCCGGGCCGTTAGGGATTAGTGGCCATGCTCGTAATGTGAGTGGCGTGACTAAAATCATCGGTTAGAAACACAAGGCCACAGCTACATTTGGCGGAACGTGTTGAAGGCCAGCCACATTGGTATCTACTTCCATCGCTGTAAAGGACATTGTACAACGGCGCGTTTTAAACGTGTACTTCTTAGGGTTCCGTAGCTAAATGGCAAAAAACGGAACCCTTGTGAATTCGTCATGTCTGTCTGTCCGTCCGTATGTCACAGCCACTTTTTTCCGAAACTATAAGAACTATACTGTTATTTATTTATCGTATGGCGGTTACACACTGGTACATATATGTATTCGTATTGATGTCGCTGATAGAGTTCCAGTGTGCACTATACTGTTGAAACTTGGTAAGTAGATGTATTCTGTGAACCGCATTAAGATTTTCAGACATAAATAGAAAAAAAAACAATACATTTTGGGGGTTCCCCATACTTAGAACTGAACTCAATTTTTTTTTTCATCAAATCCATACGTGTGGGGTATTTATCCATAGGGATAGGTCTTCAAAAATGATATTGAGGTTTCCAATACCATTTTTTTCTAAACTGAATAGTTTGCGCGAGACACACTGTAACTTCTAAAATAAGAGAATAATAAAACTAAAAAAAATATATGATGTACATAGGTACATTAATTACCATGCAAACTTCCACCGAAAAAAAAAATTGGTTTCAACAGTATGCTGAACAGGTTTTTCCTACTCTAAATCATTACTAAAATAATTTGCCATACAATTTGCACGTTCCCACTAGCCACAGAAAATGTATGAAATAGAATGAAAGAATGGAAAAAATCCTTTATCAAATTACTAGTATTCTGAACAATTAATAAAATAAAACCAAATTATGAAAATACGTAAAAGCTGCTCTTTTTTTATAATTAGTACCTAAACAATTATATCTCGCTTACATATTTGTCAAAGGTGTTTCATAAGTAGGTACATCATTGTGCATGTTAGTTCACTGTTGTAAATTTGTGTCCAATTTAGGAATGAAATCGGTACAACAACTGTGCACGGTCCTTAAGAGTGGTTCAAGTAGCTCGGATAGGCTTTATTAATGTTTTTTAAGACAACCATTCGTTATTGTGATATAGGTACGTTATATAATTTCCTGTTCTAAAATCGACAAAAACTTACGATAAGAAGTCGAAGTTCGTTGATAGAAGACTAGTGGCAATAAAAACTTTAATTTAAACTATTAAAATATTTATACATGCTCCATACAAAAACGCGAAACAAGGAGCATCAAGTTAAATAAATACATAT
The DNA here is from genome assembly GCA_963854355.1 of Epinotia brunnichana. NCBI lineage: Eukaryota > Metazoa > Arthropoda > Insecta > Lepidoptera > Tortricidae > Epinotia > Epinotia brunnichana. Next base: position 10,400,010 of record OY977945.1, on the reverse strand, counting down.
TTGAACATTTTTATAACTTTTGTTTACATACATAGGGCCTCTATCATTTAATAAAAAAAAAGCGGCCAAGTGCGAGTCGGACTCGCACATGAAGGGTTCCGTGAAATAAATTGCGGTTTACGATTTATGACGTATTAAAAAAAACTACTAATTAGATCTCGTTCAAACCAATTTTCGGTGGAAGTTGACATGGTAATGTACATCATATATTTTTTTTAGTTTAATAATTCTCTTATTTTAGAAGTTACAGGGGGGGGGGACACATTTTACCACTTTGGAAGTGTCTCTCGCGCAAACTATTCAGTTTAGAAAAAAATTATGTTAGAAACCTCAATATCATTTTTGAAGACCTATCCATAGATACCCCACACGTATGGGTTTGATGAAAAAAAATTTTTTGAGTTTCAGTTCTGAGTATGGGGACCCCTAAAACTTAATGTTTTTTTTCGATTTTTGTGTGAAAATCTTAATGCGGTTCACATAATACATCTACTTACCAAGTTTCAACAGTATAGCTCTTATAGTTTCGGAAAAAAGTGGCTGTGACATACGGACGGACAGACAGACAGACAGACGGACGGACATGACGAATCTATAAGGGTTCCGTTTTTTGCCATTTGGCTACGGAACCCTAAAAATGTGAATTCGTACAAATACTCCGCAGCAAGTACCAGAGAGAGATCTTATTTCCGACGGCTTTTATTCGCATGTCACTTCAGTTTTTATTAAATTCTTTATAGGCCGGTCTGCTGTCCAAGGGACAAAATATTAATTAGCAATTTATTTGTAGAGGATGTAATAAACTCAAACTGCTTGTAAAATGAAGCAGTTAGTCTAAAGTTAGCCGCAAGTACATTCTGTAACTCGTTTTAAGCTCACCTCAACGCTCACCTACAATTATACCTTGACACCGCGATGCGTATTAACTAAGCGAAGGTAGAGGTCTAGTTTCGTAACGGGTGACCGGCGGGGTGAGCCGCATTAAAGCGTAGCGAATAACAGCCCTGGGCTGGACGCGCTAAACTAGACCTCTACCTACGCTTAATTACTACGCATCGCGGTGTCAAGGTATACCTGCGGGTGAGCGTTGTGGTGAGCTTAAAACAAGTTACAGAATAGGGGGGCTGTATACCTGTGCAATTGTGAAATGGCGTATAATAAAACTACAACTTTTGAATAAAGTTATACAGCCCCTGGTGTTTTTGACTTGTCTAGCCTAGCTAGTTGGTAGTGACCCTGACTACGAACCAGGCCCCGTAGCATGGATGGCCTTATCACGCGATACGTGACAGGATAGAGCATCCGTCCCTGGCTCACACCGTTCGATTGAACGAGACGACGCGCTTATCCTATCACTTATCGCGTGATAACGCCATCCATGCTACGGGGCCTGGAGACTGGAGGTCCTGGGTTCGAATCCAGGTAAGGGAGGCATTCATTTGTGAGATAAGCGCGAATATTTGTTTCTGAGTTATGGTGTTTTGATTGTGTAGGTCGATTTGCGTAAGATGGTCCCCAAATATCAATATGTTTTCTTTGATCTGTAATCAAAACTAACTAGTTCAAATCTGTTTCTGTGTTTGATTGAGCTGAAATTTTGCATACATTTTGTATGGTAACTTGGTTACCTATCGCAATCACTAAATTTAATTTCCCAGCTGTAGCGTTTGTCCAAATTTTCATTTCGGCAAAAAGCCAATTATCTCGAAAACCCAAAAGCTTTTAATTTTTAGGATTCCGTACCTCGAAAGGAAAAAAACGGAACCCTTATAGGATCACTTTGTTGTCCGTCCGTTCGTCCGTCTGTCAACGCGTGGAGGTATCAAGCTGAAATTTATGTCAAATACTCAAGTCTACTGTCCTTTGGAGCTGTGAAAAAATCAAACACTTCAGCCAACGCAATCAAAAGATACAGCCGTTTATGCCGCAAATTTCCGCAAATGTTCGAAACTCGCAAGGGAAACAAAACCTACAGGGTACTTCCCGTGAGCTCAGAATCTTGAAAATTTGGTACGAAGCAACGTCTTATAGCACAGATAAAGGAAAAATTGCGAAAACCGTAAATTTTTAATTACATCACTGAAAATTTATGTCCAGTATAAACTGACACACACTAAGTATGTAAATACATACTTAGTGATTGTCAGTTTATAGTGGACTTGTTTCTATTGTAGGGGGTGGTCCGGAACCCTCGGTGCGCGAGTCTGACTCGCACTTGACTGGTTTTTTTTATACTTATCGCGTAGAACCCGTTAGGTTACGTTAGGTTCGTTTTATAATTATCTTGAAAATGTCATGGCTTCAGTCAAAAACGGCTTTTAGGACAAATGAAAATTCGAACAAACGATACCTACACTTGGAAAATGAAATTAAGTGATTCAAATAGGTAACCATTTTGTATATTATGTAAGATGACGATGAATGTTACATATGATTTTAAGATTTTTAAGTAAATAACAAAGCTAGTATGTAATGATGGAAATCCAAAAAGAGAAGTAGATACAGTCTGCAATAAAACCTTGTCTATATCTGTGGTCCACTCCAAGATTCTAGTAAACTGAAGCAAGAACGCTAACTTCATAGCACGACCATTAATTCTACGAAGTGTGTTAACATGAAAGTTGACGATATTATTATTATGTGTCATCCGATAGATATCAGCTTCTTGGAAGTGTCGCTGGCCTAAGCCATATTTCAGAACAAAGCCAGCTATAAATTTCTTTATAACTAACGCATACTAGCTTCTGCCCGCGACTCCGTCCGCGTGAAACTCGTTCATATCGTAGGTCCATCCAATTGTCACCCCCGTCAAAAACATATATTTAAGGCTCGACTGTCAACAGGGGCAGCGTTTTCGAGTTTTTTAAAACAATCTCAGACGTAGAAAATAGGGTTCAAAAATCTAAAAAAAGATACGTATTACTTAAGGATCTAATCTAGTCAAAGTCGCATTCAGTTACGCGATCTAATGAACTTCACTCGATAGAAAAAAATCCCAAAGTTACCTCTTTTTGTAAAGTTTATTCAATATTATGACTAAACTATAGATAAGTATTTTAAATTAAATTTTTGTACTCAAATAAAGTTATTAAATATTTATAGACAAATTCGCAGAGTTTGAATAGATAAATGATTATCTTAATTACTATGTTTAAATACCTACAAAATGCGCGAGCGCGGAGGCTCGGCAGGCCCGATCAGTCGCGCGCTGACCCATACGGACGACGACTCAAGGACGTTAGCGGGTGTACATCCCCTTAGGGATGTATTTTTCCAAAAAGCAAATAGATATTTTTTATGTATTCTGATAAGGAAACTTTTCATAAAGTTTTAATTTTGTTAAAATCATCATCATCGCATCATCATATCAGCCGAAAGACGTCCACTGCTGGACATAGGCCTCCCCCAAAGAGTTCCAAAGTGACCGGTCCTGCGCCACCCGCATCCAGCGGACTCCCGCGACCTTTACCAGGTCATCAGTCCACCTTGTGGGAGGCCTACCAACGCCGCGCCTTCCGGTACATGGTCGCCACTCGAGAACCTTTCCGCCCCAACGGCCATCAGTTCTACGTGCAATGTGCCACGCCCACTGCCACTTAAGTTAAGCGATTCGGAGGTCTATATCGGTTACCTTGGTTCTGCTGCGGATAGCCTCATTGCTGATGCGATCACGCAGAGAAACTCCCAACATAGCCCTCTCCATTGTCCTTTGGGTAACTTTGAGCCTTCTTATCTTGTAAGCGACCCCGTTTCAGTGCCATATGTCATCACTGGCAACACACACTGGTCAACGACTCTCGTCTTGAGACACTGCGGAATATTGGACGAAAGATGTGCCGTAGCTTCCCGAACGCTGCCCAGCCGAGTCGGATTCGACGATTGATCTCTTTCTCGAAGTTGGACCTATCTAACTGGACAGTCTGTCCTAGGTATACATAATCGTCTACAACTTCGAGCGTAAAGTGTCCGATTGTAATGGGAGTTGGTACTACATGGACATTTGACATGATCTTCGTCCTATCCATGTTCATTCTTAGACCAACTCGCTCACAACTCTTTTGTTAAAATAGTAAGTGCAAAATTTACCAATGGCTCGTAGAGGAAACGAAAGAAAACTTTCAAAAGCTGTGATAACACCTTGTAGATTTTTGATTTAAAACTTTTTAAATCGATATTTGAACGATTTTGTTACAAATGCTACTCTTTTCGACTATAATTATTATAAGTACTACACATTAACCGAGTACAAAAAATTTAATAGATTTTGGTATTATTTTCATATTCCATACGCAGAAACTCGGCAGACGTGACTCGCGGTGATGGCTTACCGGATTCTTTGCTGATGGAATTTCTAATAGGCACGTTTCTAAGGCTGACTCTGAAATTAGTTTATTAGTTCTGCATGAATATCATCATCCTCCTAGCGTTATTCCCGGTTGTGCCCCTGCCGCCGAGGAGCCGGGGTCCGCTTTGACACCTAACTAATCCCAAGATTTGGCGTAGGTACTAGTTTTACGAAAGCGACTGCCATCTGACCTTCCAACCCAGAGGGAAACCTAGACTTAATTCGGATTAGACCGGTTTCCTCACGATGTTTTCCTTCACCATAAAGCTAACGGTAAATATTCCGTAGGTACATAAGTTCCGAAAAAACTCATTGGTACGAGCCGGGATTCGAACCCACGGCCGCCGCTTGACAGCCGCATGCCTGAACCACTAGGCTACCGTAGCTTAGTTCTGCAGGAGTATATCGGTCATCAATTAACTATTAGAATAAATGTAATTTCTTCATATCAACTTTTCCTCACAAACCAAACTACAGTATTTAATTTACCGCTACATGCCATTGATTTAACACTTTGCTTCCTCGAATCAACTCGAATGAAGCCAAAAAAGATATAATGATGATTTATGTTACAGTGGATTCAATGCAGGTTATGCAGGCATTTAAAGCATCCAGCGCATATAAGTACCACACTAAAGCTTGATCTAATTCTTAATAACCAATTGCCTACATTCTGCTTTAGCAGTAAAAAGTGTTTGTTACTTAACAATCAACAGATTTCTTATGTCGATTGAATTTAAGCGGCAGCAATTTTAAACACACAAAAATCTCCTAAAACGCACTTTTATATATGCTTGGGATAACTATTTCGAGACGTATTTTTCACTTTAGCGCAGATAGAAACGAGACGTAAATAACAACAGGACGTTACCCTTGTCAACGCTAGCTTTTCGCTTAGTTAAGTTATGGTCCCATTGTCTGAGCTGGTTGCAAGCCTTGGACGCCTGTCTTGTTCGAAACTGTTCCACAGAGTTGTTGGTTTCACGAGGCACTGTCACCCAGATCGTTAAATACCTACTCGCGAAATTTCCGGGATCCTCGTCAAACAATACGCATTCCGCTAAGGACAATATTCAAGGCGCCTATGTGAGATTTCCCATTGAAGTCATTGAAGATGCCATGGTGTCGCCGGTGACCGGAGCAACCACTTCCCTCTGTCGTATGAACATTGGCAAAACAATGAGAAGATTTATGGTTTGCTCGCTACAACTCTATTCGCGCCTATGTCTCCGAATAAAGGAGGCGTTCAGTTCTGTACTGCCGAGGCTAAAACGAATCCTTTAGAAACAAACGACAGCGAATGACTTACGTAATAAAACTGAGCATTCGCAATTATTGTAGCAAATAAAGACGTCGCCGTCGCTAGACAATTTTACAGAGAAAATGACACAGAATGAGATAAGGGACGCACAAAATTCATATTCAAGGGGAAATATTTATCTTAATAACGGTTCTTATAACGTTGAAATGACGGAGGAGAGAGGTGGTTTATCAATGTCCAGGCCGCTCATTAATTCAATGAGAATCCCTAAATGGAAAATCCTTTTCAATGAGTCCTGCTGAAGACATAATTGCACCCTTGATAAAAGATAATCACGAGTGGGATTAGGTAGTCGAGTCAAGAGGCTAGCCCGGCCGACTGAAGCCGATAACACACTTAACCGCTCGAATCACATACGGACCTCCTTGTTTTTCCGACTAAAAGCCATTTCAGCCACAATATCTCTCTCGTCCTGAATTCCGTAGCAAAATAAGTACAGTTGCATCACCTCGCATCTCGTTAATTCGTCTATTTTTTATTTACAGAAACTGCGATGTTTTTACTTTTATTCAATAAAAGAGCCAATGTCCCGTGAGCGAAACTAAGAAACGTTCTCATGGATACCTTAAAATTAGGATTTCCTAGTTGCAGGATATTGCTGGGTTTCTTCGGTTATCATTTCAAACCGGAAGTCACCAGTGTAGTCGGCGATTCAAGTTTTCCGGCGCGGGCTCCCGGGCAGAGGGCACTTTGCGACCCGGAAGTGTCGCCACATTGTACAAAGACTGGCGAGGAAGTTAGATAATCGACCGTTACGTCATTCCCTTGTTTGCCGGATATCGAGTACCAGACTTAATTTAATTTTGGAATAAATAAATCGAGAGGCATAGCTCTAGTATTTGAAATTCAACACAGACTTTTCGCGACACGATGAATCATAAAACGTGAAAGGAATATAACTCCTCTGGAATTTCCGTTGGATTTATTTTGATATTGTGTCTTGTTCTCTGAGTGAGTTGTTTTTAATTTAAAAGCTATATTTGTCTTACATAATTACAATGCGATGACTGAGCAAATGAGCGATGTTGGAAACCGACATCCATTAATTAAATTCCGTCAAACGCAATGTCCGCACGGCAACACGATTTTAAAATGACTGACATAATAATTATTATAATTGACTTGACATGAATATGCATACTGAAGGAGCAAGAAGAAAAATAAAAACAAAACGAGCACGATGTAAATAAAGTTAAAGACAGTAGTTAAACATTATAACCTCGTCGTTGATAGCCGATAAAAATCACTTGCCTGATGTGTGCTAGGCGTTTTTGAAGTGTAGGCTTAGTAGTAAAATTACAGAAATAACAGCGGGCACGTTTAATAACCCATAAGCGTCATAACTCCAATAAGTCAGTGGCGAGCTATGCCCATTACAGAAGCGAATAAAGTGGGCTTCGTAATGAGCTCGTAAGATAAGTTCTTGCGAACTTGCACCATATCTCCTTTACTGTTCTCGTAGAAGTAACAACAAATATCCAAAGACTGGGTGTTTACCTAACTGAGCGTTCTGCTAAGGGGACTTTGTAGGGGATTTACACTATATCTTGTTAATCTTTAGGAATAGCCACCAAAATCTTTGGTTTATTCCTGCTAGTTATCAAGATTCTTTTTATTACTTCTTGTTTAATTTGTAAAATTCCATACCTTGTCTTGCTCTATCTTTAAGCCGCGTAATAATAGTTAATCTGCACTGTTTGGTTTCCACGGGACAGGCCCAGCCTAGTGTGGAACCTTAGCCACTATGTTTTTTTGAAATTCTCTTTCGTTAATAAATATATATTTTAATTTTTTAGTACTTGTAAATGTATGACTTTGTTGTTGATATTAATTGTTGTACCTGTTGGTTTAACATCGTTTAAGGATTTAGGTTTAAATTGAGCAAAGGCTGCGTAACTGAAGCAAGGTGTAATTAATTTTGGATTAAACATTTTACTATTCAGCTCCGGCCGCCCGTTCGATAGGTCTTTAATTAAACACGACAAATTCGCCTATCGAGGCGCCTGCCGCGGGTTGAATTTAAAAGAGTACACTCAAAGCAAGGACCGGAATGAGCAAAGGCCGAAAACACGCCGAAATGGTTATAAAGTTCCGCTTTTCTTTCAAGCTGCTAGCAATACTTATATTTAAAGGAGAAAATGTTATTAAGGATTTTCGCAAATGCTTCGCATTGTTGTCATTGTACAAGTAAGTGTCTGATGTTCATTCTATCATATCGCAAACAATTGTACGGAGTAGTGAAGTGCTCTTCAGGTTGTCAGGTTGCGAGCGCCGATGTTTACTCTGCACTTTTGTCCACACAAACAGATAAACAGATCCGACGCTCGCCCTTTCATACCCACCGCCATTCGTGACTAACACTGATGGAGCCTTAAGATAACCGTTTTATTTACTCGGGGAATCGTTATTCCACGCTCAAGTTTATCATAAAAATAAAAGCCAACTTGTCAGAATCCACTTTCATGGCAAGTCGAGTCTTATAAATGACTAGCTGTTGCCCGCGACTTCGTCCGCGTAGAACTTTTTATCGTCTTAGAAAATGATTTCTCTCAATACAAAATTTGAACCCTCTTTTAGGGGATAATTAAAAAAAAGTTGATGTTCATTTTCTAGTTTGTGAACAAACAGTCTAAAACCAAAGTTAAAAATCTCATACTTTAAAAATGCCTTGAAATACTCAAACTTTGAACCAATTTTAAGACTCTTAGGGGATGAATTTGGAAAAACTCTGAAATCAGTTTTGTAGTCTTTTAACGTACAGAATAAGACCGAAGTTAAACATCTCTTACTCACACTTTAAAATTTTATTGCTCGCCATTTCAAATTTGAACCCCCTTTTAAACCCCCTTAGAGGTTGAATTTTTCTAATCGCTGAAAGAACTTTTTTCGTAAACTTTTAAGTCTCTAGCTCAAAAAAAGTGTTGCCCATACAAAGCTTTCTTAACCCCCTTAGGGGTGGAATTTTCTAAAACTCTGAAAGTACTTTATTATTAATTTTAATAAGTAACATTTTGAATAGTTTTAAGTCTAGTAAAAAAAAAAGTTTTTCCCACACAACACTGGCTACCCTTCTTAAGGATCTTAAGGATCCCCTTAGGGATGGAGTTTTCTAAAACGCTGAAAGTTCTCTTTTAGTATTCTAATAAGTAATCTTTTTGCAAAGTTTTAAGTCTAACTCAAAAAAAAGTGTTGCCCATGCAAAGCTTGCTCTCCTTTTTAACCCTATTAGGGGTGGAATTTTCTAAAACGATTTGTGTTCTTTTTTTGTATTTTAATAAGTAATCTTTCTACAAAGTTTCAAGTCTCTAACTCAAAAACATAAACTTTCCCTGATAAAAACTTTGCACCCCTTTTTATCCCCCTTAGGGATAGATTTTTTCAAAACGCTGAGTCTTTTTTTTTGTATTTTTATAAGTAATCTTTCTACAAAGTTTTAAGTGTCTAGCTCAGAAAAAGTGTTCCCCATACAAACCTTGCACCCTTTTTTAACCCCCTTAGGGAATGATTTTTGTAAAACGCCGAATGTAGTATTTTTCATGTTCTAATAAGTAATTTTTCGTCAAAATTTTAAGTCTCTATTAAAAAAAAATATGTTTTTCCCATACAAACTTTGCACCCTATTTTACACCCTTAGGGGTGAAATTTTCCAAAACGCTGAAAGTACTTTCTTTGTATTTAAATAATCTTTCTACAAAGTTTTGGGACTCTAGCTAAAAAAAATAGTTTCCCACATACAAACTTTGCACCCCTATTTTAGCCCCCTATTTTTAGGGGTAGAATTTTCTAAAACGCTGAAAGTACTTAATTTGTATTCTGATGACTAATCTTTCTACAAAGTTTTAAGTCTCTATTTAAAAAAAATATTGTTTCCCCCATACAAAATTTGCACCCCTATTTTACCCCCTTAGGGGTAGATTTTTTTAAAACACTGAATCTAGGTACTTTATTTGTATTCTAATGAATAATTTCTCTACAAAGCTTTAAGTCTCTATTTAAAAAAAAAATGTTTCCCCCATACAAACCTTGCACCCCTATTTTACCCCCGTAGGGGTGGAATTTTCCAAAACGCTGAAAGTGTTTCATTTGTATTCTAATAACTAATTTTTCTACAAAGTTTAAGTCTAAAGCTCAAAAAAAAAAGGTTCTCCCATACAAACTTTGCACCCCCATTTTACACCCTTAGGGGTAGAATTTTCAAAAATCCCTTTTTATCCCTAGCCCACGTTATAAAAGCAACATACTGTGCAAAAATCAACTCTCTAAGATTAGTAGTTTCGGCTGTGCGTTGATGAGCGAGTGATTGAGTGAATAAGTCAGTCAGGACATAGGCATTTATTAGGTATAAATAAATAGAAGATAATGAAACTCCCATTCAAATATCTCAAAAAATTATGAAGCTACATCCGTTTTAATGTCGCTTGTTAGAGTGAGAAAACGATGAGGGACTGTGACGTCAATATACTCGAGCGTCATAGTAAAAAACAATCGTTTCATATGAAGGTGCGTTTTGCGGAAAAGGGACAGAACATACCCCCTCTTAAAACTTTGGACTCTTATAACTTAATCATTACCTATATAACCTCTTGCTTTGTTTTTTTCTCCATTTGACTATATTTATTTTAAATTCTTTTTCGAGAAAATACATTATGATTATTTACCATATTTTCGATTCCTGAGCTATAACCACGAACTTCGGAATTCGAAAATATTCGGGTATCTCTATCTCTATCGCACTAACCATACTCGAGTGACAGGGATATGAACATTGAGTATCGGTTTTCGTGGTAGCGCCGCAGATACTTTGGCTGAATGCGCCGAGCGCGTGCCATTGTCATTCAAAAAAAACAAATTCGTGTTAATTATATTGTTCAAATTTGTTGATTTCATTTATTGAAATTACGACATAAAACGACATTTGCGCATATAAGTTCTCATATCAGAATCGAATATTTTTTTATGGTTTATATTTTAGCATTTGTCTCGTAAAGGTCTATCGTAGACGGGATTTAAATTATTAATAAGTGAAAGGCAAAGCAATTCCGCCATTTTGACGAAAATTTGACGGTTCTTATAGCTGACAGTTGGAGCAGCGTTTGATTTCAATAAAAATAAATGAAAAATTAAATGAAGTCGTATATTTCGGAAAATTAATTAACTGTCGCAGTCGGATAAAAACTATCCTAAGTTGCAGCTAGAATAATAATGTACCTATATAAAATGTTTCATATTTTTCCGTTCTTGGGATGCTGAGAACATTCGAACCGCGCAAAGCTTAGTTTCAAACTGGCTGATTCTTTTTTTAATTTAGAGATTTATTATAAGTGGAGATTACGATTCTAGCCAGTATTATTGTACTCAAGCTTTATTTATACTTCTAATATTAATTGCGTGACATACCGAAAGATAAAAGTCTTTTTAAATTTATGTATACGTATGTATAGAATAGACGTAGCTGCGTAAATAATCATTTCGGAAAAGCTCTCTTCTGCTAAGGAGCAAGCAAGGAGCGCCTGAGAGCAATTTGCTTCGCAATAAGGTCGTCGGGACCCATCTGTACAAATGAAGGGTCAGTGGATAGACAGACCTTAATTAAGTCGACACAAGAGAATGAATTGAGGAATTTGCTCAAACGCAAACGTTTCCGAGAGGAAAGCGGAAGATCCCGGCTACGACGTTTAAACTGTGAAACTTTCTGCATCAAATGTAGCCAATTTACTTATCTGCCTCGTTGAAAACTTGATATGTACAACGCTGATACTTACCTGTAATATAAAAAGATTCGATTAAACTTTGACAAAGTTTAAAGTACAAAAGTTAATTCGAACAAGCAACTGAAAAAGAAAACAAAGTACACGTCATCAAAAAAAGGCACAGAAAAAGATTTTATGAGCGTTTTATTGTTTTAGCGGTTGCAGAAGTCGCTTTAGAATGCAGGCGGTAACAATCGAATTATTCAAGTAGGTCGACCCCCTTACATCGAACCGGGCTGCGGGATCGATTTTTGGTCAATGAAATTAACATTATTACATACCTTACGTGAATTAAATAAGAGTCATTTTACCGTGTTCTGTAAATATGATCCCCCAGTACAAATTGTTTATGACAACGAAAAGACCAATAAGTTCGGCCATTGTGGTCAACGACGGATAATTGAAAAATGCTTACAAATTCGATTGTCAAGCCATGCGAGTATTTTGTATGATTTACGAGTGGGTGAGGTTAAAATACCGTGTTACTTACACCCGTAGACCCGTACCCAAAGTTATATATTGTTCTTTTCGCTCCAAGGAACTACGCTTCCATGGACGTGAAACAAATAAAGTACTTTCGCGATATTATTTACGTTCGTCGGACGATGTTATTCAACGAGGAAAATATTTATTTTTAGTAAGTAAGGACAATTAGATTACACAGTGGTTAAATAAATCTTCATTAACGGGCCCTCTTTCCTCTGACGAAAGAGCAATTCAAATGTGTTAACTAAGAGTTGGACTGCACGTGCAGTGGAACAAAATTTAACTCTAATCGTCGATCAATGAAGCATTGTTACCAGGAGCGGCGCCGGCGCAGGCGAGCGTGAAAATGTATACCGATCGAAAGAGGAATGCGGCGATAAGTGAATAGGTCCTAAGTAATTAAACGTGAGGGCCGCTGATAGAAAAATAATGGCCCCAATAGGTCACGAAGCTAAGGGCATCATTACACAACAGATGTTTGCTCACACGTTGGGGACAGATGCTGGCCAATTTGCAAGCCGTTGAAGTTCCGTGATTGAACGCGAACTGGTTGAAAAAAAAGTTAATTTTTAATTAAGCAAGTTAAACTTCTGTTTACTTATTCACATTCTAAGATGTTATTTTTTGAAAGTGTAATCATGAAAACCGTTAATCGACTAAATTAAGCTTTTAATGGAGTTTGTTTTTATAACATTCAATGAAGGATCAAAGGGATAACGCACCTCAGGCGATAAATATATTTAATTTTAATACAACCATTACGGATATATGCCGCGAAATTAAATTGGGAAAAGTGGTTCACATTTAGGCGTAGCAACGCTACGCTGTTTCAAGCGTGACGCCGCCGGAGGGGAGTTGGAATACCATCTGGCGAATATCAAAAAGCTATTTTGAAGTGATAAGCATGATAATGATGCAGCCCACTAATGCAGTACATTGTACTCATTATACAGAAATGACAATAGCTTTCCCATATCACGGGAGGGGATTTGTGCTAAATAAAATTAACTGCGAATAACACGTGTTATTAAGACTCGGAACATAACGAGATTATAATTGCAACCGCGACCATAACATTTTTGTCGAGGATATTAACATTGATAACTTTCGAGAGACGACTTTTACGGGCAATAATGTGCAAAGAAAAGAAAAAGTGGCCATTCGCTGACGATACGAGGCCCATTAAAACGAATTGTGGTTGCACCGGCGGGCCACAAAAATCGTGAAGTCACTGATCATTTAGACCCCTACCATGTTGGTACCTAAACACCGTGAACACGACGACATTAGAATACATTAAGTTCCACTTAAAAGCACTTCAAGCGCATCCTTCCCCAAATTTAAACAACTAATAGCGTTAGTCAAGACAATTAAGTGTTATTCAAATTAACTTCAAAGTTTACATGTTATGACGTAATTAATTTTGTTAGTTAATACGCTGATTATTATGCATACGTCTATTCGGGACACGTGCTGGGGCAGATGTTGTGGGGTAAAAAGCGGCGGATTATAAAAGTTATTGTGTCGGCTGATATGTGCATTATCCGTCATACAATAACACTATCACCTATCATCTGTTTCTCTGTTGCAGCGATCACAATGACCTCACCGCGCCACATGGCCTGCATTTGTAAAGATGCAACTGTCACAATCAATAACCAGATTTCGGCTGTATAACGAATGTGTGGTATACACAAATCACGTTACTTTCTTTTTTTAAAAGAGAGTTTGTTCTTTTCATATATAGATTCATTTAATCTGAACTATGGATTCAGCATAACGTATATAATAACTTGGTGCAGTTCCAGTATGTTTTGATAAGCCAATATACGGTCAAGGAATTTCTACGATATCATATCGGCACTTATCCTTTCTTCCTATCATAGTTATCTGTAGTGCAACTAGGTTTACTCAGTAGTTATTAAGGCACCCGCTCGCTTAATAATTATGGCTTGTAATAATTGCGGCTTTGAATAGACCATGCAATAGATCGGTCAAAGTGCACGAGGGTGGCATAACCGCGTAATTACTAACCATATGTAGAATAACAGTGCTTTTAAAGCATTGTTACGTTTTGACATTTGGTAGAGTGCTCTTTTTGGCGGTAATAAAAACTTTTTTACGATAATACCGCCCATCTGTTGCATGTATATCAAAAGGTACGATCATCGAAATGATAATTGTAGGGGAGATTTGTTACAAATGCGGCATCAGGAATAATAAAACACTTCCTCAAAAAAAAGCCAGAAGGAAAGTGTAATGATTTTAGTAGTCTATGTATCTATTTTTTTAAATTATTTTGGAGATGCGTTGTGCTTGTATTGCAGAAGAAATATGGCTAGGAAATGTTGGGAAACCGAAATATGATGTCTTTAGAAATTTATGAAAGAGCAGCACCAAAAGTTTCAATATAAAGTTACCATCTGGATGTGCCAGAAATTAAAACTTGTGTCCTTTAACATATTCCGAGTCTTTTACCACGGTACTTCTCGAGGCAGAGGTTTTCTTTCCGAACCGGTGGTAGTTTAACGACATTCATAGGTGCATATCATGCACCGTGCATGTAATACTCGTATGCCTAAATTCACCAGAGAATAAGAAAAACGAACCTAATAGACGACACTTCTCAAAATTCCTTCCACCGGCAATCATAAAACTATAAACAAAAATATGATGAGTCGGAAACTTTTCCAATCATAACTTGAAATCAATATATACTTCGGAGACATCTCAGCCTGACTCCCAACCTTAATGCAGTAGGTACCTCCAGCTCTCGAATCTTAAGGGAGCCATGTTTATTTTCCGGCTGGTTACTCCTGCCAGTCAATATTTGTATACCGCGGGCTCAGGCTATAAACGATTCCTGTGGATATGGTATTCGTTATATTTTTTATTTCTTATGTTGTTGTGCCTGTTTGTAATTGAAGTTAGTGAAGTTTAGATACTTCATTGTTAAGTTATGGACTCAGACTTTTGGCATTAGATACTGCTACTTCTTGTGATGATTTTAATAAGCGTTTACCCGCGACTCCGTGCGCGTATATCTCGTTAATCGCGTTAGAGGATAATTGCTCTTAAAGTATTTCAGGCGTAAGCTTAAATAGCGCTCCGCCATACAAAATACAGAAGATAAAAAAAAAAACCATGGAAAATAAATATCTTATGTCCTTCCCAGGGACTCAAACTACATCCATGCCAAATTTCATCTAAATCGGTTTAGCCGTTTAAGCGTGAAAATGTAACAGGCATAAAGCGTTACTTTCGCATTTATAATTTTAGTATGGATTAATGGACAAAGGAGAAAGGAGATTCATAATTAAAAAAAAAGTGACTACAACACATCCAGATAAATACCTACATCAATGCGGTTTACATTTAAAGGCAAGTCAACAGCAAGACATAGGCATGACTTATCGACATTAACATGTGATTTGTATTCTGTTATCCCACACGTCAAAGCATTGCTCGCTACTAATACATAACGATTCCTATCTAGAAATGTTAAACAGCTATGTTCATTTAAGATAATATCAGGAAATATGTAGGTCTGTAACCAACTAACAAAAACTACAAAGATTTAAAACTTTTTAATCCGTGAACCACTTGGTTCGTGTCGTGTCACGGCTTACTCGGATAAATAAAATAGGTAATGCCATGGTAATTAGACCATAACATCTCCCGGAACATTTAACCAGAGACAATATAAATAATAATATAATTACGTTCACAGGCGGGGTATCTCGTAAGGTGTTTATGGGTTATGAAACAAATCGTTGCTGTACTAAAACACAATTCAATAAAAATATATTAGGGTACTGTTAAGGACCAATTCTGCCCTAAGTGTCGTATCGAAAGGCTCGTTGAGCCATTAGACTCGGCGAGCGGAGCATAAAACGCATCATTTTCTCAGGAAAAAACAAATAAATTAACTTGAACAGCTACTTCTAGTACAATATATCTAAAGTTGCTCTCTAATAATTCATTATAACGACAAAGTTACAAAACAAAAGAAGAGTTATAAAGCTGAATGTGTGTTTTGTTTCTTAGAGATTTCCGAGCGGTATAACGGAGGGCTTAACTTTAGCCGCCTTATTATTTTAACCGTTCTTACTCTCGTCCCCGAATAGGCTGAACTCATACTTTGTCTTTGTTCTTATGTAAGGTAGACTAATGTTTTCACTGTCACTCTGTAAGTCCGTAACTTGTATGGACGGGATTAAGTACACGCGGCGGCAAACTCGCCCTTTATTTAATATCATAAACGCCTCTGGGCACGATTTAGACGAGCTGCACATTATTTGTAAGCTCGGGAAATGATCTGGTAGTCGTTTCACGCACCAAGACATGCAGGATAGTTTAGCTTAACAAAGTGAATACGGTTATTTAGCCACCCATAGTTATAATTATAACATTGTGAGGAATCCAATGAACATCTTCGAATATTTCTTCAGTGAAGAGATTTCACTAGACATGGTAACTCTAGAACGAGGAATACAAAATGATCTCTTTCAAGAATAAGCTATAAAAATGGTGCGTAATTCGGCAGATACTAAACACAATGTCGTAAAACCTATGTAAAACCATCGTTAGCAACGACATGTTTGATGTTATATCCAATGACACCAAGCTCGTGAGAGCATGTGTCCTAGACTATTAATAAGGTATAGAGATCGAAAGTGTCTATGTTGCGTTGTCCGACTGACAGGACGGGGCATTAAGCAATTGCCAGCCTTATACGGTTAAGTGATCAATTGGGTTCAAGTTCGTTTAAACACGAGGCGGTGTTTGTTTTGTTGTGACGTGAGCGCCGCAAGCGCCGGGACGGGGTCCTATAAAATAAACCATCGAACTAAACACTGAACTACTATAGTATTATACTTTACAAAGTAGTTTAGTTGCGCCATTGTTCAAGCCGCGTAGGATCTCAGTCTAGTTAATTCTCGTTACTGTAAATGATGCCGAATAAAATTGTTGGAGTTTTTTGTGATACATTCCTAAATACAATGCGATGCTCCAACGCCGAGTCACAGAGCAATGTTCAACCCAACCAGGCGTAAACATCAACATTTTAAATGGAATGATTCCATGCAAGTCACGCCTACGCTGCCCTTCCAGCCGCTCTAGCTCAACGCTTTGGGAACCTCAATAGAGCGCCGCGGTATCTGGTTTCTATATCCGAAACATTCAAGAGGCATTGGAATAAAAATTCGATGGTTAACCCGGCACGAAACTTGCCCGTACCGGTTTTCTTTAATGTAGGCGTACTCCAATAAATCGAAGTTTGACTCGGTATTGTCTGGGCTTGATTGAATGTTTGAGATTGAAATCGAATTCTGTTACATCGCTTGTTATTACAAGGGTCTTGTTTAAACCATAATCGACTTTGTAACTTTTGCAGCAGCCGCTGCAGATTAAGGAAAAGATTTGAACAGCAATTATTTCAAAAACGCTCTAACGATTGCTATTGTCAGGGCCAAAGTATATCCACTTGAAATAATTATCGAATTAATTGGAAGCCATCATTCAAATTACATAAGAAAATATTAAGTTTAATTGAAAATTACCGTCGTCAAGTCATCCGTAGAGCTCGACAAAAATAGAAACCTGTATTTAAAATAAATAAATACACCACAACATTTTCCAGACACTTCAGTATAACAATAATAACTTTGCCTCTGTTACAGGCCCATCATTAGAAAATAAAGACGTATTTATTATCTTCACGGTTTGAGCTAAAAATAAAATAATGAAGGGCGGAATACGTGTTTTACTTCGGTTCACACCTTGCACGTGTAATGTCATGTAGTGTGTGATTACCTTTCAAGCCACACCGAGCTATTTTGGACACGGTGGGGTGACTTGCCACAAACTCGACGAAGTTTTTCCTCAATTTGTTCGCAGAAATTAACTCTGAACACGAGGGAAGTCACTGCATCGACTGGAATATGTGGAATCTTTGTTGGTTTTCGAAGTTAGCATGAGAATTCGGTTAAGACTCGTGCTACATTTCTAATCGAATTAGAGCAAAGTTTGTAATTGGTAGGTATGTAACTACCTAATTTATTCTAAATGAAAGTTGTATGTATCCACTACAGAACAGCGGATAATGACAATTAATACATGAAATTGTAATAATTTGTTAGGTTTATGCCCCTACATATTTAAACAAGTTAATATGTACTGTCCACCTTGTGGAAGGCCTACCTACGCCGCGCCTTCCGGTACGTGACGTGGTCGCCATTCGAAAACCTTTCCGCCCCAACGGCCATCGGTTCTACGTGCAATGTGCCCTGACCCCTGTGCTGATGGCCTGGTAAAGGTCGCAGGAGTCCGCTGGATGCTGCGGGTGGCGCAGGACCGGTCACTTTGGCACTCTTTGGGGGAGGCCTATGTCCAGCAGAGGACGTCTTTCGGCTGATATGATGATGTAATGTTACAATATGAAGACATAAACACGTTACAATATAGAATGCGTAGGAGTTTCTCAAGAGGTCGGTTCTGTCGTCGAGTGCGCCTCGACTCGACCCCACAGGTCGCCTACGCGTCTAACTGTTCACGGCATACTATTGGACGTACGTATATAATAAGCCAAACGAATATGCCCTATCGATTTTTCCTCAATTTTACGGCCCTTGGCCAGCACGCGAGATTCTAATTGCTTCATACAAGTGAAACACGTTCGGGATGAGAAAATTGAATAAAGTTTAATATCACCCTCCAGTTGGCATTTAATCCGAAACTCATTACATGTCCGAGCGATTCAATCTTCTTCTTAAACTGATTAAAGTTATGATACGATGCTATAAAGTAATGAAGTCATTTAGGAAAATGTATAGAATGCGTTTTAAACAAAATAATGTTTATAACGTTATGATCGACGCTTTCTGAGATGATCGACGCGACGCGGTGATTATAAGCAGTTATCGTAATGACGTAAAAGCATTTTTAAGATCTACCGTGCCGCCACCGGCCTGAAGCCAACTTAAATGGCGCCCTATATGGCTGAGCGAGTCACGTAATTCGTGAAAACATTTCCTTTCTGAAATAACTTGTATTTTCTATCTTTCAGACGAAAAAGGTAGTATGTTTGTATTTACGACAGTATCTTTGTAGTATTTTGTTTTATGGTCGACCTGTAGCGACAGTGCATGTCGTAATAAGTTTAATACTGTGTGCATTAGCACAGACTTTATGTAGATAACGTACCATTATCGAATGTGTGTGTACTAACGGGGCGTACTTCTACGATTAGATAAGATAGTCTTATAATCGTGTTTAATGTTAAAAGGAAACACTACACAAATATTGAATTAAACTTCTAGTACAGTCGCCATCACATACATCGGAGCAAACAAGCACGTCACAAACATCGGAACACACCTCTATTTTCAAGGCGTGCCGATATTTCTGAACACCTATAGTGTACCTAGGGAATGCAATTACCGGGCAAATTTCATTACCGGTAAATTACCGACTTGAGTGAGGCAAAACCGGTTAACCGGTAAATTACCGGTAAATTCAATTTGGCTAATAAGTATCGTTATTTGACGTTTATTTATCGTAAAAATAAGCTATGATATAATATAAAGAGTTTTCATGTGCCGTAAATGCCGTAATTATCAGATTCTTTCATATTTAAAACTTGCTCAGTAGTATGAGGGCAAAAAACACAACTGAAAACGTTCCTTGGGGATTAGCAGGTAGGTTGGAATTGTCCCCAGTTCTACAGAAACTAACTACAAGCCCACTTAGTATTCTAAAATAATAATTCACTAAATAGATATTTCTACGGGCTTCAAGAGATGTGTATATAACCAACCATTCCTAGGTCAAAAAGAGTTGGATAGAGAAAAGGTTAGTAATAGTAACAGTTCATTTTACCTACGAGCGTTCGTAAAAACGGTTTAATAACTTTTTCTAGGAGTGGAGCTCATGGGGGTTCCAAATTGTGGTATTGGTTTAGCGATTCATAAGGCTTTATCTGTTACCTTAGTTTTGCTGCGGATAGCCTCATTTCTAATGCGATCACGCAGATAAACTCCCAGCATAGCCATCTTCATTGCTCTTTGGATGACTTTTAGCATTCTATTGAGGCCCATAGTGAGCGACTACATTTCAGATGCCATATATTATGTCGTCACTGGCAACACACACTGGTCAAACCGAGCCCACATAACTGAAACTGGACAGTCTCGTCGTTTACAACTCTGAGCGTAAAGCGTCCGATTGTAATGGAAGTTGGCACTACATCGGCATTTGACATGATCTTCGTCTTATCCATGTTCATCTTTAGACCGACTCGCTCGGAGATTTTACTGAGGTCA
Source organism: Epinotia brunnichana (assembly GCA_963854355.1). Lineage (NCBI taxonomy): Eukaryota > Metazoa > Arthropoda > Insecta > Lepidoptera > Tortricidae > Epinotia > Epinotia brunnichana. Next base: position 10,379,784 of record OY977945.1, on the reverse strand, counting down.
TCGAGCATCGTACTAAAGTCCTTCATGGTCTCAGCCAAGACTACTAAATCTTCAGAAATCCGAAGGTGAGTGATGTACTCGTCGTTGCTGTCTGCCTTCTCCCGTCCAGAGTCTTGAAAAAATCCTCCTGTGCAGCGGTGAACTGGTTGGGGAAATAACATCTCCTTGACTGACTCCCCGCTACAGCAGAATAGGTTTTGCGTTCAAATCCTGGAGACAGACTGACAAAGTGCGTTTTCGTACAAACACTGCGATACTTCGATATAGCGGTAGTCAACCGCGCCGGCGGGTGGGTTGGTGCCACTGGAGCGACTAGTACAGCCCAGGTTTCGATCAAATCGAAGGCTTTCTCGTGGTTCATGAACGCTAAGCAGAGGGGCAGGTTATACTCCTCAGTCTTCAGTCTTCTGTATAACCTGACGGAGCATATCGATGTGGTCTACGGTGCTCAAGCCTCTCCGGGAACCGGCTTGTCCGAGAGGCTTGAAGTCATCTAGCTTGCGTACGAGGCGATTTGTAATGACTCTCGAAAATGGTTTATAGACATTGCTCAGAAGTCAGATGGATTAGTAGTGTGTGGGGTGTTGTCACCCTTTTTGAAGAAAAGCGCCACCACACCTCTGTTCCTTGCCTTTTTCTCCCTCCCAGTAAGACGAAGAGAGGTATTTCTTTGGATTGTTATGATAAGTATACCTCTAAAGTATGTTAAATAAGGCGTTTCTATTGTACTTATTCAAACTGATCATTATTCACATTTTATAGAACGGCACCAGGAACGTGTTTATATTTTAAGAAGCTTCTACAAACGATTGCATTAATTTGATCCTACATGAGCTAAGCTAAATAACACTAACAAGTTTATTCAATTTACATTTTTACATGATAAAAGGAGGGTTATTGAGGTATAAACATGACGATGAAGCATTAACAATCGTAAAAATGTTGTATTTTACTTATAATTTGTGTTCCGGTAAATCACCGGTTTTGATTTTAATTTACCGGTAATTTACCGGCCTCATATTTAGTCAATTTACCGGTTAACCGGTTAACCGGTTTGCATTCCCTAAGTGTACCTATGTATGTGATGGCGACTGTACGTGCCAGAAGTCTGATTTTATTTCTCACGGGACGCTACTTTGTATGAAAAGGTCAATTTGTCAATCAGAGCGATCTGCATACGAGGTTGTTGAACTTGGCCGTGACATGACTTATGAAGTCAATTATTATCGGTGCACCGCTGCACTCGTTCAAAATTGGAAAAATATATGGGACAGAGTAAATTGCAGCAATCTTCGGGTATTGCCTCGGTCGCGAGATTTTTAACCCAATGAAACTAATTGGACACACATTTGTAAATATTTTTACGTTCCTTTTTACGGAATACTCGTATTTATTTTTAAAGTGATGTATATTATTTTGGTACATTTTTCTCCGTCACACTCTTAATTCTCTTTTGTGACAGGTTTCACAGGCACAGACAAGAAGTATGACGGACTAAGCGGGCTCAGTAATGAAGGGCAAGGTGTCAAGTATCACTCCGGAGATGCATTATGTGAAGCGCTGACTGAATGTTTGCTTTCTCTGTCCATTTGAATGCAAGCAACCTTACACCCGCCAGCGAGACATGCACACTAGCCTAATTATCACGCTACGCTGACTTGTAAAAATTCGAAAGCCACTGTAAATACTTTGATCCCTCTGCACTTTGGTAAAGGAACGTGCAATCGTGCAAAAAATTATTAACCGTAGGCGGCATACATTTTCGAGACCAAATGGCATTCGACAATGTAAATACCCTTAATTAATGCATTTCTCAAGCTCTTGGAAAGAGGGCTCAGAAATTTTAGTCGGTTAAGTAGGCCGCACGGGCTCTTTGATAATGTCATGCCGACGCATCGAAAACATTCATTAAAATGTTGTTGTCGGCTACCGTCTCTAGTGTTGTAATCCTAGAGGTAATCTACTGTCGCATCCCAAATATATCAGAAGCAAGGAATCACGCACGCGTGTGGTAATGGTAAGACAGGGTGGTGCTGCTTATACGCGAGCAAAGGGCCGTGCTGCCCACTCCCTTCCCACGCGCCAGCATTGTACGTGATCAAACCTTATTTACATCACAATAACTCGGCTTTGGTTGGCGCCGAGTAATGCATGATGCTATTCCTTGCCCATATTTCCCGGATTCCCTGTCAAAATCAACAGCTTTCAGAGAGAATCGAACACAGATCTGTCATAACATAATCTTAACGTCGGCCGCTTAACTGAGCTCAACATAGTATATTCTTTTTCTAAAATGTCGTCTCGACTTCTCGTACATTACATGCTAGCATTTTGATGTTGATCAAATGAAGCTTTCTTAATAAACTGCAGGATTTTATTACAATACATTACTTATTCATGATTTCGTCTTCCAGCGTCTTTCTCTGGAATCACAGGGAAGCGAATATTTCGTAAGCAGTCCCACAGCCTGCTGAATAAATTAATATTCCTATTTCGTATGACGCGTCTACATATGACGTATACTCATGTTGACGGCGGAAACATGAAATACTTCATTTCTTTTTCGTCAAAGTTCACAAAAATATTTCTGGCGCAAGTGAATATTACTTACTCCACATTCGAGCTTGAAACGCTATAACATTTTGAGGTCAAAATACTAATTATACAAATGGAGACGCGTAAATTACAAGATATTTTACCCGAAAAAGGCCGTTCCCTTATATCTACGCTTCAGATTTGTAATTTTCACACAAGCGTGTCAGCCGACTCAGTGCTGCGACATTTCAATTCCCTCGAGCAGAATCTTTGTATACCCTTGTTTGCCTGGTTCCCAAGTTGAATATGAAACGTAATGAGCGTTATGAATTAATTTGTTTGGAATCAGATATAGCTGTCACCGTTCGCGTTCTTGGAACTAGGTCGAATGCGAGAACTCGAAACCAACCTACAAAAGATAATCGCTGCGCAAAGAGACATAGCCGGTGGCAAGTGTCACAGTGTTAGGTTTCTGTGTCGTATATGTGATCGGTCGTCACGAATCGATATGCTTATCTCGCTGGCGGTTCGACTGGCGATTAATGATTGCAACGGTGCATCGGGTTAATGTTTAATTATGGCCATAAAGGTTGCTCCATAACAGGTATGTTACATAACACCTTTACCAGGCACGTTTATTACCGTGGACACTCATGTCACTACAGATGTAGCACTTTGCTGAATATTCTGTGATCGTATGCCGCGTTAATAATTGGGAAATAACAAGGGGCGTAAGAGAAATATTGCAAACGAGAGTCTATCAGAAGCCCGACGCCGGAGGCGGAGGGCTTTTGATGACTCGAGTTTGCGATATTCTTACGCCCGTGTTATACACAATGTTTTTCATCACATTTGCGAGGAAATAAATAACTACAAAACCCAGAAAAATCTAGGTTTCATACAAGCGCACCAATCAAAATAGGGAACATTACGCAAAACTTTTCGTAGGTGGCGACGCTAGCAGCGTTGACATTGTATCTCATTCCTACTTGCGGTATTGTCTATGCAAGCATCCTTGTCACAGTTGTCACTCATTTGACAATCAATTGTGCATGTGTGTGTGAATCCCTATATTCCTATACTGTTTTACTATTAGTTGTAGTGCTGCCTCTGGCGGCAGAACATTGCAGTAATGTTCCCTATTGACGAAATTGACAACTTCACTTCCAGATCAGTGCGAGTGGAGATCACACACAAGCGCATAACTCCCTAGGGAGTTATAAAAATCCATAACTCCCGCGGGAGGTAATCGGCTATAGCTGCTCTATACACCTGCCTATAGTAAACCCTTTACGAGCAAGTGTGATAAAAAATATTAAATGATCAAACGTATCAGCTTGCTGAATGGTTTCCATGGGAATTGGAATTAGACACCATTCCTTTGCACGCGGGTTATTTGAGCGGGAGATCACAAGGATAAAACGTGTGTATGGAAAGCACTGGTATGTATAATTTCGTTTTGTCTCGCGGCTCTCCACAAACTAGGTGCTCCGCCAATTGTGCTCCGCACATCCCAAGCCCAATGGTTCGGAACGAACATTTCATCGCAGTTCAAAATAACTCAATATCTGATTTGCTTGGGACCCTTTGTAAACACTGGTGGCTATACTACACACACGTGTCTGAGCACACGTCGCTCGCGGTTCAGTGGGCAAGGCGGCTGGTCCGTCATACCGGGAGAAATGCAGCAAGCATGTAAGGCCTCGTGTGTAGTTAGTGCGTTTTACCAGGGGACGCAACGCAGGTGGCAGAGTAACGGTCGCGCTTTGGCCGGTTGCTGGCCCATGCGTCTCCATTCCGTTGTCGTTGTTATCCGGATGGGGTGTTAGGAATATACTGGAATGCATATCTAGGTATACGATATTATAATGAGGTAAAGTTCGTTGTTTTGTGAGTTTTTTTTTATGTTGTAGGATGTGACCTCGTAATCATTTCGATTTCAAAAAATCTTTCCTTAGTAAGTATACAAAATTGGCCTTCGGTGGGGACATAGAGCTAGCGACTTCGCTTGCGTTCTTTTTATTACGCAGGATGGTCCCTTAGACTTACGCCTACTTAATCTATCTATACACACCGTTAGATTGTGAAAACCGTCAGTTTATTGTAAACTGACGGAATATTGTGAACTGCCAAAACAATTCATAAATGTACGCATTTATTTTCGTTATTTTATAAACTAACAATGTCATATCGTTAAATTGTGAACTGAATCAAATTTGCTTGATTCGGAACGCAACCTGTGCGCTGTTTGGTTGAGCGAATTATTACACTTGCATCAGTTTCCACTTACGTCAGAACACGTTACGTTACTTACGTTTTTATTGGTTATTTAGACATTTTATTCAATTTATTTCGGCATCCAGCAGTGTCGACGTAGCCCCGCTGTGCGGGGCTCCTATTTCTGGGCGCTTTGCCCTTCTGTTCACAATTTTTCGACAGTTTATAATATCGCGAGTAAGATTAGGTATAAACTGACGGTGTTCACAATGTAACGGTCACATATACATATAATAAAGCTAAAGAGGATCGAAAGTCCGTACATGGAAGATATTTGAAAAAAAAGTTGTCTGGGGATACTTAGAATCGATAACAGAACACGTTCCAACAGTTTTTAGAATTTTTGTCTGTTTATCTGTTTGTCTGTTTATGTGACCGTGATAACGGCTGAACCGTTTAGATGAAATTTGGTATAGAGATAGTTTGAGTCCTAGGAAAGAAAATATGATAGTTTTTATCCCAGAAATCATCCTCTAAGGGGGTGAAAAAGCCGGGCTTCATGGGTGTGGTTACTTGGTTAGGTAGTAGTCACTTTCGTAATTCAGCCCTCAAAGTGATACAAACGGAGCTTAAATGGAATGGTTTATAAAAATAGTAACTAATAGTCCATGACTCTTATTTACAAGAGCAACATTCACACAAGTATTGAAAACCATAATATAGTTTTTCACTCATAATATAATTGCAAGCGTTTGTAATTTTGGATGATTGTTACCTACTTAGACACCTTAAAAAGGCAGAACACGTGTAGGTGACTTTTGCCCTACAGGTAAATTGTTTATATTTTGCATTAAGACATTCAATACTAATTTTACCTAACGGTAGTTTATGTAGGTAATAAGAAATGGAAGTTAATACTTCGTTCACGCGGACGAAGTCGCGGGCAAAACCTAGTATACTATAATTGATCAAGTAGAATAGGGAACTTGCATCTTAATATTTTATTACGAAAAACAAAAGTATAATCCAGCATTAAAACAACTGTAGCATTAAAACTTTGTTATGATTTATTTTTCTGATGTTATATGCATTTGAAATCTGCGCGCGCCGGCACCCCCCGAAAACGCTCTATACTAAACGGGCTTATGCTATGACATCACAGCATAGCCTTTACTATGGAGTAAGTCATTAATTTGCGATTATCTCCACAAAATTTACGTTTAAGTCTATACTTACATACAAAATATCATTTCTAATTTAATATTCTATGTAACTGTTACGTTATTTTATCGAAAAAATAAAAAATAAATTTTCGTCATTTTAACGTTAGTAAAACTAATAAAAAAAAATGTTCTTTTTTTTTCTTTTGTATGATATCTCTACGTATATCCGCATTGATTGAGTGCAATTTATTCGAAATTGAAGTCCCATGCAAGTTCCCCATTATGGACACCTGCTGGAATCCTATTTTTACTCGATTTTATAATCCATGTAACCACTTCAATGTTGACTATGGTATAAAATAATTAACCTGGAATTCTTCATGAAATTTTGACAGAAATACTCGTAGTAGGTAGTACCTATAATTTTCAAACATGTATAATGTTCCTCGTTAAGAAGAATTCGCGATTATGTCCGTTTATTAATCTGAGGAGTAATAAAACAGCAAGAGGTGAAAAAGCGAAGTTGAATGAAATTAAAAACGAATTAAGGAAGACGCGTATAAAAAGCGTTAACGATCCAAATACTTTTCACATTGCTTTTATAGAGAAAATTGCAGTGGGTTTGAAATTAATTCCTATACCTGTGTTATTATACGGTATAATATGTAGCATAGGTGTAACGTGGCTTTAAATCGATAAGGTGGGGACACTTCGAAATAATATAACGCTCAAGCTAGTTTTAGACACGAAAGTTGGGGTAGTCACCCTTCTATCAGGACTCGTTTTATGGCTTTTAATAATTTGGGTAAGCTGCACTGATTCCTGATGGCAGCTGCTCGCAGTAACGGGGATTACGGGGTTTTTTATTGTTTACCAACAGTTTGTGGAAGCTAGTTTGGATGTATTTATCACTTAGTGTATCACTAATCGCTTCCGGACATGCCCTGTGGTATTGATGATATGTTACTTCGATATCACGATTATAGTTTGTATTATAGTCTGCGTAATGTTTAGCTTTTCATTCGTTAAATGATAAGAATTGATGACTAAATAGTTGACTGGAAACTATTTTTAATATTGCCTTCAACTTATTAAAAGTCAATAATTGAATAAGTAAACTTAATGTAAACTTTCATGGGTCTTTTTCAATAGTTGTTACTTGATTATGCGTACTTAAAGATCTGTATTCTGAATATTCTGATACGGTGAAGTTTTTTCTTAGGGATTTATCGACAGGATTGCAAAGTACTTTCTGAAATTATACACTGTAAGGTGCTACGTGAGATAAATTCCCGTAGTACTTAAGTAGCTGATAAATGATATTTACGAAACACGTACGAGTAAACAATTACCTACACTGTTATCAACGATACATTATGCGCTCGTTATCTGTCTTGAAAAATCGTTACTTAGGCCTGTATCACTCTACATATATCGATATAATGTTCCTGATACAATGTTTTTCAGAATAATTTACGTATCATGTTTCCGTAATTGGGTTAATCAACTTTTTCTTGTTGTTATTCTGTCCCGGTAAGCCAAGAGACAACAGTAACAGACTTTCTTAGAAAAAATACTATAAACTGGACTCCTATCATGCTAAGGAGATGCGCCACCATGGAATGGGTTTACCAATATGACAAAAACACGTGTTTAGTGGATTTAAACCCCATAAAATAATAGTTTTAAAGAGTGACCCAGGAGACGTAACCATGGCAACGAGCCACAAGAAATAGTTGATTGACCCAATTAACCTAAGAAAAATATGGTACAAATCAGACAGAATTAAACTGCCACACGACCTGCCTGATGTTAAGCAGACACCATATATATAATGTCCCTGATAAAAAAAAGTGATGTTGATTCGTAATAGTTACCTATAGGCAACCTCACCAAGCACACACTTGATTAAACGAATAATCTATTTGTCCAGTGTCTACAGGTCCAGGTACAGTGTTCCAATTTTCTATTGCATCGAGATGCAGCCTTATCGTGAGATTGAATTCGACTACGTCAATATCACTTTTATGGAATCTCGAATAGACATTCACCCGAACACACTAGAGAATTGGCTTCCATTCTCCAGCTCGCGTTTACACTACAGTTTCGCACCCAACTAGATAAAAAGAAATGGATGCTATTCATCGCGTGTCTACTAACTCGCTGGCAGCTGCTTCCACTGGTGCAGATTGGGGCAGGTGAGTTAATGCAATATGCGAGTCAATATTTCATATGATGTTTCTTGTTCAGGTAAGAAGCATGTTGGCGATTCATTTTTATACTAATCATAACTTGCTTTTGTATTAGGTACGGTAAATCAACTGCAGCTTGATGAGCTCTACCTATTATATGTAGTTCTATTTTAGTCCCAACTTCAAACTTTTCGGCGCGATTGGTTAACATATATACGGTGCGTATAGTGTTGTCATATATAGACGAGGATTACCATACTTAACACGTTCCCATTCCAGTGGTACACATATGTAAGCCGAAAACGGGCCGTGAGTCTAGGTGGAGCGTAAGTATACGACACGACCGCTTTCTAAAGAGGTCCATCGGATTTCACTGTCAATTCGTAACATTTTGTAAAAGAACTGCGAACGAGTAAAAACGTTCTTGAAGGTTCAAAGCCAACCAATTGTAACATAATTACGTCAGTAGGTTATAAGTAAAAATAGCCCGGAGTTTAGTGAATGAAGTTGGACGCCAATACGCGGCGGCGCACGAAACCTCCGAATCCGAAACCTGTAACGCAACGTGACAGAGTTCGTTCACACCGCGCTACCTCCTAGACGGAGGACAACACGTGGACCTCAATATCACTCTTCTGCCGAGATTTGTATTAAGTGTACAATACTCATGTTCGTAGTAGTCAGAGGTATGCGTGTCTAAAATAGGTCAATTCGACACGACCTTATACCGTCGTAAAAGGTGCGTACATGCAGTTACTACAACTGAAGTGATCGTAAAATAATTCGAAAGGCTACACGTGTCCTTCGTGCTATCTAAACCATGAATATGAAGTTATACTTAGATATTTTTAATACCATATTTAACAAGCTTCTATTTTACTTGCAGTGTCTGAATGTTAGTGTACATGTCAGTTAGTTTCGTGTGCCTGGCTTGCATGCAAAATTTGAGCAACTTCCGGAAGTCCATGCGAGTTGTTTTTTTTTTGCACTTGAGAAAGTCAGGTGACAATGCTTTATCATCGTACAGCCGCCATCAGATATATCGGAGCGGCCAAAGTGCTCACAAAAATCTGAGCACGTCTCTACTGTCGAGGCATTAGAGACGTGTTTAGATCTTTGTGAGCGCTTTGGCCGCTCCGATATATCTGATGGCGACTGTACCATAAGGCAGGTGTGATGATGGACGCAGGAGGTGGTCCTATCAACTATACAAGTTAAACCCGTCGGCTTTAGTTTTAGTATCCTCTCAATAAGTACATTGAACAAAAAAGTACAGTCGGCAACAAACCCTTATTTATTACGTTTACTTATTGTTAATTATTTGCTTGAATGGATTGTAACAAGTGGAGATCTGTGATCTCTATGGTGCCTTTCCTCCGCCATTTCTTCGCACAGAATTCTTAACTGCACACTATTTTACTACTGCATATTGCACATTTTATATACCAATTAAAGCACGTGTGGATCTAGGTTATCGCTAAAGATTTAATCGAGTAAGAAAACGGGAGCAGCAGGCATGCTGGTTAAAATTGTATAAAACCGGGTCAAAATTACATATATGTACCCAGTTGGCCACCTGAACGGGCTTGCACGCCACTGCATTCACTGATAGTGGCACTGAATTGTACTAGTTACGGTAGTAATCGTACCCATACTAAAGCAGTGTTTACAGAGTGGCGAGACGACGCGTGCGGTGGCGCAATACGCATGCCGTCAGGCGAATGTGGAAAAACACACGCACAACTGTTAAGGTCGAAACGCACAGACAGCGGTGGCGGCGCGGTGCGGAGGCGGTACCGGTTGTAATGTTCGAGCTAATATGAAAAGGTCCGCCGCGTCCCGCCGCGGTATTCTGTGCGGACCTTTTCTTATTAGCTCGAACATTACAACCGGTACCGCCTCCGCCACGCACCGCGCCGCACCGCCACCGCTTTAAGGCGTTTCGGCCTTCAGGGCGATTACAGAACGCTCCGTGTGTACGTAAACGCGGCCTAAGTAGCAATGTTTCCACATATCTTGAGTCCTATAGGATTTGTATTCAAATTTCTGGGTTAAAGCTCCTAGGATTTAGATAGAACCGGGCCATACCGAGCTTTACAGCGTTATGTCTTTGTCATGAAATTAAAGATATCATTGTGTAGTGTGTATGTATATATGTATATGCGTGTGCATGTGTGATGAGACGAGAACACACTCTCGACTTATCACATATGGATGTGTATGTGGTATGTAGATATATGTATACTTGCAGAAATAGGTATATTTATTTTCTTTAGTTACTTTAGGCATGAAACTTTATTTTATATAAGATGAGTTTAATAGGTTAAGTTGTATAAAAACTGAGCGCGTCTCGCCATCAAACGTAACAGTTTGGCGACAATATAAATGTTTTGTAAGATGTAATTTGAACATATAAATAAAAAAAATAAAAAAAATAAATAAAAAAATATTTTTAACAACTTGTTACTAATTGAAGAAAGATGCATTCGTTTTAAAATTGACTGATTCTTTTATCAATTTAGAAATTTAACTTTAAACGTAACCGTTGTGTGGTGATGACACGTTAACAGTACTGCAGATTATGAGAAAAATATTGTCTCTCACGACGCATATGCTATTAATGTTGTTATTCTATCCGGATCGCTGGAGATTTATTGGTGCAGTGGTTACAAAAAGTCTGACACTCGGGCGATTCTTAAGTGTTTTTTGAAGCAGAGACAAGTTACTATGATTTATTGAAAGTTATTAGTGGTAAAAGTAATAAATACAGTTTTGAAACTCACCAATCTCACCACAAGGCTTTCAAAGTAATTTTATATTATGGCGATTACGCAGGTATGGTAGTAAATGACGTTAAAATATTCGCTCAGGTAATTTATGGTGGAAAATGATGAAATTTATAAAACAGCTCTTTTATTAGTAGGTAAAAATCAAAAGATTTACAAAGTTTCATATCGGTTGGGGGCGTTTTCAGTCAAATGTGCGACTCTTACTTTTTTCTCGGAATTCTAATTTTGTTTGTGTTTTCCTGTTCAGAATCATGAGCACTCTTGGATCCCGATAAAGAAAAAAATGTTCCCAGTTTTTTATTCCGCCACATTGTGACGTTTTTTCATACATTCTGTATGGACCGTCACATAGTGGAATCCTAAAAAAAACATGGGAAATTGGGAAACTTTTTTTTCTTTATCGAGATCAAGGATGCTCATGATTATGAACAGTAAAAACCAAAAAAATATTATGTCTGAGAAAAAACTTTAAAGTCGCACATTTGAGTGAAAACGCCCTTGGGTTTTCATATACGATTTTATCGCTGTGATGTAGTTTAAGTGGACTCCGGTGGACTATGAAGGCGAAGTAACCAACAAAATTTAGTACCAGTCACTCGCATTGTCAGCTCCATATGCTGTAGTCGTCGCCCGCGAAAGGAAACTAGCGAAAATCAGTATAACAATAGGTATTATTAAAAATAAAGTTATTTTTCCTTCAAGAACTGTCAATATACATAGTTTAGAAGCTAAATATATCTAATTGAAAACAGCCTACATTTTGTTTCATGTTTTATACATAAAATTAATCCATAAAAATGACAAACATTGAAATGAATAATTAAATACACAAACATTTTTTTAGAATGGATAATTTTATAACCTTAACTCTTAAGGGGACGTAGGTTCGTGGTCTTCTCTCCCTCTCACTGAGCATAAGCGTGAGCGAGATGGAAGTGCGTGTTTGGAAGCGCGGATATCATGTATATTAATTTTATTTCTTTGTGCGTTTTAATAAATACAAAAGTAATAGCTGATTTCCCTCAAACGTGACATTGCCGATTTTAAGAACCAATTGTAATATGTTTAGCTGTTGTGCATAATTTGTTAGAATTTTTTTAAGTGTATTTTAGACCTATGTTCGTGATTTTTTTCTATCGAGCGAAATTCAAAAACTCAGGATTCGAATAGCTGATTTCCCTCGACAAAGGCCTCAAGATTGCTAATTAAATTTAGGGCAGCCGTATTATAATCCAAACAAGAGCTACGATTTTTTAAAAATCCGTTTTCGGAGCTCACGTCGCTTTAAAATCGGACATTTTGCCCGATACGTGACATACACCTTAATACGCCACTCGCCCCATGGCGTAAATGGCGTAATCCTACTAATTCTATTGTTATTTCTATGTTGTGTCTGGCTCAGTGTCCCTCAAGTCAATTAATTAAAAGATATTAAGAAGATATTTGTGATGAAACAGCACAAAGTAATTAAAATTTTGGTTATCCACGTTCCATGCCAAAAACTTAACCGTAGAACACTATAGAAACAAGTTTCGTTGCAACAAAAGGCGCTCGTAAAATCTAAAAGCAACAAGAATGCCAGTAAATGGCTGCGAAGAGACCACTTGAATTTCCCCGCACAACCGCGTCGGGAATTTGCTGAGCTTGCAAATTCGCCGCCACCCGGCCGGGCGAGGTAGGTGATAAATGATGAATTTAGATATGCATTAGTACCGAGCAACACTTAAAACCTTGCGAAAAAGATGGTTATTCCGATTTTTCCTCAACTAGAAAAATTGTTGTATTTAGGTACAATTTCTTAGCCGCTTGTGGTGACTTGGGCTTGGTGACCAAAGAGGAGGTGGAGGAGGTATTCCTCAATTTTTACGTATATTTTACTCGATGTCTCGAACCAATATCAAAATAATTCATAAAAGATTTTAAATTAACAATGGCGGTCTCATCTCATCTAAATATAAGATGATTGGCTGTCCTTTATATAGTAGCAGTTTTTGTATCGAATGTCTTGTAGTTTCCTAATGATATGCCATTCTTTTTGGTGTAATTAAACAGTAGTACCTACGTACCGGAATAATTAGGAACCTATACGTACCTATAATTGTTAGATAACTGAATGTTTCCAAATCAACCGTAATTCAGCGTTTTGAGTATTCTGCCGATAGTCACAACTCTCATAAAGTCATAACAGCAATCTAAGAAGAGATCAATCCTCACTGTTATGAAAATATCCAGTCGGTGTCAGTGCATATATCATCAAGCGGCATGTTTACTGCCATTATGGCGCGTTCGTGCAATCTTATCTAAACCATACGTTGTGCCATCAGCCATTTTACCTTTATTTTGTACTGTCACTCGCCTGTTACAATGTCCATGATTCATATGGATGCAATGCGATAAAATACGATGGCGCAAATGTGTGTTGAATTTTTAATGGTTTCGTGCGAAGCGAAAATCCATTTCCCCTTCTGAAATGACCTCCCATGCAGCTAAATACCTATGTATGCCGGTATTTTGAAACCACGTGGCCATCCTTACATTTGAATAACGATTGCAATCTGTCCTATTCAAAGTCGATAGCAAAGCCTTCATAGGCGTTTGTGGAATACTAACGAAGGCGCTTACACCGTATTTACGTTAGAAATGTCTGCCATAGATCACGAAATACATGGCTGAGACCCTTCCTAAACAGACAAATCATGCTGCATAATAAAGCAGCGCTTTGAAATGAATAATTTGGTAATTCGAGAAACGTCATTTTAGAATGACGAGGCTTCTCGGTATCAAATTATATTCGTCAGCTACTTTATTTCACAATCAATACTTATGCATAGCATAATGCATATTGTTACTATAAGCTAACAATATGCATGACCCATTCATGGAATGTGAAGGGACGAACAGAGGATGAAAGAAAGGCCATACGTCCAAAAACCTGATTGTGAGCCACTGCGTTTTCCAACTATTGTGTGGAGCTAGCATTATTGTCGAAACTCGCAAAATCTTTAAAGTATCCAGTTAAAAGGCGACCCGAAGTAGCCCAACACCGCTAGCAACATCCGCCTGCAATATAAATGAACCGATCGGACGGGAACCTGCAATATGGATGAGAGGTGGTCTTGCCATATCGGCCGGGTCTCATGTTGGCCGGTCGCCTCGTGCGGGCGACGTGTGAACACACTACGCTAATGAGCGCAACGGTGCATGCGTGTACGCAAACTTGATTAATTTCAAAGAAGCTCTAGCTAGGCTAAGGCGAGCTACATTGGCTCGTAACAGTACATTTTGCCTTATATGCATACTGGATGCAGGAACATCATAAATAATCTTATGAAGTCTTAGAACGTCTTAGAACTTTGCACTTATGAATTGTATTTTTTGCTATATATTCTTAATCTGTTATTGTGGACAGATGTCAATTAAATAAGCAATTCAGAAGAATTGAATTGATCATGCACGACACCGAGAGAGAAAGAGGCCGAAACCCGGAACAGAGCTGCTCATATGATGCCTAAACAAACTAGTCAATTGGTAATGTCGTACGGTACCCGAGACACACGAACCGACCGTATTTTACCGAACACAGCTGCACGTTACCAAATAGCAAGCTAGCCTAACGACCTCTCTCAACATGGATGATATGATGACGTAAGTAACCTTGCAAGTACCTTCATTGTATAATAATAACAATGTTTCATTTTAACCAGTCAAATTTTCATGCTAAATCAACTTTATACAGACAGAAATCCCCGCATAGAAATGGAATGTAATATCACAGCTGAGATAAGCAATGATATTATACAGCAAACCAGTGATTTAATGCGAACGCTTCTTTTAAAAGCGAACTCTTCGATAAACCCGCGCTGGAATCGTGATCCTGTCATACGATAACTTATCAAACGAACATTTTTTACACTTCTCTCCAAAAAGTATGGGAAATCAAGCCTTTTACTGGGCGTACATGACCGCCCAGTAAAAAATGTATGTCTTAAATTATAAGACGAGCAGGATCGCAGGATGTTATGTTATGATGCAGGATATCGTAATATTCTCCGTCTAGCGTAGTTGTGCCATCGAGCTTCGTTATACGTCATGCGATCGCAATGGACCATTAACAGAAACAATTATAAGTTAGATCAGATTGAATGCACATGCTAGTCGGCTTTAGATTACACGTGTTATGTCATGTTACTGCATAAATTAAGTTACTCGAACATGCGACTGCTATCTTGATGTAGGAAGACTTGTAGTAACCGACGCGGTGGCCATAACTTATTGAGACGCTATTGGCGGTCGGTTCATTAATGTTAGCGTTGTTTCAATCCTTCCTTATAACTTGGTGGTTCGTAAGCAATAAACGCTATTTGCAGAAGCCACAGAACTGAAGTCTCGCGCGAGAGTACCCGCCCCGCCACGTGGCTCGCCGCAATCCCTGGCAGCTATTAAAGTAATTATTGTTACTGCACGTGACGGTGCACCGACCGGGATATCAGAGCATGTTGTCCTTTGATTAAGCTAAACTGCTTTAATAGCTGGCCATGACGCGTTATCGAAAATTCGTAATTCGATATATTAAACTGAAGCGAAGCAAGGGGAACGAAGCTCGAAGGCGAGATTTGGTGTATCTGATATCGCTCACGCTTACGACATTGGAATTATTTGGAACTTGAGGTTCATCAGGTTAAAAACAAGCTTTTGAGATATAATTATAACCTGTATTATTTAATATGCAAGGCAATTCAGCAGGTTAAAACCAATAAAACTTCATCATAGATCCATTCTCACAGAACTAGAATAGCGTCGAACGAAAAAAATGTCGGATGTATAATATAAACGGAGCAAGGAGCGGCAGGAAGTAGTTAATAAAGTTTGAAAGGCGGATATCATAGGTGTAGTACTCTTTTATCTTTATACTTTGCGCGACAAAAGCCAAAATTTTGAATAACCACCTCTGGATTGCGAACAATCGATCTCCACGTGGATCACATGCTGCGCGCGCGCCATAGCCGCCATTGTGTCCGAAATATTCTGAATAATGGAACTTTCCAGCATTGTGTGGATAAAAAATGCGGATATTTCGTAAAGGGACAATGGCGCGTAACATAAAAATCGTGATCACGCTAAAAATAAAAATGCTACTCCCCTGTGATGTTAGGCCACCGAAATTGTTTGCTACCTAAAGTCAAAATAAGAGTTGCGGAGTCAGATCAATATAGGTAAGATTCCCCGCTTCCTTCCTTCCTCGAACGACAAATAATGCGGTGGAGAGGCGAACAAAGGGCAGGACTTCCGATCAGCTGCCGCGCTCCCCTGTTTTTTATGGGGCTTCACCAAATATGTTACTAAAACGTCAAAGTCGTCTTCAATAAATTCGGGCGATCGTTTGACGCAATGGTGGGTTTTTGTTTCCATTCTTGGCAGAATTGGGAGAAATGGGAAATATTTGTTTCTCAAGTACCTTGGGTTCTGCTGACTTGTAATCCCAGAAACGTTTCCAAAAATCCCATTTTGTAGTGTAATAATATTGCGAAAAATGTTACTATTTAGGCGCGGCAAACGGCCTTAAATTTAAAGGTTCGCCTCGTAGAGCGACTGTTTTAATAAATTATCACATGATCGCGTGATAAAAAATATGTTAATTAACATGACCATTACAAGCCCAAAGGAATAAATACATCGATTACGCACCTACCCTCGTCAATAGACGAAGCGACGAAGGGGAAGGTTCAAGCAAATTTGTTACTGTGGTTACAGGACAGGGGAAGAAAGGAACTGAATGTGAAGCTACCGTTAATTTCTATTAGACGTCTCCCCAAGGTACTATAGTCGTATTATTTTACCCCTGCCTGGTTAAAATTGGTTTGTGTTCCTCATGTTCCGTATTTACATATACCTATTCGCTGCAGGAGTCATATTTTTTGATATAGCTAATGTATTTGTATGATCATCAGGACAAATCAAATTACATTACGACAAATCAACTTGAAGTATTATCCTGAAGCTCATAATTTGGGGTTAACTTTATGTCGTTCGGTAGGAAATTATATTCGATAAGTATATTAGCAACGCACCGTATGTCGGTAACAGGAGGGGCGCGCTGAATTTATTACCAGTCTTCCGACTTTCTGCGTTATGAGCTTATGAGCATCGTCGATCTCTAATTTGATCATTTTGTTTACCGCTCGCAAATCTCAGAGGAAATTTTGAGGTAAATAATTGTTTCTCTCCAGAAACTGGTGCGAATGTCAACGTAAAAAATCATAGTCTACACCCCTATTGAGTTGGGTATGTGTTTTGGTCACAAAGATAGAAAGAAGAAAGTTTGTGAATAAGACATTCCGATTCCTTTTTATCTGGCTGGTGTTTGTTTTTACACCCATTCCTTAGTTTGCCGATTAATGTGATAAGCTGATAGGTGAGTTTCATTTATAAATAAGTACTTGAAGCTTGGAAAGCATGCACGGAATGACTAGTACCTATCTACAAAAAGTAACGTTGGATCCGCTGCATGCAAGTCGGGAATCTATCCCGTAGAACACGGTGTATAATTAGCGTGGGCTTTGAAAGGTCATTGTCACAGCTGCAGCACAGGAACTAGAATTAAAATAGGCCCATTGTTCTACGCATGTATTATTAAATAAACTGGATAATTACATCGCTTTAAATTTCCCGACGAGCGAAATGCAGACGACGTCTCAACGCGTTCCCAGAAATAAACGCATTGTATTTTGGTATATTGAATGCGATATGGCAATTGAATAATACGCTGTTTGTTATGTACAGCTAACTTGCAATTGGATGACTGTGGGAATATTGTTGCATATAATAAGTAAGTAATATATGTTGTAACTAACTGTAACTAATCGCCTGCGTAGGCATCAACACCTCGTTGGATCGTTAACTACAAATTACATTTCCTATTATAATCATAAACGGCGCGGGGCGCTTTGAAATGTATCTCAAAACAATCAATCAGCGACTAATAACTATAATAATTTATTCATGTAGCTGCATCGATAAAGTAACATCAAAACAACAATTAATTAAAACAATTTGTTCGATATCGTTGCTTAATTTATGGTGCAAATAATTGCATTTGTAAACAATGAAGCAGAATTCAAAAACAAAGCTTATAATCGTTGCAGATTTATCTCCATCCGGGTTCCACAATTTGCATTTTTTATCATTAGCACGTATAAAGGTTCGAATTAGTACCGACCTACCTGGACGTCTCGTTTCTAAGAATAGGAGTACAAAAAATGCTTCCCTGTTTGTTTAGAGTTCCCACAATGAAGACTGAGAGGGGTGAGCTCCTTAAGTGTGGTTTTTGTCGTCTGCTATTTGTGGAGTGAGATAATAAAACTCTAATGCAACTAGGCTGTAAGTACTTGACGTGTGTGACGTTGAATACGTTTATTATATTTAACCGCAAATTATAAAGCGGCTTCTTTCGCAATATTCCGGTTATTCGTTAGGTACTCGACTTACCGTATTGGTTTACAGTTCGCACTAAGCCTTTGTGAGGTATTATTTTTCGTAATTTATTCAGGCATAACGCATTAGGTTCAAAGCCGTTAGTTTTAAGCTGCCGATCAGATTACGAGCTAAGCCTTGCTTAAGTTTCAGTTACGCTACCCTGTTTTAAAAACCCATTCACTGTAATATAATAACGTGAACTAAATTGCAAGCGCGACTATAATTTAGGTGAAAAACATCGCGTTAGCTTTTGAAGTCAAAGAAAGGGGGTCTAGCGGATTCTTAACACGTCCTGTGAACATTCAATAGTCTGCGAGGTAACACCGCTATACAAGGAAAGCCTCAAGAATATCGGGGACGAAAGGCGACACCGATGCCTGTGGCATTAGACTTATAGGTGACTAGGTACGGTTTAGAAACACTATTATTTTGCAAGCGCTCGCTTGCCTTATGCGGTAAACGGGATGCATATACTTCATGTAAGTGAGGGTAATTATGGTCGTTATTCTTCTGTTTTATGAAATAAAGGAGAAATTGATGTTCAAGGAGAAATATAAAACAGAAACGAATAAAAACCCAACGCAATAAATATATTCTAAGTTAAGATATTTCAAAGTGGATAGCAAGGGCGGCATGTTTGAAAATAGAGAATCTTTTAATATCATCTGGGTCAAACAGTTAAAACTAAATCGAATTCACTGTCACGGTCGGCGGTCTTAAACCTATTTGTCAACAAGGGCAACAAGCTAAGTGCAATTTCGAAAACCCACTTGAGACTACTTTAGCGATAAGTCCCATTTGGCGTGTCCGCCTATGAAGCCTCGTTAAACACGCAAGACCCGTATACATTGAGATCCTTATTATGATAGACAGAATGACGTTGCCTGACGAGTGGCGTTTGATCCGAAGCAAAATTAATATTTATTGGACGACGGCTATTTCAAGACTGAAATGGACAGGAGTAATACGATATTTGACAACAGTTAAGTAATTATTTTTATACCACCAACAAACTAAACTTCCGAAGACACTCGGAAAATATAAACCTACAACCAATTTTACTTTACTAAAAACAAAGAAAGACGCTGTTTCACCAAAGAAACCTGTGACGACACAAGCCTCTATTTATGTACAAACTTCATACCATCAGAGCGTTGATGACGTTTCCTAAAAAGTTGTTGATTTGACTATCAGTCAACATCTGATCTCATACCCAGCACACATTAATTTCTCCAAGGCTTCAAAAAGCTCGCTATAAGTCTGTATGGAGTTGACTAAAGTCAACTCGAAGAGCGGAAACGGCTTGATGATCAGATTGTGATTATTAGTCTAGCGTTATCTTGGCATTAGATTAACCACTTAGAATCTAGTGTATGAATCAACTGGTCCAGCTAATAACCCTCTTATCGAGAGAACGCATCTCGTCCGGTATAGAGGGCCATATAAAACACAAATGAATATAATGTATCAGTTAAAAGGTTTTAATTATGCTTTCTTGCTTTCCAGTTTTACTACCGTTTTAAATGTTAACATGTTTTCTCCATTATGGCAAAATGAGAAGCAAATGTATGCTTTCCAAGTTTCTATGTGATGTTGAAGTCAAAGAAATGATAGTGAATTCATGATTATGTATTATGTACCTATGGAATGGGATAATTGTTTAGTTTTTTCACCAAGTTTAGTCACCCAGGATAAATTGTTATTTATGAGAAATAAATGTGTTGTATCGCGGACGACTGCACGGCGCTCAGTATTATCCAGTTAAATATAATTTCTCCTTATCCGAGATGCGGGCCACGGAAACACTCTCTATAATTTCCTCCCATATAATATTTAAGGAGAGCCGTGATTTATGGTGACACTATCGTGCGTTCTATCGTTATTTGAGTGTTAAGGTCGAAAGAGACGCGGTTTTGTTCATAATTCGTTTTATGAAGCTCTTTAATACCATATATACTGGCCATAAACCGCTTAAGTACAAGTATTAATGTCAGATTTGAAATTGGAACAAGCCAGGACCACCTCCGGAGAAGTTGTTACTGTGGGCGCATTACACTAAAGAATTTACGGATTTGTTTTGTAGTGAATAGACTCGCAGCATGGAAAAGTACAGTCGATTGGGTGTATTTCTTGTTAAGGTTTGAAGTGCTCTTGAGCTCCAGGCGAGGGGGACGATTTGGTGTATTGATGACAGTGTGCACGCTTCAAAGAACTTTTCTCACGGCAGATAAATCAGGCATGGGAAACCTATCGCATATTGTGCTGTCACAGTACTCTCTGTCTATGCCCATACAACATGCCTGACATTTGATCGCTTGTGTAGGTACCCACCTAGTCATTTATGCAAAATTCTTCGAGTAACAGAATAAATCACGGAGCAGAATCTCAAATGCAAGCGACGTTTTCTAATTTATTTTGAACTGTCTTATTTTATGTTACATTGCCTTTTAACCGACTTCAAAAAAGGAGGAGGTTATATGTTCCACTCTATGTATGTTTTTTTTTTATGTATGTTCGCCGATTTCTCCGTCAATTGTGGACCGATTTCCAAAATAATTTTTTTATTCGAATGAGTATACTTCCGAGGTGGTCCCATTGTCACCAATTCAGGATCTGATGATGGGATCCCAGGGAAATTCAGGGCAACCCTCAAATTTTATAGGCACGCATGTAGTGATTTCGGTATTTTCTATTATAATTCGTGTAATTTACCTTCGGAAATCGCAATTTTGGTGAAGTGGAACTGATACTGAAGACCACAGATGACTTATGGAACTCCTCATAGATGTAAAGTTCGTCAAAGATTCTGACATGATTCCGTTAAAGTAGCAACTCATGAAGTGGTAATTCTCAGATCCTTTAGGAATCGACGGAACTCCTCAATTATTCTCAGCCCACAGATAGCGACTTGGGTTTTTTCTGTAATAATCAACGCATTTGCTCTCTGAAAGCAGTGCATGAGGTAAATTGGAAAGGAAATGTGGAAATGTTCATGTACCTATATGTGACTTGGCGAAGTAGGTACTGAATTGAAGTCGGTTTAAACTTTGTTTTTAAAGTAATTATGTTTAGAAGCTTGAAGATAATTAATTGATTCGCATCGATTTCTTAGTGAATGGTAAGCCACCTGATAAGGAGTTTATCGGTCAACGACCTAATAGCAATTGCGCAAACGTGGCAAAGTTGCCGTAACAGTTCGAATGTAGTGCCACAATTGTTTATCTAATTGTAATTGATTCGACCATAGTACGGTGTTGCAATGTTCCTCGACGCTTGATTAAATTCTTCGTATGGAAAACGAGACGTGGTAAAGATAGTGTAGAAAAGTGATAAACTTAAAAGCTCAAGCAAAACGACAAAGACTAAAACAACGTTTAACTCTTATCGTTCAGGTGAAAGGTAGTAAGACGAATCGTGGAGTTTACGCTTTAAAATCGATGTCAGGTCACCTAGGAGACTTGGCTTTGTTTGTTTACTCGAACTCAAACTGTACACTTTGTTATTCTTTTGGAAATGCATTTGGACGATGACAAATTGTCGGTGACAAGAAAGCCGCGAGTGTCTTGTTTGAGCCTTTCCGGGTGTGGAATGTAACTGTCGGAGTGAACTCGCGTTACTCACACATATTTGTAAAACACTATTCACTTGGCTTTATCTATACTGTGACCTACAAAGGAGTTTTCCTTTAAAATAATGTGCGACCGTTGCAACGTGCTCATGGGGGACTCTTAGGGAATATCCAGCAGATATGTACGGAGATTTGTGTATTCATTTATATTTAATACCTTGCATGCTTGACAGCTAGGTGTCAAATATATGAAAACGCAGCTTCGCAAATGTTTTGGTGGATATTCTCCTTATATACCTCCATCTCAAATGTCTGACAAGATTAATACAGACCGCCCAAAGGCTTCAGTTATATTTAACCCTGTGATATTAAGCATTTTATTAAAATACTGGAGCTTGTTAAACGTTGCCTCTTTCTTTTTCTTAAATACATTATTTATGAATGGCATACAAGGTTATATGGTCTGTGGACATACATTACCGTGAGGGGTATCGTTGAAAGTACTGAATACTAATCAAGTTATCAGAGTTTATTAGAAATAAGACGGCTGTATATTGAAATACTTAATTCTACTTTGGATTCCAATCACCGTATGGTGAAACGATGGCGGTGTCCAGATTTACGATGACTTTATGTAAATCGTAAATGGAGCCTCACGGAACGTAATTGATTAGGAGACTTGTGATATTACGAAACTTTCAAATTGAAACTCTTTGTATCTTCGCAGGCGATGTTAAGATAAATTACAAATGTTCTCTGTAACAGGGTCAAGCGTTTTGTTAAGAGTAGTCTACATATAGCAGTGTAAGCACTAAAATCTCATGTAGACACATAGAAAAAAATCTTAGCCTTGTAGAATGTAAGAAACCACTTGCGAAACGTAATCCACTCAACTAACGAGTGCAGTTAAATCATGATGACGTGAAATAGCTGTTTATTTACACTAATGTACATGACACATTGACTCTCACGGACCTCAATTGAGTCCATTGGTGGGCAGTAATACATGGTTACCTTAATAAGACTGGCGCCATTATTGCTCAGGGATTACAAAATTTTCGGAAGTTATCCCAGATTATAAAAAGATTAAGAACCCTCTCCTCGGGGCAAGCTACTTATTAGTTGATTTGGGTAGGTACTGCGTTACGAGACAATACCATTTTTCAATGGACCGAATGAAATCCGGCCTCCTAAGTAATGGGATCCGTTCCATGCAACAGAACAGTTGCATATCAAATGCTGACTGGTCGAGTGCGTTATTCTCGCTATTTGTTATGGGTATGTGCTGATATTATAAGATCAAATGTGTCCGTGGATGTGACAAAACAAGCTGGGCCCTATTGTATAACGCCCATGGGACGTTTTTGACTTACGAGCGCTCGACTCTCTCGCTAAAAAACTGACAAAAATGATTTTTTTTTTTTTTTTTTTTTTATTTATCCAAAATACTTATAAACTATTTACACATTATTTGAACAGCGAACGAAAACCGCGTACGGTTTATCTGTCGCCGTTGTCGCTCGTTTACAATTGATAGCTAAGAAAAGGGTAGTTTTACATAATTTGTGCTACGCTCGTGCGCGCATCGGTAGTTGGCAAGTACATATTTTTTGTGATGATTTTTATTTTGTGAGTATTATGAATAAGTTTCTGGAAAACATCATTTGGACATTCGTTTAATATGTAAGGTAACAAATACTCCCACATTCTTTTTCCGTATGCATTGTTATACGGTGGCAATACGTATTTGGGTAAGGTACTTATGTTTCTCAAGTTTTGTGGCCTATAACGTTTTTGAAGGTTGGGTAAATTAGAAATTTCATCACAGATTAGCATCATCTTAAATTTATCATATACATTTATAATTTTACAGTATCGAAATAGATAATTATCGTCGTTTTTATGCTTATTTCTAATAGAATTAGGTACAATAGTTTTTATCATTCTTAATTGTAGCTTATAGATATTGTCCAGGTAAGTTTTATAGGTTCTGCCATAGCTACTAAGGCTGTAACTAACAATGGATTCGGCTAGTGACATGTACAACATTCTGAGAGTATTAAATGGTAATTTATATTTTAGAAGTGATAGTTTGCATAAGATGGATCGTAGTTTGTTACAAATATGACTAATGTGGGGACCCCAATTGAATGTATTATCTATGACCAAACCGAGGTATGTATGCTTATCCACTATTTCCAGGTGTACACATACACACGTACGCGTAGTTTTTTGATGCATGCACTCATGGCTATGCGCTATTATTTTAGGTGTGATGAGACTTTTTTTATATGCAGAGTGGATATGCATGACCTTGGTTTTGTCATAGTTAATGACTAGGCCTACGTCGTGGGCCCATGCACACAGCCGGTTAAAGTTACCTTGTAGGATGGTTTCTGCAGCCGTGATATCGGAATGGGTGGCCACGAGACAGGTATCGTCCGCAAATTGGTATACAGACCCACCACTGAATATATTGCACATGTCGTTAACGTACAAAAGATATTCGGTAGGTGCGAAATTTGATCCTTGAGCTGTACCTTGTTCTGTAGGAATCCTATCACTATAGGTATTATTAATTTTGACAGATGTGAAACGGTTGGTGTGGTAGTTTTTTATAAATTCTAGTAGTGGGCCCTGTATACCATTTTGCAGGAGTTTGGAGTATAAGGTATTATATTTAAGTGTGTCAAAAGCTTTACTAAAATCAATAAATACAACAATAACATGTTTCTTCTCATTTAAGTGCATATTAACTTCGTTTGTAAATTTACATAGTAATTGTGCCGTATTTTTCCCCTTCTGAAAACCGTATTGTTTATTGTTTATAATATTATTTTTATTTAGAAAAAGATGTATTTGATTTCCGAAGAATTTTTCGATTATTTTATCTATGCAGGATAATATTGTAATAGGACGGTAGTTGTTTATGTCGCTGTGGATGCCTTTTTTAAAGATTGGTCTGATAGTTCCTATTTTTAATTTATTTGGAAAGGTTGAGGTCTTGATACAGGTATTTATTAGGTGCGTAACGATAGGAGTTATTTCCGTGTTTATACATTTAATATCCACGGCACGGATTCCGTCTATACCTGAACATTTTTTAACATTAATGAAATGCTACTTTGAAATAGCGATAGAAAATTTATATACGAGTGGTATTGACCACTCGTATTCAATTCTATCGGTAGAAAGTAAGTCCCTGCAATTTTGACATTACAATCGTATTTACTTCTATTTAATTTTCGACCTCTCGAAAGTCAAAAACCGGCCCCCTGTAACTTGTATTACAAGCGTCTCTTTTTAGTAAAAGGGTTTGAAAAGAGGTTTCCTCTTGTAGAAGTTACCTTTATGCAACGGGGCTCTGGTTGTAAAAACGATGTATACAAGTCTCGGGGCTGCTAAATACCCGAGCGGTCAAACAGCGCGCATCCTGTGGCATTGGATGGGAAATTATCTTCAAGTTTTTGTGCTCCGCGTTGGAATCTGGGAGTTTTTTTTCCCCAGACCCGAATGCCCAAACAGGTTTTTAGATAGCGTTCAGCAATGCATCACGGTGGTACAGTTGAAAACGTTTACATTGGAGTTTTTACTTGAATAACATCGATATTTATGTTTCGAAATAAATAAAAAAGGGCACTGAATGATCGGTATTTGCTGACGGGCGCAGCAGTTTGTAAAGCATTTCAATTTTTTTTCTTCCTGATCTTTTATGTGCGAGTAAACTTAAATGGAAGAATATTGGAGAGGCGTATGTCCAATAGTGGACGCACGAACGCTGAAGAAGTGTAGGTACATCCGATTACATCCTAGGTTATGAATATATTAACGGCGGTGTGATCATAGAATACTAGAGAGAGGACATGCCGGCGGCCGTGTCGCAGCTGTATGCTCAATGGGCATACACTGCCATACTGTGCACGCGTGCTGATCGCAGAGAATATTACGTTTTTTCCCAAAATGCCTGATATGATGCGCGTTTATTGTCAAATAAGCGTGTAGGTATACAAGTGTGTGTGTTTTAGATGTGTGCGTGCTTTGTCTTGTCAATTACTTGGGCGTTGTGTGGGTTAATGTACTTGCGACAGGCTCACTCTATACAAATCGGCCGCCATGTCCGATCTCCTTATATTCATACATCTGTGGATCATAGTCTGTTATCAGACCGTTATCATGTTGTTTCCATTATTATCGACCTCTATTAGTTAATTACGCAAACAAAACTTAGAAAAAACCTTTAAGAAGGAAGGAAGGAATCTTGAAGGTTGGTGAAACGGAATTATGTGTTTTAAAATAATATCGACCTAAAATCATATTAAATATTACCTAAGTTCAAACCACGATTACATACGACGCAGGGGAATGTAATAGATCTTTTTTGTTCAAAATGTACTTGACTGTACGTTTTAGTGTCGGCGCCTTCAAGAGTACAAGATAATGAGTCTGTGGTCCTTTATTCGATGGATTAATTTACAAATGTTCTGAGGCTTTCGTTGTCTATGGCTCCGAGGCGACATGTGAGGGTTTTGATAGTTGTGGTCGTGGCCGCTTATGGGTAATGACGTGCATCATGTTTAAAATAAGTTGAATGGTTATTACGTTTCTTAAGTCGATTAGATAGTTTCTTTTGATGAGATGCGAGAAGAAATGCGGTAGAGAGAGATTTTCGGTAATCTTATAGATCTAAAAGTTACGCAGGCTGTTACTATTTATAAGTAGTGCTGCCTTAGCATGACTGAATTTGAATCTTTTACCTTGGACGGTAGAGTTGCTTATTGAATGGACTACTTTGATGCAATTTCGTCAACATAAATAAAACTAACTATGTAGTAACCTACTATGTAAAGTGCCTAAACACGTCTTGATTGTTTTGTTCTCCTAGTGTTCTGGAAGGCTTAATTAACGAGTGGCAGCAAGAGTGGGCTTTCTGGTAATGGAAAAGCGCAGGCTAAGTATTTTATGAAACACCCTTCCTAGACGCGAAGTGCCTAACGCGTCCGCGATTTTTTTTTGTTGCTTTGTAGAGGGCTTAATTGTTGAGTGCCGGGAAACAGTGACCTTTCCGGGCAAGGAAAACTTGTGGTTTTTTTTAGTTTACGAAACAGGACCATAAAAGACCTAAATTACATATTTATTTGTGTGGTAAACATTTTATAATGTCTATCCCACATACTTCTCCAATGCTGGAAATGTTCCCCGATTTGTTGCTCTAGAATCTAGATTTCCAGTATATCGCGATGTAATATTTTGTCACCAAATATCGAAAAACCAGGTTTATTGACTGATAAGACTACGATTAATTAATATTAGGTCATTCCATTCAGCCTAGCTCATTATTGTAGCCTGATTAGACTGTAGCAGGGTTATCAATAGGTTGGCCACCCTGTTTATATGGAGATCTAAGTAGAATTCACTATTCGTTTATTTGGCTCCGGATATATCTGAACTGCGCGGACCAAGCCAACTTTTTTGGGCATGACCTGATAAACCTTGACCATATTTTAGACGAATCCTCCAGGGTTGATGTTAAATATATCTGCAGCTGCTGACGTCCGGGTCTATAAAAAAGACAGGCTACAAATAATAAGCATCAACAGTGAAGGAAAGCAGGTATATATAAGCCTGTCGCGGAAGAGTGCTTCGGCGTGCCCGTAACCCGGCACCTTGGTGACGAGATGGAACACCGTGGGGTTTTAGTCGGTAGTTCGGGCAGTTCCCGGGAGTCCGACATACCTGCCCTGGGCTCCCCTGGCCGGGCGAGATGCGCAAAGGCATTTCCCCACGTAAAAAAAAAAAAGGTATATATAAGCCATTTTAGATTCATTTACAATACAATGTTTCAAAAGTTTCGTGACTCTCGTTACTTAAAATCATATTAAATTACAAATGACTCGTACTATACAGATTTAAGTGCATATACAAAATACATATTTCTAGTTAATATTTGAATCGGTAGAAATGTTAAATCGATACAACTAGTGATGTGCGAATTGCGGAAAGTTTCCAAAAAAGTGGAAAAGCTCTCGGAAATTTCTAGAAATTTTCACAAGAAATTAAGGAAATTTACATACTGAGAAGCATAAAAATGTAACTCTTATACACTATGTATAAGAGTTAAAGTTTTATGCTTCTCAGTTCGTAAATTTCCATGTTGGAAATGGAAAGTTTCAATTCCCATACAAAATTTAGGAAAATTTCCGAAATTTTCCTATGTTTAATTGTAGAAACATTTCGCAACATAGGAAACTTTCCGTCGGCACATCAGTAGATACAACTTAGGGTCTTAGGTATTAAATAGCAAACATAAAAAAATACACCTTTTATCGTACCGTATCGACGTAGCGTGTTAACTGAAGGACAGACAGGCCATTAAACAGCTACTATACTACCAGTTTTAAGTAGGTAAGGTATAAAAGCGATAAAAATCTAAAATATTTATGTTCAAAGTTATGTATACAATAATGATTAGTTGAGATTAGTCATCATCCTCCTAGCGTTATTCCCCCGGTTGTGCCCCTAAAGGAGCCCGGGGTCCGCTTTGACACCTAATCCCAAGATTTGGCATAGGCACTAATTTTACGAAAGCGACTGCCATCAGACCTTCCAACCCAGAGGGCAAACTAGATCTTATTGGGATTAGACCGGTTTCCTCTCGATGTTTTCCTTCACCGAAAAGCTAACGGTAAATATTTCGTACATAAGTTCCGAAAAACTCATTGGTACGAGCCGGGATTCGAACCTACGACCGCCGCTTGACAGCCGCATGCCTGAACCACTAGGCTACCGTAGCTTTTAGCTAACTGTCAAAACCGTTCACAATTTAACGCATTATTTTTCGTTAGTTTATAAACTATCAATGTCTAATCGTCAAATTGTCAACTGAGATCAAAACGGCTTGCTACGGAACGTACACAAAGACTAGGTAGGTTAAGTTAGTTAGGTATCTTCAGTTGCCCGAAGCGCAAAACGCCTAGAAATAGGAGCCCCGCGCAGCGGGGTTCTGTCGACACTGCTGGATGCCGAAATAAATGGAATAAAATGTCTGAACAACAAAAAAATAACAATCATGTTCTGACGTAAGTGGAAACTGATGCAAGTGGAATAATTCGCTCAACCAGACAGCGTACAAGTTGCGTTCCGAATCAGGCAAATTTGATTCAGTTCACAATTTGACGATATGACATTGTTATTTTATGAACTAACGAAAATGAATGCGTAAAATTATGAATTATTTTGGCAGTTCACAATATTCCGTCAGTTTACAATATTATAAACGGGTAAGATTATAAAATGACGGTTTTCACAATCTAACGGTGACATATATATTAGAATGAATCTTCAGGATAGATGGCTATATTTTATCTCGTGACTCCGCCTTAGTTCTCTGTAATACGCGGACGCACGGCAAGCTTGCTTTTTTTATAAGCAATCTTTCACACGATCGGCTAAATCTCGGAATCTAGGAGGTCACGACTTTGGCAACTACGAGGTGAATGACCGAATTTGTCGATGTTAATAATCTGAAATAATCATCATTACTTTTATTGTCCTTTTCGTTGCCCACTATCAATGACTTAATTACCTTAGTAGTGCGAAGGACAGTGGCTATTCATGTATAAGTTATGCAGTTGTAAATTGCACCTTGACTCGCGTCTACCGCAACCCGACTGCCGTGCCGTAACAACCTTACAAAATACTTAACTAAATAATAATGGAAATAATGATGAGAATGATACTCACGGACTGGTACTTTCTTGGGATCAAACTTCTCAACGATGCCGTTGATAGTTTCAACCTTAGCTTGCGCGACCTTCGACCGCTCAGTGATCCCTTGAAGCTGCGCCGTCAGCTCACTGAAGATATCCTCGGCCAGAAGCACGAGGGACGCGAGCTGCCTCAAAGCATTGCTCAGGGTACAGTTCGTGACCGCTTGCAACTCTTCGTCGGTGACCCTAGGCCTCCCATCTTCGTCTAGTAAACTAGTCCGCGACAGAAACTTAGGTTCCACCACACGCTGCACGAAAGGCATCGCGACAGTCTCAAATCACCTTGAACCACTTACTCACCCATCCCCGCGCGAATTTAACTTAATTCCGTCATCCATTCAACACACAACACAAAAAACGTCAGGTAACCGCCACTTTGAATTAACCGACATCCTGACCGGTGAACTTTCACTGATGTACCTTTATTCGATTAGTACTATGCAGTTTTTGATATGTTTCAGTTATTACAACAACAATTTATTGAAGTTGTTAGAGTTATAAAGTTTGAAGGAAACTTTTGTTTCACGAGAGCCCGCCATAATGGTGTGCGACATGCCACAGCCTCTTTGCACCACAGCTGCCGGCCGATTGAAATTGAAATGAATGAACGCGGCTGTTGGTGTTGCCAGAAACGCAGCGAAAATTACCCCTCCACGGTTTTAAATACAATTTATTTACACCTTATAAAAATATCTATATTGTATTACATAAGCTCAATTAATTAACTAGTAGCTATGTGAGCGGTAGACATCGCGAGAATAATAAAAAAAATAAATAAAAAAAATGATAAATTTCTAAAAAGTTACTTGACAAAAAAAAACCATAACCTATAATTAACGAACCTGCTCACACATTTTCAGGAGAATCGATTGAGAAATGCTGTAGAGGAGAACAGAGGGACAAAAAATACACAAATAAATAAATACACTGGACGCCGGCCGGACAGACAAACGATTTTCGTCCCAAACTGAAGCATGGAACTTCCTTCGCTTGGCTCGCTCGTTCGATGATACAAGGTATAGTTTTCATTGCATGCAAATAAGTAAATAGTTGCAATTAAAATGTTACCTTAGTTCTCAATACACTTGCTTGTACGTAATGTGGCGCTTATTACGGTGGCATGGGGTAATTTGATTCGAGGGGCGACTGCGAACAAATAATCAATTTTTCTTCAAAATTGTTGTTTTTATTGGTGGGTTTACCTGTGGCAGTGAAAATCTTAGTATGTATACTATCTTGCGGTGTTCTCGATTAACTCTACTTAACTTCAGACTTCAGATAGTATTGTTTTTAGGCATAGGCAGTGAAGCGCAACTAGGAACAAAAATATGAATGACGTCCAACTGCTCAAATTCAGATCAAATCTGACAAATTCTGACAAGTAACAAGTTTTCTATCTGTGCTATTGCTATGGCGGACTCATGCTCTCTCCTACTTCCACTCTTTCTCTGTCTGTCATTTTGTCATGGTGACTTTGGCCGGTTACCATGGATATTATAACTTCACGAGAAAACATGTGTGTGTCAAACAAACAATGCTTTTGACGAAATAAAATTAATAATTATTTTAAAATAAAACACGTAAGTATTAATAACGAAATATCAAGCGCCAATATTGATTTACTTATGATCAGTGATCGGATCTAGGATGCAATTTGCCGGGGTTTAAGTCCGTAATATTAAGATGGATATGACTTACAATCCCGCGACTTTTTTTGTTACCTATCAAAAAGGTAAATAACTTTTAATTTTCAAGTAGTTAACAGTATAAAATTTACAGAAAATGTAAAAACAACAAAAATGTTTACAGTACCTACTGCATAGAATAGAATAACTGAACGTAACTTGTATGTCTTATCTTTTATGTATTTTTATTATTCTTGTATGTTTACCAGGGTATACAAGTAAAAGTAATAATTTTTATTAGTTATTAGTATCACCATTTTGTTAATCTTATCACCAGGGCTCGAACTTTTAGTGCCGATGACGTTGCACTGCACCGCACATAAAATGCCTTCTAATAGTATATTCGTAAACAATTACCACTTATCAACCTCTTTTATTAAATGAAATGGCCACTTGAAATGAGCAGTACAGTATATAATGTCTTGACTGACATTGTCATTCAAATCGAGCCCTGCTTATCACATTCTTAACATATCGATAAATAATAATAATTACTGTTATAGATACCCATTATTAGACAATTCTAGTGTTCTTTAAGTGTGCAAATATTAAGTGACGTATTTTTTTAATTTACATTAGCCCATTTCCCAAACTTCCGGGAAATCCGAGACACATCCACGATAACCATAACGTTTGAGGTCGTTCACCCCAAATTGCATCCTAGATCCGATCACTGCTTATGATAAACAACGGTTGGTACTTGGATAAAACCTACAAGCGCGAGGTTTCTTAGTTCGAGAAGAATTCATTGCGACCCGCAAAGGTATGTGTATAGATTGGTGAATTTTTGTAAATATACTGTGATTTGGAAATAAGTGTGAAATAAACTGTATGAAATATTTGTTCTCCTTCTATTATTTCATACCTAAATCGGATTAGTTTTAGATTTTGTAAAGCAATTTTCTGTTCATGCAGTGGGCCCAACGACGTCCCTAATCATAATTTATCGATATCGATAACGTTAAGTACTACAACCCTACTATCGTCCTCGTTCGTTAGGTTGTAAGTCTACTTCCGTACTAGCGTTTATTTTTATTGGTATTGTGGTATTTCAAACTAGCTAAAGTTCGAATGAGTTGTCATGTCAAAATCATCCAAGTCATCCAAAACCTTTGTTCGAAGTCCCATCTCTTATTTATATTCTCTTTGGGCATAGATACCTACTTATTTCTAGTAGTTTTAATTTCACGTAGATTTTAGGCTCATAATCAAGGAATTTAAACATACGTCATAATATTTCCGCACTTGTGTATACTCACGCCATCACAGCCTACAACTATGTTTTATGTTCATCCCAAGGAATGGAAAATTTTACCACAACTGTGAAGAAACACATCGGAAGAAACGCGTAAGCTTTGGTCGTCACACTCCCGGTGCTCTTAATATTTAAGTAGATAATGATAATGATCAACATAGCAAACTAAAGTCTTGTATCACAATGAAACACAATATCCCATTTAAAACATTCCGTGTAAAAAATAAGCCAAGTCTCGAAACTGTTCCACCGTAAAATGTTGTGAGATATTTTGTAGAGCCAAGCATTCTTATTATTTTTTATTTGCTTGCTAAATAAAAAGTCGTGTAACACAAATTTAGTACCTATATGGTATGCACAAATTAATACAGGCAGTAAAGTACGATGAAATAGTTTCGAGACTTGGCTTATTTTGTACATGGAATGTTTTTTATGGAATCTCACTTGTTTTTGTAGGTTGTTGTGTTATTAATACATACAAATTATGAATGCAGCTGGAAATAATATTTTTGCATAGACTGTATGAAAATGTTATTTTTCTCAAAAATGGCCCGCAAAGTGAACATAACACGCTACATATGAGAAGGTAAAGTGTATAGTTTAAGGCCAGATCAAAATTAAAAAATAAAAAACATTGCAGGCCGCCTGGAATGTTACATATGAATTCCTTTATTTGTCGAGTACCAAACTTTAAAAAAAGTAGAAACTGGCATATAAAAGACGGCACAGCACAGGTCGTATTCAACCAAATCAAGTCGTATTTTCTTCTACTCGCAAGCTCGTCCGTTTAAACAAAATACTCAGCCTGCAGTTGCCTCCTTCCCGGCCACGGCAATAATGTACTATTACCACCCACAAATAACGTTTGTATAGTTTTATGTTGCATGAAAATACATAGTATAGTGCACTGTACCTGGGTACCTTATTATTATTACTATTTTCAGGAACTACAAAAGTAACTTTGTAATCGCATGCATTTGTATTGGATTGCAAACTGTGTGTCTGAAATTGCAATATCTTTAGGTTTTCTATGAATTAATAACTAATTGTTTAAAATCTTGTGGGAGTTGTGGGTCTACTAGAAGTACATTAGAATTATGTTGATCATCGGTGGGTAAGTCAGTGAGTGTGTCAGTGACAAAACTAAGGAACTTTGACGGGCAATAGTTCTTAAACAAATAGCTCAAATTGTATGTTGTTGAGATTATATCAAAGCTGCTATGCCCTATATGTTTCTGAAAATTCAGAGTTTCTAGCTTTAAATAGCCAGCACAAAATCAATGCGACTGATCAAGCAGAAGGAAGTGAAGTTAATATGAAATAAAAAAAAACTCCTTAAAATCATTCCACTTTATTTTGAAGAAGAATAATCATAACCACTCTCCAAAATTTAAATTTTGACGATACATAACAATTGGACTTTTTATGATATTCCTCAATGTGAATAATAATTAGCAGTAAGCCACCCTTTAATTCTCTTAAAAAGCAAAAACAGTCCAATTTATTATGGAACAGCTACTTTCTTCGTTACATTAGTACATCATACGAATTTAAAAAAATGGACACTTTAGATAGACATTGATATTACTGTTGCCATATGAAAAGTTGCCATATAAAAAAAGGCTCATCATTCCCTGGCCAGAGTCTACTAAAGTTAATAAGTTCTCGTCTTATTCGTAGACGATATTTGTAAATTCGCTAATGTAGGATCTAGCCTAATTAATGCAAATTACACATAAAAAAGTCCATGGATTTTTAAATGATTTTTCTCGTATTTATTACGCTATCATATATATTTACTTTAAAAATACATGCATTTAAGGGTTAAACGTGACTGTTCAGACTCTGTCAGAAACCGGCCGGGACGATCGGTCTGACCCAGTAAGTCTAAAATTAAAGTCACTCTAAAAAAAATACATGCACATATAAAAAGATCGCGAATCACTCCTGGCTAAAGCTGCATACCCGGGATGAATGGCGTACTCGAAGAGAGGCTCAACAATTGGCGATTACAGGCTGAGAATTAATGTTAATTAATGGCGATTACAGGTTAATGGGCGGACGACGGATGCAAATTATGTCAAAATCATGTCAAACGATATACGTAATATGGATATGACTACAATTGGTTTAAAAAAGAGAACATAATTGCAAAATAGTTATATAATTTTATTGTTGTAGTAAATAATCATATTTTTTTCTATATTTCATATTTTAAGTCCATTCATTTTATGGTTCACTATCCACTTATATAGGGAGAATGCCCTCACTAAATCTACAGATACTAATTATGTACTATGGAGGATAGAGGTATTATGTAGGTACTGACTGATATATGTATAACAAAAACTGCATACCTATATATGTTTATACGAAATTTAAAAAAAAGTCTTATCCATCTTATGATTTCTTCACTACATTGCAACCATCGTCCGCCTTTCGGTAATAGTATCAATGGACTGTCAAGTGGTTAAGTATAAAATAAATATTATTAAAACTTATTTTCACGATCATACAAAATTACCCGACGGAATAATATATTTTTTAACCTGGTCACTCTTATATAAGGTATTGTATTTAGTG
The DNA here is from genome assembly GCA_963854355.1 of Epinotia brunnichana. Classification (NCBI taxonomy): domain Eukaryota; kingdom Metazoa; phylum Arthropoda; class Insecta; order Lepidoptera; family Tortricidae; genus Epinotia; species Epinotia brunnichana. The sequence goes on along the minus strand of OY977945.1, from coordinate 10,344,558 downwards.
TCATCTAGCGGCGTAAACGTAAACTCCGTCGTAACTTCTCGCTCGTGGTGTAGTTGGAAGGGCATAACGTGAGTTCCGACGTTTGACGCTAGAGTGCGCGCCAATCACAGAGCGGGTATGTTAATTTAGTTCCTTAAAAATACCATAGATGGTGTTACAAAGTCATACATATTGCAAAAGGTTGGTTTATTTCGCGCGGTTATTCAATATAGTCTATGGCGCGGTTTGCTCGGATTGAAAGTGAAGCTAAGACATGGGAAGTTTGAAATTTTTTTTTGATCAGTTTATAGTACAGTACATTACTTACCCAGGGCGGTGAAACAAAGAATGTCTCAGATCGCCGTTATTTGACTAAATATGCTATTTGAGGCTTTCTTTATTACCGCCCGTGGTGAGTACAAAGTTTTGCGTCTCTCCCTAGCCAGGAAGTGGGATTTTCCGTATGACGTAAAAGTTATTATCGTTAAATTTTGTAGAGGCAACCGCAACCTCAAATTGAACTCAACGAGTTAAAATTGTAGTCGTTTAACCATTTTTTATGGATTTGATACTCAAAACTCATTAAACAAAGTAAGAAAGCTGTCTTTTTGTAAAAGGTACACAGTAAAACCACATTTTAGCACAAAAAATATTGTATTACATTTTATATAACAAAGCATTAATTAGACGTTTATCCGCGACATCATACCATATCGATACCCTACGCATAAAACATACAGATATATTGCTTTTAAGACATTCAAGTACCTAGATATAATAGGTCTCTACTTGTTGGGTAGGTAGTCGAAACATCCATATTATGTAGAGTCGCCAAACTCACATTTTTTTATACCACGACGGAGGCAAACAAGCTTACGGCCTGCCTGATGTACACATAGCGTGATTGCAGAATTTTCATCGATATTTGCGCAAATACAGCTTAGGGTTGGTAGGAACAGTGTTGCCAGATATACATATTTGTCGGTATTTATACAGACTTTTGAAATGAGAGATAATTTTATACAGATTTTTTAGCTCGAGTGTTTTTTTAAACAGATTACTTAATATCTTACCATTAATATGGTTTTTTTTTTGGGTAGTTTAGGAGACGCTACTCGGGCTGATATCGGCGGTACTGCATGCAGGCCTCGTGATTCGGCCCGTGTGGATAGGCGTCGGAAGCACGACAGCCAGCCAAATCAAGGTCACTCCATACTAGATTTTCTGTGACCTTGCTTGGCAGTCCCTCCGATTTCGCCCGTGTAGCGTCTCCTTTAAGAAGTTTGGGTTAAGTACAGCAGTATCAAAGTAAAAATAACAATTTACAGATTTTATATAAATACAGATTTTTTTACAATGAATTACCGAATCAGAGCTCTCAGTATCTGGCAACACTGGGTTGGACTAAACCAAACCGCCTGTAATCAAGTAGATATGTAAAGTTTGTCAATTTTCTATGGAATATTCTGCCGGCGCCATATTTAACGTTGATCGGTCTTTAATCGTTAGTAAGCGCACCCCGACTGAGAGACTTTGGCGGCGAAGGATTTTACACTATAATAAGTTTCTGTCAAAAATGACATTTTTGGTACAAGCTTTTATCGCCGACTGTACTTTTCTGTATACCGTCATCAACTACTCATTGAGACGATTCTAACGAGGGTTACGTCGGTTAAGTTCTGAATTCCCATGGCCACCTTCTGTCTCCATCATCAGATCAGCTCGATTGTACCATAATATAGAATTGTCACCCAAACTATACCTTTACCCAACATTTCAGCTCAATCGGTTGAAGATATCTGCTTCAAAATTGAGTTGCAAGATTCCACCCGAACAAATTACATACTTCCATACATTGCAAGTTAATAAAAAGCTTGTAAAAAGTATAAAACCAAGCAAGGAAGCACACGGAAAGCTGCTACGTTAGACAAGGACGACACTGATTTTTCTCATCAAAAATAATTTATTGGTTCAATTTTATGGTCAGACCACACGTCAGTCTCACTGACTAGCAAATTAGACAAAAATATTATTCATTTTTATTGTTCTAAATTTCAGGCTCTTTGGCCGGGGAAATTCCGAAGGTTCTCAATCTTATTGTGATGAAGAAGAGAGAAGCATGAGAGAAGTTGACTGTTAGTCAGCCATCTGTGTTTTAAATAGGCTCCTAGGTTAAATAGTTAATATCAGCTCGAAAATTTATTTCACACCGTGTTATTTAATAACTTTGGCATTTTCGTATCTTGTAGAGTAGTGATTTATGCAAATACGTAGATGTGAACATATTGGAAATAAGACATCAAAGAAAATAGATTGACACGCTAAGCTAATGAGTCAAAATAATTTCGGGTTTAGGTAACTGGTTGTGTAATCAAAGGTTCTCCAAATAAATAAATAACTAATCGAAGGTCCTAGAACAATATTATTTTCTTATAGTAACTTATCATGGAATTCAGCGCGAACGAATTGAACCTTTATCAGCCAAGTTTAGGGTAAATAAATATGATAATTGGATAAGTATTACTATAAAATATTCCTGACGCTATGCGACAATTCTTTCTCTTTGTCTTATAGTATAAGACAAAGAGAATTGTCGCAAAACGTCAGGAATATTTTTTTAATCCCTGGAATTATCGGAATAGCACGATGCATTATTTTTAATACTTTGAGCTTAAGTGGGAATCTTTAAAAACGGGGAAAGTTAAAACGGAGGGACAGACCGAATGTTCAACAAAAGATTAGGACCAAACTTTAGAAAAAAAGTAATGGTGGTTAGAAAAAACATTAAAATGAAGTAGGTACGAGTACCAACGTTAACTCAAGCCGCGGACCGAATCCGTTATACCAGGCCATAAGATATGTGTTCTGTTCATATCTTAATACTTATTTGCGACAAACAATTACTCTAAAACTAGACCATGTCGGCTCTAATTATATGGCAGTAGACTGTATTATAAAATAGTATCTTACAAGTTAAGTACCTAATCCATTCTTAGATCCTTTAGAACAGACATTCATACACTTTTCCATTATCCACTTTACTTATAGCTAATAATATTCAACGTGTGTTGTTACAATCCAACATTTTTTTAAATAATTAAGGGTCTAGCAGCCAACAAGAGTAGTCCCCGCAAGGGATTTGGTTGTAATTTGAGGTGCAGTACTGGCAGGACCTAAGAACACTGTACGCGTAATATCAGCCTTCGATCTTCTTTTGTTTCAGACTTATTCACGAAAATGTCAAAAAATCAAGGTAATTTTTAAACTGCTATTTTAGCTAAACCAAGCAAGCGAGAGTAACCAAATAAATTCAGAATTAAGGAGCATAAAATGAGGTTTATAATGCATATTTTTACAGACATTCATATCCTTGAAGTTGGTTAAAACAAAACTGTTTTTTTTTGCTTAATTGTTTTGCCACATCTCGCGGAGACACAACTATCAAAAAAAATACTTAATGAGCCACAATTGTCACCTACGTATACATTTAAAAACATTTTGAAAAATCATGGTGCGTCATGTCAAAGAAGAAACATTTACGAACGTATGTTTACTATATCATATCATATCAATAGAGTAGTAGTGGTAAATCTGTCTGTAGTAGGTATAACATCCTCTTTCGTTCATTATGAAATAATTAATCCCACAAAAACATTCCATGTAAAAAAATGGGCCAAGTCTCGGAACTCTTCCACACTAAAAAGTGGTGAGTTATTTCGTAGAGCCAAGTCAGGCATACTTGGTACCTATTAATTTTTATTTGCTTGCTTAATAAAATTCTGCAACTTGGGAATCACACAACTTTACTGCATTTACAAATTGTTGCATACCTTAAACTATGTAAGTGTGATTGCCAAGTCACAATACTTCATTTAGCAACCAAATAAAGATAAATACGAATGCCTAACTTGGCTCTACGAAATATCGCACCACTTTTTACTGTGGAAGATTTCCGCGACTTGGCCTATTTTTAGATGGAATGTTTTAATTATATATATCTCATTTCTTATTGTAGGTTATCAACTTTGAATGGAAGTGTTATTTTACCAACCGCAAATAACGTTTGTATAGTTTTGAGGGAAGCAACTGCAAAAGTAAACTTTGTAATTGCATGTATTTGTATAGGATTACAAACTTACTTATGCAGTGTGTATATCTCTGAATCGTGATAGAAACTGCAATATTTTTAGGTTTTTTATGAATAGATAGGCTAAAACCTAATTATGTTAAAATTTTGGAGCTTATAGGTCTGCTAAAAGTACCTTAGTATTACGATGATCATTATAAGTGAGTCAGTGAGTAAGTGACAAAACTAAGGATTTTTGACGGGCAATTGTTCCTAAACTAAAAGTTCAAATTGAATATTATTGAGAATATATGAACGCCATATTATGCCCTATATGTTACTGAAAATTCAGGGTTCTGGCTTTAGTCAGCACGAAATTACAGGATGTTGAAAATGGCCTGAATGGCTTTGAGAAAAGGATAGTACGGCCGTGCTTCTGTGTTTTGCTCGACGATTGACATTGATCAATATGATAGTATTGATATAATATGATATAGTAAACATACGTTCGTAAATGTTTCTTCTTTGACATAACGCACCATGATTTTTCAAAATGTTTTTAAATGTATACGTAGGTGACAATTGTGGCTCATTAAGTATTTTTTTGATAGTTGTGTCTCCGCAAGAAGTGGCAAAAAATGAAGCGAAAAAAAAACTATTTTTTTTTCATCCAAGTTCAAGGATATGAATGTCTGTAAAAATATGCATTATGAACCTCATTTTATGCTCCTTAATTCTGAATTAATTTGGTTACTCTCGCTTGCTTGGTTTAGCTAAAATAACAGTTTAAAAATTACCTTGATTTTTTGACATTTTCGTGAATAAGTCTGAAACAAAAGAAGATCGAAGGCTGATATTACGCATACAGTGTTCTTAGGTCCTGCCAGTACTGCACCTTCAATTACAACCAAATCCCTTGCAGGGGCCACTCTTGTTAGCTTAGCCTGCTAGACCCTTTACTTACTGTTTTTTCAGTTAAAATTTGTTGGTTTTTGACACTGTCAACTAACCACAAGTAACTAGATACTTATTTGACACCAAATCAGATGATGTCAATAATACTGTGTTAAAATGCAACGAATGTTGTTTATTAAATTCGTGACGGTTGCCAGTTTGCCAAACAGTTTGACAAACGTTTAAAAATCACATTTTCGATAGGTTTTTCATGTTAATACCGTATTCTAAAGGCGCTAAGAATAGTCTGACCTCGTACAATTTGGTAACGTTATGTCAATATTATCTAAATATAGCTAGCTAGTACATACAGTACCTACATATAATTTATTATAGGTATGTTTTTCGTTTGACCACCATTCATGTTAAAAGAGCTCCAAAATATTCACACTCGTTAGCATCGTACACAAAATTATAGTTTTCTCAAACATGCAATGAAATATTCTCTTTACGTTCCTTATAATAGACTCGGAAGTATCCTTTTCCGGGCGCAGCATCTCGAGGCGGCCTGTAATGGGATTTCATATAACTTTTCAGGCCTAGGCCTGCAAAGTAACTTTTTAATTTTCATTCCAATTTGTGGCACAGCATCATGGCATTCAGCCATGAAAATTTGTTTGATTTGAGGATTTTTATTTATTTATTTCATTGCATGTTTGAGAAAAGCACTATACATGCCTCGGCGTGAAAATGGTTTCCCGGCCTCGTATCTCTATACCATATACTTGGTCGGAAATCCGTGTTTTCCTGTCCTCTAATGTAATGTACTATTGTTTTTGCTTGTGAAATACTGTCACAAATGTCACAATGGCGGCCAAAAGACTAATCAACAAATTGCATACTTCACATTAACATAAACATTAATTAAATTGTACTATATTTACTTAGATTAATAATAAGCGTTAGTACGATTTTCTACAGTAAGAAAGCTGTGAATAAGTGTATTTAAAATCTATTTTATTTTTAAATGAGTTGTCGTGACTTGAAATACTAGCTCGCTAAGTTACTAAAACGGACAAAATATCTTCCATTCCTAGCTAAGTGAAATAGTAAGAAAGAGAAAATGTTATCCGATTTTAAGAAAACACAAAAATTATGGTACGGCCGTGCAGGGATTGTAACCGGTTATTTTTTGTATGGGAACTGTAACCGTTTTTTTTCGTTCTTTGTTAATTATTTCATTTTCTAACTGGGCAATCTAATAATACGCACTCGTTACCTCAAAACACAACTGAGTCCTACATATGAAGTAGTTCGAGATATGTGGTTATTTCGAGGTTTTTGAAAAAAACCGGTTACAATCCCTGCGGCCGTGCCTCTTTGTTTTGCTCGACTTGGCTTTACCGTGGATTTAAGTTGTAACCAGTTGGTACCACGACTCGATTAGCCATTACCACAGAAACATTACGCGCGTATAAATAGATTTTGGATTGTCTATCTATGGTTTCAAACAGAATCTCTAGAAAAGCTGGTTCAGCTAAAAAAACGTAGATGTAGACGGGCTATCAGAAGGCTACCTTCGTCTGCTCGGTTATGAGACATGATAATACAGTTGTACGTAACTCTTAAGCAATATTGAATGAGAGTTAATAATTCGTTTATAAATTAAGTTAGGAATGTACGAATGACTAAGATGTCTGGACATGACTATAGGAATGCCTGGACGCTTTTGGTTACTACAAGAAGGATGATTCTGGTAAATAACATTGGTGGTGGATAAAATACCCTATACGATTTACATTTCCTTTAAGTTACGTGACTAAATAATAGGTGCAATAAGAATTCTACAGACAAATAAATTCATACTTAAATCATTGTTAACTCTATCCGCGTACAGCTAAGTAGTTTTACTGCTCACTATACAATAATATCGTAATTATGGCTGAAAAAAGTAAATATTCTTTTATCAAGGAGGTTGCAATTGGAAGTAGTTTATAGTAGTTTTGGTTTTGTTTCGGGAGAACCGAAAGAAAGTCTTTGAAGGAAAATACGAGGTTGATATGCCACAGCATATTATGAAGTGTAATTAAAAAATAGTAGAATTAAATAACTTTTTGAATGCTGCAGGTATAAATCAATATTGAGGATGAATTATCCCAAATCGACTAGGTCCTAAACTGAGCTAGACTCTCTGTACTATAAACGCTGACAGACATATCGATAAATATATTTAAAAGCATCATAGACTGAACAACATGTTTTTGCGTTTACCGGGATTTATAGTAATGAATGAAACCCTAGACTGCTTGTTTTATATATATATATATATAAGAACATCAATATACCAGAGACATCCAGTGTCAATATGCGTTAGGTACAATGTTTCGCACTATCTTAAATCTACTGAATCTGCCTCACTATTCGCTTTCATGTTTAACATTTATTTTAATACATTATTTAAGTTACACTGAGCCTAATCGCTTACCTAGACAGATATAATATTAAGAACAACTTTATAATTTGGCGATTTATTATTTTAAATATTTAAATTATTGAGATTGAACCAGGGACTACTTTTTTCATCGATAGATATCAATAAATAATAAGGCTACAAAGAACTCATGTCAGATATTGCAAAATCCAGGGATACTTGCAATGCATATAAATTTCAATATAAAACTCATTCTATATAAGTGAAATAAAGGCATGGCTCTATAAAGAAGATACCTATATGCGATGCTTAGATCCCTATAAAAATCGCTGAGGTTAGTTTACCTCTCTATAGAATGTTAAAATGAAAAAAACATTATTAAAGAAAATATAAAAGTAGACCCTAGCATAATTCATGAACTAACACAGTCCAAGCTATCTAATCAAAATACAATCACAGCTTTTAAATTATTAAAGTTCTATTATTAAAATCATCAACACTCCTAATGGTAATCTTATTGGTATTAAATACAAAACATTCTCCAAATCCATGAACGCACTGCATTATTGAGTTAATGACGGTATCGATGAGGTATTTTTGCAGAACATTGCGAATTATATAGTACTCATCCTGAGCTAATAACAGTAAGTGTTCGCTCGAAGGATGGATGAGTCAGATTTACTTTGACTGCAGAAATACTCGATTTGTCAATATTTTTGATACCTAAACAACGAGCACATCACAAGTAAAGTCACATTTGCACCAAAATCATTAATATTAGGTAGCTCACGGTCACACATGATATGAATATTATAAGTGTCTGATCAGGTGTAAACATAATTTTAAATTACAAGGTTACTACCAAAAACATAGTCATTATTCTAAATAACTGAGCCTTAGTTGTCGCGCAGCCGAACAACAAAACGAATAAATAATTATCAGTTTTGAGAAGATTAGAAGATACGCACCTTCGCTAGGTACCCAAGTAGCATGAGGATGATAAACAAAATAATAATAAAGACACGTACATTATTTCATCCTAAATGAATGTATCTATTTAATGATGAACACATACAATGGCATTTCAAACTTGCACGCACATTTGTAATATTTCAATAAATCTAACATTTCTTATGTCTAAATATAAGTAATTATTAATTTGTGATTATGAAGATTTGATAGTAAAGTGTCTTAAATTGTAGATACGAGTAGTGATTGAATATTTGTATAGTATAGAGTATGATATGTCCAGTAAATATGCATATTGTGTAGGTGGTGATATGATTATGTAAAGTTACAATAGGAAAGCTTTCAATGACTACATAGCATTTATAGCATAGTAGATAGACATTAATTATATTCTACACAGCCTCAAATAAAATGTTTTATTTTTAAAGACTCGATTGTTCTTCTAATCATGGCTTGAAGATTTATCTGATGACCCTTTTATGAAAACCGGATATCATCTTACAAAAAAACATAATATCGAAATTTCGACAACATCTACATGACAAATAAATATTTAAAAACAAACTTATAACCCTACATTAGTTTCTATTAAAATAAATACATATTACGTTTAATGTAAAATGGCATTACTACGTTTAATGATGAATAACTGTACCTATATCATATAAATGTTTGACTATTCAAAAACAGAAAACGTAAGATAAGTCTACATTTATTAGTCTGTATAGATTACGTAAAATTTTAAGAAATGGATTGTAAGAGGAATAACAAGTATACTATGATAGTAGAAGTACAATACTGGTGCTATAATAAGATCAATAAAGAAGATTAAACTTAGATAAAGAACTAAAGGAAGAATTCAGGAAAAATAATAATTTTCACTGGCTCTTGAAGGACGAGTACACTAAATTCGAATCTAAGCTTACACTAAACAAAGTCCAATAACAAATAATCGCAAATAAACGAGTACTCGCCACTCTACTCGCCGCTAGCCTGTACGCTTCCACTAGAGCACCGCACGGCACGAAAATGTGACCACTTGCAGCCTTTCCTAACTCTGAGTATTGACTTCACGGGACCATTAGTTCCCTCCTGATCTTGACCTTCGTCTCCGGCTAGCGACGGCTCGACCGCGCGCGGCCGTTGAAAGAGCGCCTCATTTATTTGCGAACCCCGCGCTATGGGTCGACCTCGTGGCATACCTCCATGTAGTCAGGGTCGTGCATGATGTCCTTTATCATGTCTTTCAGCATTGTGTACCGCGGGAACATCGGGTACACTTTGGAACTGACGTACTCCGACTGAAAAGATGAATAGAAAAATTAATTGGAAAATCGCCTTTGGAAATATTCTCACGTTCTACTAATAATGGAGCCTTTCAAAAAATGATAGATAGTGGCTACTCGAGTGATTTCCGGCAATGAAAAATGAACATCCGAATATCCGAAGTATACTCATTATGTTTACCTATTGGATGATAAGGGGATCATGTCAAATGTGCTCAATGTGAAATACCTAACATCTTATCTGCCGAAAAAATATGCTGCGCAAAGCGTCTAGGTAGGAGCGGTGGACACAGAAAAGGCAGATAGCGGCGAACAAAGCTTCCGCGCACAAAAGACGCTTATCGCGGAAAGAAGCGATTTGTATCGCGTCGTCAATGACACGACTCTCAGGCTTTACTTGCATTGCTATCATAAGAGCCGCTGAAAGGGTAAGCACTATGATGAAATATCTCTAAACTAAGCTCTTGGCGTTCAGCTTAGAGAATAGGTCCTAACCTATTCTAAGCTGAATGCCAAGAGTTTAGTAGAGATAGTTCATCATTACATCAATATACACTATAGTTTTATAGCTTCTACTTTATAATGTGCTGGCTTATTGAGTTTTTGGCTATATACCTAGTTATAGCTTAATTCTGAAACCGTTACTGAATAGTAGAAAGTTTGAATTCACGCGAAATCTGAACAAATGTTTAGTCTTGAAGTCAAACATTTGCCTCCGGTCCGACTGGTTAGTCAAAACTTTGTCAAGTTCCACCTTGAGGATTTTTGTTAATTGAACTCAATAATGTAATGACAAATATTTTATAGTATTAAATTAACTTACCTTTAATTCTCTTATAAGATTTCTTAACCCGGTGTACTTCTTCAAAAGGCGGTACAAGTCATTTGTCATCTGCGTATTCTCGGCTTCTATTTGGGATGTTGTCATATCTGAAAATGGCATAACCGGTGCGTTATTATTATTTTGTATAAAATTCATCACTTTTATATAAAAATCAGATTTCAAACCAATTTTTTTTTGCGATATCCATGTAGTGTTGTGGATAACGCTCATTTCGAGGCTTATAGACTCGAGCCTTAAAGGCTCCCGAGGCGGCGACGTGAGCTCCAAAAACTGATTTTAAAAAAATCGTAGCTCTTGTTTTGGTTATAATACGGCTGCCTTAAATTTAATTAGCAATCTTGAGGCCTTTCTCGAGGGAAATCAGCTATTCGAATCCTGAGTTTTTGACTTTCGCTCGATAGAAAAAAATCACGAACATAGGTCTAAAATACACTTAAAAAAATCGTAACAAATTATGCACAATAGCTAAACATAATGAAATTGGTTCTAAAAATCGGCAATGTCATGTTTGAGGAAAATCAGCTATTACTTTTTTATTTATTAAAACGCACAAAAAATTATAATTAAAAAACATGATATCCGCGCTACCAAACACGCACTTCCATCTCGCTCACGCTTATGCTCAGTGAGAGTAAGAGAAGACCACGAACCTACGTCCCCTTAAAGACTCGATGCTGTTTAAGAACTGTGTTGGTTTATTTTACGCATATGAATGCAAAATATTGACTTTTCGTCACTTGAGTCTTTAAGCCTCGGGAGTCTTTAGGGTTCGAGTCTTTAAGCCTCAAAATGAGCGTTATCCACAACACTATATCCATGTCAGCATGCAAATATACATAAAGGGGTGGGTACTGCGAGCGGTTTTTATAATTATTATTTTTTGCATATAACCGCAGTAACAGCGAACTGTTTGCCCGTTGACATGGCTGGTCCTGTATAAACAACTGTTTTGGGTTCGCCTATTTGATTGTTTACTCGGGATCCACAAACTCATTCGGTTGTAATCCAATTAGTTTCCCATTTTATTTGAAACTTTTTTGTTCTCACAATCAAGAATCTAACGCGAGCGACCCCCGGGCCGGGTGTCGGAATGCAATTAGGCCTTGCTATTAGACCGGGGCGATCCACTTTCTCAACAAACGTTAGAAAGCTAAAAGTTGGCTTTGGGCCAGCCTTGTTATCGGAGGTGGTTTAGGCAAATTTAATGTCCATACGGCAACACTTTATTTTTGCAAGAGTGGAGCGCTGCAGGCGCCGGCCAAATGTAAAGCTCGGGAGTGGCAGCTCTCGCTTTTTTGAGCCTTTATTAGATAGGGGCTTAGTTTACATTTGAGAAAACATTTTGCACGAAAATATTTACCAGCCTGGTTAATAAGATTGTTGTCTTTGCTCATTCTAAGAAACAGTACCTAATACTCATTATACAAACGAGACAAGTTTATGGTACTATTCATTTTTAGGGTTCCGTACCGAAAGGATAAAGCGGGACCCTATTACTAAGACTCTGTCACCAGGCTGTATCTCATGAACCGTGATAGTTAGAAAGTTGAAGTTTTCACAGATGATGTATTTCTGTTGCCGCTATAACAAAAATACTGAAAAACAGAATATAATAAATATTTAAGGCTTCCATACAACAAAACGTGTTTTTTTTGCCGTTTTTATAGATATTGGTACGGAACCCTTCGTGCGCGAGTCCGACTCGCAAATGGCCAGTTTTTTACGACAAAAATATCTGTTTCTTTATAGTAAACTAGCAGCCCGTAAAGGAGGCAATCCCACGGGATAAAATATAGCCTATGTCCATCCATAAAATCCATTCTATAGAATCCGATCAAAAAAAATCTTTTTAAATATTTTTTTATCGGTGTAGTGGTTCTGGATATTACCTACTTATATACAAACTTACAAAGCTACATACACTTCCAGACTTTTTCCCTCTATGGTATAAGTAAGTATTAATTACTGAGGAAGATAACATCCGTTTGTTTATAGCAAACAAAGTGATTTACCGATAGTGTATTTTATTTTTCCTAATTCAATATTCTCTGCTTCGGATAAAAGTATGCAAATATCCAGAGCAAAGCCGGTAGCGATTTCTAAATCATTTTATTATTATGTGTATGGAATTTATCCTACAAATGGGATTTAGAAAGGGAGAAAATTGCCAAATAAGAAAATACATAGAAACTTTATTGGTTGCTCGCTACGTATCGTAATCCATCCGACCGTCTCCGTGGCGGATTCTACTTCCTTACGGCAAAAGTTTAACGTATATTATTACATTCCCGAAGCAATGCGCATGAAAGATAAAAGAAAATTAATAGGAATTTCTGTACGACGGTATCGCGGGAATAAAGGTTCCCTAAGGATTACTCGCTTACAGCAAGGATTGTTCGACTCGGCCTGAAGCCGGAATAATCTCCCTTACAACTATTTCTCAGTGCGGTCTGCCGCTGTATTTCACTCTATTTGAATACTATTACTTAAATGTGAACGACAAAACAAAGAATTCTACTAAATGGGGAACAAGAAGAAACACGTATTATACTACGAGTGTTATTTGTGCACTTACATATTCATCGCTAGAGAAAAACACATTGAAAGAGGAACTATAATTAATGGACCCGCAATCAGCATACCTAATTTTCCGTTGGGCCCATAGATAACAAAAAAAAAAAAAACTAATACCTATTGATTAAAGAAGTACGTTTCGTTTACGAGTCTGACAAACTACTAGTCGGTAGTCTCTAAAAACGATTTCTAATCGGAGCCTGAGGGCCTACCGCGAAAGGCATTCGAAGTTTCCCCTCTCTGTCATACTTACGAGTTCGTACGTAAGCACAGATTATATAATAGTTCTAAACGTAAGTGCGACAGAGAGGGAAAAGTTCGAATGCCGTTCGCGGTAGGCCCTCTGTTCACACCATTCCGTAACTGTCGGTGTCGGATCCAGTACCTAAAGATATCGGAGGGCAAATGAAATGTATGGAAAACATGCTTACCGTTCACACCGCCCAGTCCAATATCGGAGCATGCTCCAAACAAAAAGTGTCGCTGTCGGATCGAACACGGATTTGTGTGAACAGGCACACTACAGTAAACGAAAATTACTAATCACGTACCGCTCAGCCTTTCTATCCGGTCTCTACGATCAGCTGCCTCCTCGGCCAGCTTCGACGAGGTCTTGACTCCTTCTCCAGACTTCTGCGTCTTCTCCATGATGGCGCATGCGCGCAGCACGAAAGCCGGCACCGTCTCCGCCTTCTCCTGCCGAGGGATCTCCACCAGCGACCAGTACTGGGTCTCCAGACGGATCACGTCCTGGAAAAGGAAATGAAGTGCTTCATCATCATCATAATTCGCAGCTTGTAATTGCCCGCTGCTGCATAGGCCTGTCTTCGAGGTAATTTAAAGTGGTTAAAAACGGGAGAAATGGGTCATGGCCATTTTTGGGCGTTTGAACTTTAAACCACCATTTCGTCTTGGTTGTCTAATGTTTGCCCGACGGTCATATTCTATAATACTCATTTGCCTCAACTTCGTCTGCCCGAATTTCATTTGCCCGAATGTTTCGTTTTCCATCATATTCATTTGACATACTGTTATTTTCCATAATGTTGTACTTATGGCCGAATCATTCCCGAATTTCATATTCCTTAACGTTTAATTTTCCATAATATTCATTTGCCATAAACAACTACATTTCTGCGAGCCGTTCGAATGTTGCGAATGTTCGGTTCTGGCGCTTCGCCGGCCGCTACCGCGGCACGCTCGCTTCACTCGCTCGGCTCGCGCGCTGTAAGGTCGCAGTTCTACCTAACACTCCTCCTCGCTTCGCTCGTCGTCGTACCTACACCGACTTGCCTTAGATTTGAGTTGGACCGAAGGCGGTGAGAATATGATAGATGAAATACCTAGTAATCACCTATATCCAGGATTTTAACTATAGGTTCGAGGTTATTTTTTAAAATTTTATATACTTACTGCAATACGTACCCACTTTATTACATATGAATATTATGGATGTTGAGATTGATGGCAAATTACATTATGGCATGTGATAGTTATGGATTACAAGATTATGGTAAATGAGATTATTGATATTGATGTTACGGAAAACAAAGATTCTGGCATATAATTAATATGGTAAACAATGAGTATGGCATAAGAAATTATAGAAAACAACATTATGGCAGTTGAATATTACGGCAAGTAACATTCGGGCAAATGAAATTCTGGCAAGCAAGAGTAGGTATACCTTTCGTCTTCTGTATGTATGGCGAAATAAACTATGATAAAAATCACCTTGATCGGATAAGGCACTCGTTAGTATCGTAAGTAATTTATTTTGTGAAACATAGGTATGTATACATTGTAGATCTTAAACTAGGTTGAGAGTCCTCTATGTTCTACCTTGCGGCGTATAAAAAAATAAAACAGGAAAACAATTACAATAATAAATGGCAAATGTGTTCTTATATTAAATACCTATATATGTCAAACAGATTTAAACATATAAATTTTATTTAGCAGCTTTATACAAAATCAATAGTAATAGTAGTAGTAAAATATTGTTTAGGAATATTAATCTGTTTGATCATCGGCGTCCATCAATAAATAGTCTCTGGTCAATTTTGATTGACTAACGGTACGGTTGTTAAAAACATATAGAATTTCCTATACTCAAAAAATGCATCTGACAATACGACTTTAAATTCCCAAAAGGACCTTCTGCCCGCATAACATTATTCGCATAAATTAGTCTTTGCATGCAAGAAGCCTAATTATGATGCATAGCTTGCTTTAACAATGGAAATTAGTCGAGTTTAATATTTATGACGGCGATTTGACAGGAACAACTCTCGTCCATCAATCACGTGCCGCAATGGCCAAGAGTGATTGTTAATTTTGCTCGTAGTTACACCAATATGTTACAAAATTGCTTTAGTAATAGCTATTGTAATATTCAGAACAGCTAGTTTATCTCTGTTGGGAAATTATTATTTATTTACGCTTTTATAATCACTGAAAGTTTTTTCCTGAACCAATCAAAAACGATCATTTACCAGTAAAGTAAAGTATGCGTCAATATTACTCCTATTTAGGTGTGAAATAAAATAATCAACTTCAACAACATTGTCTCTAAAATACTAACTCGGAGCCAACCATCGCCTTTAAACTTCTGTTGAATTGAGTACGCGCCAACTAAAAACATAGTAACATGGAAAAAATAAATTTCAGTTAGCTTCAACTCCTGCTGCAACTGGCTCGTGAAAGCGGAAGTGTTACTTCACCATTGTTATTAGTTGTTTACTCGGCTGTGAACATAATATTGGTATTTGTGGGAGACGTTTTAATCTCAACTTTCGTATATTTTGATTGTAAATATACGAATTTTGATTGTATTGTGTTATACCGCGTACGAGTGTTGAAGATTTGATTTCATACTAAATTTATAGATACCGATACCTGGTAGTTCATAGTAGAAGTTACCGTTGTGCAGCGCCATCTGCATTTTGGTACTAATAACTTGCAACCTAGTATGTTTGTTTACCAGCGATATTTTTTATCACGCGTAATGTTTTCGATTATTATTATTTTATTTGAAAGAAGGGACTTTATCGATAATCCGGGGTGCAATCTGTTGCTCGACCACAACCCTGCACGTGTTCCCTGGGCGGTGCTAAATGAGCGACAACACTTCCGGCGAAATAGGTGGACCTATAAAAATATCACATGGATATTCGCTTATTTTACAGATCGTCATACGATATACGATTAAATAACGATAATCTCATAGGAATTTGATTTTTGATAAATTAAAAAAATACGCTTGGTCCGGTAGAGTCTGGCTAACCAAATTTTGTCGACAGATATTTCCTTGTGGTATCACTAATTGTATATGATTTAAAAAAAAAACCGGCCAAGTGCGAGTCGGACTCGCGCACGAAGGGTTCCGTACCATTATCTATAAAAAACTATTTTATTCTGTGTTTTTAGTATTTGTTGTTATAGCGGCAACAGAAATACGTCATCTGTGAAAATTTCAGCTGGAACTATCGCGGTATCAGTGAGATACAGCCTGGTGACAGACAGACAGACGGACGGATGGACAGACGGACGGACGGACAGCGGAATCTTTGTAATAGGGTCCCGTTTTACTCTTTGAGTACAGAACCCTAAAAAAGACTAAAACTCAGTTATCGATTTATGTCATTCATTCAAATGGTTTGCGGCTTATGTTTTATTTTAAATAATATTAACAATGAGTACCGAGTAGGTATATACTACCGAGTGAGGTCTGTAAACCATTGTTTAAACACGTAAATAATTACGACAATGTGAGAACCCGACGTGAAGCGTTTTATAACGAAAAACTGCAATGTTTACAAGTCGTAAACAACTTAGTAGGTGGTGCTGCATAAATATTTTGATACTTTATGTACCTAATAGTTCTAACATTTGCCTGTAACTTTGATTAGGTACGTACCTGAATCTCATAAACAGGAATGTGTAAGGAAACGGATAAACTAGAAGTTCTGGAAGAAATAAATAAAATCAAAACATTGGAACGTATGGATTTACTTACAGAAAACCAATATTTAGAAGACATCTGTGAAGTGACTTGTCAGTAGTAACTTGATATATAAATATAAAACGTATAAAAATATCTTAGCCGAAAATTTCTAGCTATACTTATATGAGCGACAAGCGTGTTTTTGGAATCCTACACTTGGCCCATCGTGCCGGTGCAGCATTACTCTACCTCTATACATATATTTAACTTTTTTTTATGTACCTAATGTGTGCACAGAAAATCATAAATATTTTCTAGTATCAACCAACACTATAATTCCTACTACACAAAGTGTGACCAGCCCAAGAATTTTTGAATTTGGTTAGCCAGACTCTATAGTTTTGTTTTTCCTGTGTTATGTTACTCTTAATCATATGTACTTTACTTTCAGAAATTTCCCATGGTAAACTTCGGAGATAAGGGAGGGATATTTTTATCAACATTTTCCTTAATAAATCAAAATTTGACCATTGTTTGGGTTTTTAGAAAGCGCAAGTCAAGCCCTTTCCTAACCACTTGATCTATTCACTAGACTTTGAAATTTTATCCCCTCTCATATTCATCATTTAAACAGAAAAAGAAACCATTTTCCATAGACGTGCTTAAAACAGTTGCTCCAAGTTTAAAATTGATAGTTTAAGTAGGTAGTTCCTGCGATATTTAACGTTGTGACAGACGGATAGACGGATAGAGTCACAACACCATAAAAGTTCATTATTTTACCTTTTTGGTACTTACGGAACCCTAAAAACACAGAGCGATATGATTTTTTGCTACCACGTCGGTGGCAATCAAGCGCCCTTAACTCCCAGGAACTCTATTGATTTAAAAAAAATTTGTTCAACAAGTTAAATAATAACGCAATGTTGCAATAGATATTTTTTTATTTTTTTATTTAGGTAAACAAACAGCCACTACAAGGGAGTCTTAAATTATTAGCCTTATAAATAAATACAATATGTGTGGCCAACACCGTTCACCACTTATTATTAAGTTGATCAAACTGCGAACAAGTATTACGAGCGAGTGGATGCAAGCAATGTTGGAAAATTGGGTAGGTACATTTGTGGAAAAATATAATTAAGTCCCGTCGGAGCGGGAAAGTTTAAAGTAGCATATATACTTTCAGAGGCTCGCATAAAGTTTGATATGCTTCCGTATTTTCAACTTTATTCTCATACAGCTGAATTGTTTTCATCTTGATAATTTTGGTGACATCAGAGTATTTGTAATTTGCGTTTTCGTTGGTAAACTACCTTGTTATGAACTCAATCGGAAAGTATTTATCTTTGCCGCCGTTACCCACACCAAGCTGCTCGCCTATTTTGTAACTTCTGCTGGTCTTTAAAAAGTAAGAGTTTCTGTTTATAAACTTCCATCAATATTGCAAAGTTTAGGTGTACTTAAAGCCCTTTGACAAAGTTCCCTTTGCTATAAATGCTACGTTGGGCCATTTCAAAATGTTATACCTACTTCGCTTGCTTATAATTAGATCGAACATTTAAGTACCTAATCTAGGCGACCGCGTCTGATTTTGTAAGGAAGATCCCACCAAAAACATTACATGTAAAGTGACTGCCAAGACTCGCTAGCCCATATAACTTTCAGCGTTAAAATGATATCAGATCATAAGGAGCACCAAGCTTCCTAGTCCACACGGCGTAACCTACCACTACCAGCCACGCTCTAAAAATTTTACATCTTGGCTAAAAAGTATAGGTTTGTTGGGCACATCCCAGTCTCCGCATAGACTCTCGCGCTGAATGAAATTATAAGCGACATTAATAAGCGACGGGTCTATACTTTTTACCCAAGATATAGAATTTTTAGAGCGTGGCTGGTAGTGGTAGGTTACGCCGTGTGGAGTAGGAAACTTGGCGCTCCTTATGATCTGATATCTTTTTAACGCTGAAAGCTATACGGGCTAGCGAGTCTTGGCAGTCACTATACATGTAATGTTTTTGGTGGGATCTCATTCCTTTTTGTAAGGTAATTTCTAAAGAAGTGTATATGAAAACCCATACAAACTTCCATCGCCTAATTTAAAGGGTAGGGGGGTGATTTACTAAAAATCCTGAAATACGTATTTTATTATTTATAATAAGGAGTCCCTATTTAAATGTTCAGACATCTTGCATCAAAATTTGCGGAAGTCTCATACAAAATTGCATCCCCTAGTTTAAGGGGTTGGGGGTAAAAGTTCCAACTTTTTTAATTGTTTTGTTGATTGTGTACCGATACTAGCTTACCTCGTACCAAATTTCAGCTCTCTAGGACTTCAGGAAGTACCCTAGAGGTTTTGATGATCAACGTGAGTGAGTCAGTGACGAAATCGGCGTTTTTTAGATATCAATAGAATCTAAAGCATAAGAGCTATACAATTGAAACTTTATACGTTTAATAAGTTTACTATTGAAATCATATCCCGAGAATTTTGTTTATCTGGTATAATCCAAACACAAGTTATGAGGGTTCAAAAAAACGACGAAGAGCTTCGAGAAAAGATAGGTTAGTGACTGCCCTTGCGCTTCGCTTGGCTCGTCTTGGCGGGGGCACTACCGTGCCCCCAGATACGTTAGGTAGGTAGGCTAATCTAATTTGCTTTCTGTCACTGTTAAACGTTGTCTTAACCTATTTTGACTACTTTTTCTAGTTATCTGTGGCACGATGGCCCTTGTTTTTTCTTGTGCTAACCTCCATGGTCGCAATACATAGTTTTCTACAAAACCGTTTTTTTACCGTCGGTGCCTATCCCACAACTCACATAAACAACGAATCAACACCTAGACAGTCTACGTTACAAGGAGTACCTTCTCGCGCTGTCTCAGTTAAGCGCTCTAAATCATTATTACATTAATTACGACATGGTAAGGTGAATTGTTTCGTGTTCATTGGCCAAATTCATGGCCACCTGACAATAATTTCATACCGACCATACCGACCTTTCGTAGCGCTACGTGCGAGTGCGTTAGACGACACCGTGCATGTCTGTTTTATACCTGAAACTGCTAACAACCAAGCGAATTGCTCTCAGTAAAAGTACCTAATTGGATTTTAATGAAATTTTCTTCACGCAAACCAAAGCTTACGTAGTTCCATGAACATCAAAAAACCCGCCAACTGCGAGTCGGACTCACGCACGAAGGGTTCCGTACCATTATCTATAAAAACGGCAAAAAATCACGTTTGTTGTATGGGAGCCCCCTGTAGCCTAGTTGGTAGTGACCCTGACTACGATTCTATGTATTTACGTATTGATTTATCTATATAAGTATGCTTATCGTCGTCTAGTACCCATAGTACAAGCTTTGCTTAGTTTGGGACTAATAATAATAGGGTCCCGTTTTACTCTTTGAGTACGGAACCCTAAAAAACCTTAACCAAAGAGTCTCAAGTTTATAATCCACGAAACCCATAACTTCCACAAAACTAGCCTAAAGCCTCTGCTAGACGGTCGCCAACACGCCCCTCCGACCGAGCGACCTTCGTCCGCACCGACCGTGTAGACAGTTCTTTGCAGTAAAATTTCATACTACAGCGGTCGGTGCCGACCAAGGTCGCTCGGTCGGAGGGGCGTGTTGGCGACCGTCTAGCAGAGGCTTAAGCCAACCAACGTTCCTTCGAGAATTCATGTCTTAAGTTGACTGGCTCAGTGCCAGGGGCGACGGAAAAACCTTCACGTTGACTTGTTTTAAAATGTTCCCTCTTAAACCAACCATGCGTTACAACCTAGTCACTCTGACACATTATTTCGCATTCCGATTTGATATTCATCTGCTTCACGCGCTCGCTTCAACGCGCGCCAACCATACGTGTTAGAACGAGTGCACGCGCCTTATTAATATCAAATTGGAAAATATATCGAAACGCGAAATGTGAGTTTCAGATTCATCCCCTCAAAGTCTTCTATGTGCTAGCTCGAATGTTCTAGAACGGTTCCACAGCAGGACTGGTCCTTTTCGTGAAATCATAAACTTATTTTTACCCTTGAAAATAATTCAACTTCGAATAAGTTTCTGCCAAAAATTTCATTTCTGGTACAAGCTTTTATTGCGGACTGCATGTATTTTTCTGTAGGTATATACCGTCAACTACCTACTCATTGAGACGATTCTAACGAGGCCAAACTCAACGGAGTTACGTCTGTTAAGTACTGAATTCCCATGGCCACCCTTCTGTGTCCATCATCAGATCAGCTCGATGGTACCATAATATTGAATTGTCATCCAAAATATACCTTACTATACCCAAAATTTCAGCTCAGTCGGATAACGGTGAAAAGTGACTGAAAAATGGATTGAAACTTTTGACGGACAACTTACTTATTACTTATTTTACATATTTACTTACATGCATACAAACAGTGCAAGCTAAATAATAAAATTAAAAAAGGCTTGTAATAAAAAAAAAGAAAGGGAGTTTGCTTCATTCATACCTATTTAACATAATTTTAGTAGCAATTTCCTATATATAATATTCAATCAAAGTTCTTTGACCAGAAAATATAACATACCTAGGTACTTACAATAACAACGTGGCAAAATTCCATTTTCCTCAAGAAAATCAATTCCCTGGCGAAGGAAATTAAAGTGTAGCAAAGAATTTATTGCTCGTCTCGTCGGTAATTTTTGTCGGCAGACTATCTCCCATGTGTTTAAAAAAGTTAGCCGTCCGTTTCAGTATTAAACAGGAAACAATGAAGCGATAAAGGCATCATTTCTGAAATTTGCTGCGACTGTAAAACTCCTATTATATATACTCAAAATCAAAGGGAGACTTTATGCTCATTACCCCGTTATTCATAAAACCCGGAATAAAACGTCTATTTACTTACTAGAATGTCCCTGCATTCAAACACTAATGCAAAAGTGAGGGATAACGACCACATTTTAATGGCATTTCAACTAAAATAGGTTTGATGAAAGTATAAAGGCACAGTCACCGGAAAAATACTTCTTTACAATGTGTACGTAATAAACCTAGAAATAGCGCTGAAGAATGAAATCAACATTTTACGCGCAGCATTTTGTTTCTGCTATTGTTGCTTTTCAACCTCGCAATAAGGACTGTAATGAGGGTCGTTAGACCCTCATAAACTGGTATTTTCAGTGCAAAGGTTTAGTGTCGTTTTATTACACCAGTGTTCAGGGAATCTCGGACGCTCGACGGCCTAGCTGACCAACGGCATCGCTTAGTTACATACAAACCCAGATATTTTACGCTTTGAATTGAATTGAATCTTGTTCAGTACGTACATATAAAGGATGTTTTTCTTCACAGGCTAGTGTCTCATGAGGAATATACGAGGCAGAAAGTAAAATTGTAATATATTTTAACTGTTTTTTTTTATCTTTTCTCTGGCTCTCCAACACTAAATTGTCAACACGTCATGCAATTATATTCAATTTACACGTGCAAGAAATTGCATGCAAGTTTAACAACATTGCAGGATTTTGACAGATCAATTGAACTTAGTATACCTCGGTAACCCGCAGGTGTGAATTGCGATTTTCATCAGATTTTTATCCGACTGGCCCCAAAAGGATTTTATTCGTACTACTGTCTCTTTTCTTGGCTCTTATTATGGCTCCTCTACACTATCGCCGATTACAGACGATTACGGGCGAGCACGATCGTGTAGAGGGCGTACTCGGCTGTACTCGGCTGTACTCGCCGATCATCGTCTTATGATCACCTGCGACCCGTGACTTGTCAGTTTTTCGGGCACGCATCAAAGGGAATCGCGGCGTGGTGCGTTGAGCTGCCCACACGATCGCCGATCATTAATTCGACGTCGGACAGTGGAGTTTTCACGGCATATATCAATTATATGATTCAAAAAAATAAGCTCTG
Organism: Epinotia brunnichana; assembly: GCA_963854355.1. NCBI lineage: Eukaryota > Metazoa > Arthropoda > Insecta > Lepidoptera > Tortricidae > Epinotia > Epinotia brunnichana. Next base: position 10,321,656 of record OY977945.1, on the reverse strand, counting down.
TTAGTAGATCAGTTTCGGATACGTTGACCTAAGCTTACTTGACTTAAATTGAACAAGCCCGCCTAAAAGCTATATTATATTATATTATATACTAGTTGACCCCGCGAACTTCGTATCGCCATATTCGCCATACAAAACCTATGAGAAAGTAAATTAGTTTGTTTTTATCACTATTTCTTTTTTTGTGGTTATTCTGTACTACTACTTAACAAATCAAACATCATAGAATTCGGTCCAGCCGTTCTTGAGTTATAAATGGTGTAACTAACACGACTTTGTTTTATATAATATATATAGATTCCTCTCTCCCACCTCTCCTACCTCGTCGAACTTTTTCCGACCAAATAAGTAGGAGAAATCCTGAAGAAAGGTCAGGTCAAGAGTAAGTTCCCTAAACCGGCGAGCATGTACATATGCAGAATATAATAACTACAACATAGAAATGTTGAAATACCCCCGACATTTTCATTTCAAAGTTCAATATCTCAAAAAGGGCTGAAACGATTTGGTTAAAACATAGCTAAAATAACCATCTCGATCACGCCAGCTATTGGATGTGAAAAAACCGCATTTATTTCTATTTAATCGTATGGCATACATTATTTGGCCTTTGAGTTTTATTATTGTTGTAAGATATTGTATCTCTTACTGTCTTATCTATGACACTTGAGATTTTGAAAACTAACCTAATGTATGAGTGGTTAAGCCAATATGTGATTGTGATTTTGAATACAGAAACTTTGAATAGAAATCTTTGTCTTAATACTACATGGTGACAGCGGAAAACTAAAATGGAACCAAAATCAGTTGTTACTCTATCAATGGAAGGTGATATGCACACAAACTGGAAGCTTTTCAAACGAAAACTAATGTCATACATTGACGCCTATTTTGAAAAGGCTGAAGATAAACAAAAAATCGGCATTCTTCTACATCACGGAGGAGATTACTGTCAAGACGTGTACGAAACCTTTGACTGCAAACCTGAAGACAAGTTCAACACAATTATCGAAAAATTTGACGCGCATTTCATACCGAAAATAAACATAACCTATGAAAGGTACAAAATCTTTACGTTAAAACAATCCAACGATGAGACATTTGAGCAGTATGTTACTGCACTTAAACGTATTAGTCAGGGATGCAAATTTGGGACTTTGCAGGACGAGTTGGTACGGGATTTGTTTATATGTGGGATAAATAATCCAATTTTAAAAAGGCAGCTTTTAGGTATGTCTGATCTGACTTTGGAGAAAGCTTTAGCAGTTTGCAAAAACTTTGCTATAGTTGAAGGACAGATTACACAGATTGAAAAAGTCAGTGAATGCAGTGTGAAGAAAGAAGTGGAAATAGATATGATAAAAAAGAAAAGTTTGGAAAATATGTCTAAATCGGAGTGCCAATATTGTGGATACAAACATGAATATGGAAGATGTCCGGCATTTGGAAAAGTTTGTGCCATATGTAAGAAAAAGAATCATTATGCAAGAAAATGTATGACTAAAAAAGTTAATTTGCTAGAACACACCAATAATGATGATAACAGTGATGAATATGAAGTAGCCATTCTCTCCTTGGATAATGCTATGAACAAGATGAAACGCTCCTGGTACTGTGCAACACTCCGATTCAATAACAGTGACTTTCAATTGAAAGTTGACTCCGGCGCACAGTGTAATGTTCTAAGTGAGAAACAATTTAAGCAATTAGGTGTTTGTGAAAGTGAACTAAAGGAAACAAATGTAAGAATCACTTCTTTCACCGATGGAAAAGTGCCAGTCATAGGTAAATGTACACTGTCCTGTGAATACAAGTCTAAGTGGTACCCCATAGAGTTCTTTGTTGTAAATTCAGACTGTTACAATATTTTGGGTTTGGAAAGTTCTGAAATGCTCGGGTTCATTAAGAGAATTGATGAAATGAAGAATGAAAGTGAGAATTTGCTGATTCCGGAAAAATATGAAGAACTGTTTGATGGAAATGTAGGATGTGTTCCGCATGTAGTCAAGCTGGAGGTGGATAAAAATGTGAAACCAGTGGTTTCTCCAGCCAGAAGACTGCCTTACAGTTTAATGCCCAAGGTAAAAGAAGAATTGGACCATTTGGTGGAAAAAGGCATCATTGCACCGGTGACGGAGCCAACAGATTGGGTGAGTCAGATGGTTGTAGTGCAAAAGAAAGATGGCTCTCTCAGGATATGTTTAGATCCCAGACCTTTGAATAAGGCACTAAAACGAGCACATTATCCGTTCCCTAAAATTGAAGACATAACTGCACGCTTAGCTCGTGCTAAGTTTTATTGTAAGCTGGATGCTCAGTCTGCATTTTGGATGTGCCCTCTTGATGATGAAAGCTCCCGATTATGCACCTTTCAGACAGCCTGGGGAAGATTCAGGTTTTTACGTTTGCCTTTTGGTATTTCCCCGGCATCAGAGATATTTCATAAAGTTGTCTGTGACACTTTCCAGGACATTGATAATGTGGCTACCTTCCAAGATGACGTGCTGTGTTGGGCTGAATCAGAAGAACAACTACAAGGAATCTTATGCAAGGTACTTGAAAAAGCAAGGGAAAATCAAATTAAGTTTAATCCAAAAAAATGCCAGTTCTTTGTAAAGGAAGTTACGTTTTTAGGACATGTAATTAGTCAGAATGGAGTGAGTATTGACCAGGAAAAAGTAAAAGCAGTGACAGAGTTGGCTCCTCCAAAAGAAAAGAAAGCTTTGCAACGGGTACTTGGAATGTTTAATTATTTGTCAAAATTCATTCCAGGATATGCAGACCTCACAGCACCATTAAGAAACCTTTTAAAAACGGATGTGGAGTATAGATGGGACAAAAATCACGACAAATATTTTGACGAACTTAAGAAACATATAACAAATGCACCAATATTAGCATTCTATGACACAGAGAAAGAATTGACATTAAGTGTGGATGCAAGCTCAATTGGATTGGGTGCAGTTTTACTTCAAAATGGATGTCCCATTGCCTATGCTTCAAAAGCTTTATCTGAGACACAAATTAGATATTCTCAAATCGAGAAAGAAGTTTTGGCTGTGTGTTTTGGAGTTGAAAAGTTTAAACAATATTTGATTGGCAGGGACACAGTCAAAGTAGAAACAGATCATAAACCAATTTTAGGAATCATGAATAAGCCATTATGTAAAGTACCTGCCAGATTGCAGAAAATGATGATGCGACTGGAACCGTTTAGATTAAATGTGGTGTATACCCCAGGAAAGTACTTATACATTGCAGACACTTTATCAAGAGATTTTTCCATAAAAGGATGTGACCTAGAAACTGATCTGGAACAGGAAACAGAATTGCAAGTTTGTTTATTGTTACAAAATTTACCTGTCACTGCAGAATGTTGGGAAAAAATTTCACAGGCTTCTGAAAAAGACACTCTAATGTGCAAACTCAAAGATATCTGCCTGAAGGGATGGCCCAAGTTTTATAAAGATATTGAAAATGAATTGAAACCCTACTACCAATTTCGTGAAGACATTGTTATGAATAAAAATCTACTGTTCAAAGGAGACCGCATTATCATACCTAAATCCCTGAGAGGTGACATGCTAAAAAGTCTTCACTCTGGAAATCCTGGTATTTCAAGAATGTCTTGTAGAGCTGAACTGACGATGTATTGGCCTGGAATAGTACAAGATATCAAGAAGTTTGTAAATAGTTGTGGAATTTGTCAGAAATACCAGGACAATAACCAAAAAATGATTTTGGAGTATAAAAAAGTACCAGTGCTACCATGGCAAGAAGTAGGTTGTGATATATTTGAATTCAAACAGAAACAATATTTGGTTGTGGTTGATGCTTTGTCTAACTACATTGAAGTTGGAGGCTTAAGAGATTTAAGAAGTACAACGGTGATTAATCAACTAAAGACAATATTTTCAAGACATGGAATTCCATTGATATTATATACGGACGGAGGACTTTGCTTTGATTCAGAACTATTCAAGTTTTTTGCAAATGGCAAAGACTGGGGCTTTACACATATAAAGTCCAGTCCACATTATCCAAAATCCAATGGTTTAGCTGAAAGTGCTGTAAAAACAGTTAAAAAAATGTTTAGAAAAGCTGAAGACGGGAATGAAGACCCTTTACTGGCTCTGCTGAACCATCGGAGCACGCCCAGGGGTAAAGTACATTCACCTGCGGCTATATTGATGGGTAGACAACTACGGACAAATATTCCATGCTCATTTGCGACTCTGGTCCCTAAACTAACGTATGACAAGGATAGGAAGATACTGGAAAGTCAGAAGGAAAAGGTTAAACATGATTATGATAAGACCGCAATAAAAAGAAAGGTATTTAAAGAAAATCAGCCTATTAGATTTAAGAAAATGCAAACAGACTAGACCTGGATAAAAGGAAAAATTGTGAAAAAGACTGATCAACCCAGATCTTACATTGTGGAAAATGAGGAAGGAAAAAGATACAATAGGAATGAAATATTTATAAGGCCTGGAGAAACAACAATAGCAGACCAAGACCCGGAAATTGAAACTTCACAAGGAATAGAATCATACCCAAATGCAACATCTGAATGTGTCCCTGATCCAAGCAGTAGAGACACAGAACTTCCAGACCCAAATCAAATACGAACAAGATCAGGTAGATTAATAAAACGTTCACATAAATATTCTGATTATGAAACTTAAACTATTGTTAAAAATAAGATTTTAACGTTTCTAAGAACTGTTTCTATTAGCCCAATCAACTACTATCTTTTGTTTAAATTCTTATAGGGGAAGATGTTGTAAGATATTGTATCTATTACTGTCTTATCTATGACACTTGAGATTTTGACAACTAACCTAATGTATGAGTGGTTAAGCCAATATGTGATTGTGATTTTGAATACAGAAACTTTGAATAGAAATCTTTGTCTTAATACTACAATTATTATTTATTTTATTTATTCAAATCGGTCCATTCGTTTAGGAACTACGATGCCACAGACAGACAGACAGACACTTCAAACTTACAACACCCCTCTTTTTGCGTTGAAAGTGAATGAAGTAAGAAAGGTTTGACAAGATCGTAGCAAGTGGAAATCTGTGATTTCTGCCTACCCCTCCGGGAAATAAGTAGGCGTTATTATATGTATGTAGGTATGTATATGTATATATTTATTTTAACAACTTTCCTTGTTCTATTACGGTGAATACTCAAACACCACCATCTTCTTTTCTTGCATTTTTTTTACATTTTTCGTTGGAGCACGTTGACGTAATGGTTATATACCGCCATTAAATAAATGGTTGCAGCAGCAATACACCACGTCCAATTCCACGTCAATCTTGTTCGCTTGCCGTTCGACAACTACTACAGACGATCGTGTGGGTGCTTGCACGATGCATGCACGATGATCGTGCCGATTATAGACGATCACACGATCAACGATCATCGCCGATAGTGTAGAACGGCCATTAAGTTCATCATTTTGGTTATTCGCAAGTAGGCAGATAAAGTAGATATAGTGCAGATTTTTTTACTAGACCGGATCTTATCTTAAGTTAAGACCCATCGGTCGAAAAAAGCCACAATAGCCAGGTGCCACACACAATACTTTACTCGAATAGCGACTCTATTGTTAAAGTAGTCTATTGTTTAAAATACAAAATGGTCAACATTTCTAAGTTGTATTTTTTTATGCGGATCTCCTTTCCTTAGACGTAAAGCCGCGTTTTGGTTGAAAAAGTGTTGATGTTTATTACGTTTATTTTATAGTTTACATTATTTGAAGTGGGCTTTTAAATGGTTTTTTGTTAGCCAGGTACACAATGCCCTTATCTGCTTTTGTTTGCGAACGCGTGCCTTTTTATGCAAGAAAAAGGTTAGCGCCACATAAAATGTTCATTGGATAATGAACTTTATCGCCTTATTCAATAGGTGCAAAATGGACTAAAAGGTAAAAAAAACCCGCTCCCAGCGCTGCTATTAGGCGCTGTGTGTGGTATTTTATCTCGTAGCTAATTTGGAATCTATTGTAAAAGAAGATAATAGAATTCATTATTCAATGAACATTTTACGTGGCGCTAACCTTTTTCTTGCAAAAAACGGCACGCGTTCGCAAACAAAAGCAGATAAGGGCATTGTGCACCTGGCTAATAAAGAGCCATTAATGAGCCCACTTCAAATAATGTAAACCATACACCATCAATCAGCGCTTACACTTATACCCTGAGAACTTTACGGTTTCGCTCTATGAAAACACAACAATATATCGATATCAGCCATATTTTTACACCAAAAAATGGATTGGGTAATTTGACTAAATATTCATTAATAATCCACCTAAATTTAATACCGATACGGTAAAAAATAATGAAAATTAATCTTCATAAATTCCGTAAAAATGAGGCGAAAATGGTATAAACTTTCTTTACTTTATAATTGACTACGTCTATATACGTTCTTTGGGATACACGCATAATTCACTTATTTTTTGGCCAGATGAAATTCAATATTATCTCAAGGTCGTAAATATTTAATTAAAATGCCGTTATTTCCTGATGCATATATATTTGGATTCAGGTAGTAAGTCTCCAAATTTGTGTACTCAAACATGTTTTCATTATAAAAATACTGATAGCATTTTTGCTTGCGGGTTACATTTTTTTCCTAACTTCCGGTCCATAGAATTATTCATTTCAATAGTAAAAGTTGTTTAAAATAACATATAAAAGCCCTATACAAATAATTAGCCTGATATTGAATTATTTCCAAAAAAACCGTAATTTTCTCAGGGTATTAACAATAAAAGACAATCGCATTGATTACTACGCACAAAGAGAAGTGAGCTGGTTCTAGAAAAATAATCCGCACCATATACAAAGATTTCTCTCACATTTTGCGTTTTCATAAACGACGCGAGATATATGTGCTTGCGAAATAAAGCAGTCTCGAGAACAATAGATAGCTCAGGTTGCCGGCGGTTTCAAACATTATAGGAAAGAATATACTGCCTCTAGGATATAATGTTCCATAGGAACAAATAGAAAAATATTAAGTTACACTAGACGTGGAATATATTCTCAATGTGATTGCGGTCGGGTCAAACTGCACGGTTAGCACACGAGGACGCGCAACGCAAACTCTCTCGCACTACCCGTCTCTTTCAAATTTTCTAATAAGAGGGTGACGGATAGTTACCTGGGTTAGAAATTGGGAATGGATGAAAATTTTAGAAGTGCCTGATTATTTTTTTGGTGATAGAAATAACTTGGGACTAGAAAAAAGTTGCAAACTTATCAGCTGCGACAATTATTTTTGAAAAATATAAACAATTTCCTAACTTAGGTTTTGGGTTGAGGACGGCGAATAAGAAACTTTGCTTGATCCGTCTCATATTACAAAAAAAAACATGTAAACTGACACTGGCTGATATTGACAGCTGCAGCAGCTTTATCTGCCATTGCCAGAATCAGATATTTAAAAAAAAAATTTAAATATGAGACATGAGACGGATCAAGAAAAGTGTCTCATTTGCCGTCCTAAACCCAGAAAGTAAGTTAGGAAACTGTTTATATTTTTCAAAAATAATTGACGCAGCTGAAAAGTCTGCAACTTTTTTCTGGTGCTAAGGAAGGTTATTCCTATCACCAAAAAAAGAATCGGGCAATTTAAAAATTTTCGTCCATTCCCCATTGTTCGATGTCCATTAATAACAGATTTTGTAAGCCTTGATATTAGGAAACATCGATTAATGTAGGCCAAAAAAATTGGTTTAGGTGAAAAAACGATTAATTACAACTGTAATGTGGGAGTAAATAAATATGTATTTATTTTTAATAAAACAAATAAGCACTTTTTAGGTGTTAAACTTACACCATTGAAGTCTTTTTTGGAGAGTTATTAATTGGAATGTATCAAATATATCCGTGTGGTGTCGGTCCATATCATCAGTCCGATTCTTCCCGTTGGGTGTAATAAAAGAGTCGATTACGGGAACAAGGTTGAGGGGTGTTGTGGGCGATGGGCTAGCAACCTATCACTTCAATATCACATTTAACCCATCTTTAAACCTACAATTGCAAGAACTAGCACTGGAAATTACATTTCATGCGCTCTGCCTATTCCCTTTCTGGAAATACAGGCGTTAATATGTATAAACTGTAATGCGACTTGCGTTGCGTGTTACAATACCATTAAAATCAGTTAACAATTCTGATGTTAGCTACTAGTACAATTACGAGGCGCTGAGCAAGTGAGCAGTGCAGTTGAGTTCGCGACTGGTGCTGACAGTTGCTTGTCTAAAGCCAAGTGTTACGATTAACTGGTCCTAATCGACTTAAATTATTGAATTGGAATCGATTTTGTATTGTTTTGCGTGCGCTATTCAACGCGCACCAAGCCTAACGTGTTAGAATGAGCACGCTGCGCTGTGATAAATACCAAATTGATTTTAATTCAATAAAGTCTTTTAGTGGGGCAGACTGCCGGAACAAATTGCCGTAAATGTGGACACACCGGACTAAAAGCACCATTTTTTTTACAAGTATACATTTTTGGGGTCAGGGAATTCAACTATATATTTTTTAAGGTCGAATTCTCAAAGGATAGCAAACGGAACCCTGTTACCAAGCCTCCGCTGTCGGTCCGTCTATTTGCGTGTCAGTAATAGCTAGACTGTTAAAATCTTCACAGAGTTTGTATTTCTATTGCTATTATAACTAAAATTAATAAGAATAAAAATATATTAAAAATTAAACAGTGCTCCCATTCATTGAAAGTCATTTTAAGGCGTTTTTTTTCTCGCCCATTACAAACGGTATATCTCTAGAACCGTAATAGATAGACACTTGAAATTTCCGCAGACTATGTATAACTATATCTACTATAATTACAAATAATAAAATAACAATAAGGTTAACAGTCTAGCTATTCCTGACACGCAAAAAGACGGACCCACAGCGGAAGCTTGGTAACGGGTTCCGTATGGTATCCTTTGGAAACTCGACCCTAAAAAATATCTAGTTGAATTCCCTGACCCCAAATATGTATATTTAGACACCAAGTATGTGATTCTAAGTGATTTAGAGCCCGAGATATTAACAATATACCTATAACTCAAGATGACCCCCATAAAAAAAGATGGCCGACGGAGGAGTTGGTTCCTATCAAAAACTTAAAGCTACATACCTAACTAGTACCTGAAAAAAATTTGGTGCTTTTGTGCAGCGTGTCCACATTATCACCTGAAACTGCCCTACTATTTGTCGGTGCTTATGCGTTGACCCTGAAAATATTCTATTTTGTAGCAAAACGTTTAAATTGAATTAAGTAAGTTTGTTTTGCAGTGAAATAAAACCCCAAAGTTCTGCAACGTCGGTACAGTCAGCATCAAAAGTAGCTACGCAATCGAAGACATCAATAGTTCTTATTCCCTTTTAATAAAGACTTTTGACGTCATCATTTGCGTAGTTACTTTTGATACTGTCTAAAACTTTTTTCACTTTTTAAGATAAAGCTGTCTGTCTATCATTATAATCATCATCATATCAGCCGAAAGACGTCCACTGCTGGACATAAGCCTCCCCGAAAAAGTGCTACAATGGCCGGTCCTGCGCCACCCGCATCCAGCGGACTCCCGCGACCTTTACCAGGTCATCAGTCCACCTTGTTTCCGCCCCAACGGCCATCGGTTCTACGTGCAATTGCCCCGCCCACTGCCACTTAAGTTTAGCGATTCGGAGGGTTAGGTATATCGGTTACCTTGGTTCTGCTGTCTGTCTATGCATCTATCTTAAAATATGAAAACAGTGTAATTAAGTGTGTAAACGTCAAGTTAAGTTTCTATTTACATTAACCGTAACAAAGCGAGAAACAATCTTACCACGGTCCAAGTTAGTTTAAATAACAATTGCACAAGCTTCAACAGCTGTAAGTTGGCCGCCAGGCGTACGAGCGGGTACTATGAAACGCCAACTTCGTTCGTTCGTCTATCTCTATCTCTGTCGCACTTATATATTCAAGCGACAAAGAGGGAGGTATTGCGAACTTCATCTTCCGACTTTCGTGGTAGCGCCGCAGAACAATCTTTCATCTCTTTAACTTCACAATCCCAGTTCAATATTATATCGCGAGCTCGTTCGACGTTAGCTCAACGCGTGTGAAAGCGAGCGGAAAAATCTGATTGAAATGTGATTAGGATAGAAAGCGGTACACAAGAATATACCTCCCAGTGCTACGCGGGCACCAGTGCTAACGTCCGTCCTACGGCCGGGAAAATGTAAGGAAAATACGAGTATTTCGCTTGCTAGCTGCTGTTCTACGTTTGTGTGGAATCCCTCTTGAAAGATGACCATGAATATTATATACTAACATATTCAGTGCCAACAATTTTGTAGAGCTACACTCGTGGCCGATCACGTGGTTTTTCCGTTAAGGAACAGAAAGCACCTACTAACAGAGCGCCCGGTAGTTGAGTTCCTGGCGGTGAAAGTGTTAGTTTTCTTCATTATTATTAAGCGATTATGAGCGTTATGACCTCTCAATTGTACATAAATTTCGCAAAATTGCCTTGTTCACGCGTACTACGAGTTTTGAGCACCTGTCTTGGCCATCTTTAAACTATTGGGGGCTCTGAGCACTGCAGGATTACGAGCCCCAAGCTAAAGTGACTTAAATAATTAAGATTTAGCTTTAAGGCTATGGTATGATTGTATGGTAAGATACTGAAAACCAGCCGTCTCGCTGAATCTCAAACCTTTTCAAAACAGCCAGTATTGCACATGTTTACTCTCATCACCTTTGTTAATTGTTTTTAGGGTTCCGTACCAAAAAGGTAAAAAAGGAACCCTTATGGTGGTGCGACTCTGTCCGTCTGTCCGTCTGTCTGTCCGTCCGTCTGTTACAATCACAACGTTAAATATCTCAGGAACTACTTAAGCTATCAATTTGAAATTTGGAACAACTGTTATAAGGGTTAAGACACGTGTATGGAAAATGAAAAAATAAAATAAACATTTTTATTTTCTGTTTAAATGATGATTATGAGGGGTTAAAAAATCAAAGTCTAGTAAATAGATCAAGTGGGGTATCATATGAAAGGATTCAAGTTGCACTTTCTAAAACTGTTTTTATTTTTTTCTACAGTGGTTAAATTTTGATTTATTAAGGAAAATGTAGAAAGAAAGCGAAAATTCTGAAATAATTACATATGATTAAGAGTAACATAAATAATACAGGAAAAATAAAACGATATGTCTATCTAGCTTTTTTTTTATTTATCAAAAATAATTTCTAAATTAAATTTATAATTTACTTACTTTTATATGAAATTTTATATCTTCAAATTCCTATCAGATTATCGTTAAAGTCCCTTCTTACAAATAAAAATAAATAATCGGTATTGGTTCGCGTGATAAAAAGCTATCGCTGATAAACAAACATGCTAGGTTGTAAGTTGTTAGTACCAAAATGCAGAAGGCGCTTTGCAACGGTAACTTCTACTATGAGCTGCTTAAGATTGTTGAAGAATGTATGGGGTCCTGACATGACGGGTATGGTGTATGAAAGTTTGTACCCTCGGTGCGTGAGTCAGACTCGTACTTGACCGGTTTTTTTAGAGCTAGAGGGCCTCACGAAGGTTCAACATTGGCGTATCTAGGCCTGTTTGCCAGGAGTGGGGGGTGGGGCATTACTTTTTAATGACCGGCATGACATTTTGTACATGTGAGCTTCCTGGGGTAGGCACCAGACCCTTCTGGGGTGGGCACGGCCCAAAACCACATAAAGCTTGAAAAAAGATGGAGCTACTTTATGAAAATCATACCTGCATCCTGCATGTGTCTTATGATTATCAATATTAGACATAGACATCCTTTATTGGTAATAAGGTATTACAAGTCATTGTTTACAATAAACATAGAACATTCATTTGTAAATTAAATTAACAAGATTATTAGTTTATTATATTATATATTATTATTACATTTTTTATATTCTAAAAATTCCTTAATAGTATAGAAACATTGCTCAATAAGCCATTTTTTTAATTTAGCTTTAAAGGTCGAAATACTGTTAGCTTCCGTGATGCGGTCTGGTAAATTGTTATAAAATATAGGTCCCGCGACGTGGATTGTCTTAGCTGTCTTAGTGAGCTTGTGGGGAATTGTTAATAGTTTGTGCGCATTTCGAGTGACCCAAGCAGATCTATCTCCTCGCCTTTCATATAGTGATAAATTCACCCGTGTATGCACGGCTATTTGGAAAATTAGCAGTGACGATAGATGTCAGGATACCGAGTGCGACAAAATGCGGTCTGGCGCTATCGTCATGCCTGGCGCGGGCCAGCGTGCGCACGGCGCGCTTTTGCAGGCGGAAAACGCGTTGTCATTCGGCGGCTTGGCCCCAGAGCTCCAGTCCGTATTGCATAATTGCCTGAATGCTTGCAAAGTAACAAGTGCGCACTGCCTGACGCTCTAGGGTTTGGTTCAGCCTTGAAAGTGCAAAACATGCCTTGCTGAGTTTTCCGCATACTGCACTGATTAGCGCCTCCCATGTAAGGCCCAGGTCAAGCCGGAAGCCCAGAAATGTGCTTGTCGCAACTTGACTGATAGTGGTACCTTGATGGTGTACGATCAATGGGCGTCGACTTCTACCCGATAAGTCAAACTGCATAAATTGCGTTTTTGTCAGGTTCAGTAGTAGTCCGTTAAATCGACACCAATCAAGTATCTGTCGGGCTGTTATATTTAATTGAGATTCCAGTTTATCCAGATCCTCAGCGGTAACAACAGCTGCCACGTCGTCTGCGTACATAAAGATCTCGGCAACATCTACAACATTCGGAAGGTCGTTAAGCAGAAGGGAGAACGCCAGATTGGATACGGACGAACCCTGAGGCACGCCTATTTCCGTAGACAGACCATCGGATTTGACGTTACCCTGCTGTCCGACCACGTATTGGAGTCTGTCACGCAGAAAGTCTGCCATATAGTCTAGGGCTGGTCCTCGTATGCCGTAGTGGTGCAGTTTTTGAGATAGTACTGCGTGGTCAACCACGTCGAAGGCTTTCGAGAGATCACATAAAAGTACAGCGACCTCTCTTTTTTCCTCGCGCGCGGTGATAACGCGACGTACTACTTCACGAGCCATCATAGCGGTAGATCTCCCTGCACGGTACGCGTACTGCCTTTCGGATAGTTCACTGGATTTGTTTAAGAAGGATGTCATCCGAGATGCTACTCCGTTCTCTAGGACCTTCGCAATTGCCGGTATAATGGAGATGGGCCTGTAGAAATTAGGATCGCTAGATTTACCCTTTCCCTTGTAAATCGGACAGACTTTAATTTGTTTTAAGGTGCGCGGGTATTTTCCATCGCGCAGAAGTTCGTTAAATATTATTGCTAGCGGGACTGACAAGTTTGTCACGACCAGGCTTAGTAGTTCCGTCGATATGCCGTATACGTCTTGGGTGTTTTTTAATGCAATATTCTTGAGGATTATTTTATATATTTCACCCGGAGAAAAACGAGCAAGAAACACGATCTATCATTTGGCGGTCGTGCGTGGACCAGCGCTGCAATTGCTCGGGAAGGCTCAGCTCGTGGGGCTCCGCATTGTGCTGCCGCCGAGATGAATTGCCTATTTAACGAGTTAACAAGTTGTTTTTTGGAGTTGAAACATGACCCATCGTCATTTTTTATAATGTCGGTGAAATCTGTGGACTCTGTGCGTTTTTTGCTCTAAGTAAATTTTGCATAACGTATGTACGGAGCATGGTTGGCATGTCAATTTAGGTCAGGAAAAGTTAAACCGGGTAATCACACCCTGCTACAATACCGTCAGGTCTTTAGCCAAGGAATAACAAGCTGGCTTCACCAATCCATCTTGAGAATTTTATTTCAAAATACGCTGATTATAAGCATAAATTGTACATTAAATGTCAAACCATATCAGTATAATTCCAGTTTCTAACTGGACTTCTATTGATATATTCTAGTAAATAGATACTTTGTCGCAAATATATGCTCATAACTTTATTACATTCTGTTTTAAGCTTAGGTCTGAAATAACATCAATTTTCTCGCATCCTGCAATGTCAGGCACCTTGATCGTTCCTTGCCTCAGAAATTATCTCTTTTATTTATTGCTGTTGTAACGCAAGTGATGCTTTAATTTGTAGATGAAAATTAATACCTATACCATTGATTTTGTATTTTCTGGTTGAGGAAACTGGATGGAAGAAGACTCTTTTTTCAATATAGTTTTCAATGGGTGTTGAATTTCTTAGAAATATACTTTTTTAACACATTTCACACTACCAAGATCGCTATGCGCTACGCTCGTAGCAGATATTTACCATCGTGTTCCTCGTATGTGGCGGAAAGCGACTACGGCGTAGGCGCTCGCTAGGCGGGTTGCAGTGAAAGTGTTAAATGGGTAGTAAAATACAGTATTTTTGGAAGAATAAAACGTTGGCGTCATATTTTAATACAGAACAATTAAAAGCACGCGTCTTAAATTAATGCAATTTCCAACCATTCCATCACACATCACGTATCATCAAACGAGTCGAAAAGGTCGATCTCACGCGCTGATAAATAATTTATGAGGGAATTTCGCGCCGTGCCGCTATATTTACATGAGCCGGGAGACTGTTCGGCTTACACTGTTTATGCAAATGCATATTCCTTTATGAATGCACACGGTGTTTGTGGCCGAATTAAATTAAGCCACTGGGAGTGCTTAGTAAGTGATTGCTGCAGTCTTAGTAATTAGGATATTGGAGAACAAACAAATGCAAACTGAAGCTAACACAACTGTGTATAACTCTATACAAACTGCATTAAATTGTGAATTTAACAAGATGTATGATGGTAGATGGAGTATCTGGTTAAACAGAGACCCAGAAAGATGCAATGGGAATGTTTCGATCAAATTGAGAGTACCTTCATATTTATGTGCGGTTGGGTCAGTTTAGGAGACGAGGAATGTTGTCAGGTTCCCACAGGTATAGTTGGCGCCATATATATATATACATACATACATGCTGACTATATACTTCTCCTAAAGCCAGCCAAATGCTTCGAACATATTGGTACGCGTTTTAATTTTCGATGATATTAGAAAGTGACGGGTAAGGCGTCTAATATTGAACATCTCACGAAGAGTTGTCAATTAGTGTGGAACATCATCTCCGCTCTTCTGTCATTGTTTTTTTATTTTTTTTTTTATTTATATTACATTTATAAAAGAAAATACATTTCGTTAAATCTAACAGTGTCGTCAAACCCTATCGGGTTTGTATCGACACAGCAATTCGTGAACAGTGATAAGATTCGATCTTAGTAATTAATTTATACAGGAGGGTAGCACTAAATAAGCGTAGCTTAGGTACGATAATTCCCACCCGGGTAAAAACACCATCTTACTCTTGCAATCCCACAAGACCACACCTGACCACCACATCTGTGGATCCTTGTACTCCACAGTCCATAGTTCTGGTTTTATGACGAATTTTGCGTTCACGCGGCTCGCCTTTGGATCGGTTTTCCTCTTAAATTTCAAAATGCCCCAAACAGACCTTCAAAGAATCATGTACGTGATTTTGTTGCTGATAATATAAATAATTCTTAGAATATCTTTTAAGTAGTAGTTCTTAGAGTAGTTAGTTTTTGGTCTATATACCTTCCTATTTATAAATGTATGTGTAGGTATATGTTTAAATAGGTAATGTGTAACATGTATATTTATTTATGAATATTGCGTATTGTTTGTTATATTTAATTATTTATTATGTATATCAGCAGTTTTGTATTTGGTTATTAGATGCGCTGCCTATTTATATATACTTACTCTGCTTTGCCTAAAGGTTGATAGGTAGATAATACCGTATGCCATTAAGTCCGCCTTTTGTACATTAAGATCACTTCTTGTGTTCTAAAGTTTAAATAAATAAATGGGTCTAAATGTCTGATATTATCTCAACAAACGATATTCTCCGTGTGCTTTAAACGATAAGAAATTCCTGTAGCCCAAGAACTCTAAACGCCGTCTCATAAGCCTTTGCACACGCTGCAACTTTACGAAAGAGATCTGTTCGCGGTTTACCACCGAGAAGGAAAACATTAAATTAATATCAGCACCCTGGGGCACGGCCGAGTCGGGTCGTCACCTAGCCCCTTATTATTTCCTCGTTCCTTGATTTACGAACCCGCTGTCACGTTTGGGGATAATTTAATTGTATTGCCGATAAAAATGTAATTGATTATTTCCTTGAGCTATTGTGATATGTTTTAAAAATTTGTGTAATGAAAAGCTTAGATTTATTGATTTTCCGGACGATTTCAGAGAGTGTAGTGACAAGCAATGTAATAATTTAGATCATAGGGTAGTTATTGACAAGCTACATGCAAAAATTATAAATATTTTAAGTGAGGCCGCCACCGTAAGTTACTCAATAAAAAAGCGTTTTAAACATAAAAACATGTTGTTGGCTGGAACAAGCATGTACGACAGGCCTACTCGGAGGCTCGACTTGCATTTCAAAATTGGATTTTGTGTGGTAAGCCGAATGGAGGATCTTTGCACAATGAAATGTTAGAGTCTAGGAACGTTTTTAAACGTAAGCTTAAGTGGTGCCAAGATCACGCTGAACAAATTAAGATGAATATTATAGCGATGCATCACTCAAAAAAGGACTTTCCTAGTTTCTGGAAAAATACACGCAAATTGAGCCCCAGGTCGAGTCTTCCTGTGAGCGTCGGGGGTATTAGCGAGCCGTACCAAATTGCTGAACAATTCAGGACACACTTTAAAGTCGAGACTCGAACTGGTGGGCCCTATATGCGGGTCACTGCGAAGGAGGTGGACACGGTGGTGAAGAGCATGAATCGCGGAAAATCACCTGGCTACGACTCTCTTAGTATAGAACATCTACAGAACGCCGGAGTGCACTTGCCAAGAGTACTCGCCTTGCTCTTCACCTTCTGTGTCGGCCATTCGTATTTACCAGATGACATGATGAGGACCGTGGTAGTGCCCATTGCTAAGAACAAGACAGGAGACAACGCTGACATAAATAATTATAGACCCATTTCGTTGGCTACTATTGTGACCAAAGTGCTGGACAGTGTGTTGGACAGAGAACTGGGGAAACACCTGACTCTTAATGATGCAATGTTCGGTTTTAGGTCCGGACTCTCCACGGAGACTGCAGTTCTTTGTCTCAAGCACACTGTCCAGTACTACACAGACAGGGAAACACCTGTGTACGCGTGTTTCCTTGATTTGTCGAAAGCCTTCGACTTGGTGCGCTATGATAAACTGTGGCAGAAACTGTACGAGGATACCAGCTTGCCCAGTGAGTTGACTGAATTGTTCAGGTACTGGTACGGTCACCAGAAAGATGTTGTCAGATGGTCCGACTCGCTTTCTGATTCGTACAGGCTGGAGTGCGGGGTGAGACAGGGGGGTTTGTCATCGCCCAAACTCTTCAGTCTGTATGTGAATCGGTTGATTGATGAGCTCAACAACACTATGACTGAATGCTCAGTGGATGGCACATTTGTGAATAACATTAGTTATGCAGATGACATGGTGTTGTTGGGCCCATCAGTCAATGCCTTTAACAAGCTGCTCAGGGTCTGCGAAGAGTATGCGGTGTCCCATGGGCTCAGGTATAATACTTCCAAGAGTGTGTTGCCGGTATTTAAGGCGGGGTGCAAATGCTATCCACACGTTCCACCGGCTTATCTATAGATAACACCTTTGCAAATGGTAAAGAAGTTCAAGTACCTGGGTCACTGGGTCACGGAGACCCAGAGTGACAACAAGGACGTGGAGAGGGAGCGTAGGGCACTCTCAGTCAGGAGCAATATGTTGATTCGTAGGTTTGCAAGGTGTACCACCGACGTAAAGATTACCCTTTTTAAGGCGTTCTGCCAATCATTTTACACCTGCAGCCTATGGATCAACTATACGCAAAAGGCTTACAGTGCCCTACGCGTCCACTATAATAATGGGTTTAGGATGTTGTTGGGGCTGCCGCGCCATTGCAGTGCATCAGGGATGTTTTGCGAAGCGCACACGGATGGGTTTCACGCCATAATGCGTAAGCGGGTCGCGTCCCTGATGAGGCGCCTGCGCGGCAGCCCGAACAGCCTCCTGCAGACGGTGGCGGCGCGCTTGGATGGTCCCTTCCTGTTCCATTGGGATAGGTTGCATAGGCCATCCAACTGCTAATTGTAATTGTGATAAAATACCTACTAAGATAGTTTTAAGGTCACTGTTACTAACAAATTATGGAAATAATACTTCCGAAGTAAATTATTAAATAAAAAAAAAAATTGGTACCTGGTGGAACCAGCATAAGGATCAAAATTAAGTATTTGTTTCGGTATGTCTCTAGGACTCAACAGTGATGGGTTTACTAATTTCTTACATATTTTTTTTCCTAACTAAATGAATAATTTCGCCAAATTTTTATTTACTTACCATATTTATTTTTTCAAAACAGCAAAATTTATCTTTCACTATTTTTATAAAACCAACCTAACCTCACCTATACAGATATAAGAATGGCTACCACTTGATTTTATTGACTAAAACATAGTTAACATATATAACAAAATAACTCCCGCGTACTCAATTATATTATCCACAAAGCAGGTTTCGTCCAAAAAAAAACTAAAGCTTAGATTTGCACTTAGCGTTACGATCGTGGAAATTGACCCTTGACAGTATACTGATGACCCGCAGTTAGTCAACGTAGATAACCATTACGTCCATCTATACCCAGTTAACCAACTGGATAGATTGATTGAAGCGTGTGATCGTTCGCTCGTGATTTTATCGCAACATTTATAGACGCCTATTGCGGTGTTCGGAGATACTCGAAGAAACAGAAGTGTTATTCATAATCAGTCGTTCCCTCAATGCTGAGGATTTGTGACATCATTGCTATTCTTGTTGACAAGGCTTCTCCAAAGGCTCCTATCGTATCACCCGCTTTATGTGAGGCCTCGTGCAGATGTGTAGTTGCAAGAGTGCAGTGATTTGTGTGTTCCATCTGGCGGGTGGTCTGCCTCGAGACCTCTGGCCTTCAACTTTTCCCGTCATAATAAATCTCTCCGAAGAACGTCGTGAGAGGTGTCCAAAGTATGTGAGAATACGGTGTTAACATGTTGTGGATAGTCGTCGTAGCTTTTCCAGAGGATTGGTTTGTTCGCATTGCAGTTCAAGATATCCGTATAGAAGTCGACGCCAACACCACATCTCAAAAACATCGATGCGGCTTTGCATTTTGGCTCGAATAGGTCTCTGAGCCGTACCGAAAGATCTCCCGAGGGAGAGCAAGATCATCAGGCTTGTACCTAGCCTGATCTTTGTGTTATTTTATTACTGTAAGTTAATAAGTTTTTATTTAGTTAAGCACTTTCAAGTTGGATTTTGATCAACTTGGATCAGCTCATGTATTTCAGTGTATTCTCGTCATTTTAACTCAAGTTGGCAGAATATATATGTAAGCGGAAGGTTAAGGCCGCGGACGCACTGGTTTGGTGATACGCGACGCGACGGCAATCACAGTACATCAAGTCGTTCAAGTCGTACTAAAATCGCGGTTACGTCGCTCAGCGTCAGTGTTGACTCAACCAAACAATTTATTCAAAGTTCGTCCATACGATTTTGACGTTAACCCCAGATTAACTCTTTTTTTCAGTTTTGTCGAATTTGACCTAAGCATTTATTTAGACATATTAAAATTTATTTCTAATTCCAACCTAATTGAATTTCTAAGCTTACAAATAATACGGAGTTGTAAAACCAGTATTGTATGCACAGTGCGTCAAGTAAATACAAATATAGAATGGAGAAAAAAATTGTAAAAGATTTCACTAAAACCCTCTCAAAACGAATGTATACAATAATCAGTTTCCAACGCGTGCACACAGAATGCCTAAGCATCCAACTGAGCCGTAATAGAATTGGGTTGTTTATTTTTTCTTTCAAACTAAAATATAATGGAAGAAATTGGAAGGTAGACCTAACTACCGAAGGGATAGTACGTGCTTCGCGTGAACCAACCGGAGCTTCACATTCTCGCGATCATTTTCTAGGAAGATAACACACATAGTTCGAATAGAATCTGTTAATACATATAAAACTTAATTATAAAAACTGATTATTATATAAACAAATCTATACTTACTATATTTAAAATGAGTACGGAACCCTAAAAAATGGTCAAGGTGTCCTTAAATTTCGGGAGGACGATGGTAATTTTTACAAGCTTTTACTTAACTTGCATTGTTCTTATGTATTAAAAGTATGTAAGTAGGTAAGTTGTTCTTAAAAAAAAACCCTTTTTCAACCACTTTCCTGTACCCAATTTAGCTGAAATTTGGCATACTTATGTAATTTTGATGACAACGCATTATTATGGCACCACCGAGCTGATCTGACAACGGAATCGGAAGTGGCCATATCAACTCCTGAACTGACACAAATAAATAAAAATAAATATATTAACTACAAATCGCGTTTGGGCTCATTGGAACCCTCACTACAAGTAATTGATGACTGTGCAAAAAAATAACTATTAGTAGGAAAAAAGGTTCTTCCAAAACTTTAATTTTACACAGAAACTTATTAATATCATATTCATCATCTTATTTTGAATAATAATCAAAATAAATTAGTGAATATGCTTTTAGAAAACCAAAACGCGCTTGGTCATAAATAGGATTAATGCATAGCTAAACCTGCTCTGGCTCAACCATGAATATTTGATGTCACGCTACTGACTTCCTAGAATCCCTAGATCCTTGCAGATAGTTATACTAAGACTATATCCATTTTACACTTGTTTCGAGATATTACTTTCAACGTAATAAGTGTAATAACATATGATTTTAAACAGGTAAAAAAAAATTGTTTTTTAATGGTTTTTTTTGTACAATTTTCTAATCTACACTGGCCTGCAAAAGTAGGTATAACACTCATAATCGTGAGACTGTTATAGGTACCTTCTTTTTGCAGACCAGTGTATATTGATATCGTCATTTATAGCATACATACTCACAAAGTTACAAATCGATACAACTAAAGGAAGTGGGCGTAAAATCGAATAGCAAGATTTGATTACCTACATTATTACTACACTTACTTTATGTACCGTATCCGGAACACCACGCTGCGCTCCAAAACCCAAATAGAAGATGTAGCTCAGAAGGCAGCCAAGTTAAAGTGGGACTGGGCTGGTCACGTCTACCGCATGCCGAATGAGCTGTGGGCCAAAGGGACCACGGAGTGGAAGCCCCAACACTCAAAACGGAGACGCGGTAGACCTCGTCGGCGATGGCGGGATAACTTGGACTCCTTTTTAAAAGACTGGCCAGTTTTTGCTCAAGACCGCGATGAATGGAAGGGGAGAGGGGAGGCCTTTGCTCAGCAGTGGGACATAACGGGCTCGATATAATAACTTTATATACCTACATAAATACTACTTAATTTGTTACAAGGAAGATAATACAAGACTTGTAACAAGCTCTGTTCTGTCGTGATTCCAGTATCGTGTCATCATCATCATCATCATCATCATATCAGCCGAAAGACGTCCACTGCTGGACACATGCCTCCCCCAAAGAGTACCAAAGTGACCGGTTCTGCGCCACCCGCATCCAGCGGACTCCCGCGACCTTTACCAGGTCATCAGTCCACCTTTTGGGGGCCTACCCACGCCGCGCCTTCCGGTACGCCCTAATGATAGTTACATTATCGTGTACACATACCTAATTGGGAATGGATGAAAATTTTAGAAGTGCCTGATTATTTGTTTGGTGATAGGAATAACCTTCCTTAGAACCAGAAAAAAGTTGCAGGCTTTTCAGCTGCGTCAATTATTTTTGTAAAATATAAACAGTTTCCTCACTTACATTTTGGGCTTAGGATGGCGAATAAGACCCTTTGCTTGATCCGTCTCATATTACAAAAAAACCGGCCAAGTGCGAGTCAGACTGGCGCACGAAGGGTTCCGTACCATTATCTATAAATACTCTATTTTATTCTGTGTTTTTAGTATTTGTTGTTATAGCGGCAACAGAAATACATCATCTTTGCAAATTTCAGCTGGAACTATCACGGTATCAGTGAGATACAGCCTGGTGACAGACAGACGGACGGACGGACGGACGGACAGCGGAGTCTTAGTAATAGGGTCCCGTTTTACTCTTTGAGTACGGAACCCTAAAAATATCTTAAAAATCAGTGGTAAACTGACACTGATATTGACAGCTGCAACAGCTATACTTGTCATTGCCAGGGTCAGATACTTAAAATATTTTTTGTAATATGAGACGGATCAAGGAAAGTGTCTCATTCGCCGTCCTAAACCCACAACGTAAGTGAGGAAACTGTTTATATTAAAAAAAAAAATTGACGCAGCTGAAAAGTCTGCAACTTTTTTCTGGTGCTAAGGAAGGTTATTCCTATCACTAAAAAAATAATCAGGCACTTTTAAAATTTTCATCCATTCGCCATTGTGTAGTGTGAAACCAGCACTACAGTAGCCCGGGCACGTTTCCGTTCCCCACTAACTTACTTACAATTCCTATCCAATTATAGATGTCCGAAAGAAAACGTAGGCGCGTAAAGCGAGGCAATATCCAACTTTCGGGCTGTATGCCAAATTTGTAAGTGAATTATATAAGTATGCTCAAACGTGCTTCGTAACTACCGCAAGTTGGCGTTAAGTGCCACTTTTACATGAAAATATTACGATATTGTAAAGAGAATGGTCTGTTAATTCTATCACCAGTGTAAGTGGGTATAAGATGCAAGTATGCACATAATGAGAGCTGGTTTGGCTATGTAATGCGAAACCGACAACGACCAAATGCTTAAAAAGGTCCTACACATCGCCGAAGGAAATAAAGATGAAGGGCGCCCCCCAATGACGTAGCTCTAGTATAAGTTTTTTCACACCTCTCATTCAGAAAAGTAGTTTTGGTCCCCGACGAGAGGGAGCAAAATGCTACTTTTCTGTTCAAGCTACTTTTTTAATTTATTCATTGGCTTGTAGCATTTACGCAATGTGCCAATAGAATCTTGATAAAATAATCGATTGTAATTTCATCGTAATCGACAAACGTATATATATATCATCATCATCATCATCATATCAGCCGAAAGACGTCCACTGCTGGACATAGGCCTCACCCAAAGAGTGCCAAAATGACCGGTCCTGCGCCACCCGCATCCAGCGGACTCCCGCGACCTTTACCAGGTCATCAGTCCACCTTGTGGGGGGGGGGTGGGGGGGGGCTACCCACGCCGCGCCTTCTGGTACGTGGTCGCCACTCGAGAACCTTTCCGCCCCAACGGCCATCGGTTCTACGTACAATATAAATATATAAATATGAGGATATATTTTTTGTTTTTTGTTTGTTTTGTTTGTTTTTTTTGTTGTTTTGTTTATTTGTTTTTTTTCTTGTTTGTTTTTGTTTTTTTGTTTATTTCAGTTTTTGTTGTTTTTTTTTTCTTTCTTTTTTGTTTTTTGGTTTTTTTGGTTCGTTTGTTTCAATTGTTTTTTCTGATTTTTTGTTGTTTTTGTTCGTTATTGTTGCGTTTGTTTGATTTTTTTGCCTTTTTTTTGTTTATTTCAGTTATTGTTGTTTTTTTTTGTTTTTTTTGGTTCGTTTGTTTCCATTGTTTATTTCTGATATTTTGTTGTTTTTGTTTTGTTTTTGTTGCATTTGTTTGCTTTTTTTGCCTTTTTTGTTTTTTGTTTTGTTTGTTTTGTTGGATTTTTTGTTCTTTTTTTTGGATTTTGTTTTTTTTTCGTTTTTTTTTTGTTTTTTTTTTTTTGTTTGGTTCATTTGTTTTAATTGTTTTTTTCTGTTTTTTTGTTGTTTTTGTTTTGTTTTTGTTGCGTATTTGTTTGATTTTTTTGCCTTTTTTATTTTTTGTTTATTTTAGTTGGGTTTTTTTTGTTTTTTTTTTGTTTTTTAGTTTTGTTTGTTTTTAGTTCCTTTTTTTTGTTTTTTTGTTTTATTTTTAGTTTTTTTTTGTTTTTGTATTTTTGTTCGTTTTTTTGTATTTTTTTTCGTTTTTCTGTTTTTTTTTGTATTCTTTGTATATTTTATTTTTTTTGTAATTTTTTTTAAGGTTTTTTTTGTTATCTCCTTTTTTGTTTCGATTGTTTTTTGTTCTTTTTTTGTTGTTTTTTTCTTTTCCGTTTCTTTTTTTTCTGTTTTTTTTGTTTCATTTGTTTTTTGTTTT
Organism: Epinotia brunnichana; assembly: GCA_963854355.1. Lineage (NCBI taxonomy): Eukaryota > Metazoa > Arthropoda > Insecta > Lepidoptera > Tortricidae > Epinotia > Epinotia brunnichana. The sequence continues at coordinate 10,297,395 of OY977945.1, read as the reverse complement.
TGTTTGTTTTGGTTTTGTTTGTTTTTTTTTGTTTTTGTTGATTTTTCTTTTTTTCTTTCTTTTTTGTTATTTTTTGTTATCTCCTTTTTTGTTTCGATTGTTTTTTGTTCTTTTTTTGTTGTTTTTTTCTTTTCCGTTTCTTTTTTTTCTGTTTTTTTTGTTTCATTTGTTTTTTGTTTTTGTTTGTTTTGGTTTTGTTTGTTTTTTTTTGTTTTTGTTGATTTTTCTTTTTTTCTTTCTTTTTTGTTATTTTTTGTTGTTTTTTTTGTTTTTTTGCAAATGTTTTCCTCATAGTCGGTGTGAAAAGTTACATGTGTCACTCAGGAGCAAAATTATTTTCGTCTTGGGCGTTAACACTTGAATCCCTCACTACGCTCAGGATCCTACGTTAGAATCCCTCGCTACGCTCAGGATTCTATTGTAGGATCCTTCGCTACGTTCAGGATTCAATACACCGCCCTCGCCGTAAATATACTATTTTGCTCCCTTGTGACACAAATAACTATATCCACACTAACCTTGAGATACTCGTAGGACAGAATAGGGAGGAATGGTGTAAGATGACAAGGAGAGTCGACCTCAATAGGGAACATTACTCAAAACTCTTCGTAGGTGGCGACACTAGCAGCGTTGACATTGTATCTCGTTCCCACTTGCGGTATTGTCTATGCAAGCATCCTTGTCACTCATTTGACAATCAATTGTGCATGTGTGTGTGAATCCCTGTATTCCAATACTGGTTTACTAATTAGTGGTAGTGCTGCCTCTGGCGGCAGAACATTGCAGTAATGTTCCCTATTGATGTGGGATTTATGGGAACATGTTCATGGCTAGACAACGATGATGATTACAGGGTGCAAGTAAGAATGTATGGTGAGAGTGAATGCTTTCATTTTGAAATTGGCTGTCTAGTTTCTACAACAGAAGATTTGTAAGTGTACCTTACAGAAGGTTGTTAGTGAAGGCTTCCGTTTTAAAACCCCTAAACTGTTTAAAAAGCTGCAACCTTAATACTAGTGCTACTCCACCTTTAGTTCCCTAATACTCGTACAGGCATTATAATCAACATACCTACAACATATCGAAGCACACAGAACAAGTCATGCCGCCGACAACACAATAATCGCGCGAAATTCAATTAACAGTTTAATAAACTAAATGGCTCGAGCAGCTAAAAATAAAACTCCAAAGTACAAAATCACAAAGGCTGGCTTGGGCAGAGTTGCCCGTTTCACTGCCCGCATTCGTATAATTGTATTGTATCAAATAATTAGCCGTGGCTGTGGTTACGCTCCAGCGAATGAAGCGCAGTAACATAGAACTTTACAGCACATTGATTTCAAAATAGAAAAAATACTGTCCCCGTCGAGTTTCTTAAGCCGGTTTTTCTTATGAAGAAGATTTTGCACCTAATAGTCAAGATGTCTAGATGCGGTTGTGAATGTTTTGATTTATATATCTACCCAAATACCATCATCCACTCATTACATACTTGTCCTAACAATATGAAGCATTTCATACAAATAAATATTGAAAACTGAAACTAAAATTTAAAACTGCACCTGATAAGAAATGATGAGTTTAGTAGACGAGACATCCATCTAAACTTTTTCTACTACAATTTCGTCAAGCGTTTTCCATCGATTCCTAGCCCTTTCCCATCTCCCAAACCCTAAAGGATAGTTAAATCTTACCTTGATCATGACCTTGAGCATAGCGTATCTGGTGAAGAGGTTCCTCTGGACTTTGGACTCGTTGTAGCGCGTCATGAGGGTGACAAGCGCCTTCTTGGCGGTGTCATAGTTCTCGTCCAGCCGTATTCGCACGCCACGCAGTCGCTCGTTCGTTTCGATCACCTCCTCTTTCGTCTGTCCGCCTGGTACAAGCAGATACATTGTTAGGAGATTATTTATTTCGGATATATATAATATCATGTTATATCCTATATTACATATCATATATGTAAATGCCTATTCTACAAATGAATTCATTTGTTTATATGATTAAAATGATCTTAATTTACATTATTAACACAAAACTTGATGGTTAAACGAACTTACCTAAAGTGATGTTTGACCATAATTATACAAGACGTTACATCCGAAAAGATTTAAGATTCACTCTGTAGTTCATTCTCAATGTATCAGGCATTGCACAATAGTTTAAAGCTAGAAAATACATTTAAAAAGTAATGAAATGACTCGATGTTACACCCCCCACCCGTACCCCGCCACTTCCAGTCTCCGCGCCCGAATTCGTGTCATTATTTTAGAGGTAAACTTAGGTACCATTTCGCGATGAATTAGGGTACAACTTTTGAGGATGGAAAAAGCCATGGGCAGGGTGGGTAATAAATCTTTTCGGATGTAACGTCTTGTATAATTATGGTCAAACATCACTTTAGGTAAGTTCGTTTAACCATCAATTATACTACGACGTTACATCCTCAAGATTTAAGATTCACTCTGTAGATGTTTAGCGCCACGCGGAATGGGTACCTACTTAAAAAGGAGGCATTAATAAAAGTGTATAGTTATAATGGTATCATATATAATTGACTTTTTATTTTATCATGACATGTAAGTAGTATACAAATTATATACTTTATTAGTACGTACAGATTTTAAGAGATTACTCTTATTAGTCACTATCACTAATTTACTTAATCTTATTAATTGTGAGAATCATAGACTGCCTCTGCAAAGGCATTATCATTATCTTCAATAATCGGCCTATTATAAAACTTCGCAAATATCATTGAGTTATTTGACCAACCTGCTGTCCTCTTAATGAGGTCAACGGATAAACCTTTTCGATTGGCTGATGAGGTAGATGCATGACGACAGCTATGCGCTGAAAATATATTAATGTCGACACCGCTTTCCGACATTACAGATTTAATCCAGCGACTGATCGTTGCAGGACTAGCGTTGTGTATAGGGTTCCTTGTTGTTAAGATCAACTTATCTGTATTAGACAGGTATCTATATTCGGCTGTATTATCGAGGTACGCTATTAAATTTTTTGCGGGACATATTTCCGGCTTGTGGGGAAAAAATGGTATAACTAGTCTTGGCATGGGACTGCCGGGGGCTGATGTTTTTACAAGATCATTAATTATGATTTCAATGCTACTTGCGTTAACTCTAATATTTGATAAGCGAATCAAGGCTAACGTCTGCACACGTTGTCCCGTGGACAACGCGAGAAGAGCTACCAATTTTTTCGTAATTTTTTCTATGGGTAAGGTTTCATTAGGGTGCCAAGTACTGAGAAAATTTAGAATCAAATTAGGGTCCCAAGTCGATTGATATTTTGGTAAGGCTGGTTTCCTTTTGAAAACGCCTTTAAGGAATCTAGACACCCTTTCATCATTACTGAAATCTTTACCCATAGTTAAGGCCAATGCCGATCGAAGTGTATTCAAAGTGGAATAACTCGCTCCGGCTTTGAATTGGGCAGTGAAGAACGTTAGTATAAGAGGGATATCTATGCTGTAATAGTTGATATTGTTTATCGAGCAAAATGTCCACCATTTTTTGTAACTACTATTATACTGTTTCAACGAATTTGTGGATAATGATGATATTAATATATCGATTGTGTCAGAACTTAAGTTTTGTCTTGTGAAAGCTTCCCTGATAAAACTGACGACACCAGGGTAAGGCGCTTCCAGAGCGGGTGTCTTGTTCTGAAAGGAGAAAGAAGTAATTCAGGCTCCGGATTGAAATAAACTGGACTGGTTTGGGAAAGATTTTTAAAAATTGGGTACCAAGGTTGACTAGGCCAGTCTGGTACGACCATTATGCCAGTAGCTTCTTCGTTTATGATTTTTCTTAGACTTTTTAGTATCACCGAAAAAGGCGGAAAAGCATAAAAGAAAAAGGTACTCCAATTTAGCGTAAATGCGTCTATATCAAAAGCTTCGGGATCACGTTTCCAAGAAACGTATTTCTTGCATTTGGCATTTAACCGAGTTGCGAATAGGTCTACTTGTGGAGACCCAAAGAGGTAGACTATTTTCTGGTACGCTAAAAGAGATAAACTCCATTCGGTGTCGATGTTGGTACGACGAGATTCTTCGTCTGCCTCTACATTTTCCTTTGATTTTATATAAGACGCATATACGTATATTTGTCGTTTTTCGCACCACTGCCATATTTGACGTGTAATGTCAGTTAGGTGGCGATATTGTACTCCGCCGAACTTATTTATGTACGATATGGCAGTAGTATTGTCAATCCGAAGAAGAATTTCACCGTTATTAATAGATTTGGCAAAGCATTTTAACCCATTGAAGGCAGCCAGTAACTCAAGAAAATTTATGTGATTTTCAGCCTCTAGTGTGTCCCAAAAACCGCCAGTTCTTTCCCCATTACACGAAGCTCCCCAACCAGTCAAGGAAGCATCTGAGAAGATTTCTAAGATGTAATTACCTTTTCGGATTTTGTTACTTGATGTTAAGATGTGGTTAGTCCACCATGAAAAGTCCGGATGTAAATGAGGTCGTATACTCATACGACTATCGTAATTATCTCCTGAATCTTGTAAGGCCAGAAATTTTTCTCGCTCAAAAGCTTTGGTATAAGTCCAACCGTATGCAACAGCTGGACAGGCTGAGCATAATAGACCTAACAGCTTGGCAAAGTCTCGGATTGAAGTTGCTTTTTTGTTTTGAGTACTTTTAAGATATTCTAAAATCTTAAGTTTTTTAGCATTAGGTAACCTTAAACACATATTCCTGGAATCTAATTCGAAGCCTAGGTAAGTTTGGACCTGATTGGGTAGCAGCTTGCTTTTATTAAAGTTTATTACAAGACCCAAGCTTTGTAATTTGTTTAACGTTTCTGAGACACACTTAAGGCATTTTTTATAAGTATTTGCTACGCAAATTATATCATCGAGGTATACGGCTAGTACGAAGCCCTTACTTCTAAGATCTGACATAACTGGTTTGAGCAGTTTGGTGAATATGAATGGTGCCAGAGATAAGCCATTTGGGAGGCATTGAAATTCAAAGATTTGCCCCTTAAATTTGAATCGTAAAAATTTTTTGCTTTTGTTACTGATTGGAACCAAAAAATAGGCATCCTTTAGGTCTATGGTAGCCATATAGCAGTTTTTTGACATAAGTTTAGTTACAGTACGAACGTCTTCCATTTTAAAATGTTGAGGATCTATGTATTGGTTCAAGTTTTTTAGATTAAGTATGAACCGGTAAGAACCATCAGGTTTGGGAGTAAGGAAAATTTTTGATAAGAATTGGCCTGACACTTCGCTGCATTTTTTGATCACTCCCATGGCCTTTAATTTTTCTCTGAATGTAATTGATTTGTTTCGAGAACACTAAAGTTGTTGTTTTCCGGGACTTTGTTCTGTTTGACTGGACTATTGAAAGGTATTACTAGACCTTTTATGTAGTTTAGGATTACTTGATCGTCGGTAAGATGGCACCATACATCAAAAAAATATTTTAGTCTACCCGCATGGGGTATTACCTGCATTAGGTTTTGGGGGTCTTGGCGGTCATCTTCCGGGTTGTTTGTCGTTGACGCTCGGGGGCTGGTGGAGGGCGCCGACTCTGGTGGTAAGGGTAGCGCCCCCTCTGCCCACCCTGTCTGTATCCCCGTTGCGTGTATGTCCGGGGTGGGCCTCTCCAGTTTCCCTGAGCTGGATATTTCCTGGAAGTTGACGCTATAGCATCGCTGCGTCTTACTTGTAATCCGGATCTTTCCGCGGTCTTTGTAGCTTTTATCTTTTCGCCAAGATTTTCTCCAAATAGGTATTTGTCTCTTTTTACTTCCGTGATCATATTAGCGAACTTCTTGTCCAGAGAACTATTAATAAGTTTTCTTCTTCTTTTTGTATCCTCATAATGAAGATCCAAGAAGATTTGGCTGATATCGGAAATCTTTTTAAGGATTTCAATTTTATTTAAATCCTCTTTTATTATCTCAGTGGTTAGGTTCGTTAGCTCAGAAATTCCCAGGCCCAACTGGTTTTGAGATTTTTCCAGTAATTTGTCACGATGTCTAGCCGCTTCACTGAGAACTGGTGTTATCTCCGGGTTCAGAATGGGTGCCTTAGCCAGCCGAAAATTATCCGGTACAAGATATTTTTCACTCAATTTTTGCTTGACTTCCTTTTCCATGCCGTCAACTAATACCCTACCCCAACGTTTAGATATTTCCTCAGGTATTTTTGGCCCGAAAATTTCTTCTTTCCCTTTCGGATCCCCTAGAACTTCTAATATTTCTGGCGGTAGTGACGGCGGTGTGTCGATGCTTGTACCTGGCTTAGGCTCAGCTGATGTATTCTCGCCACTGCTGTGTGTGTGTGGACCGGGTTTTTGAATTAAATCGACAGCTATTGCTTCCGTCGCGGACCCCAGCGGTTTCGTGGTGGTTGGTGCTACGACCACTGATTTGGGTGGTGTATCAGCAATTGAATTCTCTGAATCGGAAAACGGTAGTATGGGAATTTCATCATCGCTCTCTTGAGAATACGTATTGCATTCTTCTGGATAGTATCTTTCGTACTCATTGTACTCTGTAAAGCGATAAGATAGAATTTTAAGTCACTGGGCAAGGCACGCTGTACCGCTGGACTATTTTGGTATCAGTCGTGCGCACGTCACGACGAAAACCATTGTTATTTGTTTAAAAGTCTCTGAACGTACGCACGTTACGTTGCTGGACTAATATGGGATTAACATACAAAAAAAATATACTTGAAATACTTTAGCTTGACCCAGTTGTAAAAAATATTTTGTTCTAATATCGACCTTATAACCTTAACTACAAGGTTCACATTAAAATAGCAAATGTGGCCATAATTCGGTCATATGAAATTATTCCAACTATATATGCATCCTCATAGTATAAGTAATATGTAAGTATTTATTTTAGTGCATCGGCAAAATAGTTTATTCTTTCGTAAAAATATTTGTGATATGTTATACAATAACAGTTAGGAAGATTTAACTTACAATTAGTAAGTGAGCAACTGCACTCGAACTCAGGAAATAAAATAACTCGGTCTAAACTAAATTGTAATATAAACCCTCATTTTTAAACTTCGCTACTTGTTAAAATCATTTAAAAAACAAATGAGGGTAGATTTTTTACAAGCTGCATTCCTTCTGCGTAATTTATTTGTTTCGGCTAATTATTAGTTTTACGAGTCTAAATTGAACATAACAAACAAAGCACTAACCTTCGTCTGATGTGGAATATGATGAGGAATCATGTCCGAGGCGATCTTGTAGACGTCTAATTTTCCTCTTTAGGCGATGTGTTTTATCCTTATATTTGCGTTTTGGCATGATTGTTTCCTTCGATACGTTATGGATGTTACTTTAACTCAAGTTACAGTAATTTTTGTAATTATTTAAGAAATAGATGTTGCAATGCCCGCACAAAGAAAAAGAATGACACGAATTCGGGCGCGGAGACTGGAAGTGGCGGGGTACGGGTGGGGGGTGTAACATCGAGTCATTTCATTACTTTTTAAATGTATTTTCTAGCTTTAAACTATTGTGCAATGCCTGATACATTGAGAATGAACTACAGAGTGAATCTTAAATCTTGAGGATGTAACGTCGTAGTATAATTGGTTATAAAATCTAGGTCTTTGAAATCAGTGGGGCGAGTTAATCTGCCTAGTCTTTTCACTGCCAATACTTTGGTTTTTGATTTATTGAAGCCAATATCCATCAACTAACTTTTCTTCTCCACTCTTAACAGGAGTTCAGCCAACTCTTGTACAGGTACCTAAGCTAGAGTGATTATAGGTTCTCATTCACGGCCATGAGAGTGACCAGAAGTGGCTTCGCGACAGATACGATGAGTGTTGTGTCGTCGGCATATCTTAAGTGGCTGACTTTTTTCCTGCCATCACAAATGCCAGCATCCCAGCCATCAAGGGCTCGCCTCATGATGTACTCCCCGGAAATGAAAATTAATCGGAGAAAGAATACATCCTTGCTTAACACCTTTCTGCTGCTTTAAGGGTGCCGAAAGTACATTATTTACTTTGATCAGTGCTTCCATTCTGATAGAGGTTTGCGATTAAATAGAGTTGTGAGCTGTCTGGGTACACCATCTCCGATTAAGGTATACTAAAGATGAGTAACTTACTCGTAGATGGTGCATTCTAATAACAAAATAAGCAAATTTAGGCTTACATATAATCGTGTAATGTGTATATTACGTAGTACCGAATACCATTTAATAGTAGATTATACACCAAGGGGATAAAGCACTGTTTTATGTCACGGGAGCGAATTGAATCCCGAACGTAACGAAGGACTCATAATTTAACTCCTGAGCGTAGCGAGGGAGTTATAAGTTAATTCCTGAGCGAAGCGAGGGAATTAAGACTGAGTCCTGAGTGCAGTGAGGGGTTCAACCGCCCAAGACTAAAACAGTCTTATCCCCGAGGTGTATACTCTACTTTTCACACCTTATGCGAGACAAAAAAACAGGCTCAGTAGATAAATAATGTTTATTTAGCAAATTAAAAGTACATAGTAACATTAGACACATATTAGCTTTCCATTTGTCAAAATCGTTGTAGGCTTTTAGGTATTTTTCCTTTGACTTCTCTGGCAGCAGATTGTTGACAATGCCTATGGCATCTAATTTGATAAACTCAGGAGTCAAAACACTTTCATCACTCGACATTTTCAATATTATTTTTGAAATTAAGAGGGCGCTCGTTTTTTGGTCAGGAATAAGCGAGAATGACGGATTTTTGACGTTGTAATTCTAAGAAACGGAGAGCTTTTTCTAGATCCTGATTACTTATTTGCATAGGTAAACTCCTCATTTACATTTATATTACATCTATATTATATTACATCTATTGGTCCTAGCCGCCTCCAATTTACGAAGAACTGAATACTTTAACCGGAAATACCCGATTACCGACAGTAGTTTTCTGAAGAGAGCGCAGAGTCATAAGTTTGAGCCCCTAATACTCCATGATGTTATATGAGAACCTACTTGTTTTTTTCTATTTTCACTAGCGTAATAGGTTGCCATTGCGCCTAGCCGCCTCGAATTTTCCTTATTCTGCAAGTATATATATGTAAACTGTTCTCAATTACACCATATTTGTCAACAAAATCGTACTGAAAACTCAAGGATTTTCTCATTATTGTTGAATAATTTTTGTATTGAATCTTACACAACATTAAAGTTCATGCTTGTACCAACAAGATCCAGTCCAAAAAATATAACTTTTGTCAAAATTTATATTTATAAATAATTATTCAAAACTAGTATAAATTTACCGTCGCGCGGGAATATATCTCAGTACCGGCTGAATAGCCCTCCGAGACAGACGTGTAGTGTGTTTATTTGTGGCTATTCACGAAGCTAACCGGCCACTCTTCAGATAAAATAATATTATTTTGATCTCCGACTAGGCATAGTTGTTACCAACCTCGGGGTCAAACTATACTGGGGATACATTCGTGAGGCTAATCGAGACAAGTTATGAATTGCATACCTGCCATATATGACGTAGTGTAGCGAAAAGGCTCAAACCCACCGGATACGTAACATTTAAAATTGAACCTTCTACCTAAAACAAAAGTCATACATTTCAATGGTGATGTCTTGTGGGTTGGATACTTTTGTCTAAACTACGCGTTCTATAGTCAATTATTATTGTACGAGTGATCGTGATACTTGATAGATTTAATTTATTTACTTGTTACTATCAGTCCACCTTGTTAGTATGTATGTATGTATGGGAGTTTGGGTGAAATCTTCAAATTAGGTACAATTGCGTATCTTCGGTGACATAATATCATAGAGCTGGTCTGATGATGAAGTCGGAAGGTGGCCATAGCAACTCCTAAACTCAACAAGATAAAGCCATCAAATTTGGGCTCATTTATTTGGTCATGGCACGGCAAGACTTTGGTGCTGGATGATTTCCAGAGTCTGATGATGGAGCTATAAGGGGGTCACGGAACTCCTAAACTAAACTAGATAAACCCATCTAGTTTGGGCTCATCTGTTTTGTCTTGGTAAACACTTTGGTGATGGATGATTTCCAGGATCTGATGATGGAAGGTGGTCATGGGAACTCCTTAACTAAAATAGATAGACCTATCTTGTTTGGGTTTGTGTGATTTGTCTGTACAAGTACCCACGAACCAGCGACATAATATGCAGGGTTATTGAAAATAACAAGATGAATAAAAAACTTTTTAAAAAACAAGCTTATATGGCGTTTGTTAAGTACAGCACGATCCTACCTTGCATTTAGTAATTATTTTCGTTTATATATAATAATAACACACACCGGGGGTTTACACTGGAAAGGAAGATTTTTACGTGGTTTTATTACATTTCCGAGTCATCATCATCATCATCATCATATCAGCCGAAAGACGTTCACTGCTGGATATACGCCTCCCCCAAAGAGTGCCACAGTGGCCGGTCCTGCGCCACCCTCATCCAGCGGACTCCCGCGACCTTTACCAGGTCATCAATCCACCTTGCGGGGGGCCTACCCACGCTGTGCCTTCCGGTACGTGGTTGCCACTCGAGAACCTTTCCGCCCCAACGGCCATCGGTTCTACGTGCAATGTGCCCCGCCCACTGCCACTTAAGTTAAGCAATTCGGAGGGCTTTATCAGTTACCTTGGTTCTGCTGCAGATAGCCTCATTTCTGATGCGATCGCGCAGAGAAACTCCCAGCATAGCATAGCATAGGCTCAAAGTCACTCAAAGGGCAATGGAGAGCCATTGCCCTTTGAGTGACTTTGAGCCTTCTTATGACTCCTTTAGTAAGCGACCACGTTTCCGTGCCATATGTCATCACTGGCAACACACACTGGTCAAAGACTCTCGTCTTGAGACACTGCGGAATATTTTCGACATTTATTTCGAAATAAATGTTTATAAAACCGGCCAAGTGCAAGTCGGACTCGCGCACGAAGGGTACCGTACCATTATCTATATCTTTAAACGGCAAAAAATTTGTTGTATAGGAACCCCCTGTAGCCTAGTTAGTAACTTGGTAGTGACTCTGCCTACGAAGCTGGAGGTCCCGGGTTTGAATCCCGGTAAGGGCATTTATTTGTGTGATGAGCACAAATATTTGTTCCTGAGTCATGGATGTTTTCTATGTATTTAAGTATTTATTTATCTATGTAAGTATGTTTATCGTTGTCTAGTACCCATAGTACAAGCTTTGCTTAGTTTGGGGCAAGGTCGATTTGTGTAAGATTGTAAAAGAAAAAGAAACGGATAAAAACTAAAATAAAAATAAAATTATGTATTCTGTTTTTTTTAGTATTTTTTGTTATAAATAGCGACAACAGAAATACATCACATTTCAAATCTCTATCTATCACGGTTCATGAGCTACAGCCTGGTGACAGACGGACAGACAGACGGACAGCGGAGTCTTAGTAATAGGGTCCCGTTTTACTCTTTGAGTACGGAATCCTAAAAAGTGACATAGGTTTTAGGCTCAGAACATAAAAAAAGGGAGAAGTGCCGTACTGCTTAATTTCAACCAAAACCGATGTCCCCAGTTTTCTCCCACCGCAGCGCCCACAGGCACACACATTGAACCGTGTAAAAACAAAGACTCGGGCGTTGCCAGTGAGTCTACGGCAACATGCAAACAAGGGCTGTGATTGGCTTAAACGCACTACACTAGGGGGGCGACAAACGTTAAAATTATGTTTTATCGACATTGATATTAAAATTAATATTATGTTAATATATTGATGGGTAACAACTTCAACGACATGGTAAGTTTATGTGGTGGTATTTAAACTTCTAGCTAAATAACACGGGTTGGTAACTTACCATAAATCGCAAAAGTAAAAAATATTGACGAATACCTACAGAGTAACATAAACGGCTTTTTATAAGTTCGTGTTCACATACATTTAAAACTCTGGTCACATCGATATTTTTGACCTGTAGGTACCAGGCCGATCCGACTCGCATTTTGGCGCGAAATAATATGTCCATTACTCATATTACGAGATTTAAGGCTAAGGGCGAGTATCCACCAAAGATGTGCGAAGATGTGTTACCATACATTTTACACCTAGGTTTCAAGCAAGCGAGGTGTCAAATATTCGAAAAGTGTATGGCTCTTATTAAGTGGTTGGAAACATTTTTCTTGAAAATGTTACGAACACATTAACTCTTCTCTGTACAGGAAACCAGTTAGGACCTCTGCCAGTAGCATCTATCCATTTTTTTAGTACCTACTCGGATTCTTTGGAAAACTGTAGTAAGAAACCGAGATTTCTTCTTCAATTATCACATTTCAAATGAAAGTAAAAAATACTCATTTAAAATAAATTATTGGTAATAATATCACATTTTAAGTTGTTCTGAAGCCATTTGCAACTAAATTATATACTTGTATATACAATTTTAATACGTCTATTTACCGTTCATACTGCAACTTAGTGAAAATCTTATTAGTAGGTACCGTAAACATTTTGTGCCTTTTAATCTTATTAGTATGTTATTAGTTACCTTTAAGATAGGCACCCAACCAAAACAAGTAATTAAATAAAATAAAACAGCGAAAGTAGTCGAAATAAAATAACTAGTATGATATCGTACTTCTATTTTATCGATAACGCGTAAATTGTAACTCCACTTTGGCACCGCTCTAGTTCGCGACGCCAAGCAGCGGCTGTACCACTAAAAAATCAAGCATCGTCCATATCCATAGTGGTTTAATACATTGCGCCGTGGTTTACTGTATTGAACGTTCAATGTACAACGCATAGAACAAAAATATGCTTTTTCGTTCGATATGTTAGTTCGATCCCGAGAAATGATGCGGCGTTGCGTTTATTTATTAAAATATTAGTTTTACTGACATAAGTGAAAATACTAATACTCACATGTGGTGCGTGACTCCACCATTCATGTAGGTTTTAGTTTCATTCCTATTTTTGCATGTAACCACGCTACAATTCGGCATTTTGAGTAAACGTGGAAAAACATTTCAGATTCACGGCAAATTGCGACTAACATGCGGTGGGCAGTGACATGCCCATTTGGCCATGTCGCACCGACACGCGCCAAGCCCCCGTTTCATATCTATTCCTTTTTATCATCTGAGGTTTTAGGCTTTTGAATAAAATCACGCATTAATTAATTGTATTCTAGATAAAAAGCTGTGTTTGTATAATTTATAATTTTCAGTTCCTTTGGTAAGAAACGGATTTTGACAATTTCTATGAAGGGCAGTTTTTTTTTACTGTCCATAACAAAAAATTTTTTCTTCAAGAAATGAATACGTAAGTACCCAGTAATTTCCTAGTAGTGGGTCTACTGGTATAATTTCATTACATTACTATATATAAATAAGACTCAGATAACATGCAAACTATTAATATCCGTAAAACAAATTATTATTCTTATTACTGACAACTTTAAAACTCGTTAGTTTATTTTATACTAAAAAAACGAAACTTAATATACTTTGTCATATCATAGTATTTTAATACAAATAGAAAACTTGTGCTCAAAAATCAAATACTTACTTTATTCAAGTTATCTAACTTCGCTAACATGATGTTCTAGAACATCATGTTAGCGAAGTAATGCTTACCACTTTTTAGTGCAAGTATCAATATCGGTCACGGAGTGAATTCCAACGGTGCGCTATACAGCTATTTGCATCGGCAAGCTCCGCGGTTAGTTCTATCCCGATCGCACTTACATATAGCTAGAAAGGGACGGCACCCGCGGCTGGTGCGATCTCGCTGTGCATGTGGGGGTTAGGTACGTTTGTGTGGGTGGTAGTAGTATTTACACACACAAACGCACTACGCGTGTCAAAATACCGAATTCTGAGCGAGCGCTTTTTTGAAGAGCACTCTTAAATCTTCTATAGGCACCTACAAGAACTCGATTTGTTCGTCACGCGTGAACAAATGAAGGCGCGCGGCGTTCCAAATTCGAAAGCACAAGCCGTGGTCCTAGATTCGAAATTCGAATTTCGAGCACCGCGCTCCTCCGGACCGGGGTTCACACGGAGGCAAACTTCATTTATTTTGTCAAATCAAGTAGGCCATGGCCTAGGACAAATTGTGTTTAGCAAAATTAAACTTTATGCATATAGTAATAAGAATTATGAAAAGTGAAATCATATTATTAACCAGCGGGTTACAATGAAATTCAGTACAACATTATAACCCGGCTAATACCAAGGGATTTAATGTCTTGCTTTCGGTAGGGTTTACATGACCTATAATTCGGCATTGTCGAGCATGTGGTTTGAAATAGTACATTATGATACAAGTGTGCTATGTTGGTCATTACACTCGAGTCGGTTTTTAAGCCTGAGCCAAAGGCGAAGGCTTAATGGAGACGAGAAGTGTAATGACCAATGCTCACGTGTTTCATACGACGTTTTTCAACACATTTGCGAGGAAAAAAAATAAAAAAATAAAAAATGAAAATGTTAAAAGATATGTAATGAAAAGGCACTAGTGCGATAATGTAATGTAAAAGTCACGGCATGGGTAATATTCTGCAATATTTTGCTAATATTTAAAAAGATATGTAATGAAAAGGCACTAGTGCGATAATATAATGTAAAAGGCACGGCATGGGTAATATTCTGCATTATCAGTGTAAATACGCTGTAATAAGACCTACTTTACGAGCAGGTGTGTTGAAAAATATGTTTATCAAACGATTATAGGTAACCCTAAATTTTCTTATTTTGTTAGATTAGAATGCACCATCTATGAGTAAGTACTCATCTTATGTATAAAATAATGTAAATTAAGATCATTTTAATCATATAAACAAATGAATTCATTTATATAAAAAGATTCTGCATAATAGCTGGTGGTTGTACAGGTTGTACAGTCGCCATCACATACATCGATCGGTACAATATAGGTGTTCAAAAATATCGGCACATGCACCCTAATGCCTTGAAAATAGAGGTGTGTTCCGATGTTTGTGAGCTGCTTGTTTGCTCCGATGTATGTGATGGCGACTGTACTTGGTGATTGTGCTTTAATTTTCATTATTCACGAAATATACATAGGTGGGTAGATCGTAGGATTATATTCCCGATATCATTATCATCAATCATCATATGTGTATTGGAGCTTTAAACTCAGGTGTATGTCCTCACAACCTCGTATTCCACTGACACATACACACGTTTTATAATTTGCAATTATAGGTAAAACTAATGCTTTTACTGAAAAAAAATTATGCCTCTAAAGATCTTCAATCCTTGAATTTATAGCAGGTACTTAGCGTACAAATTCGCTCGTTAAATATGAATGAGTACTTAATTGAGAAAACTGCCTCCAGGATCGTTTGTTAGGAGAAGATAAATCATCCTAATACTAAAATATTACATTCGTAGTGCCGTGCCGGTCGACATGGATTTGATTATACGGCTAGTAAATTTGTTTCAGTGTGACGCAAAAGTAAAATTATATTTAACTGTATAACTTCAGGGAAATTATAAATAAAATAAATAAATAAATATTTGCGGACAATCTTACACAAATCAACCTAGTCCCAAACTAAGCAAAGCTTGTACTATGGGTACTAGACGACGATATAGATACTTATATAGAGAAATAAATACTTAAATACATAGAAAAATTCCATGACTCAGGAACATATATTCGTGCTCATCACACAAAGCACTTACGACCCCACATGCAAACCTTGGGGCTTCTCAGCACCCAGAAGGCTATGGTGCCAGTTCAACAGATTGCGCACCGAACACGGACGCTGTGCGGAGTACCTGCATAGATGTGGTTGGCGCGCATCACCAGCGTGCGACTGCGGAGCGCCTGTGCAGTCGATTCACCACATAATCAACGACTGTCCGAACCGGAAATTCTCTGGGAATATCTTAGACCTGCACTCACCTGACGCAAACGCTACGTGAAGAATTTAGACATTACATTATAATAGTTAAGTAAAGCGACTCTGTAATTTAGTAATGCCATACGAATAAATAAATCACACAAATAAATGCCCTTACCGGGATTCGAACCCAGGACCTCTTGCTTCGTAGGCAGGGTCACTACCAACTAGGCTAAAGCGGTCGGTTATGCAAGTATACAACTGTTTGTTCGATCAAATTCAATTGAATCTGAAAATATATTTCTATTTCTTTATTGCTTCAGTTAGTTTTTCAGGTCTGTGTAGTATTTGGATTAAATATAGCAACCACGATCAAACAAACGTGTAATAACTACTGAGCAGTGCAAACGGGGTGAAATTGGATTTATATAAATGTAAAGCGTAACTGTTTTCTTTGCTATTGAGTGTAGTTTTCCCAAAGCGCGCACCTTTAAACATGTAATACAAGTTTTACACAAATCAGAACGTCATTCATCAAAACGTTTCACGTCATGTGCCCCGTATGTTTGAACATTGGACATTAATCATTGATACGATCGGCACGTGCCATACGAATTTATAAATGCACGTCTGATTGCGCCTCGGGCTTTGCTGTGCTGTGTCCCGGTACGTGACGATATCTGACATCACTGGATAATCGCACGAGTATTCAGTAGCTCTAGTATAAGTTTTATCGATGCAATACGTTTTCGAACGCGTTTGCGTTTAGTTTCAATTTGTAAGGCAACGCGTAGTTCCTAATAGTTACCACCAGAGGCGCTGTTCGCGTTGCCATACAAATTGAAACTACACGCAAACGCATTCGAAAACGTTTTGCATCGATAAAACTTATACTAGAGCCTCTGGACTTCTGAGTATTTAGTGCGGGTGCAATCTCGTTCATATTTTACGAGACTGAGTCTCGTTAAATTTTTCATACGAGATCTCGCGTGATTGCGTTAAAAATGCTGATAATAACTACAACTTAAAAAAACTTGAATAAACCCCGACATTTTCATTTCAAAGTTCGAAACTCCGTTTGTATGGGAAGGTGAAATTCGCCTGAGCTTAATGCGAACTCTTAATATGATAATGAAAATATTATCCACTTTTCAAGCATTTCTTATTCAACCAATCACAATCTCGAACCTCATGGTTGAAGTCAAACGCTCTGATGGTTGAAGTTAAATGTCCTATCAGAGGTCAGGCCGCTCATCGCTGAAGACTGAACTTCACGATATAGAGTACAAACACTTGTAACGAACTCTAATTAAAGAAAAGTTGCTTCCGCAACAGAGGAATCACGACCCTCAGTAATAAAGAATACGCGAGGAGGAAAACTAACCAAATAATTGATTGAATAAACAGCACCAAGAATTCTTATTCCCAGCATCATCTCGAATCCTTTGTCAGGAAACCGAGAAAGGTATAAAAAGGCTCAGAGGGACAGGCGTAATGAGTCGACGCCCTCACGTAGGCCCTGTCTACACTAATCAATGGGCTCGCTGTTAGCATTCCGGTCAGGGTGGCCCGCAGCCGACAAGAAACAGACGACACATACATATATCATATACATATTCATAGTACTAAGCTGATGAAATCCGGCTTCTTGAAATGACAGATCGTGTCATAGCGAACACGTGAAAAGTGGAGTTGGATTAACGTACAGAGTACAGTACAAAGCTATGCCTGATTAGGAAGATTGATTGTTGAATAGTATCTGACAGAACAATGAGCACCTTGTTCTATCAGATACATCTGATTCGCACTAAAGAATTGAAGGATTTAAATAACGCAAAATCAATCGAGTTGCTTCAGATATTTGTAAGAATCTTGTTCTGTGTGTTACTCTTGCAGGTGATTGTGTTGTGCATTTTTTCTAGTTTCTCCGCAAAATCTTAAGATATCAAACCAATAGATTTTTTTTATCTTTTTGTTAATAGTTATATTATAGAAGTTCTTAAATTTATGTATCTAACGAAAATGAATAGAATAATGAGTTACCAATATCTATTTATTAAGCTTTCATTTGATACACGTTGCATAGTCTCCGTCTAATTAACACTTTTCCTAACGCGGCGGCGTCCATTTTAATATCATCATTACTCGGTCGGTCTTCAGAAACTATATCTCCCGGCAGTTCAGGTGCCATGCACAAAAATATATAAAAAAATGTTTCTGGTTTCCAAAAGTGAAGAGTCCCTGCCATAAGAAACACAATAGAAGTATTTATTTAGCAAATACAATTTGTGGAACAGAACAATTAACAAACGAGTGATGCAGCTGTATCGAGCCGGATACGGATCTAGTTTAATCTCGTCCTTACCGAATACCTAATAACGCTTTTACACGGCCGTACTCCTAACAGAATTTGCTGTAAGCCGGTGAAACTTATGATGAGAGGATAAAACTAACAAATTGGTTTGAGGTTTAGATTAAGTAAGTTCTAAGAGTGCACTGACTGACGACCACTTTTTGATTATCAGCTTTACTTTAGACAACAAACTACTTTACTATGAATTAAAATTAACGTGGTGAATTAACATTATAGTAACGTTATTTATATTTAAGATAAGAATGAAGAAGTGGGTAGGTATTACAAAATTCCAAAAAATCTTCTTGATGTAGCAGCTTTTTCTTAAAATTCGAATGTTGTTACATGCCTTTCCGGAATCTTTCAAGTAGGTACTTGATGATAAAAAAACCGGTGCTTGCTGACTCGCGCACCGAGGGTTCCGTACACACGTTCATACACCATACCCGTCACGTCACGACCCCATTCATGCTTGAACAATCTTAACAGCTCATAGTAGAAGTTACCGTCGTACAGCGCCATCTGCATTTTGGTACTAATAACTTGCAACCTAGTATGTTTGTTTATCAGCGATATTTTTTTATTACGCGTACCGATTTCGATTATTGTTTTTTTATTTGAAAGGAGGGACGTTAAAGTAATCAAATTACAAACATAATTAAAAAATGATTTGTGATAATTAAAAAAAATACACTAGATATAGGTATCGTTTTATTTTTTCTGTATTATTCATGTTACTCTTAATCATGTGTAATAATTTCAGAATTTTCGCTTGGTAAACTTCGGAGATAAGAGGGGGGGGGGGGGGGGGGGAATGGTATTTTTTTCAACATATTCCTTAAGAAATCAAAATTTAACAACCATAAAAAAAAGATGGTTTTAGGAAGCGCTTTTACACAGAAAATAAAAATGTATATTTAATTTTTTTGTAACACCTTATTTTCGCAACTAACGTTCGGCAAACTGATTCATTTCGCAACTTTTCATTTCCCAAACTCTGAAACTGTAAATATTTCAGGATTTATTTCATGGCTATTGTGTAGAACCCTATAGGTTAGGTTAGGTTAGATTATAAGACCCTGAAATATTTATCAGTTTCAGAAATATTAATAGGTTGAGAAATGAACAGATGCGAAATGAATCAGGTTGCTAAACGTAAGTTGGGAAACATTAGTGAACCAAATTTTTTATTCTCCATACACGTGTCTTAACCTTCTTAACAGTTGTTCCAAATTTCAAATAGATAGCATAAGTAGTTCCTGAGATATTTAACGTTGTGACAGACGGACGGACGGACAGACAGACAGACGGACAAATGGACAGACGGACAGAAAGACAGACGGACAGACGCATAGACGGACAGACGGACAGAGTCGCACGGAACCCTAAAAAGTAGGTTTGATCTGATCCTTCATGTTTGCATGGTGTACAAATGTAGTTTGTATGTACCTAATCAAATAACGGAATGTAGAGTTTTTAATACTGCCAACCCCAAGAACAAAGAGCCTTGGAGTTTAAAACGTTACTATGATGGAATAAATGGGCTTTTTATTTATTATATTAGGTATTTATGATAGAATTGAATGAAGTTCAAGAGTCAAATTGCGCAAACTTACTGAAATAAAAGAATATCTTATCCTGCTTGCTATTCAGCAGTTAAAGTAAGTCGGGTCCCACCAAAAACATAAATGTAAAAAAGGAGAGCCAAGTTCAATACAAAAATCATGCTTGGCTGTGGGCTTCGCCGCAAAAAGAATGGAGACCTAAATGAGTGCCAAGTTCTATGCAAAATCCAAATATATACTTATAGGAACAAAATAACATTATGAACAAGTATTAAACTCTATGTCTTTGCTTTATTGGATACCTATAAAAATTGCGGTTATTTAAAAATGTAAGATCTTAAAGTAGGTTAGATTTGACTTGGCCAGTTTTAATTACATCAGTCATTTTATAAAGTTATTCAACATATATATATAGGTATCAGTCAAATCTAACCTACTTTAAGATCTCACATTTTTAAATAACAGCAATTGTTATAGGTATGCAATAAAGCAAAAACATAGAGTTTAATACTTGTTCTGTTCATAATGTTATTTTGTTCCCATAAATACATATTTGGATTTTGCATAGAACTTGGCACTCATTTAGATCTCCATTCTTTTTGCGGCGAAGCCCACAGCCAAGCATAATTTTTGTATTGAACTTGGCTCTCCTTTTTTACATTTATGTTTTTGGTGGGATATCATTACTTTTTGTAAAGAAAACTAGGCAGGCATTGAGATTTACTTCTGTTCTGTGTATAATTATGAGGTGCCGCGCGCCGCCGACGACACACCGTTGGCCGGTTGTTTAGCGCGTATTACAAGTTTTTTGTATGGGGACACCCTTATTTTTTGACTTAACTTTATTTTTATATTTCTGTTATATAGCAAGTATATTGGGATAGTTTCAAATATCTGCTTGTAACGGTTCCAAAGCTACAATTAAAAAAAAATGTATGGGGACCCCCCCTATTTTTTAACTTTTTTTTTATTTTTAAATTTTTTCCTACGCTTACACACAATTACCGAGCTGGATTCCAAATTTCATCCTTCTAGGTCATCTGGAAGTAGGTTAGGTTTAGGTACTATATGTCAGTCAGTCACTGCTAAAATATACGACTTTTTGACCTTCATTATAACCGTTTGAGCTATCTTCTTGAAATTTGGGCTTCTAGATATACTTATGGATATACGAGTAATTAAACACACGTAGTTTTATGTGCTTACGTTACAGAGGTTTTGAGTTATAGAAGGGTCAAAATCAAAAGTAACACCAAGTGGTTCTTGTAATGATACACTCGGCGCTGGCTAGCCAGTTCCTTTGCTTGAACTTGGCTTGACACGATGCCGCGTGTCTAGATATTTGGCCTCCTTGAAAGTTTGAGCTCGAAGTTTGACATGCAGACTCAATATGCTATTTCTGTAACTTCAAGTTTAGTAATTTAGAAGTTAAGTAGATTTCGTTCCTTTTAGTATCATTGTCATCATCATTAGCGTGCCGGCCATTTTAGAGCCGAACGGTATCGCACGTGACGATGGCAAGCGTCCCGACGGCATGACGCTCATTCCATGGAGGCTGGGGAGGACTCTTGTGTGAGACGCTACGTGCGTGGATACGCTAGCCCCGTCCCATCTCCAGGCGACTTCCTCTAAAGCTGCGGCCACCACGGCAGAGCAACACAAGCGGCGCAAATATGCTGTCCTCGGCGAGGGCTACATGTTTGCGCCGTTTGGAGTGGAAACCCTGGGGCCGTGGGGACCGGGCGCGAAGGCCCTGTATAAGGAACTTTCGGAGCGGCTCATCCAAACATCCGGAGACCAGAGGGCTGGCAGCTATTTTGGCCAAATGATTAGCCTAGCAATCCAAAGAGGTAACGCTGCCAGCCTTCTGGGCACTATAGCCAACGACGTCGACCTGGGGGGCATTTACTTTTTATAGTTTTAGTTTATAATATAGGTTTAGTTAATTTAATTTGGACAATTATGTTTATTAACGAAAAAACAATTGTCAACGTACAATAAAAGTCATAATATCATCATGGTTGATTATTATAATATCAAGAGTACACGATAAAAAACGTCACTATTTTGAAAAAAATACATAAATAAATTCTATACTCTCATTTGACATAAAAATTTCATACCTTTGACGTAAGTACACTAGTACTACGTACGTAGTAACGTAGTTATAATACTATGTAGGAAAAGTGACAACTTTATCAGATTACATATTAAAAATAATATGAAGTACCTACCTATAGCTATAATTACGATGAAAGTACTCATAATCAAGTGCAACATGTATTAGCGGAATATATTAGGTAGGTACTTATGTACGCGGCACCACGGTTTAATACATTCGGCAAATATGTGTTAAACGAGAGCGAATTGAAGGATGTCGACATTTTCGACCTTAAAGATGGATTCTTTTCTGCAGGAAAACGAGAAGAATAGATGAATTTGATGTGGGAACGCTACCGGGACAGTAACCTTAAGCTCCGACCTTAGGGATAGGGGCTGAATGTACTTACGCAACAAACGGTCGACTGCCCGCCTGTTTCCGGCCAGGCGTCCCTTCACAACATCATCATCAACCCATAATTGAGATACTTAATGCAAACATTTTCCTCCACTCTACCTATTTATTATCTGAAACTTCACACGAGTTAAATAAGAGTCAGTTTCGAAAATGTACGCACCTCACAAATGGTTTTTTTTGTGTGATAACTCACCTGGTCGTCACTTAAAGTATAATATTGAGACGGTAGCAAAAATTTCGACATAAACTTTAAGTCTTTGAAAAACCAATATATTCATATTCCTATATTCATATTCATTTACGAATGCAATAACATTGACGACGAACTTAACCTGATGACCGGGTCACTGCTACACGTTTTTTATGTAATACTTTAGTAGGTATTCACATCTATCGTCGTCTAGTATCCATACCTACTACAAGCCTTATTGACTAAGGGACTAGTTTGATTTGAGTCCCTAATATTTATCTATACTTACTGGATTGTAGGTTTGTAAGTTTGTATGTAGGTAATGAATGGGTAACCTCCGGAACCACATATCCGATTTCAAAAATTCTTTCACCTGCCTGTAGAATGGACTTTCTGGCTGGTTAAAGGGTATATTTTATATAGTATAATACGCGGGCGAAGCCGCACGGGCAGCTAGTTGATATATAAAATAGAACTTACTGGAAGCGCCTTCGTCTTTGACGTCCTGCACGATCCGGCGGACGCTCTGCGTGAACTTCCCCACCAGGTTGGTGCTCGCTGTAACAAAGGAAACAATATGTTCATCTAGCCGTATCGTTAGTCTTACGGCTCGACCACGACTCCGAGAGGCCGCGGTGCGCCATACGTAGGAGCGGGATATCCACAGGGATATCAAAGTCGTGGCTGAGCCCTTAACGCGCTGTCAAGTCAACACCAAAAACGCGCACACTGTCTATTTGTATCGGAGTAAACGAGAGCGATTGTTACTTGGGCGGCCAGGTTTTAAACGAAAATAATGAATAAATATTGAAATAAAAAAAAGAGTGGATTATTTGTGAAATGTAGCGGTTTAGGTATGAATATGTGAACATGCAGACCCATACGTCAAAAACATAAGTACCGAGAACCGTTTAAGATGATTTTAAGACCAATCTTTGCAATTATTTTCTATAGAGCCGATTTCATCCAATTATGTTTCGAGTCCGTACTTAAATTTTTTTTGATGATTTTTTGTGTGTGAACAAATAGTTTTTTTTTAAAACTGGTTAAATAATATCAATTTCAACAAATTTGGTCTTGTCAGCCTCTAAAGGTACAATATTTTGTCGTTCATTGTCATTTCATTTTAAATTCTCTGTAATCGTACTAACGGTCATTATTTACTTGTGTCACTGAGGGTACTGCTCAAAATTGACTTCGAATGTTTTCATGAAAGCGATGTTGTCCTTCTACATTATGCAAGTATTCGCATCAGCTTTGTAAAAAAAAGTGTTTTATCAGCTGATGAGTCCAGTTTCAGGAGCACTCTGCAAGCACTGAAGATATGTTTAACCATATAATTGCTGTTTGTGGTAAGCCAGTTTTGTCATGCCTGCAGTTACAAAACTGTTTCCAATTGCTTTCGATCCGTATTCAAACTGCCACTATTGTTATCTTAGCTTATATGTTATGGTTTTGAACTAAGTCCCATTTCCCAAATATAGACTGATTTCATCTCGCGCAGTTTGTAATAAAATACGAAATCGAAAATCTACTTCATTGAGCATATTTATTTAATCGTACGGCATATATTATTTTTTGGCCTTTTTGAGTTTGTCACTCTTTTAGTACAACCCAGGGGACACGTGCAGGGTTGTGGTAGGTAGCTCCTGCGGTGGGGCGCTATGTCGGGTAACCTCCTCGAGTGTCTGGACTCTACCGATTCCTCTTGATTCGGTTGATCCGCAGGAATGGGTAGTGTCTTGGCCGGTGCGCCCTGGAGACAACGGCAAGTGATAATTTAGTGAACCCTAAGTTATCGCTTGCTGGTGTTACCAATAACCCGACACGGGGGGGTCGGGGGGTTCCGCCCAGGGAATCGCAAGATTCCCCAGGTGCGGCTTGAGGGAGAGGCCATTGCCGTTTGCCTCTATAATAAATAACGGACCCGGAACCGTGACAAATCCTCTGGTATCAGAGGATTTATGTTAGGCGCGGGGGCTACAACCGTCAGGCCGGGGCCGAGTTGTGGCTGTGAGGGAGAAAACCTCTATAAAAAGTTACAAGGGGACCTGAGAGGGTGAATCCGAGGTCTATCACCCTCTCCCGGCGTAGAGGTCCTTTGGTCGGGTCGGGAAGCATGTGGTGTCGCCCTGCGCGCTTGCGACGGGAGGGGGGGGGCTTTTGCCTCAGTAGTGAGGGCAGCTGCGGCTGTTGCCAAGGGGCGTCGTGGTGAAATGTTCGCGATCCCATGACGCCCCTACTACACGGCAGAGAGGGCATACCTTGGTGGTTTTAGACGGTAGTCCGGGGGGTTCCCAGGAGCCCGTCATACCCATCCTAGTTCCTCGGCTAGGTGGGATGCGTAAAGGCATTTACCCAAGTAAAAAAAAAAAAAAAAAAAGGTAGCTCCTGCGGACGTGAGTGACAGTTGTCCCCCCTTTGTCAAGTGAGTGGGCAACTCGACTGTTAGAGGTTCTTAAGCCGCCCGAAGGCCTCTAACTCGGCGTAACGACTACTGTCATAGACAGCAACCGGGATCAACTGCTTAGCGTGCCTTCCAAAGCACGGAAGCGCTCATTTATTGTAGCCACTCAAACAGGCGGTCACCCATCCAAAGACTGACCCCTGCCGTCTTTGCTTGACCTGCGTTATCGTTTCCGATACGCAGGCGCCGCCGGGCTATGAACGCTTCAGATTCGCATTGAGCATAAACGAACGCTGATAGATTGCGCAACAGCACGCGGTACATTTACCAGGCAGGACGAACCGCACGAGTTTGTACACGATTGTGCACTCAAAGCGGCAACTTGAGCTTTAAACAGTTTAAACGAACCGATAAGAGCCGAAAGCCGAACGCGGGATTAATGAACTGAAAATAAAGGTCTCATAATGCGGAATAAGTAGAAAAGTCTTCGAGGATTGGAATCGATTAAATAATTCTGAGGCCGTGTGTGAACAGTACGCTGAGCACGTAGGCAATTGATTTGTGATCACTATTCGTGTTCTACATAATGTTGATTACACTAGGACTGGTCTTTAACGACTAATGTCTTTATTCATAAACTTCCATAAAATAAACAGATGCAGGTTAAGTATTAGGGATAAGTAATATATGTTTTGTGTCAGTGCGCTCGTACCTAAAGAAATGAGCGCGGCTATCATAGGACGGCCCGCGAGCTGTGTCGCGAGGAGATAGAATATCCGTCTCTTTTTAATAAGAACGCAGAAATTTAATTATCAAAGAATCTATTCAGACACAGTTTAGCTATTTAGGTACTGTTGGTAAGAACATCGTTATCAATTTAATACCTACCGTGGAATACGTTGTGTTCTGTCTCATTCATATTTTCTCTCTTTCTATACTAAATGCTGTCAATATTTCAGTGTTAAAAATGTTACTAGTTTGTTTTCATAAAAAAAAATATAAAATAATTTTTTGAACTGTTTATTTCAATAGTAGACAAAAAAATATTCAGGTACAGCTTAACCCAATCTTAAATTTTAAAGATTATTAGCTAAGTTTAGTTAGTTATTTATATATCAGCATTGACATTTTAATTTTTGTTAGTATTTGTTAGTTATTGTTAGTTAAGTTAAGAATTATCATTATTTTTTACACTCAGTATGGCTTTCTTAATTACATATTTGGCTTTATGCGGTTTATCCCTTATACTATCTATTACATTTTCTAATATATTTGTAGGGAGGCTGTTTAGGATAATAGGCACATAACTGGACCAGACCCTTTGCCCATACAAGTTTTTGGTACTTGGTACCGTAAAGGTTTTAGTACTTGTTAGTGTCCGGAGGTTCTGTGCTCTGCTATACCTATTCAGTCTTTCTAGGTATTGCCTATACCTATTCTAGAATTACTGCCATTTTAACTTTATCATATACATAAAGGATTCTACAATATTTAAATAGTTTATCATAGTTGTTTTTGTGCCTATATTTTACTTTAAGTGGTACAATTGTCTTTATAAGCCTTAATTGTAAATTGTATATACGCTGTAGGTATGTTTTGTATGTTCTTCCATAGCTAGATATGGCAAAGCAATAAATCAATAGAATGCCTAATAAAAGAATGAATGGTCATAAGCAATAGAAGTAACTATAACACTAAGAAGCACATACTAAACTGCAATAGACCCCCCGAGTCTTTAGAATAGACACCTAGTTCGCGATCGCTATCGTTATTAGAGGAAATAAGCAGTCAATATTTACGATATCGCGCGATAAACCCGACGTGGAACGCGATACAGCGATAATGGAGTTTATGTCGTGCTAAGTGTATCGAACGGTGCCGAAAGTATACGATTATAGGCATAATTTTGTCTACAGGTAAAGATCATTTGCAATATCTGGCACTATCATTCAGTGTTGGGAATGCTTGGTTATGTAGATGTCTGCACGATAATACTTTCAGGAAGTTATGAAAATCGAACTATATTCTATAAACCGCACAGTAAAACTATCAATGGAATCTCTCTCAAACAACAAACAACTGGGAATATTAATACATATGGTGTTGTGTTCCTGGTGGTGAGTAAGGTCGCCAGAGCTCCCTTAGGATGCGTTGTGTTGGGAGTGAGGGACCTGCATGTTTCTATCTGCCAACAATCCTCAAGTGAATAAAGGGTCGGCAACGCGCTTGTGATTCATCTGGAGTAACAAGTGTCCATAGGCGACGGTACCAGCTTAACATCAGGCAGGCCGTAAACTTGTTTGCCACCGTCGTAGTATAAAAAAAAATACAAGCGTGCTTGTTTCCATCCTACGCATGTCGTCTTGCGTGCAGAAATGTGTCCTCCGACGTCAAACATTACTGCCGTTTACCGTATGCATGAAGTCATGAAACAAATTATAAACTGTACAGTCGCCATCACATACATCGGAACACACCTCTATTTTCAAGGCATTAGGGTGCATGTGCCGATATTTTTGAACACCTATAGTGTACCTATGTATGTGATGGCGACTGTACCTGTACAACGTAGTGTCTTGGTTTAACGAATACAAAACCAATCATATGGAACTATGATGAAGTTTCAGCTATCGTGTTCGTCAACTGTTTAGTACAGTCAAGTTATTTAATTTCCACCCCACCTAAGGTTCAATATCGTATAACAAACTGTCACCATAAGAGCTAGCTGGAGCACGACGTTACTTTGACATAAGTATCGCATGGATTGTGTTATGTTAGTAACTAGGCAACAGATTAACTACGTTGAAATGGTGAACTGAAATTTTGAACGTGTTATCTCATGAATTCCTATTCCTTCCAGGCCCCGTAGCATGGATGGCGTTATCACGCGATAAGTGATAGGATAAGCGCGTCATCCATGCTACGGGGCCTGGTGTAATTAACTCCACTATTTGAGCTCTTAATTTAGTTCACGGTTAGCGACAAGCATTTTGTTTTTCAAATTAATAAACGTGAAAATTATTTTACGATTTTCTCGATTGGCACTGACACATGTAGAAAAGCAAAAGCTTTTCGCAAAGAGGTTATCTGTATAATTTTAATACTATTACTGACATAGAATTTTCGACCTTAATGCATTGCCAATGTCTAACGTCATTTCGACGAAATGGGTAGGGAATTAAATTCCTAGACTCTACTAGCAGTATTACCTGACATTGCTGAATAGTTGATACAAACTGTAT
The DNA here is from genome assembly GCA_963854355.1 of Epinotia brunnichana. NCBI lineage: Eukaryota > Metazoa > Arthropoda > Insecta > Lepidoptera > Tortricidae > Epinotia > Epinotia brunnichana. Next base: position 10,269,269 of record OY977945.1, on the reverse strand, counting down.
CTCTTAGTAATGTATAAAATACACATGCATACATATTGCATAATACCTACTTTTCATAACCGTTCACTCGGGTATAAAATAGCAAATTTTTCCTACTTATTTACCATAGATAAAGCATTTCGCTTCAAAATATAAACTCTTACCGTACTCTAACCCCCTTATTCATAAAACCTAAATGCCTCTGCTAAATAAAATGTGCTTTGTGTGTGCCTTCAAACACAAATGTCAAAGTGGCAAATAAGGACAAACGACTTTTGACGGCATTTTAGTTAAAACAGGCTTGTAGGTAGAAATGGTAGAACGTTACACGGCCGTAAAAGTTATTATAATATTTCTAATCACACTATCACACTAATATTATAGATGTGAAACAGTATCTATATGGAAATCCATGTGGTCAAAGATACATAATAAAATAACATCGACGGAAATTGTATTTATACAACTACCGTTAAAAACTTCAATACTGCGATGCAGCGCGTCACACATTTCCAGGCATATTCTAGCCGTAGTAGGTAATTCTTCCAATTTTTCTATGCGCTTAAATTCTGCCAAACCACAGGAGAACTTAAAAAAAAAGTTTGATGGAGTTTAGGTATCCGTAGACAGAGTTCGCGAATGACCGATTTAAAAACACATCACCAGCGCCATCTTTTGGTATCCAGTGGTGACAAGGATTCTTCGCTAATGTATCCAGTGGCTTTGAGGACAGATTAAACAAAAATATGTCAACCGATTTTATTGAAACTTTCCAATATTGTCGTTTATACCTCAGAGTAGAACATAACGGGCCGTTTTTTTAGATATAATTACTTCAGAGGGTGGAATAAGAAACCAAAGATTGTATGGGACTTAATTTTTTTTTAATAGAAACTTGAAACTTCGTAGATTGATTTTATATCAAAATATTAGAAAACTAATTTCTGCGTTTTTGAAAATTCATTCCCTAAGGTGGTCAAATGGCGTTTGAGGGCGAATATTCAGAGTTTTTAAGGCATTTTTTTTCGTCATTGTCGTCTCCAGGAAATACTATTAAAAGAGACGAATATCAGAGTCCACTTTTGATGAAGACGTAAGCCAATACCGGTGCTGAGTCTTACTTGATTTAAGTTTCCGCGGTATGTTTTACCTCTGCTGAAATAATCTTGAGCCGACAATGACTTTAGAAGCGAGCGGTTCAAACGCTCGGAGATTGGCCCTTGAGAATTTGTATGAAAAAAAAAACGGTCACCCATCCAAATATTGACCTCACTCGACGTTGCTTAACTTTGGTGATTGTTGCGAAGTGTTCATCGCTATTAGACTACATATAGGCAAGTAGTTTCTGAAGGTAACATTATCTTTTAATGATTTTTATAATTACAATATAAGTGTTTTTAAAATAAAAATGTACTGTTTACTAGAAGGCGACATATTTGTATAAGTCAGCTGGTCAGGTGGCTGGTGACTTCAGGCAGACATTACCTGTTATCGAGCGAGGCACTCCAGCAGACGAAATAAACGCATGTCTGAAAACATCACGCGTGTGGACCAAGGTGGAAAAGTTCCATCTCACGACAAACATGCGAGTCCAGCTGTTTGATGATGTAGAGTCGGGTGCGTATGCTCAAAAATTGCTCGAGAAAGGCGACGGTCGATTAAAAACTGATGATGAAGGTATGATTCTATTCACCAACCAATTTTGTCATGTTGTGGATTCGGAAGACGAGCTTATTGCTCAAGTTTTTCCGAATCTGCAACAAAATATCCTGGATGAAAATTGGTTGTGTGAATAATACTGGCACCAAAAAATGAGACAGTATCAAAAATAAATAAAAAAATCTTGGAAAAAATATCAACCGAAACAACAGTGTACAACTCCATAGATTTTTTTTTTAATTTTATTTATTAAAAACAAAAAGTTTCATATAATATACGATGATACATTGCTCCACAAAACTAAATTTTTCAGTTTGACTGTGGAGTCAAAATTACAGTCTCATTTCTCTTCAGCATTAACATACATTTTGAAGTGTCTTAAATATTGAGATCTATCTCATGAATGCCCCAGTAGAAACGTGAAAGGAGATTTCTACATGGCACCCATGAGGTATTTTTTTAATCGATACTTAAATCTAGCTTTTTTAGGTTCATGAACAATGTCCGCAGGCAGGGTGTTCAGTATATATGGTATGCGTTTCTTTAGTGTCCTATCACCATAGTAATTGAACACTCTAGGTACTTCATATTTGCCCGCGGTCATTGTCCTTGTGTTATGTTTATGTTTAACAAGGTGTAAATCTTTAAGGTCATCATGGTTATTTACTGCTAACAAGTTATTCAGTTTAGAGCTTACCGGTAAGATTTTACATATTTTGAACAGTTTTTGGTAGTCTTTTTTACAGTTATCTTTTGTCTTCTTATTCACAAGTAATTTCAGGAATCGGATTTGTAACATTTCAAATTTTTCGATATTAGTTTTGAAAGTTAGAGACCATAGCTATCAAGGGCATAGCAAAGGATGGATTCTACTATTGACTTATATAAACATTTTAAGGTGCTGGTAGGAATTCTGTAACTTAAATGATAAAATTTACCTAAGAGTATTCTTAATTTGCAACAAATAAAATCAATGTGTGGTGACCAAGAGACAATTATACCTAATAACTTGCCATTTAACTTTAAACGACTACCTACAGTACCCTTTAAAAGTAGCGTTTTCAATGACAATTAACAAATGGCAGGGTCAAACCTTAAAAGTAGCGGGATTACATTTAGGCACGCCATGTTTTTCCCACGGGCAGTTGTATGTATATAGCTTGCTCACGTGTGTCTAAATCTAAAAATCTACATGTTTTAGCAGAACGAAATAAATCATACAATATAGTTTATAGAAGTATATAGGAATAAGTAGCAGCGGCGAAGCGGCCAACTTATTTTTTTAGTTTCAGTATTTTTGTAAGCTTTTCGCGTAGGTGCTTTATTGTCTGACAATATACTAGGTAAGCAAAGTAACTTTTTTTAGTTTTAATTATAAATAGCGTGGAAAAGAAAACATTCTCTAGAGAGGGTACAATAACAACAATTTGTGTAGTGAAACGAATTCTACGCGGACGAAGTCGCGGGCAAAAGCTAGTAGTTATATGTTTGGTTGTTGAACGTCGCTGCAAATTTTATTTTATAGATACTACTCGTTCACTAGGAAAGTTTAATTACTTATGTAGGTATCCAAAATAAATATGGTATTAGCTTAGGGTATTACGTAGCGTACGGACTGGCTTTTATAGTAATTTATATTTACCTATACTCAAGGGGACGTTTTCAATTTATTTTATACCTAATACCTAGCGTACGGACTGGCGGTGGCATTTTGGACAGAGTGAGAAATGGAGTCGTTATTATCTACAAACTTCTTATGATTGAATGAATAAATTCAGATATTCAATGGTTTTTCTGATAATATCCATTTCTCTTCTTACATTAATTTAACCAATATCTTTTACAAACTCAACATTAGCCATATACAACCTTCGTAAATTGCGAACTATAGATATGACAATAAATTTTGATGTTGTCAATTCAGACAACTGTTTGTTATATTTGTAATCCCAGTATATTAGTAGTATTTGTATTTGTTATCCCAGCCGCCATTTGCTGTTAAACATTGCAGTGGGCACTATAAAATATTATGAACAAATTATTTATCGGTCTAAAAAAATTTGGCACTACTTTAAATTAAGAAAAATCATTGAATCATTATTCACTCAATCATAAAATGTAGTTTTGCGACTCCATTTCTCACTCTGTCCGCAATGCCACCGCCAGTCCGTACGCTAGGTATTAGGTATAAAATAAATTGAAAACGTCCCCTTGAGTATAGGTAAATATAAATTACTATAAAAGCTGGGATTTTTAAGCTCATAAACGCTGATTTTCTATTATTTTCCGAGAGAAATGCAGCAAGTTAACTATTGACATTTCACCGATAGTGCATTTGAGGGAATAAATCTAGATCGCTGGGGAAAACGCTTTTATAAAACTTTAACGATTGTGCGTCGAGCGGCCATTTGCTATTCTGTTTCAGCCAGAGCGCGGGTAAATTGGAAAAGTTTGACAGCCGATCTGACGCCCGCTTAATCTATATGCTTGTCGCGCCATGACGGTAAAATATGTATATCGATATACTGAAATTATAATAAGTAGTCGATATACTAGCAAACAGTGAAGTGGATATGAGAATTTTAAAGGCTGTTTTGAATAATGTATATTTTAATATGTAGTAGTCCTCTTTTCCGTTTCGTCCATCTATCGCATCGCATGTCGCATTACAGAAACAAGGGACAGGCGCTCGCCAGAGCAGCCAGGGCCAATATGGCGGCGAGTTTCACTTGCATCGTGGTTTCATACAACCACACAATAGTATTTTTTTCGGAATTGGTACCTACTTATAATAAAACTTTGCTAAGCATTGGAGCACTTCAGGAAAAGCTTATCACCCGGAAAATCTTTATCTAGGTACTGTTATCGCGTCTTAATGCTAAAATTAGTAAGATAATACACTGAAACTAAATAGGCATCGAAATGTCGGCGGCTAATCCGACAGATCACGAAATTCCTAGGCATATCAAGAAATGCCGCCATTTCATGATCTGGCTAAGTAACACCTACCTACCAGTGACGTTTAAGACGCCGCCATATCGTTCAATACTCGCCTTTATACGTAAGTAGGCTTTGAAGACGAAAGCGGGAGCTCTCGCTTTCGTCTTCTAACCTATCCGCGATCCGAGTCGGTTTAGCCAATAAGTCCCTGTTGTGAAAAACTTTTACTTTATACACTTTATGCCTAGGAATTTCGTGATCTGCCGGATTTTTACGATGTGCCCGGTATAGAGCTCCGACTATCGACGAATGCGTTGCTCTAATCGATCTGCCGTATTTTTTATCAGGCACATCATGATATGCCTGGTCAACTATTAGCGAAATCATGAAATGGCGGCGTTTTACGATTTGCCTAGGAATTTCGTGATCTGCCGGATTTTACGATCGGCCGCCGACAGATGTCCCGAATTAGTGAAGTAGATAAATATATTTTAGAAGTATATAATTATGTACGTACACGTACTCACGTACATATGTTACAGGGATCGGATAATCGGATAGATAAATGCCTAAAGTTCGCATATTCACGGAAAATGTTAAGCAAGTACAGAATCGACTTCTTAAAAAAATATTTTAAATTATCAGAAATACTTGCTAGTTTGTATCATTATTTTATATTTGGGATACAATTTTAAGTTATTTAATTTGCTACTATTATACTTCGTTACCTGAAAAAATTGCAGGTAAATTAAATAATATTTAGTAGATTTATACATGGACATTAACTTTAAGTAGTTCATTAAACACACTTATAACTTACTTAACTATGTAAATACGCGTTTTTTTTTTACTAATTATGTAGTTTATTTATAAATCCCGGAAATTTGACCATAGAACTCAACATCAACGCCGCCGCTAAAGTGTAGGTATTGATCCCGGTATAAGTATCGGTGCCAACCGTGCAGCACGGGATGCGTAAAGGCATTTCCCCAACGTTAAAAAAAAGGATGATAATGAATGATGATGTTGTCTCATTTATACACATAATGTGTTTTATCGCGCTTTTCACAAGCAATTTAGAATTAAATACTACACATTCGCCATACTTTTGAGCGTGCCTTTTTAATTCATCAACGTCCAGGATAACGGGCGAAACCCCGCCAGACTAATGTGGGCAAATAATTTCGTTCCAAGCACCACGCTTCCGACGTGATTAACTCAAAGCCCGCACTTCGTAAATAACGCATGCAGATTATTCTGCGACTAATTATCTGACATTATCACGAGACCCGTTAGAAAATACGCACTCAAGTTAATCGGGAAATGTACGTACCTACAGAAGTGTATATAATTACCTATCTAAAAATGAGTTTTTATTAGTTTAGTAGGTATTTTAACAACGACATCTAAGGTACCTAGGTACTATTCGAGTGTTTTGTCTACGATCTTATTTTTGCACTTGACTAGAATTTGTTAAAGTTTAGATAATCACGCATAAAATGCTGCTGACATCTTTGGTCCAACTTGGACTTACGACTTAAAATTCAAGTGGTGCCGCACTAGCGATAAAAGTTAAGCAGTCAGCACAGTTATCTTTCATGAAAAGGCATAGGTATATAAAGCTACCTAAGGCTATTAAATGAGCCGACAAAAAATAAATATGTGTACTTATTATAATTAAGGTTCTCGAGTGGCGACCACGTACCGGAAGGCGCAGCGTGGGTAGACCCCCCCCCCACAAGGTGGACTATGACCTGGGCCCTATTTCACCATCTTCACAATTGTCACCTGACTCTGACAATCCCACGTACATTGCTGGGTCAATAAGCTGTTCAGCAACCACCTTAACCTGTCGACGCAGCCATGCATGTCGAATTGTCATTGTCAGGCGACAATTGTCGATTTGGTGAAATAAGGGCCTGGTAAAGGTCGCATGAATCCGCTGGATGCGGGTGGCGCAGAGCCGGTCTTTGCAGCAGTGGACGTCTTTCGGCTGATATATTATGATGATGTGTATTATTATTCATTATTTAATTATTCATATGTTATTAATTTTGTGACTTCCTGTCACAGGTAAGTACCTAGTTAACAATTACTAGGAAGGCCCAATCTTACTGTAGGTAGTAAGAGAAAAAAAACATTTTCATTAATTTTCACGTGAACATTTGAATTTCTAGTGATGTGAGCTATGATGAATTGGCTTTGTTCTTTCGGTTCTTTCAAATAATATAGGTTAGTCTACTACTTACATGTCTAAAACCTGAAAGTTTTTATACAAATGTCGCAACTAGTCGCAAGTCGGTCCGTGCGCAGGTGAAGCGCACAGCGTAGCGAGCTAACATTAGCGAGAGAATAAGATTTTTATTAGGGTTATTAAGTAATGTTGCCTTCAAATTGGTTTTTAATGAAATAAAAGAAAGTATCTTTAAAACTTTAAAAAGGTCAGCATGTGTTTACACCACAGATGTATGAATATAAGGAGATCGGACATGGCGGCCGATTTGTATAGAGTGAGCCTGTCGCAAGTACATTAACCCACACAACGCTCAAGTAATTGACAAGACAAAGCACGCACACATCTAAAACACACACACTTGTATACCTACACGCTTATTTGACAATAAACGCGCATCATATCAGGCATTTTGGGAAAAAACGTAATATTCTCTGCGATCAGCACGCGTGCACAGTATGGCAGTGTATGCCCATTGAGCATACAGCTGCGACACGGCCGCCGGCGGCTTGTCCTCTCTCTAGTATTCTATGCTCTGAGGTTTACACCCAATTAAGAGTTCCCAGAGATGTAGGTACGTGAGGCGAATTGGGATCGGGTATTTCGTCGAGGATGCGGTCATTGTATTGCTTCTAAAACGTCAGCTAGACGGTCGCCAACACGCCCCTCCGACCGAGCGACCTTGGTCGGCACCGACCGCTGTAGAATGAAATTTTGCTGCAAACAACTGTCTACACGGTCGGTGCGGACCAAGGTCGCTCGGTCGGAGGGGCGTGTTGGCGACCGTCTAGCAGACACTTTAGTGGAGCTTCTGCCGTTGGCTGCGTTATTGACGACTGACCAAACTACCGAACAACGTCGCTTTATAATTAAACTTAAACTACCGAACAACTTCGCTTTATAATTAAACTTAAACTACCGAACTACGTCGCTTTATAATTAAACGTAAACTACCGAACAACTTCGCTTTATAATTAAACTTAAACTACCGAACAACGTCGCTTTATAATTAAACTTAAACTACCGAACAACTTCGCTTTATAATTAAACTTAAACTACCGAACAACGTCGCTTTATAATTAAACTTAAACTACCGAACAACGTCGCTTTATAAGCAAACTTGAAATTGGCGAAATCATCTTAAATTAGATGGAAGCCATTTTTAAAAGTAGAAGAAGAAGAATGGGATCTCTCTGTCTGAGAATTAAAAATTATATCCCGCTGTTGTTGTAACTCTATACAATTTGTACGCTTTCAGAATAACATTATAATACCTTTTTCGCGCATTAAAATTTTGTAAGTTGTGCATGGGATTAAAATATTTTGACTGTGAATTTCAGAGCAAAAATTTCAACATTTGCGTTTACTAACTTATTATGCAAACGATTTTATAAGCTCTTCGTTTATCCTAGATTAAAATATTTTAACATACATATAGTACAGAATCATGACCGAAATGTATTAAAATAAATGGTAACTTGCATTGGGCATTCAGGCCTATATTTTTCAATAGGTAACACTAAACCGCGCCCTCTCACGCATTTATTTCTTTTTCCATTATTAGTATATACTGTCACAAATATAATATTTTACACTAGTCTTATTGACATACTATACTATTCTTCGTAGTGCCCAAATGTATTAGCAGTTTCCGGGATCCTATCATAAAAATATCAACATCTAAAAATTACGATTTTGCGATATCTCGCTCCGTTAACGTTCGTTGTTTTTTTCATGGGTTTCTACGAGTCCGATTTAAACCTGGTAACGTGTTTATTTTTACTGTTATTTCTGCAGATACGCATCGTGGGTTAGACGGATAATCTGGTAAAGGTCGCGGGCGTCCGCTGGATGCGGGTGGCGCGGGACCGAGCACTTTGGCACTCTTCAGCAGTGGACGTCTTTCAGCTGATATTATGATGATGATTTTTAACATTTCGAAGTTTTCTAGTAGGTACAGTATATACATAGGTACAAATAGAAATAAAAGTCTGGTTGAACTCAAAGTAGATAACGATATATTAAAGCAGGAATACGTTTTAGGTTAAATAAAGTGTATTGTTTTGTTCCAGGATTTTTACCTTTCGCAATTTTCGTTTATACACGCATAAAGTTTTATGTGGTTTTTATGGAAACGATTGTGGGCTCTGTTTCCAATCGGTTTTATTGAAGCCTTTGTCGGATTTTAGTTCATTACAAAAACCTTTCCCTCGAGATCCGAGGTCTGGCTTGTAGGTAAAACTACCCGTGTTTTTGTTACCTCCCAAGTAGGTAACAAAAACACAATTGCTTCTGAAGATTTTTTCCCGTATCACTCAACTCTTAAGTTTTGTTATGTTAGGAAGTATGTTAACCCTTTTTAGGGTTCCGTAGCCAAATGGCAAAAAACGGAACCCTTATAGATTCGTCATGTCTGTCTGTCTGTCTGTCCGTCCGTATAAAAAAAAACAATAAATTTTGGGGTTCCCCATACTAAGAACTGAAACTCAAAAATTTTTTTTTCATCAAACCCATACATGTGGGGTATTTATGGATAGGTCTTCAAAAATGATATTGTGGTTTCTAAAATATTTTTTTTCTAAACTGAATAGTTTGCGCGAGAGACACTTCCAAAGTGGTAAAATGTGTGTCCCCACCCCCTGTATCTTCTAAAATAAGAGAATGATAAATCTAAAAAATATATATCATATACATTACCATGCAAACTTTCAACGAAAATTGGTTTGAACGAGATCTAGTAAGTAGTTTTTTTTTAATACGTCATAAATCGTAAAAAGCAATTTATTTAACGGAACCCTTCATGTGCGAGTCCGACTCGCACTTGGCCGCTTTTTTTGATGTTGTATTTATATACCTACATCAAATACACATTTCTTGATGCGTTTTTTGTATTTTATTTGCTCTACAAGGCGCAAACAAGGCTTGAGCCCCCTGTTTTTTTATTTGCCAAAAAATGGTTCTGTTTCTGATACTGTTTAATTTGTTATTATTTGTCACACCTATTTTGTACGACGCTGTCAAACTGTAGGTTACTTGGAGACTCATTCGAGTTTCAAAGGCGGGAAATTCCTTTAATTGACAACATTTCAAACTATGTAATGATGCCTAATTCGAAAACCATTTCGGTAATAATGTTACCTGAACGTAATAAAGTAGTTTTGAGATTTCATTTCTCACCCGTTTTTAAGTAAACTCGCGAAATTGTAGAAATGTGGTTTAAGCCGTGTGTGACGTCAATACTACGACTGTCATATGAAAGGTTGCAAGCTGCCATTCAGAGCCATAACGTTGACGTCATAATTTAGTTACGACCTTCTGGAATTTGCTACTTTTCAATTTGATATTTCTGAATTACAATTTAGCGAGAAATAAAAAACTCGAGCCGCTTAAAATATCATTTAATATATATAAATCATAAAATGGCCCACTTGAAAAAAATAAATGTTGTCAAATTGACGTCTAATTTTTTAATAATTCTCTATGAAATGCCGGGGTTGTGCCACATTTTGAATGTCAAACTGGCTGGAATAAATCTAGTCGGTATCCTTAAAGGGCGTGATTTGGAAACGCCGTTCTGACCAGCAGATTAAAAAACAATAAAGATTGATTATCAGATATATGATTGTCTGATTATACGCTAAACATGATTAGGTACTTAAAATTCTCACGATAGAAGAAAAAACAAAGACCTTTATTTTATTACCTCAGCCTACTTAAACAAAATGACAAAAACTAATTAAAATTAAGGTACCTCATCTAAAATGTCGTAGGAATAAATATAAATGTCATCATCCTACTAGCGTTATTCCCGGTTGTGCCCCTAAAGGAGCCCCGGGTCCGCTTTGACACCTAATCCCAAGATTTGGCATAGACACTAGTTTGACGAAAGCGACTGCCATCTGACCTTCCAACCCAAAGGGAAAACTAAACCTTATTGGGATTAGACAGGTTTCCTCACAATGTTTTCCTTCACCGAAAAGCTAACGGTAAATATTCCGTACATAAGTTCCGAAAAATTCATTGGTACGAGCCGGGATTCGAACCCACGACCGCCGCTTGATAGCCGTATGCCTGAACCACTAGGCTACCGTTGCATTTTACGTAGGAGTAAATATGAATGTAACTTCACGAAATTCGATATTTATCCAAATTAGTCAAAACATCTTTTACAGAAGAGTGTTGAACCTTGCATCTCGCCTCGTGCGTCGAAGACAAAAAAAGTACCCTTTGGCGTGGTACACGGTACACGACTCTATATAGGCATTCTTTAACTTCAAAGAACCTTTTTACATTGACTTACCAATCACGGTCAAATATTACCAATAGTACTTTTCTTCAAATCCTCAAACAGATGGCTCCTGAGCCGGTCGATAGCGAGTCACCAGAACCTATTTGCACAGACAACTGAGGAAATGGAATTTCTTACCGCGACTCTGAACTTTGCGATGGATGTAATGTGTGTGTATTGGATGCAGTTGGGTTGCGATGCTTTTGTTTGTTCATGAAACGAGCTGCATTTTATAAAATAAGTATCAAAGTTTAGAATTTTATTTTAATATATTCGGTTAGAATCTTTACATTGAGATTACAATCTCGATCATCTGGCTTAGTTAATTATTTCAAGGGAAGCCTTACTAACTTTTTATATTAATGAATCTCTGTATTTTACAGTGCTTGAAATACATTTGGATACAACAATTTGTTTCATCTACTATCAACATATTTTTCGTCTACAGCCTGCCTTTTTCTAAGTTAATGAACATAATAATATATTTATTTAATTGATCAACCAATCTTTCCACCACTCATATCATTATCTAGTGATAACAATGATTTTGTACAACGAATACGATGTCTGATCCAGGTCCCTCCCAATATCGTTAATTACTGTGCGAACTCACGCGTTATTTAATGATCCCCGGAGTGGAACTATTCGTTTCGTTAGTGACCTTCCCGCGTGCAAGGGAGTTAGGACTTTCTCATCCCTGCTAATTACGAGAAATTTGGTGTGATATAATTTTGTAAGAGAACTTTGTTAAGGCAGGCACTTCTTAAGTCTTTAATTTATTAATTATTAAGTGCAGTACAGGCGACTTAGCATTTTTTTTAGTACAAGTGTGTTTGTTTTGGGTGTGTCCAATTTGAATTACTAGCTACCCGCGCGGCTCCGCCGCGTTTTCAAAGAATCTAAGTAGGCGGAGTGACAGTATAAAAATATAGCACATACTTAATCCTGTAGGTCCATTTTATAACCTGCTGAAAAAAGGGTTTTTAGAATAGGATGGATGGGTATAGTTTCTGAGATTACCCCCAACATACAAACTTACATTTCACAGACACTACACCTGTTTATCATTAATATCGGCACAGATCAAAGAATACTGAATCGAGGACCGTTAGTGGTTTAATATAATATTTTACCAGTTATAGTTGCATTTGGCTATTTATACCGCTAAATAGTTTAATTCCTACTAATTTATGTTTCCCAGTATTTAAGTCATATCGGTTTGACAAATTACAATTTATATTTATAACCTACCTGTAAGTAATCAAAATATAATTATCTGAACCTGAAATAATTTGGATGGTCTTCTAGTCAGGTCAACAAGGTCCCCGCTATCCTAAAAGAAAATTTTGTAATCGAATTTCGTTTTCTACATCTCTATATATATGGCATTGTGCTTATTTATTTATCGTATGGCATTTTTGTCACTGGATTACATATAAAAGCTATATAAGAAAATAATAATAATAAGATTGATTAATTCAAAGGTTAGGATTAGTCCTCTTCAAGTACTCTGTAGCAAGTTCAGTAAGGTTCTTGAGGTCCTCAATCGGCCCTGAAAATTTTGTTGTCGCGCATTCCAGAACCATGTGGTTGACTGTCTGAGCGGGGTTTCCACACACACACCGAGAGGAGGCATTGTGCTAAGTAAGGTTAACAAAGCCGTCTATGGGGTCCATGACAATTAATGGATAAACCTCGTTCTTCTCCCAACATCTCGAATATGGGAGTAAAGGAATAAGTTTGTATATAAACTTTTTTGAAGTAAAACAGTACATGAAAAATAATACTGACGTCTCTGTCAATAAAAAAAGCGGCCAAGTGCGAGTCGGACTCGCGCATGAAGGGTTCCGTGAAATAAATTGCGGTTTACGATTTATGACGTATTAAAAAAAACTACTTATTAGATCTCGTTCAAACCAATTTCCGGTGGAAGTTTACATGGTAATGTACATCATATATTTTTTTTAGTTTTATCATTCTCTTATTTTAGAAGTTACAGGGGGGGGGGACACACATTTTACCACTTTGGAAGTGTCTCTCGCGCAAACTATTCAGTTTAGAAAAAAATGATGTTAGAAACTTCAATATTATTTTTGAAGACCTATCCATAGATACCCCACACGTATGGGTTTGATGAAAAAAAATTTTTGAGTTTCAGTTCTGAGTATGGGGACCCCTAAAACTTAATGTTTTTTTTCGATTTTTGTGTAAAAATCTTAATGCGGTTTACAGAATACATCTACTTACCAAGTTTCAACAGTATAGCTCTTATAGTTTCGGAAAAAAGTGGCTGTGACATACGGACGGACAGACAGACGGACGGACATGATGAATCTATAAGGGTTCCGTTTTTTGCCATTTGGCTACGGAAAAAAAACCACAGTTGACACAATACGTCTGTTAGTTTTTGTAAATCGTTTATTTTCTTAATTTTCTTAGTGTTGTATCTACATGTGGCCGACTCAACATTTATAATTACTCATGCTGAAGAACTTACTGCAGGTTTGAGTTAAATTCTTGTATGTTTATTTACATTGTCATCTTAAGTCAAACCAGGAGTTACGTCACGTGATCTCACGCAGCCAAAGTCACGTGGTCAGCGCACAGTAGTTTTTTTAAGTTAAAATTTTAGTACCTTACTGATAAAAAATGAAAAAACTAAGACCTTATTGCAAATCTGCAGCATGAGACGAATCGAATGGCATATCATTTATCAAAATCTGACCATAACTGTAGATCTGATGGCATGTACAGTCGACTACAAAAAGATGTATCCATACGATGTTATAAAAATATGTATACATAGACTTTACTACCATCGTAATAATATTTGTAACATTAAAAATCATACTTATCTTTGTAGTCGACTGTAAAAAAATCGCGTAATAATAATATAGATAGATAAGATTTAAAATGCGTTTGAGTTGATGTTTTGTAGATAGGTACAGTTAAGTAAGGCAGGTGACATTGCATTATACAGGTACAGTCAGCATCAAAAGTAGCTACGCAATCGAAGACGTCAACAGTTCTTATTCCCTTTCAATAAAGACTTTGACGTCTTCATTTGCGTAGCTACTTTTGATGCTGACTGTACCAGGTGGTTAAGTGATGTAGACGGAAAATGGTTCCCACCCTATCCTCCTCCCCACTCTCTCTGTCCTAATCCTTAATTACTCATAATAAACCTAAAACGTTTTAACTCATAAAAACCCTCGCGAATAACAGATGATGCAAGTAAAAGTACCTACAGTCGGCAATAGCAATTTGTCTTAAATATGAAATCACAACACCAGTTTTAACGGAAACACTGTGGTTAGGGTAGAGTTATTTTCATTATATATTTATCGTAAACTTAATTACTTTCACTAACTTTAAATAGAAAAAGAATATAGATTAGTTAGCAAAATATACATGAATAACCGCCCTAACATTGGAATGTGAATAAATGAACTGAAACAAACAAATCTTAACCTATCAAATAGATCTCGTAGATCAAAGGGTCATGATACCCAATTACCTAACATTACTATGATTAAATATTTATAGAACTTCGTGATATCGATAGGAACACGGCAATATTTCGTAATACGTAATACAAAAAGGTTAGGTCAGCCTTTGAATAAAGAGCCGGTTACATTCTCTCAGTAATCTCTGCATATTAAAATATTGTGAAGGATTACCACATAAATGTATATTCATACAAAAGGGTTAGTCTACATACAATTATATTAGGTACCTACTAACACGCAAAGGTTGGAAAGGCTCAGTGGGATTTTAATTCACATCTCAGTCTATATTAAGCTTTGTAGTCTTGTCATACTAGGTACGGTATTGTTCAATTTATTATAAAAGCGATGAAAAAGGTTAATAATGTCACACATATGTAGGTAAATGATAGAGGTAGTAGGATAGAAATTCAACATTTATGCATATATTAATTCCTACTTTAGCCCCAAAAGGCAGGATTAAATAAACTATTTAGACTTTATTTTCTTAATATCTCGATCAAACACGAGAACGATACGAGGATATTTTTTGTTCGCCCTCAATTGAACATGAGCATAAGTTTATATATGAGGAGAAGTAGTGTACTATTGTTAAGTAAAGAAGACCTGACCGTAAAATAAATCTGGGGGCACGGCTGTGTCCCCGTCAAGTCGAGCAAAACAAAGAGGCACGGTCGTACCATCTTTTTCTCGAAGCCATACAGGCCATTTTCAACATCCTGTAATTTTGTGCTGGCTAAAGCTAGAACCCTGAATTTTCAGAAACATGTAAGGCATAATATGGCTAACATATAATATCAACAACATTCAATTTGAACTTTTAGTTAAAAAACTATTGTCCGTCAAAGTTCGTAAGTTTTGTCCCTGACATCACACTTACATAGTTTTAGGTACCTATGCAAAAATTAGTAAATGCAGTAGTGTGATTTCCAAGTTGCAGAATTTTATTTAGCAAGCAGATAAAGATTAATAAGAATGCCTGACTTGGCTCCACGAAATATCTCACCACTTTTTATTCTGAAAGAGTTTCGAGACTTGGCATATTTTTTACATGGACTGTTTTTTATGGGATACCTTTTAATTATAGTATTTTGTAATTTTAATCGGGTCACGTCTCACAACATTGCGAACCCCGTAAATTCTAGAATCTGCCAACCCCTTTTTGAAAGTACTTAGCTTACATTTTTACCCTATCGTTGCGGTCTATCTTTCTAATATTGCCATTGTGAAATTAACTTAAATTTCACGCAATAAAGTTTCGAAACGCGCGATCTTGCCACGCCGCCCTGCGCGGTGCCGAAACGCCTTGAGTTCTGCGTATAAAACATACATTCAAGGAACAGAATATTGAGCGGAGAATACTTTTTCGAATTATTGGGAATGCTCTTAGAATAAGTTACGTTATTGTTATTACTTAATACATTTAAACCAAATGCAGTGCTTCTATTTTTTTAATGTCGTCAATCTTTGTTTTTTGACGACAAAGATACTATCGGTTGCCAGAGCGAGTTCAGTGTTATGTGATAGTGACATGCAGCCGATAGATTAGATTAGATTTTTTTATTTCATAATATAAGATTACAATATAAATTAAATTACACTTAATCTATATGAATTTATATCATGATCGTCAAATAGAATATTAATTACAATGCAATGTCAACTTATAGGTCTGTATAAAACATTTAAATAAACTCATAATTAATTGATGTCCATAATAAAATATATAATGTCTAAGCACATAAAAGATCGTCAGATTACCGAAGTAGGTATACCAAAATAACAATAAAAAATAACAAATACCAATAACTATAATATAAATTATTACAAATGTCAAAAAACAGTGATTCCTAATATTTTGTATCCATGTATTCTTTCACAGAATATAATGGATTTTTCAATAAAAAGATTCTCAATTGACGTTCAAATGTTTCGTCACATGACTCAGTCCGCAATTTGGCGGGTAGTCGTTCGTAATAGGTTGGGAGATTAAGAAGCTGGTTGTATGTTACACTATACACTGATTTATACTAACAACACTACTTACCACTAATTCGTAATATTTGTATTACCTATGCGTTTTTAGAAGATGCCTACCTAGGCAATGCAATGGACACCAGTCTCATCCTACGAACTTACCTGCGCTATTACTGACTTATTTAAACCATGTACTTAAATTAGTAAAGTTATCTTGTTAAAGTCTGTTATCATTATCACGTCTGGAACACCCTAGGGAATATTCATAAAAAAATTAACGACTGTTGAAAAGTAAAAATTCTTCACGGACACTTAAAAAAGTTTACTGCCGTGTTTCGTTTATTTCGACTGTAATAATCAGCAAAATGCTGTTATGTTCCAGGATGGCATTAAAAAATATTAAAGTGCCATTCATAACAAGAAAAGCATGACTACTCCTACAGTACCTACCTTATAAAATACGTAGGTATGTACTTAACCTCTGTGAACTCTCTCTCACTCAAAAACTGTTTCGACGAAAGAATTCCATATAAATATCGAGCACGCTTACAAAAATTCACGAGAATCGGTTGATAAATGCGACCTATAGCACAGAATAAGTAATAGTACTACGTACAGAAGGTTCTCTGTTAACAAATTCCCTGTTTAGGTACGCCACACGTGCCTAAATGTGGCCATCCCTTTGTATCGCATGCAACGCGCTGCGACTCGTGCGAGCGTCCTGTACCAACACGCGGCAGCTACTTAATTTGGCGGCCGCCGGCATGTACTTGTAGCGGCGCGACGGAATCACAGAGTGAACCGCCCCTGACTGCCTATAGTGGAGAACAGCCCGTACTGGGACATGCTGGTCGAACACGTAACGCATTGTACGAGTACGTGCGTCAGGTAGATCCACTTTTTGTATGGAAAAAATGACAGTACCTACGCTCGAAAACTTACGTGATCAACATACTGGACACCCGGACAGACATGAAAGAATGTTTTCCCAAGCTGAAATGAAGAACTTTGTTCGCTATAACTCGTTCAAAAATTATATACACTTTTCGAGTAGTCATAAAGTTGTGTATCGGAAGTTAGGAAACCAATGACTACTTAAATAGAGGATAGACCTTAACCAACCCATATGACAATGTGCGGTCACAATAAAATACAACCTACAGTAGCTCTAGTATAGGTTTTATCGACACATATACGTTTTCGAACGCGTTTGCGTTTAGTTTCAATTTGTATGGCAATTCGTAGTTCCCAATAGTTACCACCAGAGGCGCTGTTCGCGTTGCCATACAAATTGAAGCTGAACTCAAACGCGTTCGAAAACGTTTATGTGTCGATAAAACTTATACTAGAGCTACAGGTCCTCAGGGCCCTCAAATCATACAAGCCGATTCCCACCGGCTTGCCTAAAATTTATTACAAATACAAATTATTTATTGTTCGAATGCGAGTGGTTATAAAAAACCGGCCAAGTGCGAGTCAGACTCGCGCACGAAGGGTTCCCCGTACCATTATCAATAAAAATATTTATTTTATTTTATTTTTAGTATTTGTTGTTATTAGCGGCAACAGAAATACATCATCTGTGAAAATTTCAACTGGTCATCAATTTCAATCGCGGTATCAGTGAGATACAGCCTGGTGACAGACAGACGGACGGACGGACGGACGGACGGACGGACAGCGGAGTCTTTAGGGTCCCGTTTTACTCTTTGAGTACGGAACCCTAAAAATGGTGTTAGGGTTAGTATTTTGGTTACATCACAATCAGCCAGAGTTTGGCGTACAATATTTTGATTCTCAATATGCATGTCATTGAATTTATGTCATTATTATTTATTGTTATACTAATATCGAATTAAATTAGTAAAAATTAAATAAAAATAGAAATCAAAGTGTAGCAATGTCAATATATTAATAATCGCTTCTATGTATTTGATGGCGAATCTACGCTTATAAAATGAGCATAATCCTGAGATCATTGTCTTGACCTAAGTAATTTAAATAACTCGGAATATAAGTGTATCTGACGCAGACTTACATGATAGTGTATGTCGGCTGAGTATAACTCGTATGATACCTTCATAAAAATATTACCAGACCTACAGACCATGTTGTTGATTCATTTTGTAAGTACCTGTCAGAATTGTTTGTGTGAGGCGTGCCATAAATAGTAAATTATTGTTAGAGTCTGACCAGCGAGTCGTGACAGTGAAAAATGACGGCAAATTTAAAAAAAAAACGCATGCTGGTAACACGAAATGTATGGAGCCGTCATAAGTACTTATAACTGACAGTTTATTTCATAGGTAAAATTGTTGCCATATAAATAATTTGATAAAAATGCTACTGTCACGACTCGCTGGTCAGACTCTAGTATTATATTGTACAGACGAACTGTTAGGCAATCAACTAGCTATAAAGTACGTACTTATATATATATATATGTATTGTTTGGCTTAAGTTTCCCTAGCCATCGCTTGAAGTTTCCCTTGCCCTATATACACCGTGGGCGTTAATAACCCGAAAGATTTTAACCACGCATTCCGGAGGTCATTAGGAGTAAAAAATGTTATATGAATCCAATCCAAATTCAACAAAAAAAAATTTTTCTGTATTTTTTTCGGTTTTTGTAAATAAAATTTGGATAAGTATCGCTTCCTGGATGGAAATCATCCCTTTAAATAAATGTCTAATTGGGCAATCTAATAATACGCACTCGTTACCTCAAAACAACTGAGTCCTACATGTGAAGTATAAAATAGTTCGAGATTTGTGGTAAACCGAGGTTTTAGCAATTAACCGGTTCCGATCCCTGAAGTCAGTAACGACTCGAAACTTGGCAACATCGGTAGCAACGTCTCCATAAAAAGAGCTTAATGCACTTTACTAATCACAATAAATAGTTTACATGAAAATGATAATATCTTCAAAACTAAGCAGGATTTGACTGGGGTTCAAATAACATTTTTTGCGCCTAATGACCTAAGGAATGCGTGGTTAAAATATTTCGGGTTATTAACGCCCACGGTGTATAGTATATCCTATATACTATTATATATATTATATTATATTATACTATTATAAATGTAAAAGTTTAGATATTTGGATGTCTGGATGTTTCTTACTCAATCACGCTTAAACGGCTGAACCGATTTGGATGAAATTATGCACGAAGATAGTTTATAGCCTGGATTAAAATATAGGATAGTTTTATCCCGGGTTTACGCAGACGAAGTCGCGGGTGGAGACTAGTTATTTCAATAAAATCCGTATTGTCTTAAAAGCTGATAGTTTATTTTCCTGACATCGTTTGTATTTTTTACTGTTCTATTTGACGTTTAAACTTAATTATGAATAGAAAAGTAAAACTAGCTAATAAGGTTTCATACGAGTGAAAATGCGCTGTACACTATAGTACATAATACATAAATATATTTGAAAGAGAAAACATAGCCTTCACGACGTCATGTCTGAGACCCCAATTTGTTCGGCGCAGTGTTGGTCTGATAGGGCGCTCATTTTGAGGCTTAGCGCTCTATCGGCGGACCACGCTCGCTGAAGCATTTATCTACTCCAAGCACCCGTCGCCGTCTTCCAAATGTTAAATGTTTACCTACTTACAAATATTCCATAATAAGGTTTTTTATTAACTGGGAATAATAAAAAACTTTCCATCTTACACTAGGTACTCTAGTTGTAAGATGTACAATCTGAATTTAGCCTTTTACTTTTGAACGAACTGTATTATTTTTTTTGTTTTTCTTCTCCTATACGTTCAAACTGTATTTAATTACTTACAGAAAACTTACTTGTGTCTACGACTATTGGGATTAAGTGACAAAGCGAACCCCGGGTTCCTATAGGATACAATAGGGAAAAATGCAGACAACGGAGCCTTATTATGAGGGTTTTGGTTATGGAACCCTAAAAAATTTCAAAGGGAATGTATGACATGAGTATTGAATAATATCGACAAAGCTTCGGGGGTCAATATAGAAGGACCGACGCGCAGTGAATGTTGAAATGTTGAGAAAGATAATATACCTACTTCACAAGCTCACTCAAGCATTACATTGTACAATTTATCCACTAACATTTCATAAATGCATTGTCAGTAACAAAAACAAAAATAGTCTTTTCTGTGGTCAATAGTTAAGGGCTCATGTTTATATATAATATGTTTTTATAGCATATAATTAAAGAATAGGCGACGCCGTTTATGCGGATTCAGAGTTCAACCAAAACTTAGGCTTTATAGCTTAACTTTGGCAATGTCCACTGAAGAGTCGCGCACCTAAATTTGACAATGACCCATATAGGTTGTGCTCCGTTCATTTGACTTTGAAATCTTATAATACAATGCATGCATTATTTACCAGGTGGATATTCTGACTAATTTAAAATGCAGTCTGCATCAACATAGGACACCAACAATACTTATGTAGTTCTAACCTAAGCATATATGGTCTAAAACAATGCAACTACGCTTGAAATCGTTACTTGAATTTCGATAAATTCAAGTTAATTTTACCCTAAAGTCCTTTACCAATTCCACTGGCAATTCAGTAATGTAATTGGGTCGCTGGGTTGATCCTTGTTTACCCGACTGCTGTGGGAAAGAGGGTGATGTTTTATATTTTTCATTACTGGAAGGCGACGAAGGTTTACGAGTAAACTTTACTGTCGCGACAACCAAAGTAAATAAGGAGAAGTATGGGCAGCTGAAATTATTTCTCGCGCGGCCCTCACGCAGATTCGTAAATCTGAAAGACTTATCTATAGATACTAACTAAGTAATATTAAAATAAAAGAGGAAGTGTCTGTGTGATTTTAGCTTCTTAACTTTGTATGTAATGGATAATCTCCGGAACCGCCTATCCGATTTCAAAAAAGATTTCACCTGCGTGTAGAATGGACTTTCTGGAGGGTTAAAGGCTACATTTTAACCCGCGGGTTAACCTACGTTCTTTGCAATATGCGGGCGAAGCCGCGCGGTCAGCTATTTATTTACATAAGTAGAAATCATCAAAGTTCTTGGCGAGTAAAATACATCATACAATCCAGTTTTATTTAAAACCAAGTCGCTTACACTGGTTAATAGGCAAAATCGGCTTGATTTGGTCGAATATCTTACAGAATTTATTAGAGATATAGAGAGGACGCTTCCTTAGAGCATTTGCAGTAACCCCTTGTGTCCCATTATTTTATTTTTTTTGGATGTGGAGAAATTTTGATCTAATGTTATGACCTCCAAGTAATGTATCTTGGCACCACGACATCATTCATAGAACAGCAGTCAATGCAGATTTTGAGGTAACATCATGTAATGAGTCATAATAGTTTTTGCTTTTTTGTTTTTAAAAGACATTTTTGTGATTTTTAATATTTATTTCATATTTTTAGTGTTTTTTAAATAAAAAGTTACTTACAGCATTTCAGAAGAGTATAAAAATACACGTAGGTATACCTACTTATTTTGAAGAAAACACTTTTTTTTCAATTAATACCAGCGGAATTAGTTGTTCAAATTCAAATTCAAATAAATAGTAGCAGTTGTTCACAAGCTTATTAACCTACCGTTTAATTTTTTGCTCCTGTTACAGGGCCCACCCTGTATGTAGGTACCGTACAAGTTACCTCGTCGACTTCAAACAAATAATGGTACGTACGTATCCCTACTCTTCTCCATTTACTGCGACAAGTATGGCTATAATCTCAGCGAATTAAGTGACAGAAAAGGGTTAGCAGAATGTTAGGAAGAGGAAAATCCGAAGAAAATCCGTTCTTTCATCGCCGAGTGCTCGTGCAAAGCTTAGAGGGTGTTGTTATGAATTGAGGGGGAATTACATTCTTACATATACCTATTTGTACTTGACGATCTATATTTGAAGGTTTTTCTCTTGTTAGACCTAACAACTTCAGCCCTAATGTTTCATCAGACCTAATATTTCACTAGACCTAGATAGATATTTTTTCTTAAATAGTAAACTTTATAGGATTATTGCAAAACAAACCTAACCTAAGTCGGTTACTAAAAACGGTGTGTCGACACTCCTGTTAAATCTGACGAGATCTGCATCGCACTATCGAAGATTCTTAAATCAGTTGCTTAAATATAACATCCAAACGACTCTCATTGGACTTCGGTGCCTGCGAGATCTCTCTATTGTCGTATTTTCTACATTGGTGACCCCGACAATTGACATAAGCGCAACTCTGCATATCCTGACTGACGCCCGACTCTTCTCAGCAAGCCAGACACTCTCTCTTCGCTCGCCACCCTGGCTCTGAGCACTGGCAAGCTGCACTCTACATCGCTGACCCCTCCGTCTCAAAGGGGGGCTGATGTGGCGTTCTCGAGTTCTGCATCGCACTATCGAAGTTTCTTAAATCAGCTGCTTAAATATAACATCCAAACAACTCTCATTGGACTTCGGTCCCTGAGAGATCTCTCTATTGCCGTATCTTCTACAACGGTATTATTTGAAATGTTGACTATCATAGTCGTAGACAAATCAAAATTTCGCGATTCACTGACAGATCCGAGTTGCATCTCCGTCGCGTGATGGTACGAAATGTCAATGTCGATTCTAGTGTATCTCGAATATACATTATATTGACCCGACCCGACCCGACCCCAATCATCGCATTCAAAACCAACGAGTAATTTCGATAAATGCGTTTTATTCATCAATAAGATAAGATGATTATTTTTTTTTTTTATTTTTTTTTGTTTCCTATGGTTTGTCCCACTGCTGGGCAAGGGCCTCCCATTTTTTCCGCCGACCGTCTCGGTCCTGTACTAGTGTTCGCCAATCTGTACCCATCTCCATTTCGATCTGCCTCTACCTCGGAAGCCATCTTTTGGGGTCCATTCGGTGGCTAATTTGGCCCATCACTCCTAATAATACTCGTAGCATGAAATTAGTTTGTAACAAAGCAATGAGGTCCGATAAAAGTTTTCATGAAAACTGCACCGTAACCCTTTTAAGTCTTTGTATCAAGGCGGCATCTTAGCTGATTCACGGATCATTTTGCATGCCCGTTGAAAACTCCTGACTAATCAGATTACTGTACTTCAGTCATGCAGGCTATCCATATTCATGCCGATGAGTAATCACGTCCGGTATAGGTACCCCTGTCATTTTGTTCGAATCGATTCCATGAAGTATTAGTAGATTATGAAGAGATAAGAAACTCAATTAGCATACAATGGTCAGATGCTTTATAGTAAGTCATGACTGTATTGACAAAGCTAGATTGATTATGAATCTTAGAACTGAACAGAGAGCGAATATATTGAATAGGAATTTATACGATCTATATTACACGCGTGTTTTTCCTGCATGTGCCATGCGACGTGGGGGTGGGGTGGTGCATCAAATTCGCAAATAAAATGATACATGAATGAGGTCACGAGTGTTTTCCCTTGAAGCAAGAAGTGGTCTCGCGGATTCGCGTGATCGAATGACACGAAGCGTTCCCATTTAACGGTAACGGGCTTGGCATTTGTGTGGATGAGAAGATAGGTACTGCTAAATATACAATTGTCAATTGCGAAATGAGTTTAGCTTCAATCGTAATGCCCTCTCATTGCAAAACGTTGCCAATTTAGGTTCATAATGAATTATGTATGTGAATTAAGGATGATGAATCGCGATTTTTTTGAAACTGAGCAGTAATTAAATCGACGAGTAATATGTTTTAACCAGCAGACGCTGAATAATCCGCTCATAAAAAATACATGTGTTTTTAATATTTAGATTTTTTTATTTCACCTTTTTATTATGCAGCTCGATTGATGGAACGAGCTTGGGAGCAGGCATAAAGGAGAGGGCAAATGCACAAAAGAAGAAAGAGTCGAAGTGCATCCGAAAGGGCCCTCAACTAGATAGATAAGATAAGATGCAGCTCGATTACGGTAAGAGCTTGTACTTGTAAAAAACTCGGAACAACACTTAAGGGGACGTGAGCTCAGAAAACGGATTTTTAAAAAGTCGTAGCGCTTGTTTGGATTATAATACGGCTGCCCTAAATTAATTAGCAATCTTGAGGCCTTTCTGGAGGGACAACAGCTATTCGAATCCACAGTTTTTGACTTTCGCTCAATAGAAAAAAATCACGAATAAGTATAGGTCTAAAATATAGGTACATTTAAAAAAAATCGTAACAAATTATGCACAACAGCTAAACATATTAGAATTGGTTCTTAAAATCGGCAATATCATGTTTGAGGGAACTTAGCTATTACTTTTTTATTTATTAAAAAGCACAAAATATTAAAATTAGAAAACATGATTTCCGCGCTTCCGAATACGCACTTCCATCTCGCTCACGCTTATGCGCAGTGAGAGGGAGAGAAGACCACGAGCCTACGTTGCCTTAACAGACAACTCAGCTCATATCTACAAAGTTATTTTTTTTTAGAATAGGTACGTACTCCGGATTCAGTCGTCAATCAAAAAAAACCGGTCAAGTACGAGTCTGACTCGCGCACCGAAGGTTCCGTACAAACTTTCATACACCTTACCCGTCATGTCAGGACCCCATACATTCTTCAACAATCTTAAGCAGCTCATAGTAGAAGTTACCGTTGCAAAGCGCCTTCTGCATTTTGGTACTAACAACTTACAACCTAGCATGTTTGTTTATCAGCGATAGCTTTTTATGACGCATACCGATTTCGATTATTTATTTTTTATTTGAAAGAAGGAACTTTAACGATAACTGATAGGAATTTGAAGATATAAAATTTCATACAAAAGTAAGCAAATTACAAATTTAATTAAGAAATTATTTTTGATAAATAAAAAAAAATAAGCTAGATAGAGATATCGTTTTATTTTTCCTGTATTTTTTATGTTACTCTTAATGATATGTAATTATTTCAGAATGTTCGCTTAGTAAACTTCGAAGATAAGGGGGGGATGGTATTTTTATCTACATTTTCCTTAATAAGTCAAAATTTAACCACTGTAGAAAAAAATTAAAATGGTTTTAGAAAGTGCAACTCAAGCCCTTTCATATGATACCCCACTAGATCTATTTAGTAGACTTTGATTTTTTAACCCCCCTCATATTCGTCATTTAAATAGAAAATAAAATGTTTATTTAATTTTTTCATTTTCCATACACCCTTTTAACAGTTGTTTCAAATTTCAAATTGATAGCTTAAGCAGTTCCTGAGATATTTAACGTTGTGACAGACGGACGGACGGACAGACGGACAGACGTACAGAGTCGCACCATAAGGGTTCCTTTTTTACCTTTTTGGTACGGAACCCTAAAAAGAACTGCTATGTTAAGCAATTTTTTAAACTTGCGAGAGTTGCGAGTTTTGCAAAAGAGGGGCAAAAAAGTTTAAAAGTGTCGGCAGACGCTTTCGCATTATCCCTCTTTAGCTGTGGGGTAGTCGGGTAATCCGTTTGACAACTTCACAACTTCTGCATACCGATTCTGTCACGTCTTTTAAATTGGTAATTGGAAACGATGCTGGCATTTTTTCGTTGCCTACGAAGTGGTTGAAGACAAAGCGATGCACGATGTATCCATGAACAGAAAAACTGCAATTTAAGGGCTAATTTAATTTAAGTCCATTAGACTGTTTGAATTTTTTAAATGTAATTTAGCGGTAAATATTGTTTACCTACCTCTTTTACAACTTTTTCGTGTTATGATTATCGCATTATTTGCGTAATAATATCAAGCACCGTCGATGAACGAACGGTAACAGGGGCGCAATTCGACATTTAACACATGACATTTTGCTGGTCATGTATGGCGAAATGCGTACTTTTATTGGTGTAACTAGCGATGTTACTGTCACGGTCATGGCGGACGCAGTCATACTTGTCATACATTATACATTGGCATTAGACGAATAAAAGGGCCTGTAGGTCAGTCCGTAGAGTATATCTTTATTGCAAAAGGTGGTGTAGAAGATTTTTTTTTTTTAAATATTGTTTATATCGATACCACCGAGCAAATATCAAAAATGGTTACACGAGATATCTTTGGATAACTTTTGGCAGCCACAAATATGGGATTTTTTTTGGTTTCTCACTCGTAGCTTCTATACGGTGCATCCTAGCGAAAAGTTAAACACTAGATAATTATCTAGTGTTTACAAAAAACATAAAATTATGCGTCTAATGAGTACCAATACATATTAATTCAGTTCAGCGACATAGTAGAAAACCATGGTCGAAAACGAAGCTTTCCTCAAGTTTGTAAGTTATTTCAATATAGTCCTTTTTAAGCTTCTGCGTTTCAATTTTGAATTTAACTATAGGTTTTAGCTCCTCAATTGTAGGGATTTACAGAATCGAGAGTTATTTCAGCATTAATATCATCATAACTGGTAATCGAAGAGCTCGCGGTTTTCTCGTGCATAACGCATCAGCATTGCAGTTTAATGAGGAAATACCGCCAGCATACTCGGTACAATACGTAAAGGGCCTTTTTAGGGTTCCGTAGCCAAAATAGCAAAAACGGAACTCTTATAGTTTCGTCATGTCTGCCCGGTTATCCATCTGTCCGTATGTCACAGGCATTTTGCTCGAAAAGTATAAGGTGTATTTGTATAAAATTTGGAGGGTAGGTATATATATAATAATAATATAATAAGGTAGTAATGTATTTTGTTAGCCGCTACATAGTTCTGTAATGAAATTACAAAAAAATATTATTTTAGTGGTGTACCCCATACAAGTAACTGCAAGTCAAAAAAAATTAAAATATTGTAAGTCCACGTGTAGCTCATCAATCGATAGGCCTTTTAAAAAAAAAGGTTTCTCAGCAAGTTTTTCGATTAAATGAAAATAGTCGGAGATAATCGCCCCGAAAGTCACATAATTTTCAGAATTTGTAGCTGTCAAAAGTATTTTTACAGCTGACAAAAGTTTTCACAGATGATGTATTTCTGTTGCCGCTATAACAACAAATACTAAAAACAGAATAAAATGAATATTTTCATTGATAATGGTACGGAACCCTTCGTGCGCGAGTCCGACTCGCACTTTGCCGGTTTTTCATTTATTTTATTTCATTAACAACATACTTACATTGTATTTGAAAAGTATAAGCTCTAATGAACTTTTTTGGTATCTGTAGTTGCTAAAATTTTTTTTTACACATTTTAAATTCAATACCATCCATTGATGGCGTTAGTTAATTTAATAATAATTAATAGCGTGCAATTTGGTCGGCACCTGCCAGCTTAGTTGTTTATTTTCTAGAAAATGGCGTGCCAGCTTTACAGTTTTAATACGGCTAGCACCGTCTAACCAACCATTGACCTGGAAAACTGGTTGCAATTCGAATATTCCGGCCAACTGGCTTTGTGTCCAAATACTGAGAATGTTTTTATAAATTGAACTGTCTGCCGGAGTCGTATCTAAAGCGGGCACGCGTATAGTGCTACTGCTCCGTATATGTGATGCACCACTTGTACCTACTGATTTAAATTGATAGTAAACAGTAAACCATCTTAAAACCGTTCCTCGATTATCGTAAACACCGAGCCCCCCCTATTATATTACAGTCACGCCGCTTGTCGCAACGCAATCGGTTACATACACGTTCATGTAACCACGTTCATACAAAATACATTTTGTATGAACGTGGTTACATTAGCTCATTCCCGCGTGTCGCCACGTTCAATACAAAAGCACAAAAGTTTGCGTGTCTGAAGTTAGCCTCGAGTCGCCTCCCGCATACCCGTCCGACCCCTCTGATACCTTTGCGGCGCTACTAGTAGCTAACATCAGAATCGTTTACTGATTTTAATCGTATTGTACGCGTTGCGACACGCGGCGTGGCTCTAATATAACCCCGGCTTAAGGGTGGGTTGCACCAATCCGTCTGTACAAGTGGTGTTCGTTAAAATCTGAATGTATCCCTTGGAAAGTTTGACAAGTTTATATGGAATGACAGCTGCCGGCGCCATATTGGACGTTAATCGGTCTGTAATCGGAAGTTGGATGTATTCTGTTTCTCAGAGACATTCCTAAAATCCCATGAAGCATCTGTTTTGCAAATTGAAAACTACAAAATAGCCGCAAATTTTTGTAGAACCCGTAAGTCTAGAGGAGGTGTATGCATTTATACAAAAAAATCGTTAAATTGCGTTACTTTGCAATGGATTTCGGACATGTCGGTTGAATCCCACTTCGAGGTTTGTGGAATTTTAATCCCGGAACTAAATTACATTGTTGTTTGTATATATCGGACGCCTAACGGAGATTGCGATATATTTTTCAAACATTTTGATTTTCTATTAGAAAAAACTAACACTTAGATCTAGAACATTAAAAAGGAAATTAATCATTGCAGGGGATTTTATCATAAACATACTTGGTGTTGATAAGGCAAAGCAAGATTTTTTATCATCGCTAAAAAAATGTAATATTGCTTATACGATGATAGATGAACCCACTAGGATTACTCCTGGAGCACAGACATGTCTTGATAATATTTTGACAAATGCACATCATTACACCTCCAAAGTCTTGAATTTGGGTATATCTGAATACACGGGACAAATAATTGAAATACCCACAAGTCTCAGCTTTAGGGAAAAATATTGGTACGTAAAAAAACATAAAATAGACTACCATTTGGATGTATTTATGAAATATATAGCTCAAGTAAGCTTTGCCGATGTTTATTTGAAGACAGATGCAAATGAAGCTTATAAAGTTTTCATCAGCATCTTTAGAATGATTTATGAGCTTTGTGTTCAACTGGAAAGAGTTAAAATTTCGCTCAAAAAAAAACCAAATTGGAAATCCAAAGGTATTCTAAGATCCTGTAAGACGAAACGAAAGATGCATCTATCATCACAAAAAAAGAAAATGTGTACGAAACATTATTACACCTATTTACGATATTGCAAGCTTTTAAAAAAAGTTATAAGAACATCCCAAATAATATCGAACGACCAATATATAAAAAGTAGTGCAAATAAACCCAAAGCCACCTGGGGCTTAATTAAACAAAACACGAGTTTATATAATTCTATTCCTAACTCTATAGAAAGGATAGATGAAGATGGGAACACCTACACAGAACCTTCCGAAATAGTGGATGTTTTCAATAAGTACTTCATAAATCTGAACAAGGAAAATACCTCTCGAATAAATAACTACAAACCAATGTCAAAACGGATCTGTAACAGTATATTCCTCAATCCTGTTGATGAGTATGAAAACAAGAAAATTATTATCTCCCTTAAAAATAAAAAAAGTTCGGGGTATGACAATTTACCAACACAAATTATAAAAACATGTATTCATTATATTGCAAAACCTCTTGTTTACATAATTAATCTTACCTTAGAGACTGGCTGCTTCCCGGATGACTTGAAAAAAGCTATAATAAAACCATTACATAAGAAGGGAACAAAAAATAATATGGGCAATTTTAGGCCAATAGCGTTATTGCCGACATTAAGCAAGATATTTGAAAAAGTGATACATGAAAGATTAACAAGGTTTCTATTAAAAAATGATGTATTAGACCAATCACAGTTTGGTTTCCAAAAAGGAAAATCCACCACATTAGCCATTTTTTCAATTTTTAAAAATATCTGAGAAAAAATTGATTCTGGTAACACTTGTGTAGCCCTAATGCTCGATATGTCAAAAGCATTTGACTGCGTTAGATATGATATAATGTTGCAACAGTTAGAGCATATCGGGATAAGGGGAAATGCCCAAAAATTATTCCAAACTTACCTATGCGATAGGAAACAAGCTCTACAAATAGATTGCTACAACCAAAAAAATAAAACGATAGAGCAAGTCTTGTCATGCTACGAGGAAGTGGTAGTTAGAGTTCCACAAGGAAGCGTGCTTGGACCGCTTTTGTTTCTCATATATTTAAATGAGTTTTATCGTGTTGCTAAGAAATCATGTGTACTGTTTGCTGATGATGCGACAATATTTTTTTCGTGTGATCGTTCAAAAGCTTCCAGCCTTTATGAGGATATAAGCTCTACCTTAACAGAGATCACAAATTGGCTCATTTCATTGAATCTTAAATTGAACCTGACCAAAACCCAGCTCATTCAATTTAGACATTATAGAACCGCTCTCATCTCTTTGAGTGTATCAGAAGCTGGGACTACCATAAAGGTAGTCAGTGATGCGAAATTTTTAGGAGTTCATGTGGATTCGCATCTAAATTGGAAGGTTCACATCGAACAGATAAATAAGAGAATTTCCAGAAATTGTTACGCATTGTCCATATTATCCGAAACATGCTCTGAAAGCATAGTAGTTATCCTTGTATCCTTTATTGACATACGGAGTCATTTTCTGGGGAAATTCTGTAGATGTAAATAAAACATTCATCCTACAGAAAAGATGTCTAAAAACAATTTACCGTATGAACGTTAGAGACTCCCTAAGACAAGTTTTTCGAGATAAGCGCTTTCTTACATTAACAGGGATCTACATTTTGGAGGTTAGCTTGTTTGTAAAAAAACAACCAAACTATTTTACAACACTGTCATCTACGAAGGGTAATTTGAGAGCACAGTATAAATATAATATTAGATTACCGGGAATTAGTACTTCTATATACAAAAAGAGCACGTTTATAATGGCAATCCGTGTATTTAATCACCTCCCGCCTAACATAAAAGCTATGGAGGGCAACTGTTTTAAAGTAAATTTAAAAAAATGGCTCATAAATAAAGCATTTTATAATTTGAAGGAGTTTTATGCATGTTAAGTATTTGGTCTTGTATATTAACACTACTGTGGTTAGTGTATACTTAAACCGAATAAACCTCGCTCGTATAAATTAAATTAAGTATTGCATGCCTGAAACAGGTAACTGTTGGAACTATTTTGGCTTTACTATTATTACCTATGTACCTATGTAACACAGTTTGCAATAAATCTTTCTTTCTTCTTTCTTCTTTCTTTGGTGCAACCCGCCCTGAAACGAAATTTCATGACCATCTCCTTCGATAGTAGGTAGTATTATTATTTATTACAAATACAAATTATTTATTGTTCGAATGTGAGTGGTTATAAAAATGGTCTTAGGGTTAGTATTTTAAACCAGGTCTTAAGTCAATATTACACTCATATGGTTTGTGAATCCCATAATAAGTCTTGTATCTGTACTGTTTTGTTTGAACGAATGCAAATGTTTCACTAAGTGCGAAATTTTAGTCGAAATTTAAACCATAATTATAACCGCTGCATCCTCAACCGATGATTGTTGTGACTTTTGTAAGTACTTTTAACAATAAACAATTCTTAGATTATATCAAATTATAATTATGACTCCCATAAAATTCAAAACCTATCGATTCATAGACGAGCGATTCATGACGCGTGGAAGTGATGCCATGCCATCTTCCTTGTTGCCGTCACACCCTTGTTGAAACACTCTTGGTCCCAAGGTCCGTTCTGAAATAAGGCTAACGCTATCATAATTATATTAGTACAGCCGAATACCGTGAAATTAAGTTTCCCGCGATAATCGAACGTCATCGCGGCCATACCTACTCACGTCAGCACTCGCAGGTCACGTAAACCGTAAACTTTTAACTACGCACACCGTGCACACATGCCTTGGGATATAGCCAGAGTTATGACACAAAGGGTCAAATTTAATCGCCGACATAACGTGTGCCGGATTTCTCTCTTTTAGCTCGTTTAATAAACTTGGTATTTAATATGGACCGACAAAATGACGAGGGACGAGCACCGATGCAAGATTTATGAGGAGATTCTTACCGTTGGTACAACTCTCTGGAATATTTAAAATCGGGTAAACGGCTTGAGCCTAATTTAATAATATGCTTTCATTTAAAAAATATGTAGGTCTACTTCACTCATAAGTCATAAAGTATAATTTAAAAAATATTGGCCTAATTATAGCCCCAGTAAAATATTAGAGCAAAGGTTGTTAAGTCTAAAAAGGGGAACCCATAAAATTTTATAGTGATTTGATTAGTATCTGCTACGGAACAACATGACTTTGCCGTTAATTTGGGAAAGGATACAAACCTGTATGTTTGTATTATTCGACCGCGATAAGTTTGGAAATGGAATAACTGTCAGATCATATAAACTTTGACGTACTTATATGGCTAAACTGTCACTTTCAATACCATTCCAATTGCGGTTTGATAATATCATCTCAGGACTGACCTCACTCATTCTTATTGTGAACTACCCTAGTTTCTACTTTGTCCATAGGTAGTAGGTAAGCCTAGCTAGAAGTGTGGTGCGTCTTCGAGGAATAAACGATCTACAACGTATTACTGTGTGTTATAATAAGGCCGCCGATATGGTATTCTTTAGCTCTACATTCAGTTTTTGTGCACTACGAGTATGTTCGCCTTTGAACACTTGCAAGGCGCTAAGCGCTTTAAAAAGAGTAGCATGCCTACAAAGTAGAGAAGTGACCTATAAAGTTTTATGACACTGGTCTGGTATGGTATCTAATGACCTAAGCAAGCGCCCGCAGTTCGTTTTATAGGCAATGAATCGCCTTTCATCGTTTTATTGTCTTGATGGTTAGTATTATTCAATTACTTTATAACTTTTTATTTAATTCAGCGAGGAAATGCCGCCAGCATCCGCAGTACAATGCCTCGAGGGCCTTTTTTAGATTTAACTTAATTGAATTTAGTTAATGTTAATTATCATTTTGTATTTTTTTTTCTTTAGTTAAATAACCCTTTAGGCGCCATCGTCTGATATATCAGACAAAGTGACAGTGTAAATGACACCTTGAATTACAATGACAGAGATGAAAATTGCGAGTAACTTTTTGACGTTCGGCGGTTAAAGCCCGTCGACTGTACACATCTTTAGGTAAATGTGTGCCCACGCTGTTGCTACGTGCATGATTGTCGGTATCTATCGGCTATCGGATTGGTCAATTGAATTAAATGTGGCCATATTCTCAATCGTTGAAGTAAAAAAAAAAACAACAAAGGTAGGATCTATACAGGCATGACGCTAGGGCGGCACGGGTGCGTTCCGTACGAGATCCCGAGCCGTCCGAAATGCGTCGAGGAGGAGCTTTTTTTTTGGGGGGGGGGGGGGGGGGGGGGGGGGGGGTTTAGTCGATGCAAGTCCGCAAGTAACCTCCGCGCTAACCCCGTGGCGCGGAGGTATCCATAACGGATTATAAGCATCAAAAAGCTGCAGACTGGAACCCTTGACTCGCCGTCATGCTTGACCATTGTTTGGAATACTAAACTCGCCTTCTTCCAATTTCATAATGATTGGAAGCGGAACAGAATTCTCGATAACACATGTAAATATGATGTCGGTTATTAGAATTTGCGCCCAAATATGGGGCATACCATACGAATTAAGTGCGCGGAATAGATAATGCGGTGCCACCATGGACGTGACATGACGTAATGCGCCGAATGATGTCAGTCATTCCGTCACATACTTGCACCAGTTAACTTACATACTTAGGTACCTAAGGCCGGTTCACCGGATGTGCACTGCACGGTTGATGAACAGACAGAGTAGTATATAGTATATTAGTTGGTAAAATTCATTCCTACACGTTAAACAATATATACGAAAGGAAAGTGCATGCACAAAGGCGCACTTATTTATTTATTTATTGATTTAATAATAACAATACGTCTATCATTACAGTCTCCCAATGCGATAGCGTAGCAAATTATTAACATAACGTATATAGGGTATTACCTATTACATAATTCTAAGTTTTACAATAACGTAACACACACAAGTAACTTACCTTTGTTTTTTTTTTTTTTTTTTTTTTTATTTTTTTTTTTTTTTTTTGGAGAGGAAAATGCTTTACGCATTCCTCCCGGGTGTGGGGACGGACCCGGGTGGATATGTGGGACTCCTCGTTGTGGGCTAATAAGGCCCCGAGTCTACCCACTAAAAACCTCTCCGTCTGCCGTCTTTGTGCCTTAGCGGTGGGCTGAAGGAACGCTTGCGCTTTACTTCTTCAGCACCACCAGCACCGCTCCGATTTTCGGAACACCGCCTCCGGAGGTCCTTGTTGACCTCATGCCACTACAGGCACCCACTCAGTGACCTGGTGCGTGAGGGATGGCAGGCGTCCCCATGCCTGTATACAAAGTAACTTACCTATAATATTACCTATCATTTTGACGACCGCTTTAGCCTAGTTGGTAGTGACCCTGCCTACGAAGTAAGAGGTCCTGGGTTCGAATCCCGGTATGGGCATTTATTTGTGTGATGAGCACGAATATTTGTTCCTGAGTCATGGATGTTTTCTATGTATTTAAGTATTTATTTCTCTATATAAGTATCTATATCGTCGTCTAGTACCCATAGTACAAGCTTTGCTTAGTTTGGGACTAGGTTGATTTGTGTAAGATTGTCCGCAAATATTTATTTATTTATTTATAAGGGGTTGCTTCCAGTAAACCTTACGGGAAACCCTCAGGGCCACACTTTATTTTGCAAAATCAGCAAATACTCGTCCTGACGATTTTAACGAACCCTAACTATATGGGTTTATCGTGCGTGTGTGTAGTCTAGGAGTACCTACTACCGTAGGACGGAACTCAATGGTACCTACTATAAAGTTGCATTGTCACTCGACTTTGATAAGTGCACAAAATTTCAACTCAATTGGAATTTTGGTCAACTTAAGACCGGGGCAGGTGAAACTATACGCAAAAGCTTGTAAAATGAAGTGTGCGTATCGTATACGATGTCTATACAAAACGTCACCATACTTTGTTACACATAATAGAAATTGGGTACCTACCCACCTATTTATTGGAGATCCAGGTCTACAGACATCTAAGTGGGGATATGTCCTCTTCTATCAAATTTCAGCGATGGAATATCGGCTCTGTAGTTCGTTGGTTAACTGCTATTCTAAATTAATCTTATGACACATAAATAACAATTCAATCAATTACCAAATGAAAAATATAATTTTCACTCGTTCTACGAGTATTACAAACTTACTAATAAAAAGAATTGCTCAACAAACTTACATTTACAGTCGGGCAAAGCCTCCAACAAACTGTTATTGTGAAGTCCTGTGTGCAGCAACAATAGTTTCATTTCTCGCCGGGCCGGAACAATTAACTTGGCAGAACTAATGTGATGTCATACCATGTAGGAAGTCAGGACAATGAACGTAAAACAAAAACAGAAGCTTAAACGGATGAAAAACGACTACGTTTATTTAGTTTACAAACGATAAAGTGCACTTTATTCTAAGTGCATATGGTTTAGAATCGAGCGATAAATTATTTGGTTTGTTTCGTTTTAGCGAACATTTACTGAAGGCGGCAACTTATTTGAGCAGAGGCCACGGTCATGGCTGTTTCGCGACGGTCATTTCATTGTACAAATGATTGGTTTCTATTGTTTTGCATTTGAATACTAATGAAGATGTTTTGCCAAAAAAACCGAAGGGACAACGTTTCTTTGATTTTAGTTTTTAACCGACTTCAAAAAGGAGGAGGTTCTCAATTCGTCTATATGTTTTTTTTATGTAATGTATGTTAAGCGCAAAATACACATACAAGAAATTGCATGCAAGTTTAACTACATTGCGGGGTTTGATAGATCAATTGAACTCAGCATACCTCGGTAACCGGCAATGTAATGAAACTTGCAGCAATTTCTTGCACGTGTAAATTGCGCTTTACGCTATAACTGATTTGAA
This sequence comes from Epinotia brunnichana, assembly GCA_963854355.1. Lineage (NCBI taxonomy): Eukaryota > Metazoa > Arthropoda > Insecta > Lepidoptera > Tortricidae > Epinotia > Epinotia brunnichana. The sequence goes on along the minus strand of OY977945.1, from coordinate 10,233,007 downwards.
AATTATTTTCTTTGTTTGTAGGCATACTTCCAGATTGGTCCCGTTGTCACCAAAATCCAGTTCTGATGATGGGATCCTTGAGAAATCGAGGTAAATCTTCAAATTTTAAAGGCAAACTTGAAGAAATTTGGCTACTGGTTTGAAGTCGGTTAAAACTTTGTTTTGAAAAGTAAATTATTTAATATTTAATTGACCTTTGACTTAAGAATCTTAGGATAATGTTATTTTCCTGGAACTCGAGGAAGGGCACAGTCATGTGACTAGCAGAGCTCTAACGTATTTTTGTACTTAATGACAAACTACTCGAGCCAGATCTATCAAAGTTTCTTTTTCTGCTATAAGTAGGTAGGTACTTGCGGTACATTTAGTGTGACTGTTCTTTTTAACCGACTTATGTGCAAAGAAAAGGAGGAACGGAGGTATTTATTTGTGTGTTTGTTACGCGATATCTCGATAATTTATAAACCGGTTTGAAAACAAAAATCTTTGTTTGAAAGCATAGACTTCCAGATTGGTCCCGTTGTCACCAAAATCCAGTTCTGATGATGGGATCCTGGAAAAATCGAGGGAACTCTTCAAATTTTATAGGCTAACTTGAAGTAAGTACTTAATTTGGGTACTGGTTTGAAGTCGGCTAAAACTTTGTTTTTAAAGAAGATTACGAGTATTACAATGTTAGGCTTTGTTTCTGCAATCTTCTTCTGTTTTTGCAGAGCCTAAATAACGTAATATTTAATCAGCGGCGGTAATATTTAAGCAGCCAATCACTTTTCAGGAAATTCAATCAGAAAGTTTAATAAAAATATCACTCGTCAATTAAAAGGTAAGTACGTTTGAAATGTAATAAATCAAATCTCAGGCGGTTTGCGGCTGACAGGGACGTCAATAGCGCGCCAGCCGTCTCGGCTAAACCAATTACGAAACTCAGTAGGGATGCCGCGCCGCCGTTCAGTGCGCCGTTTTTAACTGAAAATATAAGGATTATTTTGTATCAAATGTAGCCTTTATCAACATCTCATTGGAGCATGTAGACGCTTGCGACTTTAGAGGAGTCACCATCCCGCCGCCGATCCGAAATGTGGGTCCGTTATGTTGACATCTAGAGAAAAGCAGGTCCCTCAACCTCTACACAATGCGCCCTCAGTTTCGGGACCTCTCATAACAGATTCACCTTACTCACCACCAAAAACACAGATCAAATATAGGCAGTTTTCCAGTCTGGCTGCTCCAAATATGAGCCAGAGGCTCTACCGCGTAACGAAAACGAAGTTCGTTCATCATTGTCGCACTTGATGCTTATTCGAGCGACTTAGAGGGAGATACACAATGATAGAGAACTATTCCCTAAAAGTTTATTTTAAACATTTCAATTTCAATTATTTATTGCATTTATGGGTATTACAAGATTTTATAAATAATTACATGTTCCAGCATAAACCCCGTTAGGGCACAACAATATTATAATATAATTTAACATATTTTAAACTACGGGAGATTGCTATCAAAATATTACTGATTGTGTTTATCGTCAAAATAGTAATTTAAATTGTAATAAATAAATAAATAATAAATAAATAAATGTTATGGGACATCTTACACAAATCAACCTAGGCCCACGGTAAGCTCAATAAGGCTTGTGTTGTGGGTACTAGGTGACGATATATATAATAGATAAATACATATAGATACTTATATATATATATATATATAACATCCATAACTCAGGAACAAATATTCGTGATAAACACACAAATAAATGCCCTGACCGGGATTCGAACCCGGGACCTCCAGCTTCGTAGGCAGAGTCACTACCCACTGGGCTACGGAGGCCGTTAAAATAATGTGTGTAATAGCATTTGTTAATCAAGAATGTTTTCAGGTGTTTTTTGAAAAGAGATAATTGTTCTATATTTTTAATGGGATTCGGTAGGTGGTTATGTATTTTAATTACCATATATGGGGGACTCGATGTAACTATTTTTAATTTTGAAAACGGTAATTCAAGCTTGTTTAAGTTGCGATTGTTTCTTTTGATTTTGGCTGTGGTTGGTGTAAATAAGTTTGTATGGTTTCTTACAAATTTGCATGATTCGAAGATATACATCGATAGGAGAGTAAGTATTTTAAGTTCCCTGAAGTGAAGTTTGCAAGATTCCATTTGGTCTATGTTAGTGAGTATTCTGATACATTTCTTTTGGAGAATGAAGATTTTCTGCAGCTCGCTGCTATTCCCCCAGAGTACGAGACCGTATGTCATTCTTGTATACGCGTATGCGTAGTAAACGGAAAGGGCTGTTTGAAAGTCGGTCGCTCGTTTGAGGTGTTGTAGGGCGTATATAAATGAGGAAAGCTTTTTTGATAACCTCTCGATGTGTGGTTTCCAGTTCATACTAGTGTCGAGGTCGATACCCAATACAGTAGCTGAATTTACAGATTCTAGAGTTATATTATTATAATTAAAAATAATGGGTAATGGCGGTTTTTGATAAGGCTTAAATTGAATTATTTTAGTTTTTTCTAAATTAATTTGAAGATTATGTAAGTCCAACCATTTTACAATATTTTGCATTGCTAAATTTAACTCAATTTCCGCTTCTTTTTTATCAGAACATGAAAACAGCACCGAAACGTCATCTGCAAAGAGAGCGCTGTACTCTTCTATTGCATTTGGTAAATCGTTAATGTAAATAAGAAATAAAATACATCCCAAGACGCTACCTTGCGGGATTGAACCTCTCAGAGTGGCTTTATGTGATCTGAAATGTCGTAATTGACCTGTCGCGAAATCTGTATTTTCTATTTCAATAAACTGGACGCGATTACTGAGGTAGGACTTAAACCATTTATAAGCCACTCCTCTAATTCCCGTGCTGTACAATTTTTCTAATAAAATCTCATAGCTGACTCTATCGTACGTTTTACTCATGTCGAGTAAGAGCCCCACAGCGTATTTTTATTGTTAAATTCATTTATGATTCCCTGCACATATTTATAAATAGCTAAAGAAGTAGAACGGTTTTGCCTAAATCCATCTTGGTTTTCGTGTAATATTTTAAATTTTTCGTAAAAGGAGTAGAGTCGTTTAATCATTGCCATTTCAAATATTTTTGCTGTCGTTGGAAGTAATGCGATTGGCCTATAATTATTTATATCTTGCGTATCTCCTTTTTTATGGATTGGTTTCACAATAGAAATTTTAAGTGCATCTGGTAAAGTTCCTTCCGAGAACGATTGATTTATTAGACACGTCAGAGGGTTAGTTAATATATCTGCACAAGTTTTAATCAAAGTGGGGGAAATTTCGTCTATGCCAAAAGATGTTTTATTTTTTAGATTTTTTAATATTAAATTAACTTCCTTAGGTTCTACCGGACTGAGAAAAAATGATTTATTATATAATTTGTTAAAGTAAGAATTTCCAATGTTAGAAAAGAAATTATTAAAGGTGTTGGCAATTTGCATAGGATCACTTATAACTTTTTTATCAGAAGTTATAATTTGAAGATTGTTTTTCCGTTTATGTCGATTTTTGTTTGTTTCACAGTTAATTATTTTCCACATAGTTTGAGATTTATTACTTGACTTATCTAATTTATGTTTATTGTTTAGTTTTTTTGACTTGTTGATAGCTTTTCTTAGTACTTTACAATACTGTCTATAGTGACTCCGCAGTACCTCATTTTTAGTCTGAGATACAAGGAGTTTTAATAATCTTTTATTACGGCATGAAGTTCTTAATCCTGGAGTTAAAGATGTTTTGTTAGTATTTAGTTTAATTTTGACGATCTTCTTAGGAATACATTTATTAAGAGCTGATTCTAATGTTTGTTCAAATTTATTGTAGTTTTCGTTCGCATTGTTATTGTATGAAAATAATAAACCCCAATTTGTAGCTTGAATTTCATTTCTGAACTTCATAATATTTTCATTGTTGTAAATTCTCTTAAGAACAGGTTTTGTAGATTTGGATGATTATTGGTATTGTGAGCAAGATAGCTCTGTGGTTAGAGAAACCGAATTCATGAACTTGTAATATAGAGTCTTTGAAGTTAAAGTTCGTAAATATTAAATCGATGCATTTAGAACAAGTTTGCGTGACACGAGTTGGACAAGAGTAAGACTCTTTGGTGAAAGTTAAAAGATAACATTAAATTCGATAGTCTATTTTTTTCGCTATTTTCTGTGAGAAAGTCTATATTAAAGTCGCCTCCTAGTACAATATTTTTATTCTTATCCTTGAGACTAATTAATTCTAAGAGATTTGTTATACATGAATTGAATGTTTCGATATCTTTTACTATTTGGCAAAGATATATGTTTAAAACAGTCTGTAAAATCTTTTTAACATTCTCTGTAACTGTATACAATATTAACAAAATCCTACCCCTAATTATTCCTATAACAATTTCACAAAACGTCCCTTTATCATTATTTGCAGGTCGACCGAAGCTTATCGACAGCAAGCCAATTCAATTAGGGTTCCGTAAAATTAAGGAAATGGAGTGATTTGTTCCAATCAACGGGACGGCCCTCTGTTCCCCTTTATTAGTATTTACCTTGTTCGTTCTTTATTGTGTCTTCAAAGCAGGGGGACAGTATACCGGTATTCATTCATACAAAAATATCGATACCTACCTTTTTACTTTTGGCGTCTCCCTTATCTAAATAACATTTCAACCTTGTTCGGTATTTATAAATAGAAAAATAAATATTTATTTGTATTTAGACCAGTCCGTACGACTTATCCAACTCACTGGCTTAATCTTATGTATCATAGACAAAACAAACATACTTTTAACTGCATATCACTAGTTATAAATATCTACTTGATAGAAATATTCAATATTTTGTTCTGCTCTGAACACTTATATCTTTTTGTAATCTAATCGATTTACGATTCAAATTGACACAAAAAGCTACATACGTACCTATTTAAACTGAATACGAAATAATAGTTTCACATTCATAATCAAGATATTTTACACCGTCAAAAAAAACGCGCAACATTTTTATAGTACAATACTTATCTAATTAAAATTGACATATTTAAACAAAAAAAACCTGTCGATAAACGATACATAAGTATTAATGTTTGATTGGTTAAATATGAGATGCCTAACATCAAATTCGTGATAAAAAGAATCCGGTTACACCTTTTTCATAAGACATTTAACCTTAAAGTCATCTAATTTACCGACGACTGATGTATTGATGGCAGAAACGTGTGTGGCCATATTGAGTCGGATGATCTTAATGAAGTGTTTATAAAACCAAAGTAGATAAAACGAATAAGTAAGCAACATATAATGTAAGTTCGTTTTTATTAAGAAATAAACAGTTTTTAGGGTTCCGTAGCCAAGAGGCGAAAAACGGAACCCTTATAGATTCGTCATGTCCGTCCGTCCGTCTGTCTGTCTGTCTGTCCGTCCGTATGTCACAGCCACTTTTTTCCGAAACTATAAGAGCTATACTGTTGAAACTTGGTAAGTAGATGTATTCTGTGAACCGCATTAAGATTTTCACACAAAAATTGAAAAAAAAACAATTCAACAAATTTTTTCATCAAACCCATACGTGTTACATTCTATGGATAGGTCTTCAAAAATGATATTGAGTTTTCTAACATCATTTTTTTCTAAATTGAATAGTTTGCGCGAGAGACACTTCCAAAGTGGTAAAATGTGTGTCCCCCCCCCCCCCCCGTAACTTCTAAAATAAGAGAATGATAAAACTAAAAAAAATATATATGATGTACATTACCATGTAAACTTCCACCGAAAATTGGTTTGAACGAGATCTAATAAGTAGTTTTTTTTTAATACGTCATAAATCGTAAACCGCAATTTATTTCACGGAATCCTTCATGTGCGAGTCCGACTCGCACTTGGCCGCTTTTTTTTTATAACTTCCACAATTTATTATGGGTCATTTCATTAGGTTTGGAAAACTTTAGGACTGATCAATTAACCAGTTATTGTGCCTAATCGATGAACCGTTGGCCGTTGGGTTGGAAAGGTTTATTGTAGACTGATGACCAGGGGGGTAAACACGTAACGTTCCGAACGCGCGTCGGCACAATTTAACTGTCAATTTTCCATATAAAAAGTGACATTTATACCTATCCGACGTTCGTACAATGCGTTACGTGATCGACCTACAGGTAAAGGTTGCGGGAGTCCCGTAGATGCGGGTGGCACAGGGCCGGTCATTGTGGCACTCTTTGAGGGAGGCATATCCAGCAGTGGACGTCTTTGGGCTGATATGGTGTGCCCAATCGATATGAGTATCCCAGACCCAAGATTCATCGCAAGCTATGCAGTATGCAAGTTATAGTCGTAAATAATTCGTACAACCACATTTCGAGACAAATGGATACTGTAGGTTATAGCTTTCTTTGGAACTGCATCAAAAGGTGCGACCTTGGGTTATAGAATTATCGTTATTATACTGGTGTAGCGATGAGTGTAATCGAATTAGTGAGGTATTAATCTGGGATTTCAACCCTCACCTATCAGAAAAAAGGTGATAATATATTTAAAGTGTTCACATCAGACGTATGCTGAGCTGAAGCTAAACGGGGCTGTTTGGACTAACAGTTGACAAGTCACCATATTTTTCATCAAAGTTCTTGAATAAGTACGGTCAGCCTCACAAGTGCCTTAACACCTTTGTATTGTACCGTGTTGCATTAAACGTCATGTTAAACTGCCATATGAAGTTGTCAAACGAGTGAAAACGACAATGTACTTAGGTGTTCAGCAACTTATGTTATGAGGCCGACTCTACTAACGGCGGTGGTAGACCAAACATTAAAATATTCACACTTTTACCGTCTAAGATACAACCTATTTAATTATACAATATTTGTTTCCAGTAACCTGCCGTAGTCTGAGCTTTATCTAAATTGATAAAATAAAAACTAAACGAGTAAATTACTACCAACCCCGCCAATTACCTTATTTAGATCCGTATCCAAGTCACGGGCGGCAAAGTGGAAAATGTATATTCCTTTGTTCTTAAGACCTCAATTAATATGTCTGTCCGTCCATCACGATTGGCCACTAATCCAATTCGTGCGTTTTGTTTTGTAACCCCCGATAGCATCGCTCCACCATTGTACTATTGTGTGATCAAGATGCAACTAATCTATAAAATACACAGGTACAGTACGTTAGGTGTCTTCGAGACCTCAAATGCGAAAAGTGTTCAATTTCAAATGCAATTCTGTGTATTATGAGGATTCAACGAATCTTAGTATTATAAAGCGGAAAAGTCAGTGAGATTGTAGCTATGTAAGTCTGTATGCAGGAGGTAATCTTTGGAACTACTCATCTGTAACATGCGAGCAGCTATTAGCATAGGTATAATAACTTGGTAACCCTTGCAAACATTGTGACTTTTGCAAATTATTGTAGAATATATATTCACGACCTTTTCAAAATTGGTACTATACAAGTTTCTAATAAATCATAAACGAGCCCACCTCCTACAGATTTGTGAATTGGTTTGGCTTTATTTGACTTCTACACTGTCTATTCATTTTTTTAATGTTATTATAATGAGGCTATTGATTTACTAGTTTGTACAAAGTTAGCCTACTGGATACGTTTCTGTTGTGACAGGAGTTCGATATTTTTGACTAGGTACTAGTTCCAAAAACCTTGTACACCCCTTGTAAGCCTTCGTGAATACTTTACCTACTCTTTATTTTTCAAGGTAAAAGGATGCGTCTCGGTTTGGATAATCTTATCTGTTTTACGGATACAGCACTCAAAAGGCACACTAAAAAATAGGTAAATAGGTAGGTATATGCAGGCAGTCCCAACAGCATCCTAAAAGCATTATTGTACTCGACACGCAGACTATTCAATGTTTTTTGAGCATATGTGGTCCATAGGCTACAGGTGTAAAAGCTCAGACAGTAAGCTTTGAAAAGCGTAATTTTAACGTCACGTGAGCACCGAGCAAACCTACGGACCAACATATTAGCTCTCACCGCCAGAGCCCGTCGCTCGCGCTCCATGTCCAAGTCATCGGAGAGGTCCTAGGTAACCTAGTGACCTAGGTACTTGAATCCAGTGACTTTTTTCATGGGGACACCTAGTAGCCTAACAGGAGGGACGGACAGCTTTAGGTTTTTTGCTTCCTGCCTTGAAAACAAGAAATTCACTTTTTGTGGCATTGTACCTCAGCCCATGAGCCACCGCGTACCCCTCGCATATGCTCAATAAGGTCTCGAGAGCCCTTACGGATGGGCACAATAGCACCATGTCGTCGGCGTAACTGATATTATTAACAAATTTCCCATCTATGGAACAGCCGACGCCGGCACTACTGAGCCCCTCCAGTAGCCCATTGATGTATAGGTTAAAAAGACGAGGTGAAGTTATCCCCCCCTGCCTCACCCCGCATTCCAACCCATACTCCATTGAATTAGAGCCAGCCCACCTAACTGCGTTGGTTTGGTTATTGTACCAATATTGAAATAAATGAATGACTTCTTTAGGTGTGCTGGTTTCGTTGCGCATCTTTGACCAAAGCATATCGTATGATACCAGATCGAATGCCTTCGACAGGTCCAAAAAACATGCGTACACAGGAGTTTTTCTCGTGGTATAGTACTGAACGGTTTGCTTGAGTCGCAGTATTGCTGTTTCAGTGGAGAGCCCCGGTTTAAAACCAAACTGAGCATCATTCAGCTTAATGTGCTTACTTATACAATGATCAAGCAATCCATCCAGTACCTTTGAGATGACTGTAGCTAAAGAGATCGGTCTATAATTGTTCCCGTCGGAGGCATCCGCGGTCTTATTTTTTATAATAGGAACTACAACAATATTAGTTTGAATATATTTAATTATGCCAATAACATAATAAATCATTGTAAAGAACGAGAAACAGCGCTTCCATGCTGTGTACTTGCAAATTGTTTCAAATTAGTTTTCCAAAATATGCATGCTTGTTTAGTTTAGTTAAGGCTTATCCTCACCGAAGCTCTTCAACTATGCACTAATTGCCGAGCTCAGCAGTACACATATCGGTTGTCACCTGGAAGGCGTTTGCGTTAACAACATTAGCTACGCGGACGATGACGATGATGGTACTGCTGAGCGTGTCCCCATGTGGTCTCGCCAAACTCATAGCGGTCTGTGAGCAATACGCTATTTCTCATGGACTTAGATATAACTCTTCGAAGAGTGAGCTGATGGTGTTTGGAGTGAGAGGGAAGTGTCCGTCCACGGTTCCAGTTTTAAAGTTGAATGGTGGTCCATTTAAATTAGTAAATCAATTTAAATATTTGTGCCACATCATCACCTCTGACCTCAAGGACGGCGCCGACGTGGAAAGGGAGCGCAGGGCGCTGGCTGTTTGCAAACATGATTGCCCGCAGGTTCGCTCGAAGCTCAACAGCAGTAAAAAATACTTTGTTTAGAGCATATTGCACATCTTTTTATACGAGTAGCCTGTGGGTGAACTACACACAAAAACAGTACAGCGTCTTGCGAGTGCAGTACAATAATGCATTTAGAGTGCTGATGGGGCTGCCTCGTTGCTGCAGCGCGTCGGCAATGTTCGCGGAGGCGCGCGTGGACAGCTTCTCTGCCATAATACGTAAAGAAGCCGCAGCACCAACAGCATTCTGGCAATGTTTGCAGGCAGGTTGGATGGTGCCTACCTAAACCATTGCAGTGCACTGCATGTAATGGGAAATAATGTCTACTAACACTTTAGATGTAAGATGAAATTTACCTACTAACCCTGACATGTATTTTTATTTTTTATGGTCTGTGTATAGTATTTAAGTGTCTGATCCAAGTTGGTTGAATAAATAAATGAATTATTAGTTAGGCTAGTTAGCCTTTTAGTGGTTCTCCCTACGTTGTCACCGAATATTGCAAACAATATCGGCGCGGGAGCACCGTAAATGATCGAGTGGCCCTTGTACCGAGGGCTCTCGACGATAACATACAGTACGCTAGCTCTCAACTCTCTCGAGTACCCGATCTCGTGGACATCATATGTTCTAGTCAATGCAGTGCATTTTGTGGCTTTTTGAGCTTTTATTTCATTTTACATAGTTACATAACTTTTATTTGTGTGATGTGATCATAAGGATATTTTAAACATTTATGTTAGTTAGGTGACATAAATTATGGGGTCATTGTATTTAGATTCGATATAATTATGTGCAAAGAAAAGTTGCATATAAAACCTTGTGTCGACAACAATTTTTGGTGGAATCTTATTTTGCGAATGGCAAATCTTGTCACCAAGTAGTCAAAATCCCAGCCATTAAGGCGCTGTCAACACCAAAAACGCGCACACTGTCTATTTGTATCGGAGTAAGCGAGAACAAGTGTTACTTGAGCGGCCATGTTTTAGACGAAAATAATGAATAAATATTGAAATAAAAAAAAGTGTGGATTATTTGTGAAATATGGCTCGTCTACGGTTTAGGTATGAATATGTGGACTTCGTGTTTTTAATTGCAGACCCATACGCCAAAAAAATAAGGACATAGAACCGTTTAAGATGATTTTAAGACCAATCTTTGCAATTCTTTTCTATCGAGCCGATTTCATCCAATTATGTTTCGAGTCCGTCTACGGTCTTGGAAATATGATGAATATTAACCTATATTTTTTTTGATGTGCTAGAACAAATAGTTTTTCATATACAACTGCTCAAATAATATCAATTTCAACAAATTTGGTCTTGTCAGCCTCTTAAGTACCCAGTCTTTGAAATATAATCCTCACAGTTTATAAAACTTGAAGTATGCATACATAGTTTTCTAAAGACACAACATTTCCATTCCTTGCGAGGAAATTGCTTAATTTTTGATTTTTTTTTATGTTTGGGAAGAAGTCTAATGTGCCAATAATTTGTATAAAGAGGTCATACATTCGTGATTATGTTGTTTTATCAATGTATGAGCTATACCTTCCTAATTGTACGTGTGTATACCTAGGTACTGTCCCGTTTTGCTCATAGCGATCTATAGAAATATGAAATTATTAACATATTTATATTGCCGCTTCAGTGTAAGTTAATTAAAACGATGCAATCACAGATAAACTATCTAGGTGCTATTATTAAAAGACTCTCGCTCCAGTCAATCCAATTACGGGTTTCAAATGAAATTTCGATCGTAATGGGTTTATTTTTTTACAAATGAAGTCATCGGAAAGTTTGCTTTTAGTGTTTGTGTGGTTAATTTTCTTTAAACCAATTCGCATTGTGGCTTTCTGAAACGCTACTGAGGTTGAGTTTTGATTGGAATTGTATTGGTGAGTGCGCTTTCGCTAGTAGTAAGTACCTAGTAGGTACACAATTAGCTTTGTTGAGTCTAAACAGGTGCGCACCAAATAATACGTCGGTAGAATGGAAATTATACTGATAACGCTCTCGTTTTTGCTCATGCGTAACTATATGTGTAAGAGTCGAAAGAAGATAAAGATAGATCGAATATGAATGTTATTATTATTATTGGTAAATTCAGCAAAAATATATTACGCCGCTTCTTGGCGTCAAATTACATTTAATCCAGAAGTCAGATAAGTAAAAAACCTGTTGCCTACTGCCTTCACTTCAGTCTTTGTATATACATATACAATTGTAATTGTACTCGTATTACCTACTGTGTTCATGTGTACTTATACTGAAATAAATTATCTTATATTATATTATATTCCATATATTTATAATTAATGTATTCACCTAACTTAAGTAAAAAATCAACATGGAACTTAAACATATCAATAACAAAAACCATACAACTGCGCTAAGCTAAATTCTACTTATTTGCATCCATATCTTTGAAGTCTAATTCATACATAGAGATTGAGTTATTTTGGGTGAACTGATCGTTAAGACCACCTAAAAATGTGTTGCCAGGCTTCAATTTATCTCGTTGATTCAGATACTTAAAGTGAATGGTATTCATGCCATAAAATAAAGCGTATTGATAGCTCAGATTAAATGGACTAAATTATTGCATTATTTTAAGTCTTTCCGATAACTTTGATTAAAAAGCTCTTACTAGTTATTAAAACGATTATAAGTATAGTTAAATTTTTGCTCCCTCTGTCTTTTATTCTGCGTCATTTTTAAATATCGGAACGACCAACGAAGAATAAAGCTTATTCGGGATTAGCAAATTCAATTGCGAAGTTAAAATCATGAAATGGCCCGGTCCACTTTATACTCCAGGCAAAATACGGTTTTGAGAAACATGAATTTATAATAGCGTTTTTTTTGTTTATTGCATTGAAAAAAGTTATTCTAAGATGCTTTATTCAAGAATCCAACAAACTTTCCATACGGAAGTAATATATAGATTTAAATAAAGTATTAATTGTTTTTTTTTTATTATTTATCTTGAATATTATAGAGCGAATGTAAATGAACCAAAATAAAGATGAAACTATTTATTCATATTTTTCTGACTTTCCAGAAGCTAGCTAAGCTATCATTTTTTGATGCCTGAAATTTTATTGGATTTTGTCGCTAGGTAACTATTTAATTGATAATATATCCATTACATAGAAAAATTCAGCTATTATAAATTATTTCCAAATTTGTAATTTTTTTCATACAAGCAAGCAAGTTCACTGCCTGGACTATTATATGTGTAAATGTCTAAATTGAATGAACTAACGAGATTTTTGTTTAAGCGCCTTCTACTAGACGATATAATGTATAAATGTTATCTTTATTAGGATGCAAGTATATGGTGGTTACTTTAGTTTAATTAAAGCACAAATTTGCCACAGACAGCAACCGACAGGACAGTAGCAACAGCAAACGTCCATTAAGGGATCTCGTTAGGTCACCTAAGCCGAAATGTGCTCAATGTTTACACTAGGGGCGCTATAACGGACAGAATCTGCCCGACAGAGCAGCGAATTAACGGGTACCAACCCAATTTGTCCTAGTTACGCGTGATTTATTGTTAGGTAATACAGTTGGTGTTCTGTGATTATCAGTTTAAAATCAGTTTAGACACATCAAATCATCTTGCGCTTGCGGGTGAATTATACGGAACTCTACTGCTGCTTGTACCAAGGCAGCAACCTCTCCTCTCTGTCTAACTTTATCTTAAAATACCATATTTCGATAGTCTTGTCCTAGGCCTAAATTTTGTTCGCCTCGTGTTTTCATTTCAAAGTGTAATATGTATATCGCTGCCCCAATATTATAGGGTTCTATGTTACATTATCGGGATACTTCAATTTCGACCTAGTGTCACTCTGACAAAGTTCACATTTCAAGTTGATAAAAGTGCAACATAGAACCCTATAATATTGGGGCAGCGATATGTAAAATTTGACGACGGTGGGAAGGGGCGAACAGAAATATACCTCTCTTATCAAACTTTTAATTCCAATATTTTCAGGTTTTTTTAACGATTCTCGACCGGTTTAGCCTACTGGGTTACTAACCTTGCCTGTGAAGCTAACGCTCCTGGGTTCAAATGATGGTAAGGACGAATATTTGTTTCAGAGAGACGTTTTCCAAGTCATTGAGTGTCTAGTACTCATAACACAAGCCCGAATGAGCTTACAATGGCCTATTTCGATTCGTGTAACATTTATTTATTTCGATACGAAATAATGAAGCAAAATATGCCTCCAGTATGATGTCAGTAACCTTATGCATAAATTGCATTGCAGGTTGCGCCATTGACATTGTTCCCGAGGTTAATGGCCATTGTTTTAACCAACCCCATTCACCGGATCATCGATACGAAACAAGGCTTTGTGTGTGAACGAGATGTAGATAGATATGTTTTTAATTGAGTGGCTTCATTGTCCGAATTAGATTGTCTGGTGTTGTAGTGCAAAGCATTTGCAAGGTAATCATAATATCAAATTCTTGAAACCAAAATCGACCACAATGAAAAAAGACTTGTCCTAGCGGGATTTGAACTTGTTCCGTATAGCTTAATTCTCGTCCGGGAAGATTTCATTACCAGATCCAATCGCTGACGAATTTTGACAAATGTTTATTGTCGATGAAAAGCATGATGGTGAAACATCATAATTTAAGCAAGGACCCGTAACAAGAGGTTTTTCTTAGTGTTCTTTTCTCAGGCTACTTTCACTTTCAACCAAAGTAATTTGTGAGATCAAGTACTTGACGTCTAATTTACTCAATAATAATTCATATTATCGTGCAGTTACAATTTGGCAGTGCAAACCTATTACTGAATAATCTAAACGTTGTTGGTCTGGGTTTCCCATTAGTTGATAATGGGAAACAGATCATCAAATTGCAGTGTAGGCCATCCTCTGACGCCATACATTATTTGCAAAGCAGTTGAAGCTCATGTACCATGACTAATAGAGACCGTGTAAACTTTATGTAAATATGGAAACACGCAAAGCAATTTTCGAAGTAAAAATGTGACGTAAGTCAATTTTATAATTGTGATTATATTTAATGCGTCTCGACATTTCGTTCCCGTTGAAATGCCCATTGATCTGGAAGGATCGAAAGAGGCGCATATTTAAATTCAACTGTGATTTTTCGGACTACTATCACTCACTCTGCCTACAACATTTCTGCAGGCGCTTATTAAAAAGTATAATATGTATCTGTCAGATTTGAGTCTCAATTAAGAAAAACTTGTTGCTCTTCAAATTTCGAAATCATCAAAATACTGCCAAAAAATAAGCATCCTCGCATCAAAGCTCACACTTTTATAAGATAATCGGGATCAGATTCAAAATCGCTTTCTTGCTGAGCGTCACCTCGAAAGACTGCGCGGAGGCATTCTTATTGGACAATATTATGGAATTCCTGCTCGTTCGGGGGAACTTTTTCCTCAAGGCGACATCCAATTTTTCTCCCGCGTCTACTTTCGAGTAATATTTTATTTATTGATTTACATAATCCTTTCGAGAGAATCATGAAATATTCTTGAATAAAAGTCGTCGAGATTTATGCTGGAAATATTTTCGGTGATGTTCCTGGCGGGGAGAAGCATATTGTAGGTGTGTTAAAACTTTGGAGGCATTTGTAACCGTAAGACGAATGTAAACTTTCTAAAACTGGGGATACGAGAAATTCCGATGGTGGAAAGTTTGTGTTTTAGGTATTTCATTGTTTTTTAAAATATTGCATTGTACTTTTTTCTAAGTAGTATTTATGCTTAGAAAAAGCTTCAAAGGGTCGCCTATAATTTTTCTATTCACAGTAAGTGTCAGTGGCGACGCGTGAAAATTTTCGATGGGCAACCCGGGACAATAAAGTTATGAAAGTGATTAGGGTATATAACTGTAGGCTTGCCTAAAAATAAATTTTAGGCAAGCCGGTGAGAACTGGTAAGTGTAGCAGTAAAGTCGTACATAATAACAGTAACTTACTAATAATCGAAATACAAACTATGTCGGTTGTAGCACTATTCAAGGTTCAGCTTAACATGATGGGTCATATATGGACGGGGCAATTGATAGAATCAGGGTGTCTCTGCTGAGAGAAGTGAGTTCCCGATTGCATCAAGGCAAGGACGCACATATGGACGAGTGCGAGCATAGCGGGGCGTACATCTTGGGCCTGTCTCACGTTTGGTTGTGTTGGAATAATTTAATCAAATAGTGATTATAGCGCGGACTAATTAGTGATTGAATGGCAAAGACAATCAAGACACTAAATTGTAGTAGATATTGTATTTTAATTAATAATTGACCAATCGCATTAAAATAATGTAAAGTGAGTTGTGTGGTTTCATTAAATAATCACAAATATGGGTGACTAACACCAAGCTCGACCTCCTGTCCCGACATATCTTTACAGCTAATTATTAGGTACTTGATCTATCATCATGGTCTTAGAGAAGAAGAATATATGTGATGTACCTGTTGGATTATTGAACTCGTAATGGAAACATTAACCTAGGTTAATGTACTAGTACATTGAGGAATTTAACACTTTGATGGACACTACTTCAATTAAATGTTGGGTAGCCATACAATTGCCGACGCCTATAGGCGTTGTGTTGTGTCCTATAAAGTGGTAACCTTAGTTGTATTCCAACCTCAAACTTAGTCTGCTTAATATCTTCTTCAGAACTGATTAATATGTGACAGGTGTCAGACGTGATGGCTTCCTGGTGCTGATATAAAACGTTTAATAAACGATTCTATTAAGTTGTTGAAACGTTAAACACACTTGTATTTCTGCCGAAGCCCATAATCCTACAGTACCTATAAGAGATTTTATTAAATATCACCACTTCCTGAAATCATAACTACACCCTGTGAAATATTTATCTTGTTGAAGTTTAAATACTTGCAGCAAATGTTTCTGTTTAGCCCAATAGTTGACTAGTAGAGAATGCCCTAAAGGCATTAAGTCCGACATTTGTACTTTTTCTTTTACCTATTATACAATAAAGTTTAAATAAATAAATTTAATTTAGTCTCCATTTGGGTTGCTATTGCCAACCCAGCCTCCAATAAGAATAAGAATTTTAAACAAAATGGAAGATGAATAATTCGTTAAACTATTACTCAGTCAGTACCAACCGAGCCGTTGGTCCTCTCGATAAATTGTTTCGTTCTTGGATGTTATTTTCTTCGTACAATTTTCGGTAAAAGTTTCCCCGCATTCAAGGCCTGTTCGCAATATGTAAATGATGGTCAACCTGCTATGAAAGATTCATAAGTCTAATTCGGCTGAGCTGGGAAAAGTCGGGTATTGATTTTTGATTCGACTCTTAGAGAAAATGAACAATTGGTACCATTTTACTTTTACAGCTTGAGCTTTGCAAATCTGTAGTAGAAAAGTGATTTCGGTTTAACAATTCTGAGAGTTTTGATGCAATATCATATGTTTTTTATGTCTAAAAATATTCTTCTTTAATCATGCCACCTTATAACTTTCCTGGGTACTATGAATTATACCTATATCATTGCAGAATGGTTAAAAAAACGCGGGGGGAGCACTGTGGCCAGTTAGAGAAGACGAAGCTTTTGCCTATTCGTTTAGATATCATGTCGATACTAAACACTTTAAATTAAATTAAAATTGTTAATAACACATACGGGTTTGGACCTGTGGTTTTCCAGGGCGCATTCTCATGGTTTCAGTGGAAACATTTTTTACAATGCACTTGCTCTGAATGTGCCCCTTTATATGGTTGAACATAAACACGGGAAATGGTCGATGCCAGCACGAGCAGCGCCAGCCGGCACCTGCCCGTGCGGAATGGATTTCAGTACAATATTCCCGCACACTATGCGGGAATGAGATTTCGTGAGTTTGTGACAATTAAAATTTCATCTTTTATGCATATTTTTTTTATTTCCTCGCATGATGCATTGTAAAATGTTGTATGATACACGTGCGGATAGGTAATTCCCATCTCGTGTCGATCAAAAACACTCCCCGACGGTCGTGTTTTTGGTCATCGCCACTCGTTGGGAATTACCTACTTTCCGCACTTGTATCATAAATAACTATGACAGCTCCTTTTCCATGATATCATAAAATAAAACAGCTTAATGAATACGGTAACATTTTTTTACAACGAACATTCATTCTACAAGATTTGTGGTTTACAATGTGTTCCCCAAAGTTAGTAATTGGGTAGAATTTCCTCCTCAGACCATTAAAGTAAAACATGGACGATATTTAAGTGTCAGCTAACGACAAATAAAGGGCGCAAAATGTCACCCCGCGACCCTTCCACCTTTATTAATGTGCAGCTTTGCTATTCACAACCTGTCTTGATTCACCTCACGACTCAGTTCTAGTATATTTTGAGCCTGAGTCTCGTGTCAACTGCGCGTAATCGCAGCTCTGACTCACATTAATTCGCCTCAGGCGATTTGTTGGTGAGCCTTGTAAATACCAAACCAGGTGCCCGGCCCTGGCAATTACGGCGCTCCACTTGTTTAGGCGTTAAGGTGATACCGCGCATAACTATGTACCTAGATATGGGCGGAGCAACGCGCGGGGGCTTTCCCCGTTCCAACACGTTGCGCGGCCGCCGAGTTCCCGCAATCGATCTATTTTTCGGACGCTGAGCGCAAAGGCATGGAATCGGCTTGTTATTTTTATAAGGAATAATAGTGACATTATAGTAGTTTATGCGACTGTACATAATGAAGAGCATTAAACACGAGTGTGGGTTTAGAAACGAGCCGAAGGCGAGTTTCATAATAACATCACACGAGTGTTTTAATGCCTAATTATGTACAGTTACATACACTATTTTTATATCCACATATCATAAGCCTCCATGATGCATTCAGGAGCCGCATATTATGACCGGTATGGTTTCTTTTTTAATTCAGAGACAAACTAGAGTCGGATCCATCGGTTATATTTTTTTTTTGCGGACAATCTTACACAAATCAATCTAGTCCCAAACTAAGCAAAGCTTGTACTATGGGTACTAGACGACAATATAGATACTTATATATAGAGAAATAAATACTTAAATACATAGAAAACATCCATGACTCAGGAACAAATATTCGTGCTCATCACACAAACAAATGTCCTTACCGGGATTCGAACCCAGGACCTCTTGCTTCGTAGGCAGGGTCACTACCAACTAGGCTAAAGCGGTCGTCAAACGTTCGATATCCACTTACGTGCGACATTTGTCAAATTTGTATGCAAATTGACGATTCATTTCGAACTACGTCATCTCGACTGATATTAGAATAGAGGTTAAATCAAATTTCTTTGTTTTTCAGAGACGTTCGAAAGGGTCTAGCAGGCTAAGCTAACAAGAGTGGCCCCCGCAAGGGATTTGGTTGTAATTTGAGGTGCAGTACTGGCAGGACCTAAGAACACTGTATGCGTAATATCAGCCTTCGATCTTCTTTTGTTTCAGACTTATTCACGAAAATGTCAAAAAATCAAGGTAATTTTTAAACTGTTATTTTAGCTAAACCAAGCAAGAGAGAGTAACTAAATAAATTCAAAATTAAGGATCATAAAATGGGGTTCATAATGCATATTTTTACAGACATTCATATACTTGAACTTGGATGAAAAAAATATAGTTTTTTTTTGCTTAATTTTTTTGCCACTTCTCGCGGAGACACAACTATCAAAAAAATTACTTAATGAGCGACAATTGTCACCTACGTATACATTCAAAAACATTTTGAAAAATCATGGTGCGTCATGTCAAAAATAAAACATTTACGAACGTATGTTTACTATATCATATCATATCAATACTATCATATTGATCAATGTCAATCGTCGAGCAAATCAAAGAGGCACTGGCCGTTCTATCCTTTTCTCGAAGCTATTCAGGCCATTTTCAACATCCTGTAATTTCGTACTGACTAAAGCCAGAACCCTGAATTTTCAGTAACATATAGGGCATAATATGGCTTACATATATTCTCAATAACATTTAATTTGAAATTTTAGTTAAGGAACAATTGCCCGTCAAAAATCCTTAGTTTTGTCACTGACATATCACTGACTCACTTATAATGATCATCGTAATTCTAAGGTACTTTTAGCAGACCTTCAATCTCCAAACTTTTTACATAATTAGTTTTTAGCCTATCTATTCATAAAAAACCTAAAAATATTGCAGTTTCCGTCACGATTCAGAGATATACACACTGCATAAGTAAGTTTGTAACCCTATACAAATACATGCGATTACAAAGTTACTTTTGCAATTGCTTCCCTCAAAACTATACAAACGTTATTTGCGGTTGGTAAAATAACATATCCATACAAAGTTGATAACCTACAAAAAGAAATGAGATCCCATAAAAACATTCCATGTAAAAAATAGGCCAAGTCTCGGAACTCTTCCACAGTAAAAAATGTTGAGATATTTCGTAGAGCCAAGTCAGGCATTCGTATTGATCTTTATTTGCTTGCTAAATGAAGTTTTGTGACTTGGCAATCACACTTACATAGTTTAAGGTATGCAACAATTTGTAAATGCAGTAAAGTTATGTGATTCCCAAGTTGCAGAATGTTATTTAGCAAGCAAATAAAAATTAATAAGTATGCCTGACTTGGCTCTACGAAATATCTCACCACTTTTTACCGTGGAAGAGTTCCGAGACTTGGCCTATTTTTTACATGGAATGTTTTTGTGGGATTAATTATTTCATAATGAACGAAAGAGGATGTTATACCTACTACATACTGATTTGCCACTACTACTCTATTGATATGATATGATAATAGTAAACATACGTTCGTAATTGTTTTTTTTTTGACATGACGCACCATGATTTTTCAAAATGTTTTTAAATGCATACGTAGTTGACAACTGTGGCTTATTAGGTTTTTTTTTTGATACTTGTGTTTCCGCGAGAAGTAGCAAAAAAATGAAGCGAAAAAAAACTATTTTTTTTAACGAAGTTCAAGGATATGAATGTCTGTAAAAATATGCATTATGAACTCCATTTTATGCTCCTTAATTCTGAATTTATTTGGTTACTCACGCTTGCTTGGTTTAGCTAAAATAGCAGTTTAAAAATTACCTTGATTTTTTTGACATTTTCGTGAATAAGTCTGAAACAAAAGAAGATCGAAGGCTGATATTACGCATGTAATACAGTGTTCTTAGGTCCTGCCACTACTGCACCTCAAATTAAAACCAAATCCCTTGCGGGGGCCACTCTTGTTAGCTTAGCCTGCTAGACCCTTTGAATGAAATAATAGTATCGACATCGATGTTATTATTTAGTAATAAATAATAACATTTCCACAGATAAGAAATTTGTTCTAACAAAACAGTTTATTTTTATGGTGGTCATAATGTGCGGTTCTTGAACGCATTATGGAGGGTTTATGATATTTGGATAGATAAAAATTTGGAACATCTCTGAAAAAAACCAATTTGCTTTAACCTCTATTCTACCATCATCAGTCGAGATGACGTTTTATTCGACATTAAATGTCAATTTCAAACAATCTGTACAAATATATCGCACGGTAGTTGATATCGAACGATATGACCGTTAGGGCCCGACTCCAGTTTGTCTATGAACAAAAAACTACGGTTGAGTGCAAGGAGCTCATAGACAACACTGGAGGTTGAACGCCTAACATCTGTTTGAAACAACAAAACATTGTTGATAAAATTAAATTGAGTCCGCCTCCATACTATTCAACATCAACGCTGCCGTCGAAGTTAACGTAAATAATTCCGATTCAAAGCACAAATTAGTTTAGGGATTTATTTCACAATGAATAGTCTATACTATATCAAAAATATCAATAATTACACATTTTCTGCAATTCACTAACGCCGATACGAGCGACACAGGTTGCACTCACGAAAGATGGGCGTCAACTGAATTGGTAGTAAGTTCTGAGATAGCGATTAGCGTTCCTGCACGCGCGAAAAGAGTACAGAACGAGGTAGGAGTAGCTCAACCATAAAAACGTATGCGCCAAATCGTATTAAACAGTTTTCCCAATTAACCAAACTAGCAATTGAAATATCATCTTTGTAAGCCAAAGTATCGACTATTACGCTACTTTTAGTACAAATTCCGTTTTGATATTCCTTCTCATTGAGCTTTAAAATAGGTTTATTTGCCAAAAAAGGGCTGACTTCAAAAAATAATTCTATCGAGGTTTTTGTCTTCAATCATGTTTTCATCTTTGTCACACCTTAAACAAAAGATCAGTAATCGTCAGTCGAAATGCTGTACTTATATTTCAAATATTATACGAGATATTTCAAGTTTAAAATGAGTATGCACAGCCTATGTAGCGTCTTAATAACCATCAGGACATTGTGTACTATAGTTGTTTATCTTGATTTCTTCTAACGTGGTGAAAATTAGGAATTAGTTAATTTTATTCTGAAACATTTACCATAGAAGGATTTGTTTACCAGATTGTGTTTTACGTAAAGCGTTACAAACTAGAAAAAAGTAGTTTGTTATTTACATTAACAGTACCTACTTCTAAAACAAGTATGAATATTTTAGAGACCTTTTAAGTCATGCATGCATGCATGCATGTGCAGGCATAGGCATGGCTGGTTTAGACCAACCAAAAAACCAAACCGAGAACACGCATTTTTACATTTAGGGTGATTAATGTGATCATAATCATAATCATAATAAAGTTTTTAATCATAATCATAATCGTTTATTGCACCATGGTAAAATAAAAGTTCTTACAATATGTATGTGTCTCATGGACCCTGGACGGGTATAGCAAACTTAAATTATTAAATTGTTACCTACATTAGCTAGTGTGTAGGCAGAATTAGGAAAAGCTAAATTTACAAAGCAAAAACACACTATAGCTTATATAAATCTAAATTCAATTCAATATAGTATACATCATAAAATCAAAACAAAAAAAATACTTTCGCTCTTATTATCTATCACTAAAATAATCTTCTACTGTGTAATATGTTTTGTTTGCTAGATATGATTTTAACTTTTTTGCGTAAGTTGTGTCTTTTTCTTCTGCCTTTAAATAGTTTGGGAGATGATTATAATATTTAACTGCTGCATATTGAGGGCTATTTCGGAATATTTCAAGATTTGGGACAGGTAATATAAGTTTATGTTTTAGTCTTTTATTTTGTTGCTCCTTGAACAGGTGAATATTCTTCCGCACAAATATACATAATTCCAATATATACATACAGGGCAAGGTTAATATGCCGTGTTTGGTAAAATAGGGCCTGCAACTATCCCGGTTTCGTATGCCCACCAGTACACGTATGCATTTTTTTTGCATTATGAATAGGTCATGAGCATCTGTACTGTCACCCCACAAAATAATGCCGTACCTGAACCACGAGTGGGCATAGGCGTAGTAGGCAGAGAGTGCTGTGGCAAAGTCTGTTGTTTTGCGGAGCGTGAATAACCCATATAGAAACTGGGATATTTTTGTTTTAGTAATTGAAATGTGTGTTTTCCAATTCATGTGCCAGTCTAAAGTAATGCCTAAGAGTTTAAAGTTTGTTACTTGTACTATTTCTTTGTTGTTCAGCTCAAGTTTCAGAGGCGGTGGCGTCCTTTGATGAGGATAGAATTGAATTAAATTAGTTTTGTTGATGTTAATTGAAAGGTTGTGATCATTCATCCAGTGATTGATTTGGTGCAAGGTTTTTGATAGTACTTCGTTAAAATC
Organism: Epinotia brunnichana; assembly: GCA_963854355.1. Classification (NCBI taxonomy): domain Eukaryota; kingdom Metazoa; phylum Arthropoda; class Insecta; order Lepidoptera; family Tortricidae; genus Epinotia; species Epinotia brunnichana. The sequence continues at coordinate 10,209,898 of OY977945.1, read as the reverse complement.
GTTATTATTATGAAAGTCAAAAAGGATAGACACGTCATCTGCAAATAAAGTACAATTGGCATCTATTTCTCTGTGAAGATCATTAATATATAATAAGAAAAGTAGGCACCCCAGCACACTTCCTTGTGGAATTGAGCCCCTTAATTCAGTTATGTTAGATCGGACAATATCCAACGTATTAGACGTCGGGTTGACATATTCAACCTGAACGAGCTGCATGCGCTTTTCTAAGTAAGATCTAAACCAGTCGTATGCTATGCCCCTAATTCCCGATCCATATAATTTACTAAGCAGAATCTTGTGTGAGACTTTGTCATATGCTTTTGTGAGATCTAAAAGTAATCCAACAGCAATTCGTTTATTGTTTATGGTATTTAGAATGTTCTGAGTGTAATTACTAACGGCGAGGGCAGTGGAGCGATTTTTTCTAAAACCATATTGGTTGTCATGTAATATATGATTTTTTTCCAGGAAATGGTAGACCCGATTACACATCGATTTTTCAAAAACTTTTGATAGTGTGGAGAGGAGTGCTATTGGCCGATAATTATTTGTATCAAGAGGATTTCCTTTTTTATGTATAGGTGTTATAATTGTTACTTTTAGCTCTTGGGGGAAAACACCCTCATTAAAAGATTGGTTGATTAGCTTACATAGTGGCGGCGCCAGTTCACTAGCACAAAACTTCAATAACGTCGTAGGTATTTCGTCTATTCCGGTGCTATGTGTGTTTTTAAGTCCGCGTACAATTTTGAGTACTTCAAACTCGGAGACTGGCTGAAGATATAACGATTTCTCAAAAGTAGAGCAAACAGGGCGTCCGCGCGGTGGTGACACATCAGGCGTACTCTCCTGGTCTCCTTGGCAGTCGTAAACAGAGGCAAAGAAGTTGTTAAAAGTATTTGCTATTATATTAGGATTTTCAGTAACGAAATTTTGAGGCATAATTGTTAATTTTAAATTTTTCTTTATCTTTACTCTATTTTTTATATTATTTATAATTTTCCACATAGTTGCCGTTTTATTTGTTGATTTTTGCATTTCGTGTATATAATTCAATTTTTTTGATTTAATGACTGCTTTTTTCAGGGCATTTGTATAATGTTTATAGTGTGCCTTCAGGACGGGGCTTTTGGTTTTACTTGTGTGTATTTTTAGAAGCCTTTTATGTGTACATGATATCTTAAGACCTCTTGTAAGCCAAGTCTTTTTAGGTTTTCTTTTTATAGTCAGCCGTTTGACAGGGATTTTTTCGTTTAGAATATATTTGAGTAATTGTGCAAAAGCATTGTAATTATCATTTACGTTATTATGGGTGAGTACTAGGTTCCAGTTGACATTGGTTAATTCCTGTTTATATGCTAATTGGTTGTGTAGGTTATAAATTCTTTTATATAATATATGAGGTTTATCCGGTCTCTTTGTTTTATTTTCATAAGAATGGTTTTCTAATTTAAAAATTATACTTTTATGATCTGAGAGTCCGAACTCCGTTATTAAAGTCTCATACAACTTGCAGTTAGTAAAAACCAGATCAATGCAGCTAGCAGAATTCAATGTAATTCGTGTTGGTTCTTTTACTGTCTGAACAAGGTTGAGGGTCAGCATTAGGTCAGTCAAACGGCGAGTGTATTTAGATTTCAATAACATATTGACATTGAAGTCACCCCCTATTACAATATTTTTACTCTGTTCCTTGTGTTTAATTTTTTCTAACATATTTTCCACACATTTGTAAAATGTTTCAATATCCCTATCTGGCCTATAAATACAAATTAATATAGTGTTTAATCTTGGCAATTCAACACAACATCATTCGAATACATATTCAATTGAAATTTCTTTGATGTCTTCTCTTACAAAATACTCTATACCGTCTTTGAGCAAAATACAAGTTCCTCCTCCATTGTGATTTTTCCGGCTGAAGCTTGTAACTAACTCGTATCCGGGAATACGAACTAGATCGACCTGTGATGACGTCATCCAGGTTTCCGTTATACATAGTGCGTCGTACGAATGTTGATCTAAAAAACTCTCTAAAATATGGGTTTTATTATTAAAGCTTTGCAAATTTTAGAAAAAGGTTGTAAAGTTAGTAGTTGGGTTATTTACGAAAATTATTTCCACTGCAATCGTCTATCTGTTGGGAGCTGCTGATATCCAGAGGATTGGTGCTAATGGTGCTTACTGGGAGGCCTACATTTAGCTGAGGAGAGTCAGGAGGGCTGCGTCGTTGTTGTTCCGCGATAGGCGGCAGTGTATATTCGTATCCATTTACATACACCTTATCGTGTTTCACAATCGGGTGCTGGCCATGTTTTCGCGCGTATTTTAGTGTGTTTCTTAGTATTTGTCTTTTCTCTAGCTCTTTACTGTTCATGAATTCTGAGACTGCGAGTCCGGTATTCATGAAAATATGTTTGTTGTTCAGAATATAGTTTCTCATCCTCCTGCTTATAAGTTCAACTTGAATAGGCCTCCGATATCCTCGTTTTCCTATCCTTTTGAGGTCTTCTATGAATCCGTTGACATTTGTTCCCAATATATCATGAAAAACATCGGTGACGCGATCTACGAGAACGTCCCAATTTTCACCGGAGTACTCGTCCAAGCCGTACAGGACTATTGTTTTGTTTTGATAGTTTTCAAAATTAATTGTAGTATGCTGTTTATCTTCAATTTGTTTGCTCAATGCTTCTAGCTCCTTACATAGCGTTAAGTTTTCAAGCTCTAATTTTCTAATATTTTCATTCATATCATTCAATTTTTGCTTCACTCGTGCTTGTTCTTGAGTCAACGTAGATGTGCAACGGAACATATCTTCTTTAAGACTGTCTATTTTTGTGTTGAATTCCACTATTAACGCTTGTTTAATATTCTCAATAATAGACTGAGTCAAGCCTTCCTTCATTACTTCGAACTCTTTTTTAATTAGGTAGCTAAATCTATCAAATGATATGCTATCGGTATTTGACGTGGCTGTAGTAAATCTATCTCTTGTCTGGAGGTGTGGAGACGGTGTATTTAGTATATCTGTGACAACTGTGTCTCCCAGCACGTTTGAGATGTCTGTATCTCGGTCTGTATCCGTATCTTCTGGTGTTCGCTCAGTAATCACTGGGGACGCGGAAATAGTGACATTCTGACCACGCAGTATATTCGGCTGACAAGAAGAGCACTTCCATTCGGCTTTTAACTTTGCTTGACTCTCTCTAAATGTTGCCGACGTAATGTTGACGCAAGGAAAATGAAAACATCCTTTGCATTTCGTGCAGATAAGACGCTGTGTTCTATCTGTTCTCTTTTCACAAGCAAGGCAAATCATTTTGCGGCTTTCGGAATTTTAGATGTATATTTCGTTAGGCAATGTAGTTCATCTAGTATTTCACAGATGGCGTTAAGATTTGAGATTCGTACGATGTGTTCTAGATGGCGCTGATATGATGGCACTTGATTATCCACCAATGATGTAAGATGTGTTTTTATATCTGATATATCGAATGCCTGACAGATAGGTGTCCAATATATGAAAGCAGGTCTGATATTCACCCTAAATGTATTTTTATTCTTGTGAAAATCAATGTAAGTACAAGTAGGTATTTACGCTTGTTCGATCCTAAACACACCATCAGACACTTCTTAATTGTGCAAATAAGTTGCTTGAGTTGAGACTAATTAGCATTAACACAGACGTTCCTAGATTATCATATATTATGTATAACCATCTCTAAGACGTTGACGGCTAACGCGTTCATTCCAAACTCAAATTAGAACGCCTTGCGGAATTGCACTCCTGCCTCCGTAAATCCTAGGCGTCATACACCTGCATGCTTGCGCCTCGGCAATTAACAACGCCAGAAACAAATGACGACGAATATTTCCATGATTTAGGCAGAAAGCCGACACCTTTACAGTTATGCAATCGGGTCATACACAGATTTAGGATCGCGTCTTTCCTGTGGACATTGTCAAAGTTAAAGGCTACCAAGCCAAAGTTTTGTAGGATTTTAGAAAACAGTCTAAAACCGAAGTTACAAATTTGACGGTGACCGGAGTTACATATCTTTCACTTTAAAAATTATCTTGCTCTAGATATAAACTTTGAGCACCGTTTTAATCACCTTAAGGGATGAATTGAACAATATCCTGAAATAGGTTTTCTAATCTTTAAGACAAACAGTCTAAAACCGAAATTACAAATCTCTTTCAACAAAAATGTCTTGCTCTCCTTATAAAATTTGAACCCAGGGGATGAAATTCAAAAAACGCTGAAATTCGTTTTGTAATCTTTTAAGAAACGGGCTAAGACCGAAGTAACAAATCTCTTACTTTACAATCTTGCTCTTCGCACAAACTTTGTACCCTCTAGCTAACAAAAGTTTCTCTCATACTAACTTTGCACTCCTTTTTAACCTCCTTAGGTGTAAATTTTTCCAAAACGCTGGAAGCACTTTATTTGTATTATATTTAATACCTAACATACAAACTTTGCACCTCCTTTTTAACCCCCTTAGGGGTAAAATTTTCCAAAACGCTGGAAACACTTTATTTGTATTCTAATACCTAACATACAAACTTTGCACCCCTATTTAACCCGCTTAGGGGTGGATTTTTCCAGGAACCTAAAATTACTTTTCTTGTATTATGTATTTATACATAAAGGAGTCTATACACACACAAAGTTTCAAGTCTCTCACTTACAATTTTACTCCATCCCGATACAAACTTTCAACCCCTGTTTTACCCCCGGTAGGGTGGTTTTTTTTAAATCCATTCTTTGTGTGGACTTACGTTATATAAACTGCCTATTGTGAAATAATCAGCTTTCTAGGTTCAACGATTTGGACCGGGCGATGATTTATGTGAGTCGATTGTCACGACTTTGCCTATATACACCGTGGGCGTTAATAACCCTAAAGATTTTAACCACGCATTCCTTAGGTCATAACTCCAGTCAAATCCTGCTTGGTTTTGAAGATATTATCATTTTCATGTTAAATATTTATCGTGGTTACTAAAGTGCATTAAGCTCTTTTGATAGAGACGTTGCTATCGATGTTGCCAAGTTTCGTGTCATTATTGACATACAACAAAGTGACAGCTAACACTCACTAAATTCATTCTTTTTTGGAAAAATAATCGTTAGCATTTTTTTAAAAGGGATACTTTCCCTTCCATAGAGAAGCGATACTTATCCAAATTATATTTACAAAAACCGAAAAAAAAAGATTTGTATTTTTTATTTTTGCTGAATTTAAATTGGGTTCATATAACATTTTTTACTCCTAATGACCTCCGGAATGAGTGGTTAAAATCTTTCGGGTTATTAACGCCCACGGTGTATATAGATTATGGGAAACAAACATTAATTAATATAGGAAAGACGAATTTTGTTTTAAACACTGTGTATGACCAAATCATCTACGCATTTAATTTTGGTAGGTATTTATGTTTGAAAAATCCGGATGATCGATCGGTTTTATACAATTGTATCTAATTGATATTTATAGGATTAGCTCAAAGTATGTAAACCAACGTTAATAAGTATGAAAGTAACTTCAGTCTTTAAATTAGATACTGATCATTCGTCAACTACCTCTATAATCTTTCATTTCTATGCTGCGCAATCATGTATGAAAACCGTGGATTTGTCTGGCTTGCCGTATTAGTATGTACTTACTCTTACTGGTATCGTAAAAAGACCTTTTCCACAAGTCAGGCGTAATACAAATTTACATCAATGTCATAAAGAATTTATTAGGGAAAACTTTTCTCACTTTATCTGTGTAGCTATTTGTAAGTACCTCATTTTAACATAAGTTTCTTCTCTTGAACCACTATTTTCGCCGGCTGGCATAAAAAAATACAATTGTATCCCCAATATTATGATTTTTTCCGCCTCACTGGTTAAAAACCACCATGAGAATGTAATTTTCATTGCATTCTCATTCACTCATCCATATACCCGGTGCCGTGGGAGGATTCCAAATAATTTTAGCAGTGTACTTCTGAGGCCCTAGGAATAAAAAGAAAATGTCATATAAAGTAAGTTGATTTGGCTCACTTCTTTTTTTCTTTCATAACAGGTCAAGCAATAATTTTTGAAAAAAAGTGAGCCGAACTGAGCTTCCTTTATAATTTTTTTTTATTCCTTAGGGCTTCAGAAACAAGAGTTTAAGATTATTTGGAATCCTCCCGGAGCACCGTGTAGGTACATACCTACGTCGGATCAGAGAGCCTCTATATTTTCATTTCAACTACTAAGACCAATTTCAACGAAATCGTTAAAATTTCTACCGACAATTAGAATTCACTCTGAAATATAAACCAGCAACACACATAGCGTTGTTGTGGATTCGCAGCACATGTGAGCCGGGCCCAATTAGTTCCACTTGTTATTAGTTACTGCACAAGCTGTGTACCTAAGTAAAGCAGCGCAGGCTGCGTCTGAACACGCGCCGAGCGGACATTTTTTTTAAACACATTCATCATCGGCCGAATGTTCGGTTCAGCTTTTGCCGAACCGAATATTCGGCAGAATTATTCGGTTCAACGTAAGTAATGCCTTCAACAGCCATTCCAACACAGACTCATTCAGTGGTAAAAAACTGGGTCCCGCGGAAGGACCGATAATAGTTTTATCCCGGAAATCATCCCTTAAGGGAGTGAAATGGGGGGTGAACATTTATATGGAGCTACGATATAAACGAGTTCCTCGTGGACAGAGTAGTGGGCAGAAGCTAGTGAACAATAAATTAAAAACATATGCTAATTAACCACTGCTATTTAATTATTAATTTCGAAGTCCGACATTTTTATGGAATTATAAACCCTATCTCAAAAAAGGCTGTTTTTTACTTAAAATTCGCTACTGCTTGTAAACTGCATTAAGTGATATATTGTACGAAGATACTTACTTAGTCGTTGAAACACGAAGAGAGAAGGAGATATCATACGTTTAATTCCTTTACTACCAAAAATACTGTCAATGCTCAGAACGATCTCAACGCAAAACAGCCAACACTATAGCAAACATATAAAACGACAAATACGCACAACAACCAATACGGCTAAACTTGATAGGTTTTGATTATGCCCGTTATATTTGTTTCAAATCTAAACCGAGCCAATGCAATGATCTAAACTTTAGATCATTATTCGCTCAAGGGCCAAAACCTCGTACAGATAGTATGACTAGGTACATCATTAGTTAGCTGTTTGAAAATTGCTTCCATTGCGTTTAAGTACTTTTACTTATTAATGTATTATATCAGAGTAAAGGCGAGTAAATGATTCTATGACATCAATAATGCAGCCTTACGAGACTTTTCGTTCTACATTGTCACTGAGTTCATTTGTGAATGTTTCATGAATTCCTGGATACAATAAAAGCTGAGTTTTATATTGGAAAATAAGTTGAACATTTTGTAATGACCTTTTCTTACTTGATCTGAATGAATACTGGTATATTCATTTATGACAGAAGTATGTTATTTATGTGATACGTATGTGACAGCTAAGGGAATAGGATTGAAGTCTGTTGTGGCCTATGGGCTAGCAACCTACCCTTTTTGGCAATACATGAGTGAGATCATAATATATGCAACTAATGTTTGTACTAACTTTATACGATTGTATGTACGGGGCAATCTCCGAATCACCTCCTGCTCATCCGACTTCAAAAATTCTTTCATCAATGGTCGGTTCGCGTGGGTTCTCTGTCACACGAGGGCGGATAATATAACCAACAACTCAATTATCCAGTTCACATTAGATTATAGCAGGAGTAAAAAATCTCAATAGAACATAACAAACCTCAGCGACCGTGATCTTTAATTTTTACATATCGCTAACGAAATACGAAACCACAAAACTTTAGTGAATAATGTCAGCGAGTGTCCTATTATGAATGGTCTAGCTAGTCAATTACTGACCACATTGATAAGTATTTGATCCATTCGACAGTTCGAGGATACAATGCATTTAATTTTCAGTTAAGCTTACTTCGTCTGCGTGGACCCGGGTTAAAAACTAACCTAAGTATATTTTAATCCAGACTTTAAACTATCTTCGTGCAAATCGGTTGAGACGTTTAAGCGTGATTGAGTAACAAACATCCAAACTTTCACATTTATAATATTAGATAGATACTAGAAGGATTAGTTTAAGATTTTTGATTCAATCGTTTAGAACAGTGATCAATAACTATCCTACCCTATAATATATTACTTATTGTAAAAAAATAGGTATACACTTACAAATCTACAGACTTATCAAGATTATAAAATAAGTGATCACGTTTTTAGGGTTCCGTACTCAAAGAGTAAAACGGGACCCTATTACTAAGACTCCGCTGTCCGTCCGTCCGTCCGTCCGTCCGTCACCAGGCTGTATCTCACTGATACCGTGATAGTTCCAGCTAAAATTTTCACAGATGATGTTTTTCTGTTGCCGCTATAACAATAAATACTAAAAACACAGAATAAAAAGTTTTTATAGATAATGGTACGGAACCCTTCGTGCGCGAGTCTGACTCTCACTTGGCCGGTTTTTTAGACTAACAGGACGGTGTCTAAGTAAGAGTAGCAATTACCCTTATGATCAGTGATCGGCACGACCCGTGCAACACCGCGGTATTCCGAGAAGAAATATTAATATGGACATGACATGCATGATTATACTCCCTTGATCTAGTTCGCAAAAACAACTATATTGAGAATTTATAATTGTATTTTCTTAAACATGCAATGAAATGTCGTCATTACGTGGGTTATATCAGGCTTCAAAGTATCAGATTTCGGGCGGATCAACTCGAGAGAACTGTAAAGGAATTTCATACGAAATTGAAGGGAAGGGTCGGGAAGTATTTTTTTTTAATTTTCATTCCATTATTTGTGACACAGCATCACGGCATTCAGCCATGAAAATTAGTTTGATTTGAGGAGTTTTTATTTATTTATTTCATTGCATGTTTGAGAAAAACAGTATACATGTCTGGCCGTGAAAAGGGCTTGCCGACTTCGTATCACTATCCGGCTCCGGCCTCCCTACTCTATACCTACTCACCCAGCAAGCCCTTCTTTCCCGGCGTCTGCAGTAATGTACTATTGTAAATAGAAGTCAGAATATTTCATTAAAATTGAAATTTTATAATTATTTATTAAAGAAAATATTAAGTGCACTCATATAAAATATGTAAGTGTTTAAATGTAACCATTTGAAGTGCAAAAAACCCCTTTTCCCGACGAAAAACGATTATGTATTGTTTGCGTTTATGACCAAACAAAAAAACTGGTGCGAAAAAGACAGCTAATAGTAATATTTACAGAGTTGATGTCATCCTTCTCTAATTCACTGATAAGGAATGCAACCAATTTCTAACAACAAATATGTTTACTTTTACTTATGTTTTTCGGGTCTGGTCAATACCTTCTTCCTTTACCGACTCGAATTCCAGAATCTCGGGGAACATCCATATTAACATAATGATTGAGGTCATTGACACCGTGTTGCACGGGTCGTGCCGATCACTGCTAATGATACCTAATTTAAGGGTTATTTAACTTATTTATAATCAAAGTAGTGCACTCTTATTGCGACACCCGTTACTAATATGCTTTAGTACCTACCACTGCACTGTATACGAGCATGTTGAATATAATTAATGCGAAAATGGGATTTTGGACTTATGCCTCTTACCTACCTTTGTAGCTATCAACAATTGAACATCTGTCCGTAATTGCATCTTCTTGCGTGAAGATTTTCGGGATAAAAAGTAACCTTAGTTTGAATCATCATCATCATCATATCAGCCGAAAGACGTCCACTGCTGGACATAGGCCTCCCCCAAATAGTGCCAAAATGACCGGTCCTGCGCCACCCGCATCCGCGCGTTAGTTTGAATCCACGTTCTAAATTATAAAGCCTTTCATCTTTATATGTGATTGCAAATAACAAAACTTTCACATTTATATCAGTAGGACATATGTGTGTTGCTGACTGTACATAATAACATAAGCGTCACGTCTAAGGCTAACCATGGTATTGTAATGTGTTTGCTTAACTTATAATTATAGATTAGGACAATTTGGGGTTCCGTGCGATCGGCGTGAGGAGACATTCATTTAGTTTAACATTCACTTAATAATAGGTATCGTATAGTCTCTAATCATAGTTATCATCTATTGTTGTGGTTTAGTTCGATGACAACGTTTCAACACTGCTTTTAGTAGTTGTATGACAGAGTTATGATTACAGACATCAAAGTACACGAGACCAGCTGCCCCGCCAGGTCCGGCCGCATATAAGAGTCGAGTTCTAAAATATGTGCTCGGACAAAGTGATCAAAAATGTGTGAACACGACTTTATTTTCAAGGGCATAAGGTTGGTCAGATATTATTGAACATTTGGGAACATACATATATGAACTCGACTGAACAAAGAACGCAGGGTGGGCCGCGGGTGGCCCTCTCGGAGGTCCATTCTAGGAGGTTCATTTCTAAATCTATACCGGTGAAATATGATCGGATGAATAGGTCTTGATCTACATACAAACATTTTTATTTATATATTTATTTTATTATAGCCTTTAATCGTAACATCCAAATATTGTGTTTCTTAATTTTCTTACCTATTTGTTTTGAGTGTACATTTGCCAGTTGGTAAAGGCCTTCTCCAGCTAGATTGGAGGGTTGTGGTCAAGTTTACCTACGGTGACCAGTCGGCTTGGGGAAGCTTACAAAATTGTGCTTGTGGCCTATTTGCAGAATAAATAATTGATTTTGATTTTTTTGATTTATTGACAGGTAATCAAAATATTCCACCTGTGCAATAAAAACGTGCGCCGAAACCTTCATCCTGGATTGAACCATCATATAAAAGGAAAAAAATCGAAGGCCGCAGTATTTACATTGGTAATTGATATTTTGGAGAGTCATAAAGGCTGGTGTACCTAAATAAATACATATAAACCGGCCAAGAGCGAGTCGGGCCACGCTCAGTGTAGGGTCCCGTAGTTTTTCGTCCGTCACAGTAAGTGTGTGAAATTAATTTGTAATTTTTTTCAAAAACTATTCAACCTATCAAGTCATTTATTACAGAAAACACAGTGAAAATAATACAAACAATACCCACTAAACTAAAACAAACTTAAACCTATCAAGTTCAAAATAATTTTCCTAGAAAGTTATTATAAAGTTCTACATTTGAGATTTTTTTCATATTTTTAAAACTTATGGTTCACAAGTTAGAAAGGGGTCACATTTTTTTTTATTTCTGGAGCGATTATTTCCGAAAATGTTACAATTATCAAAAAATGATTTTAGCAAACCCGTATTAATTTTTAAATACCTATCCAACAATATATCACACGTTAGGGTTGAAATGAAAAAAAAAACACTCCCCACGTTACGTATAGGGAGGTACCCTAATAAAATAAAATAAAAAGCGGCCAAGTGCGAGTCGGACTCGCACATGAAGGGTTCCGTAAAATAAATTGCGGTTTACGATTTATGAGGTATTAAAAAAAAAACTACTTACGAGATCTCGTTCAAACCAATTTTCGGTGAAAGTTTGCATGGTACATCATAATTTTTTTTTAGTTTTATCATCTTATTTTAGAAGTTACAGGGGGGGACTTTGGAAGTGTCTCTCGCGCAAACTATTCAGTTTAGAAAAAACTAATGTTAGAAACCTTAAAACTTAATGTTTTTTTTCGATTTTTGTGTGAAAATCTTAATGCGGTTCACAGAATACATCTACTTACCAACTTTCAACAATATAGCTCTTATAGTTTCGGAAAAAAGTGGCGGTGACATACAGACGGACAGACAGACAGACAGACATGACGAATCTATAAGGGTTCCGTTTTTTGCCATTTGGCTACGGAACCCTAAAAACACTTTTTATTTTACCACTTTGTCGGCGTGATTGATATACATATTAGTACCAAATTTCAGCTTTCTTGTGCTAACGGTTACTGAGATTATTGTAACGGAATGGGCATGCTCGCTAGCGGATTTCTGATATTTTATATTATAATACATTTATTAAATTATGAAAACGAACTTTTATTTCATACCCAAAGTTAGAAAATTTACTTATTAATTATAGGGGAGAAGAAATCAATTAAGCTAGCATTCGCTAGTGTAAATCGGCAGTCATCATCATCATTATATCAGCCAGGGAGCGTCCGCTGCTTGACGTAGGGCCTTCCTCAAATTACATCTAAGAATAACTAATTTCATCTAAGAATGTTAATGTACGAATTAATTCAACATAATATTAGCGGGTTCACAAATAACATTTAATCTAGAATTATAGTAATCAATGAAAATATGGATACCTAAATAATACTTCTACTCGGGCAATCCGCCATGTAAGGAAACATAGAAGGCGAACGAACTTCAATCTTAATAGCTAAAGCATTAGAAACTAAATAAAAGGAGCGTAACGACCTTTTTGTCATGACACAAACCACGTGACTACAGCGCTCGCTGCCCTAGTAGCCCCCGTTGCTCTCGTAGCTCTCGTTGCTCTCGTAGCTCTCGTTGCTCTCGTTGCCCCAATAGCCCCAGTTGCCCCCGTCGCTCTATAGCGATCGTAAAATAGTATAAAAGCCAGTGTCGCATTAGTATTTGGATCATTCAATTCTCGTCGTTCAGACTGTCAGTGTCTCTGGTTTTTCGTGTTACAAATTCTTGGTGGGTGTTTTCTTTGCTTTAAATAAGTAGCCCGTCATTATGAAGAAATTCTCCTCATAATGAGGGGTTACTCTTGTTCATTTTCATAGTACTTTTGAGAGGTTATTTTATTTATTTCATATTTAAAAACCAGAAATACTGTCCAGGTTTTAGTATACCTGAGGAGTCACTCCCGCCTACCGGTGCCAAATGGGCGTGACTCAGAGTCTTTTGCTACCAGACTTGAGGGTGGTCTGGCGTCTTCCTCTTTACCAACATAGGAGACGAAAGCCTCTTTAAGGGGCCCCTCACGCGCCTCAGAATCGGCTGACGACGTAGACGAGGCGTAGTCATTCATGTGATCCGCACTGAGGGTTACCTCACTCGTTGAAATCGTGTGGCTCTTTGAGGAGCGGTCCTATTAAATATATTTAATATCTTATACCTTATATTTACACAATAGGGCCCGTCTTACTCACTGTTTCCGGCTTCGGCCACAGTGGGGGGAGGCATCGACACAAGCTGATAGGTTACTGTCTCAGTTTCGCTGGCTGAACGACTTACAGATATAAGTAATAGGGATACATTCTTATTTCTTGAACTAAAGGTATGGTTCGGGAAATAAGCAGGACAGGGTTTGACGGGGTAGACGTAGGAGTAAATTCATACACTGTATTAAGGGCATTGGGAAATATATACTGTAGGTATAAATAGCTGAAATATAGGTCTACTATTCCAATAAAATCAAACGGAGGGTTAAATTACTATTGTGGGTAACTGAGTTCGCGTTGGGAATAGGGTTGGGCAAGGTGGTGCTGAGTTCCGCATTTTATTATATGTGAAACATTAAGGTGTAACGATCAAATACTTATTATCATCAAAGGGTTATAATTCTATTTATGATATATGGATATCCTGGCAGGGTTGTTTCAGAAAGATGAAATGATTCTGGGCTTTAGGGCAGGCGAAGCAGTCCCTCAAGTCCGATTGGGTGTCTTGTTGTCATGAGTGGAATAAAACTCTACATTTGGAGTACGATTTGAGACAAATGTTTCACATGTAATGAACGGGTTGCTTTGGCATTACCTGTAGGTTCTCGCTATAGAATTATCAAACGGAGGTTTAAATAACTTAGTTAAGTTCGCATTGAGAGTAGGGTTGGGCAAGGTGATGCTGAGTTCCGCGTTTGATTATATGTGAAACATTAAGGTGTAACGATCAAATACTTATTATCATCAAAGGGTTATAATTCTATTTATGATATATGGATATCCTGGCAGGGTTGTTTCAGAAAGATGAAATGATTCTGGACTTTAGGGCAGGCGAAGCAGTCCCTCAAGTCCGATTGGGTGTCTTGTTGTCATGAGTGGAATGGTACTCTACGTTTGGGGTACGATTTGGGTTAAATGTTTCACATGTAATGAACGGATTGTTTTGGCATTACCTACAGGTTCTCGCTATAGGATCTCGTAGGAGTTTGACCATATAAGTTAAGAACATGATATGTTCCAATAAATTATTACTAAAAGATGTCTGTCGAGTTTGTTTGGCGTTTCTTCTCGAAACAGACCGTTAGGTTGGAAACGCTGGTAACTTCATTCTCTGGGTCATAAATCCATAGGTTAGTTAGGAAGGTAAAGTGACAAGGACGCTCTATCCCCATCCGCAACAAGAGAGTAGCCTGTGTGAGTAATAAAAGATTACCACACAACCCGTCGATAGAACCTTTGTACAAAAAACCCAAGTATCTAGTGCAGATTTCTAGCTCAATGAAGGGTAAAATAAATAATGTTGTTTATATGAATTCTAATGGCTACTCCTTGTTTAACAGGAGCGTGTAATAGGCGGTAGGGGATTTTTACAAAAAAAACATAAAAATGTTTTAACCATAAAGCCATTCACAATATAAGATTCCACTTCTCAAATTTAGTTTGATCGTATTTGACAAGAAATAGGGAAAATTAGCAATTGGAAGTTACGTTCAGATAGGTTCAATTAAGTACAGATAGGCTAGCTTTAAAAATGTTAGAGATGAAGAGTCCATTTCCTGTCAAGCTTATCATAAAAGAACCTGGGTTATTACGGTGCACAACATCTCGAGGTTCCTACCACTAGCGATCACAATTGGCCATTTCTTCAGGTATTCGTAATAAAAGCACACAACATAAGTAGGTTTAATAAAGTAGGTAAATAAGTGCAATTTACAGTAGAGTCGTCAATAAGTTTGCTTTAAAGTTTAAGATAATATTCCTGGATTTGTTTAGAGCTCCTTCAGAGCTACGGGGTCGAGTATTCTTAAGGGGTTTATTCGGGGGTAAGGGTTTCGTTTAAGGAGAGACGTTACATTATCCGCGGACGGACGGACAGACAAAGCGAAACTATAAGGGTTCCTAGTCGACTACGGAACTCTAAAAAAGAATGATTATGGGGAGAAAATGTAGGTACCTACGCTAAATTTATAGTAGTACATACCTAGGGCGGTAAAATAATAAATGTTTCAGATCGCAGGTATGATAAATATGCGATCTGAGGCTCTCTTTATTACCGCCCGTGGTGACTACAAAATTTTACGTCTCTCTCTGGCCAGGAAGTGGGATTTTCCACACGCCCGGTAATTGCTACTTTATGGCCAGGTGTGACGTGACATAATAGTACATTACTTACCTAGGGCGGTTAAACAAAGAATGTCTCAGATCGCAGGTATTTGACGCCCGAGCCGAAGGCAAGGGCGATAAATATGCGCTCTGAGGCTTTCTTTATTACCGCCCGTGGTGAGTACAACATTTTACGTCTCTATCTGGCCAGGAAGTGGGGTTTTCCGCACGCATAGCGTGCAGTAATTCCTACTTTATGGCCAGATATGACGTAAAGAACCTTAAATGTGTAAAACTCCCTAACCACTAATTACATAGATTGCTCAAATGCCAACTGTATATTAAGTTGAAATTTTCGGAGTAGGTACCTATTAACTTTTTTCTTTAATTGGTATTACCTATCAAAGCACATTCCGGTACACCCAACACCATGACTTGGTTGATGGGTGGAAAGTAGATATTTATTAGGTAAGTATACCCGCTAGCTAACCCTTACTGGTATTTTATCCATATATTATGGAATATTTAGCTTGGACTGAGGAGCACCGAAATAAATCCACTTTGTAATGTTAATTTTAATTCAATCAACGGTACACATAAAAATTGGACTTACTTAACTTATATTCAAAATATTAATTACACCGAGAACATTCTTAATTGTTTGGAGTCAGCAAAAAAGAAGCCTTACTTAAGTTACTTATATTGTTTTTTTCCATGTCCATTAAGGATACAGTCATATCTAAACACTTGACATTACCAGCACTCAATAAAGGGCAACAGGATAAGCGTTTATAAAACTAAATAGATTAAGACCAGTCGTATTATCCGCTTCTTCCATAGTGCACTTAGGGCAATCAATCTTAATCCGTTCCTGTTAGCAAAAGTCACGACATTCACCTTTTGTGTACATTATCAATATCATTATTTACGACAAGTATTTTTTGTTTATAAGCCTTAAGCACGTCGTAGTTTTTAAGGGACGGTCTAAAGGATATTTTGAATATTTTTGTTGCTTCCTCATTAATTACTTTACTTATTTAGTAATTTTGTAGATACGTCAGTATTGCAGATTTGCCGTTAATTGTGTTTTCTTAAGGTGGTTCGATTGCCATACAAAACGTTATTTGACATGACTAGATTAATTTGAGAAATTGGTTTGGGACGTCATATTTTGGGAAAACAAATTTTCTCAAATTAATCTAGTTTATACAAGTTTATTCTAGGAAAGGGGGAATTTGGCGCATATGGGAAGCCAATTTATGAAAGTTTGTTACATAAGTGTCTTAAAATATCACGCCGTTAGCCTGCGATTGTCAAATAACGCTTTGTATGGCAATCGAACCACCTTAACATGAAATTTAACACATATTTTTGAACTTCATTATCAATTACAAGTTCGGTTACTGGTTTCAGTACCGCCATTTGTTTGATTGTATTTTAACCTTGGTGTTATTTACGTAAGATGGCCACAATATGTCTGCATGCATGGGTTCTATGAAGTCACCGCGTCTATTTCGGACAAGTTCAAGAACCGGCGAGTTCACGGCTATTCAGTGATGAATCCGTAATCAACGATAGTATGAATAGAATAAGTTTTTGTTATGTAATATAGTATCGGTATTGACCCAGTAGAATAGCGCACTTCAACCAAACGGGATGAATTTGTAGGTACACATATACATGTCGCAGGGAAATATACATGTCGCAGGGAAATGTTTTTCAAAATTTTATTCTACCATTTTGTCGGCGTGATTGATTTATATACCCATACCAAATTACAGCTTTCTAGTAGTTAAGGGTCACTCAGCTAAGCCGCAGACGGACAGACGGACGGACGGACGGACATGGCGAAACTATAAGGGTTCCTTGTTGACTACGGAATCCTAAAAAGCTGATTTCAGAAACAATGGTAAGATCTACTTTTGACATTTTATTTTACAATTTCACTGAATCATATCAGACATTTGATCAAACTTAATTGTAGAGTTGTTTACTTTAGCCAGTTCAGAGATTTGATCAAATCACCTAAGTATACCATGTTACAGTACATATATTATCATATCACTAAACGTGTATGCATGTAGGTAGAATAACGTTACATACTGATTGTACGTATCGTAAGTATCACATTTATTTGAAGCGAAGGCAACGCAATAATGTCATGAGTATATCTCGATAAACAAATATCTTAAGACTAAAGATATATAACACAAAGAAGTACTATCAAATTTAGAATTATATATATTAAAAACGAAACGATGACAAGCAACTGCCACTGCCACGCCACTCACACTTCCATTTTGTAACACTGAAATACAACAGATAGGTAATGGAAAAATCAGTAATATGCGTTTCAATCATTTGATTTGAACACTGCAGGCAAAATTATTTGCAAACTGACGGTATGATCGAATTTAGCGAGAACAATGACATTAAGTAATTGCATTTTGTGTGATAACGCTTTATAAACAAGCACGTATTTGTGCTTACAAAGATTTTACTGCTCGTTTGAATGGCAGTAAATAAATATAAGCGGACGGGATTATTTCAAAGCAGTAATAATATTATAAATCAAAATTGTAATTTAATACAAAAATTTTCGTCGTTATAAGTAATGCTATTTTCATTTGTGCTGGATGTAAGCTGCACAAAATGACACTTTTACGTTCTAGTACACAAAATATTTTTTTTTGAAAGATTAAGATAATTCGGGCCTAACAGCCACATGTACAATAAAACTTCGAAGACTAAACTTGTTATTTTATTTGATTTGCTTTAATTAATTCACTTTTTTACTACTAAATTTATAAAACCAAATAAAATACCTACAAGTCAATGCTTTTTATTGAATGTATCGAAACATTAAAGGACTTGGTAGTATGAACTATCTAGTCTAATAATTCTAATAATATTATATGTGTCGAAAATTAAACATAAGAACCTTAAAAAGTTATTATATAATAAGCTTCGGAATGAGCTATTATTTTAATAAATTTTACAAATATTTGTTATTTTCTCGCAATCGAAGTGTAAATCAGTGTGTGTAACTCTGGCATAAATGAGCCATTTTAACCCTCGACTTAAATACCCACCCTTGCCGGTGGCTCGGGTGGATATAAATGTCTCCTGTAAAATGGCTCATTTTAAGCACTTGTTGTACAATTTACTATTGGATTCTATTTATACCATTCAGTGGCAGATCCAAAATTTTGGTTCGAGGGAAGGGGGTCTTGAGCCCACCCCTGATCCGCTAGTTTGGGGCACCACAATTACCATGAGCATTTTTCTAGTTTCTTAATTTATCCATTATACGGCCTCCGTAGCCCAGTGGGTAGTCTGCCTACGAAGCTGGAGGTCCCGGGTTCGAATCTCGGTCAGGGCATGTAATTGTGTATTTATCATGAATATTTGTTCCTGAGTTATGGATGTTATATATGTATATGTCACCGTTAGATTGTGAAAACCGTCAGTTTATAATCTTACCCGTTATATTGTAAACTGACGGAATATTGTGAACTGCCAAAATAATTCATAATTTTACGCATTCATTTTCGTTAGTTTATAAACTAACAATGTCATATCGTCAAATTGTGAACTGAATCAAATTTGCCTGATGTGGAACGCAACGTTTGCGCTGTTTGGTTGAGCGAATTATTCCACTTGCATCAGTTTCCACTTACGTCAGAACATGATTATTTTTTTTTGTTATTCAGACGTTTTATTCCGTTTACTACGGCTTCCAGCAGTGTCGACGGAGCCCCGCTGCGCGGGGCTCCTATTTCTGGGCGCTTTGCCCTTCGGGCAACTGAAGATACCTAACTAACCTAACCTACCTAGTCTTTGTGTACGTTCCGTAGCAAGCCGATTTGATCTCAGTTCACAATTTGACGATTCGACATTGATAGTTTATAAACTAACGAAAAATAATGCGTTAAATTGTGAACGGCTTTGACAGTTCACAATTTTTCGTCAGTTTATAATATCGCGAGTTAGATTATAAACTGACGGTGTTCACAATCTAACGGTGACATATATAAGTATCTATATGTATGTATCTATTATATATATCATCGCCTAGTACCCACAACACAAGCCTTACTGAGCTTACCGTGGGCCTAGGTTGATTTGTGTAAGATGGTCCCGTAATATTTATTTATTTATTTTTTCATAACTTTTGATGTTATAAGGACAGGACAGTCCTCTCGGACACAGAACGTGACTTAACGTAGTATAGTCACACCAGTCACTTAAGTGATTAAAGATCACGAGGTTTCATTTTTAACAAGAATTTTGTTTCTTACAAATAACAACGTAAGTACACTTTTGCCACATGAGCATTAAGTGTAGATAGTAATAACAGATCTAATAAAACAACAAAGGACAAAGGAGTAGAATATTTGTTCATCATATCAACCAATTATAATATTGAAAACGGAAATGACCAAGAGTTCCAAAGCGATTCTACAGTAGCGCTGCGTAATCTAGTTTGAGGTTAGTTTGACTGTCAGTGTTATTTCTGAGCGGTAATGCCGCCAAAGTTGGAGCATAAACTTTGGGATTAGGCACTGTTTCTAATTCGAGACGTCAACTTGGGAAGTACCCGGCAATGTGATGTTTTTGCACGGGTTACGACTGCGACGTAACAGCTTGCTGGGAATTTAAACGGACCGATTTAAAATATCCACAAATTCATGTTCATTTTGTTTCATTTCGGTTCTATTTATGGTCTTTAAGGTCTATGATAATGTATTTATGATGAGATTGATGAGCCTATTAAGTGAGGCAAATTCATTTTCATATGTAGACTAAATATTGGGTTTCTCTGTCTTTGAAAATTAACGGTTCGTAATAAGATTCCTAAAGTCATATTCTAGTGAAATATGAAAAAACAAGTATTTATGACATAATGTTTTTGATATGCAGGAACCAATTTTTAATGCTCCTAAGTAGGAAAACCATTCAGTCTGAAAATCATAAATAACATCCAGTCAACTCCCATTTAAAAAGAAGTAAAGATCTCACATTATTCCTGGCTACTGTTCTTCACTAAAACAACAGTTGAAAGTTAAGAAAATGGAAATACTCCGAACTATTTATGAAAAGCAATATAAAGTTGGGATGAGTAACAACTAACAAGCTTCTGGTACACCGCGGGTTAAACGCAAACGCTTCGATATTCTTGAAGAAGATCCTTTTGGAGTTAGAGTGCTTGCAAGTTTGTACTTGCCCTATTTTATACCCATGTACAGATGTAGTGCATAATGGTTTCCCATCGTTTTTTCACGGAACGTGTCTTGCTATTTCAGTCGGTCACGGTACAAAAAGTACTTAGGTTGACTGATGTAGCATGACAAATACGAACATTTCCGAGAAAATACGATGGGAAATGATTATTCACTACATCTGTGGGAAATTTGATAACAGGCTATGTCTAATGTGTATAAATGAATTGATTTAATCGGTATTGCATGAAACGAACTCTTTAGTACACAAAATGGTAACTATTGTTTTTTTTTCTTGTGATCAGTTAACATCTACTGAAATGATCACATCTCAACACTATGCGTTCGCAGTACGATTCAGGAAATAAAACTTTCTCGAATGCTCCTGCTGTAGAATGGGCCAGAGCTGCCATAAGGCTCAAGGAGGAGGCAAGGCTTTTCCAAGCGGTTCTTCAGAAAAGGAGTGAATGGATTTAAGCCTTGTGTGTGTAGTCAGAAGTTTAAAGCGTCTTGAACGAATACTAGTTTTCTTTCTTTCTTTTTAGTTGATATACCTAAGAGACCCTTGGCTATCATTGCAGCACGGTTTGCTATCATTTTAATCTATAAAGAGTCAAAATTCTTTATGTTTACATTTGTTACTGGTTATTTCATTGCATAACAATATGTTTTCATTAATATCATTATAACGACTTAAACTAACAAAGGAAGCACTGCGAATCTTAAACTAACAAAGGAAGCACTGCGAATCATGAATAGCATCCAGCAAACATACATTAAAAATGAATGAAAAGAGTGCAAATTACCTTCTGAAACAGGTACAAGAAGACTTCCTAGACCGTCTTTAGTCAGTCTGCTGTTAGATTGTCTCTAAGTAGATACTGGTAAGACTGCGAAACTATTTACTCGTAACGCTCGTAACTAAGCATACCTTCGCACGGTCCCGGTTGAAATTGTTTCCGCACAATCTTGCGTGTATATCTTGCTGGGAGTCGTTTAATGCTACAAATTGTAACTACACATTCCCTTCGCGGGTTATGGCATTAATTAATGAACTTCGGAACGTTGTTTAAAGATGTTTTTGATAAATAATGCGCTAGGCAATCATGGTCCCAAGATTCCAAAAAAAATTACACACACAATATAGGCTATAAAAAAAAAAAAAAATTATTTCTTTTCTAGTATTTTTTCAGTCAGCAACCTTTTCATGCGTACTCATCCCTCATCTTTAACTAAAAATATAAATGCATAAGTAAGTAAATCTGTCAGTCTGTCTGTTACTTTTCAAACAGCCTGACAGAGTTAGCCTATACTATGTGTGTCCCGCTGCTGGGCAAATTCATCCCCTTTTTTCCGCCAGTTAAATCTTGCATGGTTATAATTATGTAATGAATAATGAAATGAAATATTATGTAAGTAAGTATTTTAGTTTATTTGTTAAGTGCATTAATTTATAAGTTTCTGTCAAAAATTCAATTTTTGGTACAAGCTTTTATTGCCGACTGTACTTTTCTGCATACCGCCATCAACTACTCATTGAGACGATTCTAACGAGCCCAAACACAACGGGGTTGTGTCGGTTAAGTACTGAGTTCCCATGGCCAGATGGCCACCTTCTCTCTCCTTCAGCAGATCAGCTCGATGGTACTATAATATTGAAATAACATCTAAAACCTGTACCCAAAATGTCAGCTCAATCGGTTGAAGATATCTGCTTCAAAATTGAGTTGCAAGAGTCCACCCGAACAAACATAGTTAGGTATACTTAATAAAAAACCGGCCAAGTGCGAGTTGGACTCGCGCACGAAGGGTTCCGTACCATTATTTATAAAAACGGAAAAAAAATCACGTTTGTCGTATGGGAGCCCCCCTTAAAAAATATTTTATTTTGTTTTTAGCATTTGTTGTTATAGCGGCAACAGAAATACATAATCTGTGAAAATTTCAACTCTCTAGCTATCACGGTTCTTGAGATACAGCCTGGTGACAGATTATCTATAAAAACGGCAAAAAATCACGTTTTTCGTATGGGAGCCCCCCTTAAAAAAAGAATTATTTTGTTTTTAGTATTTGTTGCTATAGCGGCAGTAGAAATACATAATCTGTGAAAATTTCAACTCTCTAGCTATCACGGTTCTTGAGGACGGACGGACGGACGGACGGACGGACGGACGGACAGCGAAGTCGTAGTAATAGGGTCCCGTTTTACTCTTTGAGTACGGAACCCTAAAAACAAAGATCAATTCAAAATAGCTAGACAAAACATGCAAAGGCAACTTAGACCTAAGAATGATTTTTTACTGACCAAATGTAATTTTATGTATTTTGATAAAAGCCTTAACAATACTGCAATTAGAGTATATAATAAACTGGACGATAGTATAAAACATTGACTTCCGAAGGTTTGAACGAAAATTAAAACATTATTTTATGAACCGACCTTACTATTTAATCAAAGAATTTTACGCTAATGCATTAGATTAATTATTGTATTGACCTGACTATTTACATAGGAATATAATTTATTTTCTTTCGAATATTAGGAGACATACCATATAATTTTATTACTTTTGTGTTAATGACATGTTATTACTTATTTGATTTCTGTTTTTCTCTATATATATTATTTAATAAATAAATAATAAATAAAATAATAAATAAATATTACGGGACAATCTTACACAAATCAACCTAGGCCCACGGTAATCTCAGTAAGGCTTGTGTTGTGGGTACTAGGCGATGATATATATAATAGATACATACATATAGATACTTATATATATATATATATATACAACAACTATAACTCAGGAACAAATATTCGTGATAAATACACAAATAAATGCCCTGACCGGGATTCGAACCCGGGACCTCCAGCTTCGTAGGCAGAGTCACTACCCACTGGGCTACGGAAGCCGTTCAAAATTTAAATTGTATAATTATTGTTTCAACTCATCCTTCCTATTGCCATTGTATTATTATTATTTTTTGATTTAATTTAATTTTAATTGACTAAATTGTATTTGCATGCATTTAACTATGTTTTTTACCGCAAATAAATAATTTTATTGATTGATTGATTGACATACATTGCAAGTTAATAGAAAGCTTGTAATAAATCAATAAATACAGTAAGAATCTAGTGAGATTTGAAACTCAGGGTTAGTTTATAATCTAAACTCAGAGACCTACCGAAGAATTTAATTATTTTCTTTAACTTACTTATTCAATTTACTTCCTCAAAGTAGGTAACCTGTAAACCTACCTCACTGTAGCAAAATAATTACTTATGTACGTCAAGGTGTACTGAACTTTTCTGTTCAACCAAACCCGCCCTGATTGCACTCATCTATCAGATTAAATAAACCAACAATAATGCTATCCCCTGAATGCACAAAAAAGCACGCGTGAATGATAATGATTATCCAGTAACTGTACGAGTACACAACCAGAGCATGCGTCAAATCCGGTAGTTGTGATTTTTTGCGGACTTGTTTATGATGTTATGTTATGAGCGCCGAACGCAACTTTGTCAAAAATCGAAAATACCGCGAAAGTTTTTAATATAACCCTAAAGGACTAGTTTTTTGATAGTACTTTTTCAAGACGTTTTTTAAAGGAGACTAGATTTGCTACAATATGAGACTAGAATTAACTCTGTAGACCCAATAGTTTCCGAGATAAAACCTTTCAAAGTTTATAATTTTTCTAACTTCGCAACATAAGCTAACTCTGTCGGGGGTACTTGGAACTTAATCCCGCTAGAGTTGTTCGAGCGACGTCTAAAATATAGCAAAAAATTACGAAGTACGAAAAAAATATGAATTTTGAAAAGCTTTATCTCGGAAACTATTGGGCAATCCTATTCTAATATTGTAGCAAATTTAGTCTACTTTAAAAACGTCCTTAAATGGTTCTATCAAAAACGAGTCCTTTAGGGATTTCGAGATACTTTCGAATTTTGACAAAGTTGCGATCGGCGCTTGAGTTCACAAACTTGGATTATTCATTGGGCCAACATCATAAACAAGTCTGCAAAAAATCTGAACTACCGGATTTGACGCAAACGACCCCGTACTTTCAGGCGACAAAGTTACTGGATTATGAGGTCTATGAAATTATTAAAACAGGCAGAGTATGGATCAACTAACTCATACATCCTATTTTTCTTCATTTCCGATAGTTGAATAAAAAAATTATAAGTTTGAAAGGGTAATTTCTCAAAGACACCGATATTCTAATTTACTCTATTTCGAAGATATTTGATATTGTTTTAATTTAATATCTTCATGGAAAAAGTGTAAAACTTCATTCCTTAATTTAATGTATCAATTTGAGAGCATGTTGTACATACTAGGAATGTATACTTAGTTGGAAAAATCTAATTGATAGACGTAAATAGGTATTTATAATTAATTTATCGTCATAGATTTTCTTAAGCTAGGTTTAACATTTGGTGGCCACTTATCCTAGTCAGTACTTTGTCACAAAACGAAGAGTTAAAAGTAAATACCGTTTTACAATATCCTCTGATTTTATATTTCACGGTATAGGATGAAAAAAAGAAAAAAAACTTATTTTGGTCTGAAAATTTCAGAGCGCTATTCTGTTTCTGTGAATGTATAAAACAATTATGCCGAAATTATCGGAAATGAGGGAATTCACGGTGTATAGCGACATTATCACTATTTAGCCGACATTAGCGATAATGTTGCCGTGGGTCGTATATTCGACGTTTTAAGCCGATATTGGCACACATGTAGCAATATCCGATGCGTCGGTTCGTTATCGCGGAATAATGGAAGGTATTGAGACTATTGAGTGTACAAATAATATGCAACTGTGTCGCGATTTGAATGCCATGCTCTAGTTGAAGCACTAGAAACATCGGTGCTCGAATACTAGTATAAAAATTGGATACAATAAGAGTTCGTACGCGTATTACCCGGTACCATGTCGGAATATGCGCCGGTACCGATAGGCGACACCCGATAACATTTTGTGCAGTTTCTTTTTATTGCCAGCTTTGTATAATGTGGTCACAAATCCAGCGCACAATTATTATCCCTATATTTGAGAAGAAAATAACAATCAACTTGGCTTTCGTACATTTTACTTGCCCCGACTGTGCCGGCGGGGCGCCTACACCGATATCGTACCGGGTAATGTATACAACCCAAAGAGTCTTTTAATTTACTTCAATTAACGAAGTTGCATTATGCACATCACACACTGCCGCCACATCCCGCTGCCGCATGATGTGCGGAGCCGCGTATAAATTTCGCCGGCCGGAGGTGCGGTGTTGCGGTGCAGTGTGTGCTTGGTACCGTGCGGATTTTGCACGCAAACTGAGGTACCGGCATACAACGTTGCGTACCGTCGCGTCGCTCCGCACACCGCAGCTGAATGCGGCGGCAGGGTGATGCCCGCCTTACCCATATTATAATAAGGTACTTAAGTTAGGTAAGGTTCTTCTCATAAGAGTAGAAATCGTGAGGTTTTCACGGTGAAATGCAATTGGTAGAAATTACTTTAACCGAAATTATTAATTACTTATAGCTAATGACGTTATTATTAAACTTAGTTAAATTTTCAATAGAAACCAACCAAATTCCTTGGGTTTTGTCGAAAAACCTTTTGAATTTACTTGTTATGCATTTAAAACGTATATACCTACTTAGTAATCGATTCATACCTCTTGATATGCTCAAATATTTCAATAGTACATTACTTACCTAGGGCGGTTAAACAAAGAATGTCTCAGATCGCAGGTATTTGACACCCGAGCCGAAGGCAAGGGCGATAAATATGCGCTCGGAGGCTTTCTTTATTACCGCCCGTGGTGAGTACAAAATTTTACGTCTCTATCTGGCCAGGAAGTGGGGTTTTCCGCACGCATAGCGTGCGGTAATTCCTACTTTATGGCCAGGTATGACGTAAAAGTTGTTATACAATCATTATTCATTAGTTACCCAGGGGAGGCCTATGTCCAGCAGCGGACGTCTGGGGGAGGCCTATGTCCAGCAGTGGACGTCTTTCGGCTGATTTGATGATGATATACAATATATATTCACCATTAAATACGTTACTGTGTAAAACCAAATTATACATACATCCCTGTGTTTTATAGCATAACAAGAGGTATTAATCAATTACTAGGTAGGTATAAATGTTTTAAATGCATAACAAGTGAAATCAAAAGGTTTTTCATAAAACCCAAGGAATTGGGTAAGTAATGATTGGTATAACAACTTTTGATATAACGTAACATTTGATATAAATGAACATTTGATGTAACGCGTTTTTTGCGGAAACTACTGATTTTTTACAATTATTATAAAACAAACCTAACCTAACCTAACCTTATGTACTCGTAGGTAAGTATCACAGAACAAAATACAGACACAAAATGTGTACCTACCCTACAGTTACTGCATAAATTGCACACGTTAGATACGTTACATTATATCTTTCATTCGGATTATACCAAAGGTTTTATAAGTTATGAAACGCACCCGCCTCCCCCAGACGTCCACTGCTGGACACAGGCCTCCCCCAACTGGACATAGGCCAACATGTATATGCCAATGATTTATTACTTTAGAGGCAATACTCAAAAGCCGAATCCATTCCATCTACGGCCCCGTTTGAGGATAGTATATCTGCTTTGCATATAATGGAGATTGGAAACGGAATATTCATTTAGGCATGTGAGACCTCATCGGAAGACTCACCAACCTACTGCACTCTTGAATTTAGTAGAGCGGTATTTAGAATCTAGCTGAGATACCATGCGTTCTACAATTTGTAATCTGCTTATTAGTATCTATATTGTATTTTTTAGGGTTCCGTACTCAACGAGTAAAACGGGACCCTATTACTAAGACTCCGTTATCCGTCCGTCCGTCCTGTCCTGTCACCAGGCTGTATCTCACTGATACCGTGATAGTTCCAGCTGATATTTTCACAGATGATATATTTCTGTTGCCGCTATAACAACAAATACTAAAAACACAGAATAAAATAGTTTTTTATAGATAATGGTACGGAACCTTTCGTGCGCTAGTCCGACTCGCACTTGGCCGGTTTTTTATTTTATGTTAACTACCGTGTGTGATTTTTTATGAGCATTCATTTTTATTGCTTACGGTTCCATAACGTAGGTGGGAAAATTCTATCATCGTAACTGATGTAAAAAAGTAATTCATTCATTCATGTATTTCTTGATAAAATATTGTATTTTGCATTTATTTAATAACTTAAATAATTCATATTTACATTTAATTTTTAAATAATGTTAATGTCAATAAATTATAATCATGCAATATATTCATGGTACATACTTATTCTAGTAGTCATGATAACACATACATGATAAGTGTGTGATGAAGCTACCTCAACTCTTCGAATGTATTGTCTAAATATTAAGTATGTATTTGTTCAGGAGTTACACTAGCATGACTGCAGAATTAAACACGACAAATTAAATAAATAATAAAAATTATACTGTCTACTACTTAAGGTGCAATCTCAAATGTAGTATATTATTATAGTTAGTAAAATTTACTAAGATATTTATGTAAGTTGTAAGGAAAAGAGCCGGCCACTTGTGTAGGATACTGTAAAAACAATCAGTAATATCACAGTAACAAAAGAAATTCCACAAAACGCAACAAACGACATACTCGTATAAAAATAAAAGGAAGAAATATTGCAGATCCGGAGGCAATAAAAGTTAGAGACACGCACTCGTGAATACAATTCCTGTATAATACATATGTGAAATGCCTGTGCATTTTTATACAACTAAGCTCTTAACTCAACCAGTCAACTAGTCTCTCCTAAAACTTAGATGGTTTCCCATGTCCGGTTAAAAACCACTCAATTTGCATTTTTAAAACAAGATCAATTTACAACTAAACCACATTTAAACACTTTCAAACTTTCATACCTTGTTTATATTTCCTCAAGATGTACAGTCAGCATCAGATAGTTAGTAGCAGCAAAGATAGCCAAATATATCGCAACGCGTCTTTATTACTATAGGAGTAAGGGTGTGTTACGATATATTTGGCTACTTTGGCTGCTACTAACTATATGACGCTGACTGTACGAGCGAAAAAAATGTAATAGGCTGTTTGGTTTATAACCAAAATACATCTGAAAATGTAGAGTGCACAAGGGTCGTAAATATGGAAAATAAAAACTTTTACGGCCAGGGCCAAGAATATTGAATAGTGAATGTCTGAAATAGCAGAACATCGAATAGTGCGATGATCTGATATTTCAGACATTTCTGACCGACTTTTGAGACAGTTTCTGTTTAATTTAGCGCAAAAACTGGGTGGATTTACTCTTGAATAATAAACTCAAGAGTAAGGCTAGAAAAAGGAACATCCAAAGGAAATTTTCTTGAGAGCACTGCTGTCCGCAAAAGAAAAAGTCAAGATGCGAGTGATACCATGTTTGATTGCATTTCTGTGCTCGTTGGTTTTGTTGGTCTTATTCTACTGCGCAGTTTTTTCTAACATTATTCTATTGTGACCCTCTCAGTGGTTCTGTATATTCAATTCAGTCTAATATGATTGAAATAGATTTTTCTAATATAGATTTGTGATGAAAAAAGTCGTTCCATTGAAAATCGGGAAATGAGAGATTCTTTAAGAAATGCAATATTGATTTCATTTTCGAGAATCTATTTCTTTATGTCACTTGCAAGCTCAGATAAAATCGTCTCTTTTAGCACTACGTGGAGGATATTAATTCCACAACCTTTTGGAACAGGGATTTGGTAGTGGTAGCCCTAAATCAGAAATCTCAAATATTTTTTATCATATTATAGGGGCATGGTGAGTCTTGATATAAATGAGTCCGGTGCAACAATTATAGTGATTATAAGATCCAAATTTTGACCTACGGATTTCACGGTCCACGGTCTTGGCCCTGCACAGGAAATCATGATTTACAGTAGTGAATACAGACACTGCAGTGAGCTCACTGCGAGAACACTCTGTGGCTTGAAGGATATCTGGGTAATTAGATAAACACAGCACGCTACGAGTTCGCGCGTCGATTCCGATCTTGTTATTACGCGCTACAAAAATTTGCAATGTCTGTTCGAGACATCCGTATTTGGGTGAGTATTCAGAAACTCTGTGCCAAGTGAAGAGCGGTGTGTGAGGAATACATCCAACAATGACATTGCCTGCCTCGCATGCGCATCTCTTATTAGTGATTTTTAGGGTTCCGTACATCAAACGAAAGAAACGAAACCCTTATAGGATCACTTTGTTGTCCGTCTGTCTGTCTGTCACGAGCCTTTATGTCAGGAACGCCAGGAGGTATCGAGTTGAAATTAAAACCTTTTACTCAAGTCTACAGTCCCTTGAAGCTGAGAAATAATCAAACTTTTAGGTCATCGTAAAAAAAAGATACGGCCTTTTATGCCGCAAAATACGTATATTTCGATACTCTCAAGGGAATCAAAATGTATGGGGTACTTTCCGTTGACCTAGAACTATGAAATTAGGCATATTATTGCTTAATCTCATGTCTTATACTATTTACAAGTACAGGGAAAAATCTGAAAACTATAAACCCTATGGGCTAGTGCGACTCGCACTTGTCTGGTTTTTTTTCGCACACCGCTCCTCCGCTACCTCGCATAGATCTGTTGGAAACTCAGTAAAGATATGCTTTCATATATTTGGCAGCTCGCATGATTGACAGCGACGTTAGTATCAATTATAGTCCAGGCAATGAACTGACAACTTGTAAATAATTTATAATAGCAGATTTTTTCTATGTAATGGATATATTATCAATGAAATAGTTACCTAGCAACAAAATCCAACAGAATTTCAGACATCACAAAAATGATAACTCAACTAGCTTCTGAAGTCAGAAAAAATATTAATAAATAGTTTTATCTTTATTTTCGTTAATTTACATTTGCTCTATAATATTCACGATAAATAATAATAAAAAAAAAACAATTCATGCTTCATTTAAATCTATATAAATACTTCCGGATGGATTGGGTTCTTGAATAAAGCAACTTAGAAGAATGTTTTAAAATGAAATAAAGAATAAAAACGCTATTATAAATTAATGTTTTTCAAAACCGTATTTTTCCTGGAGAAATATATGACAACACAGCTTCGCACATCTTTGGTGGATAATCACGCTTACGAACTCGTCCGCGGTTCTTTTGAAAAGTACAATATTTGGCTTCTACGTGAGCATAATCATTAACCACATGAGTGAGTTGTTCAAATTTCAAAGCACGCACACAAGTCATGGAGGTCTATTTTATTCGTCGCTTCCAATCCCAATCACATTTCAATCTTTTTCATGCACTCGCTGTCACGAACGCCGAGCTAACGCGTTAGAACAAGCGCGCGAAACATTCAAATGCTGTGAGAGGTGTAAAAGACATGAGAGCGGAATCGAAGGCCTGCTTTTAGCACACGTTTGCCATAGATGTAGATCATATCTTCTCGGTGGTAGTGGTGACAAAGACACTATATATATGGACCTAACTTTGTGAGACATCAATAGCCCGTAAGTCAATTCAGTCCAAACCGACCGTATCACTTTGTGGTCCGAAAACTGGATAGTGCCTTGAGGTTTTGTGACAAAAAGTTAGCAAATCTTGTGAATCATGAATAAATTTTGGCACGCATTTGTCATGATGGTTCCCAAAACCTACCAGTGTTAGTCATCGTGGAAGTGGTTTACCACAACCCCGAAAGTATCGATAAATCAAATGTAGATTATGCTATAAAATCATAAAGGTTACGGCACAAGGGCCTTAAGTGAATGTTCCGCTTTTTTATTCATAAAACTTAACAAGCCTCTGTTAACTAAAATGTGTATTGTTCCTTTCTATTTAAACACAAAGAAAGAAAGAAAGAACTGGTTAGCCAAAATGGCTTGGCACCCCTCTATTCCAACCTAGCTACGTACAATTTTTAGTTAAGTAACTATTAGGCATGTATGTATCAAGCCATTGACAGATTAGGGTTCTAGTTTGTCTTTCTCAATCCTTGTGTTTTTTATTTATTTTGATTGTTAATACTCGTATGAAGAAGCGCGCTAAATTTTAAGCTCCACTGCAGTCAGCTTTTGGGACCCTTCTCAGATATTTTTTTGTAGGTATTAAGGTGTACAGCATGTTTTTGACACACATACACCACATGACTTATTGAACAAACAAAATTAGCATTTGATTGATGCAGTTTGTGTTTAATAGAATGTAGTAAATGTCATTGAAGGTTGAGGGGATATCGTCATCAGAGTCGTAACCGGCCTAATTTATTGGCGTATTAATGTTGATGATGATGACTATACTTGGGTTACAAATTTATATCGGCTAGGTACTTGATATAACTACATCTCTATTAGGTTACCTATTTGTTTATATTAGGTAAGTATTCGATCGTGTTCCTATCAAACATATAGTCATATTCCACTCATAATCCGCATTCATAAATTCATACCTACGTAATTGTATTTAGCAATATCCCTCGGGATATCTGTATCACGGGTTTAAATATCTTACTGCGACATATCCGTGCTTCGATTTTAAACTGTTATATTTAATACTAACCTTTGCACGCGACTATGTCCGCGTAAACTCTCGTCTCGTATCAACTTCCCCACCACACCCTAGTAATTTCCTAAGGATGGTTTTCGGGATTGAAAGTAAACCATGTTTCAATATTAAGGCGTCGTAGGTTCAGCGAAGTTAAGCGGAGTGTTTGAAACAATATAATGCGTCTGTTTATAATAAAATGGGTTCAAAAAAATACGAGTAGTAATTTTGAGGCTTTTCTGCAGCGAGATCAGTGATTCGACACATGATTAAGCAATTTTCGCTCGATAGAAAAAAAACACGAACAGAGGTCTAAAATACACTTAAAACATTCGTAACAAATTATGCACAAAAGCTAAACATATTAAAATTGGTTGTAAAAATCGGCAATATCGTGTTGAGGGAACTTAGTGATTACTTTCTATTTATTTAAACGCACAAAAAATTAAAATTAAAAAGCATGATATCCGCGCTTCCGATCACGTACTTCCATCTCGCTCACGCTTATACTCAGATAGAGGGAGAGAAGACCATGAAACTATGGCGCCTTAAATTATTTGTATCCGAAACTCATCTTAATCCTTTCATCAGTTTATGCGTGATTCAGTAACAAACATCCAAATGTCCACATTTATAATATTAGTAGGATTAGTATTAGGTAGTAGGATGTGCTCTTTTACTAGCAAGCAAGTCACTCCTACATTCATAACGATGACTAGTGTAATTGTGTACTTTTTTCAAGATTTAATTTCAAAAGATCAAGGATAAGCGACAAACTATAACCATTTATGCCATAGGCCTCTATTTGACACGTGTAAAAGTTATATATCACCGGCATCTCACACATGAGCCAGCACGATTCACTTAATAATTTTAATCTCATTCCAAAATAATCCCACAGGTCAAGAATCAGAACAAATCAGAAATATCGCACCGTTATGTCATTGGTGTTTGTCTTATTGGCATTGAAATTAAATTAAATGAAATCTTATTTATTTGCGTTAAGTGCGGTTATACAAAGCTCACATGAGATGTCAAGATGTGAAATTGTCCAACACACTTAGGTTATTGTTATTACAGCGTGGCGTCACGAAATTATTACAATTCAATTTAAATACAATACAAATAAATATCAACACGTCAAATTATTATTTCATTCAATTATATTAATTATATACATAAAAAAAAACATTCAATGTTAAAAAAACATTTTTCTTTTAACCATATGAATAATTATTTTCTAAATTTGGTTAATGTCGGCAATTGTCGTATTACTAATGGTAAGTGATTAAATGGCTTTATACACATTGCATGACAATTATTTGACTGGAGCGCACTTTTACATTGTGGAGCTATTAATTTTGCAGGATCTCTTATTCTAAGTTTAGGGTTGTTTTTTTACAATCGTGTATAAATTTGGATTTGACCATACATGATTCTAAACGTCCTATTCCACTTAAAGCTCGCACACATTTCTTTTCACAAATAAATACATGTTTTACACTGCTAGAATTTCCCCAAATAATGAGACCGTATCGTAACATGGATGCAACATAGCCGTGATATGCGGTGACCCGCACTCAATTTGCGTCCTAAATCAAATATGATGCCAACTTATTTCTTACAATTAAGTTTATCAATTCAGAAAGATCATTCAGGCTACTATAGTAGACTACATATACATACAGAATAAAAATCGCATCCAAGCATGACATTGTACAATACGTGACGAATTGATAACGTCGCAGAATTAAGTACATAAAAAATGTATACTTTGATTTCTTTCGTATTTGATTCGTGTTTCAATTCAATTTATTTTCCATATCGGTATACAAATATACACTTATGTCCGTCAGTAGGTACATTGTTTCTTATCACTGATATTACAATTAATTCATGCTAATCACTATCACTATATAGTATAAAACAAAGTGGCTTCCCGCTGTCTATCTGTCCCTACATATGTATGCTTAGATCTTTAAAACTACGCAACGGATTTTGATGCGGTTTTTTTAATAGATAGAATGATTCAAGAAGAAGGTTTAAACCCGTGCGAAACCAGGGCGGGTAGCTAGTTAGTTATACAATTCTCTCAAATAATCTGACACTTCTCGAGTCTCAGTATCGTGTATATCACTGGCGATATCGCGTTATATGTCTTTGAGGGCTTGATAAATAGTAGTTCAGGTGCCCTTTATGAATTTTAATAGGCATTTTAGTTATTCGCCTTTAACGAGCATAATGATATCACTCCTTATACGATTGCTGGATGTGATATCATCGGAACCGTGTCTTCGAGCTCCGCGTCGTGACCCTAAGGTTATTGCGGTTCAGATAACTAGTATTACAGTGTGTTTTTAAAATACGTATGAGTCGTGGTTAAAGCAAAGATGAAAAAAGGAAATATTTGAGCTGGTTGGGACTTCAACCCGGATTTAACAAGGGGCACATCATCGCTACAATGGGGTAGTGTATAGCTACTTACTTATCGAATCATTTAGGGCGATAACAAGTTCTATTTATAGTATTAAAACGATTTTATGGACGTTTTGTATTTTGAAGAGGTAAAGTTTGTGTGGGTGTTTAGCTAGTTAATCTCTGCAGGTCGATCACGTAACGCATTGTACGCGCGTCGGGTAAGTCTAAATGTCACTTTTTATATGGGAAATTGACAGTTAAATTGTACCGACGTGCGTTCGGAACGTTACTTGATTACCCCTCTGAATCTAATCATTCGATTTCAAAATCTTTTTCTCCATCAGTAGGTAAGTATATTTAAAATGGACTAATGGGATTTCGGGATGGACATAGGCTATATTTTATCCCGTGGCATGCCTGCGTTGTTTATAACAATTTGTATTAGTAACAAGAGTAATTGTAAATAAGTTTCTGTCAAAAAAATAATTTTTGGTACAAGCTTTTATTACCGTTTGTACTTTTCTGTATACCGTCATCAACTACTCATTGAGACGATTCTAACGCGCCCAAACTCAACGGGGTTATGTCGGTTAAAAACGGAATTTCCATGGCCACCTTCTGTCTCCATCATCAGATCAGCTCGATGGTACCATACTATTGATTTGTCATCCAAACTATACCTTTACCCAAAATTTCAGCTCAATCGGTTGAAGATATCTGCTTCAATATTGAGTTGCAAGATTTCACCCGAACAAACATAATTATAATTATGTAGGTACTAGTATAGTTATACATATATACGTAGGTACTGCAGCAAAAATAGGTGTAGAAATAATACACTTGCAAATACATCACGATTGTAATTTATTTCACTTATCAAACACTTTTTATGCTAGAAAGAAACAATGTAAAAAGATTCGACATTATTTAATTTCATAATCACAGATTATTAGAAAAACGTAAACAGCCTAAATGGGTACTCTGACTAGAAGGATTTATCACTTAGTATTGACCACAGAATATTCATAGGATTTCCCCCCAATTAGTGACCTATAATAAAACCCTTAAGATGCCAAACAGGCCAAAGGAAAACATTAACAGCGTCGTACGGCTAGATGTGACATAACAAATTAAGTATTGGACACAAACAGTGTCCTAAATGCAATGTTAGGTAGGGGGTATCAATACGCTTGGTCGTAGGCCGCGAACACGGAGCGCCACCTATATTAGGCACACAGATTTTTTTAAATAGCTGTAATGGATGAGTTCATGAAGAATGCGTGGTATGAATGATGGGTGAATGAACCAGGACGATGAAAAAAATCTAAGGCATATAACGAAAGTAAAGACGGTGGCGAGCAAAATGCCTTTCAAAATTTTGGGAATTATAGGTATCTCCGGAAAAATAGTCAGTGGCGGTATACGTAAGCACGGCGCGTTAGCGGTTTGCCACCCAAAGTTGACAAAATGTACGTGTCACAAAAGCCGGCGATGCCTCAAGCGACCGCTGAGCACAAAAATATGCCTCCTGTGGCTCCAAGGCGCGCATCGGCGTCTAGAGCCTCTGAAAAAAGGATCACTGCCCTATGATTTGAATAAAACTGATCGCGCACTGAATTAACAATGATTCAGATAAAAGTTAAGCTCTGGGCTAGGTAAACAGTAAACTCTGGGCTGTTGAGCTCCTGCAGCAAAAATCAAGCACGCCCCAGCACGTCTACAACAGAATGACGCCTTCCTCAATTTGTTTACGAAATTTGACAAGATTCCAGAAGAATATTCTACGCATTTCAAAATTTGAATATTGAAAAAAAATAGCCGAAAAAACTGCCAGTGCTTAAACCATGAAGATTTAATTCTGGGAAGAAAATAAAACGAACAAAAGCGCCACCTACGAGATAAACCGTACATCGCATAGACAACTGGAAATGCATTTAAATACGACAAACGACGCAAGAAGCGAACAATCAAACGAAATAACTCCCAAAAAATAATAAAGATGGCACAAAAGAAAATGCAGTGAGTTATCACTGCAGTACATACTCGTACATTGCAAGTTAATAGAAAGCTTGTAATAAGACAAGAATCTCAGTGGATTTATGTAGGTTTTGTTACCGGATAATTTTTTGTAGATATAAATCGATTTCGATCCCTATTTGTCCTACGAGTATAACATGCCTGTATCTTTTGAACCAGAATATCCGATAGATACTTGAATTTTTCAGTGCGTATATTTAAGTACTTATTATATGCCCGCTATAGCAAAGAAATTATAAAAATATGGTAAATTTATGACTAGATTAATTAGAATAATCACATGAAATTTTGAAACGGTGTAGTCCGTAAAACGTTTGTATGGAAAATTCCCGCCATCGTTCCACTACAATCATCTGCTCGGGAAAAGAGAAAAAGGGTTACACTTTGAAGGGTTGCTTTACAATTTTACAACACTATTCATAAAAGAAAAGTATTTTCCAGCCTTCTTTGATCAATCTTGACAGTACAAATGGAAAACTAAGACTGCCGAAACATGGATCGTTAGAAATCGAAAGGTTTCCAAGAAAATTCCACACTAACATTCCATTACTCCTTAATTACCATGCCTATTCATATTAGTAATTAAACATGCAGTGTACGGCCTCGGCTTTATATCAATTATGCTATTTAAGCATTCCAGTAGGTACCTGCATCGAGATTATACAATCTGTCGATATGGAGATTCTGCGCAAGTAGCGTAAACGCCCCAGTTGATTGTAGGTCATCCATCTTTTTTTTTCCGGTTGTGCCCTAAAGGAGCCCGGGGTCCGCTTTGGCACTTAATCCCAAGAATTGGCGTAGGCACTCATTTTACGAAAGCGACTGCCATCTGACCTTCCAACTGTCCAACACAGACGGTAAGCTAGACCTTATTGGGACCGGTCTCCTCACGTCCCGTCACGTCACGTAGGTATATCAAACACTATTTGGGGGTCAATGAGTGGCATATATTTCGCATTCTGATAATTCATCTGTTTCGCGCGCGTTTACTAAGTCGTTAGCCCAATGTGCGTATAAGCGAGTGCGCGAAGAACATTAAAATATACTTTGTCATGCCAACGGTACGGTATAAACCGCAAATACTAGTTCAGTTCTTAAGTCTTATTTTTAACGCATCCAAGTGCAATTGTATGGTATAAAAAATCTACGGTTAAAACAATACTGCAAAAACATAAATGGAAAACAGCATCAAGTGAATAAAAAAGCAAAGAACTAAGTATCCTGCATTGTTCTCTCTTGAAACCGCAGAGCATAACTTTTATTTCCTTTCGCAAATTAGAATGTGTGGAATAATATCAGAGTACTTAACACATTAATATGCATAACTGGCTTAAGTATTTGTGCAAGAGCTCAGGGGCCTTATTCCAGATTCAAAATATGACGCCTCGGCATCTCACAGGGATATTCACACTTTTTCATGTCTGCCTTTCAAAATCAGAATAAAAGTGTAATGAAAGACGAGCGGTATGGTACGGATGTCGCCTTCTGTCATTAAGATAACTAAAATTGTGGCCCAATACTTGTTCCAATATATTGAGTTGATGATATGAGTGATTGATATTAGCGGACAGCATTAAACTGAAAATTGAGTTTTCGAGCGAGCAATCGAAGATCGCTAAAGTCAGAATGAAATATTGTTAAGTTATATCTACTTGTCATGTATGATAAAACAAATTGAAACCTGTGTAGGTACATTTTTGTTCACTTCAACTGCGCGCGGATAGAACATACCCTATGGCCTATGCCCACCTACAAAGTACATTCTATACATAGGGCCGCACCACCTTGACATAGACGCTGTTTAAATCATCTTATCATAGATGTACAAGGCCAATGATGATGATGATGAATATCAGTATCCGTCATGTCAACAACTAATTTCAAAACATTGTTTATTGGAATGCTGCTGAATGTTTCGTCCTTTTTCTGCTGCAACCATTTGAATGTATTTAAAATGTTTTTTTTGCATCCGAGTGAACTTTTTTGGGCATTTTGATTTCAAAATCGATTATTATTCTGAAATATGAAGAATGATTTTCGTTGACATCGGTGACATTCAATGACTTCCAATGTCTGTTGTCAAAAAAAGACATTGCCATTAAAATAAATTAGTTCCACTGAAAATCCGCAACATAGCGAGGGCTAAATAGGAACTTGTCAGGCTATAACTAGTATGGGGTGCTAGGTCGGGTAACCTCCTCGAGTGTTTGGACTCTACCGATTCCTCTTGATTCGGTTGATCCGCAGGAATGGGTAGTGTCTTGGCCGGTGCGCCCTGGAGACAACGGCAAGTGATAATTTAGTGAACCCTAAGTTATCGCTTGCTGGTGTTACCAATAACCCGACACGGGGTGGTCGGGGGGTTCCGCCCAGGGAATCGCAAGATTCCCCAGGTGCAACTTGAGGGAGAGGCCATTGCCGTTTGCCTCTATAATAAATAACGGACCCGGAACCCTGACAAATCCTCTGCTATCAGAGGATTCATGTTAGGCGCGGGGGCTGCAACCGTCAGGCCGGGGCCGAGTTGTGGCTGCGAGGGAGAAAACCTCTATAAAAAGTTACAAGTGGACCTGAGAGGGTGACTCCGAGGTCTATCACCCTCTCCCGGCGCAGAGGTCCTTTGGTCGGGTCGGGAAGCGTGTGGTGTCGCCCTGCACGCTTACGACGGGAGGGGGGGCTTTTGCCTCAGTAGTGAGGGCAGCTGCGGCTGTTGCCGAGGGGCGTCGTGGTGAAATGTTCGCGATCCCATGACGCCCCTACTACACGGCAGAGAGGGCATACCTTGGTGGTTTTAGACGGTAGTCCGGGGGGTTCCCGGGAGCCCGTCATACCCATCCTAGTTCCTCGGCTAGGTGGGATGCGTAAAGGCATTTCCCCAAGTAAAAAAAAAAAAAAAAAGGCTATAGCTAGTATCCAGCAAGGAATAAATAATACTCTTATGAAACCATGAGTGATCCGGACCCATACACCTAGGACCTTATACCATAACGAATTTCGTGGTGAGAAAAGAGTGAAAAGTACCAGGGCAACAAAAAGTATTAAGAGTTAGTCTACGCTTAGTTCATTATATTTGAGTTGCAAAGTTATGCCCGTGTCACACGAGGGCAGAGTAGTGGGGCAGAACAGTAGGCAGCACAGTACTGCTACAACCTGAACGCACAAACTGAGACAGAATAGTACAGTTCTGTCTCGGCTTGTGCGTTTGTAGCAGTACTGTGTTGCCTACTGTTCTGCCCCACTGCTCTGCCCTCGTGTGAAACTGGCATTAGGTACTTGCAATAAAATATATTCTTCGATATTGCGTCTTCAAGAACCTCAACGTAATGCCGCAGACACGATATCGGGTTATTTGAGATCGGATAATATGGAACATGCATCTTTTTATTTTATTACGAAAATCAAAAGTATATATAATCCAGAGTAATATCAACTGAAGCATTAAAACTTTCTTATGGTTTCTCTTTCGCCGGCACCAACCGAATACGCTCTACATTAAACGGGCTTATACTATGACGTCACAACTCATATTCTCGGCGCGTTTACTATGGAGTAAGTAATTCATTTGCAATTATCTCCACAAAATTTGCGTTAAAGTATGGATTTGTAAGTATTATTTTTTTTTCGTCATTTTAAATTGAGATAAAACTAAAATACAATCATTTCTCTATTGTATGATATTTCTACGTATATTCGCATCGATTGAGTGCAATGTATTCAAAATAGAAGTCCCATGCAAGTTCCCTATAGATTACCCATTACATGATTATCTACACTTACAAAACTACAATTTCACAGACTTTTCCTCTTTGTAATATTGGTAAAACAAAGTACCCAACAGAACCACGGGATAAGATATTGCCTAAGTCCATCCCGATCTACATAAAAGATTAAATAAAATCGAAATAAGTTTCGGAGATTACCCAAGTAACACAAAAAGCTGTATAAGTGCTGTTTATTAGAATATGTCTATGCTTAAAGCTGAATAACATAGCTGAATAAGAGCTGAAAAAACGTTTTTTCAGCCTTTGTTCATCTTAATTGGGCACCAATTATTCAGCCTTAAGTTCACATGGCTGTTTAATAGCTTAATAGTGGCTGTATAATGGTATTATTAAGGGTCTGAGAGGACAAAGGACAGAATATCGGCTGTTTAAAAGAGCACGAGGGACTTTGTTCAGTCTTAAACCTCCATATATCCCCTGCATATTAACCTAACAAAGCTAAAAACTTTTATTTCACAGACATTAC
Organism: Epinotia brunnichana; assembly: GCA_963854355.1. NCBI lineage: Eukaryota > Metazoa > Arthropoda > Insecta > Lepidoptera > Tortricidae > Epinotia > Epinotia brunnichana. The sequence goes on along the minus strand of OY977945.1, from coordinate 10,169,102 downwards.
GATAGTGGCACGGCATTCAAATGTCTCGACTATAAATAAATAAATAATAAATAATAAATAAATATTACGGGACAATCTTACACAAATCAACCTAGGCCCACGGTAAGCTCAATAAGGCGTGTGCTGTGGGTACTAGGCGATGATATATATAATAGATACATACATATAGATACTTATATACATATATGACATCCATAACTCAGGAACAAATATTCGTGATAAACACACAAATAAATGCCCTGACCGGGATTCGAACCCGGGACCTCCAGCTTATATGTAATAAGATGTTCCGCAGAAAATATGTTATACTTAGGTTCTACATAACTACTACAATTAAGTAATATGACAATCTGTATATACTATACCCGGTGTTAGTGGCAGGCGAATAATTTGAACATTCCAGTTTGTTAGAGGGTCAGCTTCAAAGGAGCTGGGGTTAGGTGAAATTCCCTGTGAATTGTTTAGTAATTTGACGATTACGGGAGTCTTAGGTCTTTCCTTACAAACGTGTGGGCCACTCGCAGGATAACTGGCATGCCGGCTTCATAGGCCATGTAGGGTACAACCACGGTACAACATTTCTAATGTACAAACTTTTAAGAAATCTTGAATAATGGTTAATTAAAAAATAGCATAGCTATACAAAGAGGGAACGCAGCCAGTCTTATGGGAACCCTTCCGCAGGGATCCGACCTTGGGGACGTCTTTTGATTAAATTTATGTTTTTCTTAATATTAATAGCTTTATTTAGTTTATTTAAGTTTTTTCTATAGTTATGTATTGTAAGTAGGTTTTTAACTGTTAATTAATTCAATCGAAAGATTTCAAATAATAAATTAAAAATGATTATTAAAAAAAACTTGTATACGTATATATTTGAGATATTGCTACTAAGTGAACATTAGGTATGTTACAATGTTCACATTGCGAAACGTTCAATAGAATCCATTTCCCTCTGTTAATCCTTCCATCAATTACAAGTTTAACAAAACACGAAACCTCGACATTACAGCAATTTCTTCTTTTTGCTACGTGAAAATTTTCATTTACCATTCGGTGTAGTTAGCTATATGCTAGAGATAAATTAAAACGGAGACGCTTTGTATCGAAATTCCGTACAAATCAACCCGCTTTAATTGCTCCCGAGTATATTTTAAGAGCTACGTTCACTTTGACGCCAGGAAAATAAACTTTCTTTCCACAAACTTTGGTTGGATGAAAATATAACTGCACTCAATACTGACGATTATGTTCGGTAATTACGCAACGCCGGGCGGGCTGTAAACAGCCCAAGTTTATCTGGATTATCATAACCTCGGCATCAAGTGTTTAGCAAAGGCGATGGATGCCAGATGTTACCATTTGTAAAGTTGAAGAAGACGTTATGTTTACAGTTCGGATATTCTGAGGTAGGTGAATTAACACTGAACTAGATCTCACATCTAATCTCTCTCATCTGCTAACTACTTGAGATTTTTATTTAATTTATAGGTATTGTTTAAAAAATCCTAGTATAAATTTCAGGCGGATGTGTTTGCCCAGCAATGAATAAATTTAAAATATTTGTTTCTGCTTATCCAATTACTTAATATGATTATGTCCTTTAGTTAGATATTGAATTTCAAATTGCAGTAAAGAATTTAGAAATTATTATGACAGAAATGCTAAGGAGACGCATATTTTGTAAAGTTTATTAGATAAATTTACTTTAACTAGGCTATTATATATCACTGCCAACAAACTGTCATGCAGATTGGCAGTGCATTTGTTATGTAACCATTTTATGTGTCCTTTCGAGAAATAAATAAACAAATAAAAGTAATAATTTAGCAAAGGCAGAAAGGAATCGGTATGGTTCCTTCTTTTTTTAATATTTTGCGATTTGAAGTAACGAACATAATTAATAATTTTGTTCGTAATCTTTGTAGAACTGAACATTCTTGTCACGATATGCGTGACAAAAGTCATTGTCATTACAATTACAGGTTTAAGAGTGCTCTTCAAAAAAGCGCTCGCTCAGAATTCGGTATTTTGACACGCGTAGTGCGTTTGTGTGTGTAAATACTACTACCACCCACACAAACGTACCTAACCCCCACATGCACAGCGAGATCGCACCAGCCGCGGGTGCCGTCCCTTTCTAGCTATATGTAAGTGCGATCGTGATAGAACTAACCGCGGAGCTTGCCGATGCAAATATCTGTATAGCGCACCGTTGGAATTCACTCCGTGACCGATATTGATACTTGCACTAAAAAGTGGTAAGTATTACTTCGCTAACATGATGTTCTAGAACATCATGTTAGCGAAGTTAGGTAACTTGAATAAAGTAAGTATTTGATTTTTGAGCACAAGTTTTCTATTTGTATTAAAATATTATGATATGACAAAGTATATTTAGTTTCGTTTTTTTAGTATAAAATAAACTAACGAGTTTTAAAGTTGTCAGTAATAAGCATAATAATTTGTTTTACGGATATTAATAGTTTGCATGTTATCTGAGTCTTATTTATATATAGTAATGTAGTGAAATTATACCAGTAGACCCACTACTAGGAAATTACTGGGTACTTACGTATTCATTTCTTGAAGAATTTTTTTTTTGCTATGGACAGTAAAAAAAAACTGCCCTTCATAGAAATTGCTATGTCCGTTTCTTACCAAAGGAACTGAAAATTATAAATTATACAAACACAGCTTTTTATCTAGAATACAATTAATTAATGCGTGATTTTATTCAAAAGCCTAAAACCTCAGATGATAAAAAGGAATAGATATGAAACGGGGGCTTGGCGCGTGTCGGTGCGACATGGCCAAATGGGCATGTCACTGCCCACCGCATGTTAGTCGCAATTTGCCGTGAATCTGAAATGTTTTTCCACGTTTACTCAAAATGCCGAATTGTAGCGTGGTTACATGCAAAAATAGGAATGAAACTAAAACCTACATGAATGGTGGAGTCACGCACCACATGTGAGTATTAGTATTTTCACTTAAGTCAGTAAAAACTAATATTTTAATAAATAAACGCAACGCCGCATCATTTCTCGGGATCGAACTAACACATCGAACGAAAAAGCATATTTTTGTAACAACGCATAGATTGTACATTGAACGTTCAATACAGTAAACCACGGCGCAATGTATTAAACCACTATGGATATGGACGATGCTTGATTTTTTTAGTGGTACGGCCGCTGCTTGGCGTCGCAAACTAGAGCGGTGCCAAAGTGCAGTTACAATTTACGCGTAATCGACAAAATAGAAGTACGATATCATACTAGTTATTTTATTTCGACTACTTTCGCTGTTTTATTTTATTTAATTACTTGTTTTGGTTGGGTGCCTATCTTAAAGGTAACTAATAACATACTAATAAGATTAAAATGCACAAAATGTTTACGGTACCTACTAATAAGATTTTCACTAAGTTGCAGTATGAACGGTTAATAGACATATTAAAATTGTATGTACAAGTATATAATTTAATTGCAAATGGCTTCAGAACAACTTTAAATGTGATATTATTACCAATAATTTATTTTAAATGAGTATTTTTTACTTTCATTTGAAATGTGATAATTGAAGAAGAAATCTCGGTTTCTTATTACAGTTTTCCAAAGAATCCGAGTAGGTACTAAAAAAATGGATAGATGCTACTGGCAGAGGTCCTAACTGGTTTCCTGTACAGAGAAGAGTTAATGTGTTCGTAACATTTTCAAGAAAAATGTTTCCACCCACTTAATAAGAGCCGTACACTTTTCGAATATTTGACACCTCGCTTGCTTGAAACCTAGGTGTAAAATGTATGGTAACACATTTTCGCACATCTTTGGTGGATACTCGCCCTTAGCCTTAAATCTCGTAATATGAGTAATGGACATATTATTTCGCGCCAAAATGCGAGTCGGATCGGCCTGGTACCTACAGGTCAAAAATATCGATGTGACCAGAGTTTTAAATGTATGTGAACACGAACTTATAAAAAGCCGTTTATGTTACTCTGTAGGTATTCGTCAATATTTTTTACTTTTGCGATTTATGGTAAGTTAACAACCCGTGTTATTTAAACTTGTAGCTAGAAGTTTAAATACCACCAGTTGAAGATGTTACCCATCAATATCTTAACATAATATTAATTTTAATATCAATGTCGATAAAACATAATTTTAACGTTTGTCGCCCCCCTAGTGTAGTGCGTTTAAGCCAATCACAGCCCTTGTTTGCATGTTGCCGTAGACTCACTGGCAACGCCCGAGTCTTTGTTTTTACACGGTTCAATGTGTGTGCCTGTGGGCGCTGCGGTGGGAGAAAACTGGGGACATCGGTTTTGGTTGAAATTAAGCAGTACGGCACTTCTCCCTTTTTTTATGTTCTGAGCATAAAACCTATGTCACTTTTTAGGATTCCGTACTCAAAGAGTAAAACGGGACCCTATTACTAAGACTCCGCTGTCCGTCTGTCTGTCCGTCTGTCACCAGGCTGTATCTCATGAACCGTGATAGATAGAGATTTGAAATGTGATGTATTTCTGTTGTCGCTATTTATAACAAAAAATATTAAAAAACAGAATTCATAATTTTATTTTTATTTTAGTTTTTATCTGTTTCTTTTTCTTTTACAATCTTACACAAATCGACCTTGCCCCAAACTAAGCAAAGCTTGTACTATGGGTACTAGACAACGATAAACATACTTACATAGATAAATAAATACTTAAATACATAGAAAACATCCATGACTCAGGAACAAATATTTGTGCCCATCACACAAATAAATGCCCTTACCGGGATTCAAACCCGGGACCTCCAGCTTCGTAGGCAGAGTCACTACCAAGTTACTAACTAGGCTACAGGGGGTTCCTATACAACAAATTTTTTGCCGTTTAAATATATAGATAATGGTACGGTACCCTTCGTGCGCGAGTCCGACTCGCACTTGGCCGGTTTTTTAAACATTTATTTCGAAATAAAGAGTGATACTCGGAAATGTCGAAGGGAAGGTCAATCGTCGAATCCGACTCGGCTGGGCAGCATTCGGGAAGCTACGGCACATCTTTTCGTCCAATATTCCGCAGTGTCTCAAGACGAGAGTCTTTGACCAGTGTGTGATGCCAGTGATGACATATGGCACGGAAACGTGGTCGCTTACTAAAGGCCTCATAAGAAGGCTCAAAGTCACTCAAAGGGCAATGGCTCTCCATTGCCCTTTGAGTGACTTTGAGCCTATGCTATGATATGCTGGGAGTTTCTCTGCGCGATCGCATCAGAAATGAGGCTATCCGCAGCAAAACCAAGGAAACTGATAAAGCCCTCCGAATTGCTTAACTTAAGTGGCAGTGGGCGGGGCACATTGCACGTAGAACCGATGGCCGTTGGGGCGGAAAGGTTCTCGAGTGGCAACCACGTACCGGAAGGCACAGCGTGGGTAGGCCCCCCGCAAGGTGGACTGATGACCTGGTAAAGGTCGCGGGAGTCCGCTGGATGAGGGTGGCGCAGGACCGGCCATTGTGGCACTCTTTGGGGGAGGCGTATGTCCAGCAGTGAACGTCTTTCGGCTGATATGATGATGATGATGATGATGACTCGGAAATGTAATAAAACCACGTAAAAATCTTCCTTTCCAGTGTAAACCCCCGGTGTGTTTTATATATAAACGAAAATAATTACTAAATGCAAGGTAGGATCGTGCTGTACTTAACAAACGCCATATTAGCTTGTTTTTTAAAAAGTTTTTTATTCATCTTGTTATTTTCAATAACCCTGCATATTATGTCGCTGGTTCGTGGGTACTTGTACAGACAAATCACACAAACCCAAACAAGATAGGTCTATCTATTTTAGTTAAGGAGTTCCCATGACCACCTTCCATCATCAGATCCTGGAAATCATCCATCACCAAAGTGTTTACCATGACAAAACAGATGAGCTCAAACTAGATGGGTTATCTAGTTTAGTTTAGGAGTTCCATGACCACCTTATAGCTCCATCATCAGACTCTGGAAATCATCCAGCACCAAAGTCTTGCCGTGCCATGACCAAATAAATGAGCCCAAATTCGATGGCTTTATCTTGTTGAGTTTAGGAGTTGCTATGGCCACCTTCCGACTCCATCATCAGACCAGCTCTATGATATTATGTCACCGAAGATACGCAATTGTACCTAATTTGAAGATTTCACCCAAACTCCCATACATACATACATACTAACAAGGTGGACTGATAGTAACAAGTAAATAAATTAAATCTATCAAGTATCACGATCACTCGTACAATAATAATTGACTATAGAACGCGTAGTTTAGACAAAAGGATCCAACCCACAAGACATCACCATTGAAATGTATGACTTTTGTTTTAGGTAGAAGGTTCAATTTTAAATGTTACGTATCCGGTGGGTTTGAGCCTTTTCGCTACACTACGTCATATATGGCAGCTATGCAATTCATAACTTGTCTCGATTAGCCTCACGAATGTATCCCCAGTATAGTTTGACCCCGAGGTTGGTAACAACTATGCTTAGTCGGAGATCAAAATAATATTATTTTATCTGAAGAGTGGCCGGTTAGCTTCGTGAATAGCCACAAATAAACACACTACACGTCTGTCTCGGAGGGCTATTCAGCCGGTACTGAGATAAATTCCCGCGCGACGGTAAATTTATACTAGTTTTGAATAATTATTTATAAATATAAATTTTGACAAAAGTTATATTTTTTGGACTGGATCTTGTTGGTACAAGCATGAACTTTAATGTTGTGTAAGATTCAATACAAAAATTATTCAACAATAATGAGAAAATCCTTGAGTTTTCAGTACGATTTTGTTGACAAATATGGTGTAATTGAGAACAGTTTACATATATATACGTGCAGAATAAGGAAAATTCGAGGCGGCTAGGCGCAATGGCAACATATTACGCTAGTGAAAATAGAAAAAAACAAGTAGGTTCTGATATAACATCATGGAGTATTAGGGGCTCAAACTTATGATTCTGCGCTCTCTTCAGAAAACTACTGTCGGTAATCGGGTATTTTCGGTTAAAGTATTCAGTTCTTCGTAAATTGGAGGCGGCTAGGACCAATATGAGGAGTTAACCTATGCAAATAAGTAATCAGGATCTAGAAAAAGCTCTCCGTTTCTTAGAATTACAACGTCAAAAATCCGTCATTCTCACTTATTCCTGACCAAAAAACGAGCGCCCTCTTAATGAGACGATGACACTATCACTACGATGACACATTTTAATGTTCCAATGTACAACAAAATGATTTACATTACCAGCGATAATAAGTGTGATAGGGCAAATGTTAGTCATCTCGCTAGGTAGCAACCATCATTTCGTAACAATTGCATAGACAATAAATGAATTGTAAATATTCTTTTGAGAAATATACTTGTTAATAAAAAAAAAAAAGGACATTGGACCATCTTACATAAACCAAACTAGCCCCCATAGCAAGCTCAACAAAGCAGTAATTACACTTCGTCGTTCGCCGCATGCTGCACGCGGCGACCGCAAAAGTGTAAAGAACACGTTAGTCGGCCGCATTCGGCGATCGACAGCTGCCAACAAACTGACATTGGCGGACAGACTAGTGTAAAGATGACGTTTGTTGGCCTACGTAGTTTAAAATGAATTCGGCGACCGCATTAGGTGAACGAGGAAGTGTAATTGCCGCTTTAGGCTTGTGTTATGGGTACTAGACGACGCTATATTTAATAGATAGAAAACTTCCAAGACTCAGAAATAAATATTCATGCTCATCATACAAATATCTGCCCTAACCGGGAATCGAAGGCAGCGTCACTATTAGCCACTAGGCTATATAGGTAACCGGTCGTCTGACAATGCCAAACCGTAGATAATAATATATGATATCCAGGCAATAGTAGGTAATTATCTCGTGGGTTTCTGGTAATATCTATAAGAAATTCGGCCATCGTGGATTTTACGAGTATCAAAGCGAGGAGGAGGTTAGACGGATCTCTTTTTAACTTCACTTGTAATTTTGCGTCTATTTAATTCAAAAATCGTGCATGTACATTTTCATTCACATCCGTTGAATTGAAAGAAACAATAAAAAAACTGATGAAAAGGTTAGCATTGTGACTAAGTTTATTCAAAACCATTTCTGTAATTTAATGCCCCCGATTCTTAGTTTGTAATTCTAACATAGTTTTTAAGTCTAATCTCGCTAATCTAATCACATTATGGATCAAACTGGTCTGAAATAAAATATTTTTATTATTTTATTATTATTTTTTTTTATTTAGTGTAAATTGATTTATTTTATTAGATTCACATATATAATGTACTACTTACAAATATATACATGGCACTATGAACTAAAATGACTGAAACTAACTTAACCTATGGGGCCTACACTATATTTACATATATCGTCTAGTACCCATAGTACAAGCTTTGCTTAGTTTGGGACTAGGTCGATTTGTGTAAGATTGTCCGCATAAGTAAGTAAGTGAGTATATCCCCTAAGTCATTACCACTTGATAGGGTGCCCATAAGGCTGGCTGCGTTACCTCGCGCAATGCCAATGCGTTGAGCGAGGAACGAGCCACCATTGTGGATGAGCATTTTACAAATTTTGTGGAACAGTTTTAAGGCCTCCGGTCCCTATTGAACACAAGATCTCTACGGCGAACGCCGCAAATATGTAACTGTCACCTAAGGATGCGTATTTGCGGCGCTTTGCAGCTTCAGCAGCAGCGGCCGCACTGCCCGCCTTTAACGAGGATTTATTAATTTAGCATAATGTCTTCTAGGTAGATGTCGCCACACGCCTCCCTAAGGCGTTGTAAGAAGGAACTGATTGAAAGATTTAGGGGCTGAGACAGATTGTTCGATAGCTCAGTTGGTTAGTAGCGACGGGCCATGTATGCCTGTGGTCGCCGGTTCTAATCCGGCTCAAAGCATACATTTTTTTTTCCTTTAATTTGAAGATGTATAATTCTATGTCGTGTACAAAATAAAGTTTGTACGGAGAAAATCGCATGAGAAGCCCGTGTTGTTTTCGTGTAGCCGCTTACAACCGAGAAATAGTTTTTTGCCAAATCAATAATAATAATTAATTAAAATTATTAATGAATATTGTAAAAAAAATACAGTTCAATTTCAATGTTTACAATCGTTGGCTGTAAAGGGGTATTTAGGTAACGACTAAAAGTAAAGGCTTCCCGTCAACCCTGATGTCATTATACCCCTCATATTCCAACTTTATTTAAAATTCAGCGAGGTAACATTTACAAGTTTTCGTTTGATAACATATGAGGTTGGTAAATGAAGCAATGTAACCGAATTATAATTCCGCGTAACAAGTTTACGAGACGTAAAACGAACTGAAGCTACGTTAATTGCCACGTCTGGGCCAATTTAACTAATGGTAACTAACTAAAATTAATAGCCGGTTATGAAACATGGTTAAATAGACCTTGAGAGGTTTTGGTGTAGTGATGTAGTCAGTAGTTGATACCTGATAAATTATGTTTTGAGTACAAGTGTAATAAAATTAGCCTATTTTAGGAATTACCCATAAAGGGGATTATAATAATTGCCAACCAGCAAGTACTATCATCTATGGCATTATATCATTAAGTAGTAGGTAAATATAATAAAAATATGACCCTTTTGCATTTCATCAACTTTCCTCGCCCGCTGTTCAAAATGGGCAAGTTTTCTTGTGCATTACAGAGGTTACCAAAACTGTATTACGAGTATGTATATCTATTGTAGGGCTAAAATTGCATTTGATGAACAAACATAATCCAGATACCATTTGCAATAAAAGTATTAGAACTGACAAGTTAAAAAAAAATATTTCATCATGATATTTTTTTTGTACAAGATTCTTATTACGCATTTTTAGTTTTTACTCTCATTGTAAATTCAATTTTTCAGACAGCATACTTAAACCAGTAAAATCTTACATAAAAAAATCCTAAAAACGCAAAGCGCGATGTAATGCAGCTTTTTAGGTTTTCGTTCCAAAAAGGTAAAATAGGAACCCTTATGGTGCGACTCTGTCCGTCTGTTTGGTATGTTATTGGAACCCTTAGGGGTGTGAAACTACGTTTTGCAAGCAAAAAAACGTTTTGCTACCTGCGTATAATACGTAAAAACCCAGGCAGTGGAGAGAAGTCAAGGTCATCTTCATACCGAAACCAGGTAAAGGAGATTACACGGACCCCAAATCCTTTAGACCAATAAGCCTAACCTCCTTCTTGCTGAAGACGTTGGAAAGGCTGTGTGACAGACATCTGAGACAGAGGGCGCTAGTGCGGATGCCCCTGCATCAGAATCAACATGCCTACAGTTCAGGTAAATCAACAGAATCCGCGCTTCACGCAGTGGTTACCAAGGCCGAAGTCGCGATCAAAAACAAGACTATGTGTTTAGGCACCTTCATTGACATCGAGGGAGCCTTCGACAACACTAAATTCAATAGCATAACCGCAGCACTGGGAAGGCATGGAGTAAATGCGGTTATGATTAAACGGATACACATCATGTTAAGTCAAAGGGTCATTAGGCTCGGGGAAGACAAAACAAAGCAAGCACAAGTAGCGAAGGGATGCCCCCAGGGAGGCGTCCTCTCTCCACTACTCTGGAACATGGTGGTTAACGACCTAATCACCAAGCTAAACAACAGTCATCACTACACCATCGGGTATGCTGACGACATAACGATACTCACCAGCGGCATCCATGCAGGTACAGTGTGCGATGTCATGCCAAACTTAATTGGAGCAGTCATCTAGACAATAAAATCCAAAAGCTACAGTCGTCTTCTGGCAGTGCCGTAGAATGGTAGGTAGGACCTGGGGACTAAACCCCAAGATCACTCTATGGCTTTACCAGGCAGTTTATTATACTGACAGGAGCTATAACTGGTCATGCACTACTATACAAACACCTTTTTACTTTAGGTGTTACAGACAGTCCTCTCTGGAATGGAAGAGGACGAGACAGCCGCCCACGTCATCCTGACATGTCCTGGAGTGGCGGAATACAGGGCAAAACACCTCGGAACACCGGGGTCACTACCGGAGGCCGTCGGCAACATAAAGGGTCTGCTAGGCTTCCTGGTGGAACTGGGTTGGCACGAATAACAGTAGTGCCAAAACCCCTACGCAAAATTAGCAAAGCTTAGCCCACAGTTTTTGAGATATGATGCTTGAAACATTTACCTACATGGTTTTCAGAAATTTTAAAGTTCTGAGCTTGGCATGTTTTCAGGTGAATATTTTGTTTATTTTAACAATAAGCATACCATTACATAATATAGCACAAACACACATTAAAACTAAGTACCTTATTAATTACAGAAGGACGCAGCATGCAACAATTAACAGTGAAAATAAAAATAAAAACAGATTATTATCGGCATAACCGTTCATCATCATCATCATCATATCAGCCGAAAGACATCCACTGCTGGACATAGGCCTTCCTCAAAGAGTGCCACACATGCATAACCGCTCATGCTTAGGGAAATAAGTTTATGTCAAAAATTTCATTTTGGGTACATGTTTTTATTGCTGACTGTACTTTTCTGTACGACTACTCATTAAGAAGATTCTAAAGAGCCCAAACTCAACGGGGTTACGTCGGTTAAGTACTGAATTCCCATGGCCACCTTCTAGGGGTCCAAATAACATACCAAAAAAGCAGCTTTACATCGCGCTTTGTATTTTTAATGTAGGATATGACTGGCCTAACTTAACTTTTCCAGTCGTCGCGTTATCTCGAAATAAAGTAATATGTACAACGTAATGATATGTACCTTGTATGACTCAAATTTGAATGTAACAATGTTGCATTTGATGTAGAGAGGATGGATGAAAGAATATTAACGAAGAGAGTGTGTATAAAAAGAGTGGAAGGGCAAGTTGGAAGGGGAAGACCTAGGCGAACTTTCTCCGATCAAATTGGAGAAATCTTACAAAAGGGCCAGGTCAAAAGTACCCTAAGCCGACGAGCATGTATGAGAAATGTTATGAAAGTGAATGAAGCGAAAATGGTTTGTCAGGATCGTAGCAAATGGAGATCCGTGATCTCTGCCTACCCCTCTGGGAAAGAGGTGTGATTATATGTATGTATGCATTTGATTTTAGATCAACTTTAGACTACTTTCGGAACTGCTATGTTCAAATTCCATTGCAATTTTTTTACTTACCGCCTCAGGAAATTTATATTGTTATCGTTGAGTCAAGCAAGCAAAAGTATCCGTTTAAACTGTAACTAGAATAGCCTGCCGTTTAAAAATAACTCTTAATTGTAGGTATGGCTTGAAGTCTTCATCATGCATGAGTCACAACACAATTTTACGAGTACAAGATACAAGATATTTATTCATAAAAGTCAATATTTTACAAGTCAGGTATGTACATAATAAGTAGTATTATTTATTAATTACATCGGATGTCAAATAAGGTCGCATATAGCTTTATATGTCTGAGTGATACAGGAAGTTTCAATTCAAAAATATTAGTTACTAAATTGTGATGCCTTAACTATAAGGTTATGTAGGTGCTCCTAATACTTAGGGCCAGTGCAGCAGTGCAGAGTATAGCCGAATAAGTGGAGCTAATGGGACATTGTAACGTAAAATTACCTCAACGAGCTAAACCGCATGGAGACGGAAAATGTTTTAGGTAAAATCATTTGAATACGAAATAGGTTTTTTGTGGAACACCGTGGGAACATTTTGAGTGAGCATGGAGCGAAAATAGGTGAAGCTGATAGTAAAAGCGGTTTTTTTGGTAAACGTTTTGTAATTTAACGTGCTGTGTGTCGTCAGAAATTCGGCAGTATTAAAATGGTTTTAAAACATGACGACAACAATATTACGACCAATAATTATGCACTTTTATATAAAATACCTCGCGGAGTATTAAATATTTAATAAAGTTATACATTTTTCAAGAATACCTGAAAGATTAGGTAATTTTAATCAGAGTTCCAAACTCGATTCCTGTATTCATACCGCGACATGAAAGCATTATTACTGCAGCATGTGTAATGTTCTTTAATAAAAACACACTCCCTCGGTGAATTTATATTTTCTATTCAATCATTAGTAGACTGCTTTTAACGCAATAATTGTATCAAAAAGCAGTGAAATAAAATCATATTAATTTATAACGTAAGCAGTCTACTATTGATGAATAGGTATTATTGATGGCCTGGCCTACCCGTTAATTTCCTATATATCGGCTAAGTATAAACATTAGTTCCGTCATAATGGCAAATATATAACAACATTGTTATTGTTTGATTATTTATTAATACAAATAACCTTATTTGTACCTACTAGTTTTAAGTTCTCATGAAAGCGGATTGTATAAATTGTTATGGGAATAAATCTTTTAACCTTTTAAAAAAGTGCATGCTGTACGCAGACGACATTGTACTGATAGCAAAAACAGCATCGGAGCTACAACAAACTTTTAACACGTGGTTAATGGAACTCGAAAAACACGGATTGCGTATCAGTCGCACTAAAACTGAGTACATGGAGTGCGATCTGGGCGGTACTGAGGAGTTAAACTGCAAAATACAGATCGGCGACGCATCACTGCCCAAAGCCGAACGCTTTAAATATCTCGGGTCCATGCTGACGACTGATGCGCGCGTAGACGAAGATGTGAACCACAGAATTAATACAGCCTGGATGAAGTGGAGAACCTTATCAGGGGTACTGTGCGATACTAGGATGCCAGTAAAAACGAAAGGCAACATATACAAAACCGCAGTGAGGCCTGCTATGTTATATGGTGCGGAATGCTGGACTGCCCTAAAGAAGCACGAACAAAAACTGCACACAGCAGAGATGAAAATGCTGAGATGGGCGGGTGGCGTAACGCGACTAGACAAGGTTCGCAACGAGTATATCAGGGGATCGTTCAAAGTAACTCCAATACCAGCAAAGCTCAAAGAATGTAGGCTCCGTTGGTATGGTCATGTAATGCGCCGAGAAGATGACTACTCCGTAAAGACAGTGCTTAATATCAACACCCAACCCAGAGGGAGAGGCAGACCACCAGCTACGTGGTGGTCAAACATCGAGAGGGACCTAAAAGCACAGAACCTTTCACCTATGACAACCCAGGATAGAATTTCCTGGCGCCGCTGCACAAGGAGGCCCGACCCCAGCTGAACTGGGACAAGGGCAGGAAGAAGAAGAAGAATAAATCTTTTAACCGATGGAGGGCTACATTAGTAAGCAGTATTTGCAAAATAATCTCTCTTTTTAATTAATTAATAGGTGCCAATGAATATATCCTACTACTTGACAATAAGGGAATGAAAATCGGTTTTAACCGAAACCGAAGAAACCGGTTATAACCAATTATATTGAAAAAATATCATAACCGGTTATAGGGATTTCGAATAACCGGTTACGGTTATTTTCGGTTATGCTTTTCCTTACTTTAATTTCCAAAATAGATTAAGTTTCTTACATTATTTCTATGATTTTGACAAAAAAGTACAGTTTTTGTGTTGAATTATTGGATAATTGCTTAAAAAAGGTGCAAACAGTGCGATCTTGCTTCTTAGTTGTAGTTTGACTCTAGAGCATATACGAGTATATACAGTGAAACTCGAACTACGCTGCTTTTGCTTTTATTTATAAATGACAGCGTGTATTTCATGTATTTGATTTGCCACATTTTGTCAGAATGGTCTAATAGTTATTTTTTGGGGTTAAACCGATAATTTCCTTGTTTTCAGAATTAAATAACCGTAACCGATTATAACCGGTTTTCGGTTATTTCTTCACAATAACTGAAATCATAACTGGTTATGAAACATGAACGGTTATTGCATTCCCTAGTGACAATACTCTACAATTGCTAACAAAATAAATGTCAAAACTCCGTTAAAGCTAATAGTAGTAAATTTTTGTGAAGTATATATGTTTAGGCAGAATCTTGTTAAGACTCGGCCGTCGGTAAATAAGGGCTAATCACACAAATTGAATTTGTCCTCATTTACCTGCACAATACCGGGTCAAATTGGACCCTCAAAACCACTTGTGAATTCTCATAATATATTTATGAGAATATATTCGTATTTACGTTACAACTATTTAAGAACATATTTTTATCTCCATGCTCACGTTATCTTCGACTAAAGCTTTTATATCCAAACAAGAGCTTTACTAAGCTTGTACAGTTATAAGGCTATTTAAATAATATCATATATGAAAAGTCAATATTTTACCGTACCTAGTTAAAATTATTGTTCTTGTAGGTATGGCACGCCAATGCAGAATGGATTGTAAAATGGTGGTTTTTACTATAAATTACATAAGATACCGTGACAGTGACCGCCATTTTTTAAGAATCTATTGTTTACTGGCGTGACTTTTATTTAGCAGGTTAAGAATTTATTAAGTTACACTTTATATGACATATCACCAGTAATTGGTTTTCATGTCCGGTCCATGACAGGACGGACTGTTAAGGTGGTTCGATTGCCATACGAAGCGTTATTTGACATTCGCAGGCTAACGGCGTGATATTTTAAGGAACTTATACAGTAACAAACTTTCATCAATTGGCTTCCCATTTGCGCCAAATTCCCCCTTTCCTAGAATAAACTTGTATAACGACCGCTTTAGCCTAGTTGGTAGTGACCCTGCCTACGAAGCAAGAGGTCCTGGGTTCGAATCCCGGTAAGGGCATTTATTTGTGTGATGAGCACGAATATTTGTTCCTGAGTCATGGATGTTTTCTATGTATTTCAGTATTTATTTCTCTATATAAGTATCTATATCGTCGTCTAGTAGCCATAGTACAAGCTTTGCTTAGTTTGAGACTAGGTTGATTTGTGTAAGATTGTCCGCAAATATTTATTTATTTATTTTATTTATAAACTAGATTTATTTGAGAAAAATAGTTTTCCCAAAATATCACGTCCCAAACCAATTTCTCAAATTAATCTAGTTTATACAAGTTTATTCTAGGATAGGGGAAATTTGGCGCAAATGGGAAGCCAATTTATGAAAGTTTGTTACATAAGTTTCTTAAAATATCACGCCGTTAATGTCAAATAACGTTTTGTATGGCAATCGAACCCCCTTAAAGGTTTTTGATCAAGTTTGTTTTCATTAAACAATACATATTCAACTGCCAATTAATAAAAACAACAATATAAAACTTAACCTAAAGGTAAAAAATTTGGCCTAAGTCGCCGTCAACAGGCAACTAACTTATTCAACAATTATATCACTAAGTATTATTAGTTAATGATATAAAATTATTCAACACGTTAAAACCACGTAATCACTATGAATTAAAACACATCACTACATAGTATAAAAGAATGTTGCTTCCCGCTGTCTGTCTGTCCCTATGTATGCTTAGATCTATAAAACTACGCAACGGATTTTGATGCGGTTTTTTTAATACACTCTAGAGCAAAAGTTTCGGGTCACCCTAAATTAAATAACCGCAATAGGATTTTTTTAATATTGTACACTAGTCTTATTGACATAATAAACTATTCTTCGTAATACCCAAATGTATTAGCAATTTCCAGGATCCTATCATAAAAATATCAACATCCAAAAATTACGATTTTTGCGATATCTCGCTCCGTTAACGTTGTTTTTTTCATGGGTTTTTACGAGTCCGATTTAAACCTGGTAACGTGTTTTTTTTAATGTTATTTCTGCAGATTAGATGTAAAATTTAATAAAGATCATGCATGACAGGGTTAAAAAATTATACAACCTTGTACTATTTTAGGAAATATGACGGTATTTCATCGACCCGAAACTTTTGCTCTTGAGTGTATATAGAGTGATTCAAGAGGAACGTTTATATGTTTAATACATGCATGTACTATACTTAAACCTAAACCCGTGCGAAGCCGGGCGGGTCGCTACTGTCATATTAAATGAATAAATTCACCAAAATTAGTTTAATTGTATTTGTAAATTTCCTGTCAGTTGTATGGAAAATTCACATTTGGTTTACCTGTAGGAATATCCGTAGCCGTGTACGTCCATTGTGGTACTTACCTGAAAGCAAAAACAAAGTCATTTCTTAGTAAACAATGCCAATTTTGCATGGTTTTATTCCAAACTTCATTGTAAAATATTAAAGCATAAGTGGCGTTTAAAAGCAAATTCCCACAGAGGAAATCCCGCTCGAAATTTGCAATTGGGTTGAGCTTAACAAAGGCAAGACGAGGAATACAGATCATGAACTAAAGTCTAAGCGCTATTCTATCTGCCTTACTTTAAAGGATAAAGTATCGAGTCCGTTAAGAGTTTATATAACGAATTAAGTACCTACTTTGTAAAGCAAAACGAAAATGGTAGCGAAGAGTAACCAGAGAATACTCTCGACGCGCGAGTGCGGTCCGGCGCCCAAGCGAAAAGGAAGAAAAACACATGAGCTCACGCTGAACTCCACGCTACTGAATTTAGCTAATAGCAAAGTTACGCTATGCAGTGAGAAGATAAACAAAGTCTTATTTTCTGTTAAATACTTTTTTATTACTTTGTTAAAAACTGCATTAAAACTACGAAATTTAGGTAATGTTTATTAATGCTTTGGGTGTTGGCTATTAAGGCTCCAACTTTGAAATTTTCGTGAAAATGAGTTGTTTAGTAACCATTTTATATATTATACTTAACGTTACAATTTTCAAGTCGAAAAAAATATATTACAATCTGCAAGATATGAAAAGTTATATAGTTTTCGTAAAAATCCATTTTAACAAAAAAAAGTAAGTAGAGAAAAAAAAATCTACTTCTAATACTTGTAACCATTGCACATTGTAGGTACTGCTCCATTTTTTATCAGAAAAAAGATGAAATTTTACAATCTTCTTCATAAAGTAATGAACAATAACTTTATTAACTAAAGGTTCCGACGGAATACCAGCGCTGGCCTTCTAGGTTAGCACCATGCTGAGTCGGGGCCTTTTCGTGGACCCTGCTGCTATTTTTACGTTCTGTGTTTTGTTTTAACACCCATTGTTTTGTCCACGAATAAATGTTTTCTTTCTTTCTTTCTTTCTTATTTTCTAACTTACTTAAAATTTACCTCGTTTTCTGATATATTCCGAAAAATCATGATATCCGCGCTTTCGAACACGCACTTCCATCTCGCTCACGCGTATGCTCAGTGAGAGGGAGAGAAGACCATGAACGTGCGGCGCCTTAATACTGTTTTGGTCAACGCGATCGCTAGTTTTTAACGTAATTTCTAAATTGTAAGAAGATATTTTTATAAAACATCATGTACGCTTTTCTTATGTTAACCGAGTGCCCGATATAAATTCCCCGGACGCATGGAATAGATAATTAAAAAAAAAACATTTATTTCGGACCACAAAAAACCTGATAAGGCTACTACTTTTGTAGGTTACCGTACGAAAGCTGATTCTGCTTGCGCCTTAAGCTTAATCACTTCAGAAGCTTGACATATCCCTTTAGAAGTTTAGAGTTAAAGACCGAAGATGCGGTAGCGGTGCGGTAACACATCTAAATCTAATCTAATTTGTAATTGACATTTTGTAATGTGTGAGAAAATATATTTCTTGCAACAGTTTAGAACTACGTACACTTTCCAAAGAGTCACATTAAATGTTTTCTGTCACACATAATACAACTTCTAAGAAATTCACATTGGAACATATCGTTATATAGTTAATTTTAATGCGTTCACGTGCACAATGTCCATTGACGTCGCAACATAAGACTATGACTTAATTAAGGTACAGTCGCCATCAGCCATCACATACATAGGTACACTTTAGGTGTTCAAAAATATCGGCACATGCACCCTAATGCCTTGAAAATAGAGGTGTGTTCCGATGTTTGTGACGTGCTTGTTTGCTCCGATGTATGTGATGGCGACTGTACCTATACCTACCTCACCTTTTCATAGGTTTTATTAAAAATATTTCCAATCAAGTAGGTACGACGCCATATTACAAAAGCGAAAAACGAATGATGTAACCATGTAATGTAAGACCCAAATGAACAATAGCGGTTTGTGCTTCTTCGTATGAATGAGTAAATTAATTTCAACATGCAAATTAAGCTTCTTCCCTGATGTAACGGTGAATTGTAACACTTCAATTATTTCATTGGGTAGGTAGGTAGAGACTGTTGCAATACATTTTGGAATAATAAGCACTTATTCCGCCCACGACATTATTTTCTACTTATACCTGTTTTTTTATTTTATTCAGTTATTTCCAAAATCTCACCATTTTCTAATTATTTTTAAGAGAGGTAGGGCACAACGGAATGTCATCTCGCTCGTATGTGGAGCAGCCCAACTGGGGAAGTACCTCCACCTTACAGAAGACCGCAGCCATAATAGCACCACTGCTTTGTAGTGTTGCGATATTATTGCATGCTATGAAGTATGTGGTGTTGTGTTCCTGGTGGTGAGTAAGGTCGCCAGAGCTCCCTAGGGTGCGCTGTGTTGGGAGTGAGGGACCTGCATGTCTCTATCTGCCAACACAGCGAATCCTCAAGTGAATAAAGGGTCGGCAACGCGTTTGTGATTCTTCTGGAGTCACAAGTGTCCATAGGCGACGGTACCAGCTTAACATCAGGCAGGCCGAAAGCGTGTTTGCCACCGTCGTTGTATAAAAAAAATAAAATCTTTAATTCTTCTTTTCATCTTTTTTACATGTTCTGGCAAAGTAGTTTTTTTTTCCAACAAACTTCTGCGAGGGGTTCCGTCACGTTTCTGTGCAGCTGACTGTACCTACCAGTTATACCTATAGGTAATATAAAATTAGAGTTAACTGAAGGAAGAATCAGTTATACTCATACTCATACTCATACTCATTTATTTATAATATTATAAAAATATTACACGTCACATATTATTCACAATTTCATATTATAAGCAATTCAATCTTATACCTATATGTTTATACATAATAATATCATTCAATTATTAGTTTCATAAAATTTATTTAAATTAGAAAAGGCATGTCCAATTAGCCATTTTTTTAATTTATTTTTGAAGGTGTTTGTGCTTTCCTCCATCGTAATGTCTTCAGGTAGTTTATTATACACCTTGGGACCTATTACGTGCATTGTCTTGGAGGACTTAGTAGTTGTATGATACACAAACACATATAATGTGGTACGTTATACACACATAATTTATGCGAGGGTATCTTTACCACAAGCTTACTCATTCACGAGCCGCTGACGTAAGACCTTGTTTACTTAGTGTCGTTCAGTCATGTGAACTTTGCTTAAGCTGAGACTTAATTAGATAGTATTTCGTCAATCAAATGACCGCAGAAATAGTGACATGTGCCGGGTCATCAACTTCTGTCCAATAAATGAGCGGATGCTACTACTATTGCGGCGACAAATGTATTCATGTCTTTGGCGACATACAGTCATGTGTAAAAAATTGGATGCATTTACACTTACCTACTCATAAATGGGTGAATATTTTTTTTCTTGTCCCTTAGTTCTTTCTTCATTATCAGTTACCACAACATGTGTATTTGATAAACAGTCTATTTGAACAAATATGTTGCATCTCGCAAAAAAACGTATTCTAGCAGAAAACATGGTTGTCCATGGGACAAACTACTATTTTCATACAAATCAGGGGACATTTTACGCCCGTTGAGCAACCGGTGAAATTGAAGGCAAATGAATATTTTTTAATAAGTTGTCATGTAGTTTCACGCTATAATTCATTGAGTAAGGAATGCAACAACAATAGGGAACATTACGCAAAACTCTTCGTAGGTGGCGACACTAGCAGCGTTGACATTGTATCTCGTTCCCACTTGCGGTATTGTCTATGCAAGCATCCTTGTCACTCGTTTGACAATCAATTGTGCATGTGTGTGTCAATCCCTATATTCCTATACTGGTTTACTATTAGTGGTAGTGCTGCCTCTGGCGGCAGAACATTGCAGTAATGTTCCCTATTAACAACAGCAGCCATCGTATTTTCTTCTCCTTACAGCCAGGGATTGTAACCGGTTTTTTGCAAAACCCTCGAAGTAACCACATAATATTTCGAACTATTTTATACTTCATATGGAGGACTCAGTTGTGTTTTGAGGTAACGAGTGCGTGTATTATTAGATTGCCCAATTAGAAAATTAAATAATTAACAAAGAACGAAAAAATAACGGTCACGTTCCCATACACAAAAAAACCGGTTACAATCCCTGATTACAGCAAATAGTAGAAACGGGGAGGACACTAAAATGTGCATTCACCCAAATACGTCCCATCGCTCTTATGTCATCGGATTAAGGTTTCGTTCGGTACCTAATACATATTAAGGTTTCGTTCGGTACCTAATACATATTAAGGTTTCGTTCGGTACCTAATACATATTAAGGTTTCATTCGGTACCTAATACATATTAAGGTTTCGTTCGGTACCTAATACATATTAAGGTTTCGTTCGGTACCTAATACATATTTATGAGAGGATTAAATCGATATGTTGCATTTGATTGTACCTATATTTGATACATATCTTTGACATTCTTAAGAGTCCGCAGTAAGCTGGATTCTCCATAGAAACGTAGTTACGCTCTCATTTTGAAACGACTAGCTAGTTTGCTCTGCAACTTTGTACTTAGAATAAGTTAAGTGCCATCCAGGTCTGTAATTAGTTTATGTAGCTTCAGATTCGCATAGTAAAAAAATACAGCAAATTTAAGTTTTTCATACAAAACTTGTTTTGCTTTATTTCGTTTGTTTTATATATTGGAGCCATATAAACTAATTACAGACCTAGATATACCTCATGTCATTGTAGATGCAAAGTTTCGTTACAATCCAAGACGTCGTTTTAAAATGAGAACGAAACTCCGTTTGTATGGGAAGGTGAAATTCGGCCGAATCGATTGTATATACCTAACCACCTAATATAGAATTGGTAGATAGTTAAATATAAATATCACTTAATTAGCTGCCTAGTGGGTACTTACGTACATTTTCTGTTTTAATGTTGTTTTATGAGCAATTATAATAACTGCAGTGTCATTCATAATATTCATATCATGACGTAATGCATAAGTAGGTACTTTCTGTAACATTGTACCTATAAGCTACGTTTTAGTCTTGCTCTTAACATAGGTACCCTACACACAATTTAATACGCTCAAATAATTAAAAACGCTCAAATATGTCTCTTCGTTTGTTTAGTTGCGTAAATGTATTAAGGAAAGAGATAAATTATCTACACTTCCTTAAATAGATACACTTCAAGGGCAAACATACATAAGTATATTAAAATGTTGTTTTTTTAGGGTTCCGTAGCCAAATGGCAAAAAACGGAACCCTTATAGATTCGTCATGTCCGTCTGTCTGTCTGTCCGTCCGTATGTCACAGCCACTTTTTTCCGAAACTATAAGAGCTATACTATTGAAATTTGGTAAGTAGATGTATTCTGTGAAAAGCATTAAGATTTTCACACAAAAATAGAAAAAAAACATTAAGTTTTAGGGGTCCCCATATTTAATTATATAAATTAATTTATATAAACTCGAAAAATTTTTTTTCATCAAACCCATACGTGTGGGGTATCTATGGATAGGTACGTCTTCAAAAATGATATTGAGGTTTCTAATATAATTTTTTTTTAAACTGAAGAGTTTGCGCGAGAGACACTTCCAAAGTGGTAAAATGTGTCCCCCCCCCCCCCCTGTAACTTCTAAAATAAGAGAATGATAAAACTAAAAAAAATATATGATGTACATTACCATGTAAACTTCCACCGAAAATTGGTTTGAACGAGATCTAGTAAGTAGTTTTTTTTTAATACGTCATAAATCGTAAACCGCAATTTATTTCACGGAACCCTTCATGTGCGAGTCCGACCCGCACTTGGCCGCTTTTTTTAATATTATATGCATTACGATTGGCAAAGACAAACTTTTTTATGTATTTTAAACGACAAGCTAT
The DNA here is from genome assembly GCA_963854355.1 of Epinotia brunnichana. NCBI lineage: Eukaryota > Metazoa > Arthropoda > Insecta > Lepidoptera > Tortricidae > Epinotia > Epinotia brunnichana. The sequence goes on along the minus strand of OY977945.1, from coordinate 10,146,145 downwards.
TAATTTGCGCATAGTTAATCTTGTAAATGCCAAATTAAAACTATAGTTATTGATTTTTTAACCTCGTCTTAATTATTAAGGATAAGACAAAACCTTTGATAACATGTCGTTAAACATTGTTAATAGATACATGATTCATTATTTTAAACTCCTGCCAGTGCGTAAGGTATAATATAGTTTTGTTAATGTGATTTGGGCTAAGTTTTTCTTTCTTTTTTTTGAGTTAGGAAGGGTTCTGCTTTTATTTTAAATATTAATACTAATAACATTACTTTTTAAGTGTGTAATAAATTTAATCTAAGATTGTATTTCAAACACAATACCTGTACTTATTGTTTTCTGAATAAATACTATGACTACTATACGAATACCTACCTCGTATACCCTGTGTGTTCGTGTTCAAATAGAACCACCCCATTCTTACCGTGTGGTTGCCGTAAGAGGATATGATTGAAGTAGGTGTGACCTATCACTGCAATATCCCAATTTAACCATATTTATATTTAAACTTACTATGGCTTGAAGTGGCACTATAAAAAGTATTTTACATGTGCCCTGCCCAGCCTTTTTTGGAAAGCCGGCGTTACTTTATGTGTAAAATATAGGACAGCAAACCCTCTTTGGAGCCACTAACATATTGCCGCTGGTCAAGAGATCTATGAGTAGAGTCAAGTACATGAGTGCCGTCCTCAATAAGGCTGTCGGCTAACTTAGGGAGCAACTTGTACCTACCCGACACAGCCAATATACACTGAATATGCTGTACAAAACTAGATCAATAACGTGGAACTCAATTTTACGCATGTCTTAGCTAACTTTGATACTACTGCGTGTATAGATATAGGCACAGTTGGTAGCATAAGTAGCTACGCACTCAACACGATCTAAACAAGCTCTTTTAATAAAGATGTGTGTAGATTATTTTGACTTCTTAGGTACGCCTAGGTACTTCTGCTGATGACGGTAATTATCAATTCTTCTATTGAAATTGGCTATAAACCATCTGTTCATCATTAATAAGGGAAAATAAATGTATGCGAAAAATGATTCGCTCAAATGAACAACTGCCAGGCCCCGTAGCATGGATGGCGTTATCACGCGATAAGTGATAGGATAAGCACGTCGTCTCGTTCTATCGAACGGTATCAGCCAGGGACGGATGCTCTATCCTGTCACTTATCGCGTGATAAGGCCATCCATGCTACGGGGCCTGGTGGTATTGACGTTTTTGTATTAACGCAATACCAATCCTTATCCTTCCACAACCAACGTCTGACTACCTCAGTAAATACTAGTAAATATATTCGAGTAAATGCGAAATGAGTCCATAGAGTGTCTTGATAAGGGCTATTTGTTGACGCTCCAGAAATCCCAAACCCAATCCTAACCCATCCAGCACTTTCCTATCCCAACCGTGACGCGTTTTTTGCTTTGTGTTTTTCTTTCTATCCCATTTGGCTACTGGTACATATTTTACAAATTTATTATTTATTATGTGTATACAATAATTATGTGTATATCAATGGTGTTATGTTGTGTTGCGTTCCGTGGGTCACGTACGGTGCTGTCTGAAAATCAGCGCTGTAGGTGTCTGTCTGACACCTCGGCATAATGCTGAGACAGCGACCAATCACTGCCGCGAAGACACACACAATATGTGTTAAATTGTAATGTATGCCTACTCCCTTTGTCTCTGTGTGTCTTTTGTGTAGTAAATAAATGTCTTCTTTCTTTCTTTCATAAGTGACCTTTCACTCGATCTGATTCCTTATGTTTTGTTATGTCCTATCCTATCCAGGCGTAGCATGGTTGCCATTATTGATAAGATATCCGTCATGTTCTGACCAGTATGCAAGTGCGAGAGTTACGGATGTCTTATGCACAGCGATAAGTGATAAAATGTCAACCATGCTACGCCAGCGATAAAAATAAATATAAGGAATCAGATCGATTAAAAGGATTAAAAGGTCACTTATGCGATGGGTCGATCAGGTCAAGTCTCTCGTGGGCGAATAATTAATTGAGTGTTGAGTGCATCCGAATGTCTTCAAAAGGCTGTACCTGGCAATGTTAGCAGCCCACAACGCACCTGCAAAGAGTTCAACGACTAACAAGAATAATGGCGGGATAAATAAAATAATAATTATAATTAATTGGGTAGGTACGAGTATACTGCATATTATGTATGGTCGCATGTATATTAAGTCGGATAATAGGTAGGTATAGGTACACCATTCCTTATCTTAGGAGCTATAACCTTATCTTAGCCAAACCTTATCTAATGAGGATTTGGCTTGACATAGACGGTGTGTGTGTGTGTAAAGAGGCCGAGTGTTTGGGCTGAAGGACGCATGGGTAATGAGGTAAACAATGACGAATAGAGGCGTTGCCCGGCCAAATACTGGAACTACCGAGCCAAGCGCAGAAATTCATCCGAACTTACCAAAATAACGAGTAAAGGCACATACATTTGTGTAAGATTGTCCGCAAATATCTATTATTATTATTTGTATGTTTTTTCCATATCGCGGGACCCGGACTTTTGGAAGACATGCGTGGGGCCGAAGCCAACAGCGCAGAGGCCCTTTAAAACAAATATAATCTAAAGCGAGGGATACACATGGCGGGTACCATCTCCGAGCGCACAACATGATAGTTAGAAGTTAGAACCGGTGATGGTCCCTGCCAGGTGCAAAGACTATTGCAGAGCAGCACTGTGACTGCGTTGGAAACAATAAGGTTAATAAGTAAGTAAGGTTATTGGGTTAATTACTATACGTATTTGAAGAGTTTATACAACTTCCCAGCGAACACTGATAGGCCCAAGGTTACCAGAAGCACAGGCAAGCTCAAAACAACTTTTTACAGACTAGAAAAAGCGAAAAAGTAGTTCTTGGGAAATTGTATAAAATTCTACAATAAAATGCCAAAACACATTACCGAACTTACTGACTCTAAATTCAGATCTGTCGTAAATTATTATATCAAAAGCATATTATAACTATTATAAGATAAACAAATACATCACGATATTTGGCAGTGATAAAGTCCTGCACTAGAAATCTATCGCAAAATACGTAAATAGGCTATCTACTGTAGCAATGTATTTTTATGATGTAATTTTATAATACTCAGATACTAAAATTATATATGTATTGTATACTGTCATGAAAAAACGACAACTCGCCTAGTTTTTTACGCCAGTTCTTCTCGAGGCAGAGGTTTTCTTTCCGAACCGGTGGTAATTTATCGACATTCATAGGTGCATGCAATATGCCTAAATTGAAAAAAAAAAAAAAGAATTGTGAGTTGACTGGAACGTGGGTATGGGAGGAGAGGGAGACCAGCTGGTCGATCACGTAACGCATTGTACAAACGTCGGGTAGGTCTAAATGTCACTTTTAATATGTAAAATTGTACCGACGCGCGTTCGGAACGTTACGTGATTACCCCCTAGCGGACATCTGCCATGACAATCACAATCAGTCTCAAAAGTGTAAAAAGGCAGGCGGTTACTCGCCAACTCAATAAGTGGGCCCTACAAAACAGTCGAACGCACATTCGAGAGGTGGTGCTGCGCTTATTATTAATATTATACAGGGTGGAATTTCATAAACTGTACATAATAAAAGGAGAAAAATTTCAGCCAATTTCATCGGTGAAACGGTGTTTTTTTTTTTTTTCTAGTCATTAGTTTTTTTTTTACAGAATTTTAAATTTTTTTGTAAAAACTCGGGTAATACACCTAATTCAGACGGTATAACTTTTGATCCAATGGTCCTAAAATGAAAATAAAAAATGCAGAGTATTACCAAGGGACAGGTTAATAATTCTTAATAACAATAGAAAACCAACTAGAAGAGAAAATCCGCAAAAAAAAATATTGTTTTTGAAAAATGGCTACAAAAATTACGAATTTTAAAAGAAAAACACAATTTTCTTAAAAAAACGCAGATTTAGTTACCATTTTTTTTGCTTAGTATTAAACCTCACTTAATGCCGATTCTAAAACCGTTTTTAAACTGTCTCAGACTTTGAAAAATACCACGCAAATGGGTACGTAAATCAAACCATAATTTTATTAATTTTAATCCTCTTAAAATCCTTAATGACCGTTTGTTCACAGGTAGTTGAAGGGTGTTATTGGGTTTTAGGTGGAAATAACAAATTACGTACTTAGTATTAATCCTCACTTAATGCCGATTCTAAAACCGTTTTTAAACTGTCTCAGACTTTGAAAAATACCACGCAAATGGGTACGTAAATCAAACCATAATTTTATTAATTTTAATCCTCTTAAAATCCTTAATGACCGTTTGTTCACAGGTAGTTGAAGGGTGTTATTGGGTTTTAGGTGGAAATAACAAATTACGTACTTAGTATTAATCCTCACTTAATGCCAATTCTAAAACCGTTTTTAAACTGTCTCAGACTTTGAAAAATACCACGCAAATGGGTACGTAAATCAAACCATAATTTTATTAATTTTAATCCTCTTAAAATCCTTAATGACCGTTTGTTCACAGGTAGTTGAAGGGTGTTATTGGGTTTTAGGTGGAAATAACAAATTACGTACTTAGTATTAATCCTCACTTAATGCCGATTCTAAAACCGTTTTTAAACTGTGTCAGACTTTGAAAAATACCACGCTAATGGGTACGTAAATCAAACCATAATTTTATTAATTTTAATCCTCTTAAAATCCTTAATGACCGCTTGTTCCCAGGTAGTTGAGGGGGGGGGGGGGGGGGGGGGTCTCCCCCGACGTGCTGTCACCTTGTTGTGGTGGGGGAGCTTGCGTGTTCCTATGATCCCCGAGGCTATACTGGACAGGGCTACCCATTCCAGGAAGGCGAGGGGGGAGGGACCAGACCAAGAGCAGCACAAGAGGAGGGCGCCCAGTTGCGCAGCGGGAGGAAGACGCTCTGGGGTTTTTCTGCTTTAGCTTAGCAGAGGATATCCTAGAAGCGACCGAGGACCCCCTTGTGTAGGGGTGGACGTGTGTCGCGAAGCCACTTCTGGTCACTCTCATGGCCGCGAATGAGAACCTATAGCACTTAAGCTAAGACCCGTATTAGCATATATGCAACTATAAACATACCCTTACAACTTGCGGAATCCTTTATATATCTGACATAGGGGCTGCCGCCTCGTGCGTGCCAGCTCCCTATGACGTGTGGGGACTTTCGTCCCCAAGAATGTCCTCCAACCTCCCCTTCTAGACATCCCTTACCACCATTGATACTGTCCCAATTCACACGCTATTGTTCCAGTTACCCGGGTGCACCCTTGACTGATGATGATATGGCCTGAAGCCGAGACTACCGAACTACCCTGTTGTTACACTTGTAACTAATCCTCTAACACTAAAGAACTCCACAACTAAGAACTGTGATGTGTTTCCTACAGGTCACGTACATGCGCGACCTGTAGGAAAACCTTATTCATCTACATGATATACCAATACGCCTCCCAAAGAGAATGAGACCTGTGGACGCACATAAATACATCGCATCATAAACAATCATCGTCCGATCTGTTAAAGCACATGAACACACGTGTAAATGATACCCAATCGTTACAATATCATAGGACGCATCGAAAGTGATTATGGAAAGAGCTCACCCTGGTTTTCCTCCAAATCAACCACTACAAACCGCACTTAACTGTTCGTTCCCAATATAGCCGTTCGGAACTCTGACAGCCCGCCTACCCGTCAACCTTGTTATAAAAATGATTCCTTGTAGGTGTTGCTACATAAGATAAATCGGCTGTTTGAGACATAATTATAAACACCAATGTAAATACTATCGTGAATCATGACCATTCACGACACTCCCGGCCCCCCAGAAAACTGGCGATCATATATCCAATAGAGATTATCATCTTTCACAGCTTTATTTAACTCTTCCTCAGATCTTTGAAATTACCGTTCTTTTCCCATTGCAAATATTGACAAGCTCTGAATCCTATCGATCGCCTTGATTGGGCCCAGTAATCCACATAGTTTCTGATAGCTGTAACGTCTGATAAGTTCATCTTGACGCACTTTTCTAAATCAGTTCCAAGCTCTTCGTGGGGCCCGAGTAGCCAACTGCGAGGTCCTCTATTCTTGAGATTTTGACCAACCAAGCTTCATCGTGTCTTGGCGTTCCATGTCGTAATAAACAATCAATCATAATATGTCCTATATATATCGTAAAACCATATTATAGATTTGCTAGTGTATGAAAATACTTCTATACATTGTGCATTGCTGATTCATGTATGTACATACTTTTAGGTTACCGCAATAGGATTTGCTTTGCCTTGCTAGATTGAAACGAATATCTGGCCAGATTTTATTATCATCTTTATACTTGTTTCCTTTTTCCATGGAATGGAATCCTCCCCCGCGGGCAAAATTGCTTACGTTATTAAACGAATGCACGAAGCATTACCACAACTAATGTTAATTTATCTGTTAATCTATTGATTTCCCTGATTCCTCCTCGACCTACTTTAAATATTTAAAAATTATTCTGCGCGGTTCAGTGTGATTTTTATTTTTTATTTATTTTTTTTATTTTTAAAGCGTTTTCTTGTCTATACAATACGAATACACTCCACTGATCACCTAAAAAAATAACATAGGATAGAACATGAAGCTTGAAAGTAGAGGCAAACAACGGGCTGCCCTATGGCTTGACGTTGTTTTTTCTTTTCTTTTCCTAAGACCTGGTTATTATTATTTATTATATAATACCGAAAATTAATTGAATTCTTAAATAAAATGTGATCCACCACAAACTAAGTTTGACGGTGGAGTGAGCACTCAGTCTCAATATAAATTAAATGAATTATGTCTCATACTTGATATAAAACCTCTTTTACTAAGACTATATTTAAAAAAAATACTTTTGTAAAATTGTTTTTGATTTATTTCATACGACGTATACCTCGATAACTGAAATAACGTTAATTCATTACCTCGTATAACTCGTACTTTATTGTTGATTCATTTTCGTCTTGTTTCATCATTCTTGGCTAAATGACCTCATGTTACTTCCAAAGTACACAAAACAAATATACAGTTTATTTTAATTTTTATAAATGTTTTTTTTTTTGTTTTTTAATAAAATGTTGTGTTCTATTTTGATTGAAGGATTATGTATGCCTTTATGTACTGTTAATAGAAACGTGCTTAATTATTTCTGTTTACTAACTTTTTTATTATACATTTAATAATCGCACCTCTCTGTAACGAAAATAATCTCTTATCTCACCTGTATTAATGGAACCCTCTGTAAATGAGACAGATATTAATACACTTGGATATCTGAGACACTTTTTAAGTGGAATACTTCTTTAAGCGAGACACATCTGCCGGTCCCTTGAAGTCCCAGTTATGTCAAAGTTTAACTGTACACATTTGGCTATATCTGCACAGATCTTGCCTAGTTTTACGCGCAGTTGTATACGTTTTAATTCAACAATGAAAGTAGTATGCTACGGTGGTTTTCGACTCCAATGCTCCACTATCAGTGGTCAAGTCAAGCATTTACCGACCGTGAGAAATATTTTTCTCAGCCTCAAATCTGATCTTTAACAGCACATTTTATTCTGAGCGTAAATCCAAAATTGGCTGAGCATTGCCAAAATAACCTGTATTGTTGTGGCACTATTGAAATCGCTCAATTGTGCTCGAGTCTGAGGACCACCAAAAAGAATTCTGAACACCATGGAAACTGTTCTGATGACCGCTAAACCAAGACCTCTGAGCCCTGCGAAATCTGTTCTGAGGACTGCTTACCTAGGCCTCTGAGCCCAACGAAAACTGTTCTGAGGACCACTAAATCCAGACTTCTGAGCGTCGCGAAACTGTTCTGACGATCGTGAAGCTGTTTTGAGCACTGCCAAACCAGTATTTTGAGCACTCCTAAAGTGTAATAATGATATGTTGGCTTTGAAGGATACCAAAACTCATAATTTTTGGTTGAGTTTTAAATAAAGACTTATTTTCTGAGCTGAAAGCATGAAAATCATCATTTTCAACTATTGCTTGTATTCTTCCTATTATTTACGTCTTCCACGAGCCACCGAGAGCGCCATATAGTATGACGGGTGTCCTTCAACATGTGATTTTCCAATAAGATTTTAGGCTTTGCGATATTGCGTATCTCAATCCTCGCACACGGACCATATGCGCCATTACATTAGTTCTTATGACCGTGCGACGTTTTATCATGCCTCCTCCCATAGTGTATCGGTTATTAATGATGTTAAACTTGTTCAAATATTCGCTACCCCTCAACCGCTTAAACTCTTTAGTAATCATGCACTGTGTCTGTCACATCAGTATAAATGACTAAATAAAATATATATGTGAATTATTTCCTGGACTACAGAGATACCAGTTTACGCTATAAAATTTATTTCTGCTATTAACTTTAGTGTCACTTGCAGCAGTTCATATTTCATTAGTTATCGATGGATAGTCTCTGTATGAATCTCAGTTTATATACATTGATGTGACGTGCTGCACTCCAAAGTGTTTGCGACATCTAGCGCAACGTTCAGGTCTTTGTACTAGGTATATGGAAAATTAATTGTGAGCTTTGGATCAGATTGGTCCTTATAGTGCTTTTCCGAACCTTTCAGATTTAATTAACCTTGGTTTATCAATGTACGTAGAGATTCTTCTCTCTTCTCCTTATAAGTACTGTATTCATTCCGGAATTGGTCATATAGTGTGATGCCCACTCGCTAACACAGTAGGTTAATATTTTAAATTACATTGATTTATCGGTCACCATCAGTATAAGTGACTTCCGTTTAAATTTTATACTAATTGTATTAGTTTCGCTTTCCTTTCCTTCCCTTTTAACACCTATGTAAGGTCGGGTCTCTTAGTCAGTTTGCGACAGCGCGATCGATTATGAGTTGTATTTTCTTCGACCAGGTTCTTCACATTACATTTTTTCTAATATTGGACTACCACGTGGATTTTGGTATACCTCTTCCTCTGGAATGTTTGGGAAGGTGAAGTGCAATGTTATTGATATTATTATGGTATTTTCCTTCTTTTTGAGTGTGTCCGAACCATCGCAGTCTTTGATTGAAGCTACTTTAAAAACTTCCGTGAACGTTAAGTTATGTTATTAATGTCATTATCCTTGCCGTGCACACATGATATCTGTTCTGAGTTATCATCCAGGAGCCAAAAAAATTTCACTAGTTTTTCTGCAGTTCCTAAGATTGGAAGAACAGTCGTTGCTATAATCAATAATCAAATGCGATGATTTTGATGTCGGTTTTAAAGAAATCCATGATGCTGTTTAAATTAAGGTTGAGGATGGAAGCTTCATGCACCGGGACACCGATTTCAAACCCTTTACCTTTACCATCGGGTTTTAATACTCCTTCATTTTGTTCAATACTCTTTCATTTGATACTTTGTCTGTCCACAAGATTTTCAACATTCTCCTATATAGCCACATTTGAAATGCATTCAGTTTTTTAATTGTCAATTTATTTAAAGTCCAAGCCTCTGCACAATACACAAGGATTGACAATACATAGCATTTAACTAATCTCCATCTCAGTTTTAGATTTATATCCTTATGTGTGTATAGTTTTTGCATTTTCAATACTGTTTTTAATACTTAACCATGTAATTTTTGTTAAGGCTGATATACCAACACTGGTACCCTGGTACCTAGATATTGTCGCCTTAGTACTGCCTCGTGAGATATCACAAGCGATATGATTGAACGCCTTCTCAAAATCTATAAAACGAATGAATTATGTTTGAGTATCATTTAAAGAACATCTCTAGGAATGATGGAATAATGTTTCTTGATTTAATTCTAGCTCGTAGTTGTCCATAAAAGAATTATGTACCAACTCGTAAGGTACAACAAATGATACAATTCATCAATATTAACGCGTGAATTTGTTTGATCCTTGCATACAGTCGGCGTCAGCTTATCCTACGAGCAGGTATATTCATATCGAAAGGCAAGTTCGCCATATGATGCTTATGTATGACGTGTAGTAACATGGGGACAGTCAGGTACTTAGTTACTTAAGTTCATGTTTAATGCCGTTGTTGATCGTGTTTTGTATTTTAGAAATGAAGTCCCAAACTTGAACTCCTTTCTGTTATTCATCGCGGTCTGCTGACATTCTTCTGATGAAGAAAGCGTGATGTTTCGTAAGTTTAGCTACTTGAGGTAACATTGAAAACTAGTGGTCAGTTCCAGCTCCAAGGCTATTTGTCTGCGGATGTCCAGGTTTGAGTCTTCTGAGCTATTGTCAGGATATTACTAAGTGTTTCTAACTATCAGGTGCCCGAATAGCCATGTTTTTAGACATACAAATTGCTTTGCAAGTGTCAGATGCAGAATCACCTAGGCTCTATGATTTGCCTCTCAGAGAGGCGTTAGACTCATCGGCCTCCACATCGTGTATTGACTGTGTGAACTGTGTCTGATAAACCTGATTGATAATGAACATTATACATTTACACTAATGCTTTTTAAAACTAAAACATGGCCCACTAAACATAACTACCAATAACACCATTGTGCCTCAGGTAAACGCATCCCGATTCCTTGAATACTAGCTCAATAGCGACAGCCATCTCGGTTTATCACGCCTATATTTGCTCCCAAATACGATATGGGATCGTACTATGGGCAAGTTGCTCCGAAGCAAATAGAGTATTCATTGCCCAAAAGAAATGCCTCAGAGCAATCTGGGGTCTGAGAAATGTAGACTCATGGACAAAAATGTTTGAAACTGCCAAATTAGTAAAGTCCAATATGTCACTATTCAAATTAAATGACAACTCTTACCGTAGAGCAGTTACGCATACGGCCTTGTCTATGCCAGCTCCAAGACTAGAAATTTACCGCAAAAACTGCTACTACATAGCTTGCTTAATTTATAACTCCATACCGAAAGAAATTACGGACATGTTTTACAATAGTTTCTGTAGGAAATTGAGCACCTGATTGACCGAAAATTGCTTTTATTCGGTCCAAGATTTCCTTAAAACAACAAATTGTAGGTATACTAAGTACGCACAGTAAATGTTAAGTAAAATTCGTTTTGATAGTAGGTACCTATTAATATAATACTATGACAATGGAATACACAACACAAGCCTTATTGAGCTTACCGTGGGCCCAGGTTGATTTGTGTAAGATTGTCCCGTAATATTTATTATTTATTATTATTTATTTATTATAATGACCATGATTCAAGCAAATAAACGATCTATCTATTGACTTCATGATCGATTCAGGGTCTCATCAGGTCATCATATATTGACTACTCGTATGTATGTGACAAGCTATCCGCCGCGTGCTACGCACTGTCTAGACTCGCACTTATATTGTCTCTCAGTAAATTGAATCTATTTGATTCTAATTTAAGGGGTAAATCTTCGCGCCGGTGTATGGCAAAGGTTCGCACGGCACTGCCTTTTTTACAAGAAACTTTAGGAACTTAAGTATAGTTTACTGACCCTTTGTGCTACACTATAAATGAGGTTCTTCAGAATGATCATTGTCCCCAGCACATTCCAAAAATTGTAAATTCTATATATTTAGACATGTAAATGAGATGTACAATTTTCAATAAATAATCTAAAATCTAACATTTAAGAGTCCAATTACGAAATATTTAAAACAATCATAATTACAAATCTTTGTTTAACCATAACACTTGATTATACTCAAGTCTGAAGTCTAAACGTATTCTATCCACGAGCCGAACCTTTCGGTTGCACCTACAAAACGTATTCGTGATTCGCGAGATTCACTTAACGAAGTCACGTGAGTTATCTGACTATTTACTTTCAAGTCACAAATGAATTTACTTATACAAGAATTCTGGACACTACTGTGTAAGTCATGGTTTATAGCTAAAGGATTAAAAGAAACTAAGCACCAAAGCTTTCATACCCATTTTACATCCTGATTCAGAGCATAGTATCGGAGTCAACAAAGCTAAGTGTTTACGATTTCTAGGTGTACATCTTGTTGTATTTACTAACTTGTTGTAGCTATGGTTACGCATGTAGGATATATTCATGATTAAATTGTAAGTAATGTATATTTATCGTTGTGTATGGAAAGCATTTAAATGATTAATACCTGATGATTATGGTCAATATTGCAATTAACAATATTGTCAACGTATCACGTAGGTATCCGATGAATCTTCATTGGTTTATATTTCAAGACTCCACTTGATTTATTGAGTGACAGATACGTGATGATGATATTTTTTTTTTATAATAAATGAATTTTTCCCTGCCCTCTAACAATCGACTTGTACCTGAGGGCCACCAGCCACCTCCACACATTATTTTGGAGTAGGTATACTATTTGTGTATCATACTGACAACATTGTTCCATCCCCTGTTTCATCACAGCTGAGCATCACGCACGACCCAACACAGTATACTCACTATGCGACTCATAATATGTCTGAACTCACTTCTTTAACTCTTTAACCAGCATTATCTGATATATCACAACTGTCAATAAATAACACTTCCTTGGTTTTCTATGACAGACCGCAAAAATTGGCTATGTCAGTCACCTGAGGGCGCACCAGCGACGCTCTCCGCATTGATTAGCAGTCGCTGAGGCCGAATACGGCTAGGAGAAGATGATAATGACACAGTTAAAATTGCGAGTAACTTATTTTACGTTAAAAGTTAATCCTTCTCGGCATAACCTGGTAATGAAATCATAGCAACTATGCGTGATCGGAAGTCAGACCTAAAGTACACTAGTGGTCTTGAGATAAGTTGCTGGTAACCAAACAATAATGAAGTCAACATCAATTAGATCCATCGAATTGCTGTCAGATCTCTCATTGACAATAACCGCCGAAATAAAAGTGAATCAGCACAAAAGCCTACTGCCACATACTAATAATACAAAAAACAATTGAATTCCCAGGATGCTACCATTCTTTTGATCTCAATAATATGGTAGAATAGATATGAGCAACGTATACCGATTTCAGTAATTTATTCGTTATAAATGTACCTATAAACAAATACACTGATGAAATCAGAACGAAACTTGAGAATAACATCATACTGTCTAAAACTTCCTCCTCCTGACAACAAGAAAAATATAGGAAAACCACAGATTGCTCCCAAAGGTTATTATTTGTGTCTGCAGCTTATAGTCTCCTAAGTTCGTACACCCTTGAACCTCTGACGTCTTGATTGCAATCAGAACAATGAATCCGATTCACCAGAAAACATTTACTTAGGTCATGATTTCAATAAAAAGTAACCATCAAATATAGTACCTACATACCTGAAAGAACAGGCTTTGCTCTTTGTTTTTTCCAAAGAAAGGGAGTTGATTCTTTTCACCTCCGTAAACCCGTGTAGTAAATAAATTGCATTGAAATCTGATGCGCTGTTTACGACAATCCATTGACAATCAAATAAATATACCAATGCTGCTCATTGAATAGTTTAGAATAATTATATTTTGTATATAATCCCATAATTTGTCATTGAGTCAGTAAAAAATACAAATGCTATACATATTTTTTGCATTTATAAGGTCCAAACCAGCCACGAATGTACTTTTACCTACTTTAGTATGATACCAATAAATATTTTTGATTTTGATTGAGAGCCGTACCCATTACCCTATTTATCGTAAGATGACATTAAAATGTACTACTTATGGAAGGTTAATTCCTTATGATGTCTAAAAGGTCTTAAATGTTTGCACCACACTAAACATTGATGAATGGTATGGTTCTGTTATATAACTTGGTTTTAACTGTAACCTTTGCATAAGGAGCACCTCTGACATAATACAGTGATAGTTTGCTGTAAGTATGTTTTCTGAAAAGTTTTAGAAACTTTTAAACCGATTAAGGCTTGGCATCTCAAATTTTGGTAAAAATGACTTGTTTAGTAACCAGTTTATACCTTATAACGTAACAATTTTCGTGTTGGAAAATAGATATCATAATCTGCAAGATATAAGAAGTGACATTGTTTTCGTAGAAATCCATTTTAACATAAGAAAGTGGAGAAAAATAAATCTAAAGTCAACCCTATTTTTTCACTTGTAACCAGTCTACCCATTTTTTATCAGAAAGAGATGAAATTTTATAATCTGCTTCATAAAGTAATGAACTATAACTTAATTTTCTTACTTTCTTAAATTTCGTCTCGTTTCTAAAATATTCCGAAAAACATGATATCCGCGCTTTCGACCACGCACTTCCATCTCGCTCACGCTCACGCTCAGTGAGAGGGAGAGAAGACCATGAATGTGCAGGGCCTTAAGACAGGATTTTAATAATGTTAATCTCTTTCTCGTGGATGGTTTTAAAAATCTTTAGATTAACTTTATGAACAGTTATCTGTTTTTGAGTCAATCGTGCACATGCTACATTTAATATTGGTTTAGCAGGAAGTTGGGGCAAATAAAGTGTTAAACAGATGAAGACTGGCTTAGATCCCAGCATGCTCCACCATGTCGCGAAGCCACTTCTGGTCACTCTCATGGCCGCGAATGAGAACCTATAGCACTTAAGCTAAGACCCGTATTAGCATATATGCAACTATAAACATACCCTTACAACTTGCGGAATCCTTTATATATCTGACATAGGGGCTGCCGCCTCGTGCGTGCCAGCTCCCTATGACGTGTGGGGACTTTCGTCCCCAAGAATGTCCTCCAACCTCCCCTTCTAGACATCCCTTACCACCATTGATACTGTCCCAATTCACACGCTATTGTTCCAGTTACCCGGGTGCACCCTTGACTGATGATGATATGGCCTGAAGCCGAGACTACCGAACTACCCTGTTGTTACACTTGTAACTAATCCTCTAACACTAAAGAACTCCACAACTAAGAACTGTGATGTGTTTCCTACAGGTCACGTACATGCGCGACCTGTAGGAAAACCTTATTCATCTACATGATATACCAATACGCCTCCCAAAGAGAATGAGACCTGTGGACGCACATAAATACATCGCATCATAAACAATCATCGTCCGATCTGTTAAAGCACATGAACACACGTGTAAATGATACCCAATCGTTACAATATCATAGGACGCATCGAAAGTGATTATGGAAAGAGCTCACCCTGGTTTTCCTCCAAATCAACCACTACAAACCGCACTTAACTGTTCGTTCCCAATATAGCCGTTCGGAACTCTGACAGCCCGCCTACCCGTCAACCTTGTTATAAAAATGATTCCTTGTAGGTGTTGCTACATAAGATAAATCGGCTGTTTGAGACATAATTATAAACACCAATGTAAATACTATCGTGAATCATGACCATTCACGACAACGTGGCAGGGAGAGTAGTTTGTCACAAAACTATTAAAAGGGGAGTCAACGCCAGCCCCCTTGAATCCCGGAATCCGCAGAATTCTCCCAATGACCCCCATCAGTGGCGGTATGGGGTACGGGAGGTGATAGCTGCTAGCGCGCGGACCGGAGGGCTTGCCTTAATTGGCCGGCCCGCGGGAAGGAAAATCCTATAAAACCCGACAGCGAAGTCGTTAAAACCTGTAGACACCTGGCAACCTCTACAGTATGTAGCCACATCTTCGGAATGGGCGTCACCCGGGGGTGTAACACCATCGACCTTACTCGTGGGAACTAAATGGCAAATGTACAAGAATTAAAACAAACAAACGGAGATTCCAAAGAAATAAACGACGACTCTGGCAAATTCATCATGGACACTGATAAGCAAGCTTATGATATGGTAGAAGATGTATCATCAGATGGGAGTGGGCACCTGTCCAAGGAGCCAAAAACCTCTGTGATACCGACGGCGGGTACCTCAGTGAAACATACCCTCGAGGCACCCTTATTGATAGGTGGGCATTCACTGCGAAAAAGGCCTGCTGAAGATGCATCGATCAGACTGATCTTAGATTCTGATGATGGCTCCGACTTAGATACCGAACAACCGCTGGCTGCGAAAGTATCAACTCACTGCAGAGGTGGTAAGGCCAGTTCGGTTGGCCGTAGCTCAGACATAAACCGAGCAAAGGCAGAACTGCGCGCTATGGAGGAAGAGGCTCGAGAAGTAGCCGCAAATGAGAAGTGGAAAAAGCGCCTAAATAATGAAAAAGGTGCGATCCCCGGGGGGGAAGTGGATCCAACTAGTCTTTCCACTGAAGATTTGAGAGCTCTTGCAGAACAAAAGATGGCCAAAATCTTCGACGTTGCAAAGACCTCAAAAGGGCAGAAAAAGGTCAAGGATCTCAAAGAGGCAGGTTCTGCCCTGATGAACGTGGTAGATGCCGCCTTTTCCCGGTCAGGGGCGGATGAGATTCATCGACTAAGAGCAGATAATAATCGACTACAACGAGAAGTCGAAAATATGAGGGCTGAATTGACGTCTTACCGACGAGAATTCGTAGAGATGCGAACTTTAAAGAATAAGACGCCAGTGCCGGCTCCTATATCAGAGGTATCGACTGGCACTGACCTGCTGGAGGAGCTGAAGCGCTCAATTATAGTGTCCGTTGGGGAGATCATTAGTGCCCGAATGGAGGGGATTGAAGATCGTCTCCTCCCTGCAAAGCCATGCCGTCCGCCATTATTATCGGACAAAATTAAGGTGGTAGAAACGCTGAATCCAATGGTTCCAGCGTCAGAACGAAAAACGGCTCCAAAAGTTACCTCTGCCCCTCTGGCGGCAAAGACCGGAGCACGCACTACACGGGAGGTGACTGTTTCGGGACCAGCCTCGCCACAAATGAGTGGGCCTGCGGGTAATGCACCAGAAACCTTTGAAAGCGAAAAAGACCGAGAAGAGTACACCTTGGTCCAAAGTAAAAAGTCCAAAAAGAAGGAGAAGAAGGCTTTATTAGCCGCCGCAACATCTGATGCTGCTGCCGGGAAAAATGCTGGCGAGCCAAAGGCCAAAAAGGTCAAGAAGTCAAACAAACCTCGACTCACTCCGCCGAAAACAGCTGCCGTTGTTATCTCCTTGCAGCCCGAGGCTGCTGAAAAAGGAGTGAGCTATCTAGATGTAATGGGCAAGGCCGTAGCGGGTGTTAATTTGCAGGAAATAGGGATTCATTCCCTCAAGTTCCGCCAAACGGCCTCTGGAGCAAGGATGGCTGAACTCCCGAAAGAGCTGGACGCCAGCAAAGCCGATGAACTAGCTGACAGGCTTCGTCCAGTGCTGGACGGCATTGCCATTGTCACCAGGCCTACTAAATGCGCCGCGTTGCGAATCTTGAACCTGGATGACTCGGTTACAGCAGACAGCGTGATGGCTGCAGTAGCGAAGTTCGGTGGCTGCTCCTTAAGCCTAGTGAAGGCCGGAGAAATACAACGCGGCCCTGGTGGAATGGGTGCCGTAGTTGTACGATGCCCTGTGGCAGCAGCGAAGGAGTTGGTGACAAAGGGTCGCGTCTTGGTTGGCTGGAGCTCTGCCCGTGTGATTGCATTAGAGCAGCTTCCTAGAAGGTGTTACCGCTGTATGGGGCTTGGTCACACCAAACCAATGTGTCCGTCAGCAGTGAACAGGGAGCAACTCTGTTACCGGTGTGGTGAAGGAGGGCACCGATCTTCGACTTGCTCTGTGAAGGTGCCTAAATGCGCTGTATGCGCTGAGTCTGGTAGGCCTCATGGTCACGTGATGGGTAGCCTAAAATGCACTCCTCCGTCCAGATTGGGGAAGGTGGTTCCACGGACCGGTTCTGCAACCAACACCGGCTGCTCGCCGGTCCAAGAGAATGAGGAAACTGACGTGCAAGAGTAATGGATCAGACTCTGCATGCCAGTTTTCTCCAGAGTAACCTTAACCACTGCGCCGGGGCTCAGGACCTTTTCCTGCAGTCTATGGCGGAATGGCAGGTCGATATAGGAGTAGCCTGCGAGCCATATCTGGTTCCATCCCAACCTCACTGGGCGGGCGATTTAGACGGTCTGGTAGCGATAACCACTAGATCAGACAGCCAGTCTCCCCTCACATCACTTGAAAGAGGTCCAGGATTTGTTGCTGCTGGTTGGAAAGAATATGTAGTTCTGGCCATCTACTTTTCTCCCAATCGCAATCTAGCTGAGTTTGAACTGTTTTTGGACTCCCTCAGAGCAGTAATAGGTAGGTGGTCTTGGAGACCCATGCTGGTCCTTGGAGACTTCAATGCGAGGTCCAGTGCATGGGGGGACACCATCACCAATCCACGTGGCCGGGCCCTAGAAGCCTGGGCTCTTCAGGCCAACATGTCTCTTTTAAACCAAGGAACGTCGCAGACCTGCGTACGATATCAGGGAGGGTCCGTAGTGGATGTAACATTTGCCACTCCGGCTGTCGCACGCCGAGTACAGGACTGGAGAGTAGAAAATGAGATGGAGACCCTTTCGGATCACCTTTACATCCGATTTGCGGTCTCTCATCATTCTACATCATTAACACGAACTAGAGAGCCTAGCCGATTCGTTCGCTGGGCCTGTACTAAGATGGACCGAGAGCTTGCCCGTGAAGCAGCACTCGTGCAGCGCTGGGTTACTCCCAGCGCGATGATCGAGACATCTTCGGTGGACGACCTGGCCGACCATTTACGAAGCTCGTTGGTCAAAGTATGTGACGCGGCCATGCCTAGGATAAAACGTCGCACGGCCAGACGACAGGTCTACTGGTGGACACCGGAGGTTGCAGCATTGCGGGCAGAGTGCAACTCCGCACGCCGAGCTTATGTGCGGTCTCGAAGGCGCTACGGCTTAGACCTTACAATTGAGGAGCAGCTGAGGGGCGTTTACCGGGAAAAACGTAAAGCTCTACAGGCTGCCATAAGTCAGTCCAAGGCTAGGGCGAGAGAAGAAATTCTGGCCAGTTTGAGCCGGGACCCCTGGGGGCGTCCGTATAAAACAGCACGGAAGAAACTCCGAGTGCAAGGCCCCCCTGCGACAGAAACACTTCCTAGAGAAGTTTTGGATCGGGTCATGGGAGAACTATTCCCGGCATCTGTGGGACACGAGCCTCCTACGATGGCGCCGCCACTTCCCGCCGTTACTGAAAACGGAGTAGATTTTCCCCCAGTTAGGGATGGGGAAATGACCAAAGCCTTAGAACGACTCCGTAGAAGACGGACAGCCCCCGGGCCAGATGGCGTTCCAGGTCGGCTACTGTTTGCTGTGGCAGAAGCATGGGTAGACTGGATTCGGGAACTATTTAACAAGTGTCTGCGTACTGGCCAGTTCCCAACCCTATGGAAGACGGGTAGAGTTTGCTTGATTCCTAAAGAGGGACGCCCTCAAGGCCACCCCTCAGCATTTAGACCTATCGTGCTGTTAGACGAGGTGGGTAAACTTCTTGAGAAGATCTTGTCTGACCGCCTCGTTCGACATCTCGAGGAAGTAGGACCGAACCTTTCTAGTGTTCAGTTCGGCTTTCGGGCAGGCCGGTCTACTATTGACGCAATAGACTACCTGAAAGTTCTCTCCAAAGAAGCTACGGATGGAGGAGATGTAATGCTGGCGGTCTCCCTAGACGTCAAAAATGCTTTCAACAGTCTCCCATTTGAAACGCTCAAGGAAGCCCTTCAGTACTTTGGAGTGCCTGTCTACCTGAGGACACTGCTGGGAGGCTACTTGGAAAACCGCTACGTTGCGTGGGAAGACGGAAGTGGATCAATGCTCCAGCGACAAGTTAAACTTGGCGTCCCACAGGGATCTGTCTTAGGTCCCACATTGTGGAACGTCGGTTTCGACTGGCTCTTGCGAGGCCCCGTCCTGCCGGGCATGAGTGTACTCGCTTACGCCGACGACACCCTCATCGCATGCAGAGGTCACTCCTATGAGGAGGCTGCCAGAAGAGCCACGGTCGGGACATCACTTATGATCGACCGAATTCATCAGCTGGGTCTCAAGGTGTCCCTTCCAAAGACAGAAGCTCTCCTATTCCATGGTCCTAGGAAAGGCCCTCCTCGAAATGCCGGAATAAGGGTAAATGGGGAGGTAGTGACGCTGAAACCTCACATCAAGTATCTGGGTCTTATCCTAGACGGACGATGGAACTTTGGGGCACACTTTGCCAAGCTTGCTCCGAAGTTAATGTCTACAGCCGCTGCCCTGAGCCGGCTGCTCCCCAACATCGGTGAGCCCAATGCCACGTGCAGGCTCCTGTATTCAAGGGTCATACGGAGCATGGCTCTATACGGGGCTCCCATATGGGTTGATGCCCTCTCGGCGACAAATAAGACCCTACTCCGCAGACCTCAAAGGGCAATTTCGTTAAGGGCCATTCGAGGATATCGTACGGTATCATTTTCAGCGGCAACGATCCTGGCCGGGGACTCTCCTTGGGACCTCCAAGCACATGTGCTCGCTAAGGTCCATCAACATAGGGCTGAGAAAAAAGCGGCAGGGGAGTTCCCCGACCGGCAGGAGTTCGACCGCGTTCGAGCGTTTGCCCAGAACGAATCACTCCGCCAGTGGAAAGAGGAGTTGGGGTCTGCGGATTACGGCTTAGTAACAGTAGAGGCAGTACTGCCTCACTTAGAACGCTGGGTTGAGAGGCAGCATGGAACCCTGACGTTCCATATGGTGCAGCTGCTTACTAACCATGGCTGCTTTGGTAAGTATCTGCATCGCATAGGGAGGGAATCCTCCCCTTGCTGCCATGAGTGTGGCGCGCCTGTGGACACGGCGCGTCACACTTTAGAAGAATGCATTGCGTGGAGGCCCCAACGGGCTGCTTTAGAAGCAGTGACGCGGTCGGACCTCTCATTGTCAGGTGTTATTAGGGCCATGCTTGACAATAAGGAAGCATGGAAGGCGATGGCCTCCTTCAGTGACCAGGTTATGTCACAGAAGGAGGCCGCGGAGCGGGCACGCGAGAATGATCCCCTCGCGGATCTGCTCCGCCGGCGACGGGCGGGAGGCAGAGCCAGGCGCTACGCGCATTTACTGCCTCCTCCGTAGTGGGATGGTGCGGGGTTCGGGGGATACCCTGCAAAAATGAATCCCACTGGACTGAATGCGCTGACCTGGCGCGCAATGTCTGCGGCCCGCTACCCTGTAGGTCGCCCGTCGGGACGTACGCGGTCGAATGCGGAAAGCGATCCCGCGGCGCCCCTTTCTTAAGGCGGAGCTGGCAATCGTTGGGGTTTTAGACGGTAGTCCAAGGCTTGCCGCGGTTAGTCCGTCATACCCGCCCTGTCCCTTCCCCGTGGCGGGCGGGATGCGTAAAAGCATTTCCCCAACGTAAAAAAAAAAAAAAAAAAAAAAAAAAGGTAGTTGAAGGGTGTTATCGGGTTTTAGGTGGACCTTCAACCCAAAAACACCCTTCAACTACCTGGGAACAAGCGGTCATTAAGGATTTTAAGAGGATTAAAATTAATAAAATTATGGTTTGATTGTTTTTAAATCAGTTAATAATCGAAATAAGTAAAACTAGTACAATATTTCCCTTTCATATCCTAACAAAGAAACGTAGAAGAATTTGTCCGTGGAAATTCTAATCAGAATTCTAGACATGCACGACTGAAAATTATTTAGCATTTCACAAAAGAAAATTTGATACCAACCATAAAAAACCGGCCAAGTGCGAGTCGGACTCGCGCACGAAGGGTTCCGTATCCATTATCTATAAAAATATTTATTTTATTCTGTTTTTAGTATTTGTTGTTATACTCGTAGCGGCAACAGAAATAAATCGTCGGGTGACAAGCAAAACTGACTAAGTAACAAATACCTACTTAAATCAAAGGTTGTATCTCGATATCGACTACGTACCGAGATGCGAGGTTTTGAAGAGCAGTGACAGTTTTTGTAGTGACTTTTGCTTGTCACCCGACGAAATGTGTGAAAATTTCAACTGGAACTATCACGGTATCAATGAGATACAGCCTGGTGACAGACAGACATACATACAGACAGACAGACAGACAGACATACAGACGGACAGCGGAGTCTTAGTACTAGGGTCCCGTTTTACTCTTTGAGTACGGAACCCTAAAAACGTCACACATACGCACATTATGACCTGCAAAATCTCCATCAGAATGTTTTTGTTAATATAATGGCGTAATGTGTCTGCTAGACGGTCGGTGCCACTTTATGCAATGGCAGTTTAGAATCTCACCAGTTATCTTCAGGGATTCAGGGGAGAGATCATGAATTTCCACTTGGTTTTTTATCTAATGATCTTGGCAGACCGCTTTCGCTTCGTTAACTTTCGTTACATTCTTGATAGCATGTTTGTTAGTTTAGCGTATTTCCTTACAATTCTAGCTTCGGTAGCCTAGTGGTTAAGGCATGCGGCTGACAAACGGCGGTCGTGGGTTCGAATCCCGGCTACGTACCAAAGAGTTTCTTGGTACTTACTGTATGTAATATCATTTGATATTTACCGTTAGTTTTTCGGTGAAGCACACATTGTGAGGAAACCTGCATACATCTGCGAAGAAATTCAAAGGTGTATGTGTCCCCAACCCACACTGGGCTAGCGTGGGGACTACTCCCCGTTCCCTCTCATCCATGAGAGGAGACATGTGCCCAGCAGTGGGACGTATATAGCGTGTATTTTTGATTGATTACCACTCTGTTACATTCAGCTGTGTTAAGTATTATAGTACACTATTTACTACCACTAGTGTGTACAACTATATACACTATTTATAACTTGTTTCACCTCATCTAGCCGCTCACACCCCGTATATTTTGAGATCGAGATTCGTAACAACTACTCGAAATCGGAGGCCCGACTTACACTGGATTACCTGAGGCAGGGTATGTAAGCCCGACAATAGGAGTAGATTGGCAACGAGGCGCCGGCGGGCGGCGAGTGACGTAATCAGTCATGGTTAAGGTCATGTTTTTTGGGGACAAGTAATACGGCTCAATACATGTACTTACGTGTACGCCTACAGTCGCCATCACATACATAGGTACACTATAGGTGTTCAAAAATATCGGCACATGCACCCTAATGCCTTGAAAATAGAGGTGTGTTCCGATGTTTGTGACGTGCTTGTTTGCTCCGATGTATGTGATGGCGACTGTACATACATTATCTCCACTTATAATAAATCTCTAAATTAAAAAAAGAATCAGCCAGTTTGAAACTAAGCTTTGCGCGGTTCGAATGTTCTCAGCATCCCATGAACGGAAAAATATGAAACATTTTATATAGGTACATTACTATTCTAGCTGCAACTTAGGATAGTTTTTATCCGACTGCGACAGTTAATTAATTTTCCGAAATATACGACTTCATTTAAGTTTTCATTTATTTTTATTGAAATCAAACGCTGCTCCAACTGTAAGCTATAAGAACCGTCAAATTTTCGTCAAAATGGCGGAATTGCTTTGCCTTTCACTTATTAATAATTTAAATCCCGTCTACGATAGACCTTTACGAGACAAATGCTAAAATATAAACCATAAAAAAATATTCGATTCTGATATGATAACTTATTTGCGCAAATGTCGTTTTATGTCGTAATTTCAATAAATGAAATCAACAAATTTGAACAATATTATAATTAACACGAATTTGTTTTTTTTGAATGACAATGGCACGCGCTCGGCGCATTCAGCCAAAGTACCTGCGACGCTACCACGAAAACCGATACTCAATGTTCATATATTTGCATCCCTGTCACTCGAGTATGGTTAGTGCGATAGAGATAGAGATACCCGAATATTTTCGAATTCCGAAGTTCGTGGTTATAGCTCAGGAATCGAAAATATGGTAAATAATCATAATGTATTTTCTCGAAAAAGAATTTAAAATAAATATAGTCAAATGGAGAAAAAAACAAAGCAAGAGGTTATATAGGTAATGATTAAGTTATAAGAGTCCAAAGTTTTAAGAGGGGGTATGTTCTGTCCCTTTTCCGCAAAACGCACCTTCATATGAAACGATTGTTTTTTACTATGACGCTCGAGTATATTGACGTCACAGTCCCTCATCGTTTTCTCACTCTAACAAGCGACATTAAAACGGATGTAGCTTCATAATTTTTTGAGATATTTGAATGGGAGTTTCATTATCTTCTATCTATTTATACATAATAAATGCCTATGTCCTGACTGACTTATTCACTCAATCACTCACTCACTCACTCATCAACGCACAGCCGAAACTACCTACTAATCTTAGAGAGTTGATTTTTGCACAGTATGTTGCATTTATAACGTGGGCTAGGGATAAAAAGGGATTTTTGAAAATTCTACCCCTAAGGGGGTAAAATGGGGGTGCAAAGTTTGTATGGGAGAACCTTTTTTTTTTGAGCTATTGACTTAAACTTTGTAGAAAAATTAGTTATTAGAATACAAATGAAACACTTTCAGCGTTTTGAAAAATTCCACCCCTACGGGGCTAAAATAGGGGTGCAAGGTTTGTATGGGGGAAACATTTTTTTTTAAAATAGAGACTTAAAACTTTGTAGAAAGATCAGTCATTAGAATACAAATAAAGAACTTTCAGGGTTTTAGAAAATTCTACCCTTAAAGGGGTAAAATAGAGTGCAAAGTTTGTATGGGAAAAACTACTTTTTTTTTAAATAGAGACTTAAAACTTTGTAGAGAAATTATTCATTAGAATACAAATAAAGTACCTAGATTCAGTATTTTAAAAAAATCTACCCCTAAGGGGGTAAAATAGGGGTGCAAATTTTGTATGGGGGAAACAATATTTTTTTTAAATAGAGACTTAAAACTTTGTAGAAAGATTAGTCATCAGAATACAAATTAAGTACTTTCAGCGTTTTAGAAAATTCTACCCCTAAAAATAGGGGGCTAAAATAGGGGTGCAAAGTTTGTATGTGGGAAACTATTTTTTTTAGCTAGAGTCCTAAAACTTTGTAGAAAGATTATTTAAATACAAAGAAAGTACTTTCAGCGTTTTGGAAAATTTCACCCCTAAGGGGGTAAAATAGGGTGCAAAGTTTGTATGGGAAAAACATATATTTTTTTAATAGAGACTTAAAATTTTGACGAAAAATTACTTATTAGAACATGAAAAATACTACATTCGGCGTTTTACAAAAATCATTCCCTAAGGGGGTTAAAAAAGGGTGCAAGGTTTGTATGGGGAACACTTTTTCTGAGCTAGACACTTAAAACTTTGTAGAAAGATTACTTATAAAAATACAAAAAATAAGACTTTCAGCGTTTTGAAAAAATCTATCCCTAAGGGGGATAAAAAGGGGTGCAAAGTTTTTATCAGGGAAAGTTTATGTTTTTGAGTTAGAGACTTGAAACTTTGTAGAAAGATTACTTATTAAAATACAAAAAAAGAACACAAATCGTTTTAGAAAATTCCACCCCTAATAGGGTTAAAAAGGAGAGCAAGCTTTGCATGGGCAACACTTTTTTTTGAGTTAGACTTAAAACTTTGCAAAAAGATTACTTATTAGAATACTAAAAAAGAACTTTCAGCGTTTTAGAAAACTCCATCCCTAAGGGGATCCTTAAGATCCTTAAGAAGGGTAGCCAGTGTTGTGTATGAAAAACTTTTTTTTTACTAGACTTAAAACTATTCAAAATGTTACTTATTAAAATTAATAATAAAGTACTTTCAGAGTTTTAGAAAATTCCACCCCTAAGGGGGTTAAGAAAGCTTTGTATGGGCAACACTTTTTTAGAGCTAGAGACTTAAAAGTTTACGAAAAAAGTTCTTTCAGCGATTAGAAAAATTCAACCTCTAAGGGGGTTTAAAAGGGGGTTCAAATTTTAAATGGCGAGCAATAAAATTTTAAAGTGTGAGTAAGAGATTTTTAACTTCGGTCTTATTCTGTACGTTAAAAGACTACAAAACTGATTTCAGAAGTTTTCCAAATTCATCCCCTAAGAGTGTTCAAATTTTGTATTGAGAGAAATCATTTTCTAAGACGATAAAAAGTTCTACGCGGACGAAGTCGCGGGCAACAGCTAGTAGATACCTATAATCATATAACAGAATCTCGTAGATCACTCAAAATTGAATTGTTGATTTAAAATATGATTCTTGATAAGGTACTATTAAAGTCTTAGTAATAAACCTCAAATCAGGCCCCTTAGGTAAGTATTGGCCGGAAACCAAAAAAGATCCAGAATTATATGACGTCAAAATCTTTTATACTTACACTCTTATCCGCTGAAACAATTTTAGTTTCCCTTTTTCCGACCGTAAGCTTTGGGGTATACCACATTGAGTCACCATGAATGCGTAGGACGCTTATATGGCAGCGTAGCTATAGTATTTATTATATAAATACCAACCGCGGCGTCTGGGCATGACATTAATTGCCGCAGCCGTTCGCTCGCGCATGCCTGAGCTGAGCCAGTATTCCTCGCTACTTCACGCCGATCACACGCCGGCGCAGTGCACTGATAACCAAAGTTTACCTGTTTAGATCTGTGACGTCATAACTTTCGACTGTTTATACATTTACATTCGTGTACGCCGGCTGGATTCATAAAGGTTGGTTCTATTTTAGACCTGGAATAAACTTGACGAATTTATGAAAGTGAATTGGAACGCGTCTACATTTTTAAGCGGGTCTATTAACCTAATGATCATAATAATAAGGAAAACAACAAATGCAGTGGTCGGGCTAACGAGTTTTGTGGTGTTGTTTTTTTTATGAGGTCCTCTTGATGTTGTACAAGTTTGTTTGAAAAGGGACAATGCTTACGTTAAATATAAACACTCATACTTAGTGATTCACATTAGACTAACCTATAGTCAATTTTACATAATACTTCCATTGAATAATAGTTTTAAAAGAAATACCGTTTCCTTTCAGATGAAGACCATAACAGCACTTTTTAGCATCGCAGTGTGCCTGGCGGTCATTGACCTCAGCTGCGCGGAGCAAAGCGAAACCCACGACCATCACAAACAGATCCGCCACCGACCAAAGAGACAATACCTTACCGACTACGGCTACCAGCACAACCCGGCGGCGTGGTACCGGCCTCGCTACCCCGAGGACCGCCGCGACGATAGGAGCCAACAGGAGTTGCTACCACAAATCTATAGGTTACTAGAAGAGATTTCTGACTTAGTCCGCCGCCCCCCTCCACCTCCACCCCCACCTCAACCAATCTACATCCCGTACCCCGTGCAATACCCGAGTCCTCAGCGATGCAACTGTCCTACGAACATGAATGGAACACCGACCGTTGAAAGCAGGTTTCCTGAGATGGAAGACTCGAACCAGAACTGGGGGTACGACGACAGTGACGAGCCAGAGGATAGCAACGGCATCCAGAGACCGATCAACTTCGACGCCATCCCGCCGCCGGCGTCCACGTCGCGCCCGCCGCCCGGCGTCGACCATGGCACCAACCAGGCTTCGGTAAATATCCAATCTATACCAATTTCATACACTTGTCAAACAGCCATATTTCTGCTAAAACACGAGAGCTAATGTGTCATTCATGCCTTGAGTTATATATATTATGTATATGATAAATGCATTATGTTACATTCTTCGACATTCGACATGATCAATGGTCTTTCTCCCATGACGGCTTTGAGCTCTGCCAGCAATAGAACGAGAATCGATACGAAAAAAAATACTAGAACATATACCAACAGCGAGAGAAACAGGTTGAAATCTAATTGAAACCATTTTAAAAAAACCGGCCAAGTGCGAGTCGGACTCGCGCACGAAGGGTTCCGTACCATTATCAATAAAAATATTTATTTTATTTTGTTTTTAGTATTTGTTGTTATAGCGGCAACATAAATACATCATCCGTAAAAATTTAAACTGGATCTATCACGGTATCAGTGAGATACAGCCTGGTGACAGACAGACGGACAGCGGAGTCTTAGTAATAGGGTCCCGTTTTACTCTTTGAGTACGGAACCCTAATTACCGCATTCATAAAACAATGTGATTTGCTAATTAGAAACCCCAATAACGTCAATCAAGTATCCGAAATATATTTAATAGCAATGAAACTAATACAAACTTTGGATTGAATTTCCTTACAAATTGACGCGTTATGATTGTATTTGAGTGTTTACCTTGGTGCAACATTTTTCACATGCTTTCCGCTTTCTGATTTCTTCGTTGCTTGGATAATGGCCAATCAGTATTGGCGATTTATCAAAAATATTTTCACTAGAACATCTCACAGACACCATGTTATTACCATTTCAATGTATTTTAATGGGTACCAAGTACGAGTAGTGCTAGTTAGATAGAAACCTCCCTAGGGTTGTTTTCAGATTATGGAATAAAAATAACAAATAAGTATACGAACCGAATCAATGTTATTATCGGCCTATATTATTACTGTATGAATTTCCTTGTAGTCATATAATATAAAGAGTTCCTTATCTTCATCAAATCGTGAATATATAAATTTGCGGAAATGATTAATACCACGGATAATCATTGATACCTATTTCATGTTCTTTACGATATTTATCCTCTATTGTATCTAATAAGCATACTCGCACTCTGAAACCCATGATCTTGTTCATGTTCATTGCCCAAGACTGCTTTGCCATTATGCATCAGCAGCTACTAGTATCAGCAATAAATCTCGGACCAGGGTAGCAGCAGACCAAGAAAAAAAGATAGACGGAGCATGACGAACAACCTAGTGAAGCCAGTTTTCAACCAAGCCAAATAAGTTTAGCACACGCTCACGCACGCAGGATGTTCTTACTGCTCTGTCCATCTTTTTTCTTGGTCTGAGGGTAGCAGGTCCATGTGCTACAACCTCTAACTCTTTCCAGGTACATCAAAGCAGGGAAAACTCCGCCGGGACGCATCGGCCCAAGCGCTGCGACGCCATAGTACTGTCGTGCTGCGACCAAAGTCACACGAAGCAGCAGCAGCGGGCTTGCTTTGTCTCCGCCAACTGTGTAACTTCCTTCGACAAACGAGACGTCTGCTCCAGACAGTCTGTGCAAGAAGTGATAGACATGTTCGCAACGGCGTACGCTCCGAAATGAGTAGAAATCGAACGTCATAGTCATGATCAGTATTTATTTGGTGTTAAATGTTAACGTTTGGTGCAGTACTGTGTTCAAAATATTACGAGGTACCTTGCCAAGGTCGTCGCTGAGCCAATGATTGGCAAGCTATTTTGAACTAACGTTATTATATATGTAGGTGTTATGTTAAAACCCCTACTAGTGCACATATAGGTAACTACAATAAAAAATCATATTGAAACCGTGATAAAAAGTCGAATACATTAACTAATGTTTTTAATTTAAATACACGTCAGTAGATTTCGTATTTTTTTAAAATACAAAATTATACTTCCTAAATTCATTTGAACTATATCACAGCAATGTAACATACCTATATGTACTTGCAAAATCTAAGTTAAAAAAATATGGCGGATGAAACTTTCATTACCTACTTTAATAAGTCACTATATGTAATTTTCTTGGATATATTTATGAGTTTCTTGTTTTAACGAAGATTAAGTGTTTTCCAATAGTCTTTAAGCAACGTCCTTCTTGGCATAAAAAAGTAAATTTACGATCAGTTTTACGTGATTTATTTCCAATACGAACTGTATTATTAACAAAGTTAAGTTGTTTATTGTATGTATCTACAAAGTGACATACGAGCTTTAATAAGTAGGTAATTGATTATTTTTATATGCTATTGAAGGTCATGCTTAAAATGTTGAAGGAGTTTATTCTTTAGGGTGTCTTGTTTTTGAGTTACCGCGGCGAAACCCGTATTACCTTCTATAAATAGCCCTACTGGATGAATCTTAATTTTCGATGCCATAATTACACTAGTTCCTTATATTTAGTTATGTTAAACAATGCATTTGTATGCTATAAGCGTATGACATTATATCGTACCTCAGTCGATGGAGTATATTTGTATTATGGAGACACCAGCATTGATTTTCCTTCTAGATTTTTTACTGTAGAAGACTTCTATTCGTACCTTCATCGTTGTGCATTTTTTTTGGAAGAGAAATTAACTGTTGAGTTTTTCTCCGTAGTTTATTAGGTTACTGTAGCTGATCGGCAACTAGCACTTGTAATGTGGCGTGTGTGTGAATGTGTGTTTGAATAAAATGTGTAAGTAAGTGAAATCTCCTGTAAAAACTGTTAACAATGCAACTGTTTATTAAATACATATTTACATATATTTATGTTTACTTTTTTACTACCCTTATTGTTAATGCTATGTTATAGTAAGGTGCCTTCTATCATCATCATCATCATCATATCATTATCATATTTTATCATCGGATCATTAGCATATTTCTTCTATCTATGAAGATGTCCATGCACCATAACGGCAAAGTTATTTCACCGTTAGTTGTGACAAGATGTAGACTTCTCGCCGCTAAAAAAAGAGAGGAGTTCACAAAATTAGGAAAAAAGTGCAATTTGGTTCGTGCAAGCGAGCTAAGCGATGGCGGAAAGCCCTAGATGAAACAGGCTGATAACGGTGGTATTGACTGCTAAAGAAGACACCTATTAGTCAAAAAATATATTTAAACTTACATAAATTGTCATCTGAACATAACTAAACTATTTACGTCGCTAAATGAGACATCGATCGATACAACATACTACAGAAATGAAGGTGAGCTGTATACAGATAAGGGTCGGAAACTCACTGCGCCACACGCTACGCACTTATTTATTTGAATCGCGTAAAGACGCGTCGCTGATGTGCCAGTATCAATCTTTATTGAAATATGAAGTTGTTAACAACCAAACTGTCTCAAGATTGTAGTTAGCTTTGGTTGAAGTTTGTATGAAGGAGGCGATCTCCGGAACCACTAATCAGATTTCGGAAATTCTTTCATCAGTGTAAAGAATAGACTTTCTGGATGAACAATGCCTGCATTTTATCCCATGGGTCTGCCTGCGTACCTACAGCAATGGACGCAGGTCGTGCCGCGCGGGCAGTTAGTAGTCAATCAAATATTGGCTACGATTAGTGTCCGACCAAAGATTCGGTTTCGGTTTCGGCCAGTTTCGGCCAAAAAATCATGTTCGCCCGTAGTTTTGGTTTCGGCCAAAAAACGGCCGAACCTTTCGACCGGGCCGAAACATACGAAACGGCACTTTGGGTGGCGATATGGTGTTGCTCGCCGGCCTCCGGCTCAGTGAAGTGACGCTTAGACCAATCAAATTAGCTAAACCCGGACATAATTCGATAACTGTAATTTTCTTTTTCTATGATGTAAAGTATTGTTAGTTATAGTTAAAATAAAAAGAATTAAACATTTTAGAGTTCCGCGTCATTGTAAAAAAACCAAAAATCTAAATTTTTAACAAATTCTGATTTCATAAGTGCAGCATAATATGTAACTTTGTAAAAGTGCCTCTATTATGATATAACGCTTGCATTCCAGTTAAAGAAATCAAAATTAATCTAATTAATCAACCGGGACTATCAATAATAAAGAAAGTTCAGTAAGTTACACATTTTCTGGCTTATCTTACCAGAAATTATAGATAACTGCAATTTAACAAATTATTCTGAATAGTATATTATGTGTGTTGATAAATTATTAAAAATTAAACAGATTCTCTTTGCGTATTTCTAAAATCACAAATATTGGTAGTTTTTGGAAAACCAAAATACATAACTACTTGGAAAGTGTTTGATTTATGCGGTCAACATATTATTAGTACTATAAGAAACAAATTAAACAAAAAATATCCACGATTATTAATTAATTCATATTTTTTCGTACTTAAGTTTTAATATGAACCTTATCTCTTGCAGAATAAGGCCGTCATTGCTTTGCGCCTCAACTACCGACCGTGCTGTCGCGAGTCGCAGGCATTCAAGGCCGAAACGCACTGACAGCGGTGGCGAAGCGGCGCGGGGTGGCGCGGATGCGGTACTTGTAATGTTCGAGCTAATATGAAAGGATCCGAACGCTTTTTTCCCGGCCGGTATTCTGTGCGGACCCATTCGTATTAGATCGAACATTACAGCCGGTACCACCTCCACACTGCGCCGCGCCGCCGCTTCGCCACCGCTGTCAATGCGTTTCGGCCTTCATTTATTATGGATAGGTCAATGATTGTCAAACATTTATAAACACGAACGTGGCGTTTACCACGGTTCGGCTAGGGTGGAGATTTATTGAAATGTTGTGTTCATTAGATCGATAATAACTAAGTTGTTCAGCATGAGACATAATTGTCGTGGAATGTCGATTACCTATTTATAAGCACTCAGTCTTCTGTATAGAATTATTTAAATAAAATTTGTTACTTATGTGGGTGCAAAAAGGGGCATTATTGGAATGATTCTTATTCGAATAAACATTTATTCGCGAATAATTTATTCGTCTACACTTTCGAATGACGAATGATTTATTCTCATTTCATTCCAATAAATCCACGAATAATATTTAAGGATGCGGTTGCTCGTTGTAATACGTACACGAATTTAACACGATCACTACAAGTGTACCTATTTTCAAGTATTAATACCCTTTTCTACTAATTAACAATATTTTTGTGAGTTAAATGAGTCACTTCATGGGGCATTTAACAGGTTTGTTTCAATATGTCATGTGTGTGGGCTTGTCCATATATTACGTCGTCGTTTTTAGGGTTCCGTACTCAAAGAGTAAAACGGGACCCTATTACTAAGATTCCGCTGTCCGTCTGTCTGTCTGTCTGTCTGTCCGTCTGTCACCAGGCTGTATCTCACGAACCGTGATAGGTAGACAGTTGAAATTTTCACAGGTGATGTATTTCTGTTGCGGCTATAACAACAAATACTAAAAAACAGATTTTTTATTTTCTTTTTTTTTCTTATACAATCTTACACAAATCGATCTAGTCCCAAACTAAGCAAACTACTATGGGTACTAGACGACGATAAACATACTTATATAGATAAATAAATACATAAATACATAGAAAACATCCATGACTCAGGAGCACATATTTGTGCTCATCACACAAATAAATGCCCTTACCGGGATTCGAACCCGGGACCTCCGGCTACGCAGGCAGGGTCACTACGAGGGTCAAACTGAAAGTTTCGGGAATAAAAAAAAATATGCAGTAACATTGATTTAAGTATTTTTATTGTTTTTCAAAGTAGTCTCTTTTATATTTTATGCACTTTTCCATGCGTTCAAACCAGTCGTTAAAACACTTATTGAACGCTGAAAAAGAGTCGACAAAATTGCCATTTTAAAAGCCTCCACTGCTTCTGCCGGTGTCTGAAACACCGCGCCCACCACGCAACTTATCCTTGATTTTGGGGAATGTGAAAAAATCGTTGGGACTTAGGTCAGGGCTGTATGGAGGATGGTCCAGTAGTTCGACTTTTTCACCTTCCAGGTACTCATTTGTTTTACGAGCGGTGTGAGGGCTGGCATTGTCGTGGTGAAGGATGATGCGGCGACTAGGCCTTTTTTCCTAAGTTCAGCAAAGACACTCGGCAAACCAATACTTGTATACCAATCGGCTTTGACCGTTCTACGATCTTCAAGTGGAACAGTAGCCACGTGACCCGATTTGGAGACAAACATAGCCACCATCTTCTTGGCCTTGCTGCGAGAGCGAATAACTTTTGTTGGCTTGAAGCTCGTCTTCGTTACCCCATACTCGAGATTGGTTTTTAGTTTCAGGCTCATATGCGTATATCCAAGACTCGTCACCTGATACGACCCTAAAAACTGCATTTGAGCTTCCTCCGTTGAATTTATTCAATGTTTTGCGGCACCAATTGACACGAGTCGTTTTCTGCTCGTCAGACAATAAGTGCGGGATCCAACGGGAAAACAACTTTCGCACGCCTAGTTCTTCCTGTAAAATAACTTGTATCTGACTCATTCCAATCCCCAAAGACTCCTGAATTTCCCGATATGTCACATACCTGTCTTCTTTTATCAGCTGACTCACAATGTGGACGTTTTCTTGCGTAACTGCCGATTTTGGTCGACCTTCACGCGCGTCGTCCGTGAGGGATACTCGGCCACGTTGAAATTCTGAATACCACCTGTATATTGTCGTCTTTGAAGGTGTTTCATTACTAAAAGCAGCAATCATCTGGTCTCCACATTGTTTTTGTGTTCATCCACTTTGAAAGTCGTAATAAATTTTTACGGGACAATTCCATCTTCAGCGGCAACTCAACAACTCGAGAAAACAATTGAAACTGAACCATTGTTTTGTTAGGGTTCCGTACTCAAGGAGTAAAACGGGACACTATTACTAAGACTCCGCTGTCCGTCTGTCTGTCTGTCTGTCAGTCTGTCAGTCTGTCCGTCTGTCACCAGGCTGTGTCTCAACAACAGTGATAGTTTGACAGCTGAAATTTTCACAGATGATGTATTTCTGTTGCCGCTATAACAACAAATACTAAAAACCAGTTTTTTTTTTCTTTTACAATCTCACACAAATCGGCTTAGTCCCAAACTAAGCAAAGCTTGTATTATGGGTACTAGACGAACGATAAACATACTTATATAGATAAATAAATACCTAAATACACAGAAAACATCCATGACTCAGGACTTGGCCGGTTGTTTTTTGTCAATTCTTGACCCCCCCTCCTATCATCATCCTGTTAATTCCTAAATGGACACTACCCGCCTCATAAAATGACTACCGTCATCCAATAGACCCCCCCCCCTGTTTTGAAATGACGGAATTTATGGACAGCCACTGTCTGTAATTGGATCAATGTTATGTTATTAGAGGCGATTACGCATGTAAGATTGTTCAACTATATACCTGTAATTGTACATTGTATGTACTTAATCATGTTATATTCTGATCTGTGTGTTTTTAGGGTTCCGTGCCTCGAAATAGAAAAACGGAACCCTTATAGGATCACTTTGTTGTCCGTCCGTCCGTCTGTCAATACCCTTTTTCTCAGGAACGCTTGGAGGTATCAATCATTAAAAGTTTGAATTCCTGTGCATAGTGTGTGCATACATTATTTTAGAATTAATATTTTTTATATTAATGTTGCTGTGCCCTAACAGGGTTATGCTGGAACTGTATTTATATGTAACATCTTGTAAGACCCATACTGCAACAAATAAATGAATTAAGCTGAAATTTATATCAAATACTCAGGTTTACTGTCTTTTGGAGCTGTGAAAAAATCAAACTTCTAAGCCAACGCAATCAAAAGATACAGCCGTTTATGCCGCAAATTTCCGCAAGTTTTCGAAACCCGCAAGGGAATCAAAACCTACTTCCCGTGCACTCAGAAACTTGAAAATTGGTGCGAAGCAACGCCCTATAGCACATATAAAGGAAAAATAGCAAAAACCGTAAATTTTTAGTTACATCACTGAAAATTGTATGTCCAGTATATACTGACACGTACTAAGTATGTGAATACATACTTAGTGAGTGTCAGTTTGTAGAGGACTTGGTTTTATTGTACGGGGTGGTCCGGAACCCTCGGTGCGCGAGTCTGACTCGCACTTGACCGGTTTTTTTTTTCACCCGTGGTAAAGCCGAAATAGTAAAAATAAAACAGGTGAAATAATTACAATTAATATCCGTTTCACCATGCACCGCGATGTTAATTGGTACCCTTGATGAAGCGGTAACCTTTTTCTAACAAATTTAGAAACTTGGTATCTCTGTTCTGTCTGTAGGAAATTATTACGTTTTTGAGATATATTCCATTAAAAAGCATTCCTACAATATTCGTTCAAAATATTATTCCCGAAAAGCATTACGAATGATTATGCGAATGAAGAAGTTATTCGCGAATAAATATTGGCGAATAATTATTCGAAATATTTATTCGTCATTCGCAAATAATCCTATTTATTCTTAAACGTTATTCGTATTCGAATAAATTTATCCCATCTCAGGGTGGGTGACAATAAGCATATCTTCTCTTTTTTTTGGCGTTCTGGCCTGTCGGCTCAATTTTGCCAATAAGGATATCGACTACCGTAGGCTCAAAGGGCGTAAGGGACGAAATGCCCATGCCCATATCCCGTGAACTCTCAATCTTGAAATTTAGTACGAAGTATTTATAGCACAAATAAAGGAAAAATTGCGAAAACCGTAAATTTTTATTTACATCACTGAAAATTTAATGTCCAGTATAAACTGACACGCACTAAGTATGTAAATACATACTTAGTGAGTGTCAGTTTATAGTGGACCTGTTTCTATTGTACGGGGTGGTCCGGAACACTTGACCGGTTTTTTTTTATGCTAACCACGATCATGACATCATCTCTTTCATTTACTTAACAGTTAAGAGTTTACTTATGTTTTCGATGATAAAAGCAAATCAATCGTTCCTTACGCCCTTTGGACCAGAGTTTTCAAAGGGCGTAAGGGACAAACTGTGATTTTTTCATTAGAGCTTAAAATCCTACAATTAGGATATTCCGTTATATTTGTTTTATTTGTACACGGCGCGGTCGGTGCAAAACACGTAATTGAAATAAACTCGTTAAGACGGGTTCGCCGTGCGCTCGCTCGCTGGCGCCCCACTCTCTCCCCGCCTCGCACCCACCG
This sequence comes from Epinotia brunnichana, assembly GCA_963854355.1. NCBI lineage: Eukaryota > Metazoa > Arthropoda > Insecta > Lepidoptera > Tortricidae > Epinotia > Epinotia brunnichana. Next base: position 10,109,698 of record OY977945.1, on the reverse strand, counting down.
CATGCATCTGGCTCCACGACAAGGTCGCGAGTATTTTCAATTAAATTTTCAATTTCTTAAGCGTGAAATTAACATGCTTGATTTTGATGAAATCATGATTATCGTTCACAAAAGGCTATTAGTAAACAAAAAAATCATAGTTACTATTTATAATTACTGAGAAATACATTATTATTAAAACGTTACAAATAAATGTTTAATTATTGTCTTAAATGTCTAAAAAGACGCAATATAGCTTAAACAGATAAAAACATCATAGTTACCATTTTGGCTTGTCTAGATAATGAGATCAGAGGAAAACTGTGAAAAAAAACGTATATGCGAATTTGATTTCAGTTTAATTTTGCTATTAAGTGATCGAATTTGAATGCACCTCAAAGTTATACTAACAAGGTACTTGGTTACCTTTTTTACTTTTAGGAAAAAGTTAGGTAGTGTACGTTAACTCGTGTTTTTTTTAACTACGGTTACGATCGCGGATTTTTTACTTAATATATTTCATTAATATTTGATACTGAATAGTAAAATCCGATAAAACAATAAAAACAACGAGTTTACGAATTATGTCCAGGGTAAGCTAATTTGATTGGTCTAGCTTTGTATGCTTGTTCCCGGAACCTTCATGAGTTTCAGGTGTTACATTGTTAATATGTGTATAAAAGCGGTTGTACGTCCTTTTTTCAACGATTTTAACAAGTCTACAAAAGGTTCGGTTTCGGCCGAAACTAGAGCCAAAGCCGAATCTTCGGTTTCGGTTTCGGCAAAAAAACATGTTTCGGTCGGACACTATCTACGATATGGCTGAAGCAATCCTCGTTAACAATACAAAACAGTGCAAAAAACGATTGCACGGCGTATCATATGGCGGTCACGGTCCCGCAATTCGAATTATCGGCCCTCGTTCCGTTGGTACTATCTAGTGGACAAAAGATGTAACAGTCACAGAAATTCCTGGCATGATAACTCATTTTAATCTTATCTAATAACTACATGGAGCGGAAACCGTTAAAAACATAAATATAACATCCGTTCTGTCCCCAAAACGGCTCCCTTCCATGACTGTATTAATATTCGGGCAAACTACCTATGATTTTTTTAATATCACGATGAGTCAGTGGAAACCAAGCATACGGCCTGCCTCATGAAGCGCACACCGTAACCAAAGGACGCTTGTGAATCTGTTGGAGTTATACGCGCGTAACAGTAGGAGACCAAACCAGGTTCGTCAATAACACAGCGCATTCTCGGGAACTCTGGCAATTTTACTCATCACCAGCAAAAACACTATATTATTTAAGGTACCTAAAGAATTGTAATGTATTATGTATCTACCTGTTCTAGATTACAATTTCAAAAATCAGTAGGTAAATTTCCCAATTTGACGTATTTAGCCAATGGTGTAATATAAAAAACCGGTCAAGTGTGAGTCAGACTCGCGCACCGAGGGTTCCGGACCACCCCATACAATATAAACAAGTCCACTATTAACTGACACTCACTAAGTATGTGTTCACATACTTCACATACTTAGTGCGTGTCAGTTTATACTGGACATTCAATTTTCAGTGATGTAACAAAAAATTTACGGTTTTCGCAATTTTTCCTTTATCTGTGCTATAAGACGTTGCTTCGTTTTCGTACCAAATTTGAAGATTCTGAGTTCACGGGAAGTACCCTGTAGGTTTTGATTCCCTTGCAAGTTTCGAAAATTTGCGGAAATTCGCGGCATATTTGGCTGTATCTTTTGATTGCGTTGGCTTAGAAGTTTAATTTTTTCACAGTTCTAAGGGACAGTAGATTTGAGTATCACTACATATTATAAAACAAAGTCACTTCCCGCTGTCTGTCTGTCCCTATGTATGCTTAGATTTTTATAACTACGCAACGGATTTTTTTTTTTTTATAGAATACAATTCAATACAAGCCGGGGCGCGTCGCTAGTTTGATATAAATTTCAGCTTGATACATCCACGAGTTTCTGAGAAAAAGGGTCTTGACAGACGGACGGACGGACGGATGGACGGACGGATAACAAAGTGATTCTTTATAGGAACCCTTATGGGTTCCGTTTTTTTCCTTTCGAGGTACGGAACCCTAAAAAGAGGTAGACATATTGTCTATACGAAATTCCCTGTTTAAAAATGGCCAGGCTCATCTCACAGCTCAGAGACACGCCCAACTAGCAAAGTAGTCTTATAAGATTGAGCTTATTCAGCTAATAAATCATATAAAAGTCATGTAAAAGTGAATTATACAACATCTGTCGTATAAAGCCAGCTTATGCAGCTTTTTAGTTACTCAGCATAGCAGTCATACTATGGTGCTGAGTAAACATTTACTCGACTTGCTTATATGACTAATAAGTCATATAAGAAATGCAGAATAAGTCACTAATACGAGGCTTATATGACTATTTAGTCGAGTAACAGTCACTTATATATCTGATTTACGACATGTCAAGTGCAGTCGAGTAAAAGCAATGTAGTTTGCTATTATATGCCATCATGTAACTTATACAGCACAATAGCTGTAAATGTTACATGCTGTCATATAAACGCGAATTATAGAACATGTTATATATGAGTATCTTATTCATCGATTTAGAGTCATATAAGATATTGCTGAATAAGTTACCTCTAAATGTAAAATGGCGCTCGGACCGCTAAACTTGCTATATAAGATGCGATTATATAGTTTAATAGCTGGATAAATGCCGTATAACCGCGGCGTTCAAGAAAATCAACAATATTAATTAAATGTATATTTATTTAACTAAGAATTACAGTGGGGCATTAAATATTAATTATTAAACATAGTTTACTGCATCAATAAATTTACCTTCACAATACATTTCTACCATACGCCGAAGTTATGAGCATTCTTAATAAAAACATGTAACATCATGGCGGATTAAAAAAATACTTACCATCATCCAATGCAAAATTAAATTTTCAACAATTGTGTTGTTTAGTGTCCTAGGATGCGATTACTCCACAAATATGTCATATAAGTGGAAGTTATAGATCAAATCAGTCATATAAGTTGCTAATATACAGCTGAATTGTCATAAGATAGTCACGTCGGTGATTATTATAAGATCTATAAGTGGCGGTGGTTGCAGTTATACAACTTTTATATGACTGAAATGCTGAATAAAATGGGCCCAAATCGCGTTATATAAACGTGCTGATTACGTTTATATGACTAATAGTAAGAGCTAAAAGGTTGCCGCAGAAACGTTGCCGCAACCATTATATGACGACATTTTGCTAGTTGGGCGTTTAGGTACGTTTCCATTGACAACACGAAACTGAGGCAAGTTGGTGCATTTGTGGAGCGCTTATAACAGTTAAATCTTTTTTTTATTACATGATTGTATCTAGCGAATGCTTACCTACAAAGCTAAGCTGAATGACGGCCTACCCCACGAATAACGAACCTAACCATGTTGTCGTAAACGAGAATAATCTAGAATACTTAGCATATTCTGTGGCAACCTTATCACGCCGAGGAAACACGAGCTTGAAATTGATCTAAATAGATAAAACTTATTACTTGTACTTGGCTTAGTTCTCGTTCAGTGTCGAGTCAAGGCAACTGGGCTAGTGGATATTGACTCACTGTTTGTTTAGGTGTGCTGCTTCATACTTAGGTACATGCCGTCTGGATAAATATTTAACAGAAATGACACTTTGGAAATGCTACCCCACCTTTAAAAGCCTTAAAAGTGAAATAGTTGGCGTTTTATTCCAAAATGCAATGCAATGAATATACCTATGTTATTTTGCCAACTCCCTTAGGACGTTCTATAAGTAAATTAGATGTGTCGAATATTTCAGTAGATACTCACAATAACGCAACGTTCGGTATAGTAATTAATTTATGAATCTTACAACCCGTGCTTGTTTTTTTCCACTTACGTTTTACTTAAATATGGCTGGAAAACAGTTAAACAACAACTGTTGGTATTTATTTAAGGTTGAATTAAACGAGAAAGTAAGAAGCGAATATTCTTTAGGAAAATGTAAACACTAAATTCCTAAGCTGTTGCAATATGCAACGAGAGTGCATGCAACTAGGATACCATTAAGGAGGCTCCCCCTCAACCAGATAAAACCACCAGCTAAAGCCTGCTGTAGTCTAAGTACTTACTCAAAACATCCAACACGCATAAAATAGCTAGTCAGTAGCGGATACCATATAAAACCATAACATATAAAAATATACGGATAAAAATGGGTATCCCCCCAAATATGTAGACATATATTTTGCAGAATCTGATTTCACAGAAAATTGTTCACAGATTACTTAATTCTCGCTATCCTTTCGTATAAATTAATTCCATCGACTACCTAGGTATTAATTTCATCGAATATGACTTCGTCCGCGTAGAACTCGTTTATATCGTAGCTCGATACAAACTTTCACCCTCCATTTCACTTTTAGGGGTAGATTCATTCATATCAGCCGAAAAACGTCCACTGCTAGACATAGGCCTCCCCCAAAGAGTTCCAAAGTGACCAATCCTGCGCCACCCGCATCCAGCGGACTCCCGCGACCTTTACCAGGGCATCAGTCCAGCCTACCAACGCCGCGCCTACTAACTACCTCTATACAAAAAAAAAAAAAAATTACATTTTTATTTTCTGTTTAAATGACGAATATGAGGGGGGTTAAAAAGCAAAGTTTAGTAAATATATCAAGTGGGGTATCATATAAATGGGTTATATAGTAGCTCCATACAAATATTTATCCCCCATTTCACCCCCTTAAGAAATGATTTCCGGGATAAAAACTATCCTATGACCTTTTCCGGAACTCAAACTATCTGTAGACTAAATTTCATCTAAATGGGTCACTCATATACAAATTTTCATAGCTACGTATACCGTGAATGGGTTCAATCCAAATTTTCATCCACCATTTCTCACCCACTTAGGGGATGATTCCCTCCTTTCATGTATTCCGGAATAAAAATTATTCTTTGTCCTTTCCTAGGACTCTACCTCTCTCTTTATACCAAGTTTCATCTAAATGGGTTCTATCAAAATCTTCAACCCTCATTTCACCACCTCAGGAAAGGTTTTTTCGGGATAAAAACTATGCATTGTCCTTCCCTGGGACTCCTTCTATCCCTTTACCAAATTTCATCTAAATGGGTTTATCCAAATTTTCACCCGTATTTCATCACTGAGGGGATGATTTTCGGGATTAAAACTATCCATTTTCATGCTCCGGGACTCAAACTATCTTTATACCAAATTTTATCTAAATGGGTTACATCTAAATTTTCACCCCAATTTCACGCCTTTAAAACTAACGGAACTTAAAACTATCATATGTCCTTTCCCAGGACTCAAACTATCTTTCAACCAAATTTCATCAAACTGGGTCACACACAAATTTTCACCCCCTTAGCCCTTGGGGGATGATTTTCGGGATAAAACTATCCTATGTGCTTCCCCAAGACTCCAACTCGCTATACCGTAAATGGGTTCTATCCAAATTTTCACCCCTCATTTCACCCCCTCAGGAGATGATTTTTCAGGATAAAAACTATGCATTGTCCTTCCCAGGGACTCCTTCTATATCTATGCCAAATTTTAACAAAATGGGATTTATCCACATTTTGATTCCTATTTCATCCCCTTGGGGGATGATTTAAGGGATTCAAACTGTCCATTGTCATTCTCCGGGACTCAAACTATATCTATACCAAATTTGATCTAAACGGATTCCATCCAAAATTTCACCCCCCCTTTCACCCCCTTAGGGTAAGATTTCCGGAATAAAAACTATCCGATGTCTTTTCCCAGAACTTAAACTACTTCTAAACCAAATTTTATCAAAACGGGTTACTTCCAAATTTTCACTACCATTTTACCCCCTAAAGGGAAGATTTCTGGGATAATACCTATCCTTTCACCTTCCCCGGGACTCAAACTATTTATATACCAAATTTCATCCAAATCGGTGAAGCGGTTAAGTAGCTCCATACAAATTTCCACCCCCCATTTCATCCCCTTAGGGGTTGATTTCCGGGATAAAAACGACCCTATGCCCTTCCCCAGAACTCGAACTATTTTTTTTCAAATATCTTCCATGTACAGACTTTCGACCCTCTTCAGCTTTATTATATGTATAGATAAATAAATGAATTAGTTTAACTTTAATGGAAGATCATTTCAATATAATTTAAACCGTATAATATGAATGTTGTAAATCAACCTTTATTTTATTTCATCAATTATCTAATCAATATTATAATATCAATATTTACACTAGCCAATTAGCATGCGTACGACTATACTTAGTGTTGCTATCATTATTGCTAATTTAACGCCCCCAGAGCAGGTTTTTTTATTTTCCTGGTCGGGTTTTAGATAGAGATATCGTTTTATTTTTCCTGTATTATTTATGTTACTTATTTGGCGTCGAGACACTTGGTTCGTGGGGCAGGGGCGCACAGCTGCTCCACAGGGCGCTTGGCAAGCGGCTGAGGGAGGCAACGGGTGACCCTCGCGCGGGCAGCTTTCTCGCGCAGAGAATTGCAATCGCAATCCAGCGCGGGAACGCTGCCTGCGTGATGGGTACCCTACCAAGGGCACCAAATTTTGATAGGTATTTTTAATTTTTAGCTTAAGTAATTTTATTTTAGGTAGTTTTAGTTTTATATTCAAGTTATGTATCTTTCATAAGTAGTTTAGTTTCTAGAATATATTATTTAATTATAATAATGATACTCATAATAATAAATCATCATCTATTGTTACTCTTAATCATATGTAATTATTTCAGGATTTTCGCTTCGTAAACTTCGGAGATTAGGGGGGGGGGGGGGTGGTATTTTTATCTACATTTTCATTAATAAATCAAAATTTAACCACAATAGAAAAAAAATATTAAAACGGTTTTAGAAAGTGCAACTCAAGCTCTTTCATATGATACCCCACTTGATCTAGTTACTAGACTTTAATTTCTTAACCCCCCCTCATATTCGTCATTTAAACAGAAAATAAAAATATTTACTTATTTTTTTAATTTTCCAATTACGTGTCTTAACCCTTTTAACAGTTGTTCTAAATTTCAAATTGATAGCTTAAGTAGTTTCTGAGATATTTAACTTTGTGACAGACGGACAGACGGACAGACGGACAGAGTCGCACCATAAGGGTTCCTTTTTTACCTTTTTGGTATGGAACCCTAAAAAGACAAATGGCAGAATTATGTAGTTCTAGATAAATTTGTTTCTTCGATATTACAATTCACAGAAAACAATCCATGGATAAACTATTTAGTTTAACAAAACATACTCCATAGAAAAATGTAGACAAAGCAGTATTTACGTCGATTTTTTTAATGTAAAAGTTACTTTTCCATCTGGTTTATCTTTCCAATACACAATCTTACTATTCTTGTTATTAAATCAAAAATCACAAATTTGAACATTACCCAATTTCAAATTTCGTTTGTTCTCTACGATATGATTATTGGAGTAAATATCTGTTATACAAAATTCTCTAAAAAAATATCCCATCACAAAAAGGACTCATGACGGTAGAAAAAAAATCTATGAAATGATTCATAGATATATTAAAATTTATATGAAACGAATTTTCTGCAATTTGCTGGTTCAGTGAAATAAAGTTATGAGAAACAAAACCTTATACAAAATATTTCAGAAAAACAATGGTACCAAAACCCAAAAAAATGCTTCTGCATTGATGCAAAAGTGCGAGAGTGTAAACATTCATTGAACAGAAAAAGCAAAGCAAAGCGTAAGCAGAAAAAAGTATAAAGAAAAACTACATCCCGCTCTGCGTCATGCCTGAACCAATGGTCCCCAAAATGCTTGCGGAATGGCCTCGCTGAACAGCATTTGAGACTTGTTGGACAAGCCATGACCCAGAGCGGGGGTCAAGACTCCTCTTCCTCAAACGTCTGCCTAACTCCTTGAAAAGCCCGAGAGCCTTGCAGCCCCAGGGCCCAGTTGTCTTTACAGCAACCGGAACGAAATCGTAAGTTGGTTCCAAGGCAGAGTACTTGGCGTGTTTGAATTTGGCGGCATTAGCGGCCGTTGAACCAGCTGATTTAATAGTGTACCTTAGATGGGACGCTGCAAATGTGCTAACACAAGTGTCAGCCCATAGAAGACAACGCCCTTTCAGCCAAGGAACCACAGTCAACCCATCCGGTCTTTTCCCGTCAGTTCGAGACAAACCCGGGGGCTCTCTTGCAGCTTAGCCTGTATTCTCCTCCACTATTGCCCCACAAACGCATCGGTGCGCTTCGCATACCTTGCTCCCCAGCTTTAAAGAAAGAGAAAGAGAACATTTATTGTTTACCAATGTACAATTAGGTCTTAATGATAAATGTGTGAGTTACAATGGCAACCCTTTCGGGCATACAATATTAACTATAAAAGTTACATAGGTATATAATTATTCAGTTTAAAAACTCAAAGTATTCTTTTAAATCATAAAATACATTTTCTGTCAACCATCGTTTTAATTGGCGCTTAAATTGATTTCCGCTCAACATTTTTAGGCTAATGGGTAGATGGTTGAAGACTTTGATAGCGGTGATAAAGGTGCTAATAGGTTGCTCCTATAAAAGCAACTGCTATTCTCAGGAAGTCGTTGTCGAGCAGAGTGCCGAGTTGAGGGGAAGGCAAGGCTACATGTAGCCACGCACCGGATTCGGGCTTTTTAAGAGCTTTGAAGCGTGCTAGGTCGGTCCCAAATTACAAATGTATAGTATTCCGAATTTTTCCTGTACTTGTATTTAGTATACATAAGACTTGCCAAATTTCATAGTTCTAAGTCAACGGAACGTATAAATTTTGATTTCCTTGACTCTTGGGAGTATCGAAATAAACGTTTTTTGCGGCATATAAACGGCCGTAATCTTTTTTTACGTTTACTTAGAAGTTTGATTTTTTTCACAGCTTCAAGGGACTGTAGACTTGAACTTGAGTATAATAATATGGTTTCAATTTCAACTTGATACCTCCTACGCGATCCCGAGATAAAGGGTCTTGACACACAGACAGACATACAGACAGACACACAGACTGACCGACAGACGGACAACAAAGTGATCCTATAAGGTTATAAGGGTTCCGCTTTTCCTTTTGAGGTACGGAACCCTAAAAAAGGGATGGGGGTGTGTTCTACTGTATAGTAATTTATGTATTTTTTGTCGCGAATAAATGTTTTCTTTCTTTCTTTCTAATTGTTCGATTCTGTTTTGGAATCCAAATGAGATGTAGGTAGACATTAGTAGTATTGTATTGTATCCTAACTGCATCGCTGTAAACAAGAATCTCGCGTAACCGAAGTTAACCCTGTACCGTGAACATAGTATAAAGACGGCAAAGTATGTTATCTTCCTACAATAGCACCGCGCGCGGCTTGTATGTGTGCGTCGCCGCACACACACTCAAACAAAATCTCGATTGTTTCGCACTGAGAAACGGGTCGAGATTTTGTTTGAGTGTGCGTGCGGCGACGTAAAGATAGTATAGCGCACACATACAAGCCGCGCGCGGTGCGTTTATAGGAAGATAACGTACTTTGCCGTCTTTATATTATGCCGTGAACAAAGGAATCCAGTTTGATGGGTATCAGTCAAAGAGATGATGGGTTTCAGCCTATCATATAGATATAAAGTTCATTCATGGTGGGAATATATTTCCATCGGCCTTATTAAGCGTTAGGTTAAATATGAGTGATGGTATTATTTGTTGACTTTACAAATGCATCATTGCAAAAAGTAGCATTGAGCGACTGTTTTATAACGATTGCCAGGATAAGTAGTAATTGTTATTAATTTTCTGAACAGTGAGACATAAAGGCTTCTATTGTTAATGTTGATGATGACCCATCCAGCTAATGACTTCACAGCTTTGTGATAAGTTGAACATATCAAGTATAAAAGGGAAGCTACGTACAAAAAGTTAACGTCATGCCACGTTCAAGAGTACAAGTCATGGTGCACGCAATTAAGACTTTTCCACGGTCTAATAACAGTCTCACACGGAAGCACGGAACAGAGTTGGCGCGTAATTAACAGTACATAAATGGAGCTAATAATCATAATAGTTGTTAGTTATTAATATCAATTTCGATTGGTATCGGCAGCGTATCGCCGCGTGAAGTAAAACTCAGTTTGTGAAATCATTCATTCGCGTGTTAATATACTTAGTTATTAATGTATTAGTCACCAGTTTTGTGGTGGTTTGTTTCCAAAAAGTGAATCGCTAGCTAAAATATAAAATAAGTAACTATAGAGGCTAATACTAATATACCTAGGTTAAGATTATACTAACAATATATATATGTACAAAAAAATGTCTGAAATAAATGAATCTATTCTATTCTAAAATAGCATTCAAACCCGCGGAATGTCAACTCGCTGTTATTTGGAACGGCTCAACTAGGGAAGTACGTCCACCTAACACTGAAAATTGACAGGTAATTGACCATCAGTCCGTCAGTCCGAGGGTTACACGATAATTGTCTCGTCAGTCTGACCAGAATGATGGATTGAACTGATGCCAGAATTAGCGTGTATTAAATGATGTCGAGAAACTTGCTCAGTACTAATGTGGTGTAATGTTCCTGCTAGTAAATAAGGTCGCTGGAGTTCCCGAGTATGCGCTGCGTTAAGAGAGAGGGACCTTCATTCTTCTCTACCTGTCAACATAACGGATCCTCAGATCAATAAGTGGTCGACAACGCGATTGTGATTCTCCTGAAGTCACAAGCTTCCATAGCCTAAAGCCGGCTACTCACACACCTGCCGCAGGCGCAATATTGGAGTTGGACCCGTAAAAAAGTTTGAAAACTTTTTTTTTTCGGTAGCACCACAGAAAGTGCCAAGCTCAGAGCATAGAATACTAGAGAGAGGACAAGCAGCCGGCGACCGCGTCACAGTTGTTAGCTCAATGGGCATACTCTGCCATATTTACTACATAATTGTCCAATAAGAGCGTAGGTATACAAGTGTGTGTGTTTTAGATGTGTGCGTGATTTGTCTTGTCAATTACTTGGGCTTTGTGTGGGTTAATGTACTTGCGACAGGCGTACTCAATACAAATCGGCCGGCATGTCCGATCTCCTTATATTCATACATCTGTGGTGCCAAGGCTATACCAATCCTTTAGTGTTTCGACAATACTGGAGCCATTCTCATGGACGTGCGTTCAACGGGACTATCACTTACACACTGAACGGCAGGCTTGTGTGTAGAGAACAGCCGACATTGCTTCGACCGCCGTGCGACTTTAGACGTACCTATTTCGCGACGATTGGCCACATATTCCTAACAATCGGGACGAGTGGAAATCGAGAGGGGAGGCCTTTACCCAGCAGTGGGGCACTTTTATAGCCTTGTTAATTATTAGCACATAAGAATATACTTAAGTACCTACACCTGGCTTAAAAGATAACCGCCATATGGGATGTTGATTCGACGATCATTGTCTTGATAGACCGGCCTAATAGCGAAGAGTCTCGACCAACAAAGAGACTCTCGCTAGGTGGCTGGGTCAAGCGTCAGATACAGAAGGCGGTACTCCTGGATACCACGTTGATGGATAGATAGGAGGTTCCCCTCTCTGTCACCCTGACCAGTTAGGTTTTTATAATGATTTTGTGAGATGGAATAATCCTTTAGTAGTCTTAGTAATCTGTGACAATAACAAAGCACAAAACATAACAAATCTTGCCTACATAGTGTAAGCAACATTTTATCACGTTGTTATCAATCGATGTGTACCTACGTATCTAAAATTCCATGAAAGATGTGTGCATTTGCATAGTGTGTCGTCATTTTCATCGGATATGAAAATGACTCAATATCGTATAAACTGTAAATACAGACAATCATAAAAGTTATCTGTAAGTAAAATCAATATCGAATGCGTCACTTTTTTCTTGATTCGTGTCCTCTAATCTGGTTTTAATAACACCTGATTAGAGCTAAATTTGGAGGATGATTAAGAATATAAACATAATAGTACATTATGATACAAGTGTGCTATGTTGGTCATTACACTCGAGTCGGTTTTTAAGCCTGAGCCGAAGGCGAAGGCTTAATGGAGACGAGAAGTGTAATGACCAATGCTCACGTGTTTCATACGACGTTTTTCAACACATTTGCGAGGAAAAAAATAAAAAAAATTAAAAATTAAAATGTTAAAAGATATGTAATGAAAAGGCACTAGTGCGATAATGTAATGTAAAAGTCACGGCATGGGTAATATTCTGCATTATTTTGCTAATATTTAAAAAGATATGTAATGAAAAGGCACTAGTGCGATAATGTAATGTAAAAGGCACGGCACGGGTAATATTCTGCATTATCAGTGTAAATACGCTGTAATAAGATCTACTTTACGAGCAGGTGTGTTGAAAATAGATTTATGTTTTTTAAGCGTAAAAATAATAAAACACCTAATACGATGAAAACGATAATATAAAATGAAATTTATATCTCGTTAGTGCACCACAGATGTATTTAAAATATCAGATTATCTAAACAATTACGGATAGGATTGATTTTTAACCGACTTGAAAAAAAGGAGGAGGTTCTCAATTCGACTGTATTTTTTTGTGTGTTTGTTACGCGTTATCTCGGTAATTTATAAACCGATTTGAAAAATGTCTTCTTTGTTTGAAAGCATATACTTACTTTCACATTCGTCTCGTTGTCACCAAAATCCAGTTCTGATGATGGGATCCTGGAGAAATCGAGGGAACTCTTCAAATTTTAGGTATAGGCTAACTTGAAGCAATTCGGGTATTGGTTTGAAGTCGGTTAAAACTTTGTTTTCAAAGTCTTGTTTGGTAAAAATATCTTAAACAAGTTTTACCTAGTATCACAGCTATAGGTACATTAGGTACTTGAGATAATTTGAGTTGGCCGAATTGCACCAAAGTAGTCCATTCAAGAAGCAACTTACTGCTTACTGCTCATCATTTTCATCATCATATCACCCGAAAGACGTCCACTGCTGGACATAGGTCTCCCCCAAAGAGTGCCAAAATGACCGGTCCTGCGCCACCCGCATCCAGCGGACTCCCGCGACCTTTACCAGGTCATCAGTCCACCTTGTGGGGGCCTACCCACGCCGCGCCTTCCGGTACGTCCTGCTTACTGCTCGCCTGATGGTAAGTATTTACTGTAGCCTATGGACAACTGCAACTCCATGTAAAGAAATCGCATGCGTGTTGCCGATTCCTTAAAAACCTGTAAGTATACTCCTATTCTTGAAGAGCCCCTCGGGAAACCATGGCAGTTATTTTAGAGTTCATTCCACAGTTGGAGAGCCCTTGGGCAGAAATTCCTCTGGAACCACAGAAATAATGCAAGTTCAGCAAATATTTAACACTCACCGCATGAATATTTGGCCTTGTGTTGAACCTGAAGTGTCAGCTTCGCAGTAGTTTTGTTAGTCTTTCCGTTAACGAAATATAAAGCAAATCAAATTATATTTTACTACTCAAAATAGCCACGAAAGTGAAAACTATTCCTACCGGAAAAAGCTATCACCGTTGACATATAGGTAGTTATATTTTTTTTTGTATTCATATTCATTTTCTTTTGCAAAATTTATTCTGAAATTATTATTTTAAGCAGAAGAAATGGCGGTTAGTCATAACTTGCGTGGACTTAAATAGAACAAATGATGCAAATATTCACGCCCTAACATTATTGTTCACTGTTGACAATTTTATTGTTTACTTAATAATGACTATCGATTAAGTTGATTAAGGTAATGATCGACTAATTAATCCTTACTTAATCTGCTACTCATGACATTCCTTTTTACAGAAACGTAGCCATTTAATTGGGCGTCATTGTGTGTTAATCGCGACCTCTGTCGACAGTTGTTAAGATTTTTGGTTTGCGTTTCATTGAGTTAATCATGGTCATTATGATAAGCACGTCATCTGAGGTGACCGTGACTGCCTAATGCGTCGCCAATTCGTATGAATGCGTTTACAATTAATAAAAATAAACTAAAAACAAAATCACAGAGGCTCATACAAGAAGATAAAAACTCACAAATACAAATTAAAATTATTGAAAAATTCAGTTGCTACAGTAGAATTAAATTGACTACCAAAAATTGTTTTTATCTCGCTTCCCCTTCTGGGTTCTGTATATCGTTTAGATGACACTTTCACTGCCAGGAGCCCGCATCCGCTACATACATACACATACATTTGTAGAGAAGTAGGGCACATCGGAATGTCATCTCGCTTGACAGAAATGTAAATAAAAGCGAATTATAGTAATTATGATTCAACATATTATTTGTAATATTTATGACCACGTGTATGGATTGAGAATAAAAAGCTGAAACATTGTAGTATTCACTTACTTACCCCTTTATTCGTGTACCCTGTACCCGATTTAGACAGTTCGTTACTACTATGTCGAATAGGCAAGGTAAATATAAAGTATTTGTTATAAAAAAATCATAGAATTATTGTAACAACTCTTTTATTGGCTAAAATACCAGTAAAAACCTTCAAACCATAAGTATTCATTTATTTATCATTAAATTATCCATAAGTTAATTAATTCACTTATAACGTGACTAATAATCAAAGCATCAATAATAATTCAAGCATATAATGCAGTTGAAATACACAGCAATATCACAAAGTACATAATTAATACCAAGGGTTACTTAACTGACTGGACTTCCCAGGAGATGTTCACCATGGAACAGCAGTGACAATAATCAAATCAGAATCGGCCGGTCGAACCCTTTTATACCTGATTCCAGGTGTTCGACCACGCCACCTCTATTCGATAAACACGTGACGTCATGGATAGTTTAGTCAGTCATTTTAATCACTTGATCAATAAATTCTTACTAGTATTCATTTAAAATATATACAAACATATTAAAACCATTATAAATAGGCATCATGAAAATTACATACTGATATTAATTTTAATTTTAGCATTGGCAATATTATTAGTAAGTCAACGATTATACACTTACCCGACATATTTTCATTGAAGTGTCAAATCAGTATCTAATAGTCTGGTGACACAGAAAAGTGACAAACTAATCAATAAAGAAGGTTAATTTGCGTCTTAACTTAAATTACTGGTAAGCTTATGTGTTATATTACATAATAATCTAACACGCTCGTATGTGGAGCAGCCCAACTGGGGAACTACCTCCGGACCCGGACCGAATTCGAACTGTTTATTTTTATAAATAATACGAAGAATTTATAAAACATGTAATTGACGACCGCTTTAGCCTAGTTGGTAGTGAACCTGCCTACGAAGCAAGAGGTCCTGGGTTCGAATCCCGGTAAGGGCATTTATTTGTGTGATGAGCACGAATATTTGTTCCTGAGTCATGGATGTTTTCTATGTATTTAAGTATTTATTTCTCTATATAAGTATCTATATCGTCGTCTAGTACCCATAGTACAAGCTTTGCTTAGTTTGGGACTAGGTTGATTTGTCCGCAAAATATTATATTATATTAAATATTATATTATTATATTATATATTAATTTAACACACAATAGATGATGATGTATTATTATTGTAGTAAATAATGTATAATATACAAATGTTAAATCGTAAATAAATACTTTTATTTCGAAATATTTGTTTATGAAGTTGGCACCACTGTAATATAGCGGCCGATTTAAAAAAAGTTAAACAGAGCTTTTATGAAAAATGTATGAACCAAAAAAGTACGCTAAACAGTTCGTTTTTGGGCCATAGAGCATAGAGTATTTCGACGTCTTATTAGTGGTGTCATTGTATTTGAGCTACAGCCTATATAAATGACAGATAACGGTACAGGAGTAGAAAAAGTCCACTATTGTAAGCTGTATTGTTAGATACTCCTCGACCCATCGATGTACGGTGAATTTTTTATATTTTCAGTTCTTCTCAATAAAATTAACGATATTATTACATCTTCTAACTGTATACGAATCTGTAAGTCACCTAAGTAATTATATAAATAATTAAGAGAAACCATCAAAATTCGTCACTTAAGGATGGAAATCCCAGTGCCTGTTCTCAGAAGACTATTACTTATTCCGTGTCAGAAGGAGCCCGCGCTTACGTCTTACTAGTTACGCACCTCCACCACAGACACACGTAACCACACCCCCGATTGACGAGTGGGAACTGTAAACAACCTAGTTTCCTCGAGTCAATTATTAAGTTATCAGAATAATTGTTGGTTATTATTTAGAAGCATTCCCTTCCGACGTTTTTCCCGAGACCACAAAGGTTCAAGGATAATTTTCTTTATTTTAATGTATGAATGAAGTTTGTACATACCTATTTGGTATTATACGAGTATACGTAAGTTTGCATTGTTTGTATTTATTGAAGGATAAAACATCTTATTAAAAGAATGAAGTTTTTAATGAAACGTAAATGCGGCTGCAATTTAAATAACCTGTTGATTGTTATTTCTGAACTAGGCAATAAAACGTTTCATAGACCACTCAT
Source organism: Epinotia brunnichana (assembly GCA_963854355.1). NCBI lineage: Eukaryota > Metazoa > Arthropoda > Insecta > Lepidoptera > Tortricidae > Epinotia > Epinotia brunnichana. The sequence continues at coordinate 10,093,183 of OY977945.1, read as the reverse complement.
CATTTTTAGGCTTCCGTACTCAAAGAGTAAAACGGGACCCTATTACTAAGACTCCGCTGTCCATCTGTCTGTCTGTCCGTCTGTCACCAGGCTGTATCTCATGAACAGTGATAGTTAGACAGTTGAAATTTTCACAGATGATGTATTTCTGTTGCCGCTATAAGAACAAATACTAAAAGCAAAATAAAATAATTATTTTTATAGATAATGGTACGGAACCCTTCGTACGCGAGTCCGACTCGCACTCTTTTTTTTCTTTTTTATTATTCTTCTATAAATACCAGCGACCGGTCTAGTGCTTGTCGTTCCCATACTAGTAGTGGAATGAGATTAGGGTTTAATATTAAAAACTGTTACCCAAGGTGATATGAACATATAACTTTACGATATGAACTCAGCAGTATTCCCACAATGACAGAATACAGGTGTAACCCTAACCTGTACAGTAACAGGCATCATCGTCGGATGAAGTCAACTGTATGACAGAGGTAAGTAATTATAATATAAATTGCGGCTAATAAGTTCAGTGGTGCGTCACATACAACAGGGAATGTTGGAATATGTAGTTGGAACGCATCCACAAATTACATTCGGACTGCCAAGATTTTGAAGCAAAAACCGCACTTACATAACGTACCTAACGATCATAAGGTTCAAAGATAGATCCAACACGTCACAGGTCTGACGGTGCGCTGAACTCACTGATCGAGAAGTGTCAGGATGACGTCATGCATATAGGCGCAGCTAATTACATAGTTGGCATTATTATCTATATAGTAATTATATTATTGAATAAAAAAAACTGTTTATTTTCAGATCTTATTGTGATTCAATTATATGGGTTACTTTTAGTACAATCTTTAATATTTAAGATTTAAGAAGTATTTACTAAATTTTTATCTTTATAACTAGTAGTCTTGGTGGTGGTTTAGTTGAAACAACAATCCAGGGATATTTATATGGCATATAAAGTCAAGATAAGTGTAGTGTTTGTAAAAAATCACACATATTATTCAATTGTAATGACATCTTTGAAGGCTATTTGGGTAGGTTTGGTTTCCTGGTGAATGCGTTTATTCCAGATGTCATACTTCAAAGAGACTTTAAAACGGCTACCCCTCGCCATAGCCAAGTAAGCGATTTTTACAAGCTTTCTTAAGTGTATAAATATGTAAATAAACTACCTGAACTATTTTTCAGTCACTTGCCGGAGTCCGGTTGAGCTGTAGCATACCAACTTATTAATTACCATTAAGCTGGTCTGAGGATGGACACAAAAGTTGGCCGTACCAGCTCGTAAACTACACCTGATAAACTCGTCGGCCCATTAGAACCCTCTCAACATGTAGTTGAAGAGTCATCAAACATTCTAACCGAAAAAGCAAAAAAAAAAACGATATCTGTTGATGACGATGCATAAAACCCATCTGAGAATCATGAGATTGTCTGGAAGATATCGCTCTTTAGCGATAAGACCACCTAATGTTCACCTCTATTTTTAAGTTTTTATGTCCTGTATTTGATTCATATTTTGAGGTATGCAATAAAGAGTATTTGAATTGTATTCTATTGAAAACCAAGCAGTCTCAGTCGGCAAAGCAGACGACTCACAGATGTATGAATATAAGGAGATCGGACATGGCGGCCGGTTTGTATAGAGTGAGCCTGTCGCAAGTACATTAACCCACACAACGCCCAAGTAATTGACAAGACAAAGCACGCACACATCTAAAACACACACACTTGTATACCTACACGCTTATTTGACAATAAACGCGCATCATATCAGGCATTTTGGGAAAAAACGTAATATTCTCTGCGATCAGCACGCGTGCACAGTATGACAGTGTATGCCCATTGAGCATACAGCTGCGACACGGCCGCCGGCGGCTTGTCCTCTCTCTAGTATTCTATGCTCTGAGAGACGACTTGTACACATTATTTTTTACAGAAACTTATTGATTTGTGAACTACTTAGCTCTACAGTCCTTGTGTACGCATGTAGATGATGTAGATCATAATGAGATGGGCGCACTGGTTGATGATTTCCGAGCCTTGCGGTATCACTGAAGAAAATATGTAGCTAATTCCCAAAATCTGTGTCCCCGATTTAATATCGGCTTCCTTTTACAGCGCCTGAAATTTTATTTTTTACGAAAAAGTCTCATGTCACCATATACTCGTATTATCGAATATTCGATGGATGCCGTCTTAAAGACACCGTAAATATTTACAATAAAATGCGAAAACGCTGTCGCAATTTTCCAATTCCAGCAAGCATGGCGCGTGAAATGTGGTGAAAAGAAAAACTCCGCCTTCCTTCTACGCAGGTTTATGAGCGAGCTTTTAATATTCCGCGGAGGTTTATTAGGAATAAAATAAAGGTGTCGCTTGGCGCTTTCAAATAATACGGTAGGGAGTATTTATCGGGAATGAGGTCGTCATAATTACCTTGGGTTGGTACATTGATAAGTATGCTATAGAATGTAAGGATAAGAAGGTATAGTATTATTGTTCTTACACCAGTTTGAAATAGTAACCTAATACTGCGTCCACATTATTAACATTTTGCTGAGCGATACACCGAACATTCTAAAGTGTCTTCTTAGTACAGGTTCTTTATTATATGATATTTGTAGCTAGCTGCCCACGTGGCTCCGCCCACGTATTATAGAGAGTTCACGTGGAACAGCGGGATGAAATAGGTTTACTATTGAGAGGCATAAAATCATTAATACTATAATTAGTCCGGTGGCCGACTGCATGAAACCCTACGTGATAAAAAAATAGAAAATGCGTACTCTGTAGGGGTAGCTGACTTTTAGTCACTTCAACTGCTCTTCGTCGGCCGCGGCTTAACTTGGCAAATTTTGCGCAAATGGCAAAAAAGTAGTACAAAAATTTATCGAAAAAAACGTCATCGAAAAATAGAATGAAACTTGTATGGTAGGCCTTTGAGGACAGTAAAAAAAAAGTGGTCGGCCAAATCCAGTGTTGGCAGGTTCCTGTGTCCGACCGAATTTGTGGTACCACGTGACAGCTGCATTTTACGTCATGAAAAAATGGAATGAAAAAAACGGATTATAATAGCTTAATTAAACCTGTTGACGTATGTCTTGGTCGGCCTCACCTTAGCCTGGCAGTTTTTGCAGTCCGACCACATTTATAAAAAAAAATTGCTAGTTTAAATTATTGAAAATATGGTTTCTTCATTGCTTAAACTAAACTAATAATGTTTAATTTAATAAGACTATCGCAATATACTGCCGTGTTTTTTTAAAAGGCAGTCTTTTTCATACAATTTTATATAATTTAAATTTTTGACTGCCTTTTAAGAGTCATGGCAGTATAGTCATAAGTCATAACCATGCCAACCGACCGGTATCTGCGAGGCCGCACATACCGGCGTTCGGCTACATCTACTTGGGGTCGGCTTCATCTACATGAGGTCCTGACTACATCATCTACTTGGGGTCGGCTCCATTTATTAGAGGTCAGCTCCATCTACTTGAGGTCGGTTACAACTACTTGGGGTCGGCTCCATTTATTAAAGATCGGCTCCATCTACTTGAGGTCAGCTACATCTACTTGTAGTTGGCTCCATTTATTTGAGGTCGGCTCCATCTACTTGAAGTCAGCTACATCTAGTTGCGGTCGGCTCCGTTTATTTGAGGTCAGCTCCATGTACTTGAGGTCGGTTACAACTACTTGGGGTCGGCTCCATTTATTAGAGGTCGGCTCCATCTACTTGAGGTCAGCTACATCTACTTGGGGTCCGCTACATCTATTTGGGGTCGGCTCCATTTATTTCACGCAGATAAACTCCCAACATAGCCATCTTCATTGCCCTTTGGGTGACTTCTAGCCTTCTATTGATGCCTATAGTGAGCGACTACATTTCAGGACACACACTGGTCAAACCGAGCCGACAGGCTGGAACTGGACAGTCTGTCAGAGGTATATATAATCGTCTACAACTCTGAGCGTAAAACGTCCGATTGTAATGGGAGTTGGCACTACATGGGCATTTGACATGATCTTCGTCTTATCCATGTTCATCTTTAGACCGACTCGCTCGGAAGCTTCACTGAGGTCATTGAGCATCGTACTAAAGTCCTCCACGGTCTCAGCCAAGACTAATAAATTGTCATAAATCCGAAGGTGAGAGATGTACTCGTCGTTGATGTCTGCATTCTCCAGTCCAGATCGAGTCTTGACAAAGTCCTCCAGTGCAGCGGTGGACAGTTTTGGGGAAATAACATCTCCTTGACTGACTCCCCGCTGCAGCAGAATAGGTTTCACGTTCGCATCCTGGAGTCGGACTGACACAGTGGCGTTTTCGTACAAACGCCACTGTGTCAGCCGACTTTTAGTAGATGGAGCCGACCCCAAGTAGTTGTAGTCGACCCCAAGTAGATGTAGCCGACCCCAAGTAGAAGTAGATGGAGCCGACTTCAAGTAGATATAGCCGACCCCAAGTAATTGTAACCGACCTCTAGTAGATGGAGCCGACCTCAAATAAATGGAGCCGACCCCAAGTAGATGTAGCTGCCCTCAAGTAGATGAAGCCGACCCCAAGTAGATGTAACCGAACGCCGGTACGTACGACCTCGCAAGTACCGGTCGGTCGGCATGGTTATGACTTATGACTATAATAATAATAATAATAAAAAAAAAAAACCGCTTTCACGACAGACGTGTCAATTTTTATCTATATTTTATAAATTCGTTTTTAATGTTTTCTGTGCCTTTGTAAGCATTTAATACATTACAATTTGTACATAATAGTTTTCCCACAATGTGCAATATATTTACAACACGGCACCGCTTTTGCTACGCAGCAGAATCAATATCAAGGGAAATGACAAGCAGCTGTCAAAGGCTAAACAAATCAAAGAAAACTGAAATACGAATGTAAATATGATAACGAGGACACGCTCACGAGCGGCACAACGCGCACGCCCACCACCTCCACCCGCACCGTCCAGCTCCTCGCCATCGTCGTCGGGCGATGAATTCGCCACAGCGCCCGACACCAGCGAGTCGAGCGACGAGAGCGGGCCGCCGTCCCCGCCGCCGCGACCACCTGCGCGACGAGGACGACCACCGCTGCCGGCACGCTTGGGGCCTACGGGGCACACCGCCCCGCTTATGGCTCCCGCTGCCGGTGGTATAGTGCGCCGCATGCGATGGACTCATGACATTAATGTGAACTGCATGCGAGCGTACTTTGGGGCTACAGAGGGGGGAACCAACTTGTCCGCGTACCGTGTCCGGATGCTTCCTCTGTTTCAGGTCCTTGAACCCGCCATCAACGTGACCGCGCAACGATTATCGGATCAGGTGCGGGTCATCCAACGGCATAAGCGGTTGGATGACTCGATACTCGATAGGCTACGCTTGGAAGCACTCTCTGCCCGTGCGGCCTCCACCTCGACGCGGGACCCGCCTGCCACGGTGCCGGCTCCGGTGCTTGCACCCGACCTAGCACCGGGGGCGCCGCGGGCTGATCCCAGTGTCGACGAGGAGGACTATGCGGATCAGAGTGTAAGCAATCAGGCCCATGAGCAACTGAGGAGGGCTCTGGAAGAAGCGATTACGCAGTATCGCCCCACAAACAACTCTAGGCCACGATTACCACGCTTGCCTGTGAATAGACGCAATCTAGCGCTAATGGGAGCCCTGAACGGTCTGCTAGATCCGTATCTACGGGCTAGTGAAGACTTAGTTGATACACACTCAATCATGTACTGCGGGGCAGTCGCGGCGTGCCGTGTTGCTCGCGTCAAGTTTCCGGACGCTGACCGTGCACCTAGGACCGCCGGCGGTGTCCCTACATGGCAAGTACGGATTGAGCGGCGTATCAATACGTTTAGGACTCTCATTGCAAAGCTGATCTGCTTCAGGGGGGGCAACAACCGCCCCCGAGTCATGCGCTTTGTGAACCAGGCCTTCGCGGGAACTGATATCAGGCCCCTCGACTACATGACCTGTGTCACGGAGCGCATTGACTTTCTGAAGCAGAAAGTCTATGCATGGGCAAGCCGTATTCGCCGCTACAGAGAGCGTGTGGACCGATACCAGCAGAATCGCCTTTTCCAGAGTGACCAAAGGAAGGTATACCGAAAGTGGGAGGGAACCGATCTTCGTGTGTCCGACGCGCAGCAGCCGGATGCTACTGCCATGGTTGACTTCTGGCGTAGTATCTGGTCAGTGCCAGTCGAGCACGCCGAAGGCGAGTGGATGGGTGTTGTCGAACGTGAGTGTGAGTTCATCGAACCCATGGGGACTGTTACGATCAGCCCCGAAGACGTTAGTTGTGCCATCCGTTTGACCCCGAACTGGAAAAGTCCTGGACCGGATGGATTGCACAACTTCTGGGTGAAATGGTTTCGATGCTCACACCTACGTTTGGCAACACAGTTCCAGCAATCCCTTGAGCTCGGTTCCCTGCCATCTTTCTTTACAACTGGTATTACCTCCCTGCTCTATAAGTCCGGTAGTACTACGGAAGCGAAAAACTACAGACCCATCAAGTGCTTGCCTACGCTGTACAAGCTCCTAACATCCATTTTGAGAGCAAAAATTAACGCACACATCGTTGCGAACAACGTTTTGGCCCCTGCTCAAAATGGATGTAGGGTTGGGTCTCGTGGTACTAAAGAGCTCCTCCTCATGGACATGACCATTTGCCAACGAGTCCGGCGGAACAGAGGTGCCCTCTCGGCCGCCTGGATTGACTACAAGAAGGCCTATGATTCGGTGCCTCATTCATGGCTGAGGAGGATCTTAGAGCTGTATAAAGTTGATGCAGTTCTGAGATCCTTCTTAGGCGCTTGCGTGGGGCAGTGGACCACGGTTCTTCGTCAACCGGGGGGAGGAGATGGCCCCTCTGGCTCGCAGGACTATATAAGGATTGAACGTGGGATCTTCCAGGGTGATAGCCTGAGTCCTCTGTGGTTCTGCCTAGCGCTGAATCCACTCAGCACCTTGCTGAAGGATTCAGGGCTAGGTTGCCGGCTTCGGAGAGGGGGTGAGGTAATTTCTCATCTGCTCTATATGGATGACCTCAAGCTGTTTGCACCGAATAGACATGACCTGTTGGAACTACTGAAAACAACAGAAGTCTTCAGTAGCGCCATCAAAATGGAATTTGGTGTCGATAAGTGTGCGGTTATGCATGTACAGCGGGGTAGAGTTGTAAATTCAACAAATTTACAACTTTCTGAGACAATGTCCCTCAAATCTATCTCCGAGGCAGAAACCTATAAGTATCTTGGTATGTCACAGTCATTGGGTATTGAGGGTGAGAGCGTAAAGCGGGCGGTGAAGGAACGCTTCTTTTGTCGTTTGACAAAAGTACTTAATAGTCTTTTGTCGGGCGGCAACAAGGTGCGCGCCTTCAACGCCTGGGTGATGCCCTTGCTCACTTACTCCTTTGGCGTACTAAGATGGACTCAGACTGAGCTGGATGCCCTGGACCGAAGAGTTCGTGTACTGCTTACTGCGCATCGCATGCTACACCCACGCTCGTCTGTTATGAGACTGTACATCTCGCGGAAGTGTGGAGGTCGCGGCTTTTTAAATGCCAAAGACCTTCACAACCGCGAGGTGTGCAGTCTCAGGGATTATTTCCTAAACAACGAGTGTGGGATGCATCGCGACGTAGTGGCAGTGGACGGAAACTTCACCCCGCTCTCCTTGGCAAACATGAACTGGCGCAGACTTAAAGTGATGAGCGCCGAGGACCGCAGGGCGGTATGGAGGAGCAAGGAGCTTCACGGGCGGTTCTGCAAGGCCCTCACAGGGCCCGATGTGGATCTGCTCGCGTCGGTGAACTGGCTACGTTTCGGGGATCTCTTCGGGGAAACCGAAGGTTTTGTATGTGCAATTGCGGACGAGGTTATCATGACGAACAATTACCGGAGGTATATCCTGAAGGACGGTACGGTCGACATTTGTCGGGCATGCCGCCGTCCCGGGGAGTCACTCAGGCATATTATCTCCGGTTGTGGTCATCTTGCTAACGGCGAGTACTTGCACAGACATAACCTTGTAGCCAGAATTATTCACCAGCAACTTGCTCTGCTATATGGTCTTGTGGTCTCCGAAGTGCCTTACTATAAGTACACACCTGCGCCAGTTCTCGAAAATGGTCGTGCCACGCTCTATTGGGATCGATCTGTCATCACGGACAGGACTATTCTTGCCAATAGGCCTGATATCGTGCTGACAGATCGATCGAAACGCCAGGCAGTGCTCGTCGACATCACCATCCCCCATGACGAGAACCTCGTGAAGGCCGAGAAGGACAAAGCCAGTAAGTACCTAGACCTGGCTCACGAGGTAACCGCCATGTGGGATGTTGATTCGACGATCATCGTCCCGATAGTCGTTTCGGCGAATGGTTTAATAGCGAAGAGTCTCGACCGCCACCTTAAGAGACTCTCGCTAGATGGCTGGATCAAGGGTCAGATACAGAAGGCGGTACTCCTGGATACTGCGCGGATAGTCAGGAGATTCCTGTCTCTGTCGCCCTGACCACCGGTAGCTTAGGCCCCGCCTCGCTGCCGGCGGCACCCTAGGTTAGGTTTTTATAATGATTTTATGTTTTGTATGTATTGTTTTATATTTTACTTTTTATATGATTATTGTAAAAACCTAACTTAAGATGACATTTAAATAAAGGGAATAATAATAATAAATAAGTTATTTATTTAGGTATTAACCCATAAAATTACATTTGTTACATTAAAAATTACAAATATACAATTAGGATGCAATTAAAATAACATAAAATTTAAATTAATTTCCAATCATAGAAAAAGTGTCATTGACATCTTACTCGTTAGGTAGCATGTCGTGCACACTACCTTTACAATACTGTTTGTCGATTCGCTCACTCTCCTGACAAAGGACCAGTGCCTCTTACGCATAATAGCGTAGAAGTCGTCCACTATACTGCCGTGATTCTTAAAAAGGCAGCCAAAAATTTCAATTATATAAAATTGTATGAAAAAGACTGCCTTTTAAAAGAGCACGGCAGTATAATGCGATAGTCTTATTAAATTAAACATTATTAGTTCAGTTTAAGCAATAAAGAAACCACGGAATAAAGAATCCATTGGAAGTGGCATTCAACCGACTTTCCTAGAGAACCAGTGTCGCCGCACGCATACAACCGCACTTCAATAAAACATGAACACACAGTTGCAATACGCTTTTGATTTGTTAAAATGTACTGTGGCAATAAGATGTTAAGGGTAGCAAATTTTATATGCAAAAGGTACTTTAACTGCTATAAATTTACGGTCTAATTTAGAGTGTCAAGTAAATATTTCTTACGTCCCTTAAGGTCTGCGTTGCAAGACTTACAAGAGACGTGGTGGTTCGGCTACTCGACGCCAGATGGCAGTGTTTTCAAAACTATATACGCTTGAAACCAAAAAGTCGCATGTACTGCGAAATGCGTATGATGACACGACTATTTTGCCATAACGGAATAGGGATGTGGGTATGATTTTGCATATCGATATTTTTATGATATCTATACATTAAATATTAATGCTAATAAGACTTAGGTTACTAATGACTTAGTTACAAATTGTTTCCAATAAAATCTTGTTAATCATATATTTAACTTTCGGCTGATATGATGATGATGATGAACTATAAAGTTCATCATCATCATCATATCAGCCGAAAGAAGTCCACTGCTGGACATAGGCCTCCCCCAAAGAGTGTCAAAATGACCGGTCCTGCGCCACCCGCATCCAGCGGACTCCCGCGACCTTTACCAGGTCATCAGTCCACCTCGTGGGGGGCCTACCCACGCCGCGCCTTCCACTCAAGAACCTTTCCGCCCTTAACGGCCATCGGTTCTACGTTCAATGTGCCCCACCCACTGCCACTTAAGTTTAGCTATTTGGAGGGCTATATCGGTTACCTTGGTAAGCGGATAAGCTCATTTCTGATGCGATCACGGCGTGATCGCATTAGAAAGTTCCTTTGCGTGATTCACGCAGAGAAACTCCCAACATAGCCCTCTCCGTTGCCCTTTGGGTGGCTTTGAGCCTTCTTATGAGGCCCATTGTAAGCGAACACGTTTCAGTGCCATCACTGTCATCACTGGCAACACACACTGGTCAAAGACTTTCGTCTTGAGACACTGCGGAATATTGGACGAAAAGATGTGCCGTAGCTTCCCGAACGCTGCCCAGCCGAGTCGGATTTGGTACTACATGGGCATTTGACATGATCTTCGTTTTATCCATGTTCATTCTTAGACCAACTCGCTCGGAAGCTTTACTGAGATCATCGAGCATCGTACTTAAGTCCTCCATGGTCTAAGCCAAGACTATTATATCGTCCGCAAACCGAAGGTGAGTGATGTACTCGCCGTTGATGTTGACACCTAGACCTAGCCTTCTCTAGTCCAGAGTCTTGAAAACATCTTCCAGTGCAGCGGTGAACAGTTTTGGAGAAATACGAGTAACATCTCCTTTCCTGACTCCCCGCTGCAGTGGAATAGGTTTCGACATTTGTTACATTTATAGTTAGGTAATTATTTTTGTTATAAATGTATTTGCAATGAAACACAGATTTCTAATAAACATAAAGTATAATTCGTTTAATATTATACAAGCACATCCTAAAAACTACTTAGAATTATTTTCCCAGCAATCTAGACTGTCGACTGTGTGCGAGTATGGTAGGCTAAACCAGTCGTCAAATATAAAGAATTGGAAGCAGTGCGTCATGTGTGCGAGCGAAAAAGCGGAGCGCTGCTCTCGCTCTAAGTATTGCCTACTGCAACGCTGCTGTTGCCGCCACCGCTCGATATTTTGGCCTAGCTATGTACTACTATAGGTACAAGCAACATGTAAATAGAGAAACAATAATTAATCATTTTAAAATTATTCTTACTTACGCTACATACGATATTCTGCGTGGGAATTGAACCTTCATGAATGAAGCGTTTTTCTTTTGGTGAAACCCAAAAATCTGTTTCAACAAAATGTTCTGAACAAATGGTGTTCAATCATTGCGGAAACCAATCCTTTCTCCCCGTGGCATCAGTCCATTTTTCCTTTGCATTTGTTTCTTTAGGAAAACTATAAGATTATAATAGTTATTTTATTTTATATGACATAATAGTCAGATATTATATACATAAATAATAAATTTAATCCTTTTCATTTTGAGTTATCGTTTTATCGATAATAATTATAGACCTTAGCCACATCATTTGAGTAGCGAACCTTCTGGACATTTGACGTGCATTGCTCGTTCCGAGTAGCGAAATTATGCACAGGATTGTGAACTTCATTGTTAGAAAAATAGAATTGATATTTCCTTGACTACAGATGCAAATTGTGTCTGTGAAATTGAAAATTTAATATTTTTATGTAGGAATTCTAAAACAATACTTACCGATGATAGGAAATACCTCCATGAGACAAGTTTTTTAATGTGCTGCTATTTGAGCAGCTTCTAACAGAGCAATACGGCATTTTCCTACAATAAACAAATATTTACTCATGTCATACGCCGTGTGCGGTTGCCAGGTGACTGACAATAATCTGTGCAAGAAGTATGCGAATTTACGCTCATGTTCGGCGACACGGGAACGCCCACTCACCACTTCCAATGGATTCTTTATTCCGTGAAAGAAACCATATTGTCAATAATTGAAACAAGCAAATTTTTTTTAAAAATGTGGTCGGAATGCAAAAACTGCCAGGCTAAGGTGAGGCCGACCAAGACATACGTCAACAGGTTTAATTAAGCTATTATAATCCGTTTTTTTCATTCCATTTTACGATGACGTAAAATGCAGCTGTCACGTGGTACCACAAATTCGGTCGGACACAGGAACCTGCTAACACTGGATTTGGCCGACCACTTTATTTTTACTGTCCTCAAAGGCAGCTATCCTACCATACAAGTTTCATTCTATTTTTCGTTGACGTTTTTTTCGATGAATATTTTGTACTACTTTTTTGCCATTTGCGCAAAATTTGCCAAGTTAAGCCGCGGCCGACCAAGAGCAGTTGAAGTGACTGAAAGTCAGCTACCCCTACAGAGTAGGCATCTTCTATTTTTTTATCACGTAGGGTTTCATGCAGTCGGCCACCGGACTAAGAGGTAGTTTAAGTTCTGGGAAAGGACATTGGATAGTTTTTGTCCCGAAAGTCTTCCCCCTTAAAATGGGGGGTGAAATTTTGGCAGGACTCCGTTTAGATCCAATTTGGTAAAGAGATAGTTTGAGTCCCAGAGAATGACAACGGATACTTTGAATCTGTGAAAATGTGGATAAATCCCATTTAGTTAAAATTTTGTAAAAATTTGTGAAAATTTGGATAGAACCCATTTAGATGAAATTTGGTATGGAGATAGTTATTCCTGGGGAAGGACATAAAATTTAGTCCAGAAATCATCTCCTAAGGGGGTGAAATGGGGGATGAAAATTTGGATGGAACCTATTTACGGTATAACGATAGTTGGGAGTCCTGGGGAAGGACATAGGATAGTTTTATCCCAAAAATCCTCCCCTAAGGGGTGAACATTTGGACGTGAGTGACCCATTTAGATGAAATTTGGTTTACAGATAGTTTGAGTTCCGGGAAAGGACATAGGATAGTTTTTATCACGGAAATCATCTCCTAAGGGGGTGAAATAGGGGGTGAATATTTGTATGGAGCTACTATACCACCCATTTCGATAAAATTTGGTATAGAGGTAGTTAGTAGGCGCGGCGTTGGTAGCCCCCCCACAAGGTGGACTGTTGACCTGGTAAAGGATGCTGGATGTAGGTGGCGCAGGATTGGTCACTTGGAAATCTTTGGGGGAGGCCTTTGTCAAACAGTGGACATCTTTCGGCTGATATGAAGATGACGATGATGATAAAGATAGCTTTTAGTCTCGGGGAAGGACATAGAATAGATTTTGTATCGGAAATCTACCCCTAAAAGGGAAATGGAGGGTGAAAGTTTGTATCGAGCTACGATATAAACGAGTTCTACGCGGACGAAGTCGCGGGCAAAAGCTAGTTATATTATAAAATAAGTGGAACAAGAAACACAATCTTTTAAGAGCAAGAGTTTATGTGTGTGTGATGAACTAGAGTATCGATTTACAAACTTCCAAAGCTACAATTATGAAGCTTTTTGAACGAATAAATTTCCGATTCTGAACCTTTACCTTTATTGCACCGATGAGACATTATTTTGGTACTTACCTGAAAAAGGAAACAACATTAGAGAATATAAATTAAGTGTAACAGGTCCCCGAAGCCTTAATAACGCCAGGGACCTGGAAATGAATAGGATTAATATTGTTCCCATACAATTAGAAAAAATCACAATGTTGCTTTGTTATTAAATTGTATAATCATTTCTTAACAGAAACAAGGCCATGAGATTTCTGCCAAACACGAGAAGACAATTGCATTTAAATATTTTAAAAATGCACAGAGAGATTCAATAGAGGATTTTGTGAATAAATTGGTTTCGAAAAAATCTTCATTCTTCGAATATATTGGCTCTATGCTAATGAAATCGGAGGGACGTTTTATCGACGAATGTATTAGGTACAGATTAAAAAGTCCACGCAAAATTACGATGGTGATGAATTGATGCTCTTTTAAATAACTTTAATTTGTTATTTTTGCTTTTATGTATACCCACCTATGTTATGTTAATACCTATGGATGAATGTCTGAAATAAATTGCTATTTAATTTAATTTAATTTTAAACACACTTTAAGGGGTAGATGCGTATAATGCTGTTACGTTCTGTTCAATCGATCTTTTCGACTCGTCTTTGACGGCGATATACCTACTCATCAATAGAAGATCGATCAAAATTAATACTTAAGCATACTAAAAAACTAAATAACCCTCTCAACTCACGACTAATGACATGAAAAGGCTTCTTTTTCTAGTTGTATAGATCCTAATGATCAATACTCGTGCGGCGTTTAACACGATTTTAATATATATTTGAATGCCACACTTGCCCAAGACCTACTTTGCTTTGAGTGTGCCTAATGCACGTTATTATTATGGCGATTGAAAGGAAAAACGTCATGTACAAAGTTTTTGTAGGTAGTAAATTGTCATTTCACACCTGCTATTCAGAAAAAAGTAATTGTTGCCCTCAAATGAGGCATCAAAGTTGTATTTTTCTCCCCTCATCATGCTAGTCAGAAAATAGTCATTGTTATCCTCAAATGAGGGATTTCACTATTTCTCATAGAAGGTGTGAAATGCAGTTAGTATGTGCCACTCGGCAGCAAAATTATTTCCATCTTGGGCGTAAATAAACACTTGAAGGGATTCAACTTGATTCAAGTACACTTATGTAACAAACTTTCATAAATTGGCTTCCCATTTGCGCCAAATTCCTCCTTTCGTAGAATAAACTTGTATAAACTAGATTAATTTGAGAAAAATCGTTTTCCCAAAATATCACGTCCCAAACCAATTTCTCAAATTAATCTAGTTTATACAAGTTTATTCTAGGAAAGGGGGAATTAGGCGCAAATGGGAAGCCAATTGGTGAAAGTTTGTTACATAAGTTTCTTAAAATATCACGCCGTTAGCCTACGAATGTCAAATAACGTTTTGTATGGCAATCGAACCACCTTAAGATTCTGCTTTAGAATCCCTCGCTACGCTCAATATGCCGCCCTCGCTGTTAATATATAATTTTGCCCCCTTGAGACACAATCTACTATTTCATCGGACTGAATATAGGTAGGTACAGTCGCCATCACATACATAGGTACACTATAGGTATTCAAAAATATCGGCACATGCACCCTAATGTCTTGAAAATCGAGGTGTGTTCCGATGTTTGTGACGTGCTTGTTTGCTCCGATGTATGTGATGGCGACTGTACATTGATATTTTTGTCGTTTTGAATCGCTGTGTCAATGTCATAATAACTACATCTTAGAAAAGTTGAAAAACCCAGACATTTTCATTTCAAAGTTCAATATCTCAAAAACGGCTGAACCGATTTTGTTGAAACGTAACTCAGAGCCATCTCGATCACGTCAGCTTTCGGATAAAAAACCGCATTCAAATCGGTCCATTCGTTTAGGAGCTACGATGCCACAGACAGACACACACACACACACACACACACAGACCCGTCAAACTTATAACACCCCTCTTTTTCCGTCGGGGGTTAAAAACAATCACGCTAAATATAAAACGTAAAATAAATATTGATATCGCTTTACGATAACAGCATTTACGGTTGACTGAATTATTGACGACTCTGACAACTAAACTACAAGCAAACTCATCAAGACTTGATGGTTTAATTTAAATGAACGTGAAATATAAAACGTTAAAAATCTCAAAGATTTCACAGGAGTTTAAGAATGCAATAAGTCTGGTTCAGTTACCAATATTTTTTTTTTGTAATTATTATTAATAGGTACTTTATTTTCAGGCATTGCCCATATTACAACACAAACATACAAAATAATCATTCATTAGCATTATCACTTAAATATAAAATTCAAACAATTACAGCTTTAAAATTAAATTAATTCATAAAAAAGAACAAATAATAATAATAAGTGATAAATAAACATTTAATGACAGTATTGATATTAACAGCAAATTTAATAAGTTATAACATTTAATTAAATTATAAAATGAAACTTGAAATTAAAAAAGACCTAATGTAATATAGTATTTTATGCAACTGTTCCATAAGAAGGGTCTTAAAACGCGAGTGGCGTGGGTTGCGATGCGAGCCTTGGCGAGCATCGCAATTAAAGACGCCACGAGCGTTTTTAGACCAGTTATACACCGTTGCATACAATACTTTTTCTACGACAAATTTTAAATAAATAGCAGACTACAGAATAGTTAAACTTTTCAGACAGCAAGTTTTCTATTCGTTCTTTTGCTACTCACACAATTTATTCAGGAGTGCAGTTATTAATTTCTTCGACCATTTTAAAAGGAACGTACACTTTTGTCTTCACAAACACGAATAAAATTTTAATAATTTAGGACTAAATAATAGTTTATCATCTTTCGTCTTTTCATTTTGAACTGTATTTTGGTGGGAAATCGGAAATGTGACAGCTCTTGCTTATGGTTTGTTTTGTTTTTAATTTGTTTGCACTTGCCATCCGAACCAAACTGAATCCGGACCCGGACCGAATTCGAACTGTTTATTTTTATAAATAATACCAAGAATTTATAAAACATGTAATTTAATACACAATAGATTATGATTTATTATTATTGCAGTAAATAATTTATAATATACAAATGTTAAATCGTAAATAAATACTTTTATTTCGAAATATTTGTTTATGAAGTTGGCACCACTGCAATATAGCGGCCCATTAAAAAAAAAGTTAAACAGTGCTTTTATGAAAAATGTATGAACCAAAAAAGTACGCTAAACAGTTCGTTTTTGGGCCATAGAGAATAGAGTTTTTCGACGACTTATTAGTGGTGTCATTGTATTTGAGCTACAGCCTATATAAATGACAGATAACGGTACAGGAGTAGAAAAAATGATAAATGTAATAATAAACAATAAATAATACGAACTAAATAATAAGTAATAATAATAAATAATAGCGGAAATTTAAAATAATTAGTGCCAATACATAAACTTTACTTAAAATTATATTCTTGCGTCATATCATTATTTAGTGCAGTTGCAGTCATATAACTGAAATAGGTGCTAAGTTCAGCATTAAGCATCTAGTTTTTATTATTCTAGAGAAAATACTTGGCTTTGATATTTCAAACGATGCATTGTTCTCTTCCCAATTTGGAGTAACTTCAAAATGTCATTAAGATATGCAAAATGTCTCAACATCATTAATTATCTTAGTAAGTACCTATGAAAAAATCGTCACAAATAATTAATTACAGCAAACCATACCCATCCATACCTTATGTTCAGCATCCATACTTATATGGATGCTGAACATACTTAAGCTAAGTTTTTTGTCTGTCAAATCTACCGAACTTGCACAGTAGCAGATAAACTATTAGACACAGAAAATGATAATTTACAGAAATAAATAAGGTACTTAATTAATGTTCCCATTGCGATCAAATATTTGAAAAGGTACCAATTTTGGCATAAAATTATTGACAAAAAAAACAAAACTTTGCATACTACTGCATACCATGTGGCTCCAGTTGCAAGCTTTCATAGGCTACGGTGTCCGCTCACCACCTGGCAGGGGGCTGTCCATATATTACGTCATTTCAAAATAAGGGGTGGGGGGGGGGGGGGGGGGATCTGACGATTGGATGACGGTAGTCAGTTTATTCCATTCAAGGAATTAACAGGATGATGATATGGACAAGCCCCAGGCAGTAAGCTTTTTAGCTACCATTGTTGTATAAAACATTCTTTGGTTGCGTTTTTTACATGAAGCGTGTAATAAATCAGCATATAAAATATAACTAACAACTTCGAAAAGTCGAAAAACCCCCGACATTTTCATTTCACACTTCAATATCTCAAAAAACGGCTAAATCAATTTTGTTGAAACGTAACTAAGAAACATCTCCATCACGTCAGTTTTCAGAAAAAACCGCATTAAAATCGGTCCACTCGTTTAGGAGCTACGATGCCACAGATACACAGACACACATCGTATGGCATAAAGTACTTTATTTTGGCCTTTGAGTTTGTCACAGTTAGTACCACCCAGGGGACACGTGCAGGGTTGTGGTAGGTAAGATCCTGCGGACGCAAGTGACAGTTGTCCCCCCTTTGTCAAGTGAGTGGGCAATTCGACTGTTAGAGGTTATTATTAAGCCACCCGAAGGCCTCTAACTCGGCTTAACGACTACTGTCATAGACAGCAGCCGGGATCAACTGCTTAGCGTGCCTTCCAAAGCACGGACGCGCTCATTTATAGTAACCACTCAAACAGGCGGTCACCCATTCCAAGACTGACCTCTGCCATCTTTGCTTACAACGTAGGTACGTTATCGTTTCCGACTCGCAGGTGCCGCTGGGCTATGAATGCTCACAGACACACAGATACAGAGACACACAGACACGTCAAACTTATAACACCCCTCTTTTTGCGTCGGGGGTTAAAAAGAAAGAGCACTGGACTAGCCATGTAAGTAATATGTCAACCTTACGTATAACAAGAACTAATATCAAGCTGCCTCCATCCAGCCTATGGCAGTTGACAAGCAATCTAACGAAAATGTGTGCTTCTATTTATTTTATAAAGTGATCTTTATTAATAATAGATTAAGGTTGAATCTTGAAGAAGAGTAGAATGAGAAATTTGACCTTTTATAAATAAATGCCGGAGTAGCTTCAGTATCTGAAGCTTAGACCGGAGTAGGATAGTCTGGGAAGTTTGTCAACCTCAGACGCCTGAGTTAGTCTCGCCGGCTATCCTACTGCGGCCAACACAATGAAACAAAGTGCTTGAAAACTCCTTTATTTATCTGGAAACTTAAATTCCTTTGCCGCATTGGTTCATTGTCGCGTCAGTTGTTATAACAAATTACAGGGAATCATACCTACAAACATCGCCTTGTAAACCGCAAACTTGCATGTCATGGCAATGCCATATTGGTTCCCAGAAATGCTTCAAGATGGCACTCTTAAATATGCTTACTATTTGATGTACAGACAGTCAAACAATTTGATTCGTAGGCCACCGTAGAACCCTGTAATTTAACTGCTACAAACTAATACAACAACTAATAAAACAAATAATCCTAGTAATCCGTATTGACATAGCATTTACAACGGCAAGGTTTTATGATATCCTAAGAATCAAATTGGTTGACCGTACCCACATCCCTAATTCATAAAATATACATAATTACATACTAGTAAGTATATTATTTAACTGCGTAAGTCCTCGCGTACTTGTACAAGTACAAATACAAATCGAGTTTTGAACTCTAATGGAATTAGCGTGGGATCCAAATTCAAAATCACATAAATCAATCTGGAACTTACGAAGACAAACCACCAAGTTATTTGATAGAATCACAACTAACAATGATGTAAGAGCCGTTTATTGGCATTAGTAGCGGAAGAGCAGCGCCTTATAATAATTACAGCAAAATTTTGTTAAGATTAAATAATAATTTTTACACTAGGCGTTTTCACAAAAAATATATACACCCTACTGCATACGTATACTATTTCAAATACAATGCACAAATACACGAAGTTTACCAGCACAAACCACAAGGAATGCCATGCCTGCGTGAGGTCAACCGCTGTCCTCCATTCCTTTCAAAATCGTATAAACATCTTTCTCTAAAGAAAGTACTGTACTGCGTGAAAGCGAGACAAAACTGGCTTCAGAACACATCGAGAAGGGGACACCGTTGTGTACCCGATCTTTTGTCACCCGACCCTTTGTAAGTATGTACCTAGAATGGACCAAGCTTCTTTTACCATGCAAAGATAAAAGTATCATACTGCTCCATTTTTTCTTTAATGTCAGGTTACTGTAATTACGTTAAGTACAGCTTTAAACAAACCGATAGCCATTTTTAGGGTTCCGTAGCCAAATGGCAAAAAACGGAACCCTTAAAGATTCGTCATGTCTGTCTGTCTGTCTGTCTGTCCGTCCGTATGTCGCCGTCACAGCCACTTTTTTCCGAAACTATAAGAGCTATACTGTTGAAACTTGGTAAGTAGATGTATTCTATAAACCGCATTAAGATATTTACACAAAAATATAAAAAAAACAATAAATTTTGGGGTTCCCCATACTCAGAACTGAAACTCAAAAAAATTTTTTTGATCAAACCCATACGTGTGGGGTACCCTGTAACTTCTAAAATAAGAGAATGATACATCTAAAAATAATATATGATATACATTACCATGCAAACTTTCAACGAAAATTGGTTTGAACGAGATCTAGTAAGTAGTTTTTTTTAATACGTCATAAATCGTAAAAAGCTATTTATTTAACGGAACCCTTCATGTGCGAGTCCGACTCGCACTTGGCCGCTTTTTATTATTTACGAGACTTTTGTCTTCAACTGAAGCCTGTAATTTGGACGTCAATAAACATCAACCTGCCAGTGAACTGTAACGGAATGTTCCTTAATCGGTTTTACGGTCGCTTTTTTTGGCCATCGCCACAACAAACAATAGATTATTTTAACAGAGTAGGTCTATGTGAAAATTATTACATAGATGCTACAATGGCCAGGAATGACGTGATGACGTATCTAGGGCACTATGTTCAAGTATGGTTCAAAGGCTATAATTTTCTGGTCTACGGAGCTTGAGGGCCGAAACTGCAAAAGCGTGCGCTCGTGCACGTTAGAGCGCTGATCAATGCGTTCACAAAGGAACTGGTTGGCCAGGTAACGGGCCCCGCCGGATGGCACAGTGGTGGTGCTAAGCTAAGGCAGACGATTTGCCTCTAAAAGCTGGCCGGCGGCGCCCGCGCCGTCAGTTGCAGATTCCGCCGTTCGGCGACTGTTGTGTTTGTCCTTCCGTAAACAACAGAGGTGTGTTCCATGTGCTCGTGATAATCGTAAACCATAACAGTTATCGTGCTTTGCTTGTTTGGGTGAAAGTGATACGCTCCAATTTTATGGAAATACCAAAATAATGTTCACGGTGAGTTTGAAAATGTGGTCAGATGATTATAGGAAGGAAAATCATAGAGCTCGTGGTTAGGTCGAGGTTATGTCAGGTGATAATTGGATGTTAAGGAAAATCTGTGCAAATAAAATAACGGATATCACAGCATGAATCAAACAAAAGATTGACATTTTATTCCAATTCATGGCTGCTTGAATATGTCTCGTTCTTGATTCAATTAGACATCAAACAAGTTTTATATCAAACTGGTTTAAACGATATTATTTAAACACGATAGAACCTAAGCTATTCTTTTATAATATTTGAACAAACACCCACCCCGATATATGTTAGTATAAATAAATATACTAAGTTAATTACTCATAGGTTTTGACCAATATAAATTTAGAATATAACAAAAATGATAATGAACACTAAAATATGAAAAATTTATATTTAAGTCATTTTTACTCGTGACTTTGTTCGTGTGAACTCCTTGGGATAAGTACCGGAAAGTATGTACCTATAGAATTTCATCCAAATTAGTTCAGTAGTTTTAACTAAAGAAATCACATGTATTTCACTTTAATATGATGATTGCCGTTCGAGGAATTGGCTCAATCTTTAAGTAAAATCTTCGGCATATGATAAGTAGGGTAGTTCTTTTTAACCGACTTCAAAAAAGGAGGAGGTTCTCAATTCGTCTGTATGTTTTTTTTAATGTGTGTTTGTTACGCGATAACTCGGTAATTTATGATACGATTTGCAAATTTTTTTCTTTGTTTGGTAGCATATACTTCCAGATTGATCTTGTTGTCACCAAAATCCAGTTCTGATGATGGGATCCTGGAGAAATCGAGGGAACTCTTCAAATTGTATAGGCAAACTTGAAGCAATTTGGCTACTGATTTAAGTCGGTTAAAACTTTGTTTTGAAGAGTAAATTATTAAACTAGGTGTTTCTTCGCCCGCAGGGTACTTGTTTCAGCTAACCAGAGGTAGGTGTTAGGGCTATGAACCGATATTGCAAGTTTTTTTTCTTAACTACTTACCAACCTTTTTTGATCCTTATAAAATAATTCAGCACGAAATGTATCTCTACATTGTCTTACTGATGTGACGTCACAACTGTCACAAGTAACCCGCTTCTTCCATGTGTCAAATGAGTGTAAGCATTACATCGCTGCTCGATAAATTTCCTCCTACCACCACCTACCTCTGGTTACCATTTGGGGTAATAGCAAGCGCAATCAGAAAACAATTGTCTAAATACGGTTACCTAAGGCAGATTTGGCAACTGATATGAAATATTCTTAAACAACTGTTGCTCTACTATACCATAATATTGGCTAATACAATGACGATCACTCTAATAAAGTAACGAAATCAAACAGATGATATCGCAGATCGCAGTTCTTTTCAGACAGCTATATGTACAGAAACTAAAGTTAACATCTTAAAATGCCTATTCGTTTTCGGAAGGTTTTAAAATCTTAATGACAAGCACTTCCCTACCTAATGGTTCTCGAAATATGCAAATTGGTTAAAATTCACAAATGTTTCCGCAATCTGAATCAAGGCCAGTGGCTAGATTTCCGTTTATGCCTTAACGTTGGTATTTTGAAACCAAAACAATGAATAGGAATACCTATACCGTATAGTCACTAGCATTCATATTATTATGCCATAACAACGAGGGCCAAAATATCTGAAACTTTCTAATGGTCCTAGAAATAGTCGTGTCAGACATTTTGCGCGTTTTTTTGTGACTGATATTAAACTGGACAATTTCATTAAGGCTTTCGACCATTTTTTTTTACTCCGAAATAACGCTTTTTCTGGAATTGTAAATCGGGGTAAATATTATAATAGAGCTAACCCATCATGGCCACATAATATCACGATCACGAGCAGCCAAAAACAATATCGAGTTTTAACTTTATTTGTTACGTTAAATAATGTAACGAAAAAAAATATAATTTAAATTTAACTCTATTTATTTCAGATAAAGTACTTAACTAAATTACATCCTTTAGCAAATCTTTATGCGAGATTATGTGCGCGGTTACTCGACTCGCTTTATAATTTTTATCTTAAGTATTTTTTTTATTACTACCTACTATTACAATAAATTGATATACATTATTATGATGAATAGTTTTTAGTTTCGGTTGTTTGTAAGTATATTCCCCGGCATATTTCCCCTTTGTAAAATATTCTCTAGAATTTTCTTAATTTGTGAGTGTTTTTTTGTTTCCATTAATTTTGTACCTACATAATTGCTATTAAGGTCGCTAAAAACTATCTATTAGGTACCAAAGTGTATTTTTATCGTATTTTCATAACAAGAAGTTTAGTGAATTTACAACAGTCGTTAAGAAATCTTGATATATTAATAAATAAAAAAACAAAAACTTTAATGAGTTACCTATCTAGTTGTTGATGTTATTATTCTCGTTTCTGCCCAATAAAATGCCGTTTTATCAACCTCTTCATTAGAGTTAGTAGTTATGATGCTATGCAAGGGAACAATATGAAGTTTTAGCATAAAATTAATGTATCTTGTTGTCAAAATGCCATTTGCGCTCTTGCCCAAGATCTTTAGCTTACTTCCAAGTTAAGTTGAAAACTTACTGAACATAAGTTAGTTGAATGACTTGGTTAACCTAAAGTAAAGTCTAAATGATAAATAAAATACTAATATGAATACAACTAAACATTGTGCTGCTTTTATTCGAATATTGAAACAATGAAAAAATAAATCTTTTTTTCTTGGTCTGAGTTCGTTACTACTGATATAACTAGCAATAACAGTCCTACAAATATAAAAAGACCGGGTCGCACTAACCACACCCGTATCTTATAAGATATTTAGGTAGGTACGGTCACTGTCGTCATTGGCATCAATATTTATACAGCGTGGAAATCTAATACGAGCAAAGAATTCAACCAGACAAAGGGTTTAGTAGCGTAAATGTTAATTAACGAATTAACGGGACTTTTTAAGTTACACTTAATTAAAAAAAAAATATTTGAACTGTTTATTTCAATAGTAGACAAAAAACTATTCAGGTACAGCTTAACTCAATCTTAAATTTTAAAGATTATTAGCTAAGTTTAGTTAGTTATATATCATAGCATTGGCATTTTAATTTTTGTTAGTAGGTATCTGTTAGTTAAGTTAAGAATTATCATTATTTTTCACACTCATTATGGCTTTCTTGATTACATATTTGGCTTTAACATTTTCTAATATATTTGTAGGGAGGCTGTTTAGGATAACAGGCACATAACTGGATCAGACCCTTTGCCCATACAAGTTTTTGCTACTTGGTACCGTAAAGGTTTTAGTACTTGTTAGTGTCCGGAGGTTCTGTGGTATGCAATACCTATTCAGTCTTCCTAGGTATTACGTATATTCTAGAATTTATCATATACATTAAGGATTCTACAATATTTAAATCGTTTATCATAGTGGTTTTTGTGCTTATATTTTACTTTAAGTGGTACAATTGCCTTTATCAGCCTTAATTGTAAATTGTATATACGCTGTAGGTATGTTTTGTATGTTCTTCCATAGCACATGGCATAATTTATCACTGAATCAGCCGTGGCCAAGTATTATTAGACGAAATGTGCTATATTATGGCATTTTATTTTTAAGTATGTTTAGCTGACTGAGTATTGCTCTTAATTTTTTACATACATGGTCAATGTGTGGGCTCCAGTTAAAGTATCTACTAATAAACCAAGATATGTATGCTGTTTTACTAAGTCTAGGGGCTCGCAGTTGCAGCACGGACTTGGGTCATGCATGCAGGGGTGTTTGTGGGCAACTATTTTGGGCACTATATTAATTTTATTACGTGATGAATGTATGTGCAATACTATAGTTTTTTATTTATAGACCCATATGAAACAAAGAAAGAAAGAAAAATGTTTATTGTCACACGAACAGATTACATACGAAAAATACATTATGAGAAAAAAATACAAGATTATTTGTGTGACAAAAGGAAACTCAGCATGTGCTGTGACAGTCATTGCGGCTGTACAGCGCTGGTTTTCAGTTCGCCCCTTTTCACTCACACCACATCCACATTGACTGCTAGTGCGGGTCGAGGTAGAACAAAAAATAAAGAAAAACACAAAGTAATTACAGTATAATACAATAAAAAAACGGTGAAATAAAAAAAAGAGAGAAAGGAAAGAAGAACACTCAGATTAGCTTAAACCTACTTATAGGGAAAATAACTTAACTTACTACTGAGTTCCTAACCTGTTGGAACAGACAGAACAAATATCATGTGACCACCTGCATAATGTATAAAATTCGCGCTGCAATTTGCGTTCAGCCACAGATATGTCACTATCAGCTGTTATTAGGTAAGTATCGTCAGCAAACTGGTACACAGAAGCCTCGCTGGATATGTTGCACATGTCATTGTCATAAATTAGGTACTCAGTTGGACCGATTATTGAACCTTGTGCTGTGAATTAAAAGACTATAATGAATTTTTGAAAAAAATCCGAGCATCAATGTAACGCAAATGATTCTTGGTGGTGACAGGTACCTAACTGTCAACGATACTTAACTTGAACTTTTAACGTTACATTGTGGGCTGAATTATTTTGTATGGTTAACTTTTTCGTTGTAATTTTAGACAAAAAATATCTTAATAGTACGTTTCTTAGGTCCTGTACTAACCACCATCCATTTAAAGGTTTGCTCGTATTGGATTTCCACGCTGTATATGATGGATCAAAGGCTGCAAAAATATCTGACACGCTCTAGGAATAGTATGAGATATTTTTGCAGCCTTTGTTCCATCATAATTAATGCCGGTGACTGTACCTACACGTTTCTGATGCTCTTATTGCAGATAATTTTTATTGCTCTTCATGGCGCAAATGATTCACACGATTTTACAGAGAAAGGGTTAATATTATGATCCGCCATGGGGTTTCTACTTCTAGTGAACCTAACCACGACAAAGCATATTTTCAGGCATCTAACATTGAGCACACTTAAGTATGTTCTAATCTAATCAACCATGTTCTAGATCATTATAAAAAAAAAAACATTTGTAAAACGTTTCTGACAAGAGCCCTGAATTTATTTACATTTGTCTACGATCAGATTATGCAAATAAATATTGAGTTTATTGTAGTCTAATTATTACTGTACTAGATAACATACAAAATAGCTTGTTAAGAGGCTGCCAAGACCAGACCTAATTTGTTTAATTTGATATTATTTAAGCAGTTTTTTTAAGCTTCTTTCTTTAGAAGTTCTTTCTAGCACATCAAAAAAAAGTTAATCATCATTTTCTTGCCCTTATCCTATTTATTTGGGGTCGGCGCAGCATGTCCTTTTCTTCAATACCTCCCTGTCACTCGTCATCTCGTCACTTACTTCCTTCCTCTTCATATCCTCTCTCGGATCTATCCTATCTATCCTATACTATCCTTCTTCTCAGCAGCATGGACATCAAAAAAAAGTTAATATTCATCATATTTACAAGACCGTAGACAGTGTGCGTGTTTTTGGTGTTGACAGCGCCGCACAATTGGCCAAATGGCGACTTGAGTGAAGTCTTGACACGTTCAAATTCAGTAAGCGGTAGTCAACATCTCACTTTCTACGTAAACTTACAGTTAGGTCTACATCAGTTTCCTCGAAAGCCGTTAAAGCTGTGGATGATATCATGGCTTCCAAATTCTTCCACTGATCCACTTTCACTTTCTTTACAATGGATGCGGAAGTTTTATATACATTTAAAGGGGGCTAATCTTACCCAAATCGGATTAGCCCCATAGCAAGCCCAATAAGGCTTGTGTTATGGGTACTTAGACGATGATATATTTAATAAATATATACCATAATTTTGATTTTCTTTCCCATGTTTTTTTCTTTTTTGTAACCAAGTCTTGACGAAGAATGTTGCTGATTATTGGTTGTAAGTATTTAATGAATGAATGAATGAATATATTTATTTCGGAGTAAATGGTACATCCATATATTAGGTTAGTAACTATTTTTACTTAGGCTTATGTTATTTGTGAGCTATGAGAATTCGTCCATTGGCGGAATATAGATAATATTAGACGAAGTTTGTTGCGGATACTCTGTGCTCATTTTTGACGAAACCTGCGCTGTGGATATTTAACTTTGTGGAATGCTTTGATTATGCTTTGAATAATTATTATCAAAAAAATATATAAATACTTAAATACATTGAAAATATCCAAGACTCAGAAATAAGTACTCGCTTATTGCACAAATATTTGCCCTTGCCGGGAGTCAAACACAGGGCCGTCATGTCAGTCAGCTGAGCAAGCACGGTCCACTAAACAGGTCGTCTTACTTCGTAAATCGTAACTTAATTAGGATAACATTAAACCGTTGAATCGATTTATTTAAAATTCGCTATGGTAAAATAGTTCACGATGCATTTGGCCGACTTAGCAGACATAAGGTAATGATTCATAAGAGGCTTTTTTGCTTACATCTTGACTTCGAGCAACACGGGAGTAGGCTTCGCTATAGTTCTGTGCATTGTCCTCTCTGTCAAAGT
This sequence comes from Epinotia brunnichana, assembly GCA_963854355.1. NCBI lineage: Eukaryota > Metazoa > Arthropoda > Insecta > Lepidoptera > Tortricidae > Epinotia > Epinotia brunnichana. The sequence continues at coordinate 10,066,014 of OY977945.1, read as the reverse complement.
ACAAGCCCAAGTGGAAAAGGCTTGTACACAAAAATTGATGATGGTGTGCAAGTTTATTAGGTGTATTGTGTCATTTTTGATGTATTGTGTCATCATTACAGTTTTCTTTTTGCATTTGTGTGCAAATCCCCCCCCCCCCCCCCCCCCTCCCTGCAAGAAATGACAGAATTATTTGACTGTAATATTCATAGCTAAGGCGACTCCCTTCAGCTAGGAAATAAGTTTTCCACAAGTAGACACTTGAAAACGACTCGCAAGTGTGAATTAAAAGCCACGATTAGCGTAAAACATACCACAGATTTAGACGAACGTACATTTGCTAATCCATTGTCGATGGTAATCAAATTATTAGCGCTGCGTTAACAAGTTTTGTAATAGTTGCGAGTTTACGTGTTCTGTCAAAATGTATGCATCCGATGAGGCAACGGCAGTCTGACTCGTTCCATCAATAGTTGTGATATCTTATAGAATGTAGGGTCAAGTACGCTCACGAAATATTCTGTTTCGGCACCGTAATATGTATGCCCACTAGTGTAATCCTAGATCGGTAGTCTGCTGCTTATAGTTGCCGCTGCTGATTAAGAGCCAATTGTAAACATAAACATTATAAAATAAACTTTAAGAAGCATATCATAACGTTCAATATCATGTGTCGTAGCTCGTAGCTGTTGATCGTAAGTTTATCGTCCCACGAAACTTGCCCGAGGTTGCTGCTTGCATCTTGACTAACACCGAATAGTTAAGCGTTTGGAAATTTCCCGCAGCATAGGAAAACGTCGTTAGAGCTGGGTTGGCACAGGTGAAGTTTGGGATTAACTTGCTCAGGTGAAATTTTAAAACTTTGAAACATGGCTGAAGGACAAATATTAAGGATACCGAGAAGGGAAGAACAAAACAGTTATTTTAGTACAAAAAATCTGTTTTTTTTGTACTAAAATAACAACGCTCTAAAAAGTACAAAGAAAAATTATAATAAGCCCTAATAACTAAAGTTGATTGGGAAAAAGTTGTAAAGGCTTAGCTGGCAGCCGTGATGTTATTGTTTCATTGGTGATATTTAAATTTGATTTTTAACCGTCGAAGATATTCAATTCATCACAAACAGCATTTCCTCCTCGTCTGAAGCCGTCACGAATTCACGAAATAAACATTAACATCCTAAGATTTTGCGGTTTGTGCACTAGTTCATCCTAACTTTATAATCGCGGTCAATTCCGTGGATGTCAGAGCTTCTATTGTATATGTCAAGATCGTTATGATCACGATTCTTTTGGTGCCTGATTTTGCTACAATCCAACCTTAATACATAATTTGTTTATGTCACGATATTGTAAAATTAATCAGAATGGGTCAAAGATTCAATGAACTTATAGGGACCTCTGACATAATTGAGGGTAACCTGATATTTATATCATCCTTCCTCACAAAGTATTGTATGCTTCTTTATTACATTATAATGACTTAATTGAGATTGAATACAATGAAATAATAAATGTTAAATAAAAAAAGTATCATTCCTCCATATATGTAGGTATGTAATTAAGTCTACAAAAACTGCAATCAAGTATTCTCCTTTGTAGCCGTGTATTTTACGAACAATTGAATCACGTAATACGACACTGACAATTATTTTCTTGTAACATATATTGAGAAAGATACGCTGTTTCGGGCAGATTGGCTCGGTGACATAAAGCTTATTGGGCAAGATATGGGCTCCAGTTTTTAATCGCAATTGCAAACATCCTTTTCATAATTGTCATGAACATACATAAACTGCCTATTGAATAGTTAGCAGTACCTACCTCATCACATGAAACATTTATCGAAAACATTTAATTTTAAGCCTCTTCAGTAGCTACTCTATAGTTTGTTGTCATCTCATTATTTGTATATTTACTGACTACTAGTTTCCTCTGAACATGTATGTATTTTATTTATATTGTTATAAGTATTTAATATGAATAAATCTAATAATAAATTATTAAATCGAATTCATTAATAAATAACTGTGGGTATTTATTTATTTATTCGATTTAATAATTTATTAAAGTAAAATAATGAACTAAAGCTGATACAGGAGTAAGAGCAGCCAAAGCTGCATGTAATCAAGATCTAAACTTAATTTGAGCTCTTATAAGTAGTTATTGCTGCAAAAATAATTATAACACCAACTATTTTCATAGAAAAATCATTTGATATGAAATATAAATAAAAAAATATAATCTTATGTACAGTCAGCGTCATATAGTTAGTAGCAACCAAAGTAGTCAAATAGTTCGGTACACCATATATTTAGTATGGTCTACCGAACTATTTGGCCACTTTGACTGCTACTAACTATATGACGCAGACTGTACCATAATTTATTATTATTATTCAAGAAATGAAAATTAAAATGCAAACATCTCCAATTCGATTAGATAAAGCTGTTATTCAATTCATAACACAATTAAATTATAAAAAATATATAAAATAGGAGACTTCTTATATTTAAGCTGCAACTGAAGCTAGGCAAAAACTGTATTGAAAAGTTACCTGAGTAAAAATTTTAAATTAACTGCGGTACGGCGTCGCTCTTTCCTTGCATTGTACGTCCCTCCATAAATCTAAACACAGTGACGGCAAAAAATATCTAACGTACAAAATGTTCTCGTTTTTACGACTGTATGGGCTCGAATTGTTTCATATACCTACTTAACTTGGTAAAGGAATAGATATGATGTTTTTATTAATAAAAAGTAAAAGTTGGAACATTTTAGCCGTCCATAAATTTAGTAGGATAAAAAGATCCAGTAACCGAAATTAGTATCTTAGATCGGAAATATCTTCTCGTGACTAGGCATATTTCACGCTGTAAAACATTTAGTAATTGGATAGGAACGGTCCTTTGGGAAAAAAGGAAAGTTCTGGATTTATATCCCTACGTGAATCATATTGAACTAAAAAACATATGAACATATCAATAGCATTGGTTTGGCGTATTTATATACGTCGGTATGTTTATATCATCTATTACCCTAAGTAAAAGCTTCGATTCTTTTCTCACTAAAGTAAGCACCAGTTGAAAACGAAAAAATTGTAAACAAACAATGTATTGAATTTGACATATCATGACATGTCAAATTCAATAAGTACATTGTTTGTTTACATTATTTTCGTTTTCAACTGGTGCTTACTTTAGGTCAATTTGCGTGACTGTCCCCGCAATTTCAGGAATGAACTCCCGCCCATTTCACTAAGCTTGTTAGAAACCTAATATGTAGCAGGAGTACAACTTATCATAATCATAATCATTTATTAATTGCAAGAAAAACTCCGGACTCGAACTGGGTTATCGGTACTGTTATACCGGATTCAGAGTCTATATTCTATTTGCGGCGCTTATTTTTACACGTACCCAAATAAGCTGGCGAAGTAGGTAGGTACTTAAGGTGGTTCGATTGCCATACAAAGCGTTATTTGACATTCGCAGGCTAACGGCGTGATATTTTAAGAAACATATGTAACAAACTTTCATCAATTGGCTTCCCATTTGCGCCAAATTCCCCCTTTCCTAGAATAAACTTGTATAAACTTGATTAATTTGAGAAAAATAGTTTTCCCAAAATATCACGTGACAAACCAATTTCTCAAATTAATCTAGTTTATACAAGTTTATTCTAGGAATGGGGGAATTTGGCGCAAATGGGAAGCCAATTTATGAAAGTTTGTTACATAAGTTTCTTAAAATATGACGCCGTTAGCCTACGAATGTCAAATAACGTTTTGTATGGCAATCGAACCACCTTAACAACAACTTTGATGAATTACCTAAGCGGCATGCTGCATGCGGCGACCGCAAAAGTGTAAAGAACACGTTAGTCGGCCGCATTCGGCGATCGACAGCTGCCAACAAACTGACATTGGCGGACAGACTAGTGTAAAGATGACGTTTGTTGGCTTACGTAGTTTAAAATGAATTCGGCGACCGCATTAGGTGAACGACGAAGTGTAATTGCCTCTTAAGAATTTATTAAGGCATGAATAAAAATGATGTGTGTAAAGTATTTGTGCCATTTAAGTAACATAGTGTATAACATGCATGGGATTCATGTGAAACCTGTTGCAGCACTATGCCCTTATATATACTTCACAGTCAAGGACTAGTACGAGAAAACGTGCAGCTTTATATTACGCAGGTGTAGCTTTATAATAAGACTATACATATTTATTCACAAATGAAGGCTAACTTTCTAGATAACGTCTCAGTTCCAAAGATTTTATTTTATTTTATTTATTTTAGACCTATAAAGCTCAATCAGCTATCATCACCCCCAAAGAGTGCCAAATGACCGGTCCTGCGCCACCCGCATCCAGCGGATTCCCACGACCCTTACCAGGTCATCAGTCCACCTTGTAGGGGGGCCTACCCACGCCTCGCCTTCCAGTACGTGGTCGCCACTCGAGAACATTTCCGCCCCAACGGCCATCGGTTCTACGTGCAAATAATCAGCTATCAAGTGAACATTATTTCGGAAGAAGTTTATTATGTTTTAATTCTGTTCTGGTAAGCCAGGAGACTACAGTGACCGAGTTTCTTAGATAAAATACTATAGGATAGGGGAATAAATGAAAATTTCAGAAGAGCCCTAATATTTTTTTTTTGGTGATAGGAATAACCTTCCTTAGCACTAGAAAAAAATTGCAGAGTTTCAGCTGCGTCAATTATTTTTGAAAAATATAAACAATTTACTCACTTACGTTTTGGGTTTAGGACGGCGAATAGACACTTTCTTTGATCCGTCTCATATTGTAAAAACATTTTTTTTATAATATCTGACCCTGGCAATGTCTATTATAGCTTCTGCAGCTCTCAATGTCATTGCCAGTGTCAGTTTACCATATATATTACCTTATATTTAAGATATTTTCTTGTAATATGAGACGGATCAAGGAAATTGTCTTATTTGTGGTCTTAAACCCAAAACGTAAGTGAGGAAACTGTTTATATTTATTAAAATAGTTGACGCAGCTGGAAAGACTGCAACTTTTTTCTGGTGCTAAGGAAGCATATTCCAATCACCAAAAAAATAATCAGGCACTTCAAAAATTTTCATCCATTCCCAATTGGACTCCTATCATGCTAAAGAAGGAGATGCCCCAGCATGGAATGGGTTTACCAATATAACAAAAACACGTGCTTAGTAGATTTAAAGTTTAAATTAAATCCCATAGAATCAGTTTTAAAGAGTGACCCAGGAGACGTAACCATGGCAACGAGCAACAAAAAATTGTTGATTGGCCCAGATAACAATGAAGATAATGATAGCAATGATGAAATTATGTACAAAATACGCCTAAGTAGTAGTATAGTTATATAGTTAGTCCTCTACGCCGTGTCCGGCGACAGCGACTCCGTCAATATATCTGGATTATGGAACGCTCCAATGTGGCTCGCAAAACCAAATTTTGTTTAAAAAAAGCGGTCACACGGTGCGCAATTAAGTTGACCAGCTTGGTTATAGGTGTACGTGTAAATAGGTGGGCTTTGGTAGGAATAAAACCTCATAATGAGACTTCGTCCGCGTATAACATGTTATCGTCTAAATGTTTGTTGAAGGAATGAATTAAAAAAAAACATTGAAATTAATTTTGTGCCTAGTCTTTTAGAAAACAATCTAAATCCGAAATTACAAATCTCTTACTTTCAAAATGTCTTGCTCTCTATACAAACTAAGAACCCTCTCTGAACCCTCATAGTAAACAGTCTGAAACTGTAGTTACAAATTTCTTACTTTAAAAATGTCTTGCTCTCTATACAAAGTTCGAACCCCCTTTTAACCTTCTTAGGCGATGAATTAAAAAAACGCTGAAATAAGTTTTGTAGTATTTTAGCAAACAGTCTAAAACCGAAGTTACAAATCCCTTACTTTAAAAATAGCTTGCTCTCCATACAAACTATATATATATATATTTCAAAAAATGCTCAAATAAGTTTTGTAGTCTAAACAGGCTAAGATCGAAGTTGCAAATATCATACTTTAAAATCTTCTTGCTCTCCATACAAACTTTGAACGCTTTTCAGGGAAAAATTAAAAATAAAACACTTGGTTTTTTTATTGTAATAGGTAAGTATTTTTCCTACAAACTATCAAGTCTCTAGCTAAAAAAAAGTGTTTCCCATATGAACCTTGTACCCCTTTTTAACCCCTTAAGGGGTGAATTTTTCCAAAACGCTGGCAGTAGGTATTTTTTTGTATTTTAATAATTAGGTACTTAATCTTTCTACACAGTTTTAAGTTTCTACCTAAAAAAAGTTTTCCTATACAAACATTACACCTCTTTATCCGGGTGAAAATTTTCAAACCACTGAAAGTAATTTACCTAAATATATTTGTATTCTAATAAATAATCTTTCTACACAATTTCAAGTCTCAAGCTCAAAAAAAAAAGTCAAACAAATTTTCACCCGTTTTAATCACCCTTAGGGGTGGAATTTTCCAAAACGCTGAAAGTTTTATTGTAAAAAGTAATCTTTCAACAAAGATTTGTCGCTTGCTAAAAAAAAAATATTGTATACACCCCTAAGGGGTGGACTTTTCTAAAACGCTGAAGGTATTCTATTTTATTTTATTATGTAATCTTTTTAAAAAGGTTTGAGATTCTAGCTCAAAAAAATCCCCTTTACCAACATAGTACCCCATTTTCATACCATTTTCCAAAACGCTGTTTTTTTATTTGTATTGTAATAAGTAATCTTTCTACAAACTTTTAAGCTTCTTTCTCAAAAAGAAGTTTCGCTCATACAAACTTTGCAAACCTTTTTAACCCCCTAAGAGGCTGAATTTTCCAAAACGCTGACAGTACTTTATTTTTATTCTAATAAGTAAGCTTTCTACAACTTATTGAGTTTCTTGCTAAAATATTAAAGTTTTCCCCATACAAAATTCGCACCCCTATTTGACCCCTTTAGGGGTAGAATTTCCAAAAATCCCTTCTTATCTGTTGCCTACGTTGTAAAAGGTAGTTCTGGTGTAAATTTCAACTCTCTAGCCCCAGTAGTTTCGGCTGTGCATTGATGAGTGAGTGGGTGAGTCAGTCAGGACATAGGCATTTATATGTAGGTATAGATATCTATCTAATAGTCTATAAGAAGATGACGGAAATCCCATTCAAATATCTCAAAACCGTTTTAATGTCGCTTGTTAGAGTGAGAAAACGATCGGGGACTGTGACGTCAAGATCCTCGAGCGTCATAGTAAAAAACAATCGTTTCAGGTGCGTTTTGTGGAAAAGGGACAGAACATCAAATTTTGGAACTTAGTGATTACGTATACATATAACCTCTTCCGTTGATTTTTTCTCTATTATCCTTTTTTGGAGAAAATACATTATGATTATTTTATTTAGTGTCTACCTACAGCCGGGTCCGCTGCACCAATGTTTTCCATGTTTTTTAACATCTAACATGTTAATTTTCCGTCAGGTTCGGCAAACAAATAGGGTTTTGTTTTGATTGGCAAAACATGTTTGACGTTTAAAAACCACGAAAACATGGCGCAGCGGACGCGGCTTACGGGGTGTAGTTTCGATTCCTGCACGGGTATCACAAGACGGCGGCGACATACTCTCGAGCTCTCTCGCACTATCCGTCTCTCTCTAATTAGACCACTTGGAAAGAGACGGATAGTGCGAGAGAGCTCGAGAGTATGTCGCGGCCGTCTTGTGATAGCCGTGCTGAGCTATAAGCTATAACCACGAACTTCGGAATTCGAAAATATTCGGGTATCTCTATCGCACTAACTCTACTCGAGTGACAGGGATGCAGTTATACGAACTTCGAGTTTCGGTTTTCGTGGTAGCGCCGCAGGCACTTTCGCAGAATGCGCAAAGAGCAATGGCATATTGCCATTCAAAAAAAACAAATTCGTGTTAAAAATATTGTTCAAATTTGTTGAAAAATTTAATTGATATCACGCCATAATGCGACATTTGCGCATATAAGTTTTCATATCACAATCGAATATTTTTTTATGGTTTAACTTTTGGCATGTGTATCGTAAAGATCTATCGTAGACTGGATTTAAATTATTATTAAGTGAAAGGCAATTCCGCCATTTTGACGAAAATTTGACGTTTCTTATAGCTGACAGTTGGAGCAGCGTTTGATTACAATAAAAATAAATGAAAAATTAAATGAAGTCGTATATTTCGGAAAGTTAATTAATTGTAGCAGTCGGATAAAAACTATCCTAAGTTGCAGCTAGAATAATAATGTACCTGTATAAAATGTTTCATATTTTTCCGTTCATGGGATGCTGAGAACATTCGTACCACACAAAGCTTAGTTTCAAACTGGCTGATTCTTTTTTTAATTTAGAGATTTATTATAAGTGGAGATAACATGTATTATTCAAAAAATTACTGAATAAAAACATTGTTGAAAAAATTACATACAGCGGAACGTAAAACCTCCTACTTTTTGAAGTCTGTTAAAAAAGAAACGCGTGACTAAAACGCTAAAAAAAATACATATAAAAGACATATGTTTTCGTGTTTGGTAACAAATAGTGACAATGGTCACGGTTATGCAAAACAATACATGCCTAATCTCCTGGAACTACCATTTCATGTCTTTTGTGTCCACCTCCATGTTAAAAATCTACGTGACCATGTATCATGTCCATGCGTCATATTTTTAGTAACTGAAGTTTTGTTGCGACAATGACCTTCATGAAATATGACGCAGTTATTCAACAATTATTTGTTAGGAATATAAGGACTCCTATTTTGTACCCGCATATCTTTCTCTCTCTTTTTATGCATGGTTTAAAAAGCGACATAGATATAGGTAGAGGATGACAATTATTTGGCTGTTCATTATACGAATATGAATACAAACACAAATAATTATGTAAAGCTAGGGTCGCTTACTCATTGAATTGTTAGTTGTCAGCTACGCACCTCAAATTCCAAGTATCTAATTTTGCCCTATTATTAAACGGTACCGAATTCATATGGATTAAAGCTAACAAAGTGGCTGCATCTTAAGCAAGTCGTTGTTTATAACTACACGGCAATTGCAGTTAGATTCCCCACGACAATCTTTGCAAACTATTAAGTACCTACGTTAGGTTTGGTTGGACTAACGTCTACTAATGAAATACAAAAACCAACTGTTCGCTATTTAAAAAATTGTTCATTAAAAAAAACCATAACTTCAAAAAATACCACCAAAATATGTCACGACATTACAAATTAATAACTCAAATTAGATTTAAGAAGCGGACATGAATATAAAGGCCTTAAAGAGTATTTCAGGGTTCGTTACAACAAAACAAAAATATGTCTCGAGAGGACTCAAAGTTGAAGTTGGATTTTCCACGAGTGAAAACCAAGTTTCCTTTCATAATTATTCAGAGCAAACATATTTCACGCACTACGTCTCAGAAAACACGACGGGACATAAAGTCGTTGGTTGTAATGCGCCTTGCCTAATATACCTAAACGGGTTGAATAAAACACTGGTATAATATTTTTAATGATTAGACAGCCGTTTTGTTGCGGTTGGTAAATAAAGAATTTACTCTTAACTAATTTCATCAAATTCCTCAACGACAGAATATAGTATTTATCCTCTGATTATAAATATTGAGATGTTTGATAGGTGGCATATTATCATATCATGGACGTGACACAATCACCGTTCATCATTCTGTATTACGGGTATACCTTTTACCGTTTTATAATACAATATAATGCAATTCAAACACTCTTTATTGCACACCTCTGCAATAGTAATACAAAACAGTAGCACAGAAATCAGCGAGTACCTATAAGAGCAGAGTTAAGCGATATGATAACAACTACAAAGGTACAACTACAACTATAACGCAGAATTTTAAGACCTTATCCTCGGTCGACCCAAGTATGCTCTCTTCAACTCTCGATCTTCTCCCATACTCTCGATATGCCCAAACCCCATTCATAAACTTCTACCCTGGTACATTTACTTCGATATTTAACCGTTTCAGTCTCATTTGGTCCACCTATTCGCTGTTAAACTCCTCTGACGACGGCGATTGAACCGTTCCCGCTCGCATAATGCCCGTATAAAACGGTCGGTTTAAAGTTTCTTCTCATTGTCTACCAGACAATTGAGTACTGCCCCGCTATCCTGTAACTTGTTTTACGCTAAGCTTAACGCTCACCCACAAATATACCTTGACGCCGCGATTCGTAGAAACTAAGCGTAGGTAGAGGTCTAGTTTCGTTGGGCGTGACGGATGGGGTGAGGCGCATTCGCACGTAAAGAATAACAGCCCTGTTCCCACGCACATCTCGCGTCGAGATGTTAGTAGTGACTTTAAAACCGGTTTTATTCTTATGATCTAGTTATAATTATTAATCACAAAAGAGTATGATGTAATGTACGCCACAGACAAGCACTAAACTCAGCTCTTAAATTATGATAATCAATTTATTTATTTAAATATTTATATGTGTTGTAGCATTATTTTTACTAAACGGGACTTGTTTGTTATGTTATGCTATAGCCTTCGATCGTGACATCCAAATGTTGTAGTTTCTTCTTTGATTATTAAATTGGTTTCTTTATTTATTTTGGGTGTCCGCTTGCCAGTCGGCAAAGGCCTCCTCCAGCCTTCTCCACTCGTGTCTGTCTCTGGCAACCCTGGTGACACCAGCAACATGCCTGATGTCGTAGTCCCATTTTTTGTTCTGCCTGCCTCTCTTTCTTTTGCAGCCTCTTGGGTACCACTGTGTTACTTTTTTACTCCACTTATCTATACCTCTAATAGTGTGGCCTGACTACTTTATTTATGTCTACTAATTTTTGTGACAATGTCCTGCACCTTGGTGTTGCTTTTGCTTCTACGGGACGGGACGGGACTTAATCGCGTAATAAAGCTGTCCCGTGACCAAGGATATTGTGACACATCCGAAAGGTCGAGAAATCTCAGAGAGGTGAAATAAATAAGGTGATTATACGCGACGGGGTTACCGTTTAGTAATAATTGTACTTTCGAAACAAAGTTTTAACCGACTTCAAATCAGTAGCCAAATTCCTTCAAGTTTGCCTATAAAATTTAAAGAAATCCCTCGATTTCTCCAGGATCCCATCATCAGAACTGGATTTTGGTGACAACGGGACCAATCTGGAAATATATGCTTTCAAACAAAGAAAACAATGTTCAAATCGGTTCATAAATTACCGAGATATACATTGTATGATACATTAAGTAAATAATCGTTAATAAAATGTAAGTAACTCATTTTTAGAAAACGCAATCCATGATCTTCGTGATTGTGACTGACATGCGATCAAATAATTTTATACCAAATTAAATAAACAACTTGTTCGAGCTAGTGAAGTTAATATGAAACGTGAAATTACGTTTGATTTATGAGGCAATCGCAGCCTAAGGCCACGGTCTGGACTACAGCGGGTAGCGGAGCGACGAGCGGCAGTTCATTACATGAACGCACTTCCCCGGGGTGGCCCCATAATGCCCCCAGAGAGGCTATACCGTAACACATCTGTTACTAGCCGCACTGCAGGCCAAAGAGGGCAGAAATATATACTGGGCTGCAAAAGAAGGTATAACACTCATATACGTGACGATAACTAATGGCCGTTCTACACTATCGGCGATGATCGTTGATCATGTGATCGTCTATAATCGGCACGATCATCGTGCAAACATCCACACAATCGTCTGCAGTAATTGTCGAACGGCAAGCGAACAAGATGGACATGGAATTGGACGTGGAGTGTTGCTGCTGCAACCATTTATTTAATGGCGGTAATGGCGGTATACTCGTATTTATAACCATTACGTCAACGTGCTCCAACGAAAAGTTAAAAAAAAATGCAAGAAAAGAAGATCGTGTTTGAGCATTCACCGTATAAATAAAACGTAATATAATCACGCCTTTTTCCCGGAAGGGTAGGCAGAGATCACGGATTTCCACTTGCTACGATCTTGACAAACCTTTCTTCCTTCATTCACTTTCATGAATATGTGTTATACGTTTGAAAACTCACTGTCCGACGTCGAATGAATGATCGGCGATCGTGTGGGCAGCTCAACGCACCACGCCGCGATTCCCTTTGATGCGTGCCCGAAAAACTGAACTGTTATACCTTATTTGCAGCCCAGTGTATATGTATATATATATCTATATACATGAACGCACGCTCGGCGCTCCGCTGCCTATTGGCGTCAAGATCACTTTATTTATAAGCATACTCATATTACTCATAAAATAAAATAAACGCAGTGCGTTTCGAAGTACGCGTTAATAATTTACTTTGAAAACAAAGTTTTAACCGACGAAAAATCAATCATCCCCTATTTTCCTACCCTTAGGGTTGTTTTTTTTTTCCAAACTTATATGGGACCATCTTCGGGGTATACCCTTTCTAATAAAAAAAGAATTATTAAAATTGAACTACTCTGTAAAAAGTTATGCGTGGTCATACATAAAAAAAAAAAATATACGCGTCGAATTGAGAACCTCCTCCGTTTTTTTCGTCGGTTGGAAAACCAAACTTAGTAATTAGTTTTGTCTCCGAGTTATTCGTGAATTCATAATGGTTGCTTTAAACGAAATAAAAAATAATATTTTGAGCAGTATAGGAATGTTAAGTAATACAAAGTCAACCTAATAAATTTAAAATAATGTCGTGAGGATGAAATCGCGTAGTCGACCCAATAAGTATTCGCTCAAATAGGTAAAGGGACCCCTTCTTCACCGTTTATTACACAACGCTGTTCGTCTCTCGCATGCGGTATTGCGTACGAGTATTCTGTATTTAAATTACCCTTCACATTTATATTAAGAATAGCTTTGCCAAACGAAGGCTTTACTTAATACAGCATTAATTTAATATCGTGACCCTAAAATTAAATAAAGCGTCTTGCTTGAAGGCTTTACTGATATTCTAAATATTTTGTTCACTTAATAATCGCCCCAGAAGGCGGTACTGTACATTTTGTTTTCAAACAATTTGGATATCAAGCACTTTCGTGCGTGAGATCATTTCAGCGATGGTCTTAAGAGTTAGTAACTTTTATAAAATGTATTTTATTTCGTTATATTCGTGAAAGGGAGCGTAAATAAAATATACCGGCAGAAGATTTTACTTAAAACAGGGGAAATGAGGGGAAGTTTCTAATTCGCTATCGCTGGGAAATATGAAGTGGTCTGAGCTGCCCGGCCGGTTTCTTACCCGCCGGGGCGTTGGGAAATTCCTATTAAGTACATTATACAATTTAACTTGTATTGAAACTGTATTATTACTTTTCTCGTTCCAATACTATTAACAGCCTTAGATTGGATTTTACGAACTGGTGGTTAGTCTAGTTAATAAGTTGTGTTTGAGAGTGTTCACTTAATAGTTAATACTGATCGTATAGTTACTCAGTTTAATTATAGCAAGAAACGTTTTATTCAGTTTTACGTTTCTCCGAACGAAACATCGCTAAGAAATGCTGGTACTTTTTAATTCCAATGAAGAACGCGCGACTTTATCAAATATTATACGTATAACATATTATGAATGCATCCACAACAGAGAATAAGTTTGTAGTTTTTATTGAGTTATTCATTTTACTTTTTCTGTAATTACAGATGGTAAGACTACAACACCTGTTGCTCGCTGCGATAGCGACCCACGTCTACGTCAACGCGGCGCCGAGCGACGTCAGCAAACTGGAAGATATAGCCAAAGTCGAGACAGCGGAACTCGCCGCGACACCCGCCCCACTCGAAGAAAGCAACCTCGAAGATGCAAATACGACGGGCCAGCGACAAAAACGTTGGTACGAGTTTGGGGCTTTCGGCTTTCCTCCACCAATCAGCCCAGTGTACCCTAATTATGTGAAAAGGGATGAATCAGTGAACACGGGCGTCTATGGTTTAGTAGACGATCCGCTGTCGCACGTATACAGACGGCTTCAAGATATAGCGTCCATAGCGAGACAACCTAGCTTTCCTCCTGCTTTACCTCCATCGTTCCCAATTTACTTACCAGTTCTTTATTTGCCTCAACCGTGCAATTGCAATCCGCAAAGACCCCAGACCGACAACAAAACCGGTAGCCAGCCTGACAGCGTAGACACCAGGTTCCCTGTCATGGAAGACACGCGACAGAACTGGGGATACGTAGTCGATGATGACGAAGACAGAGATAACGGTCAGGATATAAGTAGACCGATCAATTTTGATATCATTAGACCGAATTCCACAATAACTAGGCCACCTCCTCCCGTTGAGCACGGGACTGTTCAAGGAGATGGTACACTTAATAGTATCGGTCCTGCTGCAAGCCGTCCTACGACTTTCCGACCGCCGACCACAAGAAGACCTCCTCAAAATGTGCCTAAGCAGAATCCAAATGAGCTCCCTACCAACTGCGATGCCGCGGTGCTCAGCTGCTGCCACAGGCCCGAGATAACGTTCGAGTGCTTCAACGCGCAAGGCTGCCCAGACGTTGCGAGTTATGGAAACCCCTGCGAACCTAACGCTATCCTCAGAGTAATTGAAAGGTTCCAGAAGTTCTACCAACAGAGGACTGGGTGAAAGTTATCACGATCAATAACAGGCGGTGTAGTTATTAGTTAATTTATGTACAGTGCAATCTATTAATGTTTTAAACATCGAATAAATATATGAGGTAAATTTAACACAAAACAACTTATGTAGTTAGTCCCAAACTATGTAAGGTTTGCACAGCCGATGTCAAATATATATGTGTATATTATTCGCCTTAATATGATGAAATAAGGTGCGCATATTTTTGACATGACTGCACTATGGGTACTAAGTAGACGACAATATACATATGTAATGTACTGTTAAAGATAAATAAATACCCAAAAATATAGAAAACATACAAGATTCGGGAACAAATCGCTAGGTAAGGACAATAATTTGCTGGTCAAACAAATGAATGCTCTTACTGGGATGTGATCCTGGGTGGGACTACCAATAGGGAGGTTCACTACTAACTAGGCTAAGTGGTCGTCAAATAATTAGAAAGTACTTATAAAGGCCACAATCGCTCGTATCTTAAAACAATCTAGTTTAACGACTAAAATTCACAAGATGGATAAGAACTAATAATTTTGTACACAAAAGGATGTTACTAAAATGTTCTTAACAGTTCTCATGTATATCCTTTTGTTTCTGAGACACCATAATTATGCAACAGGTTGCGACTTTTCTCGAGTTAAATGTAAGTAACGTTAACCTTTTGGACGCTAACGACACTTAAGTATTTATAGTGGTCAAGGGCTATTGATGCTGCAGCCAATATAATGTTCAGTGCTAACAAAACAGAGATAAAGCTAATACGCGCTTTTAACTAAGGTTTATCAGCGCTCCGTCCTGTAGTATGAATAAAACTTATGTTTAATGCAGTTTTTTGAATTCTTGTTTATTTTTGAACTTCTAATATCAAAAAAGTCATTTCGATGAGAGCTAATCCTACAGATGACTCACGAACCGATGAACTAGTAAAATAAGCTAGTAGTAGGTAGTAATCTAAGTTAACAATAGCAATTATTGTTCCTTCAAAACTGTGTCCTCTTCACCTATATATGTAGTTTATGTATTAAAATACAATGATTTAAGATGACTTACTTGTGTTATTTCAGCAAAATTGAACTGAAATCCACAATTTTGATACAGGCGGGAAACGTACAATAGTCCTTTTAACTATTTTAACAAACATTCCAGTCCCCAACCCGATATGCATTACTGGCCGTTAGGTACAGTCGCCATCACATACATAGGTACACTATAGGTGTTCAAAAATATCGGCACATGCACCCTAATGCCTTGAAAATAAAGGTGTTCCGATGTTTGTGACGTGCTTGTTTGCTCCGATGTATGTGATGGTGACTGTACCTGGTACCTGTCATCCACGAGGTGAGGCCCAGCAGTGGGACGTATATAGGCTGATGGTCCATTGTTTCCAGTTAACCATTTTAAGGTCGGCAGTTTTTTTTATCAAAATGTCAATCTTACTTGTCCAAATTATTATACATATTTGACAGGCTTTGGTGAATTTAGCGACTCTGACTGCATAAAAGGTTATATTATATTAAGATAGTTAGTAGAAGCAGATTCATGTTTATTACAAATAGTCGCTAGGAATATTATTACGCACGAGTAGGGTAAATTGCTTATTATTATTACTAACATACTGGCCAGCCCCCAATAACCAGCCACTTCACTTCGCAAGGATATGAGAAAAGCATAGAACCTATTTTATTTTACAAGCTTTCTATTAACTCGCAATGTATTTACCTAACTAACTATGTCTGTAACTATGTTTGTTCGGGTGGACTCTTGCAACTCAATTTTGAAGCAGATATCTTCAACCGATTGAGCTGAAATTTTGGGTAAAGGTATAGTTTGGATGACTATTCAATATTATGGTACAATCGAACTGATCTGATGATGGAGACAAAAGGTGGCCATGGGAGTGCACTATTTGACCGACCTCGTTGAGTCTGGGCTCTTTAGAATCGTCTTAATTAGTAGTTGATGACGGTATACAGAAAAGTACAGCCAGCAATAAAAGCTTGTCCCAAAAACTAAATTTTTGACAGAAACTTATTTCATAGTTATTTGTTATACCTGCTACAAGGGTGCAAAGTTGTATTTTACCCGCGAGTGTGGAATTGAAACACGAGCAAGCGAAAGGATTGAATAGTTGAACCACGAGCGAAGCGAGTGATTCTAAAACAGAATCCTGAGCGTAGCGAGTGTTTCAACACACGAGAAGTAAAATACATTTGCACCCTAACTAACACAAAACTTTTCACCTCACTGTAGCGGAAAAGTGAAACATGCAAAACAACTTTATTTAATTTAAATAATACATTTGCACCCTTGTATAAAAAAAAATAACTAATAGCTTTTTTTTTAATTTTGGTCATGTACGAGTCGGATTTTAGTTTTCCCATACATTTTGAGACCCAGCGCCTGATGAAGGCAACAAGCAATTCTGAAAAGTTTTTTTGTATCGGAGCCCCCTTAAATATTTATTTTATTCTGTTTTTTAGTATTTGTTGTTATATTTAGCGGCAACAGAAATATATCATCTGTGAAAATTTCAACTGACTAACTATCACAGTTCGTGAGATACATGAGATACGCTCCAAGGTCAAATTACTTTGCCCACTAGTGGATAAAATGCGATTTTGCTCACTAGTTTAAAATGATAAAAGACGGCTTTCCGAGCCAGTGAGGGGAAAACATTATTATAATAACGACATAATATGTTATCTTCTAGAGCATGTCAGAGTACCTACTCATAATAAGAGCATCAATAAAAAACCGGCCAAGTGCGAGTTGGACTCGCGCACGAAGGGTTCCGTACCATTATGTATAAAAACGGCAAAAAAATTACGTTTGTTGTATGGGAGCCCCACTTAAAAAAATATTTAATTTTGTTTTTAGTATTTGTTTATATAGCGGCAACAGAAATACATAATCTGTGAAAATTTCAACTCTCTAGCTATCACGGTTCTTGAGATACAGCCTGGTGACAGACAGACGGACAGACGGACGGACGGACGGACAGCGAAGTCTTAGTAATAGGGTACTGTTTTACTCTTTGAATACGGAACCCTAAAAAATGGCGGTAAGTAACTAAATGACACTTTCATACGTGCCATATTGATGATGTACCTACCCTAGCACCCGCACGGTTTCTGCGTAAATGTTTATCAAGTCGGGTTTCCCACTATCATTCATAATTATTCACAATTTATGCGGAAACAAAACATGTTGTTAAGGAGCAGTATTGATTTGATTCTGTATATGGTTACTAACGAGATATTTCAAAATCAAAAAATCAATCAAAATCATTTTTTTTTTCTGCAAATAGGCCACATGGGCACTTTTACATGTCAAACAGAAATTAATTTTACAATAAAATGATAATAATCTTACACAATAATCATAAAAAAATTGTAGATTAACGACTGATAAACGGTTATTATTATTGTTATTTGATTTGTGATATGCCGCTTCAACCAGCAAGTGATCAATTGTGGCAGCAAGTGTTCTTTAGAGTTCACCGTTAAGGCCCGTTGCCTCCGTGAAATTCCAGATTCTTTGGGCGGTGATGTGTTGTACCTCCTCTGGGTGCACGATGTGCCTTTTGTGCATGAGTGGTCCGCAGGAGCAGAGAATGTGCATTGCTGTCTCCTCTGTCTCTTGACAAAACCTGCAAGATGCGTCCTGTTTCATACCCATTTGAATAAATATAACTAAAATATTACTAGCAAGCATAGAAAATTATGATTTTCAACTGACCTACATTTATTAATTTGCATGTTAAAGAGCCAAAGTTACCCACAAAACCCTTCTGGAGGCTTTAGATATTTGCAGAACAAATGAACGTCCTAAGTAAATGATAGCTATTTTTGTTGTAGCTTTATGTACACGCTGCTGATTGCTGATTTTAACCACTGGGGACGTCATTTAACACATTCACGGCCACGCTAATCTCGTAGCGCTACGCCGTAGTCCGTAGCAGGTTAAACCTCGTATGTAGAGGAAAGCGCTCGTAGCGCTCTGACGCATATGTGTCTTCACTGGCCATGAATGGGTAATAACGTTAATCATCTAATTAAAAGAAAGAAGTATAAGAGTGGCCTAAATAGAATACCAGATATAAAGTATACTGATATTCATTCAAAGCTTAAATATTCAGAGCAATGACGCGTAGTTGCAGTAGGTATCCAAGAGGCAACCGGATGGCTCGCGGTAGTAAGAGTAGTAACCACCCTATGCAACCCGAACTGAGACTACTTGGACTGGGGCGGAAGAAGACAAAAAATATGAAAAAAGCGGCCAAGTGCGAGTCGGACTCGTACATGAAGGGTTCCGTAAAATAAATTGCGGTTTATGATTTATGACGTAAAAAAAAAACTACTTACTAGATCTCGTTCAAACCAATTTTCGGTGGAAGTTTGCATGGTAATGTACATCATATATATATTTTTAGTTATATCATTCTCTTATTTAATGTTATAATTGTAACAAATTCAACTTAAAAACCAGAAAAAAAGAATTAATAAAACTACTTATTACTAAACTAAGGGGTCTCCCCGCGGCATGGTGCCGAAGATGCTGGCAGCATTTCCCCGCTGTATCGCAATACTAATGCGATACAGCGGGGAACTCTTATTTTAGAAGTTACAGGGGGGGACACACATTTTACCACTTTGGAAGTGTCTCTCGCGCAAACTATTCAGTTTAGAAAAAAATTACATTAAAAACCTCAATATCATTTTTGAAGACCTATCCATAGATACGTGGGGGACGTATGGGTTTGATGAAAACATTTTTTTTGAGTTTCAGTTCTAAGTATGGGGCACCCCCAAATTTTTTTTTTTCTATTTTCGTGTGAAAATCTTAATGCGGTTCACAGAATACATCTACTTACCAAGTTTCAACAGTATAGCTCTTATAGTCTCGGAAAAAAGTGGCTGTGACATACGGACAGACAGACAGACAGACAGACATGACGAATCTATAAGGGTTCCGTTTTTTGCCATTTGGCTACGGAACCCTAAAAATAGATGTAGCCGACCCCAAGTAGATATAGCCGACTTCAAGTAGATTGAGCCGACCCCAAGTAGATGTAGCCGACTTCAAGTAGATGTACCCGACCCCAAGTAGATGTAGCCGACCCCAAGTAGATGTAGCCGACTTCAAGTAGATGTACCCGACCCCAAGTAGATGTAGCCGACTTCAAGTAGATGTACCCGACCCCAAGTAGATGTAGCCGACTTCAAGTAGATGTACCCGACCCCAAGTAGATGTACCCGACCCCAAGTAGATGTAGCCGACTTCAAGTAGATGTACCCGACCCCAAGTAGATGTAGCCGACTTCAAGTAGATGTACCCGACCCCAAGTAGCTGAAGCCGACCCCAAGTAGATGTAGCCGACTTCAAGTAGATGGAGCCGACCCCAAGTAGATGTAGCCGACCCCAAGTAGATGTAGCTGACCTCAAGTAGATGTACCCGACCCCAAGTAGATGTAGCCGACTTCAAGTAGATGTACCCGACCCCAAGTAGCTGAAGCCGACCCCAAGTAGATGTAGCCGACTTCAAGTAGATGGAGCCGACCCCAAGTAGATGTAGCCGACCCCAAGTAGATGTAGCTGACCTCAAGAACCGTTCCCAAGTAGATGTAGCCGAACGCCGGTACGTGTGGCCTTGCAGATACCGGTCGGTCGGCATGGTTATGACTTACTATACTGCCGTGATTCTTAAAATGGCAGTAAAAAAATGAAATTATATGAAATTGTATGAAAAACACTGCCTTTTAAAAAAGCACAGCAGTATATTGCGATAGTCTTATTAAATTTAACATTATTAGTTCAGTTTAAGCAATGAAGAAACCATATTTTAAATAATTTAAATAAGCAATTTTTTTTTATAAATGTGGTCGGACTGCAAAAACTGCCAGGCTAAGGTGAGGCCGACCAAGACATACGTCAACAGGTTTAATTTATAGCTATTATAATCCGTTTTTTTCATTCCATTTTTCGATGACGTAAAATGCAGCTGTCACGTGGTACCACAAATTCGGTCGGACACAGGAACCTGCCAACACTGGATTTGGCCGACCACTTTTTTTTTACCGTCCTCAAAGGCAAGCTATCTTACCATACAAGTTTTATTCTATTTTTCGATGACGTTTTTTTCGATAAATTTTTGTACTACTTTTTTGGCATTTGCGCAAAATTTGCCAAGTTAAGTCGCGGCCGACCAAGAGCAGTTGAAGTGACTAAAAGTCAGCTACCCCTACAGAGTAGGCATTTTCTATTTTTTTATCACGTAGGGTTTCTTGCAGTCGGCCACCGGACTAAAAGGCGAGAGAAAGTTACGATATATAAACGAGTTCCGCGCGGACGAAGTCGCGGGCAAAAGCTAGTCTTCAATATACTTATTCGATGACGAAATCCGTTCTTCCCACAAACCACATTATTGGCGAAATTTGCGCACAACGCCGTCGGGTTTTAAAAATATACCTAATTATTCTCAACGTTTGCTGAGCTCAGCGCTACGGGTGGACCAGTATAATACGTACGTGCAACTACGCATACTTACAAGACTGTAGAGTCAAGTTATATTAGACACGGGCGCACAGTCGAGACCAAATGTTTTACGAATAGGTATATATATATGTATGCTTGAGGCTGGGCGCGATAACAAGGCGGCACTCATATAGCGAAGCCGTCAGAGAGGGAGGCAAACGCGCGACGAACGGTCGCGGTCTCTTGCAGCTCACAGATACCGGATTGCAATATCACCATTATATTAAACAAGTAAGTTATTCTTTGTTATTGTTGTTACTAATAGATGTATTTATATTGTCATTCTATTTAGAATAAGCTGTTTAGAATAATTCAATGTTGAACAACATACCCAACGCATTAATGACTGAATGACATTACTTTATCAATGAAATTGATGAATAGTACTTACATTACTTACCGAGGGCGGTAAAATAAAGATTGTCTCAGGTTGCAGGTGTTTGACGCCCGAGCCGTAGGCAAGGGCGATAAATATGCGATCTGATGCTTTCTTTATTACCGCCCGTGGTGAGCACACAATTTTACGTCTCTCCCTGGCCAGGAAGTGGGATTTTCCGCAGTAATTCCTACTTTACGTGCGGTATTTCCTACTTTATGGCCAGGTATGACGTAAATAATATTACACAACTATTACTTCACTATTTAAAAAAAAAATGAAAACATTGCTTGTTGATTATCTTTTGACCAGTAGGTAGTAAAATGTTATGGAATGAGCGCCAATGGTTGATACTATAATATTTTTCATGTCTTGCGTTATTATGTGTTTAAAATATGTTTTTCAAAGCCACAACGTTATGCTTAGCAAAGCGTGTAATGGTTTTGCACAACTGTTACTATTTAGATTTTTAGACTAAACATAACAGCGTAAACTAAAGCTGTAGGTATTTTTCTTAAACCCTCAAATTAGGTAACTATTTTGTAACTCTACGTATGCGTACGTAAGTATATTTTACAGTTTCGAGTAGGTACGTCCCAAACTGGTTATGAATTAAACTCTTGCTGTGAATATGTTTATTTATACAAATCCGTTTATAACATCGCTATAAATTATATGTGACAATGATCTACGACTACATGCGTTAACACGACACTTACGCTCTGAACTAGGCGATTTAGACGAGTCATGTCTACTACGTCATATTGCAATTAATCTTGTACTCGTATCACATCGGGGATCGGGTCAAAGTCGTCAGACAACGCCCATGAACAGACGAACTTTGCTCAGGGATAATGGATACAAAAACTTCATAAGTGTACATAATATGTATAAACGCCCTAAACATCAGATGTATGATTGAGCTTGAGCTTATGTAATGTGGTGGACTGTTTATAAAACTGTCATTGAAATTGGATTTTTCTACTTATGACGGTAGAGTTGCTATTTGAATGGACAACTTTGATGCAATTTGGCCAACTTAAAATATAATGTCATGTATATATCCCCCTTCACAGGGATAAGTTCACCTTTCTACCAACTTTAATCCTTACATTATCATGTTTATGACTGTTTTGTGTACAATAAAGTGCTTACATACATACATATATAAAGAAAGAAAGAAAGAAAGAAAACATTTATTCGTGACAAAAGAAAAACATAAAACAAACTCCAGACACATACGCACATACACATTTGCCACGAAATATACGAGTCCTACCAGTAAATCCTATCCTATACTATTATAAATGTGAAAGTTTGGATGTCTGGATGTTTGTTACTCAATCACGCTTAAACGGCTGTACCGATTGGGATGAAATTTTGCACTAAGATATTTTATAGCCTGGATTAAAATATAGGATAGTTTTTATCCCGGGTTTACGCAGACGAAGTCGCGGGTGGAAACTAATTAGCAAATGAAATACGAGAAGCTCAAGTTAACATGATGAACATCTTTGAAGAGGGCGTAGTGGCGTGGACTTCTCTCCCTCCCTTTTCACCCTTTTACCATATTTGAGAACTTATCATTGTACAACTATTAAACCACAAATCATTGTAAGAGATGGGAGAGTCTTAAAGGTCCAACCAAAAACATCCAAAATAAAGGTTAGGTTTGAAAAATAAAAGTATCGAGAAAATTTTAACAGACTGAAAAAAACAGTATTATAAGATTAATATACTGTAAGGACAGATATGTAATCACTATAGATGTTGAGATCTAGGTCGATAAACATTGGCAAATTTGCATATGGGGGGCTCTTAAATAAGTTGTCTAATAGGTACAGATTACTCTAAATCAAATGAATGTATTTATTTAAATTCAATTTCGTAATCAAGCTTTTAAAGATAAGTAAGAACGTGGAAAATTTATCCGCGATAAACTATATAGAGTTAGGTACAATTTTGAATTATGATCGGAAACGTGGAAAATTAGGCTGAAGGGTATTATTATCACTGCAGTATCCCCCAGTATTCTCCATCTTTAATTAGGTAAACCTAAAATTTTATAGCTAGAAGTTATCTGTCTACCCTTTTTCGGAATACAGCGTGAGTTTACCAATCTATGTACGTCAAACAAATTGATTCCTAGGCCACCGTAGAACCCTGTCATTTTAACTGCTACATAGCGACGCAATCATACATAGCGAAGGAATCCTGAGTACAAATTTAAGAGCTCAATGAGGCTTCTCACTTCTGCGATCAATTAAAAACCAGTATTCATAAGAGCAATCAGTTACACTAATGATCGCGGTACACAGTTCGATATCCTTGATATCACCTGGGAAATCCAACCGCGAGTGTCGCATAAGCCATGCGTAATCGGCCGCTGTTTAATGCCTATACTATACACGGCTGTATACAAACTTGTAGCTTTTCAAAATATTCGCATGATCGAACACATGCTGTGTCACGTACCGCGGCGCAGGTCATTAAAATTCTTTGCTGGTAAATAAGAATAAGATGCAGTTTCTTGCTGTGGTAAATTGATGTTGATCTCGATTTATGTATCTGCACGTGGTCAAGAGACTACTATAGTTTCAAAGACGAAACAGTCCATTAGCAGCTTGTTTGATTTACAGCTCAGATCTTACCTATTTTAAACTTTGATACTTATTTGATTTTTAAAGTAATTTTTAGTTGTATACAACTCAAACGATAATGTCATGACTCCTATACTTATCGTTAATCGTGAAGTAGGTACTAGTTTCCTCAATACTCAACGAATTACTTTTTCCAGCCATGAAGACAATAACAGCCATGACGATCTCCATGATGTTGCTACAGGCGCTCGGCGCTCCTCAGAACAAACCAGCAAAGAAAATAGATGCAATCGGAAATCCTTCTGATCTGTCCTATGAAGAGCTCAAATACATAGACCAAACGAGAAGGGGTGGGTTCCCCAAGCCACCAAAAAGACTATCGCCCTGCGCAAAGGCCATCCTAGGATGTTGCGAAGAAAAGGTGATGGACTCCGAATGCTCGGAGGCGTTGCAATGTGGCGCTCACTTTTTTGATGACAACCCATGTGATGACAAATTCATCGTCGACGCTTTGAATGCCGCCAGACATTACTACGACCAATATAACAAGGTTAACACGTAAGAGTAAAGTTTGGAATTGGTATAACTGGGAATTAATATGCTGATTCCAAGCACGCTGAGAGAGGAAGATCGCGATGCAATGCTGTGTCCAATTGTTCACGTGGAGTGTTTATTAAGCCAGACGCTAGCGTAGTGGAGAGTATAAATAGTATATTTAAGTAATACTTGAGATTATTTTAATTGGCCGAATTGCATCAAAGTAGTCGATTCCAAAAGCAACTCTACCATCCAAGGTAGAAGATTGCAATTGCAATGACATCTTTACAGAAAGTCGATCACATAAAATGATGTCAACCATACAGCGTAATGAAAACTGTTACCCTGTTAAAGCATTATCCTGTACCTACTGAAAAAAGTCAAACATGTTCCTCGGAAAATCGTACAAAAATCTCAATCTTAACCTGTTACAGGAAAGTTAGCACGTTACGCTGTAGATTCTCATGTTTCTCAGATATTATATTAGGTGTTCTATTGACTAGCTAAATAATCTTTCCGTAACGAAATGAGATCTACATGAATTACTGGTTCATGAAGTCTACGGACAACATCCTGTTTAATATTTGTTTCTTGAATGTATGAATTCACAAATATTCAGTTCACGAAATTGTAAACTGATTTATCAACTGCCTAAATGGGAAAATTCTCTGTTAAGTATCTACTATCAGAAACTAGATAGATCAAGTATTAAGTACTAATTTCTCGTCCTATCTAAGAAAGATAGCTGCAGCTGTGATAACCTAGATAAGTTTAGTAAGTAATTAACGTATCTGTAAGTTAATGCATAAACATATGAACGAAGGTTTTTCGTAATCTACATACAATATACATAAATATGGCAGCATGTAGGTAGTTTGTATCTTTATTTCAACCTCTTTTTGGTAAAAAAATGGTCACCTTTTGCAATAAGTAAAGGTGAATAAATAAGTACTTCCGTAATAATGTATTTAAATTTATGACAAGTTACTCAATAATTAATATAAAGTGGTATTATTATATTTCTGTCCATAAAAAAAACTAAATTCATCCCTTCAGAGCGTGCTCTCTACGCGAGCCCGAGGGCCGAAGACCTCATTCATCAACAATATTAACATCAAACACACGTAAATACAAACATACATGATTCATTGTGCAACTTTATACTGACTTACTGTTTTTTTATCTTAGTAATTAATATAAGATAGAAAATAATAAAGTTATTTTTACTATCAGGATGTTTTATGACTTACGAAGCGGTATTTTTATATCCGCATATCAAATGAGTTGCCTCAAATGTGATGCTCAGCATTTAAGGTTCATAAAACCAGTTGGACGCATCTCTGCGACATCATTGTATTCTGTGTATCTTCACTGATGTAAATTATTAAATAAAAAAAAATAAAAAAAATTAGGTATCCAGATAGAAACGACAAAGGAAACATAAAAATTGACATACTTATCAATAGATGCGATAATTTATTTAAGCATAGTTACTAAAAGTATAAATTAAAACTTACCTAAGTAAAGTACCTACACTATATAGTTTTATAAATGCGAAAGGAAGTACTTTACTTTTTAATTGCCTTTTCTATTCTGTTTTGACGAAAGGAAATATAGTTTTAGTCCCGGAGGAGGCGACACACTTTTTTTATCTCGGAATTAATTCCGTAAGAAAGTGAAATAAAGCGTTGAATTTTAAATGCGAGTGCAATGAACGAGTTGTATAGCAAGACTTAAGTAATGAGGCCCTCGGATTAAGCAATAATAGCCTCTCGGTCAAAGACTTAAGCGCTTTGATGAGCGCCATATTAATTGACTCTACCTCTGAGTGAGCCACTGGCGTCGGTACTTTGCATATAGGTCAGGGTGGGCATTTGAGGACTCTGATTGGGTCAGTGAGGGAAAAGACCATTATAAATTGAGAAATTTGTAGTAGTTCCTAACTTTATTATAATTACCTATTTGATTTGTGGGCCTTAATATGCCGCTTCGACTGGCAAGTGATCTGATGTGGCAACCCTTTCTTTAGAGTTCTCCGTTAAGGCCCGTTGCCTCTAGGAAATTTCAGATTCTTTGGGCGGTGACGCCGGTGATGCCGGTGATATGTTGTACCTCTTCTGGGTGCACGATGTGCCGCCCTAGGTAGGTACTTCTTTTGTGCATGAGTGGTCCGCATAGGAGCAGGAGCAGAGAATGTGCATTGTTGTCTCCTCTGTCTCCTGGCAGAACCTGCAAGTTGCGTCCTGTTTCATACCTACGGAAGGAACTAAAGTATTGATTATATAAGTAGGATAAAGTGCATTCAATGATACGAGTATTCAACATTTAACTAACCAAAATTACGACAGTAAGGCACATTTCTATAATCGCAAGTCGCACAAAATATAATCAACGAATCCAAAAATCATCGCCGTTTTACATGTAGAAATAAAACGCACGAATCGTTCCTTTTTTATTCAAATTTTACTTTCAGTTCGGTTTTGTCAGCGTTATTAGTACTACTCATAAATTCTGTGTTGATGAAAATGACTGGAACATACGAAAACGAGGGAACGGAATCATAATAATAAAATGGAATATTTTTCACAAATTACATTATGTACTCTACATTTGACGAAAGTGAGCGGGCCCTTCGAGTACGTATTCGAGCTTCGAGTATTATTATATATTGCGATCCCTTTAGGGATAAGTTTGCCTTTGTACCTACTTTAATCTTACATTACATGTTTTGTGTACAATAAAGTGCTTACATACATACATAATTACAATTATTATTCAGTAATAATAATACTCGAATGGACCGGACCGCTCACTTCGCAAAAACTGTCAGAACTATTACGGTGGATAGAATTATCTCCCAGAATGAAGATTCGCTTTCAGATGCCTGGCCGATCAGAAGGGCGATAGGGAAAACCCCAGTGCAAAATGCGACTTTCTTTCACGCAACGATCCAGTAAGAGCAGGCAATTACAACCGTTGCATCGACTTTCTCTGAAACTCGTCTGAACGTGGTAACCCTCAATTGTCAATAAGGCAGTTGTTCCGATCTGCAGTGCTACGATACAAATGTAGGGAGGATCTTACTAATTTGTGTATACACGCTTACTGTAACGTTAACAGAAATAATAAAATGACCTACCTACATTTATTTAGAGCCTATAGTGAAGATGGTATAAGTAACGGTGTGGTTATTCAGTTGTGAGGCTTGTATATCTTATTTTGCAAAAATATATTTTGCTCTACGGTTAGACTTATTTAGACCTCGAACGTTAGATATGTACATATATATGCAGGCCACGAAATGCCAGGTCGCATTTCTTCAAGGTGAACGAAATCACGTTGCTGGTTGCCTCAGTTGATGGTGATGGCCCTGTTACTTAAGTACGTGCATAATGTGATTGATATCATCCCCCTTAAGAGGAACAGTAACCTGTCGTTCCATCCATACCAAACATTTGGCGTTAGAAAGGTTGAATACTCTCAAAAACATAATATATGGCAAGTTCGTTTAATGCACGAGGACATACCCCATTCCGTCTCATTGCGTCCAAGTGTCTGCTTTTAAGGCGCCGTAGGTTCATGGTATTCTAATTCATAATTCATTTATTGCATAATTATCATGTGTTATAACATAGGTGTTACATTAGGGTTGGTTCACACATGAACACTGTTAGGGCACAGCAAGTATTTCTTAAAATTAAAGCTACAACAAAGACACATATGTACATTAAATTAAATTAACCGCATTCTGACCGCATGTTCGAGGCATGAGATTAGAAGCTTATTTATAATGGTATTATGCTGTTGAAATTATTGTTTTTTTATTTTATTATTATTAATAGGCTTCTATAAGACACTAATGGATAAACAAAATTTGATTACATTAGTTCAATCTGATTTTCAGTTCATAATTTTTTGCATGATAATCATGTCGTACATTAGGTTTTAAAAATTATAATTACCAATTTTATTTATGGTTAAGGGTAATATTAACATGCTATATAAAACAAAAGGCCATTAACACACAAATAAATACTATTTACTAAATACTATTTCAATTGGTCATCACTCATCACATACATATTAACTCCTCTATTGAATAGTAGCATTTTTTATCAAGTAATAATTCTCTTAATTTCCGTTTAAATACTTCACCTTTCGATTCCTCCCTTATATGCTCTGGTATTTTATTTGCTACTGTTATACATGGGTAATAAGGTCCTTTTCTGTACATTTCTAGTTTAGTAGCTGGTAATTCTAATAATTTATTCTCATTTATCCGTCTTTGCGATTTAACTACCCTTTTCGTAAATAAGTGCGGATTGTTCCTGGCAAAAAGTGCTGCTTCCATAATGTACAGTGAGGGTAACGTGAGAATTCTTAGCTGATTATGATGTGGACGGCGGCTATCTGGAACTCTGGTATTTGTAAGGATGCGTATGCACTTCTTCTGCATCACAAAGAGTTGGTCGGCGTCGGTACTCGCCCCCCAAAGTATCACAACATACTGGAGCCATGAGTGTGCAAAAGCAAAGTAAGCTGACAAAGCGGTTTGTAAGTTAGTATTTATTTTAAGGACACTTAAAGCATATTCCCTCTCGCTGAGCATAATCCAAAAATATGGATCTACATGTCTGAAATAAATTTTTGAATTGAATTGAATTGAATAATCGTAAGCGAGATGGAAGTGCGTGTTCGGAAGCGCGGATATCATGTTTTTTCATTTTAATTTTTTGTGCTTCTAAATAAATAAAAAAGTAATAATAAAATAACCAATTTTAATATGTAATTGTGCATAATTTGTTACGAATGTTTTAAGTGTATTTTAGACCTATGTTCGTGATTTTTTTCTATCGATCGAAAATTGCTTAATCATGTTTCGAAACTGATCTCCCTGCAGAAAAGCCTCAAGATTACTATTCGTATTTCTTTGAAACCATATTATTATAAACAGACGCATTATCTTGTTTCAAAAACTCTGTTCGCTTAACTTCGCTGAACCTACGGAGCCTTAACCCCAGACGTAGAGGAGAGCTGTTACAAGTTTAACATGTGTACCTGTGTGTCTGTCTGTGGTAGTATCCAAACAGATTATTGGACTGATTTCAGTGCGGCTGTTTTAAATCGAAAATCTTGTTTAGCGAAATGGTTTTTATATATGTAACGTCCATAGCGTGGGTGGAACTTGGACGACCATTGATTAAGTCAACGACCATAATCCCTCACACAATGACACTGATTGGTGAATCAATGTAATTCGTGCGTGATCCAATGGCAGGTGTCTTGTCGCGCTGTAATCTGCTCGCCGCCAATCAACGGATTACACGGTTTGTGGCCGAGTAATTACACGGCACGCCGATATGTGGTTTCTGACGTCACATTCATTAATATTTAGAATTTTGGAATTGGCCCATCTAAAAGATTGGTAAAGAAGTAAAATGGTTTATTCATTCAATCTGCAATTATCTACGCCTAATTTTGTTATATTTCTCAGAAAATACACAAAACATAGCCTCTGCCACTCCAAAGACACACACACTGCATGCGCATTCACTGTGTCAAAGTGCGTTCATATTGCTGTATATCACAATTTGAAAGCAGGTATTAGGAGTACTTTTTGCCTTTTCAAAAAAATATCATAAAAATTGGTTCGCTGATTGAGTTTTTCCGCCTGCAATGGAATTCAATTTTAAAGGTACTTTTCGTATCCTTATTTAATTTCTTTGTGTTTTGGGTATAACTTTTATACTTATTGAAGATAATTCATATAACTATAGCATAAGGTAGGTACTGTCAGAGTATTAATATACGTACATAAATAAGGACATAAATATCTGAACAGGACTCTATTTTCAATATCATAAAGGCGTGTACAGATATTTATGTACGTATATTAATACCCCTGACTGTACACGAGTAAGTATTTGTAGTAAGTATATGAACGGAAATATTTACTTACAAACGTTTTGCAAGGTAAATTACAAGCCTGTTATATATTGGTACAGCTACAAATAACCTTACACGAATAACTTTATAGCTGTAGGTACAGTGAGCGTCATATACTTAGTTAGTAGCAGCCAGAGTAGCCAAATATATCGTAACACATTCTTATTCTTACAGTAGTAGAGACGTGTACCGAAATATTTGGCTACCTTGGCTGCTATTGACTATAAGACGCTGACTGTACATAAAACGTTCTAATTAAAAACAAGAATAACTTAATATAAAATTACAATTTGAAACAAATTGGTACAATTGTTATAGCCGTAAATAAAATGGTACGGGGTCGTACGAGAATGGTCGTAACGGCCGGTTTATACTCCGGCACTCTCGGAGGAGCTCTCCGGGTACTCCCGGCGGTACTATTGTGCTTTATGGTACCTGCAGTCTCTGGTTAATTATTATGCCCTCGTAAATAAATGCGGAGTTATTGTTTAGTGTTTGTCTGAGTAACTACTTAATCAATGGGGAATTAGAACTAATTGATTGCCAGTTATTGTTTAGAAATGTTATTGTTTGTGAAAAATAAACGGGTGATTTTATGATAACCCACCACGCGTTATTATTACATACCTCAGATATTTTATAAAATTCTGCATAATGATTTAAAACATTTCAGAACAGTCCTTACAAACTACACACTCCCTACTCAATTTACGTATTGTATTAGGTCCTTACCTATGAAATTGGCGGTTTTTTCACAGCTATTATTTTGTACGTAATTTATTCATTTCTATTGCAACTTCCAAATAATTTTTTAATTTCATTATAAGACTATGTAACAAAGGTTTTAAATACAAAAAAATGGTTTGAATTTTTTATTTAGTGTTTCAAATTAAAGCTTGAAAACCGCCCTTTTCATGTGCTGCCGGTTAAAGTGTTTCAATTACGTATAGTTTTATGATGCGAACTATTTTTAAGGAATGAAGATATGTGTAAAGTAGCTTAAAAGTTTTCTTTATTCCTACCAAAATTTAGTTTGCTTTGAATTTGACATTGCTGAATAATCCGCAAAATTCAATGTATGAAAATCACAGTTTTCATAAAATTCTCCATACACACCGCCAATTTCATAGGTAAGGACCTAATATCTAATTTTTAGATGACTTGGGTGATAATACTTCTATTATAATATTTATAATATAGGGTTAAGAATAATGAAGTTCAGCGCTTTCAGCAGGAATCTTGGGTAAACTTAACCTAAACTAAATCAAGAAAGGGTGTTGGCACGGCTATCTTTTTGTTGACTTTAGAACCTTACATTCACAATTGTTGATAATTCTTACCAATTTGATTTACTTTTTGATGCCACGAAATGCAACCCAACTTAAAGTAATATTTCATTTTATCTGCACCTTACAGTCTCCTTTCATTTCTCCTTTCATACACGAATACTTGGAACCAGCTTGGCCATTACTAAAACTTTCCTCTGATAACACGGACAAGAGAGGGTTTTTATGTAGCCACAAATGCATGTACCTGAGCTGTAAAAGGAATCGAGGGTGAGCAATCTAGACCACTAATGCTTCGTGCAGCTAGTAAAATGTTTATTAGGTCAAGGATGGACACATTGGCAAGATATAAGAGGGTGCTAGCTGAGTGGAGATTTTCATCACAATTGTTTAGAAATAAGATTGAAATAACTCATTAATTTGAGGGATCCCGACCATGGGTAGA
Organism: Epinotia brunnichana; assembly: GCA_963854355.1. Classification (NCBI taxonomy): domain Eukaryota; kingdom Metazoa; phylum Arthropoda; class Insecta; order Lepidoptera; family Tortricidae; genus Epinotia; species Epinotia brunnichana. Next base: position 10,033,692 of record OY977945.1, on the reverse strand, counting down.
TTTGCCGTACTCACATACATGCTATGACAACAAAGTAAAACTAAATCTTTGTTCTACATTAAAAGACGATGCTGGAGGGAAAATGCGCTGGACTCCATAGTCTGTTATAAAGTTATAATAGGCCTCCCTATTAATAGTGACCTGGAACCAATTTTTCTATATCTTTAATTTAAGGTACCTACTTAAATACTTATTTTTTTTGTTTGCAATAAAAAAAAAGCTTATAAATCACAGTTCCATGAAGCAAACATTATTTTATTATTGAACTAAATTAAATTGGATATTAGTTATAATAAAATTCATTGTGACCGATGAGGTGAGGTTGCCCCCCCCCCCCCCACACGGAAGTGCACGCAAAAATTGACTCGCGTCCGCAGGAAAATTTACCCTCAGTTTCCCTGCACGTGTCCCCCGGGCGGTGATAAAGAGTAATTAACTTCTGGCTGCTGCACTGCTTATTGTGATAGCCTCGCAGCAACATTCAGTTCTAACCCACGATGCTCTCAATATAAATTTGTAACGAACTTTACCATGCCATACTGTAAGGAGTTAAATATAATGTAATAAATAATTATATAATCATAATCGATTATTGCAGTAACCCATGCATAACTGCGTACGTTTTATCTAATTAAAACATTAATTGGCTTTGAACTTGACTCCTTCGGTGGCGCCACTGTCGCGTCCCGCTCTTTCGAGGTGACACGATGATTGTCGCTTTGATGGAGTTGGAACAGATCAGGCATTCTATTCATGGTCGGGATCGCGAGCGGTTCTGTCTTGAGAAAATAACTAGTCGAAATAAGTCGTCTTATGTATCAAGCTGCATACATTTGTAAAAGTTAATGTTGGTGAAATAAATTATAGTAAAGAACTATTGGTTTTCTTCGTTATTCACTTTATCCCAATAGCTTCAGAAGTGGGATAAAACAAAAGTCAAAAGGATTTTTGCCACGCCACACAAAACACAATGGACGAAGACCCAGAGTGTCCCGACCAGGGGACCAGGGCCCAGACCCAAGGTGTCCCGAACAGGGGACCGGGGTACGGATCCAGAGTGTCCCAGTCGGGGGACCGGGGTCCAGATCCAGAGTGTCCCTATCAGGGGACCGGGGTCCAGATCCAGAGTGTCCCGATCAGGGGACCGGGGTCCAGATCCAGATCCAGAGTATCCCGAGGGAGGGATCGGGATACAGACACACGAGGACCTAGTCGAGGTCAGGAGCAGATAATACTTGACCTAATACGAGAGGATACGGATGCTGAGAGCAACGATCACCGGCAACCTCGTCGTAGAAGTCGATCGAGTCGACCACGACTAGTGGCACGCAGGAGGCGTCGCAGTTCATCAGAAGATTCGGGTGAGCGCTACCATTCTCGTGCTAGGAGAGCCAGATATTCTAGATCTAAGTCTAGAAGTAAGGAACGCGACACTAATTTATTAAAACAGCTTGTGTCAATCCTGAATGAAGCCAAGAGCTCGCATAAACCTAGGCTTGCCGCTATTGCGAACGTTATCCCCGAATTTGACCCCATGACTAAGGAACAAACCGTTTTAACCTGGTTGACCAAGGTCGAAGAGTGCTCGGAGATTTACCAGTGGGACGAAAAAGAAACCACTCATTACGCGCTATTAAAATTAACTGGCGTTGCTAAGTCATGGTATCAGGGGTTGCCTTCAGTATTATTCACGTGGCCAGAGTGGAAAAGAAAATTAATTGAGTCCTTTCCATGCCGCGAGGATTATGCCGAGCTCTTGACGGAGATGTTGGGTAAGAAGGCTCGTTATGGAGAGTCTTTGGAGCATTATTATTATTCGAAGGTCAATCTCTTAAATAGGTGCAAAATCTTTGGTAGACAAGCAGTCGATTGCATATTACACGGAGTGGAGGATAGGGCTGCAAGAGTGGGTGCACAAGCCGCACAGTTTGCTGAACCGGAACAAATCTTAAAATATTTCCGGACCGTGAAGTCAGGGCCAATTAGAGATAGGGAATCGTTCGCATCCTCTAAGCAGCGCTACGAATCAAAGCTTCGGGTAGGTTTAAAGCCGGGCACCTCAAAAGAAACTGTAACAAACGGTAACATCAGATGTCATAACTGTAGTGAAATCGGGCACTACAGAACACAATGCAATAAACCAGCAGTGACCTGTGCTATATGTGCGAGAGTAGGACACCAGTCTACCCATTGTTTTCGAAATAAAGTCAACAAGGAGCAAGATAGGGACAAAAGTCAAAGTAGCGATGTAAATAAAAGCGCAAATGAAAAACAGGTCGCGAGGCTAGCAATTGACGACACAAATGACAAGTACGTATTTGGGATTAAATTAAATAACATTCCAGTTATATGTCACGTCGATTTAGGCAGTCAATGTTCGTTAGTAAAATTAAGCGTTGCGAATGAACTAAAGCTCAAAATCAATAGCTCAGGGGAGCTGCCAGTATTGAGGGGTATAGGCGCGAACTTAGTTACACCATTAGGTACGGCAGCAAGCACAGTAGAAATTCAAGGTATCACGGAAACCGTGAACCTTTACGTCGTCGATGATTATGTCATTCATCAACCCGTGTTGATAGGTCACTCATTCACAGAGAAACCAGATATAATGATCACCAAAACTCCATCGGAATTAATATTCCAAAGGATTGTTGATGACAAAGTTCACCTGTTAGTGAGTAAGCAGTCAGCAATACCTAGCAACGCTGTTGCAACCGTCGAGGTAACTTCAAGTAATCTCCTCTCAGGGTCCGTAAGTGTTAAGGGCTCTTTACGTGGTGCTGATGGGAACGAATATTTCTTATTTCCCGGGCATTACGATATGAAGGAAGGAAAGAGTGTCCTCTTGGTGTACAATGTTTCCGCCGAGACTCTTACGATCCCTGAAGGGTTTTTACTGACGAGGGCGCTACTCCGGAAAAGCGATAGGATTTATGATGACATCCTTAATACATGCAGTGTCAGTATTAGTGAAACTGAGGTTGACGAGTCTATTGAATGCGGGGAAAATCTTTCTGATACAGAACGGCTACAGCTTCAACAATTGCTATCTAAGTATAACGAATGTTTTTCAAGCAACCTTAAAGACCTTGGTTTCACTAACGCCAGTGAGATGACAATCGAACTAGAAGATTCTCAGCCTGTAGTGTACCGACCATATAGAATGTCGTTCGCGGAAAGAGCACTAGTTAGGGGTATGACACAAGAAATGCTCGACAGTGGCATTATTACAGAATCTTCTTCTCCTTACGCGAGCCCAATAGTTCTGGTGCAAAAGAAAACGGGTGAGAAACGTTTATGCGTTGACTACCGGGCACTCAACCGCAAAACTAAAAAGGATCACTATCCTCTCCCTCGCGTGGAAGACCAACTAGATCAACTGTCAGGTTATACTCTGTTCACCTCGCTCGACTTAGCATCTGGGTACTACCAGATACCCTTATCCAAAGAATCACGTCAAAAAACGGCTTTTGTAACCCCCGATGGCCAATTCGAATACAAACGTATGCCGTTTGGTTTAGTTAACGCGCCGTCCGTCTTTCAACGGACGATAAACAAAATCCTACAAGACGCAAAAATTAAATATGCCATAGTGTATATGGACGATATCCTTATCCCTGCCAAAAGCATTACGGAGGGGTTACAAAGGCTGGAGGAGGTGCTTTCTCTGCTCAAAAAGGGAGGACTGACGTTAAAACTCAGCAAATGTAATTTCTTTAAAGAAAAACTTGATTTTCTTGGGTTTGAAATAAGCTCAAAAGGGATTCGTCCGGGATCACGAAAAACGGAGGCAGTCTCCAAATTTCCCAAACCGAACGATCATCACGGTGTTAGACAGTTTTTAGGTTTGTCGGGATTCTTTCGCCGTTTTATCAATAACTATGCATTTATTGCTGCACCATTGACCGATCTCTTAAAAAAGAATATTGCATGGAAATGGGGTGAAACACAAGAGGAATCGTTCAATACAATAAAAACATTACTGACCGAACGTCCTTGTCTGGCGTTGTACGACCCTTGTGCTGAAACTCAACTGCATACAGATGCCAGCAAGATAGGTTTAGCTGGTATATTATTGCAGAGCAACGCGACCGGCGTATTCCAGCCGGTCTCTTATTTTAGCCGAAAGACAACCCCAGACGAGCGCAAGATGCATTTTTACGAGCTAGAAACTTTGGCCGTAGTTGCGTCGGTAGACCGGTTTAGGGTATATCTGATAGGAAAAGCATTTAAAATACTGACTGACTGCAACGCCCTTAGATTCACACTAACTAAGCGCGACGTAATTCCACGGGTTGCTAGATGGTGGATGCAGTTGCAGGAATATGATTTCTCGGTGGAGTATCGGCCGGGAGCTAGAATGGCGCATGCCGATGCGCTGAGCCGAAATCCGGTAGGTGCTTCTCAAGCTGAATTTCATATTCTTGATATACTGTCTATTCAGACTGAGGATCAAGACTGGATAGCCACTGTGCAGAGTGCAGACGATGAGGTAAAAAGGATAAAATATATTTTATCCGACCCAGAGTCAGCTCGCATAAGTGACTATCATCTAAATTTTAAACTAAAAAACGGGCGCGTTTATAGAATTATTGGTGAGGACCTAAGGTGGTACGTACCTAAAAGTGTCAGATGGCAAATCCTGAAAAGGAATCACGACGACGTGGGCCACTGCGGTTTTGAAAAAACTCTACAACGCGTCCAAAAGCATTTCTGGTTTGCCAAGATGCGTCGCTTCATAAAGAAGTACGTATCATCTTGTTTAGAGTGCGCCCATCACAAGGCACCCGGAGGGAAAAGCGAAGGGACACTACATCCTATCGACAAGGTTAGTGTCCCTTTCCACACCATTCACGCCGACCACCTGGGGCCTTTTATAAAAAGCAAAGACGGAAACTCTTACTTACTCGTCATAGTAGACGGGTTCACCAAATATGTTAATATAATCCCTGTAAGGAACACAAAATCCACAACGACAGTGAAGGCAATCAAATCACACATTAAATACTTTGGCGTACCTACAAGGCTTATTACAGACAAAGGGTCTACTTTTACGAGTAAAATATTTAAAGATTTTGTCGGAAATTACGGTACCAAAATATCGAAAACGCAGTCGCCACTCCTAGAGCCAATGGGCAAGTGGAAAGGTTTAACCGAACCTTTCTCGATGCGCTGTCCACTTCGTCTCATGGCGATAATGAGAAAAACTGGGTCGAATACATTTCCGATATTCAATTAGGTCTTAATACGTCCACGCATAAAACCACGGGCAAAAGCCCATCAGAACTTCTTTTCGGGTTTAATATCACTACTCGGTCACAAGGTATTTTGAGCCCAATTGTAAACGATACGACTAATATTACTTGTTCAGAAGAATTAGGTTCTATCAGGGAAGAGGCAAGTAATAAAATTAAAAAACAACAAGAAAAGGATGTAGATAGGTTTAATAGTAAAAGAAAACAACCCAAAATTTATGAAGAAGGCGATCTAGTTCGCGTGCAACGTCAGTATCCGCACGACGGTAAATCCCAAAAACTCGTAAATAAGTATCAGGGTCCTTATCGAATAGTAAAAGTGCTCCCAAATGACAGATACCTAATCGAAGATACACCTTTGACCAAAAAACAAGGAAGGCGATACGAGAATATAGTAGCTGTCGATAAAATTCAGCCTTGGTTGAATTTCCATCGAGATTTAGAATCCAGTGATGATGATACTGGTATAATTGATAGGGAAGTATAAAACAAAATTGTATTCGATTATTTTTGCGATGAATGCATGTGATTTATTCATGTAGGATCATGTTTATTTTTAAGTAAAGCTTTGACTTTATGTAATTAGTGTGTACAAAATTTATATATTACTGAAAGTGATTGTAGATATTGATTGTATTGTCATAAGACTGTCATGTATGTGAAATATTTCCTTGGTATGTAACGTTGATTTAAGGCGCGAGGTCTCGCCTTGAGCAGGATGGCCGAGCTGTAAGGAGTTAAATATAATGTAATAAATAATTATATAATCATAATCGATTATTGCAGTAACCCATGCATAACTGCGTACGTTTTATCTAATTAAAACATTAATTGGCTTTGAACTTGACTCCTTCGGTGGCGCCACTGTCGCGTCCCGCTCTTTCGAGGTGACACGATGATTGTCGCTTTGATGGAGTTGGAACAGATCAGGCATTCTATTCATGGTCGGGATCGCGAGCGGTTCTGTCTTGAGAAAATAACTAGTCGAAATAAGTCGTCTTATGTATCAAGCTGCATACATTTGTAAAAGTTAATGTTGGTGAAATAAATTATAGTAAAGAACTATTGGTTTTCTTCGTTATTCACTTTATCCCAATAATACCATACGAATAAACAAAAATAAACCTGACGTGTGGTTTATAAAATTAATAATTAGTACATAAGCCTAACTGAGAAAAACTTCTAGATGGAAACAGACACTTGGGCTGAGCAGCTTGTTGAAAACAGCAAATTTTTAGTATTTTTCACATGACAAAATTCAAACAATGACATCAGTAATTAAATGCTCCTTCTTCTGCTGATTTTAAAAGGTTGTTGGAGAATGTATACAGGGTGGGCAGGAGTATACCGACAGATTTTAACCAAATTGGATTCCCGAGGTCATTAGGAGCATAAAATGTTAGATTAACCCCAGTCAAATCCGGCGTAGTTTTGAAGATAATATTAACTTTCATGTAAACTATTTATTTTGATTACTAAAGTGCATTAAGCTCTTTTGATTGCGACGTTGCCACCGATGTTGCCAAGTTTCGCGTCGCTATTCACAGACATCAAAGTGACAGCTACCACTCACTAAATTCATCCTTTTTTGGAAAAATAATCTTTACCATTTATTAAAAGGGATAATTTCCATGGAGAAGCGATAGTTATCCAGTTTTTATTAACAAAAACCGACATACCTAGTTTTCTGTATTTTTTTTTCTTGCTGAATTTGACTTCGGTTCATTTAACATTTTTTACTCCTGATAACCTCAGGAATCCATGGTTAAAATCTGTCGGTATACCCCTACCCACCCTGTATATTATGTATGATTGAACGTCTTACGGAAAACACTGAGAATAAAGTTATGGGTATCATTTACTCGAGCTATAAAGCTAGACAACGCAGAACACCTGTGCAGGTTTACGGCTCTATAAAATATGTTTTGTTCGGTGCCCGTCAGGAACCTTTTATTAGACGAAATAAAACGGCTCGGAACATCAGCGCAACCTGGGAGAATATGAAATTATTGTTTCGCTTCTACGTAACAACCCCTGTTATTTTAAACTGCTCCTAAATTTATGAAACTCATAAAAACTTTGTTAATAATTACGCTTATTAACTAATAAAATTGGAAAAAAAAAATATTGTAAGTATCATAAATTCTTTCACTTTCGTTTTCAAAATGAAATTGTTTCGCGATAAGTTTTTATTATTAAAGTATAAGGACGCGTTAAGGAGTACTTACGTACTCGTGTAGAAATAAATATAATACTTATCATCAAAAAATCTTACATTAAGGATATTACAATAGCATCGATATGTTTTGGATCAATTAGGTACCTATATTAAAATTGGTATACTCATCGCCCACCTATTTTTCTGTTACTAACACCTACCTACATTTTAACAAAAAATACCGACTCTTTAGTAGTTTAGTAGTAGTTGTACCCTTAAAAATATAGTCTCATTACTAAGTCGTGTGAGGCATAGTCCCAACAGCATTCTAAAGGAAATTGTTGACAGGTTTGATTGTCCGATACTGAAACATTGGTCCGACCAAATTAAAAGCTTAGTGCAATTTTTAATATAAATGTATTGTGTAAAATTATGATTTAGTGCTGCTAAGAAATTGCTTTAAATGGAATTTAGTTTAAGTCTGACATTTGTTACATAATAATAATCTATGTTTACTAACACTCTATGGATACTTTGTATGTCCGAAATAAAGAACCTACCCATGAATTACTTTTGCGGAAATATTACCTAGTGCTATCATTGAGGAAATCTCTATAAGTCATCTGTGGTCTTCATCATCACGAAATTTTTGGTTTCCAAGAGCAAATATAAGAGATTAAGAGTTACTATAGAAAATTCACTTTATGCTTGCCTAATGTATTTGAAGAGTTCCTTCTATTCCTCATGAAACCCATCAAAATTTTGGTAACAATGGGACCATTCTGAAAGCGTAATATACGTTCGAATAAAAAAAGACCATACAGATCGGATCATAAATGACAGAGTAACAAACATAAAAAACCGGCCAAGTGCGAGTTGGACTCGCGCACGAAGGGTTCCGTACTCTATCGGATCTATCGGATCGGGATCTATAAAAACGGCAAATAATCACGTTTGTTGTATGGGAGCACCCCTTAAAAAAAAAAATATTTTGTTTTTAGTATTTGTTGTTATAGCGGCAACAAAAATACATAATCTGTGAAAATTTCAACTCTCTATCTATCACGGTTCTTGAGATCAGCCTGGTGACAGATTATCTATAAAAACGGCAAAATAATCACGTTTGTTGTATGGGAGCACCCCTTAAAAAAATATTTTATTTTGTTTTTAGTATTTGTTGTTATAGCGGCAACAGAAATACATAATCTGTGAAAATTTCAACTCTCTATCTATCACGGTTCTTGAGATACAGCCTGGTGACAGATTATTTATAAAAACGGCAAAAATATCACGTTTTTTGTATGGGAGCACCCCTTAAAATAATATTTTATTTTATTTTTAGTATTTGTTGTTATAGCGGCAACAGAAATACACAATATGTGAAAATTTCAACTCTCTATCGGATCTCTCTATTTCAACGGACGGATGGACGGACAGCGAAGTCTTAGTAATAGGGTCCCGTTTTACTCTTTGAGTACGGAACCCTAAAAAGAATTGTAGTGATGACAAAAATGATACCACCGGGTCCGCTCCACTGCCAGCGGTGTCCAAAGTTAGGTTTTTTAAAATGTTTATCTATCCAAATATCATAAACCCTCAATTATAATGCGTTCAAGAACCGCACATTATGACCACCATAAAAATAGACTGTTTTGTTAGAACAAATTTCTTATCTGTGAAAATGTTATTATTGCTAAATAATAACATCGATTTCGATAATATTATTTCATTCAAATTTCGAACGTCTGAAAAATAAATTTAAATTGACCTCTATTCTAATATCAGTCGAGATGACGTTTAATTCGAAATGAGTTGTCAATTTGCATACAAATTTGACAAATGTCGCACGTAAGTAAGATATCGAACGATACGATAGTTGAAGTCGACTCTAGTTTGTATCTGAATAAATAAATAAAACTATGACAACTGCCAGAAAACAACGCCGCGATGCCGGTCATAATATGCGGAATGCATCATGGAGGTCTATGATATGTGGATAGATAAAGTAGTGTATGTAACTGTACATAATTAGGCATTAAAACACTCGTGATTAATGCCCTTCATTATGTAGATTCACATAAACTACTATTACTTTTATATACATTTTGTAAAAACCTAGCTTACGTCTTAAGAGAAACAAACATTAAAATGATAACAAAATACAAGAATCTCTTTTGTAGTCGGTCAAAAAGAGATTAGTAGGTACTGCAATCTCATAATCATCTTTATGGCTAGGTAATATATTGCAATATGACCTACTTAGTTTTGCAGACAGTTAACGTTCATAATTGCCAGCCATAACGTTTGTCTAACAACGGGTTACTAGGTTATAAAATGTGTAAATTCTCATTATACCTCTGACCGTATCTCTGTGAAACATTGTTCGTGAAATTTTACGGCAAATTCCGGCATCTACATAACAAGAATGTCTCATGTTTCACGCACCATAACTCGGCCCCTGTTACACGTTAACCAACTCCAGTTAACTCCGTTAGCCACGTCGTAGGTACTGTTGTCGCAGGATTTACATTTAAATTAATACTCAATATACTTACCTACTTATTTAGGTCCCGAAATTGTGTTATACACAGACATACAGCAAACTAACTTAGGTACCTACTTTAATCACTTTCAGTTTTTGGTACATTGTGTTTGAAAGATGGGTGGGTGACTACTTACACTTAGGGATCAGATAGAAATCGGGAGATGTTCTGGATTTGATGTTAACGATTAGCAATATGACTGGAGTGTTGTTGTTCTACTCTCTATGCGCTCTCATGTGGCTTGCATACACTATCTTTGTTGCAAAGGCTTTTTTGCAATTAGGATGCTTACGTTATCCCAAGTAATATCTTGGCTATGTTACGTAACAATCGACAGGCGTGTTTTTTATGTTATTATTAAATAAGCTTTACGTCGGAGACCCCTGTTTTAAATTTATGGCAAATGTCAATTTGAGAATATTTCCAAATTATTTGCGCAGGAGTAATGAAATAGATATTATGGTGAGTGCGAGAAAAAATCCTCCAATAGGTAGCATTGATAGCCTCGCTCACGCATCACTTCCTATTGGTGGATTTTTTCCTGGTACGCCGCTTCGCACCTCGCACAGCTATAGTGGATACCCACCCTTAAAGTACCTTAAAATGCAAATTACTACTGCAATACAACACAATGAAAAGCCTATACACCTAAATAAATAACGATAGTAGGTATAACATAATCTGTACCATGTTTACTCGACGCGCTTATTTATACGTAGGTAGTTTTCACGCTACGTTTTGAGAATAAAACAAAATTGGTGAACATAAATAAAGATTTGCTAACGCTAAAACTAAAAAAAACAGTCAATTCGCGGACAGCCTGAATGACACGTGTCGTGTTATTGGGCGAACGTGACTGGCTATTTTTTCGACGGCAATTTATCGTCGGTTTTTGTTATCGGCTCGTCATCAAAGGATTAGGTACAATGGATATATTACTAAATACAAACATACAAACATAGACTGCTAAAAACATATCCCTTCCGTTCGGCTCTGCCGTCGTCGGGCAAAAATAAGGGTAATTAATTGTAAACGTGATAACTAAACATACAATAACATTTTTACAAAAGGACGAGATTGGTTCAGTTATGGTAATTGGGTACTTATAAAATATGAATAAATGTTAATTGTTAATTTGTTCAAAATTAGGAGCCCTCTTGATATGCAGTGTTCCGGAAACCTTAATTAAAAGTAAGTTTATTTATATATTTTAATTGTTGAATTATACTTAATCAAAATCTTCAACATTTTTCTATTACATGGATACTCGCAATAGTCCAGATGCGCGAAATTTTAGCAACATTGGAAGTAGATGCAAATAAAAAGGTTTTGAGCTTAATACGTATATATATGTAGGTACAGTCGATATGTTAAAAAAAAACCATTGTACTACAAAGGAATGTGCAAAAATAGACCTAACCATATTTTTGACATGAAACACCTTCTTTTCGCAACTAACGTTTGGCAAACTGATTCATTTCGCAATCCGAAACTGTACATTTTTTCAGGATTTATTTCAGGGCCATCGTGTAAAAATGCAAATGGTTTGACAAATTTGAAAATAAAAATTTTCGATAAGAAAGAAAAAGTTGACGTTTACATAATTGATGAACAAAACTTCAAATACGATTTTTTGATTGGGCTAGATTTGATAAAAACATTCAGGTTAATCCAAAATAATAACTTGGAAATAACTCAAAAACATTGTAAAGAAGATAAGGACGAAAAGATAGTGGAGGTTTACACAAATAAAACTGCAGACACGCAATTAAAAAAAAATGAGAATAAAGATGCAATGAAAGAATGCAAAGTAAATTTTAATGAAAACGTAAAGGAAAGAGACTTTGAAATGAAAGTAGACCATTTAAATGACGAGAAAAGATCCGAAATAAATACATTGGTGGACAAGTATAAATCAGTATTAGCGAAACATAAATATGACATTGGCACAGTCAAGGGGTACGAGGCCCGAATAGACTTACTTATAGACAAATACTGTAGAAAGAGACCTTACAGGTGTACTGTAGAAGACAAAAAGGAGATAGAGGAACAGGTAGCAAAATTATTAGACAGTAAACTGATAGAAGAATCCTACAGTCCTTTTGCTGCGCCTGTTACGTTGGCATTTAAGGTGAGTTTAGGTTAGTTTAGTTTATAAAAATCCTGAAATATTTAACAGTTTCAGAAATATTAAGAGGTTGGGAAATGAAAAGATGCGAAATGAATCAGGTTGCCAAACGTTAGGTTGGGAAACATTAGTGAACCCTTTGACATATCCTTTGTTATGTTCTGTTTGGCCTGCTGGGCGGCCAGCTACCTGCTCTGCTGAATCTTAGACATCGTTACACGCTCATTCTGGCGTCAGTTCAGTATTTAGTCTTATTCGAGTTTGGACTGATGCCAGAATGATGGAAAATAGACACGGTTACACGATCAGTCCAGACTGACAAAATACTGATGAAATTACGACGCAGTCGCCGTTCGGACATAACGCAACACAGTCATTTAGTCTTGTAGTCTAATATGGATATTATGACGAATAAAAAAGCACGTGCTATGATAATTATCGCTTTACTGTTAAAAACCCGTATAAAAAGAAAATGGTGGATGCGAAGCTGGATACAAAGAATCATTACACGCATCTCAATTTAATGAATGAAATACGAGTACAGAAGGAAGACGAAGATTTTGAAAATTAATATCGGATGAAAGAAGCCTGCTACGATTAGTTATTGCAAATGCGGGCGGCGAATCTTGCAACGCGTCTTGCTCCATTGTAGCGTGGACGGTGACTGACGCGAGAATGACACAAACAGGTTACAAGATCAGTATCCTATCAGTTTTCTGTCATTCAAAATGGACTGACAAATATTATCTAAAATATTTAATTTTCATCAGTCCAGACCATCAGTCTATCAGTCCGAGTGGTTACACGATCATTATCTCGTCATTCTGACCAAGATGATGGACTGAACTGACGCCAGAATTAGCGTGATATCAATGTCTTAGACATTAACCGTAGGTACTTACAAGATGAAGTGAAATTTTCATCTGCATTATAAGATTGTTCTTTAAGCCTTTAAGGCCCGTTTTCCCATTGACTTCATTAAATAAATATATACAACATTCAAGTTTTCCATTTGGGTTACGAGTTGAGTTGACATTGTCTCAACTCTGAACTAAACTCTTGTATACATTTTTAAAAAGAACTATATTAGATTTGGAAAAATATCATAACGAATTGTAAGCCCAATCATGAAAGCAAATATACCTAATAGGGTTTATGAAACAATCAATAGTTGACATTTCCCCTGAATATACAAGAAAAATATTCCCTGAGCCAATACCCAGTCTGGCAGCTGCGGTCGAGCCAATCAAACACAATTGCTTCTCGTTGATTGGACGGTTCTATAAGACTTTTATCTACGGTCGCTAAAATACCTGCGACTGTTAAAATGGACAGACTTAATAAGTTGAACCGTCTCTCGCTTGAAAGACTAACTGTAATTTTGCTACTCTCACTATATCGGTCAAAAACTTGCTCAAAACTTTATTATGTCAATAATTTTCGCATAGATAGATGATTAATTGAGATATTTAGCTAAAATTACATAGGTACCTAAAAATAACCTAACAGCCACAACTACATAAATACGATTTTCCTGTTTTAAAGTGAAAATTTTGACCTTTACTTCCGATGTGATTCAGAGTAGGTATCAACAAAAAAAAGAAATAGTTGCTACACGGCGTTCCAAAAATAAAACATTAGGTGTTGAAGATTTCGGAACAATTTTAGAAACATGACGACGCAGCATTTACCTCGCATTTTATAGTTAACATCCCTTTGAGCTCTTTGAGATCAAAAAACCAAGCGCCGCGCCGGGCGAAATGACACCCCGCCTTCTTATAATTAGAACACTGAACAATTTACTCATAGTGGCTGCCAAGACTAGTCTTAGTCGCATTCTTACTTCAGATTGGTGTTCTGACACTCTGAATTCTCATGGAAACTTGTATTAAAGTATTTTTTATCAATGCAAAGTAAATTTTGAGTTCAACTAAACCAAACAAGAAAATTGTTTGGTTTAGTTGGACTAAAAATTATTCTCAGTTGTATTGTGTACAGGACATGACGTCATATCCTATTTATGTTCGATTAATTGAGAAATATCAATCAAAATTCTCAAATTTATGTAACATTAGCAACACTATTTTCGTTGAAGTATAAATAATTTTCCGGACTCAAGTTTGAAAATTTGTCGTGAAACTCTAGAGAGTGAAGCTTAATAAACATTAGAGGATTTCAGCTGGAAATTTGAGGGCTATTTGGGAAGTTTTAACTTTAACGTTGGCTTCTAGGTTACGCGTTTTTGATTAATTGCACATAAGTCTTTAAAAGTTATGAATATGAAATTATTTATGTCAATACTACTAGTATCTAAAGTAGATGAATTATTGTTATATAAATTCGAATTGGAAAACATTCCCAGCGGAAATCATAAACCAAACAAAAAACTTTAACTGCGCCTCTAACTAACTGTTTACTTGTTCAACTGGTACTTTTCATCAAATTTATATTCCAAAACCAATTTAGCGGACAATGGCTCATATTTGAATTTCGATTAAAACCTCCAATCTCACTTACGCCACGGTAAAACTCGCTAACCCATATGTTAAAACAAAGCACGGCATCCACTAAAAAACCTTTTGTCCGTGACTGTGCCATTTTATGCACCAATTTATTTTAACCCGATAACAAAAAAATATCTATCAATCAATGAGGGATTAATCTGGCCGTCGTTTTGAAATATAACGGCATTTAATCGGATGCTAGGATTATGGCTTTCAGCCGCGATGCCAGGAGCTGGTTTTTATGGGTTATGAATTTATTCTATGCGTTTACGTACCTACGAGTAAAATCAGTTTTAAGTTCTTGAACGCTAGAAATTTCGGTCACCAAACCTTCGTTTGAATTATTACATTTTGAGATTTTGGTTTACATAAAACTAAACTCGCAAATTGGCCATCAGCATGTTGTTGAATACAACATCAAAGTTTTAAGAGTTACGGTTTAAAATAAAGTTCGGCCATTTGGACACATTTCAATAAAATCCGTCTACAATGTAAGTATTCTTTAGTTTATGCTGAGGAATAAATATATAAGATAACGCTTCTTATTCTAACGGTTAACCTCTGCAATACAATGTGTTTTCCGCATTCGATAATACTTTGCAACAACCCTAATGGTGGCATCTGGACGGTCCCGAGGCGCGGGAACAAATTGGTTCGTTACATTTCGTATAGTGCCTATTTGGGCCACTGTTGGGAGAGTTTCGAACTGTTGGACCGGAATATCTCAATTTTAACAGCCATTCATACTTTTGTAAATAGCAATGTAATTGTGGTGACATTTAGGTCAAACAACATATTCTGCTAAGGAACGGAGTTTTACTTTTTGTTACTCATTTGAAAACAAGCAGTGATATGAAAAGTAATTACATAATATATCTGCAGCTTAGTTGTGAGTAGGTACAGACGACTACTAAAATATACATAATTACAACACAATAAGGTGATAAATGGATAGGTACATCTTCTTTCGTACCTGTCTTTTTTTAATAAGTCTAGAACTGCTTTTTTTTAAAATAATATTTATGTTGATTTAGTTTTCTGTAAGTAAATATTTAAGAATAGTAGTTAGTTCATCTAAAGCAGTTTATTAAGTTTAGCCGGTTTTTCCACACGTCTAGACGAAAGCATCGATTATGCGCACTACCTGTTGCGAGCTGCCCTCTGAATTATTGAGACTGTGCCAAAGGTTGCAAGAACACTCGTAATACATTGTTTCAAACGCGAGTTCTTCTTTTAGGTTAGTAGATAAGATTGATAGGTAGATTTTTCTTCACTTATTTAACAGCTAAGCTCTTGTCGGTGTGGCTCAAAGTAGGGCCTTCATCTACTCCGATCCCACGCAACCTCTTTGACATTTTTGTACGACCTAACATTAACTCTCTTTTTGAAGTGCTCTATGTAGCATAATATTCTAGGTCTTCCTCTTCCTCGCTTCCCCTCTAACTTTCCTTCAAATTTGTTACCTAAGTATGAAGCGGTCATGTCGTATGAGGTGCCCTGTCATCTTCCCTCTTCTATTTTCTAAGTTTTTCACTAACTGCCTTGTTTGCCCCACTCTATTCAGCACTTCTTGATAGGTAGATTAACAAACTGAAAGGCTATAGCCGTGTTTCTATACAAAATTTGCCTTTCTGTCAAATGTTCTAGTAATTTCATTTTTAGATACTCCTTGTAGGCAAAGGTCTGTTCCCCAAAGAAGAGCCATGTACACTTGTCAGTTTTCGTAATATGGCGGTTTGTTTTTTTTCACCTTTTAATTTTTTTCTTGAATACGGTCTTTGCGATTAATTTGATTTTTTGGTAAACTATACTACATAATAAAACCCATCACTACAAAAAATATTGCCTGAAACTTTTGTACAAATATATGTCAAAATAATGGAAACTATAATTAGATTTTTTTTTGGTGTTCTGGTGTAGCGGCACCTACAGTTTTTATTTCATAAATTGCCCATCTATATACCTACTACATATATTAAATTAGCTTTGGTATTTCATGCCAAAAACTAACTACAAATAAAATTATTCCTTCCTTGTTTCAATGTTTTTACTTTGTCGTTAAATTATTTGTGCCAAATTAATAATAAGTCATGAAATAAATGTGTTATTTTGCTATTTGAGGACATTTAATTTCGTTCATACTAGTGATTAAAGCAATCCTGTAAAAACATTGAAACAAGGAAGGAATAATTTTATTTGTAGTTAGTTTTTGGCATGAAGTACCAAAGTTAATAATTTGAATTTAATATATGTAGTAGATCTATAGATGGGCAATTTATGAAATAAAAATTGTAGGTGCCGCTACACCAGAACACCAAAAAAAAAATTATAGTTTCCATTATTTTGACATATATTTGTACTAAAGTTTCAGGCAATATTTTTTGTAGTGATGGGTTTTATTGTGCAGTATAGTTTACCAAAAAATCAAATTAATCGCAAAGACCGAATTCAAGAAAAAAATTAAAAAGTGAAAAAAAACAAACCGCCATATTACGAAAACTGACAAGTGTACATGGCTCTTCTTTGGTGAACAAACCTTTGCCTACAAGGAGTATCTAAAAATGAAATTACTAGAACATTTGACAGAAAGGCAAATTTTGTATAGAAACACGGCTATAGCCTTTTACTAAGTATACATACCATCGAATTCATTCAAATTTGCGGATGCCAAAAACTGCATCGTTTTTGAAATTGTTCTAAAATATACATAATAATAATAATAAAGCCGTTTATTCCTCAAATATACATGTGGTAGTTACATTTCATTTTTTTTATATTTATTTCTAGTTTGAGGACCCCTTCTGGGTAAAGGCCTCCTCCAACCGTTTCCAATGTGTTCTGTTTTGTGCTTTTTTTAATCCAACTTTGTCCAGCTACTGGGACAATATCATCTTTCCACCTGGTTTGTGGTCTCCCTCTGTGTCTTGTACCATGAGGTCCTTGCCATTCTGTCAGCACTTTTCTGTCAGCACTTTGGTCCAAAAATACATAGGTACTACATAATAATAAAACGAGTATTCTATCTATCTATCTACCTATTCAGCCCGTATCCACCCACTGTTGAGTATAGGCCTCTTCTTTATTACGCCACTCTCCCCGATCCTGTGCTAATCTCATCCACTGTTTGCTTCCTGTTCGGCAGATATCATCTGTACATCGGGCTGGTGGTCTGCCCGCTGACCGTTTCGATGACCTTGGCCACCATTCAGTAACCCGTTTTGTTCATCTCCCATCTCCCACCAAACGAGTATTACTTTTATGAAATAGGAACTAAAACATTGGATATGACTGGTCTAGAGTGATCAACAAAAAAATATTCGACACCAGATCTAAATAGAGAAGGTCGTCCACTGCAGGGCAAAGGTTGCCAAAGATGTCCACAACGGTAAGACATACGGTATCTGTTTCATGCTATATGTACCAAATCAGCAGACCATAGTTCATTGGGGGCCTTCGTAAGCTGGCGTGTAAGTAGTTGACACCCGAAATACTTTCTACACCAACGGGTGGCGGTTCTAAGAGCTGAGCCCTCACTGATATTATATTTGGTACTTCCTCGGGTTTCCTCATTTCTAATTTCTATTGCAACTATTACAAGTGTGCTAATGACTTTATTAAATTAGATAACACTAGTGACTCTTTGAGCTGTAGAACTAACAAGTGTGACTTTTCACAAAACAATTTCCTTTTGAAAACCTTAAAAAAACTGAACCGACAAAAAATATACATAATTAACGAACCTGCGCAAAAAATTTTCACGAGGATCGGTTGACATCCGGACATACGAAAGAATTCTGGTCTGGACCAAGCTGAAACGCAGAACTTTATTCGCTCTGCTCACTCGTTCAATAAACATACTTCTGCATCAAGATCCCAGCCCAGTACCACTACTGGGGCTGGGATCTATGGCTGGGCTGGTATAATATTTTTCCCCGTTTAGACTAATCTTTTGAAATACAATTTTCTTCCATTCATCGTATAACTAAAACGAACATTCCCCCAATACAAACTTGCCTGGGCAGGATTTTAGTGCTGCAGGATTTGCGTACGAAAGGCACACGGAGCAAAGTGCAGTGCTACACTCCTTCAACGGTACTTCGGAAATTCAGTTTGATACCTTACGGCTGCACACTGAGTTTCGTTAGCAAAATCTTGATATGCTTTGCGTCAATTTCAAATGATTTAAACATTGCCATGGAGACATCGTTTTTGGAGGCTGTAGAGACCAATACAAGACCGGCATGATCTTCCACATTTCTGGCAGACGAAATTCATGCCAGGGGCTCTAGTTTCAGTTTGTTGTCTCCGCCACCTTGTATTCGCCAGTGTCTCGAACCAGGTTCCATCGCACAACGCTCTGCCGTCCACAACGCGTTGGCGCCATCCATCTCTATCTTCGGCAAGCTTTCCCCAACCCCAACCTAGTCAATTTTAAAAGCAGCCATGTCTCGCTTAGCTTAATCTTTAGAACGCAACCTCGGTCTCCCAATGTTTCTCTTGGTCCATATGATACACTAGTATATACGGTGTGTATCTTCCATACGAAACTAAATTTTAACTAACGATGTTGCGAAAAAATTCAAATGTATATGTAAAGTCCCCAATCAGCACTGGGCCAGCGTGGGGACTAATGGCCTTTCTCTATCACCCATGGGAGGAGACCTGTGCCTATCAGTGGGACATATGCATAGGCTGATGGAGATGATGACGATGATTAATACTTTAAAAAGTTTTATCAATAAATATAACAATTTCAATTGATAATACTTAGAGCGTGCGACCCCTTAAAAACTTCTCGTGCAAGAATGTAATCCAAACGTTTATTTTACTCTGTCAATTTAGTACAAGGTGAACTGAGTAGCCTCATTTCTCATCCACAGCAGAACCAAGGTAACCGATATAGCCCTCGGAATCGCTAAACATAAGTGGCAGTGGGCGGGGCACATTGCTCGTAAAACCGATGGCCGTTGGAGCGGAAATGGTCTCGAGTGGCGACCAAGTACCGGAAGGCGCAGCGTGGGTCCCATAAGGTGAACTGATGACCATTGTGGCGCTCTTTAGGGGATGCCTATGTCCAGCAGTGAACGTCTTTCGGCTGATATGATGATGATGAACTGAGTAGCTAATTTATATAGCCCAGTCGACTAAACTTTACAATGCCGGCCCTCCAAATTGAGGCAAACTTCTAAATTGACATGTTTGGGCCAGCAAACCACAGCCTTGCAGCATCGAATAGTTTCATGGTTTCGGTAATTTGACGCGCAATTGAAGGTTTACTCCGAAACGAATTTTCGTGTATACCTGAATTTTCGTGTATACGTGAATACCTTGGGATACGCTGATCGGACACACCACCGCCACACAGTAACGGCATTTCGAAACTAATCCTTTTGGTATATTCATAAACATTTACATCTTTACAAAAGAGCGTGATATTTGGGTCTGAGTCTTGCGGGGTTTCTATGTATTATCTTTTATTAGTATTAATAAAGGGTTAAACATATCGTCATTTAATACCCATAAATAACACAAACCCTTTTAAGCTTAATATGCATGGAGGTACATCGATTTACGTAAGTTTGGCCCCTTACATCTACTCCATTAAATTGTAGAAAGGTAAAGTACTACGTGTTGGTTATGGGTATGCTACTTGTTTGGTACTTCAGCTAATGAGGATGTCTCCCAAAGGTCCGGCACACCATTAAGGATATACATAATATAAAATAAATAATAGCTGATTTGTGAACGCAAATTGTTTTGTTTATAAGTACACACTATTAAAGGTCGGAACGCACAGAAAGCAGTGGCGGCGCGGTGCGGTGCGGTGCGGAGGCAGTACCGGTTGTAATGTTCGAGCTAATATGAAAAGGTCCGCACAGAATACCGCGCCGCGCCGCGTCCCGCCGCGGTATTCTGGGCGGACCCTTTCGCATTAGTTCGAACATTACAACCGGTACCGCCTCCGCACCACACCACGCCGCACCGCCACCGCTTTCAGTGCGTTTCAGCCTTTATTGACTTCATGAAAATATATCATTATGGGTCTAAAATAGGTAACATATTTCATATTTAAAAAGTTGCAGATTTGACAAAAGATGTTGTTAAGTATTGGAATTTCGATACGGTACTTTAGAGTTCTTTCTCTATTCAGTGGTTAGTCGGTTAGTGGTTGTCTACGGGTCAGAGATTAATTGAACGAGCGCGCGTAGCGAAAAAGTTCTCCGCTACAGCTTGGGCCAAAATTCTTTCATATGTCCGGATGTCCAGATGTCCCGCTGTCCGTCTCCTCTACAGGTCGCATTTCGAAACCGATTCTCGTGAAAATTTGTGAGCAAATTCAATAATTATATAGGTTTTTTTTGTCAATTCAGAACTCTGAATAACTACAACATAGAAAAGTTGAAAAACCTCCGACATTTTCATTTCAAAGTTCAATATCTAAAAAAAGGCTAATCAGATTTTGTTGAAACGTAGCTAAGAACCACCTCGATCACATCAGCTTTCGGATAAAAAAAAAACGCATTCAAATCGGTCCATTCTTTTAGGAGCGACGATGCCACAGACAGACACACATACATGCAGACACGTCAAACTTATAACACCCTTCTTTTTCCGTCGGGGGTTAAAAAAAACCGGCCAAGTGCGAGTCCAACTCGCGCACGAAGGGTTCCGTACCATTATCTATAAAAAAACTATTTTATTCTGTGTTTTTAGTATTTGTTGTTATAGCGGCAACAGAAATACATCATCTGTGAAATTTTCAGCTGGAACTATCACGGTATCAGTGAGATACAGCCTGGTGACAGACAGACGGACGGACAGCGGAGTCTTAGTAATAGGGTCCCGTTTTACTCTTTGAGTACGGAACCCTAAAAAGACAGGCTCGGAAGTAGTGTATTAGTTCGTTTCTATACAGAAGCTGAACACTGTATTGTACCTATAGCTAATTCCGTGGCTAGGTATATTAATATTGCATTTACGTATTGTCCTATTCGCTGGCCCAAGAAACAGTAAAACAGCAGGATATTATACCTACTACAGACTAATTTGCCACTATTAATCTATTAATATGATATGATATAGTAAACATACGTTCGTAAATGTTTTTTTTTACATGACGCACCATGAATTTTCTAAATGTTTTAAATGAATACGTAGTTGACAATTGTGGCTTATTAATTTTTTTTGATAGTTGTGTCTCCGCGAGCAGTGGCAAAAAAATTAAGCGAAAAAAAAAACTTTATTTTTTTCATCCAAGTTCAAGGATATGAACGTCTGTAAAAATATGCCTCATTTTATGCGCCTTAATTCTGAATTTATTTGGTTACTCTCGCTTGCTTGGTGTAGCTAAAATAACAGTTTAAAAATTACCTTGATTTTTTTGACATTTTCGTGAATAAGTCTGAAACAAAAGAAGATCGAAGGCTGATATTACGCATACAGTGTTCTTAGGTCCTGCCACTACTGCACCTCAAATTACAACCAAATCCCTTGCGGGGGCCAATCTTGTTAGCTGCTAGACCCTTTGGCTGATCACATATGTCGACATGAATCTTATTTTTATTGGAAACAAAAAGGAAGCTGACTCTCCGTTAAGTTTGAAAAAAAAAATCGTTTTCTATTTAACATAGATCTATGGTATAAACGTTCTGCATTTTATTTTATTTCTACGACATATTACATACGATATAATTACACGGTTAAACTCATGTATTAAATGTCACTTCACTAGTAACATTCAATACGTGAGCACCGTGTAATTATCAGTATTATTTTAATCATGTCTCACGAAAGTTTAAATTTTACAACATAATACTTCCATACAAAACAATCTCGGCTGGCGCTACTTATGTAAAAAAATACATGCACGAATGAGTCCACGATATTCGAGTAAGTACTCTACCGAAAAATGTACTAACGCACGTCTCCGGATAAAAAGTCAACGAAAACCCGATCAGTGGAGTTGATGGTAGAAAACTGATCCCGACACCGCTTCCAGTAATGAAGCCATTTATCTGTCTCGCGTCACGACGGGATCCGGGGTCAAACTGAAAACTTATCGCAATTTGTAAGGGGCTCGTCATCGGTTACAGATGCCTACTTCTAGCGGAGATTTTAGGGCTATTTCCGACTTTAAATGACTTATTTGTCTTAGCCCTCTGCAACTGAAGTGCGGTCTATCAGACACCGCCAAATAAACTTCATGTCTCCAATTTGCCGTTTGGTTTGATGTAGCTCTGTCTCGCTCAGTACCTTCCTCGAACGACACGAGGCATTGGTAAGTGACGCACGAATGGTGACGCGGTGCACAGACTCGGAGGTACGAGCTGCAGGTGTCCCACAGACGTGAGTACGGCAACAAGTCCTGAGTCTGACAGGCTTCATCTCATAAAAACATCTATATGTCCATATTGTTCATGGTGTCCAACAGACCTCACCTCATAAAAATCTTCTACACGTTCATAGTGTCTGTCAGACGTCACCTCAGCAAGAGATCTAGACCGTCACCTATAGTGCAAAATGGATCTCTAAAATAAGTGCTAACTAAAAGACTGATTAGTGCCCTATTCTTCCTTTAGATTTGGTAGTATTTTTTAAAGTATTAACTATGTTTAAAATATAAAGAAATTGTTAAGTTTAACGCAGTTGTTAATTTTATTTGTGAGTGTACCTAAGTACAAAATATCTTAATTTGTGATCTCATTAAAGTTATATATATATATATATATTTCTTCTTTATTATATTTCTAAACCAATCTTATATTATACATACTATAATTAATCATAAATGAAATATTCGTTTTATTAAACAAGAATGGGCATTTTTGTGTTATTATGTTTTTTATGAATTATCAAAAATGTCGTCTGGCAGACTTCACGTCAGTAGAATCTTTTTTTTAAAGTTAAGTTGCAGAGGGTTAGTTATTGGGGGTGAAAATCTTCAAGGTTTTACGGTGATATCGTTTTTGGAATTGGTAAAGCGGTGTAACGATATATAATATATTATTTTCTATTCGTCGACTTTAATCTTTGAATTAAGATTTCGTACACGAAACTAAGATCACATACTTTTTAATCCTAGAGCTCCACGAGCTCGTCACGGAACTCGTATGGTTTCATAAGATAACCGCCAGCAGTCATCTTATGAATCCAGGAGCTGTATAAGATAACTGTGAAGACATCAACGCGCAAAATTACTAAGCTGCTGCGCTTCATTTCAGCAGGGCGATTTTCAATAGATACCAAGTTTGTTTAATAAATTATTATTTCCGTTGACTCGTAGAAAAAGTATTGTATACAATAGTTATATAATTAGCTTTTTAAGTCTCGTACCTTAATTAGGCCACTCAGCAAGCTTCGTGGCCTAAACGTGGTACCTACTCGACTTAAAAAGCATCCATTATATAACGATTGCATAAACTACTATTATTATATCCCCCGCTTTCATGCAGCAGCGCTAAACTAGTCACTTGACGCACTGTGCATGACGGACGTAAAGCATTCATGTTTTGCGAGAAGGACGACTGCTTTATGTCGGACGTAAACGCGACCATGCTAACAGCTGCTAGCCCGCGCGACCCGATCAATAAAGAAGTCCCAGCTAGTCTTATGTGCTAAAATCCCATTTTAAATGCCGATACATTTAAAGCGAATATTGTTATGCTTAGCGAAATTGAAAAGGCAAGCTTTTAGCGAGTTTGTTACTAACTAAAAAGTTTTGCCAGTATTCATTGACTTACTATTACTACGTATAGACTGGCAACCCAGAACATTTTTCTTGACGTTTTCCAATCAGGCCGCCATCTTGGAAATCAAAGAGTATGTATCAAAAAAACTAAAAAACTCTATGACAGTTTACACGGAAAAAATATTTCCGTTACTTTAATAAATTATTAGTTATGGATATTTTAACCATCCGACCCCCGGCCTATTTTTTCTTGTTAGAATAGACATCAGGCCGCCAACTAAACCTCTCTGCGACGGAGTCCGCAGCCCGAGACCCTACGCCCCAGAGAAAACAGCTGTTTTGACACTTGGGTGTCAAATCGATGTCGATGAATATTTTTATTTGGGTATTTTTTATCAACAGTTCGTGTTAAGTTATATTAAAAGTGCAGTGCAAATCAGAAACAATTATCATCATACATAAATTGTCTACTACTTTAGTTGATTATAAGAATCATTGGATCGCTGAGTGACTTTTTCCTAATAGTTGTGAATCAGCGTTGTATATCCTTTAATTGTTTAGTTCTTATTATATTCTTAGGTAGTTTATTTTCTAGTTAAGTTACTTAGTTTACAATTTTCTAAATAAGTAGTGTGTTTTAGTCTAGCGTACGTTTTACTTTCATAAGCGTTTATAGTTTTAAGTTTGGGTGGATGCAGACTTTCACTCCTTCCTCAGGCAGCAGGTCTCCCCAAGTTCATCCCTGCGCCCTATGCCACAAATCTTTCGGGCCAGCCCGTGGATTAAACATACACATATCAAAATGCCATAAACCTGCAAATCCCTCATCTACTGTTTCGTGTCCATCCTCCTCCGTCCACCAACCCGCCACCTCCCCCTCACTGCCAAATCACAATGTAAGTAACTTTCATATACAACTCAGTTACTTAAAGAATTCGTTTCCCATTATAAAAAGAATACCGCGTGGCGCGAGAATCGCTATAGCGACACGACTTTCCGAAGTCATTAATGCATGCGTAGAGTACAATAGCTCTGATACTTGGAAAAGTTTCTTAACTTTTTCTTTTTCTACCCTTCACGCTAAATCTGACAATACACATATATCATTAACTCAACAACTAAAAAATAACTGCAACAATCCTCTTGTCCACCCGGTACCTTCTAATTTTCACTTCAATCATTCGCCAACCCACAAAACTTACAACCTTAAAAAAATTGTAGAAGGTAAGGTTAGCGACGGGGACTTAAAAGGTGCTGCGCGAACCCTTTTTTCCTCCGATGTGCTGTCTGCGGACTCGCCCGAAACCCTCTCGGCCTTACAGACTAAACATCCTCCAGCTCCAACAACTCCTTACTTTTTAGATCCACCATCAGGGCCCGATGCCTGCCTGCTTATAACAGAGAACGATTTAATAAATGCCATAAATTCTTTTAAAACAGGTTCGGCAGCGGGCCTTGACGGGATATCACCTCAACACCTCAAAGATCTGACCTCACACTGCGTCGGTGATGCTGGCAAACGTCTTATACTCGCTCTCACAAAACTTATTAATTGTATGCTTTCCGGTAATGTTAACCCACTATTTGTTCCCATAATTTACGGTGCGAATCTAATCGCTCTCACAAAAAAAGACGGCGGTATCCGGCCCATTGCTGTTGGTTCAACGTTTCGGCGCCTGGCCTCAAAAATTTGCGTCCGTCACGTTGTATCAAAACTCCAAAAGCAATTCGAACCAATTCAACTTGGGTTCGGCACCAAAGGGGGATGCGAAGCTGCTGTTCACGCTCTTCGTACCAGCCTTATAAACGACCAGTGTGAGGTATTACTCAAAATTGATGTTAAAAACGCCTTTAATTCTGTAAATAGGGACACCCTGCTCTCTGAAGTAAACAGTCACATTCCGGAAATCTATAATTATTTATTGCACTGCTATGCAGAGCCCTCTAAATTGATGTACAAACACCACCAAATTTCTTCAGAAGTTGGTTGCCAGCAGGGTGATCCCCTCGGACCTGCCATTTTCAGCTTAGCCATTAACCCTATTATTCAAAAATTAAATTCAAAATTTAACGTTTGGTATCTAGATGACGGGACACTAGGAGGCGATGCAAACACAGTGCTCTCAGACCTTTCTGAAATAAAAAATAAATTCAGTCTTATCGGCTTGGAATTGAATTTCAACAAGTGCGAACTTTTTCTAAATTCTGATCAAGCAAACATTATCCAAAAATTTCATGCCCTAACTCCAAACATCAAGATAGTCAATAAAGACACCCTGAGCCTCCTAGGGTCACCTGTATTCGAAGAAGCCATACCCAACACCATATCCAACGCCATAACTAAATTCAATAACTGCGCCGAACGCCTCCTCGAAATAAATTCTCATTACGCCTTGACTATTCTAAAATTCTGTCTTTTCGTCCCCAAATTTACTTACTTGCTTCGCTGCTGTCCTTTTTGGAAACACCAAAACTCTCTTTTACAGATTGACCAAATTATTAAATCTTCTTTAGAATCGATTCTTAATATACAGCTAAACGAGCAAAATTGGGCCCAGGCGTCCCTGCCCATCAGATTTGGTGGGTTAGGGATTCGCAAAATGTCAAGTGTTGCTTTACCAGCGTTCCTATCATCCGTACACGGCACTTCCGCTCTCGTAGGTAAAATCCTAAGGGCTAGCCCTTCAAACTATGAGACGGTGTGCCTGACGGAGGCTAGGAACGCTTGGCAATTGGCTTGTCCGGGTCAAAATTTACCCACCAATCTACACATCCAACGGAGCTGGGACGACGCACTATCAAAATTGGTATACTCTGATGCCTTAAATTATAGTTCCGGCAAGACGCGCGCCCTGCTTTTGGCTGCTGCAGAACAGGAAGCAGGTCAGTGGCTACACGCCTTTCCGTCTCCCCCAATCGGTACATTTTTAGATCCCGACACACTAAGACTAGCGGTAAGTCTTAGACTAGGTGTGAGAGTCTGTGCCCCCCACAAGTGCCCCTGCGGCACTTCCGTGGACGAGCTAGGCCACCACGGCCTTTCTTGCCGGCTAAGTGCAGGCCGCCTCTCAAGGCACGCTGTCTTGAATGATATCATCCGCCGGACTCTTGCCACCGTCAACGCGCCGGCAATTCTCGAACCCAACGGCGTTTCGCGGGACGATGGCAAGAGGCCGGACGGGATGACCTTGGTCCCATGGAAGATGGGACGTGTGCTGGTCTGGGATGCTACTTGCGTTGACACTCTGGCACCGTCTCATCTTCCCCGAACCTCGACCAGGGCTGGTGCGGCAGCAGAGGCGGCTGAAACTAAAAAAATAGCTAAGTACCAGTGTCTCGGCCCTCATTACCACTTCGTGGCATTCGGCGTTGAGACACTGGGGCCGTGGGGTCCAGGCGCCAGGACGCTTTTTAAAGAGCTGTCAAAAAAGCTCGTCGACACAACTGGTGACCAAAGAGCTGGCAGCTTCCTCGCTCAACGCTTAAGCATTGCGATTCAGCGAGGTAATGCTGCCAGCATCTTTGGCACGATGCCGCGGGGCCCTTATTTAGATGTTTTTTAATTTCTAAGTTTAGTTTTGAGATTTTGTAAATATTTAATAAACACAATGTACAAAAAAAAAAAAAAGTAAAATATTAAAAGAGTATGTGAACGTGCAGTAGATGCGTAATTTTTCTGAGTTTAGATTCAGATAAAGCCATAGCGTGATTTAATACATTAATATAAAATAAACTACTTATTGATTTAAAAAAGAATCACATCATCGACATTTGGTATTTGTAATTTTTTTATACTGGATATCTTTATACTTCCCGAGTATGCACTGTGTTGTATGTGTTGAAGCAATTGGAAATTAAAATGGATGGCGGCTAATTTTTATTATTCTTCTAAAAAAAATTAAAAATTAATTCATATTCGGAGAGCATACTCACTTTGCGGACATTATTTATGTAAGAGAATTGGCCTAAGATTTAAATGAGCAGAACTTAAAATCTTAATAGCAACCTGAACGTTGTCAATCATAAAAACGATTAAATAAATAAAAACAAATGGTTGCTGTTAATTTGGCGCTAAAATTCTGATCTTTAAAGCTTCAAATACTTAGTCAGTTTATTAAGTTTAATGTTCCATTAGCATGGCTTATACTTAGCTAATAGGGAGAAATATAATTAGGATTTAGTCACTTCTACATTATTTAATCTTTGAAATAATGGCCGACAGTATCTCATATCATCAGCGCGCATCTTATAAATTACAACAAAATTTAATAAATGAATATTTTGAATAAAATATCCGTGAATGTATGTACCGATGAAAAGTGATTCCTGTATTTTTACTATTGTTGTGGGTGTTGTAGGTGCAATAGCGCAATGCACAAGAAGGCATTTTTAAAAGTTTTAAGTCAATCTGCACCCGAAACGACCGCCATCAGTGCTCGCCACAGACTAAACCAACATACGCTCATGAGCGTATGTTGACATGCGCAAACTTATGCTAGGTGATGTCTACTCTAGTAATATGTAACTCAATGCCAGTATTTATTTGTGTTGAATTTTCTTGCCAATTGACCCATCATAATAGCTCTTGAATGAAATGTTTTTTTTTTATAAAAAATTGGCTTTTTACTGTAGCAATGTAATTTTATAATACTGTGATATTGAAATAGTTATAATATTGTCTGCTGTATTGAAAAAATGATAGGGTCATTTCGGCGGTTAGCGACCACCCAATTTCATATGCCGGTTAGCGACCACTTAGCTGAGTTGGTGAACTGAAAGCATATTTTCTCGTTTTTTTAGTAAATTCCTATTCCATACCTACAAACAAAAATACATACGGCTAACTGTTTCAACAGACTCCGTAGAATTGATGTTATCTTCAATTGTAAAAACCATGTTCTTCAGGTGGTCGCTAACCGAAGGTGGTCGCGTAACCGGCGAATTGACCCTACCTCGCCGAGTTTTTTTCGCCGGCTCTTCCCGTGGCAGAGGTTTTCTTTCCAAACAGGTGGTAATTTATCGGCATTTCATTCAATTTAGGCATATCACATCAAACATCATACATACCTATCATGAATATGCCTAAATTGAAGAATAAATTATAACTTTGACATTGACTTTGAATGTAGTATGCAATGAGAATCAGGGGACGCTTCCTTTTATGTATCCCGTTGCTGGAGCTGCAAGTCTATTACTCTGTGGCGTAGTCATCTCAGTAATCCGCCATTTATGGCACTTGCAAATTGCTGTCTGGGTACGACAATAATGAGAATGGAATAGTAAAAAGATCTATAGAAATAAACTAGCCAGCAGCAATAATAGTTTACGACGAGTGAAGGAACGTTTAATGATATCGAAGGCAAGTTTTTAAGATATAAATACAACAATTACGTTTTGCGATGATACACGGGACTATTAATTTCATAAATAAAAAAGAAGGTCCATTTATTTTAATAAATCTTTTATTTTTGATTCTTAGTTTTTGTCGATAGATCCTACAATATTTTCTTTATTTACTAGTATCGTGCTAACGATACTGCCAACTAGTAATTCATTAATTTAATTTTAATTAATTCATATCATTATCATTTTATCAGCTGAGAGACTACTGCTGGACAAAGGCCTCCCACAAAGATTGCCACAATGACCGGTCTTGCGTCACCCGCATCCATCGGACTCTGCTACCTTTACCAGGTCATCGCCACCTATCAATTCCCAATCTATGTCCAATTCATAAATCTACGACCGCTTTAGCCTAGTTGGCAGTGACCCTGCCTACGAAGCAAGAAGTCCTGGGTTCGAATCCAGGTAAGGGCATTTATTTGTGTGATGAGCACGAATATTTGTTCGTGAGTCATGGATGTTTTCTATGTATTTAAGTAAGTATTTATTTATCTATATAAGTATTATTATCTTCGTCTAGTACCCATAACTAGTACAAGCTTTGCTTAGTTTGGGACTAGGTCGATTTGAGTAAGTAATTTATATTTATTAATGGGTATATTATTTATAAATACAATAACCATTTGTTATTGACGATCATATAAATTATTTCACGTAAGTTGACATATCTTTATATAAAGCTGTAATAGTCTTAATTTGAAAAGAATATTTATGTCTATGAACCTACCATAATATTTGACAACTAAAACATTAACATAACGGTAAGGAAGGGTAAGGCATTAATTAAATCAAGTTACATAATGCAAGCGAGCAAGCATACGAAAATTCATAGTGTTCTCGAAAACGTTTCCGCTTGACCTGTTAGATCTACGCCAGGCGGCGGAACCATCAATCACGCTCGACGCACAGCTCTTCTCACTATTCAATTCATCATCATCTCCCGAGCCTATATCCCATATCTTTTGGGGTCGGCCCTCCTAGTCCGTTTACGCCATTCGGCGCGATTTTGTGTTATTTCTGGATTTACATCCAACGTCTTCAGGTCTTTGGAAATGGTCCCCATCCAGGTTGTCGGCGGGCGACCTCACTATTCAATTCAATTCAAAAAAAAATATTCAGACCATGTCCATAGTGATTAGTATACAATTGATTATCCTAAGTTAGTCAGGTACCTAAATCTAGTATAACACTATATTATACACAGAGCCTCTCATGTGCACCGAGTCCCAGTGCTTCCACACAGCGCAGGCTGTTGGAGCTGTCACGCACGCGGCGCATCAGGGAGGCGGTTCTCTTACGTATTATTGCACTGAAGCCATCAGTACGTGCCTTCGCAAACATACCTGATGCGCTACAAAAGCGGGGCAGCCCCAACAGCATCCTGAACCCGTTATTATATTGGATGCGCAGGGCATTGAACGCCTTCTTAGTATAATTTGTCCACAGGCTGCACGTGTGAAAGGTCTGACAAAATGCTTTAAACAGCGTTATTTTGACTTTCCAATCACAACGCGCAAACTATGCATCATACAAGTACATGTATATCCAAAAGTGTCTGACATATCAATATAGCACGATACGGTATCGTCACGTTTTACAGCCAAAATGTAGGTACTTACTGAAACGTCACAGTGATGTTGTATCACGATAAAACGTATCATGCAGTAGCATGCCAGTAAGGAACTGTTTTGCCGGCGATATCGATATCTGTTTTTTGACTTTTGTTGTGCTGTAGTTTCCATACAGACATTTGATCCTTTGCAAAAAAATAGTTCAAATGGGAAAATAGTCAATATGCCAATTGTTTTTTGCGTTAATAATTTCTGCTGCGGGCAGTAAGTACCTAAAATGTTACGCGAGTTTTGTGTTTATTCAGACTGATTTATTTGTTGCATGTAATGTACGAAAGATACGTATTTTACTGAAAATGTACGAAGCATAATCACCAGATTTACATAGTTCATTTGGGTAAAAGTATCTTTCGACAAATTGTTATTTATTCCCGACACCGAATTCGCTCCGCTATTCGGAAAAATAAAATCCCTCAGTGCGGTGAAATGCGTATAAATTACAATTTAGCGAGATTTATTTGTCTGTTGCTAACATGTAATGTAATTTCATGGGTTCTGTGAAAAAGCTATTACTAACTTAGTTAATTCATCAAACTAGATCGTTAATAACTGTTTGTGGCAACATTGTTGCACGACTGGCTGGTCAGGAATCAAAAATAGAAACATATTAATGTCTAGATTTTTATTCTGTCTTGTCACATCGATTCGTTCCAAAACGCTCGTGAACATTGTATTTCGATTTATTATTTAGTTTCCATAGCGCACTCAGTTTACCAATACAGTTTTCTCCAATCCAACCGGTATTTGATTTTACGATCCAAGAAAGGCAACCTGAACACGCAACCAAACGGAGATAGGACCGGGCGGCCTATATTATCAACTGCCCTCCACCTTTCCCTCCTATATGTTCATATCAGGTACTAAATATGTTACGGGATTTACGTAGATATTTTGTGAGCTTAAATAAAACCAGCGAGTTTAGAACGGAGTTTAAGGACGTGCGAGGATAAAAGTTTCCGGCGAAAAAAAAAAGTTTTGAAATCCAACCAGGTTTCACACATAGATACCTACTAAGTACTCGTTATTTTTTATAAATTAGAATGCACGTATGAGTGTTCAGATTCAAAATAATCATCTTTTGTCAAATCTGTTTTTATTATGATTTCAAAGTAAAAGAACAAATTTGACAATATAATCCTGTGGAATATTCCTAGTTCCGACACATTAAATCCTATCATTCTCGTCTCTAAGAAAATACCAAAGTAATAGCAAATACCTTAATGATTATTATATTTTGTCTCACTTGGACCATACTGAACAGCGACAGTCGTATTGGATAAATGTACAAAAAAACACGAAAAATATTCTAAAATCGTGAACTGTATCGTGGAACTAAGGTACAAGGTTTTTAATGATACAGAGTGCTAAAAAAGTAAATAAATAAAAGTGTAACACTTTATACCGCCATTATCCGGCACGAGTTAGCTCGTAATCTGTAGCCGGCGCCTTATCTACAGGCCCCTCGCCTCGTTTGAGCGGTAAACTGGCGTTTTCCACAACACCATGCGCAAAGTTACGACTTTACACATGCACTAACTATAAGCTGCGACAATCCTATATTTAAACTAGAATTTGTGTCTATGATACTTTTCAATCGGTTTCGAAAAAAACTTACGAATAATCGTATTTAAATGATTTGATTTTTAGTGTTAGGTATATAGACTTATTGTCTTTTTATGAAAATTTATTTTGAACTACTTAATCAGCTTGTATAATAATATTTTCAACACACCTGCTCGTAAAGTAGGTCTAATTACAGCGTATTTACACTGATAATGCAGAATATTACCCATGCCGTGCCTTTTACATTACATTATCGCACTAGTGCCTTTTCATTACATATCTTTTTAAATATTAGCAAAATAATGCAGAATATTACCCATGCCGTGACTTTTACATTACATTATCGCACTAGTGCCTTTTCATTACATATCTTTTAACATTTTCATTTTTTTTTTTTTCCTCGCAAATGTGTTGAAAAACGTCGTATGAAACACGTGAGCATTGGTCATTACACTTCTCGTCTCCATTAAGCCTTCGCCTTCGGCTCAGGCTTAAACACCGACTCGAGTGTAATAACCAACTTAGCACACTTGTATCATAATGTACTATTAAATAAACAATTCGTTTTAAAATACCAATTTCCTTGTAGTGTTAAAAGTTTGTGTGATAAAGATATCATTTATTCATTCATAATCCCTCACCTTCACTTTTCATCTTCTGTTTTGATTTGAAAACCATGTGTACGGTCAGCCTCACAAGGGGCAACACATTTGTACCGTGTCCCAATAAACGTCATGTTAAACTGCCATATGAAGTTGTCAAACGAGTGAAAACGACAAGGTGTTCAGCAACGTATGAGACGTCGGTGTACCTAATGGTAATGGTATAACGAACAATCCTTGAATACTGCGTTCTATATATAGAAAACGCTCACCAGAAAAAATATTGACATGTCAGTTCTATTTGCCACGTCCGTAACGAAACGATGACTGATGGTCTGTATAATACAGTCTACTCAATTATTTATCTATTTGCTATGTTTGCACGAGTACAGTGAACGCCGTATGTAGGTCGCAACGGAACTCGAGGTAGGTGCAATATTGATGGATAGTCTGGATATTTGGGGATGTTCGACTTAAGACATTCGAGAGACAGACTCAAGAGGGATTTATTTTCCAGCGTTATTGACGTGATAACGTCTTATAAATAGATGTCGATGAACGATGAACACCTGCAGCACACCATTGTTCCGTTCCGCCTGAGCCGAGCGTTCGGCTTTATGATACGTTATCACGTAAAATTATCGTCGGTTTACGTTAACTTTATAGACAACCAATATTTCACTTTAAACTATTTTTACGTCCTTACCTCTTTAATAATTTACTTTAAAAACAAAGTTTAAACCGAATTCAATTCAGTACTTCGCCAAGCCACATAGTACATGAATATTTCCGCATTTCCTTTCCATTTTACCACATGAACTGCTTTCCGAGACCAAATGCGTTCACTATTACAGAAAAAAACCCAAGTGGCTATATGTGGGCTGATAATATTTGAGGAGTTCCGTCGATTCCTCAAGAATCTCAGAATTGACACTTCATTAAATGCTACTTCAATTAATTCATGTCAGAATCTTTGACAAACTTTACATCTTTGAGGAGTTCCGTAAGTCATCTCACATCTGTCATCTTCAACATCAGTTCCACTTCACCAAAATTGCGATTTCCGAGGGTAAATACACGAGTAATAATAGAAAATACCGAAATCACTACACGCATTCCTACACAGACAGAGAAATCGGTGAAAAAAATAAACATGCCTTTTTTGAAGTCGGTTAAAAATAGTCGTCAATGTAATAACTAAGAGGTAGCGCGGTGAGCGAGCTTTTTGAAAAATTGGTATTTGTAAAACCTATTTCCGTCGCGTTTTGCACGAATTAGGAGGGGTGTCTCTGTAAATGTGAGCGTAATAGGGAACATTACTGCAATGTTCTGCCGCCAGAGGCAGCACTAACACTAATAGTAAACCAGTATAGAAATATAGGGATTCACACACACATGCAAAATTGATTGTCAAATGAGTGACAAGGATGCTTGCATAGACAATACCGCAAGTGCGAACGAGATACAATGTCAACGCTGCTAGTGTCGCCACCTACGAAGAGTTTTGCGTAATGTTCCCTATTATCAATGTGAATTTGAATAATTTGAAGTTAATCGAGAAGAGATCAGAAATGTCACGCGATACATTCGTCCCTTTCATTTTACTCCTGACGTCATTGAGCCTTGATTTATTCTATGGAAATCACTTCTTAGATTTTCCTTTTTACCAATTGTATGTATAAAGTAAGTTGTGACAGATAATTCAATGAAATCAAAATTAAATAGATGTCGATATTGGCGACTGAGTACATATTCAGTGAACGTGATGGTTATCGTAGTCTATCGTAGTTAATTTTAAGCACTACAAATTAGAGTATTTATACGAAAGCAGAGAAAAATAAATAAGCAGGTATGCTAGTAAGTGTTGGTGTGTTTAAATCTTGCAAGTAAAAATTTTGGTCCGTCCATTTGGGCTGAAATTTGGCATACGGCTCTAACTTGGTTAAAAATGGGATGATGGAGCCCGAGGGTTTCCATAGGAACTGTAATCAAAAGGAATGCAACCCCTTTTTGAAATGGAAGTTGGACTTGTTTCAAGTATCTTCGTGTATATGAAAAGGCAAAGCCAAATACAGCCTATAATAAAAGCTAGTCTCAATCATTTCTGTAAAAATAATAAAGAAAATTATGTTTTATTAACTTGACTACTCTGGTTTAAGTTGTGATTTGACTTGTAGAACAAATCTGACGCATCATCTCAATGGCAGTACGTGTAAGTGGCCAGTATTCGGATACAAGTGGTGATATAATACCTCTTAATAAATAGGTTTAATACGAAGGATAAGTATATAAATTATAAATAAATATGTGTACTATATTCAGTTACTAATCTCAATGGTATAAGACGCATAGGTCATTGCAGTAACCTATGGTTCATATACTTATATGGCTTAGACTATTAGACACAAATTGTACCTATAGATATTTTTGTCCCCTGTTTTGTTTACATGTATATCGCAATCACTTAATTTCATTTCCCAACTGTATCATCCGTCCGAATTTTCATTTCGGCACAAAGCCAATTACCTCGAAAACCCAAAAGCTTTTTTTTTAATACCTACCTATATCGTAAAATCCATTAGGTTAGGTTAGGTTTGTTTTATAATCATCCTGAAAATATCATGGCTTCAGAGATAAACAGCTTTTAGAACAAATGAAAATTCGGATAAACGATACAGTTGGGAAACTATTTTCTGTGATTCAGATAGGTAACCATATGTACGACAAACATGTGTACAGATATTTGTAGGTGCGTGTTTGTCTACCCATGTGTGCCTGATGCACAGCCTGTGCACTATGCCCAACTAGTTAAAATGATTAAAATTTTATGTTATTGATTATGACCGCAATTTACCTACGAGTTAAAGACGTTACAAGTTAAAATGTCGATTTCGACAAACAACCCTAGTTTATCGACGTGCCCAATTATCGACTACGGCACATTACTTTTCTAACCGTGTATGTATTAGTCTAAACCCCCCCGCCCTCTCTCATATTCTTCCGTATAGAACACGAAAGGAACAACTGCAGCTCGGGCCGATATGACCTACAAAAAACTGGCGAAAACGGGGTTTCGTAGTACCCTATTTTCTCTTCCAATTTAAGACCAATTTTAGTTTTTCTTTCACTTATATTATAAAAAGAGCTTTGGCTATGTCTCTAGGTTTTCTGTTTTTCTTTTGTATTCGTTAAATTTATTTACTGAGCGTTTGTTTATGGCTTCGAAAAGCGGTGAATTTCGTAGTTTTGAAAGGTCTCTAATTATTAAAATAAACAAATAATTAGGTAAAACGAAACATATGGACATGTCAGAGGTAAGTATATATTGTATAAATACAAAATATTTGCTCTTTTGTTATTATCCAGGGAGGAAACGGGGGATTACGTTTGTATGGAGAAATGGCCACCCGTGCATCGTCTTACGAGTAAGGGAAATAATTAGCATGTGGATGAATACTCTTTACTTAATAACTACTCGTACATATATATATAAATACTTGCAGGAGTAGCAGGTAGTGAATGCAAACGCTATCAATAAACAGGTTTATCTTAGGGTTCAGATTTAGTTCGGTATCATTAAAGTGCCATAAGATTTAAAGTTCGTGAAAGTTAAAACTAAGACAGCGTGGTTGACCACCAACCTGGTAGAATAGACACCATTAAATATGTCACCAATAAATACCAGTGGAAAAAGAACGCGAAAGTGTCACTGCTTTTGCGTTTCAGGAAGGTAAACCTCATGACAGGCGAAACCACAACCACTCTACCCAAAAGTACACTACTAAGAAGAAGAGGTACGGTAAGGAAAACTGAAACACGTAGCGTTTGATCTCTTACCGTCACACTGACAAGAGTGAAAATAGCAGATTGTGTATATTTACGGCGAGGGCGGTATATTGAATCCTGAGTGAAGGGAAACGAGGGATTCAAGTGTCAAGCCCAAGATGGAATAATTTTGCTACCGATTGGCACATAATGCTTTACACACCTTCTACGAGGAAATTTTAAATTATTTAAACAAGGATTCATTGAAGGAATCATTTGAAGGTAGCCATTGCTCTTTCCTGAATCTTCCTCTCTGTCGTTTTACTCTTAGCAGAGCGGTCGTGGTCACGTCGTGGCATCCACGTCAGTGGTAAAAGTGGACACAGCTATCGTATCTGGCGCCAGATACACGCTTTCCTACTGCGGATTTCACTTTGTCAGTCCAGCGCATAGGTGCCATGCCTCGCGATTTGGCTCCCTCCACCTTTCCCTGTATGACCAGCCGCTCCATGGAGTCGTTCAGGTACAATTTCTGAGGAGTAGCTGCGAAAAGCTATACGTGTTTCAATTCCCTTGACAGTAGGTAGTACTTACATTTCTGCGAGTCGGTCTTGCCGGCCGGTTTCTTGTCACGCACCATTGCTGCGGGGCGGTGGGCGCGGCTGCGCGCGCGGCCCCCGTCGTACTATCGGCCCCGGCCGGCGCCCCCCGCCATCAGCGCCACGGTGTTCTCGTGGTTGTGCCAGATACCTGCAACAATTCATTCATTTGAGCCAGACCAGGAATAGTTCTGGATTAGCGCTTGTGCCAGAGACCGTTAACTGTAACTTAAAAGGTTTTTTTAATGCCTCGTCGGTTGCATTACAGATAAGCGTACAGCCCGCCTGATGGTAAGCGGTTACAAGGGATTCGCATGCGCGTTGCCGATGCTTTAAAAACCTGTACGACTCCTTTCTAGAAGAACCTCATAATGTTCCTCGGGAAAATTGTGACAGTTTCGTTCCACAGTCGAAACGCTGGTTGGAGGAATGGAACGGCTCCGTGCGCGACCATTAAGGTTCCAGGTGTGAGAAGGAAGTAACTTTTGGTATTGACGCATAATGCCTTAAATCTGGAAAATGTCTTAAACGCAAAATGACCTGAACGCATAATGTCCTAAACGCAGATTGCCCTGAACGTATTATGTCCTAAGCGCAGAATGACCTGAACGCATTATGCCCTAAATACGCAATAACGCTTTGCAAA
This sequence comes from Epinotia brunnichana, assembly GCA_963854355.1. Classification (NCBI taxonomy): domain Eukaryota; kingdom Metazoa; phylum Arthropoda; class Insecta; order Lepidoptera; family Tortricidae; genus Epinotia; species Epinotia brunnichana. The sequence continues at coordinate 9,995,207 of OY977945.1, read as the reverse complement.
TTGTACTTAAGTGTTCGGTTCTGGCGCTTCGCCGGCCGCTGCCGCAGCACGCTCGCTTCGGTCGCTCGGCTCACGCGCTGTATATAGGGTCGCGGCGGTTGTTCCTAACACTCCTCCTCGCTTCGCTCGTCGTCGTACCTACACTGTCCTGCCTTAGAGTCCCTCTGAAACTACTTTGAACTAAAACTATTATTACTACTTTGACTTTTTTAGTCTGTTAAAAAAGATACATTTCGCGTCCTGGGAGTTTTGCGTCTATTAAGGCCTTTTTGCGCCTAGGGTATTTTGAGTTCATAAAATAGGTCACTATGCCGTTCATATGGAAATTTCGTATGGAAAAAATTATGTTTAACCCCCGAAGGAGCGCTCCAATCATACCTACGCTATACACAAAACATAAAGCATTTTTTTAGCATTTGGTGCAAGCTTGAAAAAGCGGGTGCGCCGAAAGAATGTATTGCGCTATTGAAGTACTGGTACGGCAACCAGATCAATCGAGTGAGATGGGCAGGAGTGGACTCGGAGGAGTACAGGCTCCAGTGTGTTGTGAGACAGGTAAGACTTTCTTCACCAGTCCTGTTCAATCTGTATGTAGATGAGTTAATCGAGGAGCTCAGCAACATCCATGTCGGTTGTCATAGTGGTCAGACGTGTTTCAATAATAAAAGTTACGCTGACAATATGGTGTTGCTGGGACCCTCGGTTGAATCGATCAGAAAACTTGTTGCGACGTGTGAGGGTTACGCTGGGCGGCACGATCTTAAATACAACGCAGTAAAGGCCTGCCCGCCGCGGGCCCGCGCACGCGACCGGTGTGTGGAGGCCTTTAAAAGCGAGGTGATGCTTTTTAAAGCTCGAAAGTATAACCCATCCGCTGTACCTAGGATCGTGCTGGGCGGTGTGCCCCTCAATGTAGTAGATACGTTCAAGTATCTGGGGCATTTCGTTGATAATAAATTGAATGATGATTTGGATATGGAAAGGGAAAGGAGGGCCATGGCAATAAGGGGCAATATGCTTGCCCGTCGATTTGCACGGTGTAACACGCAAGTAGGTAAAGCTGACACTATTTAAAGCGTATTGTCAAACGTTTTACACGTGCAGTCTGTAGGTGAGTTATACACAAAGGGCCTATAACACAATACGCGTCCAGTACAACAACACCTTGCGAATGCTGTTGAGGCTGCCAAAGCACTGTAGTGCGTCGGGTATGTTTGCCATAAGGCGAAAAAGAATAGCCTCACTTCTAAGGCGAGTGCGAGGCAGCAACAAAAGCCTTCTCAAGGAGCTGGCAGAGCGTCTCAACTGTCCGCTTACCATGTACTGGTCGCAGGTGGTTATTGGGAAGGCCAAATAAATTATAATAAATTTAATTAAATAACGTACTAACATAGTTATAATTTAGTTACTGTTATTTTATATTTTTTGTTCTTACTAACTAACTATGGATCATATCTGGTCTGAAATAAACAATTTTTATTTTTTAGTTAATCTATTCGACGCCAACAACGCATATCCGCACCGCAGGTTAAACGCCAACGACTGATACTATTATTATTCGTCAAGGAGCACAGCGCGATAGCAACCTTCTTGCATAAGGTTTAACTCCGCACTAAATGTCTTGTTGACTTGGCGTGTGGTTGACAACTTTTCTCTTTGACAGAGCGTCGAAAATTTAGTTAAATAACGTACTAACATAGTTATAATTTAGTTACTGTTATTTTATATTTTTTGTTCTTACTAACTAACTATGGATCATATCTGGTCTGAAATAAACAATTTTTATTTTTTAGTTAACCTATTCGACGCCAACAACGCATATCCGCACCGCAGGTTAAACGCCAACGACTGATACTATTATTATTCGTCAAGGAGCACAGCGCGATAGCAACCTTCTTGCATAAGGTTTAACTCCGCACTAAATGTCTTGTTGACTTGGCGTGTGGTTGACAACTTTTCTCTTTGACAGAGCGTCGAAAAGGTTAAGCGTGTTCCTCTTGCCTCTTCGGGTAACCACACCTTCGAGGTGTCTATACCCCCAATCGCGCTTGGAGCGAAAGAGCACATACTACACGGCGAGTGCATGCAAGCAGAATGTTTTAGTTAAACTAACTTCCTGTACGTAAGTATAAGTACTATTATTTAGGTATTCTGTGGCCTGAGTGCTCGCTCCGCTGCCAGCGTGCGGTGGGCGGCGGTGGAGTTTGCTTTTGTTTTATAGCAGCTGATACCAGGGGCGGTTTACTCTGTGATTCCGTCGCGCCGCTACAAGTACATGCCGGCGGCCGCCAAATTGGCGGCCCATTAGTAGTTGCCGCGCGTTGGTACGAGACGCTCGCACGGGTCGCAGCGCGGTGCATGCGATAGAAAGGGATGGCCACATTTAGGCACGTTTGGCGTACCTAAACAGGGAATTTGTTAACAGAGAACCTTCTGTACATAGTACTATTACTTATTCTGTGCTGATACACAGGTTGTAGTGTAGGTATTGTTAGTAGCAGCCAAAGTTGCCAACTACATCGTAACACATCCTTACTCTTACGGTAATAAAGACGTGTACCGAAATATTTGGCTTATTTCGCTGCCACTAACATGATCCAAGTACATGGTGCTGACTGTACTCTTAGACACGGTTGGATTGTGATAGGTTGGTCGCCGTCTAGTATAATCTTAACACTTTAAACTCTCGCGCTTTGTACACATATTTAAATTACTGTTTTACATGGATCAGAAATAAAGTTAAATAAATATCGCGTTAGACCCGTGTAAAACAGTTGTGCAGTTAACAGCTAATCTTGTTATGCAGTTCGACCCACTGACGTTTTTGTGCCAGAATGAATACCTGCTCTAAGACTACCTCTAGTTGGCAAACTGACCACACACTCTACAAGTTATGTTGTAAGTATATAATGTACAATAGTCCCATCTTACTATTTAATTCCCGTAACCTAAACGGTAATCTAATACAGCAACCAGTAAAATCAATAAGACCGCGAACAAGGACACGAATACGAATAGGTACTCATGCTAAATTTCTCAATTCAATATGAAAATGATAGTTTATCTCACTCAGCACAGATTATTGGTGGCATGACTCAGTAAATGTATTTTTGCCGTCATTCAAATACATAGAGCCAGATATTCTTATGCTCGCTAAAATGTTACTTGTTTGTAATTCGCATCTGAAAATTAAGATAGAAATCTTCGAGTGTGAGGATATGTGAAAATAATAAAGTAGTTTTGAAATGCACAGCTGTTCATAATGATGCATTTTGAATGTCTTTGACATTACCCATCCCCACACTGCATACTGTCTGCACAAATTTGAACAGTTCACTGATTTGATATTTTCTCTTTAGATCTTTCATGAAAACCTGTGTTTTACGCATTAAGGATGACTCACGCTAGAACGAACCGTGTCCGGCCCGGGGCGTATTCTAAAAAAAACGACGGCGTTTTTGTCCGGCCGAGGTATACCCAAGCCCGGCCGAGGCTCGGAAGCGGCTCCATGTCGGCACGGCCCGGCCGTGGCTCGGTCAGGTTGGTATGGCTGGGCCGCTAAAAAACGCCGTCGTTTTTCTTAGAAAACGCCCCGGGCCGGACACGGCCCGTTCTAGCGTGAGTCATCCTTTACTTGTTCTGCATGCTTGGCGACGTATTTTAATAATATTAAATATATTCATTTCTGAAGAGCGATAAGCTATGTCACCGGCGATTGGCTAAATTGTATTATTCGAAATGCATTAAGTCGGTTGAAATCTTACACCATTTTGCGAAATTAGTTGGGGCTGAGCTACAAGCTACAAATGGGTCACAGGTGGCGGATAGAACTACCAGCAGATATGGTAGCTGTGAATATATCGAACAAACAGTCCCCGATCAAGAAGTGGCCAGACCCCGTAGCATGGAGTTATCACGCGATAAGTGACAGGATAAGCGCGTCGTCTCGTTCTATCGAACGGTGTCAGCCAGGGACGGATGCTCTATCTTGTCACTTATCGCGTGATTCATGCTACGGGGCCAGGTCATCAGAGCTTAGTGGGTTGAACGATGGGACGGGCTTCTCAATAAAAGCTACATTAACCTGATGAGTGATATGGCGAGTAATAAAATGTCGCCATCTAATAGGCATTCGCCTCACACTAAATACCAGCTGCATCAGTATCGGCAGGAGGCCAAGAAAACGGACTCCGATAGCACTTTTGAATAAATAATAGTTGGATATATTATATAACTGGCCCGCGGGCAAGTGCGATATACCAAGGGTAACCAATTACTATGGCGATAAATGCCTGCGGAAACGCCTATCCTACATTCTAAACTGCGTATATGCAATAGAACCACATTTAAAAGAAAATTATTTAATTATTTCATAGATAGCATAGTAGTAGATAACATATAAGTATAGTAATAGTCATATTATGTGAATTTAGTTAGTGATCCCACTCAGATCCCACGGTCAAACTATATAAACCGTTTTGTGGGACAGACGTTATTTGTAAAATTATACCCCCTTTTTGATAATAAATAAATAATAAATAATAAAATTATACTGCGATGTGGAAGGTAAGTGGGAAAACCACCAGATTAATATTCACCAAATACGAGTATGGAGTAGGTACCTGATTGGCAGTGAAACGAACTGAATGGCGATTATTACACTGGCAATACTTTTAAACCTATGATGATAATTCAGCGATATGGATGGTTAATCACTGTTCAGTATGAGATTTTCTAAAAAAGAACAAGATTCTCTTGAGAATTTAAATTCAAACTTAATAATAGAATTCAGAATGTTCAAGACGTTCGATAACAACGATGAGCTATATGGGCAGAGCGGGCTCTGGCTGGAGTCTTAATGTTCCGTTTCTCATTTGCATCTGTATGCTTTTCAATAAATTTCCATCATACTGAGCTAGCAAGTCTTAAGGTGTTTCGGAATAATAAAGTTTCACTTTGAGTCGCGCGCGTCGAGTTATCAGTTTAATATTAACCGGCAACTAAGTATAAACATGCTTTCAAGCATAACATTGAAGAGGAAACAATACATAACTGTGTTAACAAATATATATGATTAGGTAACTGATTACGTTCGTCAACTTTTGTAGAGTAAATATTTGATGGTGATTATTTTCATCTTAGCGTTGAGACAATCCTTGATTATAACTGAAGGACAATCCAATTTTTAGACATCGAATTTCAATTTGATTGCAATGTGTTGCAGTCATCGGAGCGCGTGGAGTACGAAATGTTAAATTGACCGTCTGCTGTACCTAAAGGTTTAGTAAGAAGCATATAATGAATACTCGTTACATAATGTCAGTATGACGTTGTCTTAGGGTCACAAGGGCACGGTTACCCACGAACCGCGCCGCCGCTCAATCCACGTAATAGATTCTAAATTGCTTTGATCGTTCTTCCGGAAGGCTAATGAATCCTCGCGCTCTAGTAAACCTCGGCGTCGAGCCACTGTAACTAATAAGTCCTCAATTAAAATTGTGCCTGTTTAATGTTTGGACCTATTCCAGACTGGGACATATGGCATAAATACCCAGGTGGGTAGCCTGTACGAACTGTAAACAAGATTACACGTCTGAGAATGGGAAGTATGAAAAGTATCCCTTCATATCAGTGTCATTCTGCTTTTCGTCGGAAAAGAGGGGACATGCCCTCCTTTTATCAATAATCGTGGTATCAGCAGATCAGCACTAATTTGAAATAAGGTTATTCATAAAAATATAAAAATGTCCAAGATCGTAGGTACCTACTTTGATTTACCGGAATCCAAAAAAAACGTAAGTAAAGGTACGGCTACACGCTCAATCATATTTACTTGCGCAAATTCCAATTTGCACAAGCAAACATGTGCGCTAATTGTCACAAACTAGATTTGCACAAATAAGCATGTGCGTTAAGACGGAAAACGGTGTAGGTACCACACAAATGGTTTGCATAAACAACGTTGCAAAAACCGTTTGCGCATGCAAGTCGCTATCGTGTGGACGCCATACAGTTTTTGCGCCAATTTTTGCACAAACCGTTTGCGCATGCAAGTCGCTGCGTGTAGCCGGGCCTTAAGAGTCTTAAAAATCAAATCGGGCTAACAAGAATAGAGTTTAGTCTGTATAATAATATGTACCTATAATAATACCTATAAGTTAAAAGTAGGTACTGTATTTAATTATCGCAGTGGCCAGGCACGTGTATGAAATAACATTACTGTAGTGCTCCCGCGAAACAAAAACGAAAATTGTTGTAGGTACATATATATTACAAAAAAAGCGTACCACTGCTGTTTGGGATCTCAGGATAATACTTTTCCCCTTGGCTCCTAAACCGCTGCTGTTTGGGATCCAAGGATGATATATTTCCTCTTTCCTATTTCTTTTTTCGTCGCTGCCAAATGGGATCTCAGGATAATATTTTTCCCCTTGGATCCTAAACCGTCTTCCTTGCACTTGACTCCCATGCCTGTAATCCTTATAGGAGTTCAGCGCAGCCAGTGAAGTGGGAGCAAAGACGAAAAATAATTAGATCTTATGGAAGTCAAAAGGAAAAAAAATTTTTTTTTGATATTTTGGGGGCACAGCGGCAAAAATATTATGCTGAACTCCTATAGGATTATAGGCATGGGAGCCAAGTGGAAGGAGGGATTAGTCCAAACAATTTTGACTTTTAATATTTTATGTAGGCCGTATTTCCAGCTTAGTCAAATTACTGACCAATTATTGCGTTTCCTTTTTAAACTTTCCTCATTCATAATGCCTTCTCAGGCAGCGCCACCGAATCGGAATTAAAGACTAAACTCCAGCTACTCCAATAATTTATCAATACTTGGGAAGTTTGTAGACATGACGAAGTTTGATTTCCTGCATTTACCCGATAGCTAACTTAATTGAATTCAACAAACTTCGGTTTGTGCGGTTTAGCTCTTTGTCGCTCAACATTTTGAAATGGCTTTTAATATTCGATTTTCCCCTAATTTTCGAGAGAACTTTTAAAAAATATTCGTAATCTTTAAAAAAAAATATTTTGTTCCCTAACCTCGGTCGCACTCTGTCTTAGACGAAAAAAAATGTTCTTTAATCATATGCACACATGAGACCACGTACACCATGACACACCCGAATAATGAAGTTTACGGCAGGCAGCCAATATAAGCCTAAGTACACTATTTGGAAGAGTGATTTCGCAGTTTCAATATTTACCTACAAATATGAAACAGTAATGAATTGAATTTTAAGCTGCGGAGTGGCTGTGGATATTTTTACAAGCTTTATAATCTACCTTGCAATATAGTAAGTAAGTGTATGTTCTGTGTTCTGTGTATGTCAGTTTATGTTGTATGTTAAATTGTATGTAAGATTTGTAATCTAACCTTATAATTAAAATGTAACTAACACCTCTTATATGGGTCGGTGAAGACCTGAAATAAAATATATTCATTCATTCATTCATTCATTAACTTGCACTGTTCGTATGTAAGTATATAAATATAAAAGTATGTAAGTTGTCCGTCAAAATTTGCAATCCATTTTTCAGTCACTTCCTGTTATCCAATTGAGCTGAAATTTTGCAAGCATATGTATATCGCATGATAATGCAATATTATGATAACTTGGAGCTGATCTGATGCTGGAGCTGGAAGGTGGCCATAGGAACTCCGCAATAAAACGACACAACCCCATCAAGTTTGGGCTCGTTAGAATCGTCTCAATGAGAACTTGATGATGGTATGCAGAAAAGTACAGTCGGCAGTAAAAGCTTGTACCAAAAATTAAATTTTTGACAGAAACTTATTTCGTATCCTTTTGGGTTCCCCGCCCGATACAAGATTAGAAAATTAATTACTTACATCATAAATAACTTGGAGGCTAAATAAGGTCCCTGAAGAATAGTTGAATTCTTCCAAGGGTTTATGTATTTAATAATGTGCAATACAGAAGTCGATTATGTACAATTTACTTAGAATAAAGAATTATCACAGTGTATTAGTTGTAACACATAATAACTGACTTGACCAGTAGATATGTTTTAAACGATGACAGCGTCACCGAGGGATTCATAGACAGATTGAAATGATTTTTGTCTATGAATGAATGGAATGGAACCAACCAACTGTCCATTATATGACAGGATGTTTCAACCACGGAGGTAGGTGATAGTTGTAATGATCTGTTTGATTTAGTAAGCTGCGTCCGCTGCGCCAATGTTTTTGATGTTTTTAAACATCTAACATGTTATCCGTCAGCTTCGGCAAACAAATAGGGTACTTATTGTTTTGATTGGGAAAACATTTTTGACGTTTAAAAACCACGAAAACATGGCGCAGCGGACGCGGTTTTATAGCCCAACAAGCCGCTATTTGACCCTGAGATAGTGTCGCTGTAAACGGCATAATATATGGCAATAATGTACATATGTCATGTATAGTCGGGACAGTGTGTATTGGCATTGTGGTGTTTGTTGAATGTCAATGTTTGTCAATGAAAATGAAAAATCTAACATTTTGCGTGATTGAGAGAAGTAAATTCAATTCAATTCAATTTTATTTTTTTCATACTTCTCTCAATCACGCAAAATGTATGTAGGTCTTGTCCAAATAAACGAGAGGCATATTTTTACCCTGGCTTTCTTTCATCATCATCATCATCATATCAGCCGAAAGACGTCCACTGCTGGACATAGGCATCCCCCAAAGAGTGCCAAAATGACCGGTCCTGCGCCACCCGCATCCAGCGGACTCCCGCGACCTTTACCAGGTCATCAGTCCACCTTGTGGGGGCCCTACCCACGCCTCGCCTTCCGGTACGTGGTCGCCACTCGAGAACCTTTCCGCCCCAACGGCCATCGGTTCTACGTGCAATGTGCCCCGCTCACTGCCACTTAAGTTTTGCGATTCGGAGAACTACATCGGTTACCTTGGTTCTGCTGCGGATAGCCTCATTTCTGATGCGATCACCCAGAGAAACTCCCAACATAGCCCTCTCCATTGCCCTTTGGGTGACTTTGACCCTTCTTATGAGGCCCATTGTAAGCGACCACGTTTCAGTGCCATATGATTGGCAACACACACTGGTCAAAGAGACTGGTCTTGAGACACTGCGGAATATTGGACGAAAAGATGTGCCGTAGCTTCCCGAAAGCTGCCCAGCCAAGTCGGATTCGACGATTGACCTCTTTCTCGAAGTTGGACCTACCTAACTGGACAGTCTGTCCTAGGTATACATAATCGTCTACAACTTCGAGCGTAAAGTGTCCGATTGTAATGGGAGTTGCTACTACAAGGGCATTTGAAATGATCTTCGTCTTATTCATGTTCATTCTTAGACCAACTCGCTCGGAAGCTTTACTGAGGTCATCGAGCATCGTACTTAAGTCCTCCATGGTCTCAGCCAAGTATATCGTCAGCAAACCGAAGGTGAGTACTTGATGCCTATTCGCCGTTGATGTTGATGCCTAGCTTTCTCCAGTCCAGTCTGGCTTTCTTTCATCATCATCATCATAAATAATAATAAATAAATATCAGCCGAAAGACGTCCACTGCTGGACATAGGCCTCCCCCAAAGAGTGCCAAAATGACCGGTCCTGCGCCACCCACATCCAGCGGACTCCCGCGACCTTTACCAGGTCATTAGTCCACCTTGTGGGGGCCTACCCACGCCGCGCCTTCCGGTACGTGGTCGCCACTCGAGAACCTTTCCGCCCCAGCGGCCATCGGTTTTACGTGCAATGTGCCCCGCCCACTGCCACTGGCTTTCTTTACTTTATCTAAATTATTTTCTCGCCAAACCCTATTATCCGAACGCTCTTGTATTAAAATCCCATATTACTACTACTCCCTACTGTCTCTAAAACCAATGTCTTTTTGCAAAACGGTAATAAAGGTTTGCAAGCTTGGTACTTGTTTTTGCACAGCATAAAATTCATGAAATTTATGACACATTTAACGATGTCATCTATTTATTCATAGTTTTGTATTAGGTCTGTTTTTTTAATTGGCGGCAACGAAAGCAGCGTGTCTTTCATTTTATATACCTATACCTTTTACTGTAGACCTAAAATATGAATAAGAAAAAAATGTACAGTCGAGGTTGAACAAATACGTACATAAATAAAGACCTGAATATCTGTACAGGACTCTATTGTCAATGTCATTATAAAGGAGTGTACAGATATTTATGTAATTATTTATATACGTATTTGTTCACCGAGACTTATACTAGTTAAATCCAACGAAACGAACCAGTTCAATCAATACCTACGACCGCACTATAAAATGTCAGTAACCGGTTATTTAAGAAAGAAAGAAAGAAAGAAAACATTTATTCGTGGACAAAACAATGGGTGTAAAAAAACAAAACGCAGAACGTAAAAATGGCAGGGTCCACGAAAAGGCCCCGACTCAGCATGGTGCTAACCTAGAAGGCCAGCGCTGGTCTTTCGTCGGAACCTTTACACGAGTTACCTCCTGGAAGGCAACACAAAACAAATACCTACGCTAAACATAATATATCTTAAAACTATTCCAAATCCGACGCCAGAGTGGCACGGCAGATTGCATCGTGTGAACGCGTCGCCAAACTGTGTGTCAGTGTCACTGTCAACTTGACAGACCGAACGCAACTTTTATTTCAGATGGTGAATATATGGTGAATATACGTAAATACAGAAACTGAATACTAAGTTAAAAGTACATTTGTGCTACAGGAAGAAAACTAAGAACGAATACAGTTTGGTGCAAAATTATTATTTCAACAACCAATTTCAAGACATATATCAATCAATCAATCAATATATATATCATTCATAGAAATATAAATCCGGTAATATTTTTTTTTTTTTTTTTTTTTTTTTTTTAATAATAATAATAAATGATTTATTTCATGAGCATAAGACATCTAAATGCCTAACAAATCTGTTACAACAATCAACCGTACTGGAATTTTATAGGTCCTACATAAAAGGGTATCATAACAAAACAACTATAGTTGTTATAAACAGTATTTATTAACCCAATGAACACAGCAACAATGGCAGGTAAATAGAGCTAGCACTTTCTACATCAGTTATCATGAAGATGTTACAAACCTTTATGTAATTCCGCTAACCAATACCCCCCAACAAACTATACTTTTATATCTTTAATTACTATTTACATCCAACGAGTGTTAGTAAATTCAATAGCATTCATCAGCGACGCAACCTAAGGACGAATAATGGCGGTCCGCCCCCAGGGTCTTGCAGTTCAGTTGTCATTACACTTACTCTTTAAATTATAATTAATTGAGAAGCCATTATAAATGAGTGTAATAATCATAAATAAAAACATACTATTTTATACGTTATCCTTACAGCTCGGCCATCCTGCTAGAGCAAGTCTCTTCGCTCTTTTGTACATATTGTATGTGGTAATGATACTAATGATATGACATAAATGGTTTGTTTTACTTTTTGAAATCTAATTTTACGCTATTTGTATTAGTGCTGTATATTAATCTTAGATATAGATGAATTAACACAATGACAGATCTAATCTCATTAACAAAACGAATTAACAATAATAACACACTTTTCAAGGTTTACTAAAATATTACAAAAAAAAAACTTAACGCATTGGAATAACGCAATCTACCATGAAGAAAAAAACTACCATGAATTTAAAAATAACAATGTTACAAAAGTAGTTTCGTAAGTTAAAGGGTGTGACGATTACGCAGTACTTTAAGAATCATTTGAGTTTTCATCACTCCCCAATTCAGAGCTACTACCATGTTTGTTATTAAAACATAACCACGGTTTTAGTTTATCAACCGCAATTATATTTTCGTAACGGCGGTTGCCTCTTTTCCGCGTAAAGGCGTGTCTTCAATCACATAGCGATCGTTAGGAAGACATTTAATAATTCTATATGGCCCTTGATATTTAACAACCAGTTTTTTAGATTTTCCATCACTTGGCGTTTCCCTCCTAAAACGCACCAGATCTCCGACTGCATATGTTATAGCAGTTATACGCTTTGCATCATAACTAATTTTATCTTTCATCTGCTGTTTTTCAATCCGTTTACCTGCTTCGTGTCTAATCTCTTCTAAATTATCAGAAGGCACAACATCTAGTGTTTCATCAATAATTTCACTAAGAACATTTTCGCTGTTCGTTTTAATTCGAAAACCGAATAGAAGTTCAGATGGGCTTTTGCCCGTAATTTTGTGCAGAGTGGTATTTAGGCCGATCTGGACGTCTGGTACGAATTCATCCCAGCATCTGTCATCCTTGCCATGACACTTTGTAGACAGAGCGTGGGGTGGCAACGGCATTTAGTATATGTTTAATATCCACTGATTTGGTGAACGACTTGAAAGCAGCGCTTGTAAATGAAGTTCCTTGGTCTGTAATTAACATGACTGGTGTGCCAAAATAGCTTATGTGGTCTCGGAAAACCTTCACTGTTGTCGAAGTCTTTGTATTCCGAACGGGCTTGATATTGATGAATTTAGTGTAACTATCGATTATGACCAAGAGGAAAACATTACCTTTCTTACTGCGGACAAACGACCCTAAGTGATCAGCATGGATAGTATGGAACGGTATCTCGATCTTTGTGATAGGGTGAAGTTCACCTTGTTGTTTTCCAGTGGTTCCTTTGTGATGAGCGCATTCAAGGCACGATTGGACATATTTTTTTACAAATCTCTGTGCGGTATCCCCAAACTTATCACCAGTTTCAACCGGTACATTAACGATCTCGCCAGAAACTATGGTTACGTCCTTTTGAACTCGCAAAAACAGTTTATTGCTATCAACTTTTTCAAAGATTAACTGATCAGGAGTTTTCGTAATAATTATTTTTGGTAATTCGGTAAACGTATGTCCCAACAGAACAGGATATTTCAGGACGTGATCTTCCACTATTAGAATTTCAATTTTTTAATTTATGCCTTGAACTGTTACGCTTACTGTAGTTCTACCTAACGGCTTTACGTGATGACCACCGATACCTTGCATTAAAGGCAAATTATCAACGTCTAAAGGCAAATTCAATTCTTTGGCCTCACGTTCTCTAATCAGGGTACATTGACTACCTAGATCGACATGACACAAAAGTTTCCTCTCATTAACCATTATTTCGAACACATATTTAGAATTAGCTTCATTGGACAGGTTTTGTTCAGGTTCAGCAACCTGTTTCTCGTCCTTGGTAACCGTTCCTTTCTGATTTTTTACTACTTGAATGATCACGATTAAACCGACAAAAACTAGGAAGATGGCCTAATTTGCCACAGGTAGAGCAATTAACTAATGATTTCTTACAATCGAAGCTTTTGTGACCGTCCTCATTGCAATTATAACAATTAATTTTTCTCGGTGGTTCCGTCCGGTTACCAGAAAAGTTTCCTAATAATCTCTTATCCTGTCTTTGCTTTTCCGGTTTGTCACCTATCTCCCTGGTAATTCCTACTTTCACAGTTTTCAGATACTTAAGAACTTCCTCAGGTTCACGGAAGTTAGCAGCTTGAGCGCCCACTCGTACAGCTCTATCTTCTATCCCGTTTAAAAGGCAGTCAACCGCTTTACAACTTTTTATACCACATCTGTTTAATAAGTTTGTTTTAGTATAATAGTAGTGCTCAAGAGGGTCTCCGTATCGAGCTTTCTTGGCCAGCATAGCTATTAGTAGTTCCGCATAACTCCGTCCATGAGTAGAGGACGGTACTGAGACCCTGGTACCAAGTTTTAGCGACTCCTGTGAGCTTGGGAAGCGCAAAATGTATTGTCTCTCTTTCATTCCACCCATAAATCTCAGCACACTCCTCTACTTTGGTAAGCCATGTCAGGATAGTTTGCTCTTTCGACATTGGATCAAACTCAGGTAAGACATTATTTAATGACAATTTAGAACTCGAATGCCCTTTCATATCTTTTATAATATCTAAGAATTTGCTAACAATATTATCACTAGTGCCAGGAAGTCTATCACTTACTGTGTTATCAAGTCTAACTTTACGACTTACTTTAGTAGGGCCTCTAGCATATTCGACGTTTGGAGAGCGAGAGTACAGTCTTTTACGTTTTGATGTTACACGATAATAATCTTCAGAACTACTTGTGTGGGTTAAATGTCTCTTTCTCTCCATTCGTCTGTTTCGCCCCGAGTTTGCGCGACGTCGCAAGTAGCTTTCTGAATCCTCAAAATGTTCGTAGGACGAACTTCTCGATCTACGATGTTGACTACCGTTTTCATGCAATCGTCGCCTCCTTCGTGCGTCCACTTCGCGCGACCTGCTACGATTGCGTGATATTCTTTCAAACTGATCAGCTCCACGATAATCTCTCACAGATATACTTCTCGAACGACGTCGTCGAGGGTTGTAATCACCCCGATCGCGCATGCGCGAGCGTGACACCCTCTCACAAGGTGATTGGCGATCGTACTCATCATCATAGTAATGCAAGCGCTTGCGGCTTTGCCCACCACTCGGGCTCCCTTCCGCTCCCTCGCTTTGCATACCAGGTAACTCGAGCGACGGACGATCACGAATCTCACATCCGTTATCGTTTACCGCCGAGGCGACAGCTCGGCTGCTGCTGCGCTGCTCTCTGCGCTCAGCATCGCCCTCGCTCTCATTACCGCCATACGCCATCACTGAAACTTACAGTCGTACGATTAATTACACATGTAATTACGATTACCCTTAAGACGCAAGTCCACTGTTCAACCATAAAACTGTATCATTCAGTTCGTATATCTATAATGAAGTGACATTCAGTGCAACTTCATATTAAATTCAAAACGCAATCATACTATTATTGTCGTTTAATCATTCATGCCACTATCAGTAAACGCCTTACTGCGTTTTAAAAGGTCTAAATTCCATTGCAATCGAGTGTACTTTATATCGCACCCTGGGCGGCACGAGGCCAATACGTTGATTTATAGACACTGACTTTAATGTGTTATTATCAATGCATACATATGAATAAAATGTAGCTAAGATTCATTCATTACAAAGTACCAAACATCTTTAAATTGTAGCATCAATTTTGGGATATGTCATTCGAAACATAAATCACAACTAAATATACCAATTATGATATTCTCTTTATTAAAAACACGACGTATAAATAATAATACAACCGACGAATAAATAATTATATTCATTTCATATTTATATTGATCGCTAAAATTGAACTCTATGTTCTATGTCACTAGATTGTTTTTTGAATAGACTCACTTCTTCGTAGTGTTTTCGGTCACATTTTACTTATCTTACGCGTAATAGTAGGTACAATGTAAATTATTTGCATCTCGTACGATGCAAGTAATCATTATAGAACACATACTTTAATCAATTACGGTTATCGGAACCAACGTAATTTGAGAATGAGACAGTGTGCGAGAAGTACTACATACGTTAAAGAAGGCGAAACACACTACAACCAATTCAATTCATCACTTGCGATAAATTGGAGGTGACAAATCTTTACACTCATGTGTCTACCCCTTTATCACGAATGAACACTCGTGTGTCGACCCCTTTATCATGAACGAACGAGTAAAAGGGACAGCGTATAGAATAAGTCATCAATCAAATAGAAAATACAGTACGTTAATTAAAACTCGTTAAAGAGGTACTTTACTTTTCTTTAGGTACCTTCTTGTAATTATGGTGCAAATCAATGCTTACGGTGATAACTTTTGCATTAAATACATGAACAAAACATCAGTTTGTTTCGTCACAAATCATTATCATTATAATCATATCAGCCAAAAGACGCCCACTGCTGGACATAGGCCTTACGCAAGGAGTGAAAAAGTGACCGTTCGGTCGTCACAAATACTTACATATTACCTACTCATAATATGTACCTACAACCAAACGCACTTTCAACTCTGACCGAACTCAATAAACACACAAAATAGAAGGCAAATAATGTCTTCGAGTGGAATAAATGCCGAATTGTTTTATTTCATTCCATCACGATTATCATCGAACTTTGGTATCTATCTTTTTCAGAGATCAAAGATGTTATCGTTTTTCAACATAGGTACTTATTATTTTACATATTCGGTAATAATATTGCAATTAAATACAAATAATACTCTAACGTGTTCATAAAATAGTGACAAATTACCATATAATATCGCCTTGTTCCTTAGTTATATGATCAAAACGAAATCTAATCAGACATTAGTCATCTCGAGACTAAGTAGCATCAACATAACTGCATTTATGAACACAAATACCTCCGCCATAAAAATAAAGTAACTATTTTGAAGCTGTATTCATTGTGCAAGGGCCGATTACTTGGCAATTGCAGGCGAGATTAACGAGTGATTTAATTAAAAATACTCGCTAATCCCACTTCTGAGCTAAAAGGGTATCATAACAAAACAACTATACTTGTTATAAACAGTATTTATTAACCCAATGAACACAGCAACAATGGCAGGTAAATAGAGCTAGCACTTTCTACATCAGTTATCATGAAGATGTTACAAACCTTTATGTAATTCCGCTAACCAATACCCCCCAACAAACTATACTTTTATATCTTTAATTACTATTTACATCCAACGAGTGTTAGTAAATTCAATAGCATTCATCAGCGACGCAACCTAAGGACGAATAATGGCGGTCCGCCCCCAGGGTCTTGCAGTTCAGTTGTCATTACACTTACTCTTTAAATTATAATTAATTGAGAAGCCATTATAAATGAGTGTAATAATCATAAATAAAAACATACTATTTTATACGTTATCCTTACATACATGATTAATACAAATTAAATCTGAGTGCTCGGCAGCCATGATACAGGTACGGCAAGGGTTACAGAGCACATCTAATCCACGTGGGGCTTCTGCCATCCATGATAAATCGCTTCGCCGACCGAATACACCTTACACCCAACGAGGCGATCCATGAATTTCTAGGTAAATGGGCAATAGTAATAACTGAATAGGTAACCATCGCATGATTAGTTTTGTTTATGTAGAAGTAGTTCTGGGGATTGAACTGTTTATACGACTCTGTGCGGTTAGTGCTCCAACTAACCAGACTTGCCACGGAAATAATAATATGACTACCGAGCGTAATGATACTAATGATCGTATACAAATCTAAATAAGTGTAGGTATGTCACCGACATAGATATATCATTTGTCGTCTTTGTCAAATTTTCACCTTATGTAAAGAAACGATTACCCGCCCAAATTAAGCAGGTTGTTTATGGTAAGCCGTTAGCCATTTTAAAACAAGTTGTCAATTTAGCTGCATAGTTAGGAACCTTTTCGTCTCGTACGGTGATATGCGTATAGATTCGTCCTCTCAGGGCCAATGTTAAGAAGAAGTTTGAACATAAAATAAAAGAAAGCAACAAGTAGTTGTGTCCAAATCGTACCACAGGAGCACAGATTTTAATCGACGAGTACAAAAAATAGCATTTCATCTTTTTTTACAGCTTTCGAGTGAAAGATTCAAGCGCTCGAAAGTCAAAAATCGGTCCCCTGATCTACAACTTTTTGTCAAGTGAGTGAACAACTTTGTCAAATAGTTTTCAATATGATGAAAATCGTTACGTGTAAATAGATTTGCAAGAACATTGTATTTGACGCTAGTATCAATAATGATTAACCCGGAATCCTACGTTTATGCAAAATTAATTTACCTTACCTGCACGGTACAAACGTGTAGGTATTCAAATATTATTATATAGGTACCTATGTAAGGTAAACGACCCAGTCCTTGACATTCCACTAGTTTATGTCAAAGCAATACGAGTTCAAATTCGAATTAAGGTGGTTCGATTGCCATACAAAGCGTTATTTGACATTCGCAGGCTAACGGCGTGATATTTTAAGAAACTTATGTAACAAACTTTCATCAATTGGCTTCCCATTTGCGCCAAATTCCCCCTTTCCTAGAATAAACTTGTATAAACTAGATTAATTTGAGAAAAATAGTTTTCCCAAAATATCACGTGAGACGCAGTCGTTAAATGGTCCCATGATAATGGTATAGTGTTAAATACAGATAAGACCAAATTCCTCATCATTCAATCACCTTATTTGTCAATAGCTGAAACCTCACCACTTATGTATACCCATAGTTTTACTTGTCTTCATAATAGTTTAAATAATTGCCAATGCAAACATATTGAAAAGGTAGACTGTGTTACATATCTTGGCGTCAAGGTTGATGTTACATTTTCCTGGCTACAACATATTAACTATATTTGTAGTAAATTAAGATTACTCCTAGGAAAATTTTACCACCTTAGCTTTAAAGTACCAAGCAATATACTAAAATGTCTGTACTTTGCTATAGTAGACTCGGTGCTGGGATATGCCCTTGATTGCTATGGACTTACATTCAAATCTTACATAGACAAACTTGAAGCATTGCAAATTAGATTCTTAAAATTACTAGTAAATAAAAAAACAAAAAACAGTTGCAAGGGCGATTATTCAAAATTATTTAAAATCTGTAAAATACTTCCGGTTAGCCTAAAACATAAATACCTTTTAGCAGTTAACAATCATAGCAATCGAGTACATAGCCCAATACCGATAGAACACAAACATAGCACAAGGTCGGTGTCCGCGGGTAAGTATGAAGTACCCCGGGTTGATAACTATTTTGGAGACCGTACTTTAGCCAAGAGACTTCCGTACTTCTTAAATACTTTACCCGAAGACATCCGAAATGAACCAAATAAACATAAATTTAAAAAAGCACTAAAAAAACACCTACTGCATACCTACACTTAAGTAACTGCTTGCTTGCTTATTTTGCAAGCAAGCGTTATCATATCACACTCATATTTATAACAAGATTAATAAGTTAGCATTTAAGTATAAAATAGGATTAAAAACGATGTTATTATTATGATATGTATATTAAGCATAAAAGAGACTTACCTGCAGGCAAACTGTTCAAACAGTTTTGCAGGGACATGTTTTAGAATAAGTTTTTTATATCTTTGGTTAATAAATATAATAATAATAAAAATAAAACCAATTTCTCAAATTTATCTAGTTTATGTAAGTTTATTCTAGGAAAGGGGCAATTTGGCGCAAATGGGAAGCCAATTTATGAAAGTTTGTTACATAAGTTTCTTAAAATATCACGCCGTTAGCCTACGAATGTCAAATAACGTTTTGTATGGCAATCGAACCCCCTTAAAGGATTTTTCTTCATTCGAATTTAAGCAATGTCACTTTGAAATAAAGTGCCCATGTCATACACTAGTGCGACATCGAGGAATATGACGTTTACCTTGGGTATGTATACCTACCCTAGAAAAAGGCGTATTAAAATGGTTTCCCATTAGGTAAGTAGGAAACTTAGCGCTATTAATATACTATCCTGATCCAGAAAGGTATCACAACGATGGGCCCAAAACTGTCCAATAAGTTTCCAGCTATTAATAAAAAACCCGTCTAAGTGGAATAAAAAAGTACTGGTCGATTACGTAACGCATTGTACGCACGTTAGGTAGATCTAAATGTCAAATTTTATATAGAAAAATGACAGTTGGATTGTCCTAACGCGTGTTCGGAACGTTACGTGATTACCCTCAACAATAACAACTGTACCAAAAATGTTTTTTTTTTACAAAAACTTATTTAATAATTAACTTTTTCTTGCGCCGAGTAGGTATAGTCCTTGCTTTCCATGCATATGTATGTGAGCAATTTGTCAGTAATTTCCATTGAGTTACATATTACTAGAGTAGACATCACCTAGCATAAGTTTGCGCATGTCAACATACGCTCATGAGCGTATGTTGGTTTAGTCTGTGGCGAGCACTGATGGCGGTCGTTTCGGGTGCAGATTGACTTAAAACTTTAAAAAATGCCTTCTTGTGCATTGCGCTATTGCACCAACAACACCACAACAATAGTAAAAATACGAGAATCACTTTTCATCGGTACATTCACGGATATTTTTCAAAATATTCATTTATTACATTTTGTTGTAATTTATAAGATGCGCGCCATACTGTCGGCCATTATTTCAAAGATTAAAAAATGTAGAAGTGACAAAATCCTAATACTATTTCTCCCTATTAGCTAAGTATAAGCCGTGATAATGGAACATTAAACTTAATAAACTGACTATTTGAACCTTTAATAATCAGCATTTTAGCTCCAAATTAGCAGCAACCATTTGTTTTTATTTATTTAATCGTTTTTATGAATTGACAGCGTTCAGTTGCTATTTAGATTTTAAGTTCTACTCATTTAAATCCTTGGCTAATTATCTTATATAAACAATGTTGGCAAAGCGAGTATGGTCTCCGAATATGAACCAGTTGGCAATTTAGAAGAATAATAAAAATTAACCGCCATCCATTTTAATTTCCAATTGCTTCAACACAAACAACACAGTGCATCCTCGGGAAGTATAAAGATATCCAGTATAAAAAAATTACAAATACCAAATGTCGATGATGTGATTCGTTTTTAAATCAATAAGTAGTTTTTTATATGAATGTATTAAATCACGCTATGGCTTTATCTGAACCTAAACTCAGAAAATGACGCATCTACTGCACGTTCACATACTCTTTGATTTTCAAGATGGCGGCCTGATTGGAAAACGTCAAGAAAAATGTTCTGGGTTGCCAGTCTACACGTAGTAATAGTAAGTCGATGGTAATTTCAAAGTGAACGTATAGTAAAACACAGACTCCAATTAAACCTCCAACTGGTCCCAGCTTACCGCCCTAGGAAATTAAACAGTGAATTGTAGGACCGTTTGTACGCCCGGCCCGAGAGTAAGGGTTTAATAAAATAGTATAATTCTGCTTTTGTAATCCTCTGTGAGTATAATTTATGTTTTGTTTACAAAAGCTTTTATTTCATACATTGTTTTATATGTATTAGCAATGTACTCCTAATTGTGAGTTTTCCTATTCGAATTATTTGTCTATACTAATACTAGTTAGCTGGTGCTGATGCTGCTGTGAGCTGCTGAAATCGCGAGGCTTTAAAAATAAAGAAAAAACTAAAAAGAGACTCAACAAAAAAATACTACATAATTAACGAACCTGTTCACAAAATTTCACGAGAATGGGTTGAGAAATGCGACCTGTAGGTAGAGGAGAACGTACATCGGGACAGACACCAGACACCGGACCTACGAACGATTTTCGGCCCAAGCTGAAGTATAGAACTTCGTTCGCTTCGCTCGCTCGTTCGATCATAATAAAACCGGCCAAGTGCGAGTTGGACTCGCGCACGAAGGGTTCCGTACCATTATCTATAAAAACGGCAAAAAATCACGTTTGTTGTATGGGAGCCCCCCTTAAAAAATATTTTATTTCGTTTTTAGTATTTGTTGTTATAGCGGGAACAGAAATACATAATCTGTAAAAATGTCAACTCTCTAGCTATCACGGTTCTTGAGATACAGCCTGGTGACAGACAGACGGACGGACGGACGGACGGACGGACGGACGGACAGCGGAGTCTTAGTAATAGGGTCCCGTTTTACTCTTTGAGTACGGAACCCTAAAAACAAATCAATAAATTTTTGATGCTTCGTGTGTCATTTATAGGTAATTTATTTAATTAAAAAAAAAAAAAAACCTGTGATTTTACGGCTTTCCAATTATAGAGGTCTTGGACGCCTGGTGTGTCCTTTACAGAGAGAGGGTCATATTAAGAAAAACCGGCCAAGTGCGAGTCGGACTCGCACATGAAGGGTTCCGTTAAATAAATTGCTTTTTACGATTTATGACGTATTAAAAAAAAACTACTTACTAGATCTCGTTCAAACCAATGTACATCATATATTTTTTTTAGTTTTATCATTCTCTTAGTTTAGAAGTTACAGGGGGGGGGGGGGGGGCGACACACATTTTACCACTTTGGAAGTGTCTCTTGCGCAAACTATTCAGTTTAGAAAGAAATGATGTTAGAAACCTCAATATCATTTTTGAAGACCTTTCCAAAGATACCACCCCACACGTATGGGTAACTCCAAAATTTATTGTTTTTTTTTCTATTTTTGTGTGAAAATCTTAATGCGGTTTACAGAATACATCTACTTACCAAGTTTCAACAGTATATCTCTTATAGTTTCGGAAAAAAGTGGCTGTGACATACGGACGGACAGACAGACAGACATGACGAATCTATAAGGGTTCCGTTTTTTGCCATTTGGCTACGGAACCCTAAAACGGAAAAGTCTGTGAGATTGTAGCTTTGTAAGTTTGTATGAAAGGGTTTGTTAAAGTATGCAACTAAACCAACCTTATTGGTTAATCTTACTGGCTTGTTGTCTTTGGTATAAGATGTCATGATGATTGAATAGCTTATGTCTTTAAAATAAAAGCCATTCGGTTCCACTGAGGTATAATGTACTAACCTCAGAGCATAGAATACTAGAGAGAGGACAAGCCGCCGGCGGCCGTGTCGCAGCTGTATGCTCAATGGGCATACACTGCCATACTGTGCACGCGTGCTGATCGCAGAGAATATTACGTTTTTTCCCAAAATGCCTGATATGATACGCGTTTATTGTCAAATAAGCGTGTAGGTATACAAGTGTGTGTGTTTTAGATGTGAGCGTGCCTTGTCTTGTCAATTACTTGGGCGTTGTGTAGGTTAATGTACGTGCGACAGACTAACTCTATACAAATCGGCCGCCATGTCCGATCTCCTTATATTCATACATCTGTGGTACTAACGTACTAGAGAAGACAACCCGAACATTATCTGTGCGCCGGCCGGCAGCGCGGGGCGCATGCGGGGGGAGGGTAACTTGTCATAGAACTGACTGAGACGATGCGGCTCATGGACCGCAACGCGTAGCGCATACTTCTTGTTCGGCGTGTAATCTCTAGTACGTTAGTACATTATACCTCAATGTTCGGTTCGGATATAATTAGTTTTTCTCTTTCCCCTGGTGCTATATAATCAAAATCATAATAGGGGTAAACATTATGTGTGAAATGGACTTCCTTGATATATATTTGCCTGCGTTCTTTTCAATACGCGGAGAAACCGCGTGGGCAGATGGCAGATCGTAAGTGAAACGTTGTTATTGTTTTACCAATGATGTAATATAAAAAATAGGTAGATATGTTGTCTATACGAAATTCTGTCAGGGGTACCTTTCACAAACATTAGGCTAGTGTTTGCTGAATGGTATACGGGTACGCGAACCTGGCATCCCGAGCTGCTATTGCAATTCCTCTCCTTCCCCCGTGCAATAGTATCCTATTTCCTTATCCTGTCCATCCCAAATTCCTTTATCCTATCCTATCACCTACCTTTCCTTTCTTTCCTTCAGCCCGGAATGGGGTCTCCGTCAGGTACCAGTAGGGCATGTCCCGAATAAGCCGAAGACTCCTGCAGCCGAACTGGCGCCACACGTATCGACTTGTCGTTCCTGTGGATCCCGCTAATGAGGCCGAGAGGGTGGTGCAGGTCTTGGGCAACCCTGCATTCTCCTTAATTGTGTCCCAGGCGACGCATTGCTCGTGGAGAGGACACTTCACCCGTGCATTTTATTTGTGCGGAAAAAAACACGGGGAGTGACAGTCTACCGGTTATAAGTCTGGGTAGATAGACGTAAACTCAGGCGCCAGGGGTCACTTTCGACAGTGGGAGGGTCCATCGTAGGCCCACTGACCAGTTACCGCCCGCTTTAAGCTGGGCAGCCCCCAGTCAGTCAGGTACTGGTCCGTCTCGGTGCTGGTTTGTTTCTTTGGGGTGTAGGAAGCACTAGATTAAAACTAGATAACTGGTGCCGTTACCTATCACACCTGCCAATACGAAACACATTATTAAAAAAACATATTTGCACCGCCAATCCATGCGCCTTGCAACATGGAATGTCCGTACAATGAGGACAGGCTTCCCGGACGCCAGCGGAAGCTCAGATTGCGCACAAGAACTGCGTAAAACTGCTGTGATTGATGTTGAATTGGCCAGGCTCAATATTGCAGTTTGCTCCCTTCAGGAGACCAGGCTCCCAGAAGAAGGTTCATTGCGAGAGGCTTCATTTACTTTTTTCTGGAAAGGCAAAGACATATCTGCTACACGCGAGCATGGTGTTGGGTTTGCGGTCCGAAACGATTTGTTATCTGCTATAGAGTGTCCTAAAGGTATTTCAGAACGCATTATGCTGTTGCGCGTACACACCAGCTGTGGGTATGTATCATTAATATCTGCTTATGCACCAACATTACCATCGCCTGCAGAAGTTAAGGATCAGTTTTACGAACAGCTAGCCGATACAGTACGTGGGGTGAAATCTTCCGACCGTCTTTACATACTAGGCGATTTTAACGCCCGGGTTGGTCAGGATACCGCTGCTTGGTCCGATTGTATTGGTCTGCATGGTGTGGGCAAGATTAACGAAAACGGCGAACGATTGTTACAGTTCTGCTCCGAACATCTTCTTTGTGTGACCAATACTTATTTTAAAGGAAAGCAGACACATAAGGTATCCTGGAAACATCCACGTTCTGGGCACTGGCATCAACTGGACTTGATTATTTCCAGGAAGAAAAACCTCCGCGAAACTCTCCACACGCGTACATTCCACAGTGCTGAATGTAACACCGACCACTCCCTAGTAGTAGCACGTGTAGCCATCATCCACAAAAAGATTCATTCATCCCGACAACCTGGTAAGAGAAAGATTGATACGCAAAAAACTAGGAATGATGAACTGGTGCAGCAATTTGCAGAGATGGTAAAAAACGAAACTGCTTCCTGGGACATTAACGCCCCAGTATCTGATGAATGCAGTCGTGTCAACGGACTTCTTACGGATACAGCGGGTAAAGCTTTTGGGTACCAAAAAGCTAAGTGTCAAGACTGGTTTGCCGAGAACTTAGAACACCTCCAGCCTTTGCTAGACTCAAAACGCGAAGCTGCTTTTTCACATCGAATGTGTCCCAGTACTGTTACACGTGAAAAGCTGCAATCTGCGAATGCAGCCCTGCAACGTAACGTGCGTCATTACGCCAACGCTCATTGGGTCAGTGTTTGTCGTAGCATACAGTTGTGCGCCGATACTGGGAACTTTAGCGGTGTTTATTCAGGCATCAAACAGGTACTAGGTCCATTGCCGAAAAAGACTGCACCAATTAAGGAAGCGAATGGCTCTGTAATTACCGACACTCTCCGTCAACTGGAACGCTGGGTCGAACATTATACAGGTCTCTATTCCCGTCCAGTCAACATCCATCTAGAAGCTGCCCAAGGTATGCCCAAACTAGATACTTTGACGGAATTAGATGCCTTGCCCACTATAGATGAATTCGTGAAGGCAGTCAAACAGCTTAAGAGCGGAAAGAGTCCCGGCATCGATGGCATACTGGCGGAAGTGGTTAAACTTGAGTGCGTGACACCTGTTTTGCACAATCTACTGTGTAAATGCTGGGAAGCGGGACGCGTTCCGCAGGATATGCGCGACGCCAACATCATCACATTGTACAAAGGGAAAGGAGACCGCGGTGACTGCAACAACTACCGCGGGATTTCCCTCTTGAGTATAGTAGGCAAGCTATTTGGACGTGTGTTGCTTGGAAAACTCCAAAAACTTGCAAATCGCGTATATCCAGAGTCACAATGTGGTTTTCGCTCCCAGCGTTCCACGGTGGATATGGTTTTCTCACTTCGTCAGCTACAGGAAAAGTGCCGAGAGCAGAACACACCTCTATTTGTAGCCTTTGTAGACCTTAACAAGGCCTTTGACACTGTCAGCAGAGATGGACTATATACGGCGCTTGAGCACATTGGTTGCCCACCAAAACTTTTAAATCTCGTCAAATCATTTCACGACGACATGAAAGGCGCTGTTGTGTTTGACGGCAAAACATCTCAGCAGTTTGTAATGCGGAGAGGTGTTCGCCAGGGCTGCGTTTTGGCTCCTACCCTGTTTGGCATTTTCTTTTCACTTCTTCTCAAAAATGCTTTTGGTGACAGCCAACAGGGAGTGCACCTGCACACAAGGGTTGACGGGAAGTTATTCAATATCGCGCTCCTCAAATCAATAAAATATCGTGAGGACTTCTTTGTCGACAGTCTCTTGTTTGCTGATGACGCAGCGTTTGTGGCCACCAATGCTCTCGAGCTCCAAAACATCATGGACAAATTTTCACGGGCTTGTTCTTTGTTTTCCATGTCCATAAATGCCAAAAAGACAGTAGTTTTAGTCCAGGGCAGTGCGGAAACACCAACTATACTGGTGGATGGCACAGCTCTGGAGGTTGTCGATAAGTTTTGCTACCTCGGGTCGACCGTGTCGAACAATCTCTCCCTCGATGCAGAGATCGATATTCGTATCGGCAAAGCGGCGACAATGTTCGGAAGGCTACGTACAAGAGTATGGTGTAACAGACATCTTACCATCAGAACGAAAATTATTGTGTACCAAACATGCGTTCTGAGCATACTCTTGTATGGAGCCGACACCTGGACGACGTATGCGAAACAGGAGCGACGACTTAACACTTTTCACATGCGCTGTCTACGTAATATCTTAGGCATTACGTGGGAGGACAAAGTGACAAATCAGAGGGTTCTTGACATAGCACAGCTGCCCAGTTTGACTGCTATTCTCAAACAGAGACGCTTGCGGTGGCTGGGCCATGTGCACCGGATGGAACCTTCTCGAATACCTCGACGTACCTTGCTTAGTGCAGTAGCAAACGCCAAGAGAAACGTTGGAAGACCGATGTTGCGTTTCAAGGATTGCGCTAAGCGAGACATGGCTGCTTTTAAAATTGACTATCGGACCTGGGCAAAGCTTGCCGAAGATAGAGATGGATGGCGCAAACGCGTTGTGGAGGGCAGAGCGTTGTGCGATGGAACCTGGTTCGAGACACTGGCCAATAGAAGGTTGCGTAGACAACAAGCTGAAACTAGAGCCCCTGGCACGAATTTCGTCTGCCAGAAATGTGAAAGATCATGCCGGTCGCGTATTGGCCTCTACAGTCACCAAAAACGATGTCTCCAGGGCAATGTTTAAATCGTCTGGAATAGACGCAAAGGCCTGTGATGATGATATATATTTGCCTGCGTTCTTTTCAATACGCGGAGAAACCGCGTGGGCAGATGGCAGATCGTAAGTGAAACGTTGTTATTGTTTTACCAATGATGTAATATAAAAAATAGGTAGATATGTTGTCTATACGAAATTCCGTGTTTAAAAATGGCCACCAAATTCTGACAGCATTCGTCTCCATTTACGACGCAAAACTATGGCAAGCTGTGCGACTTGACCAAGTTTTAGTGTACCACTTTTGGACCGCTTATAACGT
Source organism: Epinotia brunnichana (assembly GCA_963854355.1). Lineage (NCBI taxonomy): Eukaryota > Metazoa > Arthropoda > Insecta > Lepidoptera > Tortricidae > Epinotia > Epinotia brunnichana. The sequence continues at coordinate 9,967,916 of OY977945.1, read as the reverse complement.
ATCAACGTATATTTTATATTACATCATTGTGTATTACGCGGAGATCTCACGTACAGTAATCAAGTTAGTTACCTATATCACATATTCACATGAAAATATGCGTGAAAAGAAGCCGGAAAGATATCACAATAATAGTAAAACATGAATACGTAATATAAAAGAATGTACATACACATAATATATACTGGAAGCTTAGAATAATAACTTAATAACGCATAGAAACGCAGTTCACGCGCAACGGTGAGGCCACTAAAACTCGGCCATAAATGGCCCAGTACGCCGATCGGTGGAACAAAATTGGTGCGTTTGTGTGCGTATTGGCGCGTGTGAATACGAGTTGATCACAACTACACGAATCCATTTTATGCCTCACACTTGGCGCGTCGGCCGTATGAAACTATCCTTCTATGCGTTAATTATCCAACACTGGAAGTCGATTCGAGACAAACATTTCACATTCCAATTTTATTAAATACACTAGCTGCCCGCGCGGCTTTGCCCGTGTATTGCAAACAACGCAGGCAAACAACCAGAAAGCCCACTCTACATGGAGGTGAACTATTTTTTTTATCGGATATGTGGTTCCGTCGTTTACCCATCACATAGGTAAGTACCAATTTACAAAGCTACAGACTTTTCTTCTTTATAATATTAGTAGGTATTATATATAATGTGTTTAGCGTGCTTTTGTCTAATACGTTCATCATCATATCAGCCGAAAGACGTCCACTGCTGGACATACGTCACAAAGCATGTAAAACTGCTATTGTGAGTAAGAGTGTAAGGAATGGTACCTCAAATATATAATAAAATTCCAAGCATCATAAAATATTTACAAATTGGACCTTTTAAGAAAAAGTTAACGCTATTTTTAAAACAAAAATGTTATTACAATACTCAACAATTTTTAAATGACATTGATTTATAATTGACTTTAATATTGCAAAAATTGTATTACTTCCAATTTGACATAAATATTATAATTATATTTAAGTTTATTTTGACATTATTCCATTGTATAATTATTTTGCGCTGTAATTTCTATTTTTTGATTTTGTTATTAAAATTGCATGAAAAAAAAAAAAAAAAAAAACCATTTTAAAATATTTGTACGCCAACCGGCAAAACATAGTGGTTCGCTTTATGCTTTAATTTTAAGATCTATACATGTACCTATGTTTTACAAATAAATACATTCATTACCGACTACGTCACTTAGCACACTAACAATTAGGTAAATGAGTTGTATTTTGTTTGTCTGTCTGATCTAGATATGTTATAAGCGGTAGAAAGATGATGATCAAAAACTGCCCGATTTACTTCAAATTAATAGGAACAACAAATTTTATGTCAAACTTCAACATTCAAAAAATGTCAGCTCGGACATAAAGCGCTTTTAAATTTCAAATTCGCCTAGTACAAGTATTCAATTACAAGGTCCAGTTTCGTTGACCACTGATTCATGCCATCAATTGTTGGCAAGCTGAGAGCAGTGCCCAATCGTTTGATATGAGCCAAAATTTTTATGACACGCCGTTTTGAAAGGACGCCACAATTGTCCATCATTCGTTTCCCTTGGTGACGCACAGACCTGCGCAGTGCTACGCATACTCGTCCCCTATTGGACCTGCAACCGACGCATCCCGGGCAACAAGTCAACAGTACTTGCGCACAGCGCAGCGTTGTACCCTTTGACAATTGTCAAGTTTTGTGTTGTGACGTTTGTGTAAACAATCAATTTAGTATGCTAAATCTGTGTTTTTTACGATATAATTTTAAGTTTTTAGTCGTTTAATTTTATTATTATTTTATGACGTCTCAGCCCATTGTGAACCCGGCGGAGTTATTGTACTGCCCGACTTGCGGTGACAATAAACAATATAAAGGGCAGCGAGGGCTCGCTATCCATACCGCTCGCCGTCATGGCATTCGTATTGATATTGACCCCCCGTTGCCCAGCGCATCTCAGCCCGCGCCATCGGCTTCAACCCGGAGCTCTACTGTGACACCGCCGGCTCAAACGACGCTAGCAGAAAGACTAGGGCTGCTGAAAGCAAACATCCCAGTTGTAGGAAGAATACCTCGTGGTGCACGCATATCTGTCGCCTGCTGTCTCACCGATTGCATTGCCAGGGTAGTCGCTGAAAATTCTCTTAAGGCGTGGGAGCGTCTACTTACTTTTTCATACACGATCCTTCACGCAGATAAATCCAACAAAGCCTCACTCACCTCACAAATCAAGCTTAATACAGCATCACTGTCCAATTTACCTTCCGTGCCACTAAATTCTTACAATAGCAGATCAAACAAGCCACCACCTTCGCTGAATTCTAAAATTAGAGCAATTGAAAATAAGCTATCCGAAGGGAATGTGAGTGGAGCTGCTCGTCTTTTATTTTCTAGCGACGACCTTGCTGCCCACTCCGCCGAGACCTACGCCGCCCTGAGGGAAAAACACCCTGTCCCTTCAGCCACCTCTGTACTGCCAGATCCACCATCCCATGATAACCCTACTGTCACTGTTTCCGAAGATGCCGTCCAATTGGCAATTTCATCCTTCCCTAACGGGTCCGCCGGTGGGCTTGATAGTCTCTCACCTCAACATCTCAAGGACCTGACCACTCTTTCATTGGGTGACACGAGAGCTTCTTTGCTAAAGCAACTCACGGCACTGATAAATTTGATGCTGTCAGGACAAGTGAATGCCGAGATAGTTCCAGTCTTATACGGCGCCAATTTGATTGCTTTAGCAAAGAAGGATGGTGGTATTCGGCCGATTGCCGTTGGCTTTACTTTCAGGCGCCTGGCTTCAAAGCTCTGCTGCCGAAAATTTAGCGAGAGGCTGACAAAAGTTTTCAAGCCCCGGCAGCTGGGATTCGGCATTAAGGGCGGTTGCGAGGCGGCGGTGCATGCTGCACGTACCTTTTTAAGTCGTCCGGGCTATGAGGTATTTGTCAAATTAGATGTTAAAAATGCATTCAATTCGGTAGACCGCGGCGCTCTGTTAGCTGAATCCAAGAAAGTGCTCCCAGAGTTATACAACTACTTGTGGCAATGCTACGGAGCACCGTCAAATTTAATTTATCAGGACCAAACTATACCTTCATGTGTGGGATGTCAACAAGGAGATCCGCTTGGACCCGCCATTTTTAGTTTAGTAATTCACCCCATCATCTCATCGCTAAATTCTAAATTCAATTTATGGTACTTGGACGATGGTTCTCTGGGTGGAGATGCTTCAATTGTTCTGCAGGACTTACAGACAATCATTGATAAATTTTCGGAAATTGGCCTTTCTTTGAACTTCACAAAGTGCGAAATTTTCATCCCCGATCGCCTTCCACTTGAAAGTAAAATTGACATACTAACCAATTTTAATGCAGTTTTGCCTAATCTCTCCGTTCATTCCAATTCATCTCTCACTAAAAGCCTAAAAGCTCGCCAATTTTCGAAGAATCAATCAACCCTGTCATTAATTGTAAATTAAACTTGTTCAAAAATACATCCGACCTACTTTTTCACATCAATCCTCATATGGCCCTGTTCATTATTCGTTTTTGCTTATTCACCCCGAAATTTATGTATTTGTTGCGCAGTTGTCCCATTTGGAAATTCCCTACCATTTTGTCATCCATTGATGTGTCCCTTCAGACAACACTTTCCAAAATTCTCAACATTAATTTAGACTCCAGCACCAGATCTTGGACTCAAGCGGTTCTCCCAATAAGGCTTGGGGGGCTGGGCGTTCGAGCCTCGGCCAGCGTAGCCCTACCTGCATTCCTGTCCTCTGCTTATGGCTCGCTGTCTCTCGTCGGTATCATTCTTAACCTTCCCCAGATAGTCGACGATGAGATAGCGAGTTTGAAGGAGGCCAGGGATGCATGGTGTGACTCGTGCCCTGGAACGGACATCCCGGCGGTCAGACATTTTCAGCGGGTTTGGGACAACCCTCGTCTTAATAAGGTGCAAGCATCCCTCGTAGAAAGTAGCCCGGACGATTTTGAACGCGCCCGCCTCCTGGCGGTTTCCGCCCCCGAGTCGGGACACTGGCTCTACGCGCTTCCTTCACGACAGATAGGCACCGTTCTGGACCAAAGCACATTAAGAATTGCTTGTTGCTTGAGGCTTGGGGCCAGAATATGTGTTTCACATACATGCGTCTGTGGCAAAAGCGTCGATGAGTCGGGTAGGCATGGCCTCTCATGTATAAAAAGCGCCGGCCGCTTATACCGCCACGGCACTATAAACGATTTAGTCCGTCGTTCGCTTGCCACCGTGTCTGTGCCTGCTATTCTCGAACCCACAGGTTTAGCAAGAGACGATGGCAAGCGACCTGATGGTGCCACATTGGTGCCGTGGAAGTTGGGCAGAGCCTTGGTGTGGGACGCAACGTGCGTGGATACGTTTGCTCAGTCCCACATCCAGGGGACTCGCACTCAACCCGGCGCTGCAGCTGACCAGGCCCAGGTGTTGAAGCGCCGCAAATACTCGTCTTTAATTAAAGACTACGAGTTTGCGGCGCTTGCAGTAGAAACATTGGGTCCCTGGTCAGCTGACATGAAATCATTTATGAGGGCAATGACTAAACGACTCGTCGACGCTTCAGGGGACCATAGGGCTGGCGCTTACCTCTCGCAACGTATTTCTTTAGCAATACAGAGAGGTAACGCCGCCAGCGTTATGGGCTCTATGCCGCAGACGGAACTGCTGGACGGGGTTTTCTTCCTTTGACTGGGCAAGTTAAGTTAATTTAGTTTTTAATTAGTTTATAATTTTTTGCTTGTAAGTTTATTTTTATTTATGATGTTGTTGTCTTGTTTTTATAAAGAAATTTGGTTGTTTACTATGTACTTAATAAACAAATAACTAATGCTTTCATTCATTCATTCATTCATTCATTCATAGGCCAAAGAGTGCCAAAATGACCGGTCCTGCGCCACTCGCATCCAGCGGACTCCCGCGACCTTTACCAGGTCATCAGTCCACCTTGTGGGGGCCCTACCCGCGCCTCGCCTTCCGGTACGTGGTTGCCACTCGAGAACCTTTCCGCCCCTACGGCCACCGGTTCTACGTGCAATGTGCCCCGCCCACTGCCACTTAATTTTAGCGATTTGGAGGGCTATATCGGTTACTTTGGTTCTGCGTACGTTAGCTAAACATTATATACAATACTTGAGTCAGGAGCAAAAACGGTAAAGGGCGTGATAGATAACTAGTTAGTTAAATTCTAGACTACTCAAGCCTCCCAACAACTATAGGAGCAGATATATAAGCGTGACCATCTCCTCGCTTACGAAGTTACCACTATCTCGTTAACGTGACTCGGATAATGGGCTCAGTGAACGCTCAGTGCATGATACGCGTTGGATAGCGGCCGATTCAGACTGAAATTGAGTCGTATGGCGTTGTAATACGGCTTATTTTAGGAAGAGGAGGGAATTAATTTGATTACGCATACCCTTACAAGGCCTTTAGACTTACGCGATGTTTGGGTTGGCTAATAGTGTGTCATTGTGTTTTTTAATCGATCAATTTTTTTCGTTAATTTTATGATTTGGATCTGGATCTAACTTAGCACAATTTACTCAATCATCATCCTCCTAGCGTTAATCCCGTTTGTGCCTTTCAAAGGGCCCCTGGGTCTGCTTTGATACCTAATCCCAAGATTTGGCATAGGCACTAGTTTTACGAAATCGACTGCCATCTGACCTTCCAACCCAGAGGGGAAAACTACACCATATTGGGATTAGACCGGTTTCCTCACGATGTTTTTCCTTCACCGAAATGCTAATGGTAATTATTCCGTACATAAGTTCCGAAAAACCCAAATGTACGAGCCGGGATTCGAATCCACGACCGCCGCTTGACAGCCGCATGCCTGAACCACTAGGCTACCGTGGCTAAAAAACCCATCTGTATTTATTTTGACCATAAAGGGACTGTAGGGTGGCAATCTGTTATGTTAACGGTGGGACTTTACACTTTCATTTGTATTTTTTTATTATATTCATCATATAGGTACATACATACGTTCTAATACAATAATATTGGGACATCCGACTCCGACTAAGATTTGTAACATCAAACCTTCGTTTTCTGACAGCTTGCTCCTACTTTAATTTTAGAAGCTAAGTTACTCCAATTGTATGGCCAGACAACTTAACCTAAACATCCTCTGCAGCAGGTACGTACCTACATCACACATCATGTGAATGTGGGTCATTGAATTATAATCTATGAAAAAAACATAATCAAGGTTTTGTAGGAATATAAACGGCCTGCCCAAGAAGAACATACCGCGTGGGCCGATAGGAGTTAAAAGAAATTTAAAATTGTTGTCATAAGCATAACTAAAATCTAAACTTATACAATGTCGAGCTAACGGGACAAAAGGCTGATTCTCCCGTTCATTCTGGCGTTATTAAAGTAACGGAATATAATTATTAGACGTGATAGGGTCCATAACTATAAGGCCTCCACTGAAGAGTCATAAATGACCTGTATAGGTACCTACTAATCTCCCTTTTACGTTTCAATGAAATTTGAATTTTATGCGACCGTGCCGAGACTGATTTTCACCAAAAATATCACTCTATGATAACGTCCAGAAAGGAAGCGGTCAATATTACCTAATCTGCGTGCGAAATTGAGTCTTAACTATGTACTGTATATAGATACAATAAGTTTGTGTCGAAAATGTCATTTTTGGTACAAGCTTTTATTGCCGACTGTAGTTTCGACTGTACTCATTAAGACGATCCCAACGAGCCCAAACTCAACGGGGCTACGTCGGTTAAGTACTGAATTTCCATGGGCACCTTCTGTCTCCATCATCAGATCAGCTCGATGGTACCATAATATTGAATTGTCATCGAAACTATACTAATACCCAAAATTTCAGCTCAATCGGTTGAAGATATCTGCTTCAAAATTGAGTTGCAAGAGTCCACCCGAACAAACATAGTTACACGTACATTTTTTAAATTAAATAAATATTTGCGGACAATCTTACACAAATCAATCTAGTCCCAAACTAAGCAAAGCTTGTACTATGGGTACTAGACGACAATATAGATACTTATATACATATGTACATACAGTTAATCAGGTACATAGTACATTGCAAGTTAATTGAAAGCTTGTAAAAATAAACCCTAATGCTGTCCTATTAGGCGAAGGTTAATAACAAGAACAAGTACCTACACATAACAAAAAAAATGTGATCTCGCATATACTGATAAAGAAATTGATTATATTATATATTTAGCTGCGTGTATTATCTTTAGTGTACCTGTTGGTGATTGCCTGCGTTTATATTCTTATAATGAGTTGCATATGAATATATCGACTACCGTAGGTTCAAAGGGCGTAAGGGACAAATCGTCATTTTTCAGGAGAGCCAAAAAACTGTTTCGATTCGTGAAAAAAAATCGTAACTTTTTTGTTCCTTTACACATTAACATGCTTGTTAGCGACTTATTTACTGTTTTTTAAGCTCTTTTAGATCATGTAAATGGATTTAGCACACGGTTCTTAATTACAAAGATGTGTGTCCCTTACGACAAAAAAAAAACCCGTTTTTGAATACACTTGTCCCTTACTTCACAATGTGTCCGTTTAACCAATATGTCAGAAGGTCGTATCGTACCAAAAAAATCTTTCTAAATGTCAACTTGACGTAAAAATAGCCATGTCTCAGCTATGTAACTAGTGACTTGCACTGGGGATTTGCTGATATTGCATTGAGGATTACAGGAAGTTTGTATGAATAAGTGAAACAAAGTTTTTCTTGTAGTTTAATTTTTTTTTAATAATTTTTAATAATTTATTGATAAAACATAATGTACATCAGTATTTACTAGACTAGGAGCTTAATATTAGGGGCAAATAACACGTGCCTGAACTAGGATACCCTGTGTTTCAGGCAAAAAAGAACTAACAATTGAATATGTTATTCACATGCAAAATATTATTCAATATGATTTTTATTGACTAGGTAGTACAAAATAATTAGTAAGTTAATAACCTATATATAAAAAAGGTATAAAAAGATAGAAGATAGAACAAAATTATTTTAAAACGATAAATAACTTCTCAGTATCGTCATAGGACATATTATGTAGGGCTTCTCGTAGCGTTGATTTACATTTCATGTAGTTTAGGGGATATAAATCTAGCCGTGCATTAAGTCTTTTGTAAAGAAGTGGACCTAGGAAAAGAAAAAATCTAGAAGAGAAAGCGTGTCGTGTTTGAGTATAATTAGGACAAACAAAATCTTTACGTCTTTTACTGGCATGATCAGTGTTGTAAGGGGTTTCAGCGTGCTGTTTTAAAACTGTGTGCAATATAAATAATTGTCGGACTGTTAAAACTTCACATGATTTATAAAGCAAGCTAGTGGGGAATTGATAAAAATGAAATGATTGGGGAAAGTAGAAACCTTAAGGATTGCCCTTTCTAGGTTTAGTAATGTGGTTTTAGCCAAGCCACCCCATGAAGACCAATTATTTATTAAGATCAACATAATAACTTCCTATCTTAGCTTCGCAAATAATATTCTTTCTAGGTTAAGTACCTATTTAAAATAAAATCTACTCTTTGTCTAAGGGCATGGCACTGAGATAATCACTTAAAGACTAAACCCTTTTTGTTAATAAGAGTCCCCAGTAAGCTCGGCCGAATTCCACCTTCCCATACAAACGTAGTTACGCTCTCATTTTAAAACTACGTGTTGGATTATAACGAAACTTTGCATGTACAATGATATGAAGTATATCTATGTCTGAAATTAGTTTATATGGCTCCAGTTTATAAAACAAACGAAATACAGCAAAAACAAGTTTTGTATGAAAAACTTAAATTCGCTGTATTTTTTTACTATGGTGTCTGAAGCTACATTAACTAAATTCAGACATAGATATACCTCATGTCATTGTACATGCAAAGTTTCGTTACAATCTAACACGTAGTTTTAAAATGAGAGCGTAACTACGTTTGTATGGAGAATCGAGCTTACTGCGGACTCTTAAACAAAAAAAAACTTATTGAGATCGATATAATCAGTCATGTAGATAACAATACTCTCCAATGTTAAATGCTGCTTAATTAATATTAAGGAAAACAAACAAAAATAGTCACGACAACTTAACGTGAAAACTTAAACCCTTTTAACAACACGGGGTATTTTCAAATGTCCAATTTTCTCCCTTGAAGTAAGCATGGTCTTTTGGAAATTGGACCGTGGATGTGCTTATATGTTCCTCGTCTGTACAGCTGTTTACTATAACATTTTTATTTATTGTTATAGGTGGCGAATATGCGTTTTTCTCCAATTCCGCATCATTATTTTCTACGAAACTAAGTACATGATGTGTCTGAATTGGCATTTTTGGTATCTTCTTTTTCTTCGCATCTGGAAAGGATAGTAAATTAAAACATTAGGTACTAAATAAGCAAGGATGTAAGTGATTGTTGAGTAAGTAAGTAAAGATTTGTGTGTGTCATGTAAGTAATTATACTCCATCAATAATATAATTCTGACATATAGGAATACCGTAGGTACAATTAAATAATTTTTTTGAGCTCCAAACTCGCATAAAAACAAAAAAATAACTTAATATAGTTCACTCTGTCTGTTAATGAATGACAATAATATTTTTTTTTCCTTAATATTTTGACGTAACGTACATACAACATCATAATACTTCGATGCAAATTGATGTAACGGTCAAAATCCATACGTTGTACGTCTTAAAATTTTGTTGTAAGGTACATATACCATTATGTTATTGTAGTGCAAATTGTCGTAATGGACCGAAATCATTTTAAATATTTTTTTACTTCGATGCAAATTGTTGTAACGGTCAAAATCCATACGTTGCACGTCTTAAAAGTTTGTCGTAAGGTACATATACCATTATGTTATTGTAGTGCAACATGTCGTAAAGGACCGAAATCCTTGATTACTAGTAAAGACACAAACGTGTGAAGTCGAATTAAACCTATAATTTCTGAAAACTTCATGTATTTTTTGTTATAAACAATTAATTATTATCGTTATCATAATTATCGTGCCAAAAACACCACATTACCCGTCTGTGATACAGTTATTCACAAAAGGATCAAATAAAATAGATATAAAGATGTGGCGTGGACCGTGGACCCAAGTAAAAACCATCCTATATTTTAAACCAGGCTATAAACGACCTTCGTGCAAAATTTCATCCAAATCGGTTGAGCCGTTTAAGCGTGATTGAATAACAAACATCTAAACATAGATCCAAACTTTCGCATTTATAATATTAGTATGATTATTCTAAGAACTTACCTCAATAATTTATTACGATCTCGTAATAACTGGCTTCGTCTTGCAATAAGAGCTTGCAAATGAGCACTGTCGTTATTCATTGTTTTATTCACCAACTACACAATTATAGCAAACAATTACATCGATCGATCAATTACGTACATGCCCACAAGGTGACCAAATTTGCACTAAACATAAACAAGCGTAAACCTGTCTCACGGTCACGGCGCCTCGCCTGCGTCCGCGCACCGCACCGCACCCCCGCGCTCCTATTTTAGCAATGGTGTCGTCCCTTTCATTGTAATATGATGAGACTAGCGTAAGAGGAAGTAAACTCTATGATCAAAGTGCTAGTAAAAGTCCATGACAAATTAGCGTATCAGGCTTTGACTATTAGATAAAATAAAACTGTTTTGGCGTAACGGACAGTCCTGTGTGAATTCGGGGATGTAAAAGGGTGTATCGTACATAAAATGAGAGTAACGCTAAAATGCATCAATGATTATATATGTGCAAAATGCTGTAACGTACATCAAGTGGGAGTTACGCCAAAATGCATCAATGATTGTATAAGTGCAAAATGCTGTAACGTAGGATCAAGTGAGCGTTACGACCAAATGCATTTATGATTGTATATGTGCAAAATGCTGTAACGTAGATAAAGTGAGAGTTACGTCAAAATGTGCCACAAATATTTTTTATTTTAGTTGATACAGCAAAATGTATTACAAAAACGGGTTCTATTGCACCTTTTTTCATTGTCGTAACGGACACTTTTTTGAAGCTATCGCGACGTTATATACACCAATCGATAGAGAAAAAAAAACTGAATATAACTGCATTCATAACTCATTTTCGCCAATTGGTCCCTTACGCCCTTTGAACCTACGGTAGTATTGTTAACTATATCATATTTATTTTGCATCAAAAGTTGTGGCCGGATGAATTATATCTGACTGCATCTAAGTTTACATTTTCAGATTCTCCTATAGCCCCTATCAACCTGTAAATCTATGTTTGCCAAAAGGCAATATTAAGCGCAATCGGCATATATTTACAACAATGTAAACAGAATTGTCAATATCCATCAATTATTGCTGTATAAGTGTAAGATCGAACTAACTAAAAGGCTGAAACATCTAATCTATAACGCAACGGAGACACTATTGTACCGCGCAAATTATTAACCATACCTAATATCAGATACACACATACGAACACACACACAAACACTCACATACATATATATACACACACACACACACACACATATACACACACACAAACACACACACTCAACTTCAGGTTCAAGGCACAATGCCTGTGAAACCAAATTCGTCCATGTTTTTGATTTTATTTTAACTGTTTTCTTTTTTATTATGGAGGAGCGGGTCTTCCTGACACAGGTATTTTTTACCTACTAGGAAGACCCAAACCTGTTGTCATTTTGTACGCATTTTTTATGAAATAAATAATTTTCATTTCATTTCCCTACAATACTGTGTGAGTAGTCAGTTGCACAAAAGTTGTGATGTTTGTCCCATTCAAGGCTTATGTTCCATTATAAGTGCGCTACAAGGCGGAAAAATGCTGGTTCTACGCTACGGCGTAGCACACCTAACGTTATTTGGCCTCAAATGGGTTACCTATTCAGCGCCAATCGTGAAACACATGCATCAGAGGGTTTTTCACTACACATGGAGTTTAAACTGCTACTGTAGTCAGCGTAGCGCTACGAGCGTAGCGTGGCGCTGAATAAGTTAACGCATACACTGCCAAGAATCGGTATGCGCTACGCTCGTAGTCGATCCCGTGGTGTGGTTTTCCTCGTATGTAGCGGAAAGCGCCTACGGCGTAGGCACCCGATAGTCGGTTCCCCGGTACTGAATGTGTTAGTTAACGCATTCACTGCCAAGAACTACTACGCGCTACGCTCGTAGCCGATCCCGTGGTGTGGTTTTCCTCGTATGTAGCAGAAAGTGCCTACGGCGTAGGCACCCGATAGTCGGGTCCGCGGCACTGAATGTGTTAACGCATTCACTGCCAAGAATCACTACGCGCTACGCTCGTAGCCGATCCCGTGTTTTCCTCGTATGTAGCGGAAAGCGACTACGGCGTAGGCACCCGATAGTCGGTTCCCCGTTACTGAATGTGTTATTTAACGCATTCACTGCCAAGAACTACTACGCGCTACGCTCGTAGCCGATCCCGTGGTGTGGATTTCCTCGTATGTAGCGGAAAGTGCCTACGGCGTAGGCACCCGATAGTCGGGTCCGCGGCACTGAATGTGTTAACGCATTCACTGCCAAGAATCACTACGCGCTACGCTCGTAGCCGATCCCGTGTTTTCCTCGTATGTAGCGGAAAGTGACTACGGCGTAGGCACACGATAGTCGGGTCCGCGGCACTAAAAGTGGTAACGCATTCACTGCCAAGAATTACTACGCGCTACGCTCGTAGCCGATCACATGGTATTCCTCGTATGTAGAGGAAAGCGACTACGGCGTAGGCACCCGATAGTCGGGTCCGCGGCACTAAAAGTGCTAACGCATTCACTGCCAAGAATTACTACGCGCTACGCTCGTAGCCGATCACATGGTTTTCCTCGTATGTAGAGGAAAGCGACTACGGCGTAGGCACCCGATAGTCGGGTCCGCGGCACTAAAAGTGCTAACGCATTCACTGCCAAGAATTACTACGCGCTACGCTCGTAGCCAATCACATGGTTTTCCTCGTATGTAGAGGAAAGCGACTACGGCGTAGGCACCCGATAGTCGGGTCCGCGGCACTTAAAGTGCTAACGCATTCACTGCCAAGAATTACTACGCGCTACGCTCGTAGCCGATCACGTGGTTTTCCTCGTATGTAGGGGAAAGCGAGTACGGCGTAGGCGCCCGCTAGGCGGGTTCCTTGCAGTGTAAGTGTTAACGCCTATGGTCACGTTATTTTAGTATGAATAAACGCATTCATCAAGTTAAACAACAGATTCTAAAGCCCTTAAAACAATCAGTATTAATATTTAATATAATAATGTATCACGCTGCCACTGTCAGTCAGTACCATATCGTTGTTAAGAGCCCGTTCACGTGCTCACTAGCGCCACTGGTAAATAATTGAGATTATTTAAATTTAACGATAGATATTTAAAAAAGTAGGCCGCTACACACTGTATTTTTTATTTAAGTTCCTTGTGAATACACAAAACTAGTTTTTATGTTGCTGGATTCGTCGATTTATGAACTCAAATTAAAAAAGAAATTTTATTCTCACGTTTAAGAGACACACATTTATAACCAGTCAGTTAGATGTTTGTGTCCAAGTGACTTTTGGGTCCAAGTGGTCTACACTATATTAACCCACGAAAATCTAAATATTATGTCTTTGTCGTTCACGAACTGTAATAAAATTTAGCGAATGTGACGGTCAGAATTTTAATGAAATGCCTAGTGAGAATAGGAGTATCAGTGGCTGACTCAAAGTTACACACTTTTTAAGCTAAGCATAATTTAATTATATCATAGAGTAATTATTATGTAAACATGTAAGTATGTAAGTAGTCCTTCAAAATTTGCACACTATTTTTCATCCACGTGCCGGTATCAGATTGAGCTGAAATTGGGCATACTCACGGCATACTAATAGAAGTTTGGTGACACTGCAATATTATAGTACCACTGAGCTGCGGCGCTACCACGAACTTCGAATCTCGAACTTCGTATATCTCCATCTCTATCGCACTTATGGTTTATGGTACTTGAGCGACAGAGACGGAGATATACGAAGTTCGAGATTCGAAGTTCGTGGTAGCGCCGCTGATCTGATGATGGAAACGGAAGGTGGCCATAGCAACTACAAAATAATTAAGACCTTAAAAAAAGTTGGAAAACCCCTGATATTTTCATTTCAAAGTTCAATATATCAAAAGCGGCTAAACTGATTTTGTTGAAACGTAGCTAAGAACCATCTCGATCACGTCAGCTTTCGAATAAAGGATGATTCACGTTAGGGCCGCTTTTCTAAGAAAAACGACGGCGTTTTTGAGCGGCCGAGCCATATCCAAGCCCAGCCGAGCCACGGCCGAGGCTTGGAAGCGGCCCGGTGTCGGTACGGTCCGGCCGTGGCTCGGTCGGGCTTGGGTACGGCTCGGCCGCGCAAAAACGCTGTCGCTTTTTCTTAGAAAATGGCCCGGGCCAGACACAGCCCGTTCTAGCGTGAGTCATCCTTAAAAAACCGCATTTAAATCGGATCACACGTTCAGGCGCTACGATGTCACAGACAGAAACACAGACACGTCAAACTTATAACACCCCTCTTTTTGCATCGGGGGTTAATTGGGTCAATCAACTATTTCTTGTTGCTCGTTGCCATAGTTACGTCTCCTGGGTCACTCTTTAAAACTATTATTTTATGGGGTTAAAATCCACTAAACACGTGTTTTTGTCATATGAGTGTGAGTCATGGATGTTTTCTATGTATTTAAGTATTTATTTCTCTATATAATTATCTATATCGTCGTCTAGTATCCATAGTACAAGCTTTGCTTAGTTTGGGACTAGGTTGATTTGTGTAAGATTGTCCGCAAATATTTATTTATTATTTATTTATTGGTAAACCCATTCCATGGTGGCGCATCTCCTTAGCATGATAGGAGTCCAGTTTATAGTATTTTTTCTAAGAAAGTCTGTTACTGTTGTCTCTTGGCTTACCGGGACAGAATAACAACAAGAAAAAGTTGATTGACCCAATTACACAAGAGAAACCCGTTGTGTTTGGGCTCATCGGAATCTTCTCAACGATAACGGAAGGCATTAAGGCAGCTGGTACCAACAATTCAATTTTTGATAAAAATATTTTGCTCAAGACACGTCGTCTAAGGCTGAACCAACGATTTTTAATAAATTTACATACTTAGAGAAAAACGAGCGGACTTTGCTTTATAATCACGAACGTAGTTTATGATTATAATGTTTGAAAGGCCTCTAAAAAGAAAAGTGCTAAAGTCCGCAATTATACCTCTCTTTGGATACCGCTAACATGCATAATTATGTGGGTGCGACCTGGTTCTATTGTCTCATAGACATTTAAATAAGTCCCTTCTGGTTTCCCGAAACCGCGATTGTCGAGAGACCTCGTGAATCGCTAGAAAATGTGTTGTGTGATTTGTGTTCATATGAAAGAATTACTTTATATTTATTTATCTATCCAAATATCATAAACCCTCCATGATGCGTTCAAGAACCGCACATTATGACCACCATAAAAAGAGACTGTTTTGTTAGAACAAATTTCTTATCTATTCTGTGAAAATGTTATTATTGCTAAATAATAACATCGATTTCGATAATATTGTTTCATTTGAATTTCGAACCTATCAGAAAAACAAAGAAATTTGATTTGACCTCTATTCTAATATCAGTCGAGATGACGTTTAGTTCGTAATGAATTATCAAGTTGCATACAAATTTGACAAATGTCGCACGTAAGTAAGATATCGAACGTTATGATAGTTAGAGCTGACTCTAGTTTGTCTCTGAATTAAAAAAAAACTATGACAGCTGCCAGAAAACAACGCCGCCATGCCGGTCTTAATATGCGGCTCCTGAATGCATCATGGAGGTTTATGATATGTGGATAGATAAAGCAGTGTATGTAACTGTACATAATTAGGCATTAAAACACTCGTGTTATGTTATTATGAAACTCAAGCCTTCGGTTCGTTTCATAAACCCACACTCGATTTTAATGCCCTTCATTATGTACAGTCACATAAACTACTATAATATACTTTGAACTTTACGCATCTGCATTAAACCAAGAAAATATTAAATTTATATTAATTATACTCTCAAGCGACCGATTCCGAACCGATTCTTATAATTCTTTTTTTTATTTGAATGTATATGCTTACTGGTTGGTTCCATTGTTTTCAAAAATCCAGTTGGATGTAGGGATCCATGAGGAATTGAGGGAACTCCTCAATTTTATTAGGCACGTGTATAGTGATTTCGGTATTTTCTATTATAACTCGTGTATTTGGCCCCGGAAATCACAAATTTGGTGAAGTGGAATGAAACTAATGATAAAGACCACAGAAGACTTTTGGAACTCTTCAATGAGTAAGTACGTCATAGATTATGATATATGATTTGCATTTTGAAGTACACTCAAGAGCAAAAGTTTCGGGTCACCCTAAATAAAATAACCGCAATAGGTTTTTTTTTTATATTTTTCACTAGTCTTATTTACATAACATACTAGTCTTCGTAATACCCAAATGTTTTAGCAATTTCCGGGATCCTATCATAAAGATATAAACATCCAAAAATGACGATTTTTGCGATATCTCGCTCCGTTAACGTTGTTTTTTTCATGGGTTTTTACGAGTCCGATTTAAACCTGGTAACGTGTTTCTTTTTTACTGTTATTTCTGCAGTTTAGATATAAAATTTAATAAAGATCATGAAAGGATTAAAAAACTGTACAACATTTGGACTATTTTAGGAAATATGACGGTATTTCATCGACCCAAAACTTTTGCTCTTGAGTGTAGCAATTAAGTACCAACGGTGATTCGATCCTTGACGAATCGACAGGACTCCAGGAGGAGGATATTATCAGCCCCCAGCCCCCCACGTAGCTATTTGGGTTTATTCTGTAATATTTAACGCATTTGGTCTCGGGAAGCCGTTCATGTGGTAAAGTGAAAAGGAAATGTGGCTTGGCGAAGTAGGTACTGAATTGAAGTTGATAAACTTTTTTATAGTACCTATTTATTGTGGTTTAGTAAAAACAAATAGAGAGAATTCAATATTTATATTCAGATTGATTTAAAAAAAACCGGCCAAGTGCGAGTCGGACTCGCACACGAAATGTTCAGTACCATTATCTATAAAAAACTATTTTATTCTGTGTTTTTAGTATTTGTTGTTATAGCGGCAACAGAAATACATCATCTATAAAAATTTCAGCTGGAACTATCACGGTATCAGTGAGATACAGCCTGGTGACCGACAGACGGACAGCGGAGTCTAAGTAATAGGGTCCCGTTTTACTCTTTGAGTACGGAACCCTAAAAATTAGTGAAAACGCCGTTTACTCGGATTATGAGTCCAACCTAAGAATAGGCTTTATAGCCCTTAACTTTGGCTATGTCCACAGGAAAGACGACAACTTGACTTTGACTTTAAATAGCCGGAAATTGCTTCTGAATTATGAGAGAAGACATTTGTCTGTAGTTGTAACGCAATTAACAGAGACTTTTTGGTATCCTTAAAATAATATGGATTTATGTTTACAACTAGCAACATTGTGAGCTTCAGGAGGTCTATTTTTTCATAACTCCAGATCTCAATTACATCTCAACCGATTGCTCGATTGAAATGCGATTAGGATAAACCAAATTGAGGCCCGGGTCCCTATTTCACGTCGGTGATAAAACATTGCGCGGCCGACGACTCGACGTAAGCTATCCTTGGGGGTTCGATTCGACCCCGGACGTTTACTGTGCTGACGCGGAGATACTGTCTGCCTGTTGTAGAATCCATTAATATTGCAACGACATTAGATAACTTATTGCAGCTTAGAAAGCATTACTCGTCGTGCTAGTTTAAAAATAGAGTAAATTGTCCGCAACTGGCTTCTTATACTGTTATTAAGAATATTATAGCTAAATAATTTACTTTAAATCAAAGTTTAAACCGAGTTCAATTCAGTACTTCGCCAAGCCACATAGTTACATGAACATTTCCACATTTCCTTTCCAATTTACTACATGAGAGCAAATGTGTTGATTATTACAGAAAAAACCCAAGTCGCTATCTGTGGGCTGATAATATTTGAGGAGTTCCGTCGATTCCTCAAGGATCTCAGAATTAACACTGCATTAGTTGCTACTTCAACGGAATCATGTCAGAATCTTTGACGTACTTTACATCTTTGAGGAGGTCCATAAGTCATCTGTGGTGTTCATCATCAGTTCCACTTCACGAAAATTGCGATTTCCGAGGGTAAATACACGAGTAATAATAGAAAATACCGAAATTACTACACGCGTGCCTATAAACTTAGAGGGTTGCCCTCAATTTCCTTGGATTCCCATCATCAGATCCTGATTTGGTGAAAATGGAACTACCTCGGGAGTATATTCTTTCGATTAAAAAAAGAATTTTGGAAATCTGTCCACAATTGACGGAGAAATCGGCGAACAAACATTAAAAAAAATACATACAGTGGAACATATAACCTTTGAAGTCGGTTAAAAATATTTAATATTTCTTCATTTTTTTTGCGAAAATGGCGTCGCCAGTAATATACGAACAGTCTCGAATCTATAATAAGCCGATTCCCACCGGCTTGCCTAAAATTTATATTTAGGCAAGCCTGTAGTTATATAATCTAAACTCTTACATAACTGTTTTTGTTCCGGGTTGCCCATCGAACATTTTCACGCGCCTGTTTACATTTTTACTTATAGTCGTACATAACGCGATTAAAAAAAATCCTGTAGACAGACATGTGTTCTGGATACTTTACGGGTTAAATATGTACAAAGAAATTTTAGGCAAGCCGATGGGAAGCGGACTGTATGGGCGCTCCGCCACTGATGGATATAATATACGAAAGTGCTCACTATAAAAGAATAATCCGAGAATGTTTCGTTGGTAAATAAACGTCCGAGGTCTCGACGCTCTACTAGTATATGGCACTTTATATCAAAGCAACATGGGTTAAATTCACAGATGTACCTATGAATATAAGGAGATCGGACATGGCGGCCGATTTGTATAGAGTGAGCCTGTCGCAAGTACATTAACCCACACAACGCCCAATTAATTGACAAGACAAAGCACGCACACATCTAAAACACTCACTTGTATACCTACACGCTTATTTCACAATAAACGCGCATCATATCAGGCATTTTGGGAAAAAACGTAATATTCTCTGCGATCAGCACGCGTGCACAGTATGGCAGTGTATGCCCATTGAGCATACAGCTACGACACGGCCGCCGGCGGCTTGTCCTCTCTGTAGTATTCTTTGCTCTGAGGTTAAATTCGAACTAAGAGAATTTTTCTTTATTCGAATTTAAGCCATGTCAATTTTTTTTAATACCTTGTCGGTGGTAAACAAGCTTACGGGCCCACCTGATGGTAAGTGGTTACCGTAGCATATGGACTTTTGCAACTCCAGGGGTGTTACATGCGGGTTGCTGACCCTTTAAGAATGTATACACTTCTTTTTTGAAGAACCTTTTAGACACTTTGACATTTTAAGTGCCCATGCCATATACTGGTATAACTAGTATACAGCGTCCAGCACTCGGACTTTATAAGTAAATTTTCTTTTAATATTAGGTACCTACGAATAAATAAGATGAACGAAAGAGACAGTCCATAGGGCCTCTTCTGAAATAGTTACTTAATGTATTTAGTAAACTTTACAAAATATCCATCCATCACACAATTCCTAAAACCGCCACTAATGAAACCGTTTTATTTTTCACGAGCGCCAGCGCAATAAATCTATTACGAGTAGGTACAAAGGATTCAACAGCCCCAATTTTACACAATACTTACCTAAATACCGCCGACAGCCGAGGTGTTAACTCGGAGAGGGGCGTGAGAAATTTAATTTGTCGCGTAACCTTCAGTTCGGGGCGTAAGTTGATTGGATCAAGGAGCTTAATAAGGGATCTGTATTTCGGTGGTTGCTGACGCTTTTTTTTTACTATTTCTAAAACGAATTCAACAAAAAAAAATTATAGATACCTACGAGACCTGCTTACAAAATTTGACGAGAATCGGTTGAGAAATGCGACCTGTAGAGGAGAACACCGGAACATCTGGACATCCGGACATACGTAAGAATTATGGCCCAAGCTGAAACGGAGAACTTCGTTCGCTTCACTCGCTCGTTCAATTAGGCTACGTTCACACGGCGCAATTTGTCTCGTATACCGTATACGAGATTTTATCGAATATCGTAGTCACAACAAAATTTGTATGGCAACTTTGAAAATCGTTCACACGGCGTATATGCGGGAAAATCTCGTATTCGAGACATATTTTTTACCGTATACCGTAGGGTCTGGCCACCGGGGATGCGAGATTCTCGAAACGATTTTATCGAATGCGATGCTCAGTGGCGCTTGTGATTACGTAGTTTCGTTCACACGAAGAACCTGAGGGCCTACCGCGAACGGCATTCGAAGTTTTCCCTCTCTGTCGCACTTATGTCCGAACTCGTAAGTATGACAGAGAGAGGAAACTACGAATGCCGTTCGCGGTAGGCCCTCTGGTTTCTCGTATACGAGACGCGCGCGGGCGCATCAGGCAGTTGTGTTTGTGACGTCGTTGGCGAAGGTTCCATCATGGTGGACGGATTGCCGATTACGATCGAGTTATTTATCACGCTTATCGAGGATCGACCCATAATATGGCATACATTCATTAGTTCATAATTTCTCAGCTGTTGAAAACAAACTTCAAATCTTCTTTCTCGATGCAGACTCGTTTTTAATATAGGATGGACCCGATATTTTCTTGGGCGCCGATGCCTACTTCTTAAATACCAATAAAAACCGGCCAAGTGCGAGTCGGACTCGCACACGAAGGGTTCCGTACCATTATTTGATTCGGTTTTTAGTATTTGTTGTTATAGCGGCAACAGAAATACATCATCTGTGAAAATTTCAACTGTAACTATCACGGTATCAGTGAGATACAGCCTGGTGACAGACAGACAGACAGACGGACAGCGGAGTCTTAGTAATAGGGTCCCGTTTTACTCTTTGAGTACGGAACCCTAAAAAAGAAATGGAATACGAGGATCCATTTCGGCGCGCACTCAACGACTGGCGGTGTGGCGGCTGGCAAATCGTATCGAAAAGACGCTGTGCGAACGGCGGCCACGTATACGGGAAGACCGCGTACGTGAAAAAACCGAATGGACCTCGCACCGTGTGAACGGCTGTCTCGTCTACGGTAAAACCGTATAAGAGAAAATATCGAGATCATACAGTCGCTAGTTACGAGCCGTGTGTAATGTGAAACTGGCCGTGAAGCGGGTGAGGCATCGTTTACCGCGACGGAGCCGTCGCAGCCTGCACTCGATTACACTAAGTGCGCCGTAATGCTTTAAAGGTATATGACCAAGCTAACTTAAAAAGGTCGCATTTTTATAATATTAGTATAAATTAGAGTATACACTCGCTAGTTACGAGCCGTGTGTAGTGTAATAATGTGAAACTGGCCGTGAAGCAGCCGGGGCCGTCGCAGCCTGCACTTGATTATACTAAGTGCTCCGTAAATGATTTGCGCATATCACATACTATACGACACTTGAAATCTGTGTGTCTTAGATAACTTAAAAAGGTCGTATTTTTATAATATAAAGATTAGATTATACACACGCTAGTTACAAACCGTGTATAATCTGAAGCTAGCCGTGAAGCGGGTGAGGCATCGTTTACCGCACCGGGGCCGTCGCTGCTTTCACTCGATTATATCAAGTGCTCCGTAATGGTTTGCGCACAGCACATACTATATTTTAAAAAGGTATTACTTTAAGGATGACTATGACCATGACCAATGCCTGTCGTGAATGGTCATGATTCACGATAGTATTTAAAGAAAGAAAGAAAGAAAAGAAAGAAACATTTATTCGAGACAAACAACACACACCGCGTTTGTCACGAAACGGTTCTATCTCAGCATAATGCTGGCATTGCTGCCAGCGCTGGTCTTCCGATAGAACCGTCGAGTGAGTTCACGGTGGATAACAAACAAAAAAGAAACAAAATAATGATAAAACTTAATTAAACACGAGAAGGGACAATTAACGAAATTAAAAATAGAACATAAAATACAATAATATTGTCCAGTGGTTTATTTACATTGATGTTTATAATTATGTCTCAAACAGCTGATTTATTTTATGTAGCAACACCTACAAGAAATCATGTTTATAACAATGTTGACGGGTAGGCGGGTAGTCAGAGTTCCTTACGGCTATATTGGGTACGAACAGTTAAGTGCGGTTTGTACCGGTTGATTTGGAGGACAACCAGGCTGAGCTCTTTCCATAATCACTTTCGATGCGTCGTATGATATTGTAACGATTTGATATCATTTACACGTGTGTTCATGTGCTTACACAGTTTGGACGATGATGGTTTATGATGCGATGTATGTATGTGCGTCCACAGTTCTCATTCTCTTTGGGAGGCGTGTCGGTATATCATGTAGATGAATAAGGTTTTCCTACAGGTCGCGCATGTACGTGACCTGTAGGACACACAACACAATTCTTAGTTGTGGAGTTCTTTAGTGTGAGGGGATTAGTTACAAGTGTAACAGGGTAGTTCGGTTCGGTAGTCTCGGCCTCAGGCCATATCATCATCAGTCAAGGGTGAACCCGGGTAATTGTAACAGGAACAATAGCGTGTGAATTGGGACAGTATCAGTTGTGTGATAAGGGATGTCCATATGGGGAGGTTGGAGGACATTCTCGGGGACGAAAGTCCCCACACCTATAGGCAGCTGGCACGCACGAGGCGGCAGCCCCTATGTCAGACTATATAAAGGATTACGCAAGTTGTAAGGGTACGTTTATATTTGCATATATGATAATACAGGTATACCTAAGCTAGAGTGATATAGGTTCTCATTCGCGGCCATGAGAGTGACCAGAAGTTACAGCCCGTTCTAGCGTGAGTCATCCTTTATTCTACAGGGTAGGCCAACAATTCTTGCACATTTGAAACTTTGATGAAAATAAAACCATGAAAGTTAATTTCCTGATCATTTAATTTTTGTGACTACCATCTAATGCAATTTATTTTTTGAAAATAATATCTTTGAGATGACCCCCACTTCGTCGCTGGCACTCCTGCAAACGGCTACGCAGATTTTAGGAAACTCGCTGACACATGCTGCGAGGTATCTCGGCTATCTCATCGCGGATGTTTTGCTTGAGTTTGGAATGTTTGGATATTGTCTTCGGTTTTTTAACTTAGAACTGGACTTTATAAATATCCCTGTACGAAAAAATCGGCGGGAGTGAGATCCGGGCTCCCTCCTAAATTGGCGGCGACCGGTTGCATACAAATTGTTGCTTTTATAGAAAAAGCTCGTTGTTGATCAGTAAAACACTTTATTGCAAATAAAACTGCTTATAGTAATGTAAAATTTCCCTCCACTCAAAAACCATATAATTTATTATTCTACAAGATATTCAGTGTTGCCATTTGCAAAAATGTATGGCCCACCCTGTAATTAGTAGTATTAGTAGTAATATTCTTTATTGCACCACAACATAAGAAAAACATGATACTGGAGTAGATTAAATAAGTAATAGTAACAATAGGCGGTAGTGATAGTGTGAGAAAACAAAGCTTCCGATATTATGAAATTAGTCAAATCAGAGCCAAGCTTGGGCTATTTGATCAAATGTGATGTTATATTCATAGACACATTTCTCCCCATTTATAAAAGCATGTATGTCAGTCGTGTTTGCTAATAAAGTTAACCCTAAACTTGGTAAATAAAGTGCGTTCAAGCCTCGTTCGCGCTGTATATAGCACAAAAAATTGTGCTGGAAAACAACGCAAACAAACAGGTAACAAAAAAATCATATTTAAAGATACACTACTTAGTAAAGTAAGTCACAAATTATCAATAATAGTAACACACCTATAGTAAGTGAGTAAACTTTGACCTAGCACTGAAGTCAACGTAATACATGGCATGACTTCGGCCGCTATCCGATAGTGTTATCCGGGCAGTAGCAATTGTGCCGCCTTCATCTGACAAAGGAGCCTCGCTTAAATTACTATCGCCGACAAATAGACAAAGCTAATTGATATAGACGCGTTGTCCTAGTATTGATTACAAGAGACGATTACAAGGAGACAATAATGGAGTCATGCCAATATCCACTGGCTACATGATGTCGTCGTCAGATGCACTAACTAGTCCAACGATTCAGGAAATAAACGAAATATATGTTATTCGTGATCAATTCTATGACAAAACGGATGTTTTATTCTAATGTAGACATACTCGTAAGGCAGTGATAGCAATAGATCTACGGTAGATATTTTGGCCTTGAGTTAGGAATAGGAGGAGTGCAAGGTTGGGTTAGTAACTATAACCATTACGGAGCGACTATGTACAGCACCGCAAACCATGGTGCACCTGATGGCGTGCCCCACATGCCCACACTCCTGCTTGGAACACGACCTGAGAGACGCGACTGCCAGAGCTGTCCATCTCTTATTTGAGGAACCTAAACACGAAGAAGAAGAAGAAGACGGAGCGACTAGTTATTGACAGTGTATATACTACCAATAATAAATAAATCAAGTTCCAATAAGCCAGAAACAGTTAACAAGCACTGCACCGATACTGTGATAATAGAGAAGGTGCACGTTCACACTGACTGGCCTCAAGGTAGTGTATTACTTAATTCATGAACTCTGCGTCAAACACTGAACTAAATAAACAGGTCTGGCTGCTGGAAGTTGTAGTCGGGCCCTTAAGGATCACCAGATAAACGCTAGGTTACAAATACAAGTTTCGTACCTAATACAACCAGTATAGCTTTTTCGTACGAGTATAGCGAGGAAGAGGAAGACAGAATAAACTACATGGAGCAACTCAAAAAGAGAGCTGATGATAAGTCGTATCGACATGTCAAAGAGGTTGCGTGGGATTGGAGTGTGTGGGGTCGGAAGGCCTACTTTGAGCTACACCGACAAGAGCTTAGCTCTTAAATTTATTTAATCGTATGGCATACATTATTCAAAAAAAGGTCAAAACCTTTGAGTTTGTCACTTTTTAGTACCACCCAGGGGACACGTGCAGGGTTGTGGTAGGTAGCTCCTGCGGAGAAAAAAAAATTAAAATACGATGGGCAGTCAGGCAGACATCAAGGTGATTGCTTGAGTGTTCCATTTTAACCATTTTTTTGTAAGAAACACTAATAACTCTCCGTCTGCAAATATACCAGGGCCCTTTCTATTTTCGTCTTTATCCTATGAAACCAAGAATATCCTAAAAGTTGCCCATTTGTTCTTAATTACTTTCATCCCGGTTAATAATAAATATTTCCATGTTAGACCCCCGCCAAGTTGATCGTAGGGCGTGATACAAACTTCTCTCAAAGAGATGTTCAGTGCACGGGCGGGTTTGTGTTACCAGGGCTGCCTAAGTAAGCAAACATGGACCCCTGAAATATTAAAACTATGCTATTCGCTTGATTAATAATGGAAAGGTATTCTGCCTAATGCATAGTTTAAGGCCGGGCCTGATTTGGGTTTGATTTTGTAATGTAGTTATAATAGACGTGAAGTGAATATTAAATCGGTTAATTTTCATTAAGGTACTACACCTAAAATTGTAGGCATAGGTACATTAGATAAAAAAAAACTTGTAAACCTAATTTTATTCGCCGCACGTTCAAACACATATGTTAGGTACCTAAAATCGTACGCAAAAATGAAATAGAATGCCTCAGTTAAATTAATAACATGGTGTACATTAATTAAACGCATCATATCACGGACAGCAAAAATATTTTTGGATATAAAGCGTCAGTCTTTTAAAGCGAAATTGTAACTTGTTATTCATTACCTGCATTACAAAAAGTATGATACGATACCTGCATTATAAAAAGTATGATACGAGTATGTATATCTAAGGTTGGTAGGACGACTCGGACTGTGTTATCTGCAGGTAATAGTTAAGTACCCAGTTGTTCTCAATTATTATCTTAATTAGTTCAGTTACAAACACGACCAACCAATGGAAAAAAAACGTTGTAACAACATATTTCAACCAGGGATGCCGGATACGATTTTTTGTCCACCAAATTCCCTTGGTTGCAGATGTAGAGGAGGATACGGAGGCGGATGCGAACATTTCAAGGCTCACATCCGTGGATGCGGATGCAGATTTTGGGGTCAATCATAAATAAACAACGTCCATATAATATGACTAAATTACAATCGTAGCGAACAAACCGAAAACACGTCTGCTCTTGTCTCCGAAACGAAAAATATTTAAAATGCCCGCGGGGCTCCTTTCTTGTCGCAAATTTTGCTACATTCGCATCCCCAAAAACTCTACATAGATTTTTGCGGATCCGGATGCAATAGTTGAATTTGATGCGGAACTTTCGTGGTTGCAGATGCGAATGTCTGCAACATCCCTGATTTAAATCTGATCATTTTGCTCACCTCGTTTTATTAAAGCAGCATCCCTAGCACCTTATCGCCGTGGAACGAGCTCGAGCACAAAGCGCCGCAGCGCCACGCCACACCGTGCCAGGTATTGTGTGGTTTAGTCTGCTGTTTATTTGGGTTCGGACGCCTCCAATAAGTTTGCGATCTGGTGGCTGGCAGAACAATACAAATTGTAGAAGTTTATGTCGTTTTAACACGACGTAAACCCCAATTATTTACATGTCTGATTAAAAGTTTTACTTCAGTACTTTACAAGTTGTCAATGTGTATCTCACGCTTACTGCCAAGCGCGCCGAGCTAATATATATATGTACTTATGAACGAGCGCGCTACAAAATTAAAAATGCGAATGAGTCGTGAAATAGATTAATTGAACTATCAACACGACGAGTCTTTCTTCTCCAAAGGTCTAAAATTACAACATCAATATCGGAATTTAAACTTTCCGGAGACATGTCTAAAATTGTACTAATAAAACAAGCGACATTGCCGGGAAAATACTCATCCTGAAGAAGTACTCCCTAAGAGTTCGAAACATGTCGCCATGTCGTATTAGTGACATTTAATATGTGAGTTTAACCGTGATTTTATTATAACATTAATATCGTCTTTAGAAGATCTTATCAATGAGACACATACCAAAATCAAATATAAATTGAATTGTATTTTTCTGCGAAGTAACAAAAACCCTGTAGTCATAAAATTCCAGTTTTATCCCTTAGGTCTCTTTATGTTCCGACTGTCAGACCTAGAAACTATTGGCACTAAACCGGACCATCTCCACACAGATATGGAATGGGGGCAAACTGCGACCATGCCGGCGCGCGGCGCTGCGTTCAATAACTAGCATGTAAACTGTGATTTCAGAGCACTTCTATCGATATTAAACATCCTTCAATTTGCACGAAGCACTTTTATGATATTTAAGTGGCTTTAGAAATACTCGTATTTGAAGCAGCTCCCATCTGAATTTCCAAATCAACGGAGAAACTTAGAACCTCTATAGAAATTAGATTTTTATCAAGTAAGGAACAACTTCAACTTCACGGAAACATTAATTCAACGTGGTTAGGTGACTTTTCATCTATTGACCGCGCTGCCGTCGTTGCTTATCCTGGGTACCGTTGCCGGTACGCCGTGGTACGCGGGTGGAATGGCGTTCGGCCATGAAAGCTCGACAAAAATTTACAGTAATAGTCACAATTATTGAACAAAAGTCTTTGATAGGAAAGATTATAATGCTCTAAACAAATTGACCTTTCCATTTAATAAAGTAAGCCAAGCGTAGGTTAGCGAACTAGCACGTACTAGTACAGTCAGCATCAAAAGTAGCTACGCAATCGAAGACGTCAAAAGTTCTTATTCCCTTTTAACAAGGACTTTTGACGTCTTCGTTTGCGTGTAGCTACTTTTGATGCTGAATGTACCCTATGCATTTATAATCTTGAAAAATAGCAATAGTAAAGTTACAAATCATAGCAAGCTTAGTGGCTAATTGCAATAAGCTAAATTAGTTACAATTTAACTAGTCTAAGCTAAGCACACCGCGTTTTTTAAACGCGCCGTCGTGTGTTTCCAATCACGTGTATATCGAAACAAACGCGCGTTGACCGGGCGTTTAAAAATCACGATAAGCCCTAAACTGGCAACACTGGAACGCTTGACAACTAACGACTGGCCTGTTGGCCAGTTGTTTGACCAGTTGCCGTACCTATACTTCGTTTTTTTTAGCATTAGAGAGACCTTTGCAGAACGAGATATAAGGTTTTTTATCGGGCACACTCTGCGGATCGAACAGTGAATACGAGTTAATAAATATCACGTATTTATTATCATGTTTTAGTAATACATACATTACTCAGTGTTGTGAACAGATAAGAAACATAA
Source organism: Epinotia brunnichana (assembly GCA_963854355.1). NCBI lineage: Eukaryota > Metazoa > Arthropoda > Insecta > Lepidoptera > Tortricidae > Epinotia > Epinotia brunnichana. The sequence goes on along the minus strand of OY977945.1, from coordinate 9,939,477 downwards.
TATTAGTTAATTTATATTCTAAGATGAAAAGATAAGAATCTTAATAAATTGCGTTTGCAATTTTTCATGGAAAGGTTGTACATTAAAAAACCTAAAGAGGCAGAGTTCTCACACAATTTTTAAACGTCACTGTCACTATCTGGAATTCACTCATGTGGGTTTTTCATTCGAGTTCATATTGTTGTCGGTTGAGTCGGTTGTGATTTCTATTGCTGTAAGCTTACTTAAAGATTGTTGTTATCGTTTTTGTTAAATTTTGTTATTAGTTGTTGATCTATTTAGATATTTTGTTTGCTGGCCCGAGTGGGCTACAGAAGTCGCAGCCGGTTCCGGCTAATGTTTTTTCATCTCCAAAGAAGAAAAGGCAAAAGCAGAATCCTCTGACTGCCAGTGAAAAGCGGAAACGGGCGGTGAATATTTACAAATGAGTGTCAGAAATGTGCCATAGAAAGGAGTATCCCACTAAATCAGACCGTGTGAAAAAGACTGCCGAGACTGCTGGCATATCGTTAGCTACGGTATACAACATTTTAAAATGAAATATATGCGTTCAGCTATCGATAAATATCAAATGATATGTACTCGTATGTATGTACATAAGTTCCGAGAAATTCAGTGGTATCGATCGAAATCGAAGAAGGAAGGTTTACGACCACTGCTTCTTTGTTTACCCGTTTGACAGATAATTCTAATCTTAAAAAAAACGAAGTATAGGTATATGAAATAGTAACTTGTAAATAGATTCGTGAAATGGGTCTCAGTCCTTAACACATTCACTGCCATTCGCTACGCCATAACCCATCCCGTAGTTTTCCCGCTAAGTAGCGGAAAGCTCCTACGGCGTACACATTCTCTGTCAAGCATCGATTTGAAATATTTAAATCGATGCTGTCAAGAATCGCGACGCGCTGCGCTCGTAGCTGATCCCGTGGTTTACCGCTAAGTAGCGGAAAGCTCCTACGGCGTACACATTCTCTGTCAAGCATCGATTTGAAATATTTAAATCGATGCTGTCAAGAATCGCGACGCGCTGCGCTCGTAGCTGATCCCGTGGTTTACCGCTAAGTAGCGGAAAGCGCCAACAGCGTACACATTCACTGTCAAGAATCGCCACGCGCTTCGCTCGTAGGCAATCCCGTGGTTTACCGCTAAGCAGCGGAAAGCGCTTACAGCGTACACATTCACTGTCAAGAATTGCCACGCGCTACGCTCGTAGGCAATCCCGTGGTTTACCGCTAAGCAGCGGAAAGCGCTTACAGCGTACACATTCACTGTCAAGAATTGCCACGCGCTACGCTCGTAGGCAATCCCGTGGTTTACCGCTAAGCAGCGGAAAGCGCCTACAGCGTACACATACACTGTCAAGAATCGCGACGCGCTACGCTCGTAGGCAATCCCGTGGTTTACCGCTAAGCAGCGGAAAGCGCTTACAGCGTACACATTCACTGTCAAGAATTGCCACGCGCTACGCTCGTAGGTAATCCCGTGGTTTACAGCTAAGTAGCGGAAAGCGCCTACGGCGTACACATTCACTGTCAAGAATCGCCACGCGCTACGCTCGTAGGCGATCCCGTGTTTTACAGCTAAGTAGCGGAAAGCGCTTACGGCGTACACATTCACTGTCAAGAATCGCCACGCGCTACGCTCGCAGGCGATCCCGTGGTTTACAACTAAGCAGCGGAAAGCGCTTACGGCGTACACATTCACTGTCAAGAATCGCCACGCGCTACGCTCGTAGGCGATCCCGTGGTTTACAGCTAAGTAGCGGAAAGCGCTTACGGCGTACACATTCACTGTCAAGAATCGCCACGCGCTACGCTCGTAAGCGATCCCGTGGTTTACAGCTAAGTAGCGGAAAGCGCCTACGGCGTACACATTCACTGTCAAGAATCGCCACGCGCTACGCTCGTAGGCGATCCCGTGGTTTACAGCTAAGTAGCGGAAAGCGCTTACGGCGTACACATTCACTGTCAAGAATCGCCATGCGCTACGCTTGTAGGCAATCCTGTGGTTTACCGCTAAGTAGCGGAAAGCGCTTACGGCGTACACATTCACTGTCAAGAATCGCCACGCGCTACGCTCGTAGGTGATCCCGTGGTTTACAGCTAAGTAGCGGAAAGCGCTTACGGCGTACACATTCACTGTCAAGAATCGCCACGCGCTACGCTCGTAGGCAATCCCGTGGTTTACCGCTAAGAAGCGGAAAGCGCTTACGGCGTACACATTCACTGTCAAGAATAGCCACGCGCTACGCTCGCAGGCGATCCCGTGGTTTACAGCTAAGCAGCGGAAAGCGCTTACGGCGTACACATTCACTGTCAAGAATCGCCACGCGCTACGCTCGTAGGCGATCCCATGGTTTACCGCTAAGTAGCGGAAAGCGCCTACGGCGTAGGCGCCCGCTAGGCGGGTTCCTGGCAGTGAAAGTATTAAGGCGACGTGAGCTCAGAAAACGGATTTTTAAACAGTCGTAGCTCTTGTTTGGATTATAATACGGCTGCTTTAAATTTAATTAGCAATCTTGAGGCATTTTTCGAGGGACAACAGCTATTCGAATCCTGAGTTTTTGACTTTCGCTCAATAGAAAAAAATCACGAACGTAGGTCTAAAATACACTTATTAAAACATTCGTAATAAATAATGCACAACAGCTAAACATATTCAAATTAGTTCTAAAAATCGGCAATATCATGTTTGAGGGAACTTAGCTATTATTTTTTTATTTATTAAAACGCACAAAAAAATAAAATTAAAAACATGATATCCGCGCTTCCGAACACGTACTTCCGTCTCGCTCATGCTCGCATTATGCTCAGTGAGAGGGAGAGAAGGCCACGAGCCTACGTCGTCTCAAGATTGATCACGGAGCACGTATGTACGAAATCTAAACTACGTATGTAGGTACATATCACGTTATACTGCTTATTAAGAACATACATCATCCTCGCTCGCAACGCAAACCTAATCGTGTGTGGTACTTTACGTTTCAATCTGGAATGAGTTTTGTCATATAAATTAATAGCCGCTGCCTACTGTGGCAGAAACCGCGGAAACTTCTCGAATTTAATTACATTATTGTAATTCTAGAAACATAAACAGTTTTGGTACGTTATATTAAAACAATTTCGTGACGAATGTCAAGAGAAGGGTAGCGGTGACCTCATTCAAGTGACAAACTACCTATTTATGTTATCTAATATCGATGATTCCTTAGTATTAAGGGCACAAATACCACATTATGTAGATATATACTTAATAAAAAAAAAACTTAAATAAACTAAATAAACCTAAAATTAAGAAAAACATAAATTTAATCAATTTAGTTATGTATCGTAAGTAGGTTTTTAACTGTTAGTGTAGGTATACTTAATGGTTCCTCAGCCTTCACAAGCAACCGATATCAAGAACTGTTGTTTGTGTTTGGATTGCTCTTGCACTTGTTACCTCATTTTCTATGAATCGATGCCTCAATTATTTTCTGGTCACACCAAATTTTTAAGTTAAACTAGCCAACGTTTTTTTAAAATTCCTTGTTTTTGAAGATCTCAGTCAATGAAAGTCGATCATTTCCTTGACGTAGGTCAAGGAAATCATCGGGAATGACATACCGTAGAATATGCCTACTTTACCACCAGAACGAGCTTTGCCCATAAATCAAATTTTAAACAAATCTGATAATGAACGAAAACACAACATATTTATGGCTACTTTGCCTACTATTTTTAGTAGAAACTAGATTATATTTACGACTTTATTTTGAGTAATACGTGCCTTTTACTTCAGCCAGGAGCTTGCAGCAAATTGTGGAATTTGAGGTGTATTGTTTTGTATGGAAAAGTAAAATACCCAGGTATTAAGCACCAAATTTTTTTCAGGTACTAGTTAGGTCAATAGCTTCAAGTTTTTGATAGGAACCAACTCCTCCGTCGGCCATCTTTTTTTTATGGCGTTCATTTGAACATCTTGGTCTTAACTACGACAAGTTTTACACAATATAGTGGGGCAGAGTGCCGGAACAAATTGTCTTAAATGCGGACACACCGGACAAAAGCACCAATTTTTTTTCAGGTACTAGTTAGCTACATAGCTTTACGTTTTTGATAGGAACCAACTCCTCCGACGGCCATCTTTTTTTTACAGGGTCATTTTGAATTATATGTATATTATTAATATCTCGGGCTCTAAATCACGTAGAATCACAAACTTGGTGTCTAAATATTTGGGGCCAGGAAATTCAACTAGATATTTTTTAGGGTCGAGTTCCCAAAGGACCACCATACGGAACCCGTTGCCAAGCCTCCGCAGTGGGTCCGTCTTCCTGCGTGTCAGGAATAGCTAGACTGTTAACTTTATTATACTTTTATTATTTGTAATTATAGTAGATATAGCTATACATAGTCTGCGGAAATTTCAAGTGCCTATCTATTACGCTTCTAGAGATAGACCGTGTGTAATGGGCGAGAAAAAAAAACGCCTTAACATGTCTTTCAATGTATGGGAGCACTGTTTAATTTTTGATATATTTTTATTTTTATTAACTTTCAGATTCAGATTCAGATGATTTATTTGCTATTCGTACAAGTACATGCAAATACAATTAATACAATTTTAGGTACACTCAATAATACAATTATAGTTATAAATAATAATGCATTTTAAAATTAATTACTTTTTCTAGATACACATTAATAAAAGGACACATTACATTGGATTTTATTGGTTACATTATTTAATAGATGTTATTTGTGATGTCAAGGGCATTGGCGAAAAATTCTTTAATTGTATAAAATGGTCTATTAATTAAATATTCATTTAACTTTCTATCAAAAGTTCTCATGTCTGTACATTGTTTGATATCCTGACTTATTTTATTAAAAAATTTAATGGCAATATTGTTAAAGCTGTTATTGAAATGGACAAAGTTAGGTTTAGTTAGAGACAGTTGACTATTATTTCTAAAATTAAAATTATGCATTTCTCCAGCTGTAGGATAGAGATTCTTATTTAAATAAACATATATACATATGTGATACAAGTACATTGAAATAATGGTGAGGATTTTGTGCTCTATAAACAAGTTTCGATGGGTGTCAGGTATGCATTTGCATCCAGAAATAAGTCGAATAGCCTTTTTCTGTAGGAGTAAAATAGAATTTATGTTTGTACCGTTGCCCCAGACTTCAATACAATACCTAATGATACTATGATACTAATGATACTACTTTAGTTATAACAGCAATAGAAAAACAAACTCTGTGAAATTTTTAACACTCTAGCTATTACTGACAAGCAGATAGAGGGATCCACAGCGGAGGCTTAGTAACAGGGTTCCGTTTGGTATCCTTTGGGAATTCGATCTTAAAAAATATCTATAGTTGAATTCCCTGACCCCAAATATGTATACTTAGACACCAAGTTTGTGATTGTAAGTGATGTAGAACCCGAGATATTAATAATTTACCTATAATTCAAAATTACCCCATAAAAAAAAGATGGCCGTCGGAGGAGTTGGTTCCTATCAAAAACGTAAAGTTATGTACCTAACTAGTACCTGAAAAAAATTTGGTGCTTTTGTCCGGTGTGTCCACATTTACGACAATTTGTTCCGGCAGTCTGCCCCTCTATATTGTGTGAAACTTTTCTTAGTTAAGACCAAGATGTTCAAATAAACGCTATGTTTGCCCATTTTTACGCTTTTAGCTTACGGCCTGCCTGATGTTAAGCTGGTACCGTCACCTATGGACACTTGTGACTCCAGAAGAATCACAAGCGCGTTGCCGACCCTTTATTCACTTGAGGATTCGCTGTGTTGGCAGATAGAGACATGCAGGTCCCTCACTCCCAACACAACGCACCATATGGAATTCTGGTGACCTTACTTGTAGTAACCCTGAAAGGCACCACCAGACTAACAGATTTGGACTAAGTCTTGTCTCAACATCATATTTAAGAGCTATATTCTATCAATAATTCGATATGGGCAATGTTAGCATAAGTCACCCGTCCCTTTCCTGAGCTAATCTTATCCAGAAGTGACCCGCGACCTTCCTAATATCGTCCACCTATCGAGCTGGAGGACGGCCGACGCTCCTTTTACCTAGAAGTGGCCACCAATCTGGCACCTTTATGGTCCACCTACCATCATTCTGCCTGGCAAGGTGTCCTGCCCAGCTCCACTTGAGTTTGGTAATGGTATCTCCAACGTCCAATGAGGCTATCCGCAGCAGAACCAAGGTAACCGATATAGCCCTCCGAATCGTTAAACTTAAGTGGCAGTGGGCGGAGCACATTGCACGTAGAACCGATGGCCGTTGGAAAGGATCTCGAGTGGCGACCACGTACCGGAAGGCGAGGCGTGGGTAGCCCCCCCACAAGGTGGACTGATGACCTGGTAAAGGTCGCGGGAGTCCGCTGGATGCGGGTCGCGCAGGACCGGACATTTTGGGACTCTTTGGGGGAGGCCTATGTCCAGCAGTGGACGTCTTTCGGCTGATATGATGATGATGATTCGGTAGACTTGAGGATGTCGTCCTGTTTACCTTCTTATGTAATAAATAATACTGACACCCTGCAATCTTTCTGATATTTATTTTTTTATATTTTATTACGTCATTCCACTTCTGTTTTTCATCGTGTGCAAAACTTATCTGGGGGCACGGCAGTGCCCCCGCCAAGTCGAGCAAAACAAAGAGGCACGGCCGTACCATCCTTTTCTCGAAGCCATTCAGGCCATTTTCAACATCCTGTAATTTTGTGCTGGCCAGAACCCTGAATTTTCAGGAATATTTAGGGCATAATATGGCTAACATATAATATCAATAACATTCAATTTTAACTTTTAGTTTAAGAACTATTGTCCGTCAAAGTTCGTTAGTTTTGTCACTGACATACTCACTGATAATGATCACTCTAATTCTAAGGTACTTCTAGCAGACCCACAAGCTCCTAATTTCAAAAGTAATTAGTTTTAGCCTAATAATTCATAAAAAACCTAAAAATATTGCAATTTCAGTCACGTTTCAGAGATATACAAACTGCATTAGTAAGTTGTTTGTAATCTTATACAAATACATGCGATTACAAAGTTACTTTTACAGTTCCTTCCTGCAAAACTATACAAACGTTATTTGCGGTTGGTAAAATAACATTCCCATACAAAGTCTACAAAAACAAATGAGATCCCATAAAAAACATTCCATGTAAAAAATAGGCCAGTCTCGAAACTCTTTCACAGTAAAAAGTGGTGAGATATTTTGTAGAGCCAAGTCAGGCATTCTTATTAATCTTTATTGCTTGCTAAATAAAATTTTGTGACTTGGCATACACACTTACATAGTTTTAGGTACCTATGCAAAAATTTGTAAATGCAGTAAAGTTGTGTGATTCTCAAGTTGCAGAATTTTATTGAGCAAGCAAATAAAGATTAATAAGAATGCCTGACTTGGCTCTACGAAATATCTCACCACTTTTTACTGTGAAAGAGTTTCGAGACTTGGCCTATTTTTTACATGGAATGTTTTTTATGGGATATACTTTTCTTCAAGTATTCCACTGATTTTATTACTCTAATTTAAGTATAACTTTACCCGCGATCAAAATCGACAAAAATTAGGGATAAATGTTGATTTGAAACATATTTCTCCTCATGATCACATGACTACGAAGGATTCGTTAAGCAAAACACACAGCAAAATTATATCATAGAAAAAATATGAGAAAATCGTGTTTTTCCAAAAAAACGGGCAAAGTTGACGAGGATTATGTTTAACGGTAACTTTTGTTTTATTCTACCATCTATCGAACACACGACTCAAAGGTTACATAATACGCAGGCTAGAAAATAAAGTTTTAATTAAAAACCGTATCAACGATGTAGCGATGTGCGGAGTTGACAGTTCGATGTACGGCGGCAATTAAGAAGTTCCATCTCGAAGTAACGGCGATACTCCGCGGCTGGTATTCACAACGCTTACCATCAACTCCTGTTAATGAATACCAGTGTAAGGCTGACCTCTGATTATGCTCAGTTATTACAACTGTCAGCAAATAATTTATGATGAGAAGAGATATGCAGAGAAAAAGCGCTTGTGGCCTAGTTGCCGAATAAATATAAAATTTCGATTCTGATGGGTTTGGATATTGAATATTATCTTTTTAATAACGTTGCTGTCACCGTGCTATATTGCTGAAGATAAGACATCCGTCACAATCGAATTCGCATACTTGTCAGCACGCGACAAGTGTCAGTTTGCGTGCGGTCTTGTGATACCTACACGGAGGTTCCCTGACACTGTTTGGGCTCAAAGCGCTCGTAGCGTTATTCGAGCGCTTATTGTCAACACAGTTGACGGTACCGAATATGACAATACGCGCTACGCGTGCCATAATCCCGAATCCATGTCATAGGAGCTGCAGGCCTGAATCACACTGACGAGGCCTGCGGTGGCGGTCAATAGTAAACTAGACAGTTATTGTCAAATTCACTAATGACCGCCACTGCAGCCCACGCCAGTGAGAAGCCTCTCACAGACTGGCGCGGTCATAAGCTGACAAATTTTCTATTGATCGCCACCGCAGGCCGCGCCAGTGTGATTCAGGCCTTTTTCAGGCCGAATTCGGGAGGCTGACGTGTACAAGCCTATGTTGCCATAGATTCACAACTTATGTCGAACGATCTCACTATACTCTCCTCGCAGTACAGTACAGTCCCTTTGTCACAACTACGAGTACCTATACATAATCAGCGGTTAATGTCCTTATTCATAAACATCCATCACACTTATTTTTATTTTAATGCCGTTAAAATTCGTTTGTCCTTTTATGTCACTGACATTTGTCGTATATAAAAAAGGGACGGTCAGCAGCAAAAGTTGCTAAGTGGGCCTTAAGAGAATAAAGATTTGTGTAGATCATTTTGAGTGTGCTATTGTGCTTTTAGCTACTTTGCTGACTGGAAAAAGTACAAATTGGTCCGACCGAGGTAACCATGCGTTGTGAATAGCGCATGCGCGTCATTAATACCGGCCCAGAATCCCTAGGATTAGTTATAAGGTCCTCGTTAAGCATTTTATAATCTAGCGTTCCTAGCGATTTATAGCGAAAGTGAAGTACTGTCGCCTTGTAAAATAAAGGCACGTTTTTGAAATGATATGTGAGCCGAAGTTTAGGCACTTATTTAGGGCAAAGTTGAATGAGTTGTGTGAGAACTTGAAGTCTTTTATGTTGTATTGCTTGTGGCGCTACTATGGGCCGTTGCTGGGTGACTGAACATAATAACGTTGTTCTCGTACCGATAGTCATTCAAAGAAATATAATAACTCCAATTAATTAGTTTGGTAGTTTCATTTGAAGATACAAGTTGAAAAGTCAATTGAAATGGATCCTGGATTTTGGTTTGTGGTGAGAGGTTTTGGTACCACGATTTTGATTTAGAACTGTAATTCATAAGATAGCGAAGGTAGGTACTGTCAGCCACATTAATACCTGTACAAAAATAAGGACATAAAGATCTGTAGGTACACGCTTTAATGTCAGTGTGATAATAGCGTCCGATGTTTTAGGCGCTGTTAATATATATCTATATAAAACTAAGTCGTGTTAGTTACACCATTTATACTCAAGAAGGGCAGGTCCGATTTTTATGGTGTTTAATTTGTTAGATTAGTCTTTGCTCCGAATAGCAGAATAGCTATTAAAACATGAAAAAATACATACACGAAAAATAATTTTCATTACTTACTCATACATTTTGTAGGCGGTATGAAGTTCGCGGGGTCAGCTTTTACAATTATTTTACGAAGAGGTTAGAGCGAGTTTACGTTTACAGCTTTCAGCGACTTTCCATACATTCGGATTTTAGCAAACACCACTTACAGACCTCACGGTTACAGGCGGTTATGTGCAATCCACCCTAAGTAAACAGTTGGGGTAGATTTTTTATTCGAACTTCTTAAATTCGTTGTGCAAGAAGGCAACTCAGACGAAACGAAACAAAAGAATTCCGGACATCGGGCGATCAGCCGAGTCTTCGCCGTTTTCCATTAAAAGTAAGATAGATCCCGGCAATTAATCCTCTTCGTGCTGACACAAGTTTTTCCATGGATTAGTGTCTTTGAGAAACTTTTCAATAACGATGATGATCTTTTACTTTTGTTCAATTTATTCGTCTCGTATTTCATAGAATTATTAGTTGGAAACAAATGAGCAGTCTAATTTTTCTTTTTAAAGGTGTATATGTATGTAACTTTATATCGGGAGATTTTTGAATTACCGTACCAATGCCTAAAATGTATTGTTATTTTTGGTTGTGGCAATAAATCATTTTTCTCAGGCTTGTAGTCCGATTACTATCAGGCGGGGCCGTAAACTAAACAAACAAAAAAAACATAAATTAACTAGTTGAAAAAAAAATACCGACTTCTATTCAGTACTTCGCTTTATTTGAAGAGTTCCCTCGATTTCTCCAGGCTCCGATTATCAGATCGTGACCAGGTGACCATGGAACTACCTAAGAAGAAATACCCTTTCATCAACAAAATAACCAAATCGGTAGGCGTCTTCGATTCCGACGAATTGACAACCTCCTCCTTTTTTGAAGTCGGTTAAAAAGCTGCAATAATAACTTGCTACTCACCCACTAAAAATTACTGACTGATTGTACCTACCAGAAATAAAAATGAAGATCCAATAAAGCAATTTAAACTCTCGAACCACTTTGCCATTACCATATGCAATAAAAGTAACAGGTTTTTCGCCGTACAACTTATACGGCAGTCGTCATAAAAGGACAGGTACCTGCCTACGTAATCCAGGTTTTGTTGGATATCCGAAATCCCTCGCAACTTAGTGGCTTAAGATAAAAGGCTATCCCGGGAATCAAAGGATACGTTTTGACCGCTACCTTTTTGTGTCAACTTGGCCCGGCGTATACAATGTTAGACACAGCATTATTGAATTTTTATATTGCAAATATGTAAGCACTTTGACAAAGAGCACCGACCGTTAGGTGTGAGGTTTCGAAGTCGTCTTTGTTGACAGGTAATATTTTTCAGCGTATGTACGAAATTATATTTAATTAATTTATCTCGGTTTTTTCGTGTCTTTGTTTCACGAAAATATCTAATAAAAGTCATATTTTTAATCCCCCACACAAAAAGAGGGGTGTTATAAGTCATATTGCGATACTACGGTCTTCATTATTTTGTAAATTGACTCTTTATAAGGGACCATTTAACCCCCTTTCCGCTTTACGGGTATTTTTGTAACAGCCTGTAGTGTGTATCTGTGTGTTTGTGTGTCTGTCTGTGGAATTGTAGGTCCTAAATGAATGGACTGATTTTATGCGGGTTTCTTTTGTCCGAAAGCTGACGTGATCGAGATGGTTCTTAGCTACATTTCGAAATGTAGTTGGACAGCAAAATCGGTTCAGCCGGTTCTAAGATGAACTTTGAAATGAAAAAGTCGGGAATTTTTCAACATTTCTAAGTTGTTAATTAGTACGTTTAAGTAGGTATGTCTCATATTTATTTTTGAAGTAGGTAAACAAATGAAAGGAAGGTTACAACGATGTCTTTTTAAGTAATTATACAACGATTTGTGTTTAAATGCTAATACTTTATGATCTGTGTACTGTGAGCAGCACCAAAACTAACGGTTAGGAAACACTTCATGACATGAACACTGCAAGTACCGACGCCGTTAAAACCTCACCTCCGATACCCCGCCGCCTAAAGGATGACTTACGCTAGAACGGGCCGTGTAGCCACGGCCGAGGCTCGGTGTCGGCACGGTCCGGCCGTGGCTCGGCCGGGCTTGAGTATGGCTCGGCCGCGCAAAAACACCGTCGTTTTTCTGAGAAAAAGGCCCGGGCCGGATACGGCCCGTTCTAGCGTGAGTCATCCTTATTAACGCTCACCTCCGTTCGGATGTTTCGTCCCTAATCATAAAAAAAAATCTTCAAAAGGATCCGTAATGAGATTTCCTTGCCGGCGAAATATTCGGTAGCTTTACCCAGATATTAAATGTCAGAAAATTGAGTCCCACATAGAGGTCTAAGCATGCAAGGTAAAGCCCCGTCGCCTTTTCGTGTTCTTGATAAAGTTATGGGTGTATAAGAGAGTAACTTGTATACAGAACAATGCCATCTCCATAACACATCCTTTGTTGTGGATATGTAAAAAGCGTTAGTTATTTGGTGTTGTGGCGATCTATCGATGTGCTCATGAGAGGGTTATTTTAGAAGAAGATATACTCCTGTAATTTTATTGTTATTAATGTCAATTAATAAAAGCTAAGATACACAATTCAATAAAAAAAGAATTTTACAAACCCACTAAACTAAAACAAACTTAAACGTATTACTAAGTAACCTAAACCTATTCCTAATCCTAAAACTAAACATCAAACAACCCTCCCCGAGCCACTCCAGGTGCAAAGTTCCCATCACACTGGCCGCATTGCCGCGCTGAACAGCTATGGCTAACCTTTACTCTTGTAATAGGTTATTAGTACATAGTTAATGTAATTATTCACATCGCCATAGATAAACATGCATTCTTTTGATAGATAAATGAAGAATTGACCTTATTTATACCACCAAGGTGGCGACGCGTATAACACCTAAACTTCAACACAAAATTGCCTACAAGATTGATTAACTTTCGTATAAGGGCATTTTCAATAATTCGTGCATCCAATTAGCGTGAGTTGTTAAATAAAAATTAACTCAGTGTCAGTTTTGTAACGAAGGTTAAGCATACAAATGATGTCAAACTGAACTTTTTTCGCATTTAAATAAGGTCTATATGCATATGATTTATATATTGAAAAGAAAAAGTATTTTTTATACAAACTAAATACTTAATTGTCGTTACTAAACTGACACTAAGTTAATTTTTATTTAACAACTCACGCTAATTGGGTGCACGAAATATTGAAAATGCCCATAAACTGAATCAATTATGTTGTTTTTTGGAATAAACAAGTAGGTGTACCCATATCCTTAAAAAAACTGCAAATACTATAAGTACAGAAAACACTTTCACTGCCACGAAAGCCTAGTGAGCGCCTACGCCGTAGTCGCTTTCCGCTTCATACGGAGGGAACCACGGGATTGGCTACGAGCGTAGCGCGTAGCGATTCGCGGCTGTGAATGTGTTCAGAAAAGACGAGTACGAAGATGAGCGTCCAGTGGCAATAATATTATGCTAGTTACAAAACAAAAAGAGAAGAGCCTTAGCAATCAGGGGCAACATGCTCATCCGTAGATTTGCACGGTGTACAAGGGAAGTCAAGCTGACACTCTTTAAAGCCTATTGTACGTCTTTTTACACGTGCAGTCTATGGATGAGGCATACAAAGCGAGCCTACAATGCGTTACGTGTGCAATTCAACAATATCTTCAGGATGCTGTTCAAGCTGCCTCGTCACTGCAGTGCGTCAGGCATGTTTGCCGAAGCGCACACTGATGGCTTCCATGCCATCATACGCAAGAGGGTCGCCTCGCTGCTGAGACGAGTGCGAGGAAGTGAGAACAGCATTCTGAGGATATTGAAAGGACGTTGGGATTGCCCTATGTTAGGGCACTGGGTTGGCATTGTGACGGGGAGGGTAAAATAACTCTGAGTTTTGCCCTAAACGACACAGTGCCTCTCAGCGTACAAATTATACTTTTCTTTTCTTTTCTGTTTTGCCTACTAACACTTAGCTTTAAAATTATTTTATGAACTAACAAACTTATGGATTCTATGAGTCTGAAATAAAGGTTTTTTATTTTAGTTTTATTTATTTAAATTCCGATTGTTCGATCGACGTCAAAGATATATGATTAAATTTTTGCATATTATTCCATTGTTAAGTATAGGTAATATTTTTGACGTCGACTGTACTTGGCCCAGTCTGGCAGGAATTGTGGCTTGGTTACGTGTATGAGTCATAAGGTATTCTCTACCAGTCAACCATTCGTGTATGTGCCTAACCAACTGAAAAGCGAGTAGGGCTTTGTCAAGTAAGAAGGCAAGTTAACTGTTAAAAGTTATAAAGTCTCAAGGTTTTACCAAAATTAATTCTCATAGACAACAACCCGGATCACCTGATGCTTCTAGTGACCGGCCTCGGCCGCCTTTGCTTAACCTGCGGAATAAATGGGAATGTTGCGGGCTTTGCGAGGTTTTGACTGTTTAGAGCATGCTAAATAAATAGAAAGCAGAAAAGAAAGAAATATTTCGTACCTATAAAAATAAGTTAGGTACTAAGACTTGAGATAAAGCAACCAGTTATGATTAATTCCATGTACCCTAATAGTCAGCCAAAACAGTACATATGTGGCCTTTTCTGTATACCATCATCAACTACTAATCTCGTTAAAAAAATAGCGATTGCTATTCAACGCGGGAATGCTGCCTGTGTGATGGGCACCCTGCCTAAAGAGCAAAGTTTTGATACGTTTCTGTAATTGTATATTTTAATAATTTTATTTTTTAAAGTAGTTTTAAATGACATGCTGGTATATAATTTTTGGTTGCTAAATAAATAAACTTTCTCAGTTAATATGACACTTAAAAATATTTTTAGTACAAGTTTTTATTGCTGACTGTATATTTGCAAAGTCGTCAACTATTCGTTCCTTTCTATATCTATCAGTGGCGGCGCGTGAGAATTGTCAGTGGACAACTCGGAGCATAAAAAAGGGATGTTTTTTGATGATTTACGAGTTTGTTAATATATAGCAAGAAATTTTAGGTAAGCCGGTGGGAATCGGCTTGTATGGGCGCTCCGCCACTGATATCTATTCTGTCTCCTTCATTAGATCAGCTCATTGGTGCCAATATAAGTATTGCATTGTCACATAATTACCTATGCGGTCTATCGTCGGGGATACGGTCACCGGTCGACGCTTTGCTTCTTAAGAGGGCGGTCATCGTGGCGTGTCACTGGTATATAATTGTGATTATTTAAATAAGTTTCTGTCAAAATTGTCATTATTGGTACAAGCTTTTATTGCCGACTGTACTTTTCTGTAAACCATCATCAACTACTAATTGAGACGATTCTAACGAGCCCAAACTCAACGGGGTCACGTCGGTTAAGTACTGAATTCCCATGGCCACCTTCTGTCTCCATCATCTGATCAGCTCGATGGTACCATAATATTGAATTGTCATCCAAACTATACTAATACCCAAAATTTCAGCTCAATCGGATAACATCATGCTCCTAGCGTTATTCCCGGTTGTGCCCTAAAGGAGTCCGGGGTCCGCTTTGACATCTAATCCCAAGATTTGGCATAGGCGCTAGTTTTACGAAAGCGACTGCCATCTGACCTTCCAACCCAGAGGGAAAACTAGACCTTATTGAGATTAGACCGGTTTCCTCACGATGTTTTCCTTCACCGAAAAGCTAACGGTAAATATTCCGTACATAAGTTCCGAAAAACTCATTGGTACGAGCCGGGATTCGAACCCACGACCGCCGCTTGACAGCCGCATGCCTGAACCACTAGGCTACCGTAGCTAAAC
Organism: Epinotia brunnichana; assembly: GCA_963854355.1. NCBI lineage: Eukaryota > Metazoa > Arthropoda > Insecta > Lepidoptera > Tortricidae > Epinotia > Epinotia brunnichana. The sequence continues at coordinate 9,923,962 of OY977945.1, read as the reverse complement.
ACTGAGCTCATAAAAACGTAATAAAGTTGCAAAGGTTCCTCCTTTTTCGTATCTTATCGCTAAACCTACATGTGGCAACGAAATGGCTCAATAAATTTGACTTTTTTGTCAAAGTCAAAGATAATATAACCACTAAGTCTTAACAGCTTTCAACTGTAGGTACTTACAACAGGGAATAACGGTGACCAACATTTTCAAAAAACACATATTTCCGATGAATATTCTTCGTTTAGAATACGGGAAGGATCAACACGTCGTTATTCATGATCCAGGGAGTGATATTGCAATGGTGAGCCTTTTCATTTTACACAAAGTACCTGGGAGAAAGGATTTAGCTTGGAGTCTTTGGTATTTTCGAAGAAAACGATTTTCCGGGTAATAAGCCCGATTTTTCATCCTCGTAAATCTCTATTTTGTAAATCTTATTACAATTGTTGAAGCCGCTTGCGAGCACCCATATACAATCAAAATGAATGTGCGAATTTCACTCGTTTAGTTATAGGTATAATATTTCTAAAATACTCAGAAAAAATATTTAATTGTTGTGAATTTAAAACAAATAATAAATCGATTTAAATTCTTCTCCGAAGATATATATCTTTTTCTATAAATAGTTCTTTGTTAGCAATTAGACTGGTGACTCTATTCGCAGGGATCAATACACTTTATCATTCTTCAGAACTGTCTACAAACTACAATACAAAGCAATATATATTTTTTTACTTTTACTTGCATTGGATTGAAGCAAGGATATTGAATGCCTTTTAATTTAAAATTATACTTACTTGGTTAGCTAATATACCGGCATCCGTATCTAAAATAACTAGGTATGCATTTGAATATAAGTACTTCAGAATTGATCGTACCGAGCGAAAATCCATGATACTCGGTTATTCTAAAATGTACAATGTCTCCGCAAAAGGAAACATGGCACTTTTCAGACATTACACAATGGGCCACATAAATTCAGGCACTGAAAGAAATCTTATAATAGGTGGTTATGTGACTTCTAATCATAAAATTCACGGAATATCTCACATTCCCAATCCGCTGAAGAAAAGCAACAGTTTGGTCGTGAATATTCTTTGTCTTCGCATGGGAAAATAACTTTCTTTTTCCAGTAATTTCCAGCATTCCTGTGTAAGTTCATTGCATGGTCAACATATTTATTACATGTATTACGAACCATAAACTTTTACTTACCGATCATTCTATCTCGCGAACGACTTCGGAAATCCGCACTGATTAATATTAAATAGTTTCAAAGTTTCCCTCACTCCACAACTGACTAAGCAGCGATACAAATCCAGCAAATTTAAAGCAAGATTCTGAGATCGTACAATACAAATATTACAAAATAATTCCGCAAATGATTTTAATATTGTTTAGTATGGATTTTTTCCGGTTTGAATCGGAGGGCAGTTCGCGCTCCGAGTGTCCCGTACCGACTGAACCGTATCCGGGGTGGCTTTTCCCGATTTCCACAACTCTGCGAGAGGTTTTAGCAAAGATACTATAGCATTATCTGACGTAGGACAGCGTTATTGAATATAACGCCATCTACTCGCGCAATAGTAAAACGTGCAGTAATTCGTGGCTTAGCGACACCTATGGGCATTTTCCGGAACTAAGTGTGTGTTAACATGGCAACTTTACGGCTGAAGTACGCAGGATTGACAGATTTTCATAGAGGTCACTAGTTGGTTGTTGAATACATGTTATATTATGTTTATTAGATACTCCTAATCGTTCTATACGTAACTTGACAAATTGCTAATTAGTAAAGATCACAAATAGGGCGCGCCTTCATAAGTGGGCTCAATGAGACTTACATTTTGCTTTACCATTTGATTTAAATGTGTTTGAGAATAATTATCGTTCTCACACGTTAATTCGACGCATATCAAGTGAAGCGTAAGAAACACATAAATATCAAATTGGAATGTGATGAGTGTCTTAAATTTACCCCCTATCTAAACATATTATATGCCTAACACTTATTTAACTCCGAAACTCACGATCTGTTTTGGAGGATTTCTTTTTACAAAGAGTTATGGAATTAGCTGTAGGGGTTTTCCTGAACACATTCTTAGCGCTTTTTCGTAACGCTGCGTTCGTAGCTGATATGGGTGTTCCGTTTTGTAGGAGAAAAGGCAGAGCCCACGTAGCGGCTTCCTGGTCCATTCAAAGTATTTCTATGTCAGAAAGAAAGATGTTAAGGCCCAACACTCATACAAGGTTAGAAGCCGCGTAGCGCTTACGCTTATGCCGATATTCGAGCACCGGCAACAGTTTTCGAATGCACATATAAACGCTAGGAGCTACTTTCGCACACCCTGATGGCTAAACCAAATCCAGCAACCTAATGCGTGACGTACGGGTCGATTCTAAATCGGATACTTAAGGAAAAAAGTTGCTGTTCTTAAAGGACTTTGAGTATTTGGTATCGTGCATATGACACACCTGCAGAAGTAGGTAATAACGAGTATAATGGTTGTCATTTATAGCCCCCGACGAAAAAGAGGGATTTTACAAGTTTGACATGTGTATCACTGTATCTTGTGCTGGTGTATCTGTGTGTTTGTTTGTCTGTGGCATCATAGATCCCAAAAGGATGAACCATTATGTTTGAGGTATTTTTTAATCGAAAAGTCTTGTCTGTCCGGGTGGTACTTGGCCATTTTTAGGGTTCCGGACTCAAAGAGTAAAACGTGACCCTATTACTAAGACTCCGCTGTCCGTCTGTCTGTCTGTATGTCGCCAGGCTGTATCTCATCAACGGTGATAGTTGGACGGTTAAAAATTTCACAGATGATGTATTTCTTTTGCCGCTATAACAGCAAATACTAAATAAGTTTCTGTCAAAAATTTCATTTTTCGTACAAGCTTTTACTGCCGACTGTACTTTTCTGCATACCATCATCAAGTACTCATTAAGACGATTCTAACGAGCCCAAACTCGATGGGGTTGTGTCGTTTTATTGCAGAATTCCTATGGCCACCTTCCAGCTCCAGCATCAGATCAGCTCCAAGTCATCATAATATTGCATTGTCATGTGATATACATACGCTAGCAGAATTTCAGCTCAATTGGATAACGGGAAGTGACTGAAAAATGGATTGCAAATTTTGACGGACAACTTACATAGTTACATACTTACATATTTACATACATACGAACAGTGCAAGTTAATATAAAGCTTATAATAAAAACAAAATGATTTTTTTTTCTTTTTTTAGGGTTCCGTACTCAAAGAGTAAAACGGGACCCTATTACTAAGACTCCGCTGTCCGTCCGTCCGTCCGTCCGTCCATCCGTCTGTCTGTCACCAGGCTGTATCTCACTAATACCGTGATAGTTCCAGCTGAAATTTTCACAAATGATGTATTTCTGTTGCCGCTAGGTATAACAACAAATACTAAAAACACAGAATAAAATAGTTGTTTATAGATAATGGTACGGAACCCTTCGTGCGCGAGTCCGACCCGCACTTGGCCGGTTTTTTTATTTTCTTTTACATATTTGCGGACAATCTTACACAAGTCGACCTAGTCCCAAACTAAGCAAAGCTTGTACTACTACTACTAGACGACGATAAACATACTTAAATATATAGAAAACATCCATGACTCAGAAATAAATATTTGTGCTCATCACAAAAATAAATGCCCTAACCGGAATTCGAACCCGGGACCTCCGGTTTCGTAGGCAGGGTCACTATTACTACCATTTACCAACTAGGCTACAGGGGGCTCCAATTCAACAAACGTGATTTTTTTGCCGTTTTGATAGATAATGGTACGGATCCCTCCGTGCGCGAGTCCGACTCCCACTTGGCCGGTTTTAAGGGTTCCGTAGCCAAATGGCAAAAAACGGAACCCTTATAGATTCGTCATGTCTGTCTGTCTGTCTGTCTGTCCGTCCGTATGTCACAGCCACTTTTTTCTGAAACTATAAGAGCTTGGTAAGTAGATGTTATGTGAACCGCATTAAGATTTTCACATAAAAATCGAAAAAAAACAGTAAGTTTTGGGGGTCCCCATACTCAGAACTGAAACTCAAAAAAAAAATCATCATACCCATACGTTTGGGGTATATAGGTCCTCAAAAATGATATTCAGGTTTTAATATTCTTTTTTTCTAAACTGAATAGTTTGCACGAGAGACACTTCCAAAGTGTTAAAATGTGTGTCCCCCCCCCTGTAACTTCTAAAATAAGAGAACGATAAAACTAAAAAAAATATATGATATACATTACTATACATACTTCCACCGAAAATTGGTTTGCACGAGATCTAGTAAGTAGTTTTTTTTAATACCTCATAAATCGTAAACCGCAATTTATTTTACGGAACCCTTCATGTGCGAGTCCGACTCGCACTTGGCCGCTTTTTTTTAATTTCTAGCAACAGAAACTAGTTTCCGACCTAGATATGGTAAAAGGTTTCATATTATTCTAGCTAGCAAATCGTTTTAAAATGAGAACAAAACTACGTTTGTATGGAGATTCGAGCGTCCTGGCGACTCTTAAGAGGAATGCCTATCTGCGATTTTCCCATACAAACGCTCTCAACTGTTTCTGAACCTAGAGCAATCCCTGGTTATTGAACCTAGAGCAATGATTTTTTTCAAATGAGCTCAATATCATCAAATATCTATGCCGCTATGTTTCGCTTTCTTGGATCTTTTTATTTTAAAGAAACTTAATTACAGCACCACAAAAATCGCAAAAACGGCTTAATTGGAATGGCTGCTAAAAAAGGCGCAGTATACAAATATAACAACAAATAGCCAAAAATCAAAACATAGCGGCGTAGATTATTTCTTTCTTTTGCAGTTTCCAAAATTTTATGATGATTCGTTGCGTTTTGGAGTTTTTCGCTTGGGAATTTTAGTTCGAGCTGCAGTTGTCCTTATATACAGCTCCCGCCGCCCACAACAGCGCGACAGAAACATTGCTTCAAAAATTTGAGATTTCAAAAGTGGCTCAGGCTAGGCATTGCTCTTAACTGGCCCATTGCTTTCTGGAAGCAAGCGGTGCGTCAACGAGGTTGAATTGAAATTTCATGCGATCGGCGATAAAACAAATGCTCGATAATAATAATAATGATATTTCGACTAGAGATGAAAGCAGGTCTTTCTCCTTTTTAGGGTTCCGTACCCAAAGAGTAAAACGGGACCCTATTACTAAGACTCCGCTGTCCGTCTGTCTGTATGTCTGGCTGTCTGTCCGTCCTTCACCAGGCTGTATCTCAGCAACCGTGATAGTTAGACTGTTGAAATTTTCACAGATAATGTATTTCTATTGCCGCTATAACAACAAATACTAAAAAACAGTACGTTAATTTACCCTTTTTTTTAAAAAAGCCCACATGCCGTAACGCACTGTATAATATTTTAGAATAACAGTTGGTAATGACCCTGCCTACGAAGCTGGAGGTCCCGGGTTCGAATCCTGGTAAGGGCATTTATTTGTGTGATGAGCACAAATATTTGTTCCTGAGTCATGGATGTTTTCGATGTATTTATTTATCTATATAAGTATGTTTATCGTCGTCTAGTACCCATAGTACAAGCTTTGCTTAGTTTGAGACTAAGCCGATTTGTGTAAGATTTGTTTCTTTTACAATCTTACATAAATCGGCTTAGTCTCAAACTAAGCAAAGCTTGTACTATGGGTACTAGACGACGATAAACATACTTATATAGATAAATAAATACATCGAAAACATCCATGACTCAGGAACAAATATTTGTGCTCATCACACAAATAAATGCCCTTACCAGGATTCGAACCCGGGACCTCCAGCTTCGTAGGCAGGGTCATTACCAACTGTTATTCTAAAATATTATACAGTGCGTTACGGCATGTGGGCTTTTTAAAAAAAAAGGGTAAATTAACGTACTTCTTTAACTTAACCATGACCCTAATTTAATGAATTACCTATCTAAAATTTCGACTTCATTAAAATTTAAATTGCCAGCAATGTACAGTAAAGTGAATTGACAAGTAAGTGTAAAATTGTAAATGACAGCTCTTCATACTTTGTTTAGTACCACGTCGTACACCTAGTACATTGAAGGTTCGGATGTTGGAAATTTAATTATGCAGTTAATTTACATAATTATGATTTGCTAATACATGTAAACAATTTCTAATGGAACATAAATTATTATCAGTTTTAATGCCCGCGTGCCGTTAACACATTGTGTATTCGATAGTTAGTCACCTCGTACACGTGGTCCGTGGGGTAATCACGTAACGTTCCGAACGCGCGTCGGTACAATTTAGCTGTCAATTTTCCACATAAAAAGTGACATTTACCTACCTGACGCGCGTACAATGCGTTACGTGATCGACCAGCTGGTTTTGACATAACTAACACTAGTAATTCAGTATACAAATACAAATCGTTTATTTGTTCAACATAGGTGCATGACGGTACATGAGGGTCTTATAATTTAATTTTTGTATCACTATGCTGGGCCATTTGGCATACAAATTTGTGAGTAATGAATGGAGAGGCTCCATTAATTACAGTCTGACAAAAAGTCACTTATTTTGTAGTACGCTTTTTCTACTAAAATGTTAAATAACTTCTTCTTAAACTCGACCATACTTTCTATACTAACAATATCGTTCGGAATTTTGTTATAGATTTTTGGCGCCATTCCGAGTATACTTTTTTGAAATAAAGCTGTTTTTGAGGACATTCCGTTTATTTTATTCCTAAGTCGTTTACTCTTAAAACTATTAAACAGGTAACGATTCGATTTTGTAAAAATTGCAATTTCAAATATATACAAGCATGGCAGTGTTAATATTCTTAATTTCTGAAAATATGGTTTACAGGAGTCGAGTTGACGTATAATAACGAGCGAATGCATCTCTTCTGCGCTTTAAACGCTATTTCTCTGTCAACTGAGTTTGCCCAGAATATGATGCCGTACCTTAGAGTTGATGTTACATAGGCTTGGTAGGCTGTTAAGACTACTGATTCATTGACAATTTTTCTTAAATTATAAAGTACATATGAGAATTTATTCAATTTCTTACATATAATGTCAATTTGATTTCTATTTTTATATAGTATCTAGATTTCTTCGTCTTTTTTCAATAAGTCCCCTCTACATCGTTGAAATCGTAAATCACCTAAGTTTTTTTTTGTGTAATAAATTAAACTCAATCACTCAAACATTCATTCCTTAAACTCCAAAATCATACACATTGCGTAGGTTAATCAGTACCTGCCAAAATCAATCTAATCAATTTGGTTTGGCAATCTGATCGGCATATTGCATTTTATTTATATTATATATATCTATCTCATTTAATATATATCCTGGACTTACGATCAGGCTGAAGAAGCCCTGAAGTAAAGAGCTACTCGCATCCTTCCCTCTCCTACACTCACACTACACACACTCTCCTACATTCACTCACTCTAATACATTCACACTATGAACAAACTTAATATTTTGTATGTTTTTACTGCCCCATAAATTCCTTAGTTTAAGTACTACTAAGTCTTAACATTTCTTTAAAAATTGCTATAAGCCGCATGTTATTTAGTATTGCTCGTGTTTGATTTGAACCCCACGGTACAGGCTGTGCCTAGTGTGGAAGTCGCTGTACCTAAGAAAAAGGTTGTGTTAAGTTATGGTAAATAAATAATTTGAGAAAATGAAAGAACTTTGCTGCTTTCCCAATTTCGTAGCACTGAAATGCACTAAGGCTTAGCAATGAGAAGCTAAGCTAGTGACTAAGCATTCTAACTGCTACGGCTCGTAGGCGGCTACGAACTTTAGGGCATATTTTCCAAATTCTTTGCAGAACGGTGCTACGAAAATTCGGGTCCTTATTCGACATTCATTAGTAACAATTATATTACCACTTCGTCCGTTTGCTGTCACAATACAATCAATTACTTATTGATAAATCTAGATCTAAGTAGGTAGGTAATTAGCAGAGATCAAGAAAAAAAACGCGTGCGTGCATGTGATACTTAGGTGTATGTGTGTGTTTTTATTTACCATGATTATTAGACAATGAATAATTACAAGTTATTACTTAATTAAATTGCAATTGGAACTGCAATAAAATCCATTATTTTTTTAAATGGATGACTTTTCCTCGATCGGACATACACTATTCGCATATGCCCTATTAGGTATGCCGGAAAGTTGAGTGCGGAAATGCAGCCGACTCGCAGCTCTCGTAACGTGATAGGTCGCATTTTAAAAAGTTTGTAAACAAAGTGTGACGTCGGCGCGAGCACGCTGCGCCGCCTGCACTGTACTCGGATAACTGTGGAAAGAATTCGGACCATAAATTAATGAGCGAAGGCGAGCCGAGTGGCGGCGAGCGCGGCCGAGCGCGGTCACACGACGCCACTTTGGTCCCCCGTCCCGCCTTCCGCGAGCGGAATTCGCACGAGCGCCGCGCCTCCGCGCCCGGCTCCGCGCCGCGCCGCAGCCGGTTCAGTGTACGTGCGACCGCTCGCGGCCGAGGACGACCGCCGCGCAACGCGCTATACTCGCTTATTACGCAGTAGCGACCATCGCCGACCGCGTGGACACTTCCGAAACAACTTTTAGTGATCGCCCTATAAACTAACTAATGATCAAGTGCTAACTAATGCTCCAACTTTCAGTGATAACTCTTGTCAGTGAAAAAGTTATTAAGTGCTCGAACTCGGAAGGACGCCTGAATTTGCGCAGCGGCCAAATATTGGGATCGGTGACGATCGTAAGCGACACGAAACGCGGTGTTACGGGCCACGTTACAAGGTTATCGCGCCTCTAGTCCGCCAGTGATGAATTGGAAAATCGGCGTATAGCTCACGTGGTTCGCGCTCCGCCCCCGCCGCGCTCCGCGCTTATATTTAGCGAAATTCACCTCTCGGGAACGGCCCGACGGCTGACGCTCTGCGTACGGCGCTGTTTATGAACGTTACCGAGATACCACATGTTATTGGCTTCGAATAACAGAGCCGATAACGAGAAGACAGATAACCTCACGGTGCGGCTCGGGTCCGATCACGTTCTGTAAATAGAAAAAAATCTGAATCGAGAGCGCACTGTGATGCTAATGGCCAAAGTCGGCACGCACCGCTGAGCGTGCGGATCGTCACAGCTACCAAAAAGTTCCACTGAGCTGAGGCATAGACAGGCGGAGATGTCTCTGCAGGCGGGCGGGAGTTACACCAACCTGTGGTCGTCGCAGACGGCGCTGCAGGAGCTAGAAGGGGGCATGGGAGAAATGGAGCACCTGGGAGAGCTGGCGGAGGTGGGCTTCGAGCCGCAGACACGCGCGCGGTCCAACACGTGGCCGCTGCCGCGACCCGACAACTTCGTCGACCCCTCCGACGAAGCCGGTTCAAAGAAGAACTCCAACACCAACCTGTCCGGTAATACCGCCCTCGAAACCTCCTCTCTATTTAGGTGGACCCACGTTCGCATAGCTCCAATAACAAAACAAACATGCAAGGAGCACTTATTATTAGCCGTCCATACAATGTAAGCGTAGCGTAACTGATAAAAGAAATAATAAAAAATGATCACAACACGACATGTTTACAAGTTGGTCGCGCCATGAGCGGGAATGACAAAATGTGTTTGGTCGCGAAACGTTTATCAAGGAGGATAACGAGGCAAATAAGTAGTAAGCCGCTGATTCACCATTACACTGTAGACAAAATACAAGCAATTCTTAATTACCTAAATAAATAAATCGTTATTGCAACTATCTGAAGCGGCTTAATAACCATGCATCGGTGCTTGAGTTAGAAATACCCCCAAGCAAAAACTTGTACGTCTTGTCTCAATTTTCATCATGGGTTAAGAAGGGAGTTTACTGCTTAACTCAATATTCTGATCAATATTGATCGAAATGCAATTCCTTCTAAACATTTTCACACATTGTGAGGTTTCGACAGATAACTCCGGGACGTTAATAACAATTTCTAATAAAGCAATCGAAGACTCCTGTGGATTTCCAGATAAGGGACCTAGGGTTGTATTGGATCCAATCAACGAGACGCGGATCTGAAGTTAATTTACGGTATCCACAATGGTACCAAATGCTCAATTCATATAAGTAACCATTAATAACAATAATGTACAAATATTAGTCCACAAATAAAGTCATATCCAAATAAAAAAAGTATTTTGGCCTCACCTTTTCTAAACTTAATTTACGTAAATGTACACTTTACGAGTATCTACGCTATTGATAAGCAAGTACATCTTTCTTCGGATTGAATTAAGTTCTTCAAAGTTTTGGAAAACATGATGTGAAGGACCAACAAACTAAAATAAAATTACCTTACCAATACCCTCAGGTATGTAGTTGTGACCTCTTCGAATAGACATTACATAGGTATTAAAATTTTGTAACAAAAACAAAACAAATGCCGAAGTTTTTTATTTATACTTTACATTACCGAAACAGAATTCGAATCGGTGTCCAAAATCTATTCCAAAAGCACTAATAAAAAATAATCTCGTGCAAGTGCACCATTATCAATTAATCACGAATGTCACTGCCTATCTCTCAACTGATAGACGTGTAAGTTTATCTAAGAACTCGATACGCTATAAAGAGCATAAGGTCATTGCCTTTTTCGAATTATTGATCTGCCATAATTGGCTTGACGTCCCATGCTTCCACTTTAAATTGTACCACAGAGTAGCTGGAGATAAATCTTTGATTCCATGCCAACTCTCTCACCGAAGGTACAAACATCTGATAAAGTTCGCAAAAGGAAAATCGATGTATTGCGCATTTTTACAGAAAAGTTGGTCCATGTTATTCTAATTGGAATCTTATAGGAATGTGTTTTATTTATAAATGTGTACTCAAGTAAAGTAAACAAAGTCCTTATAAGTTTTATTTGTGAAAAGCTTCTAGGCAAATAAGGAGGCAGATTTTTGACTTTCGAGTGGTCGAAAATTAAATAAAAGTAATACGATTGTAGTGTCGAAATAGCAGGCACTTACTTTCTACCGATATAATTGAATATGAGGGTAAATACCACTCGTTCTACAATTTCTATCGCTATTTCGTAATTTTTGACAGTTTTCGAGTGAAAGAGTCGAGCGCTTGAAAATCAAAAATCGGTCCCCAAATCTATTACCCCTATCCCACATTTTAAATTCAATATGTGATGTGGATGATGTCTATGCAGGCGACATATCTATTTTGATTTTTCACAATTAACATCAAACAAGCTAAAAAAGAGATGCAGTCATTTTAAAAGTGAATACTATTGAAACCTACATTTTCAAAATCAAATCGCCTATGATAAGCCATGTTTAGTCTACTGCACTCTTACGAATGAGCACAAAATATTGGAATTCTACAAATTACTACGGAAAATTCACTGTACAAGAAGAAATCACAAATCTTGTACAAATTTCTTACAACACCAGTAATTATGAATCAAATACTTAAAATAGATGCGTAGGAATCTTCAAGTAAAATACTGTATCCTCCTAAAGCAATAACAAAGAGCTAAAGTCACAGAATCATTCAGAATCCTTCACTATCAACACTCTGCATCTAGCACAACTAGTGAGTAGCGACTCCTGTCACTCGCACTCTGCGTTTTAGAAAGATGAGGGTAGATGTTCTCATCTGACGCGGACTTGTGCTAGCCCCACTGATTAACTACCTCTGCCACCTTGTGACCTCTGTTCTTCTCCGCAGGTGCCCCTCCCCTGCCGACAACGGTCGGGGCCAAGAAGAATTCGTCCCGACGCAACGCTTGGGGCAACCTCTCTTATGCTGATCTCATTACTCAGGCCATCACCTCGGCGCCGGAGAACCGGCTCACGTTGTCGCAGATATACGAGTGGATGGTCCAAAACGTGCCATATTTTAAGGATAAGGGCGACAGCAATTCGTCCGCAGGATGGAAGGTAAGAGATGCATATATGTAATAGGTACTTTATTTGGACGCCAAAATCGTCTAAAGCTGCGTATTATCGTGCCCACGGCGCCAATAATAGATGTTATTGGCGTTAGTTGTCAAAGTGGCCTTCGTTCATTTTAAATCTCTTATGGAAAAAAAATGGTGTGTGGGTGTCTCTGTCGTACGTGAAGAATGGCATCCAAAGGGTCAACGTTAGGGTAATGCATTCACGTATCCCTTCTTGTCAGAAAAGCGGGACGCGTATGACGGACTAACCGCAGCTGGTTTAACGTTGGACTGCCGTGCCGTCTAAAACCAGAAAAGAGCAATCAGTGGACACATTTTCCATTATTTTAGTTCTTCGTTTTTAGTGATAAGTACGTTCAACATTTTTTTTTATTTTTTTTTTATTTATTAATTACAAGACAACTATGAGGTCCATTGGTGTTATTTATTCTTAGTCTAGGTTAGTACTTAATGGTAAAAAGGGATTTGGTACGGTCAGTAAGTATTTTTGTCAAGGGACAATCAAACTTACCAGCTATCATTTTCAGGATGCTGTTTGTCAATATCCGCACAGGTCCAGTCCTGATCCACTGAGAATTTTAACAGTTCTTTATAAAAGTTTCTTATAACATTACTTTCTTCTTATAACATTCTTATAACATTACTAAAGTTTCTTATAACAGTTCTTTATAACATTACTAGATTGCAAATCCCTTCCCAGCATTCGAGATTTTTACATATTTTGTGTAAAACTTCGCTAGTATACGACTTGTGCCAAACAGCTTCAGATTTTATTTGTATTTTCGTAATTAATGTTTACGTAGAGTTGCAGAGCTCTTTACAAATTTTCCTAGCCATATGACTGCTTGTATTGATAACGGGCATTATCGTCATATTCTTATCACTATTGCGTTTGACCTTATAATAAACCGATAAAGTTATGGCTCGGGACATATCCCTCTGATTTGCATTAATAATAAGTAATGTAATGATACTAATGATGTCATCAAATGAGTACCAAACTAAGTGAATTTATACTTTAAAATGGAACCCTACTTTCGTCTAGAATTTACAACTTGTTTCTTCTTCAGAGTCTCCTTCAGATGAAAATCTTTAAATACTAATATTTAGATGGTAAAATGAAAGACTAGTTCCATAAAATAATCCAGTCGATTATTTATAAAGTGTAAGTACCTATAGAATAAAAAAAACCAAACACACGTCAGCTACTGCGCCACAAAACAACCTGTCAAACATTCCATAATCCACGACGTAGGCAGTAAAAGCTTCTGGACGTAAATATTACACCTAGTTATTCATTCTAAGAAACGCCATGGGCCTGGTCAAACTGCGCAGTGTCACCAGTTATCTATAATACGAGATACGAGCGATATAAAAAGATAAAAAACGACAACTTCTTCAGAACGCTGTCGATTGCGTTACGCTAGGGTAACGTGGATGAAGGGCCGTGCAGAAGCAGCGATGGAATAGGCAGGCGAATTGGGTGTTGAAAAACAGTGATCACATGACGCCAGTCGTGACGCGCTCTCGTTTGCGATGCTTGATATGTTAGAACAGAACTGGAGATTTAGAATTTTCAATCGACGCGACGGTTGAAATGTCTTGGGCATTGTGCTATATTTTAAATTGTTTGCAACATCTTAAATGACTTGTATCATTTTGATGAAACAATACAATGTTTTAAATAAAAAAGTTGTTCAAATTGATTGCGACATCGATTATACGAGATCCGTTAAAATTAATTAATATCATTCACTTTTATTCGAACGTAAAGTACTTTAAGTCAGGTATGTGCATATTGATCATACGTAACATACTAGGTATATAACATTTGTATGTAACATACTTGCTTTTGCCTTTGTTTGCGTAGATTCGTTAATCATCTCAAGGCATGTTTGCTAATAGATTCCATAAATAGAAATTTCCGCCTCCCATTATAACCCCTTTCGGGAGATAAGTATGATTCACTCGGAAATTTAGATTTAGATTTTTTTATTTCATAATATACAATTACTTACAATATAAATTAAAGCTAGCTTAACCTATATGAATTTATATTATGATCGTCAAATATAATATTGAATTATATATTATTATAATTGGTTCAAATATACATACGTCCTATGTATTTCCATTTCCGGCTACAACTACGGCATACCAAATTTCGCGTTCATAGTCACTTAATTACTTTAAATATTAATATGGTTATAGGTTTATGATGTAAAAATAATAGATTCAAGGACGAGATAGTTCAAGGATGCTTTACAGTCAATCTTCCTGTTCTACTTAAATATTATTCCCTCGCTATAGTGGCACGTGACCACTTTGCAGACTGTTTTCCTCTTCGCTTGTATGACGGGACTGCACTCGCCGAACGGGTGTTTCATTGTTCAGATACAGGTCTTTTTCCTGTCACCATACATTTTAGAATGTAAAAACAGTTGCCTTTGAGAGCAAGCAGTGGGTAGGTGCAGGATTTTAAAACGGTACACTGATAAAAAAATACGTAATTTAACATTTTAATAAACGCATAAAAACCTGTGAAATTCCCGAAAATCTTTGGTTTACGAAAGTTGATGAAATATCACATAATATTCATGAAAGTATTATGAAAAAGGTGCAAAATAAATGAAAATCAAGAAAAAATATTTTTTGCATGTAAAATTAAGTAATTTTCAACAGTGTACCATTCAAATCGAACGATAAGAATTGCCACTTTATTGTTGTTAAAAAAATTACATAATTATATCGAAATAATTCAAATCGGTTTATTGTTGGTCGTAACGTAGGTAACTACCACTTATTACTAAAATTATCATTCTTTGAATTATTTAATAAACTCTATTCTACCTACCTCACTCGCTACTCACTGTTTGCATTAAGACTTAACAGACTTCAAAAAAGGAGTTCGTCGGAATCTTTTATTTTTATACATAAAAACATATTAGATTCCCCGGTTACTCGAAGGCGCCTGGACCGATTTACAAATTATAATTTTTTGTTTGAAAGGGTATCCTTCCCTAGTGATTTGACATTAAGTCAGGGTATGATGGGATCTTGGAGAAATTGATTGAACTCTTCCAATTTTATAGGCACACTTGATGCGATTTGGGTAGGTACTGATTTGAAATCGGTATTTTTTTGTTGTTTTTAAAGTAAATTATCTTCGTATTGATTAGAAATATTTAGCTATGCGGCGTTCTATAATAGTTGACATTTTCCTTTTAGTCATCTTAGTTTATCAGTTATCACTTAATTATTAACCCGTCGTAGGATTGTTTTTTGTTGGACCTTAAATAACACCTACACACGTTCCTTACTCCAATAGTAATGTAATTACAATAGTTTAACGAGGTTTTTTTATGATGGCAAGTAACTACTACGACTGCTTTACGACCATACAATACAATAACTAATAATTACCTAGAACGTCTAGACTGAGTAAAAAAAAAAACATTATACCTTGAACTAAGGAGGTACCTACACATCTCATAGATATTTTTCCTACCAGTTTTCAATCAGCATTCGCTCTTCTGCGCCGGCGCCGCGCCAGCCCATAAGGCCATATCGTTTCTGGCAGCCTAGCAGGCTAAAAGACGAAAAAATATATTTTTTATTATTGTTTTACAGTTGATTATTATATTATGATCAATCAATTGTCACATAAGAGTATGATGGGTGTAAGTAACAATTTTTTTATCGATCGATGATTAATCAGCGTCGATCAATCGATTAGTAGTTCTTTACGGTAA
The DNA here is from genome assembly GCA_963854355.1 of Epinotia brunnichana. NCBI lineage: Eukaryota > Metazoa > Arthropoda > Insecta > Lepidoptera > Tortricidae > Epinotia > Epinotia brunnichana. Next base: position 9,908,267 of record OY977945.1, on the reverse strand, counting down.
CACCTACTCGTATAGTTAGTTGCCATTACCAGTGCCAATTAGGTATCTAAATATGGTAAAATCTATTTATTTTATTCAGAGAAGCGTCAGAACAGACTAAGTATTAAGAATTCACTCGACTTCAAAATGTTAAGGTAAACGTCCGAGTGCTCAACGCTGTACTAGTATATGGCATGGGCACTTTATGTCAAAGCAATATGGCCAATATGGGTTAAATTCGAACTAAGAGGATTTTTCTTCATTCGAATTTAAGCCATGTCACTTTGACATAGAGTGCCCATGCCATATATTAGTACAGCGTCGAGCACTCGGACGTTTACCTTATATTATCTTTGTTTACAATTAAGGTAGGTTCCTTTTTATTTTCCTAAGATTTCCTCAAACAAAGTTAAAAAAAAAACAGCGTATCACAGCAAGAAGATTCGCGCTGAACGCCGTGGCCTTCGAAGGCCTACCCGTGTCAGCGATTAATGTTTACACATACAATGCCCATTCAGATAGAACGCGCCATGCAAATACCAACCTTACTACCTTCACAACACGGGTGTAACGATAGTGAAACAGCCACAGTAATTGTGAGCTTACTTAATTAGCATCGTTGAAATCGTGCATTTCGTTCGCGTGAATTAAGGAGCACTAGTGCGAGCGAGACGCAAGTTTAATGTGTACACGTGGGTACAAGCTATGTCTTATCGGTGGATTACGATATGCGGAAGTTAAATGTTAATGGGTATTTAAATGCAGTTTAAGATTTTATAATTTAACGTAGTTTGAAGTTTACCAAAGACTAGTAGGTTGGAAAATGACGTTTTTGAAAATCATTAAGCTACCTTCAATTATAATATAATAATATAGCCTTTATTTAACCAAACTTAAATATATGTACAATATGTGTTTTTCTAGTTTTTCTACTCTTCTGTTTCCGTTTGGTCTTGCTTTTCAGCAAAGGCCTCCCCTAGAGAATTCCACAATTTGTGATGATCTTTTGATATGTGCTTTTCTTTGTGTTGATCTATTTCCTTCTATTGCGAGTTTTTGTTTGTTAGTTTTTTATTCATTTTTTTTCTCCTTTTTTGTTCACATGTTCATTTGTCATGATTTCTTGGGGGTTGTGGTCTGTCGTCCCACGGTGACCAGCCTTACCTTCAATTAGTCTGACTTAAATGAATTGGCTGAGATTGAGTCTAAAATGTCGAATGCTTTAGTGTCTTACACAGATGGCCAACACATTACTCTTAGGTAGGACAGATAGTTGATGTTGGCCAAAAGTGTGCAATGACGACCACGAATCGGAATGGGCATGTGGGGTATGTCGTGGGTATGTCCTACAAAGTTCATCAGGGTCACGAGTGTCCTTCGTGGTGGAGGCCAAGGAACTTGACTTACGACCTCTGCGAAGACGGTGAAAATTTGCCCCAAGACGAGTCAGATATAGTTCGCAAATCATTTCGGCGAAAAAGAAAAAATAATCCTCCCATTCGGTGCACCGATGATCTAGTGAAGCTGGTGACAGTCCAATCTTGTCTTTTTAAAACGCATTAGTTGTTTCAAATTAAGTTAAGTTAAGTTATACAAAAGACCAGGTCACAATCCAGTTACCTATAGATTGTTCATTTCACGAAGAACCACCCCTGTGGAGCAGTGCGCGTCTTCCTTGTAGTTTGAACGAGCAATCCAAAATCTTTCCTGTCCTGTACTGTATAGGTAAACTGGTAAAATCTTTATGCCCGTATTGATGTCGCGTGGATGAATAGTAAATGCATGCTACCGTTACTCGGACCGTTAACGCGCGAACGCGATCTCCGCGTATCCTTGTTCTGGCTATAGGCGTACGTGTATTTAAATTCCGAAAGCGTAATGTCTTTTATGATCGGCAGATTCTTACTCAAATAGGGAATGCGTAGGCTCATTTGATTTTCAAATTGAGCCGAAAGGGAGTCACAAAAGCTGAGAGGGAGAGAGATTCGTTTTAGTATAGTTTCTCTTTGGGTATGACACTTTGTAGATCTTATTATTATTCAAATATAATTTCATTGTCGTATTTATTAATTTATCGTATGGCAATTAAAATTGGTTTGACTTTGGTGCCCTGGCAAAAAGGCAAGTGTCTGCTCTGGGACGCCACATGTGTTAGTACTTTTGCTGCTTCGCACATAAGTCGCACCATGCGGGCGCCTGGAGCCGCTGCTGAGCTGGCGGCAGTGCGGAAGAGGGACAAGTACGCGTGTCTTTCCAATTATTTATTTGTTCCGCTTGCGGTGGAGACGACTGGGTGTTGGTGCGCTGAGGCCAAAATCTTTTTTAGGGAAGTAGGGCGTCGCTTACATGAAAGAGGACTTGATCCCCGCTCTGGGTCATTTCTGGTGCAAAGGTTAGCCATAGCTGTTCAGCGCGGCAATGCGGCCAGTGTGATGGGAACCTTTGCACCTGGAGTGGCTCGGGGAGGGTTGTTTGATGTTTAGTTTTAGGATTAGGAATAGGTTTAGGTTACTTAGTAATACGTTTAAGTTTGTTATTGTACTCTGTCTTATGTGAATAAAGATAAATGAAATTAAAAAAAAAAAATACATTGTTTTTCTAATCTAAATTTATATTAAATATGCCAAGTAGTTAGCAGCTGCACTCACATTTAAGTCTTCTGCTGGACCATCGTATTTGGTTAGTGGACACTCCAAGACGATATGCCGTACAGTTTGCTTTGGACATCCGCAACCACCATTGTCATTGTCGCCATCCGTCTTTTGAGATAAAAACCTACTAATAGTCATGCTATCTAAGATGTCATTCATCTTCTCACTTGAAGTTTTTGCCTTGAGAACGTTTCTGTCCCACAAAACTTTGAGAGCTCCTGCTAGGACAATATGGATTGTCATTGTCAGTATTAGGTATATAAGACTAGGTACATAAGCCTACCTATAGAAGACGGCAAACAATGTAAACCAACTCTTGGCAGTCTTGGCACCCTTAATCGATACCTTCATCCACGAATGCAATAAATATGTAGGTAGGTAGACAAAGATGTAGGTTAGTGTCGTTTCTATGTGCACTTATTGTATTGGGTGCGTACGTATTCTTTGCCATTAAGCTGAAATTAACAATGGAAATGGAATTAACTTTCCACACATGAATGGATGCCTTATGCTATCGTGCGCTCCTACCGCTGTGCAAATATAACATTTGTTATCGCAGCCAAGATGGCGGCTGGCTAAATCAATGTAACCTCAATAATTACTTATTAAGAAAGGTCTCGACTGGAATTTTCCGACGATTACTAAGGGAACGTTTGTGAGGGTTATTATTTACCTGTTCATTGTTTAGCTAGGTGAGTTATTTATTTTAGAACTTAGTGACAACGAGATATTTTTCATGTTTTTAACCCCCGACGCAAAAAGAGGTTGTGACGTGTCTGTGTGCCTGTGTATCTCTGTATCTGTCTGTGGCATCATAGCTCCTAAACGAATGGACCGATTTGAATGCGGTTTTTATCCGAAAGGTGAAGTGATCGAGATGGTTCTTAAGCTACGTTTCAACAAAATCTGCTCAGCCGTTTTTGAGATATTGAACTTTGAAATGAAAACCGGGGATTTTCAACTTTTCTGAGTTGTTAATTAATATCTAGGTACAATGTATCCATGCATATATAATACCTACATTCCTTTGTTCCATAGAGGCCATACAGCATTGTAATAGAAATCGTAATTGTGAACAAAATAAATGGGTGCATTAAATTTTGAGAAGTTATGTTAATCGATCGACACAAGTTTCTATCAAAACAATACTGGTAGATTACTTTCTAGAAAATATTTATTCGTGAAACACAATTTACACATACAAAAGAAATAATATAATGCACATTTTGTCACGAAATGGACCCTGCTCAGCATGTTGCTAGCTTTGCAGCCAGCGCTGGTCTTCCGCAGGGTCCATTCGGTGAGAGTACGGTGGGCAACAACAACAGATTACCAATTCATACGCTCAAAAGAGACTAAATAAACACATGTATTAAAACACACTGGGCCACACTGCATGCTTAATTGGAGCACTTAACTAACCAATCGTTAAATCAGCCATTCATTACAGGTGTAATCTGCTGGTCCCATCAGTTTGTTCGCCGAGACGTAACGTCGCCCGTGAACAGGGAGCGTAACGCCTTGGCCACGACTTTGGTCCTAAGCGACCTGCGACCAGCGTTTTATCTGTTCATTGCGCGGTCGAGACGCGCAACGCACTGTGGTTATTTGGGATCACGCGCAATGAACAGATAAAACGCTGGTAGCAGGTCGCTTAAGGCCAAAGTCGTGGCCAAGGCGTTATGTTATATGCGTCATTTGCCCCCGTAGGTTTAGCTAACCGGTAGTGCACTTACGCTGGTTGTGCATCCACGTGGTGAGCCTCGTTTCTGATAAGTGATAACAGGCAGGAGGATAATTCACGAACTTATCGTAGATATATGTAGCCTTTAAACGAGTTAGTTATTTTTATTATGTTTATTGGTATTAAGGATAACAACAGCCGTGTATTAGATATAACTAATACGTATTGGTAATTACATAGTAGAAGGCCAATAACAGTCATCCATTAATTGCTTAAGTTAACTATTAACAAGGCAAAGTCTTACATAGTGAAAATGTTCAAGCAAGAAGGTTTTAAACTAAAACTAAAAAATGAGATAGGACGCTAAAAAAAGAAAAAGAAATGTAAGTTAGACAACAATATCAAAAGACTAACAGGTTAAGTTAACATAACATATTTGTAGTCCAGGTTTAACATAAGTTAAACCTGGACTACAAGGAATTACAATAATAGAAAAAAGCTACTAATAGTAACAGTAACACCACCGATGGTATAATGGTATAATATATTAGCTCAACACTCTCATTATAGTAGTTTATGTGACTGTACATAATGAAGGGCATTAAATACGAGTGTGGGTTTATGAAACGAGCCGAAGGCGAGTTTCATAATAACATCACACGAGTACATACACTACTTTATCTATCCACATATCCTAAGCCTCCATGATGCATTCAGGAGCCGCATATTATGACCGGCACCGCGGCGCGGCGTTGTTTTCTGGCAGCTGTCATAGTTCTTTTTTAATTCAGAGACAAACTAGAGTCGGATCCAACTGTCATATCGTTCGATATCTTACTTACGTGCGACATTTGTCAAATTTGTATGCAAATTGACAATTCATTTCGAACTAAACGTCATCTCGACTGATATTAGAATAGAGATTAAATCAAATTTCTTTGTTTTTGAGACGTTCGAAATTTGAATGAAATAATATTATCAAAATCGATGTTATTATTTAGCAATAATGACATTTACACAGATAAGAAATTTGTTCTAACAAAACAGTCTATTTTTATGGTGGCCATAATGTGCGGTTCTTGAACGCAACATGGAGGTTTTATGATATTTGGATAGATAAAAAGTATAAAATCGATCGATAAAGTACATGTGATTACACACAGTACCCAAGAACACATCAAGAAGTAAATTGATTAACGGCCCGCACGTGTCTACGCTAGGATGAGCTAATTATATATCATCATCATCATCATATCAGCCGAAAGACGTCCACTGCTGGACATAAGCCTCCCCCAAAGAGTGCCACGATGGCCGGTCCTGCGCCACCCGCATATATATTTATATTTTTTTTTTATTAAGGTTAAGGTGCAAATTGAACATAAGACCAATCCAATCTGTGACAAAAATTGTATGGAGTGATGTGTTTCTCTTTTCGAAGAAAATGTGAGATGTTGAGATCATAACAAATACCTATAGGTACTAAATAATAATGGAAAAAAATTGTCGACCTGTATAATTCCTCCTCTTTAGGGTTCCGTAGCTAAATGGTAAAAAACGGAACCCTTATGGATTCATCATGTCTGTCTGTCCGTCCGTATGTCACAGACACTTTTTTCCGAAACTATAAGATCTATAGTGTTGAAACTTGGTAAGTAGATGTATTCTGTGAACCGCATTAAGATTTTCACACAAAAATAGAAAAAAACAATAAATTTTGGGGTTTCCCTATACTTAGAACTGAAATTCAAAATCTTTTTTTCATCAATCCCATACGTGTGGGGGGGTACCTATGGATAGGTCTTCAAAAATGTTATTGAGGGTTCTAACATATTTTTTTTCTAAACTTAATAGTTTGCGCGAGAGACACTTCCAACGTGGTAAAATGTGTGTCTTAAATAAGAGAATGATAAAACTAAAAATAATATATGATTTAAGTACATTACCATGCAAACTTCCACCGAAAATTGGTTTGAACGAGATGTAGTACGAGTAAGTAGTTTTTTTTAATACGTCTTAAATCGTAAACCGCAATTTATTTTACGGAACCCTTCATGGGCGAGTCCGACTCGCACTTGGCCGCTTTTTTACCCCTGACGCAAAAATTTAAGAAGGTGTTATAAGTTTGACGTATCTGTGTGTCTGTCTGTGGCGTTGTAGCTCCTAAACAAATGGACCGATTTTAATGCTGTTTTTTTTGCCCAAAAGCAGATGTGATCGAGATGCTTCTTAGCTACGTTTTAACTAAATCGGTTTACCCGGTTTTGAGATATTGAACTTTGAAATGAACATGTGAGGGGATTTTTATTTTTTCTAAGTTGTTAATTATGGAAGGTGGTTGAAAATTGATTAAGCTCGCTAAATATCGATATGTATTCATCGAATACTACTTGGTTGATATACCTAGCAGACATATTATTTGACAGAAGGTCACTTTCATGTGTCTCTATTTTATAATCCGAATGAAAGTGTCATCCAAATTGGAACATATCGCCTTCTAATCTGTAACGCAGACGGAATAAATACCAGTCTTTTTTTTTTTTTTTTTTACTTTGGGAAATGCCTTTACGCATCCCACCTAGCCGAGGAACTAGGATGGGTATGACGGGCTCCCGGGAACCCCCCGGACTACCGTGTAAAACCACCAAGGTATGCCCTCTCTGCCGTGTAGTAGGGGCGTCATGGGATCGCGAACATTTCACCACGACGCCCCTCGGCAACAGCCGGAGCTGCCCTCACTACTGAGGCAAAAGCCCCCCCTCCCGTCGTAAGCGTGCAGGGCGACACCACACGCTTCCCGACCCGACCAAAGGACCTCTGCGCCGGGAGAGGGTGATAGACCTCGGATTCACCCTCTCAGGTCCCCTTGTAACTTTTTATAGAGGTTTTCTCCCTCGCAGCCACAACTCGGCCCCGGCCTGACGGTTGCAGAATCCTCTGATAGCAGAGGATTTGTCAGGGTTCCGGGTCCGTTATTTATTATAGAGGCAAACGGCAATGGCCTCTCCCTCAAGCCGCACCTGGGGAATCTTGCGATTCCCTGGGCGGAACCCCCCAACCCCCCCGTGTCGGGTTATTGGTAACACCAGCAAGCGATAACTTAGGGTTCACTAAATTATCACTTGCCGTTGTCTCCAGAGCGCACCGGCCAAGACACTACCCATTCCTGCGGATCAACCGAATCAAGAGGAATCGGTAGAGTCCAGACACTCGAGGAGGTTACCCGACCTAGCACCCCGAATAAATACCAGCCTATACCAGCCCTTATCCACTTTCTGCGATGTTATTAAAACATATACCACAGGTTTCATTGGCTAATTTGGTGATATGTATATTATGTGCAATCTAATTTAATTAAATCACTTTCAACGTTTCGTGCAAACGTACAGAACTACAGAAAGATATCTGATAACAAAATGATGTATACGTAAAGTGAAAATAGAAGCAACTTTAAATACTTGAATTTATTCCACTGTTCTACCAATAATCTTATCGTATGTGTGAGTGACTGACAACGGTCTGGCTACACTGTGATTTGTCATTGGACATCCACATTAAACCTTATCGATTGCTGTACGAATACAAACCAGTAACCCTATTCGACTAACCAAAGCAGTAGTGTACAGCGTTTCACAGAAAAAATCAAGTGTTGAAGTTAACATTCTGTAGCTGGATAGCATTGCTGGCCTTGATACGGGTGTATATTTAAACGCTATCGGTATAATGTTTAACCAAATAACTCGGGACTCTGGTTATCTCCTTACTGACACTAAATTAGTTATTGTGCTTGATAATGTTATTCCCGGTTAGCTATTCAAATAATACCTTAGGTGTCATCCTTGAGTAAGTTCTTAATAGGCCAGTCCGTAGAGGTTCAAAGCACCCCGGGGTACGTTGCAAGTGGTGGTGTAGAAGATTTTGTTTTTTAATATTTTTTACATCGATACAACCGAGCAAATATCAAAAATGATTACACGAGATATCTTGGGACAACTTTTGGCAGCCACAAATCTGGGACTTTTTTTGGTTTCTCACTCGTAGCTTCTATACGGTGCATCCTAGCGAAAAGTTACGCACTAGGGAATTAAAGAAAATGAAATTATAGGTATGCGTCTAATGAGTACCGATACATATTAATTCAGTTCAGCGACATAGTAGAAAACCATGGTGGAAAACAAGGCTTTCCTCAAGTTTGTAAGTTATTTCAAGATAGTTGTTTTTATGCTTCTGCATTTCAATTTTGAATTTAACTATATGTTTTAGCTCCTCAATTGTAGGAATTTACAGAATCGACAGTCATTTCAGCATTAGTATCATCATTACTGGTAATCGAAGAGCTGGCAGTTTTCTCGTGCAACGCATCAGCATTGCAGTTCAACGAAGAAATACGGCCAGCATACTCGGTACAATGCCTAGAGGGCCTTTTTAGGGTTCCGTAGCCAAAATGGCAAAAACGGAACCCTTATAGTTTCGTCATGACTGACCGTCAATCCGTCTGTCCGTATGTCACCGGCATTTTACTCGAAAACTATAAGGTGTATTTGAATAAAATTTAGAGGATAGGTGTATTTTATTAGCCGCTACGTAATTTTAAAATCGAATGACAAAAAAAATATTATTTTAGAGGTTCACTCAATACATATAACTGCAAGTCAAAAAAAAGAAAAACATCGTATGTCTACGTGTGGATCAATCGATAGGTCTTTTAAAATAAATATAAGGTTTCTCAGCAAGTTTTTCGATTAAGTGAAAATAGTCGGAGATAATCGCCTACGTCTGTCAGTAGAGGTTCAAAGCTTTGCTAAAGGTGGTGTAGAAGATTTTATTTTTTATGTCATGTAATATGGATACAACCGAGCAAATGTCAAAAATAGTTACACGAAATACCTCGTGACAACTTTTGGCAGCTACACATCCTGGAAATTTAGTGACTTTCGGGGCGATTATCTCCGACCATTTTCACTTAATCGTAAAACTTGCTGAAAAACCTTATATTTATTTTAAAAGACCTATCAATTGATGTGCAACACGTGGACATACGATGATTTTCTGTTTTTTGACTTGCAGTTATACAGGGTGGAATTTCATAAACTGTACAAAATAAAAGGAGAAAAATTTCAGCCAATTTCATCGGTAAAACGGTGTTTTTTTTTTTTTCTAGTCATTAGTTTTTTTTTTACAGAATTTTGAAAATTTTTGTAAAAACTCGGGTAATACACCTAATTCAGACGGTATAACTTTTGATCCAATGGTCCTAAAATGAAAATAAAAAATGCAGAGTATTACCAAGGGACAGGTTAATAATTCTTAATAACAATAAAAAACCAACTAGAAGAGAAAATTCGCAAAAAAAATTATTGTTTTTGAAAAATGGCTACAAAAATTACGAATTTTAAAAGAAAAACACAATTTTCTGAAAAAAACGCAGATTTAGTTACCAATTTTTTTGCTTAGTATTAAACCTCACTTAATGCCGATTCTAAAATCGTTTTTAAACTGTCTCAGACTTTGAAAAATACCACGCTAATGGGTACGTAAATCAAACCATAATTTTATTAATTTTAATCCTCTTAAAATCCTTAATGACCGCTTGTTCCCAGGTAGTTGAAGGGTGTTTTTGGGTTGAAGGTGGAGATAACATGAGGGGTATAAAGGCATTGGGCAATAGGTCAACTATTCAGTCGCTCGCAAATCGCAATTGCTTGTCTTTGCTCGCCACTTCTTTGATTACTCCAGTACTTGTTCAGTTTGAATCATCATGCCCCGCTTACGAGAGTTTTCGCCGTTACAAATAGCCAACATGCACTATTATTATGGATTGTGCCATGGATCTGCAAGAGCTGCGTGTATCGCCTATTTAGAGCAGTATCCTAATGACGTTCCAAGACCTGCTGCTCGCCACTTTCAAGAAGTTCATCGCCGGTTGTGCAATATTGGCCTGGGATACGGTGGCCGAGATCGCCGAGAGCCAGGAAACATAATTGATGTTGCCATAGAAGAAGCAGTTCTCAGAGACTTGTACGCGGACCCAACCACGAGTCTAAGACGCTTGGCATTGAGGCACGGAATCTCAAAATTCTCTGTCTGGAAAATTTTGAAGAAGGAAGGACTGCATCCATTTGCCAGCTTGAATTTGTTGCGTAGCCCGTCGAATCATTCCCGGATTATTTTTTATTTCTTGTGCTGCATTTAAAATTCTGTCGTGCAATTCTGCTTCGGTATTGACGATTCTGTGATATACCCGTTGCTTCATATCACCCCAAAGAAAATAATCCAACGGCGTCATATCAGGCGATCTTGCAGGCCATCCAACGGGGCCGTCTCGGCCGATCCACCTATTGGGATATTGCTCATTTAAAAAATGTCGAACTCTTAATGCCCAATGAGCTGGGCATCCATCCATTTGGAGAAACAGGCGTTGTCTCACATCTAACATCACATCTTCCAAAAGCTCTGGGAGCTCGTCTCTCAGTAACAGTAAAAATCTGTCGGTGTTCAAAGTATTCGGTAAGAAGACTGGTCCAATCAATTGATCGTCGAGTACCGCTGCCCAAACGTTTATGGAGAATTGGTCTTTAAAATTAGATGGTCTTACTAGGTTTGGATTATCGTGAGCCCATGTGTGTAAATTTCTGAAGTTAGTTATTCCCGTATGAGTAAATCTTGCTTCGTCCATCCATAAAATTCTTGTGTGAGCGAAGCTTGTAGAAGTGGCGAGCAACGACAAGCAATTGCGATTTGCGAGCGACTGAATAGTTGACCTATTGCCCAATGCCTTTATACCCCTCATGTTATCTCCACCTTCAACCCAAAAACACCCTTCAACTACCTGGGAACAAGCGGTCATTAAGGATTTTAAGAGGATTAAAATTAATAAAATTATGGTTTGATTTACGTACCCATTAGCGTGGTATTTTTCAAAGTCTGAGACAGTTTAAAAACGGTTTTAGAATCGGCATTAAGTGAGGTTTAATACTAAGCAAAAAAAATGGTAACTAAATCTGCGTTTTTTTCAGAAAATTGTGTTTTTCTTTTAAAATTCGTAATTTTTGTAGCCATTTTTCAAAAACAATAATTTTTTTTGCGGATTTTCTCTTCTAGTTGGTTTTCTATTGTTATTAAGAATTATTAACCTGTCCCTTGGTAATACTCTGCATTTTTTATTTTCATTTTAGGACCATTGGATCAAAAGTTATACCGTCTGAATTAGGTGTATTACCCGAGTTTTTACAAAAATTTTCAAAATTCTGTAAAAAAAAAACTAATGACTAGAAAAAAAAAAAAAACACCGTTTCACCGATGAAATTGGCTGAAATTTTTCTCCTTTTATTTTGTACAGTTTATGAAATTCCACCCTGTATGTATGGAGTGCACCTCTAAAATAATATTTTTTTTGTCATTTCATTTTAGAATTATGTACCTAGCGGCTAATAAAATACTACACCTATCCTCTAAATTTTATTCAAATACACTTTATAGTTTTCGAGTAAAATGCCTGTGACATACGGACAGACGGATTGACGGGCATTCATGACGAAACTATAAGGGTTCCGTTTTTGCCATTTTGGCTACGGAACCCTAAAAAGGTTATCTAGGCAGTGTACCGAGTACGCTGGCGGTATTTCCTCACTGAACTGCAATGCTGATGCGTTGCACGAGCATCAAACTGCCAGCTCTTCGATTACCAGTTATGATGATACTAATGCTGAAATTACTGTCGATTCTGTAATTTCCTACAATTGAGGAGCTAAAACCTATAGTTAAATTCAAAATTGAAACGCAGAAGCATAAAAACGACTATCTTGAAATAACTTACAAACTTGAGGAAAGCCTTGTTTTCCACCATGGTTTTCTACTATGTCGCTGAACTAAATTAATATGTATTGTTACTCATTAGACGCATAATTTCATGTTCTTTAATTCCCTAGTGCGTAACTTTTCGCTAGGATGCACCGTATAGAAGCTACGAGTGAGAAACCAAAAAAAGTCCCAGATTTGTGGCTGCCAAAAGTTGTCCCAAGATATCTCGTGTAACCATTTTTCATATTTGCTCGGTTGTATCGATGATGTAAACAATATTAAAAAACAAAATCTTCTACTCCACCTTTTGCAACAAAGATATACTCTACGGACTGGCCAGAAAAGTAAAAAGTCTAATTCATTGGAGACTATTGTCTTCATCCCTGGAACGGCGAGCCTACGGACACAACTCTTTCCCTCGTTAGGAGGTAGAATTTTTTGAATGTATTGCGCAATATAAGCTACTATAATGCCCGAAGTACGTAAAAATCTTCCGCGCTGAATCTAGATAACCTAGTTCATTGCACGGTTAAGGTGATACCGCGCATAACTATGTACCTAGATATGGGCGGAGCAACGCGCGGGGGCTTTCCCCGTTCCAACACGTTGCGCGGCCGCCGAGTTCCCGCAATCGATCTATTTTTCGGACGCTGAGCGCAAAGGCATGGAATCGGCTTGTTATTTTTATAAGGAATAATAGTGACATTATAGTAGTTTATGCGACTGTACATAATGAAGAGCATTAAACACGAGTGTGGGTTTATGAAACGAGCCGAAGGCGAGTTTCATAATAACATCACACGAGTGTTTTAATGCCTAATTATGTACAGTTACATACACTATTTTTATATCCACATATCATAAGCCTCCATGATGCATTCAGGAGCCGCATATTATGACCGGTATGGTTTCTTTTTTAATTCAGAGACAAACTAGAGTCGGATCCATCGGTTATATTTTTTTTTTGCGGACAATCTTACACAAATCAATCTAGTCCCAAACTAAGCAAAGCTTGTACTATGGGTACTAGACGACAATATAGATACTTATATATAGAGAAATAAATACTTAAATACATAGAAAACATCCATGACTCAGGAACAAATATTCGTGCTCATCACACAAACAAATGTCCTTACCGGGATTCGAACCCAGGACCTCTTGCTTCGTAGGCAGGGTCACTACCAACTAGGCTAAAGCGGTCGTCAAACGTTCGATATCCACTTACGTGCGACATTTGTCAAATTTGTATGCAAATTGACGATTCATTTCGAACTACGTCATCTCGACTGATATTAGAATAGAGGTTAAATCAAATTTCTTTGTTTTTCAGAGACGTTCGAAAGGGTCTAGCAGGCTAAGCTAACAAGAGTGGCCCCCGCAAGGGATTTGGTTGTAATTTGAGGTGCAGTACTGGCAGGACCTAAGAACACTGTATGCGTAATATCAGCCTTCGATCTTCTTTTGTTTCAGACTTATTCACGAAAATGTCAAAAAATCAAGGTAATTTTTAAACTGTTATTTTAGCTAAACCAAGCAAGAGAGAGTAACTAAATAAATTCAAAATTAAGGATCATAAAATGGGGTTCATAATGCATATTTTTACAGACATTCATATACTTGAACTTGGATGAAAAAAATATAGTTTTTTTTTGCTTAATTTTTTTGCCACTTCTCGCGGAGACACAACTATCAAAAAAATTACTTAATGAGCGACAATTGTCACCTACGTATACATTCAAAAACATTTTGAAAAATCATGGTGCGTCATGTCAAAAATAAAACATTTACGAACGTATGTTTACTATATCATATCATATCAATACTATCATATTGATCAATGTCAATCGTCGAGCAAATCAAAGAGGCACTGGCCGTTCTATCCTTTTCTCGAAGCTATTCAGGCCATTTTCAACATCCTGTAATTTCGTACTGACTAAAGCCAGAACCCTGAATTTTCAGTAACATATAGGGCATAATATGGCTTACATATATTCTCAATAACATTTAATTTGAAATTTTAGTTAAGGAACAATTGCCCGTCAAAAATCCTTAGTTTTGTCACTGACATATCACTGACTCACTTATAATGATCATCGTAATTCTAAGGTACTTTTAGCAGACCTTCAATCTCCAAACTTTTTACATAATTAGTTTTTAGCCTATCTATTCATAAAAAACCTAAAAATATTGCAGTTTCCGTCACGATTCAGAGATATACACACTGCATAAGTAAGTTTGTAACCCTATACAAATACATGCGATTACAAAGTTACTTTTGCAATTGCTTCCCTCAAAACTATACAAACGTTATTTGCGGTTGGTAAAATAACATATCCATACAAAGTTGATAACCTACAAAAAGAAATGAGATCCCATAAAAACATTCCATGTAAAAAATAGGCCAAGTCTCGGAACTCTTCCACAGTAAAAAATGTTGAGATATTTCGTAGAGCCAAGTCAGGCATTCGTATTGATCTTTATTTGCTTGCTAAATGAAGTTTTGTGACTTGGCAATCACACTTACATAGTTTAAGGTATGCAACAATTTGTAAATGCAGTAAAGTTATGTGATTCCCAAGTTGCAGAATGTTATTTAGCAAGCAAATAAAAATTAATAAGTATGCCTGACTTGGCTCTACGAAATATCTCACCACTTTTTACCGTGGAAGAGTTCCGAGACTTGGCCTATTTTTTACATGGAATGTTTTTGTGGGATTAATTATTTCATAATGAACGAAAGAGGATGTTATACCTACTACATACTGATTTGCCACTACTACTCTATTGATATGATATGATAATAGTAAACATACGTTCGTAATTGTTTTTTTTTTGACATGACGCACCATGATTTTTCAAAATGTTTTTAAATGCATACGTAGTTGACAACTGTGGCTTATTAGGTTTTTTTTTTGATACTTGTGTTTCCGCGAGAAGTAGCAAAAAAATGAAGCGAAAAAAAACTATTTTTTTTAACGAAGTTCAAGGATATGAATGTCTGTAAAAATATGCATTATGAACTCCATTTTATGCTCCTTAATTCTGAATTTATTTGGTTACTCACGCTTGCTTGGTTTAGCTAAAATAGCAGTTTAAAAATTACCTTGATTTTTTTGACATTTTCGTGAATAAGTCTGAAACAAAAGAAGATCGAAGGCTGATATTACGCATGTAATACAGTGTTCTTAGGTCCTGCCACTACTGCACCTCAAATTAAAACCAAATCCCTTGCGGGGGCCACTCTTGTTAGCTTAGCCTGCTAGACCCTTTGAATGAAATAATAGTATCGACATCGATGTTATTATTTAGTAATAAATAATAACATTTCCACAGATAAGAAATTTGTTCTAACAAAACAGTTTATTTTTATGGTGGTCATAATGTGCGGTTCTTGAACGCATTATGGAGGGTTTATGATATTTGGATAGATAAAAATTTGGAACATCTCTGAAAAAAACCAATTTGCTTTAACCTCTATTCTACCATCATCAGTCGAGATGACGTTTTATTCGACATTAAATGTCAATTTCAAACAATCTGTACAAATATATCGCACGGTAGTTGATATCGAACGATATGACCGTTAGGGCCCGACTCCAGTTTGTCTATGAACAAAAAACTACGGTTGAGTGCAAGGAGCTCACAGACAACACTGGAGGTTGAACGCCTAACATCTGTTTGAAACAACAAAAAATTGTTGATAAAATTAAATTGAGTCCGCCTCCATACTATTCAACATCAACGCTGCCGTCGAAGTTAACGTAAATAATTCCGATTCAAAGCACAAATTAGTTTAGGGATTTATTTCACAATGAATAGTCTATACTATATCAAAAATATCAATAATTACACATTTTCTGCAATTCACTAACGCCGATACGAGCGACACAGGTTGCACTCACGAAAGATGGGCGTCAACTGAATTGGTAGTAAGTTCTGAGATAGCGATTAGCATTCCTGCACGCGCGAAAAGAGTACAGAACGAGGTAGGAGTAGCTCAACCATAAAAACGTATGCGCCAAATCGTATTAAACAGTTTTCCCAATTAACCAAACTAGCAATTGAAATATCATCTTTGTAAGCCAAAGTATCGACTATTACGCTACTTTTAGTACAAATTCCGTTTTGATATTCCTTCTCATTGAGCTTTAAAATAGGTTTATTTGCCAAAAAAGGGCTGACTTCAAAAAATAATTTTATCGAGGTTTTTGTCTTCAATCATGTTTTCATCTTTGTCACACCTTAAACAAAAGATCAGTAATCGTCAGTCGAAATGCTGTACTTATATTTTAAATATTATACGAGATATTTCAAGTTTAAAATGAGTATGCACAGCCTATGTAGCGTCTTAAGGAACAAAACTCGCTAGAAGAATTTTATCTTCAACTCTGAAGTTTCAGAGCATACGGATGTAAATATTTAATCAACATACATGGAATCAGAAGTTATCTGCGCACATAGCAATAGTTTAATGGGGGGCATTACTGCGAAGTGCTATCAGCAGATTTGGCTAGTCGACATTCAGAGAATGCGCGAATACCAGACAGTCAAGTTTATTAAGTCAGTAAAGTGCTTCACAAGACAGACACCACGCTAGTTTGAAATGTAATTAATCATTACTGCGGCTACTGATTACGCTTTGACTACATTTAATAACATTTAGGTACTTTTATTTAACTTCCAAGTCTTAATGCACTTTAAAGCCAAATTGAAAGTACTAGTACAGGTACTGTCACCTTTATTCATAAAATATCACTCAGCAGAGGAATTCACATTTACACAAGATGAGATATATTTTATTACCTACTTGAATCACTGTCACAATGTGATAGTTTTTGTTCCGCTAGATGCTATTGTAAAACCCTTATCTAGTAGGTAGTTTCATCGTAATTTCGCACAGTAACGAGATATGTCTCGTCCCGAAAAATTAAAACGGGTCGATTCGATATAATACCAAGTAGGTGGATAAAAAGCTAAGTAGGATTGCTCGACGGATATCGAATACCTTCGACCAGGCAAGAAAAAGTGCTACAAATCAAAAATGCGACTTATAAATAAAGTTCAGCTCCAGCTGGAGGTATAACGAGTTTAGTTTAACCTTGGCTATAAATTTACCGATACAAATTCGTTCCACTTTTGATATGAATCCGAAACCTAGGACGGAGGGGCTGCAATAGAGGCTGCACGCCACCTTGCCTTGATTGATTTATACCTCTTGTTTGTCACGACTCGATTTATTTGAATTCCTGCCAGGCCCGGGGGCAGCCAACGGATTAATATCGCGCAGGCCTCCTCGATATATCCCCGACTTTCGGCAATAATTCAATATTTCATCCTTCGAGCCGAGACCTACGCTGTGAATTAACATACAAATGTCAATCGTTTCATGAATAAAAATGTATTGGATTTAGTGGAGTGACTCGCGCGAACGCCAAACGTTTAGAGGGTTGCGATCCTAACTGCTTATAGCGTAAATCGTAAACATCGGATCTTTTCGATTCCGTTTTGTAAAGTATTTAGGATTTACTGTCCGCGATCAACATCCAAATTGTCTGGATACAAATAAAGAGTGTGAGCCAAACCAAACTACCGTGATTTCTAATGCCATAATGATATCGCCTAACAAAAACTGGAGTGCAGCGCAGATAATACGCGGCCACACAAATATGAATACCTACCCGCAAATCTAGTTTATTTGTTCGTTTTGTACCAATCACATCAACATGGGGTACACAGTTTTGATTTGGATAGGAAATATCCATAGTTAAGCCTCACGACGTATTTATTTAATCGTATGGCATTATATTATTTTTGGCCTTTTTGAGTTTGTCACTCTTTAGTACCACCCAGGGGACACGTGCAGGGTTGTAGGTAGCTCCTGCGGACGCGAGTGACAGTTGTCCCCCCTTTGTCAAGTGAGTGGGCAACTCGACTGTTAGAGGTTCTTAAGCCGCCCGAAGGCCTCTAACTCGGCTTAACGACTACTGTCATAGACAGCAACCGGGATCGACTGCTTAGCGTGCCTTCCAAAGCACGGAAGCGCTCATTTATAGTAACCACTCAAACAGGCGGTCACCCATCCAAAGACTGACCCCTGCCGTCTTTGCTTGACCTGCGTTATCGTTTCCGATACGCAGGCGCCGCCGGGCTATGAACGCTTCTACGTACTAACGACGTATTAAAAGCCCACGTCGATATAGAAATGTGGCATCTGTTCATAGATATGCACTTTTCCAATTGACGTTGTTTTTAAGGTTCAATATACAGATGTATGCATGGCCAAGGACCAACTAAAGACCAATGATAATATTGATTATGTATCATATAAATATAAGTAAACATAATAAACCTACGAACGTACGTTTTTTTCATCGTTGTTTTTACTAAGGGTAACATTTGTACAGGTCAAAAGATTTGAAATTAATTTTAATATTTTTTTCATTGTAACTCAGTGCGAAAGGTCCAAAGCAAATCGAAAATGAGACAGGATTGGACCAACCCAACGCGAATTATAGAAATCTAGCCTTTTTTAAGATCAATAAATAGAACGAAGTTATAATATCTGTTCGAAATCCTCAATGAGCGAGTACGACTAGTTTTTACGGTTCCGTAGCCAAATGGCAAAAAACGGAACCCTTATGGATTCGTCATGTCTGTCTGTCTGTCCGTCCGTATGTCACATGCAGCCACTTTTTTCCGAAACTATAAGAACTATACTGTTGAAACTTGGTAAGTAGATATATTCTGTGAACCGCATTAAGATTTTCACTCAAAAATAGAAAAAAAAACAATAAATTTTGGGGATTCCCCATACTCAACTCAATTTTTTTTTTCATCAAACCCATATCTATTGGATATGTCTTCAAAAATTATATTGAGGTTTCTAATATAATTTTTAGGGTTCCGTACTCAAAGACTAGAAATAGGGTCCCGTTTTACGGGACCCTATTACTAAGACTCCGCTGTCCGTCCGTCCGTCCGTCTGTCTGTCACCAGGCTGTATCTCACTGATACCGTGATAGTTCCAGTTGAAATTTACACAGATGATGTATTTCTGTTGCAGCTATAACAACAAATACTAAAAACAGAATAACATAAATATTTTTATTGATAATGGTACGGAACCCTCCGAGCGCGAGTCCGACTCGCACTTGGCCGGTTTTCATTTTCTAAACTGAATAGTTTGCGCGAGAGACACTTCCAAAGTGGTAAAATGTGTACGTGTGTATATAAAAATATATGATGTAGGTACATTATACCATGCAAACTTCCACCGAAAATTGATTTGAACGAGATCTAGTAAGTAATTTTTTTTAATACATCATTAATCGTAAACCGCAATTTATTTTCGGAACCCTTCATGGCCGAGTCCGACTCGCACTTGGCCGCTTTTTTAATGTTTAAACCAAGCCATAATTCGCTCGCAAGGCGTCTAAAAAATTCCACTACGTCTACTCGTATACCTATGTATGTCTATTCCAGCATCTAAACTAGTAGGACCGGTTTATGATTTCAAGCTTCATCGTTTAGGTATAATATTCACGCATACTTATGTAATGACGCGCACTCAAATTCCGAGTCGGATTGAAATGAAATTCAGTAAACGACGAAAATAACCATTTCGTTTTTTTCGGTGGTAAAATATTAAAGCAGTCACTGGTCATTTGAAATGGTAGAAGGGCCCGTTTCATAAATAAAGAAGCTATTGTCAAAAAAGTATTTTTTTGCGTTCTAGCTTTTATTGCTGAGTATCGGTGGTAAAATGTTAAAGCTGTCAACTTCTCGTTGAGAGGGTTCCAATGACCCCAATCACGACAAGTTTACCTTGTGTATTTTAGGAGTTGCTAAGCCACCATCCTGTCTCCATCAGCTGACCTGCTCGCTGGTACCAAACTATTGAAACAGCTTGATCTTGTAATGCCATGATTGGCAATGAATAAATGATTATTATTGTGTCTATAGGTTATGCTTTTTTACGTTTGCACTTTTGTAGACGGAAGTAGTTCTGTTGTGTAGGTATAAATATTTAGCATTTTATAAATGCCTCAATGATAAAACTAGATATAAAGAAATGTATACAAACTCTTGGTCATCATAACATACAACAAATGGTATAATTATAAGTTGAATTTTGGAGGAGGAAACACAGAGCCAAACTTCGAATTAATGTATAAGGTATTAAACGGGCAACCTGTTTAGTTTAGCATCCTCTTAAGACTGCCGGAGCTCGCGTTATTTAAACTAGGTAATTTAAATCAATCCACACTGAATGTCCATCCAACATTGTTTAAATTAAATGAATAGTTTCATCTGCTACATACAAACGTTTCCTTTGTAATAACAACTTGCTTTCACAAGGTATGCGATACCTGTATTCCTTTTGAGCGCTGGGAGGAGCTTGTCTCTATGAGACTGGAATGGCGAAATATAGTCAGAAAAATGTAGCTTCTTTTGATGAAGCTCGACTCGAGAACCTGGACTGAACCCCATTTACGGAAGACTCGACCTAGGCCCTCTTATACGTATACTTTCAATGACCAGGGTTTAAAACCGAGTTCGGCTATGCGAGCCACATACGTGCTCATCGGAGAAAATTGTAAGGGTCGCCGTCGTCGGATACGACAGGGAGGACTGTATAAGAACTAGGTAACTAGGCTTAACATTTTGGTACACCAAGCGTACGCGTCATAAATTTAATCGAAGCGTTAAAGGGGGACTGACGCAAGGGCCGCGACCTCAACTAATTAGTTAGGAACCGAACGAGACTATAATTGCGCTAATCACGAAATCGTGAACGAAGATGGCCGATGTCCGAGCCGATTGACCACTTGGTGACCTTTGCTGCATAGACGCGTGGACTGTCGGCAACACAAGTTGCCAGACTATCCTAAATACCACAGTTAGGCCGTGGTCTGGTGACCGGGCGATCATACATGTTAGAGACATCAATGTAAGTATATGAACGCCCGCTCGCCCCTCTGGCGTCCAGACCGGCCCTATATACAGCAACAAAAACAGTTTCTTACAAATTTGACCATATTACAGTTGTAATAATTAATCTCAGAGCGCCTGGGAGACCGGGCTTTACTCGGCGTCGTTTGCAAAAACCCGTAAAAACGACTTTTCCCGGAAATGAAACTTAGCTAGATCGATTTTTCGCCCTCGTAAACCCACGTATTATGAATCTGATGTAAATCGTTGCAGCCGTTTTTAAGACAACTAGGTACTGCTCGTATAGGATAAAATAAAGTCTTTATTCCAGTTTTATCAAACAGCCCTTACTCAGATTTTGCAATAGGGGCGGGTATTCTTAAAGAAAGAAAGAAAGAAAAATAATTTATTGCCACAAAAAAAAATACATTCTTTCATTTCTTATTTCTTCTTGACTTTTTTCCTCTTTCTTGCTATTACCTGGGTAACCAGTAAATGAATATAACATTCGTATTCTTATTATTAAAAGTATCTAAATTAGTTTCGACGACCGGTTTAGCCTAGTTGGTAGTGGCCCTGCCTATGAAGCTTCGAATCCCGGTAAGGGCATTTATTTGAGTGATGAGCACGAATATTTTGTTCCTGAGTCATGGATGTTTTTTATTTATTTAAGTATTTATTAATCTATATAAGTATGTTTATCGTCGTCTAGTACCCATAGTACAAAGCTTTGCTTAGTTTGGGTCTAGGTCGATTTGAGTAAGATTGTCCGCAATTATTTATTTATTTTATTTATTTATTTATTAGTTCAGCTTCTAAGAATCGATTGTGCATCCAAAATATCAGGATTCCTGAGCATTTACTTAGACTGAGTTTGAGGTCGGCTGGCTGCCGTCGACTTCTGTTTTGACACGTTTAGTTAAGTTAAGGAACACACTTCTTAACAGGAATCTGGGGGCACGGGAGTACCCCCGCCAAGACGAGTAAAGTTTACATTATTAGCTTGCTTCTTCTCTGCATATCGTACCTAATAGTTTGGTATTGTTAAGCTAGCTATTTTGGCATTGTTAAGCTAGCTATTTTGGGACTGTTAATATGCTACTTATTTTGGCATTGTTAAACTAGCTATTTTTACATTGTTATGCCAGCTATTTTGGGATAGCTAAGCTAGCTGTTTTAGCATTTTATAATTTAGCTGAATTGACATTATCAATGCACGCGTGTGCACGGAACTGTACATGCGATCTAAGATTATCATAACCGGTCGCAATCAGCGATTATGTTAATTAGTTAATTACGAGCCGGTATAAAGAGCGCATTGTAAGTAAAATTACTAATTTATTGAGATATCTAAACTGGTGTAACCTATGTATAGAAAACCTATCAGTAAATTAACTTCGGGCTTTGATTGTGCACGGGTTT
Source organism: Epinotia brunnichana (assembly GCA_963854355.1). NCBI lineage: Eukaryota > Metazoa > Arthropoda > Insecta > Lepidoptera > Tortricidae > Epinotia > Epinotia brunnichana. The sequence continues at coordinate 9,885,800 of OY977945.1, read as the reverse complement.
AAGTGGTTTCATAATTACGTAGCGGTATTTTTAACAGTATTAATTAAGAGCCCGTTTTAGGTTATAAACTAGTTCAGTATAAAGTGTGAGAGGCAAAGCCGTGGTATAAATAATCTTATATGTTTACGTTGTAGCCCTAATACAGTAAATTCTCTCCCCAAACAATCCAATCGAGGCCATACATTCAATTTAAATATCTGTATTGTATCTACAAATGTATACCTTCAGTGCTGTTGTATCCACTCAAGTCTGAAGCTGTTTGGCTATCTTACTATGGCATGTATTAATTAGTACCAACTGCATTCTTAATAACTTCTCACTATTTCGCTTTAAAATGAAGTCGGCGCGTCTCCTTCTGAAGGACTTGTACTGGTGGGCGGTAAACGTCGAGAAACTCGTTCGTGATGACACCCGAGGCAGGCCGGTTTGCGCCGTTAGCTTGTCGCTTATTAGTTACAGTAACGCAGCCCTGAGGCTTACTGACGAGACGAGACGTTAAATACCTACAATGTTGTATTATTCTTCTTCTTCTTGGTCATATCCTCATGGCTGTGGGACTTGACGACTATGGTCGACTCATTCAACCACTGCTCTCCAGGACGTTCTATCTTGCAGTATTGTATTACCCAATTCACGGCCATGCTACGCTCGTAGCGCTACGCCGTAGTCCGTAGCAGCTTAAACTCCGTATGTAGCGAAAAGAGCTCGTAGCGCTCTGACGCATGTGTGTCATGATTGGAGCTGAATGCTTTAATGAAGTCTAATACCGGGCAGTACTTGATTTTTCAGACTTTTTTTTTTGTATTCAGTATTCAGTAATTTATTGCTAAGGTGGTATATCAAAATAAGATCAGCTATAATATGTCTGAAAAATCAAGAAAACCTGTTTACCGTTATAAATAGTATGGGTTTACCCAGAATTTTCTTTAGACGGGGCAGCGGTGTTAAAACTCCATCGATGCAAGAAGGGACTCTTGGCCCATCCGGGCGTTTATCCAATCAAGAGAGGAGCAGCTGCTCTCATCTGCTCGTAATTTGCTAAACCGCCTTTTAGCAAATCACCGCCTTTTGGCAAAGCTCCTCCTGGGACGCCGATTTGCCAATCTTTAAACACCTTAGCTCCTGCCCTCTTCGCAAGCACCTCGACATGCTCGTACCACGCGGCGATCATCACGTCGGGCAAGATCATGGTTAACACTAGACAATCGATCTTACCTCTACAATGTGACAAACATTTTTCGTGCATTACATTAGCACAGGAATAGTACGTAGTCCTTGTCCTCATCAAAAGTTTCTCATCTGCATTACGAGTACCACAACCTCATAATGCTGAATGTACAATGCTAAACATGAATTAGAATATAGAATGGGTATAAAGTATGTATATTTTATTGCCTGATTCAATATTCATTTACATATTGCTTGTGCTGGGAGATGTCCTATCTTAACGTTTTCTGTTAAAATAAATACGCACACGCAAACACACACACACACACACACACACACACACACACACACACACAAACACACATACACACAAACACACACACACACACACAAACTGGCTCTCGAGACACAGGGAAACCTATTTAGTTTGAGAGCCAGAGCTTTAACTTATCATGTACACTGTAGTTACAATAAAGAGTGTTATTATTATTATTATATATCCCTTCGGTGTTTCTAAAGCCGTAGGTAGTTAGCTGCTACCGTACAGAAGTCAATTAGTTGTAGTTCTGACACATTTGTCATTAAAATAAGACACAAGGCCACCCGCTAATCTGTATAGTGCCGAGTTCAAAACCATATTTACACGCGCTGTCACCTTCAGGATGATGAATTTATACATACATTTGAATCCGGATACGATGTGGAAGATTATTAATACTTACTCAGAATTTTCACCTCCTTTTACATCACTTAGGGAATCGTTTTCAGGACGATCTCGGGACTTCCACTTCCATAAAAAATTGCGTCATAAGGACTCTGCTCATTTTAAGTGTGATAGGAATCGATGGTGATAGGGTAAGAATGATACAGGCACATCTTCGTAATTTATAGTATTAGTATGAATATGAAAGCGCATGGGAGGAGGCCTGCCCAGATGACTCGCTTCTGGTTTCCCCAAAATCTCAAAAGCAGTAGAACTAGCCGCTCTGTCAATCTAGAGTAGAGAAAGACCTTATCACCTCCGCCCAAAGCACAGCAGAGCGTGCTCGTCTCCTTGGTGTAACGGAGCCGGATGCGGGGCTCTGGCTTCAAATTTTGCCGTCTCCACTTCTCCTTCGCACTCTCCTCGACAAGCCGGCTTTAACTTTGGCGACCAGTCTGCGACTTGGCTCTAAAACGAATGAGCCGCACCGCTGCCGCTGTGGCACCAACGTCAACTCCCTAGGTCACAAGAGTGCTGGCCGTATCTCCCGCCACGCCTCCTTGAATGACGTCATCCGTAGGGCTCTTGCCTCCGTTAGCGTGCCGGCCATTTTAGAGCCGAACGTTATCGCACGTGACGATGGCAAGCGTCCCGACGGCATGACGCTCATTCCATGAAAGCTGGGGAGGACTCTTGTGTTGGACGCTACCTGCGTTGATACGCTAGCACCGCCCCATCTCCAAGAGACTTCCTCTAAGGCCGGAGCTGAGGCTACCACGGCAGAGCAACACAAGCGGCGCAAATATGCTGTCCTCGGTGAGGGCTACATGTTGACGCCGTTTGGAGTGGAAACCCTGGGGCCGTGGGTACCGGGCGCGAAAACCCTGTATAAGGAACTTTCGGAGCGGCTCATCCAAACATCCAGTGACCAGGGCTGGCAGCTATTTTGGCCAAAGGATTAGCCTAGCAATCCAAAGAGGTAACGCTGCCAGCCTTCTGGGCACCATAGCCAATGACGGGGACCCCCAGGCATTACTTTTTAGGGTTCCGTACTCAAAGAGTAAAACGGGACCCTATTACTAAGACTTCGCTGTCCGTCCGTCCGTCTGTATGTCACCAGGCTGTACCTCAAGAACTGTGATAGCTAGAGAGTTGTATTTTTGTTGCCGCTATAATAACAAATACTAAAAACAAAAAAAAATAAATTAAGGGGTGCTCCCATACAACAAACGTGATTTTTTTGCCGTTTTTATAGATCGTCCGGTTTTTTAGTTTTAGATTAGTTATTTTAAAGTATGGAAGCTGTGTAATTACATTTTTTATTACAGTTAAAATAAAAAGAAAGTATGAAAGCTGTGTAATTACATTTTTTATTACAGTTAAAATAAAAAGTCAGAATATTTGCATAACGATTAACGAACTATCAAAGGGGCGTGTTTGACTATCTAACTTGTCTATTTTTTTATAATATACGGAAAAGAAAACATTCAACACACAAATCGTTAAATTTATACCAAATATGGATATACAATATGGTAATAATACGCTTTAAACCTAAAGATTAGACCTTGTGTAACAATAGAAACCAGCCATACAAATTCTGAATTTCAAACTTGTTGTTTCATTGATTGGTAACTTTCGAAGTTTCATTCCAAGTTCCCGTTTGGTCACGTACGTGTTTTGCCTCTTAATAAGGGCTTGCAAACTAGCCCTTTGAGGGTCATTTCAGAGGCCATATTTGACGGCCGATGTCGACATTTTGGAATAACGTAACTTTGTACTTGCTACTTGCGATTCAATTTTGAACCAAGTTGTCAGTGTCAGGGCTGCCCCAATATTCTATGTTCTGTTGTACGTACCTATGTAATAGTAGTACCCTTGACAAGGGTTCTATGTTGCACTTTTATCAACTTGAAATTTGAAGTTTGTCAGAGTGACACTAGGTCTAAATTGAAGTACCCCGACAATGTAACATAGAACCCTATAATATTGGGGCAGCGAGGTGCTAGCAGATTACATAGGTACGTACGAAGGCGAGAGGATTTATTATTGCTTAGTTTGGGACTAGGTAGATTTGTGTAAGATTGTCCGCAAATATTTATTATTTATTATAGATTTCTTGCAGCTAACATTTGAATCATTGAGGGGAGGTAAAGAGAGTATTTACATTAAATTAAATCCTGTCAAATAAACCATTCAAAATGTCAAATAAATTCATTTTCTAAAGAAACACGGTGCTTACAAACCGCTAATATCATCAACATCGTTAATCGGAGTTTTAAGGTCATACAATCCCAGAAGCCAGGTTCTCAGTGAAAGTTGAATGATGAGATCACAAGATCTGCAAACAAACTTGTTCCTAGCTGGCGTAATGGGAGTTTATGAACATGTTACGATTTCGATGAAGTCTTTACTACATTCGAACGTTTCGTTATATGAATATTGTGTATTTTAAAATTATGTGGTTTACGACAAACTATTAATCCAAAAAAGATTATCGAGATATTGCGGTCAGATCCATAGATCGCATCCTGCATTTGTTATTAGATCGATCCACTGTGTGAAAACTGCGTAAAAAACTTAAGATCCAACGCATATAAAATATCTAACAGGTGTAGTGAAAAAAACCTTTTCACAGGACAGGTTAAATTCAAGCTTATAATCCAGTAATTTTATACATCCAGAGCTTGATGAGTCAAATCCGGTAGTTGTGATTTTTTGTATACTTGTTTATGATGTTGGCCAAATGAATAATCCAAGTTTGTGACCTCGAGCGCCGAACGCAACTTGGTCCAAAATCGAAAATACCGCGAAAGCTTTTATTATAACCCTATAGGACTAGTTTTTGAGAGTACCTTCTCAGGACGTTTTTAAAGTAGACTAGATTTGCTACAATAAATATGAGACTAGAATTGTCTCTGTAGACCCAATAGTTCCAGAGATAAAACCTTTCAAAGTATAAAAATATTCGGACTTCGCAACACTAGCAAACTCCTTCGGGGGCACTTGGAAATTCATCCCGCTAGAGTTGTTCGAGTGACGTCTAAAATATAGCAAAAATTGCGAAGTACTAAAAAATTATGAACTTTGAAAAGCTTTATCTCGGAAACTATTGGGTCTACAGAGACAATTCTAGTCTCATATTATAGCAAATGTAGTCTACTTTAAAAACGCCCTTAAAAAGTTTTATCACAAACGAGTCCTTTAGGTATTTCGGGGTATTTTCAATTTTAGACAAAGTTGCGTTAGGCGCTCGAGGTCACAAACTTGTATTATTAATTGGGCCAACATCATAAACAAGTCTGCAAAAAATCAGAACTACCGGATTTGACGCTAACTACATGTGAATGTACGGGATACAGGCGACAAAATGTCATACGAAAAACTTCTCTCATTTTTAGGGTTTTTAATCTATAATTCTCTCCTTTACACAGAAGATTTAAAAGGGATAAAAAAACCGATCCTACACATTCACCGCCAATAATTTTGCAGCGCTACGCTCCTAGCCAATATAACATGAAAAAAACAGTTTGCGTAAAAGTGTCTACGATATGAGCGCTCACCTAGCGAGTTCCTGGCACTGAAAGTGTTAAAAGATCAGACCAAAATAAGTCATCCATTGATCCAACAACAATATCAAACCCGCAACGACTATCGCGAATTGTCCGTCAGTTTCCGCGAACCGTCGCCTAAGCAGCGTGGTGTTTACACGCGGTAGTTCGTGTTTACAAACAGTAATATTGTTTACACGCCGCCTGACATAGTGGGTGCAGGCCACCGCGTCATACGCGTCGGCATTCGTCACCGACGCCAACAACCGCCCAATCCCGACCAATTGCGTCTTTTTTCCCTATTAGATCGTATCACAATTGATAACCACAAATGTTTATAATTTAGCTTGGCTACACATTTGCCTTAATATTCATGAGAATCACTAGACCTTGGGCGTCGTTAAGAGTTCACGGTGCTTAAATACTTACTTCTCTGAATGCTTATTTTTTCATGCGACGTCACAACTTTAGTTGCCTGTTGCTTCAATGCGAATGTTTTGAACTAGTTGTTAACGATCGTACTGGTTGACGTCATGCTAGGAGGCGTGTCAAGAAGTCAATAAAATATCTATACCTTGTTTTTCAAATTCCACGACTAGGTCGAAGTTCAAAGCGTTTGGATTTTTCCGTTTAGCAGGCATGTATTGTGATAACTCTACATTCAATGAACATCATGTTTCGTGACTAAAAGATATTAATATACATTGAACCGAACGTCATTTGTTTAACCGATCATATTGACAAGGTGACCCTATGATTTTATCTATAGGTACACTGAGTAAACTCTGACTCATATTTATTTGCTTATTTTTTCAAGAGAGCAATTAAGCTACATATGGTTGTGGTTCACGTGTCATGTAAATAAATTATTAATGTAGTTCATATACTATTGTGTAAAGGACATTGAGGGAAAATCTCACATGTGCATGCATTTTTCTCCAAGAAGACACGTTTTCTCGTCAAGATTGTGTACTACAGGCTTGTGCAGAATCTAGTCAGCTTTAGTGTTGTTTTAGACTGTGTTTTCATAGAGTACGTAGTTGTCGAACAAAACTTGAATTTCTTATGGACATTTCCCAAGATAGCGGCCGTTCTACAAGGTACCCGGGGACTTTTGGGAGACGAAAATAGGGCTTCCAACGAACATTCGTACCAAATTTTATCAAACTATTATATTATACTAATATAATTTTGAGGTTGAACAATATCGACTGTATAGTATTCAATTATTCATTTGTTTGTTTGACATTTAAAACAGGGACTGCATAACCGAAAAATACCGGTATTCTATTTTAACGGTATGACGTCATATCGGTTGTCAAATAGCGGTTACGGTAGCGGAACCTTTATATTTCGCTACCGAAATACCTTTATTTTTCCGGTACCGTAACCGCTATTTAAAGGTACCGATATATCGACTTTGGCCTGGAGTTGTTGCCAAACCGCCGGCTAAGGCTCTGCTGCTTTGTCTTTTTATCTTTAAAAGTTTAGTAGCCAATGCTTCCTCTGTAGAGTGCCAGCTCGCTTACTTTTCTCGATAACCTTTATAATACCGGTATTATAATGGTTACGGTATCGTTTAAAACTGGTATCGCTAACCGTTATTTCAAAACGGTTACGGTACCGTTATGTGCGCGCGGCGCGCATAACCTTTACGACATAACGGTACCGTAATGGAATACCGGTTTCATACCGGTATAACCGTAACCGAAATCAGTCCTTGATTTAAAAAGGTTTGTCTATACGATGTCAAAAAAATGTTGAAATTAGGGTTTTTTCAACTTAAAATATGCTACCGGCGCTTTTAAACTATAAGAGATATTTTGACAAGTCTTACAAAGAAAATGCATTGAACCAAAACGTATTTTTTTTTAATAAGCGAGCGAACGAGAATGCTACGGTAGCCTAAGTAATTGGTTCAGGCATGCGGCTGTCAAGCGGCGGCCGTGGGTTCGAATCAATCAATTTTTCGCAATTTATGTTCGGAATATTTACCGTTAGCTTTTCAGTAAAGTAAGGAAACTGCTCTAATCCCAGTAAGACCTAGTTTTCCCTCTGGGTAGGAAGTTCAGATGGCACTCAGTTTCGTAAAACTAGTACCTACCTATGCCAAATCTTAGGATTAGAGGGCCTATCGCGAACGGCATTCGAAGTTTTCCCTTTCTGTCGCACTTAGGTACGAACTCGTAAGTGTGACAGAGAGGGGAAACTTCGAATGCCTTTCGCGGTAGGCCCTTAGGTTTCAAAGTGGACCCCGGGCTCCTTTACGGTCACAACCGGGAATAACGCTAGGAGGATGATGAAGCGAGCGACCGAGACAAGTTTTTGTGTGATTCGCCTTGCATACTATCCTCTCCTCCTGGCGTCTTGTTCCTCATCGCCGGTGGAAAGACTGGATTTCTCTCACGACGTGTCACCATCATCTCCTGCCCTGGGCTATGTGGAGGTGTGTCAGGCAGTTTGATGTTGAGAGTTAAGCGGACCAGGTCAGCCCATCTAGTTCGGCTGCGACTTCTAAAAATACTATAAAATCTGTGAAAATGTCACAGTAAATTCGAGAATGGCAATGCCTTATTTGCTAGTAACCTTGTCTACTCCATAATGATTTGAATCACATTTTCTAGTACCCTATCTTTCCATTTTCATCAGTATAGAACTAAAACTAGAGACGTTTCTAACATTTTAGGTTTATCCGGGACAAATTAATAACTTTTCTCACAGTAAAACAATAACATACGTACTGACATACGTATGATCTAGTTATATCAATCGTTATATAAAACGCGCTAATTTATGAAAATCACTAACGAATTATAAATACCTCGAAAAGCAGAGCTAATGGTAGACACGCTAGAGGAAAACGCCACCTCTCGATTTCAAATTGCCATATCTGTATTTAAAATTAAAGCTCTCTTACTTCGTTCTAGAACGGTGACGACAAACGGTGACCAACTCACATTCCGACCTCCATGCTATGTATGTGTGGGTATATTGTGTTATATGTTAATATACCTAGCGCGACTCGAAAGGCGGCCGGCCTTGGTATATACTTGAATATTGGCGGGCGACAAGTGAAATAATGAGTACGTAATTTATAAAATAAATAATAATTTAATGATTCTATTTTCTGAGACGCCAAGAATTGAAAAGCTTGTAATTTTTTTATGGCCGACCGTGGTATGTAGTTACTATGTACATAAGCGTACCTGCATGACGGTAAGCATACACGATAACCTATGGACGCTTGAAATCGCGTTGGTTTATTGATTTTGAGGATAATTTGAGTTGGCAGCTCTCACAAATTTAGGGAGCTCATAAAGCGTCCGAATTCGGTCCGTTTTCTATGCCGTGTGTTGCGCTTGCGCATCTTAGAAGTATAATTAATAGGGTTAGCATTCTGGTGGCAGTTTAGCACAAGTAATGCAGTGGAGTCGTCATTGTATATTTTTTTATTTAAATAAATGAATAACTGAACGATAAATCTATATTGCAATGCCGGCCAGTAATATATCACCTTTGCGTTTTATTGTATGAACGTGTATAGAGTGAACAATTTAGGTTTGTTGAAACATCGCATATTTTACTAGTTACACAAATTAACGTAATTTTTGACGACAACTGCAATGCAATACGGTTTACAATGATGATTTTATACTATAACATTTAAATAAATTTTACTTCTTTGCTAAACTGTTTAATGTATTCAAGAGCTTGAACAACTTGCAACTGGAATTAAAGTTTCAAAATCTTGCACATTATCTTCTTCTGATGTTAAGCGGTTGTACATTATTGGTTTAACAACCATTTATTCATTCATTCATTCAATCAAAAAAATATATAACAAAGTCTCCTTTGTTCTTTGTTCACCTTTGCCACCAAACATCCTAACCCTAATAATTAATAACATTATTTAACTTTACATTTTTAGTAAGTAGAAGCGTCTGCTAACAAAATTATATTTTTCAATGAAAGCGCTTGCTAAGAGCGGGATTTTTTACATTGAAAATTAAAAATGTTATTGACATTTCAGTTAAATAACCGTCCTCCTCATTTATAAACCTTATTTCCTCGTGCTAGACGCGACGCGTGCTTCCTGGGGCATCGTCATTTACACGTGCAGTGTGAGAACGAGACAATGAACTCTTCTCTTTCGCTAGACAGGTGTACCTAATCAACTTGATTCATACTGGTATTATATTTGACATGTGTATTTTATGACGATATAATTATGATCAATGCAAATAAATGATATGATATGATAATGTTAAGTTCATTGAGAATATACATTCTAAACGTTATCTTAGTTTTAATGGAGTAATCGTTTTTTCTACGGCCCGTTTCTTATCCATGAGAGGAGGCCTTTGCCCATCAGTGGGATGTATATATAGTTTCTTAAATGTGTTTTATTATGTAAGAACTTTCTAGGATATCGCCTTTGTCGTCCATTTGTTTTTATTACCCCGTGTGGTCAGTTTAGCGTAGGACCACTCAAAAAGTATATTAAAATTCTCTTTGACGTACTAAAATTTAAATATTACATATAATTTAACCAAAGCTAAATGAGGAACAGATTTAAAATAAATTAACTTAATTGGCTCTTTGAACTGATTATTCACTACCTATAGCTATACTTCACTACTCATTGCGATTAAAATCTTACAATTTTCTTGTAAGTAATTGTGTTTAACGCTTACTTCTGGACTCTATCACACAGTATACATACTGGTACATTCTGTACAAATTGTGGGAAACTGTTTTATATAGTGTACTAGCGACCCGCCCCGGCTTCGCACGGGTTTATATTTATAATACATGCATATAAACCTTCCTCTTGAATCACTCTATCTATTCAAAAACAACACATCAAAATCCGTTGCGTAGTTTTAAAGATCTAAGCATACATAGGGATACACAGACAGCAGGAAGCGACTTTATTTCTCTTTAGTCTTGATAATAGAGTCGTCATCATAAATATCAATTTGAGGACTTCGTTGCCGTAGCTACTTCTGTTGCTAACTGTACGTTCCCTTTTCTACAATTTGTAATTACTATTAAAAGAACCATTAAACCTCTTTGGCCGGCGCCGTCGGCCGTGGCGATTAGTCGCCGGTCTGACCAAAAATTTCCGCCTAAACGGGAGCCGGTAGAAAGGCAGCTTTCGCTCATCTATACATTCGATTATTAAAAAGAGCCCTAAAAAGTACGCAGCCAGTACAAAGTTACGACCTTCTGTTCTAGCCGACTAGACGGACAAAAGTAAGTTAGGAATTTGAATCTTATTCGATGGACATAAATCTCAAAGTGACTTTTAGACGCGGCTGTACACATGTGGGTCAATGGCGCATGGAACCTCTAATCTATGAACTTAAGCGCATCTTGATAAACGTCAGTTAGTTGGGAAGTGACGCTCCTCCACTGATTATGTACTTCACAATTTGAAGAATGTACCGCCCAGTGTCGAGTGTAGCTCGGATTGTAAATACTAAATTCCAGTAGCCTAGTGATTCCCCCTTTTTGTTTCTAAGCTCTAGATGTTTGTTTTGTATAAATGTCTTATTCAAAATTTGTTTTTACAAGGAAACCTGAAAACAAAAACAAAAATCAAGAAGAAGAAACTTACAAATGCCAGTAAAAAAATGGCATTATGAAGCACAAAACGGAAGCAATAACGATTGAATGAATGAAAATACAATACAATACAAATAATCTTTGCACATCTCAATAGTAATACAGAACGGTAAAACAGAAAACAGCGAAAAACATCGAGGTTGAATAATATGTAATGGCTTGAATAATACACTTAATATGTTCGCATCGCACCGCCCTGGGGGCGATTTTTGACTTTCGAGTATTCGAAAATTTTATAAAAGTGAATACCGTTGTAATGTCAAAATTGCAGGTACTTACTAGTACTTTCTACCGATAGAATTGAATGCGAGTGGTCAATACCACTCGTTTTTAAATTATCTATCGCTATTTCGAAATAGCATTTCATTGTTTTTGATAGTTTTCGAGTGAATGAGTCGTCGAGCGCTCGAAAGTCAAAAATCTGTCCCCTGGTTGTGAACATATATATCCCGACCAAGCCAAGTTTGCACCTCGCTCAGTGTAACTTATTCTACGCGAGGTGCATTCTTAGCTTGGTCGAGTTGTACTACGAAACTACCCGTACTAAAAGAAAATATGACAATCAAGTGCTGATACCGAGTGTCAGAGTGTCTATATTAATACTAAAACGAGAAACATGATCATACGCACTAGTGCGAACGGGAAAGATGTAGAACTCGACCAAGCTAAGAATGCACCTCGCTCAGTGTTACTTGTTTGACGCGAGGTGCACTCTTAGCTTGGTCGAGTTGTACAAATCGTAGCTCCAACTAGTACAGGCGACGTTGCCAATGCGAGCGCAATTATTTGTTTGGGACTGAAAAAAAATCCACGTGTAATGGATCAAGGAAAAATCTCATATGAAGCTTGTTGATACCTAAATAGCAGGATGTTACCGAGGGTAATTTCAGTAGGTTTTTTTTTTATATTCGTTTATTATACTTAAAAAATAACGGTGCGGAATTTGGTCAATTGATATGATATGCCATTGTGGTTAGGTTTCGTCTGAGTATGCAAACGTCTTCTATGCAGCACGAACGAACAGCAAACAAAGATGTACGTTGTAGTATCCGTAGAATTTTATTGTAGAATGGTCCGCCGGCGCAAGGTCAATGACGAACACGCAACATACAATATGTATGAGTTACATAATGAGTGCTCGCCCGCTATAGATAGTTAGGTACCATGATAAATAAAACACGTGCAATGTAGGCGGCCGCTTCGCTGATGAGCAAAATAATCGAGACGAGATAATTTTCTCTCATTTGCTTCCTGCTGGTTTTCATTGTGCCAATCTACGATGTCACTTGTTCAATTGGCTTCCGTGTATCGACGAAATGGTGCCATGAAATTAATTAAAGGTATCTCTATGGCTGCGTGAGACGCCATCCGAAGACATCGCAAACCCCATTGAACGTTATTTTAAGTGTAAGTGTTCACTTGAGCACTTACCTAATTGGTAAAGTGAATTGATAAAACTGACGCAACTGAACCTGATTTTTGCATCATTTTGAAAGGTCTTTGGAATGCAAGTGAAATGTACAAATTTACGAGTTCATGTTTAATAATAAAAGTCATATTTATTATAATAATTTATTGCTTTTATTTGGGCTACTGGCGCAAGTGATATTGTATTCTGTAAATAAAAGATCGCGTGCGCACTACAATTTAAGTACGTTGGATTTCTTTACGTCATCGCCGCAGTGTCCTTTACGGCATTTAACTACGGTATGTTGTGTCAACGAGTGATGTTCGATACGTTGTAGTATTATTCCGCTGTTTCTTCTGGTTTTACAGACATAAATATTCAAATCGGGATAATTGAATAACAAAGTATCTCCTATACCTACATGTTTTCCATATCGGTATTGCGCATTATAGAATTATCGTTGTATAAACTAGGCTTTAGACCTGCGTAGCTGTATCCCCAAGCTTGCTGCAAAATAAACATTGCATGTATGGTTGAATTGGTCCAATAAAAAGCGACCGAGCCTCTTCGGCCTACACGTTCTTACCATCTTCGTTATATTATTTCTAGTCAAGGCGCGATGTCTACTAAACAGTTTACAATATTATAGACACAAACACCTAGGTAAAACTCTTCGATTTCTTGAGCGTTTTTCACAAATTTCATATCATTCCAAGTGACCTGTCTTTTTACAAGCTTTTATTTAGTTTCACCTGTCTCTTTGTCTGAGCTGATCTGATGCTGGAGCTGGAAGGTGGCCATAGGAACTTCGCAATAAAAACGACACAACCCCATCGAGTTTGGGCTTGGTAGAATCGTCTCAATGAGTAGTTGATGACGGTATACAGAAAAAGACAGTCGGCAATAAACTAGCTTGTACCAAAAATGTTTTTTTTTGACAGAAACTTATTAAGAGCTTCAATAATACCCAAAGTAAAGTAATATTAATAATAATAACTAATAATATTAAAATTAATAGTAATATAAACCAGTAGGTTTGAGTGTACATCCAGTACTAAAAAAACCTTGATTATTTAACACTGGTTACTTTGTAATATTAATTATAAATTTGACTTGACCATCGATTATAGTGATATTCAAATCAATCCTAAAGTTGCCAGTGAATTTGATAATGACGTTACACTATGTAATGGAATTAGAAATAAAGTGAACTAATCATAGAACCACCTCGCTGCTTCGACGCCAGCGCAGCGCCCGTGAACCCTACGCATGACTCGCAAGTCTAGTCGTAAACTACGACATTTTAATGACATTGCCCGTCTATTGCGCTCGTTTGACATTTGCTGCACCAACCTTCTGCAGTCTGGCCTTAGCGGGGTTACCTGTTCTATAAAATTGTAGTTTTATCACCACTAAATGTAGCATTTAGATCTCGTTTCATCTTAAGATGTGATCTTTTCAAGGTTGTAGTGAACTTGCTTCGATGCGTTGTTGTAATAAAGATACGTTGGTAAGGTAAACGTCCCTGTACTCGACGGTGCACTAGTGTATGACATGGGCACTTTATGGCAAAGCAATATGGGTTAAATTCGAACTAAGAGAATTTTTTTTAGGTACGGACGTTTACCTTTACTATCCGACGATTCGGACAGCCTGGGGTGGCGATGCTGGTACGAGGTAAATGTATACAGTTTTACACTACCAACTTTATCTATTACTTTACTACTTACGGGGTAAACAACAGTATAAACATTTTCATAGGAGCTTGGTATGGATATCAGTTGTTTTTTTAAAGTTGTAAATTATTTTACCAGTACCTAATAAAACTTTATTTCGTAACGTATATCGTAAACGTGTCCTCACTATTTGCTACTTTAATTATAAATAAAATAATAAATATCAAGGAAAGTCAGGATACACGGGTTGATTGAAAGAGATGGAAAGACTCGGCATCGTTTCAGTAACAATTTTACCTTCCAAAATGCACAAGTGGCACCTTTGCCCTTACGAAGCGACCTTAAAGGGTAATTTACATGGAGCAGCATCTCGCATGTGAGTTTTATTACACTGCAGAGTTTCATTGAATTCGTCGTATTTCGGTAGTCAGCAGCCCGCAATGTAATGAAAATCGCGTACGAGTTGTTGCACCATATAAATGGACCTTAACGTAGTATTGGGCATTTGTTTATGGTTCATTCACCGTCTTTGAGACAGATGCGAATGCTGTCACTTCAGACAAATAGACTCTTTACTTTCTTACTGCGTGCATTCAAAGATCAGAGGGTATTACGAAGTAAGGTTTCTTCAATCTTTTCGATCGATGACAGGACCTGGTTCACAGCAAAATACTGTAAAAAAATTGTTGCGATGGATTGTTTACATGCTAAGAAAGAAAACGTAACAATTATCGTGAATTTCAAATACATGCGTAATCGGAAGATAAGAACGTGCTATGAAAATTTGGGGCAGTTGGCGCGCTTTTCCAAGATGAGATATTTTTTGTAATCTTGAACTTTTAACGTCGGTCGATAAAAAAATATGTGGATATTAATTAAGTGGAGATTTTAATGTGCTATAGAGGGGATATATATATTCTCCTAAAGGGTGCCAGTGAAAATGAGGGTAAAGATAACTTGTCTTAGTGTCACATTGCACGGTCCGAGATCGGTATCGCATTTATTTTCTCGTTTTGCTCTTTATGTAGTGACGCACTCTGAAAGGTCGTCGACCCCACTGCAGCGCGGGCGCACGGACGAGTGCAACCTTGGCTGGCATTCACATCGCCTACCTACCACTCGCCTGATAATAACCAGTGTAAATGTCGTGTCCGACTACTCGTAGTTCTTCAGGGTATATGTGTCAAGATATACTAGGTGAGCAGTGAAGTAAGTCAAAACAGACTGTAAATGACCTAGACCGGTGAAGCAAGACGACTTTTTCTAACCGCCTATTCCTGAACTTGGACTTACGCGCAATTGTACTGCCCTAATTTAGTAGTTGCCATTGAAACTTCAATGTTTAATTATTCTGTTTAATAGTTATTACTTATATTGAATAAAGCGTCTAGTATATACTTAATATACCCATAACACAAGCCTTATTGTTATTGAGCGTAACTATAAGGCTAGTTCGATTTTTGTAATGCCCCCTAATATTCATTTATTGATTATATTGTTTAATTTCTTTAAAGTCATTTTAAACCTGTACTTACTCCCGATTTTGTTCTACTGCCCTAAAATATAGACTTAATTGAACGCGAATGTTTTTTATTTGACTTTTTTAACCAAGGGATGAAAGTTAACAATTGCAGCTTACAGCCGTATTTTTTGTTGGATAGCATGACAACGAGTAGATTTCGGATTACACGTATTCAGAATTCCTGCCCCTCTTTGTCATGCATACTCGTATAGCCGGAGCCTTGCCTGACAGTCACTGAATTTATCAAATTATTATTATATATTTTTTTATTTATTATTATTCGGGACACCAACAGAATACATACGATTATATTACCTTAAATAGGTACATTTTCTATTTAGGCACTTATGTACCCCAATTACAGGTGTAACACATCGTACTTAATTTTTTTTATTTTTATTGAAACATTTTTTAAATATATTTTTTGTTTATAAATGTAATTATTATATTACACTTTAATTGAATCGCATTGCATTGCTAAACACATTGACGAAAATAAATATAATCTGGTTTGTATCAAATTATTTTCAACCTATCGCAACAAATAAACACGGTATAGTAGCGAATCGTCAGGTGATAGTCGTGGCCCGTTTCCCACAGCGGGTGGCCTCACTTTCACCCTTTTAGAGAAAAAAAACGTGTTTAACACTAATATCGCAATGAACTTAAGTCCTTTTACAAGTAAACCGTCTAACACCCTCCAAGCCACGTGGACGCAACAAGTGTAAGGCAGGGCGCACGCGCGGACGAGCCCGCCCGTGCCCTTTCGTACTTTTCCACTAAGTGACATTTTATGTTCGTCAATTGTCTGCGAACGTTCCGGATCTGAAATTCAATACAACCTTCATCTGTGTAACGGGATTGTAGGTCCTTGATAAACGGTACCTACTCTACTGAGAATTGAGATACATCACTAAAGTCAAGTTTACTAATACAACGTATAAATAAACCAGATTATTTTTATTAAGTCAAATGCTGAGAGGTTCTTCTGAGCCAAGATTAATACGAACAAAGAAACAGGAGTTTTCATACCATTATTTCATCCATAATGTTTTAGATCCACAGAATCCTGGAACTTAATTGGTAGCTCCTGAAAAATCAAATGAAAAGATGTTTTCTCAGGGTACCCAGTCCTTCATATTAACAGCTGTTCGGTTAACAAGCTTAACGAAAACAATTGAACCTTTTCCAACAGTGCGTCATAACCTCTGCTCGTCCCAACAGCAACACATACTGATCAATAGTAGACCGTAACTCATCGCTGTAAGGTTCAAACATGATCAGTTAACCATATCGCCGACAACACATTTGGTA
The DNA here is from genome assembly GCA_963854355.1 of Epinotia brunnichana. Taxonomy (NCBI): domain Eukaryota; kingdom Metazoa; phylum Arthropoda; class Insecta; order Lepidoptera; family Tortricidae; genus Epinotia; species Epinotia brunnichana. The sequence goes on along the minus strand of OY977945.1, from coordinate 9,868,831 downwards.
ATAAATTTGAAAAGAAAACAAATAATTAAGCAAATACAGACTCTATATTAAATGTAAATAAGTGCTGGGAACGCATGCCTAACATCAATTTATTAGATTGTGACCGATATTTTTAACATTCTCGATATGTGGGGCAACCTTGAGAACCTTGAATTACGTAAAGAATAAAGGTAGGTATTGTGGTATTTTCACGATTATTGTATCTTGGCATTAGATAATGTATCTTTGTTTACGTAATTTTGGTACTGCGCAGTGTACGAGGGTCCTATTGTGAACTGTTTATTAATACATCGGCGTTTCTGCTCTTACATAATCAATTAGCACTATAATTTGGATAGCACATTTTTAAAGACTAAAATGGCATATACTTTTAGGAACTTTATGTCATAGCCAAACTTATCACTAACAAGTATTTTATTCAGCAAGATCATTTTGTAATTAATTCACAAACAATCATAGTTTTAATATCGCGCAGTCCAATAACTACCGCATAATAACCAGTGGATTATCAAAATAGGGTAAAAGCCTCGTAAAGGCTCTTTTTAATTGAGATCAAAGCGTCGAAAGCAGCGAATGTCGCAGATCGGCGCCGCAATTACGCTACAATTACGCAGCGGAGCGTAAACGCCATGTAATTAAGATCCGCGTCGGTTGCGTAAGAATAACCCTCACGCGTAAACGTAAGGGTGGTTCTCAGGAAAATGTAACGACGTTCCAAACGCTGTTCTTAAGCCGAGATCCCATGTCGATTTTTGATATTTACATATTCATTTTCTATTAAGCGAACTTATCGCAATCGATAATAGTAGTTTATGTGACTGTACATAATGAAGGGCATTAAACTAAACATGAGTGTGGGTTTATGAAACGAGCCGAAGGCGAGTTTCATAATAACATCACACGAGTGTCTTAATGCCTAATTATGTACAGTTACATACACTACTTTATCTATTCACATATCATAAGCCTCCACGATGCATTCAGGAGCCGCATATTATGACCGGCATCGCGGCGTTGTTTTCTGGCAGCTGTCATAGTTTTTGTCTTAATTCAGAGACAAACTAGAGTCGGGTCAAACTAGGATCGTTTGATATCTTACTTACGTGCGACATTTGTCAAATTTGTATGCAAATTGACAATTCATTTCGAACTAAACGTCATTTCGACTGATATTAGAATAGAGGTCAAATTAAATTTCTTTGATTTCAGAGATGTTCGAACATTTTCACAGATAAGAAGTTTGTTCTAACAAAACAGTTTATTTTTATGGTGGCCATAATGTGCGGTTCTTGAATGCATCATGGAGGGTTTACAGGGGCGTATTTACCCTAGGGCCAAGGGGACCATGGCCCGGGGCGGCAGGCTCCGAGGGGCGGCCCGAGCCGCTCCGAGGGGCGGCGCGAGCCGCCAAAACTTACTATACTGGCCCCGGGGCGGCAAAACTTACTGGCCCGGGGCGCCAAATCTTTAAATATGCCTCTGAGGGTTTATGATATTTGGATAGATAAACTTTTTAGTACTTAGTTTTGCTAGTTCTTCTTCTTCTTCTCGTGTCGATGGCTTCAGATTGTGCGGGACCAGAATGTGGCGACGCTTATCGCCCTGTCTGTCGCGTCTCGAAGGTCTTGCTTAGAGCAGGCGTGCGGGCACGCTGGGCAAGACAGCATGTGCTCCATCGTTTTTGCTAGTTGAATATATTAATGCACTAGCTACCACAAATCGATCTAGGCATATCTTGCCTTAACATCACCTAGATTTACCGCGGTGTCCAGTGACTTATCTATCCCTAGTGTAGCTACAAATATTTTAATTTTAATTCAATGTCACAATTTAACAGAGACAGCTACGGAAAGCGGTTGAAACGCTGAAATGCTTTTCTTGAGTATGGCCCCTAAAAGTAAGGACTTCATTTGCCTTCCTTGACGCTACATTTCATGACGGGTGTTCCGGAAATCGAGTGGCCATTATCGGCTTAGTGCGGTATAACTAAATTGGATCTTAAACCGTGGGCAGTAAGATTGAGCGCGCATTGACTGATTTTAACGTATTTTAGAACATTTTACGTAGTCCATCCTATTGTAGTATTGTCGTTTTCTACGTAGATACATTTAAAGATTGCGCCAGAGCAATATCCTCCTATCAATATTTCTCCAAGTGGGAATACCTTCAACCCCAATTTCAAGGCAATAGTCATGATAATTATATATTCTAAGTATATTAATTGACATTATATAGGACATTTATCATACAATGAATAGTAGCTCAGAAATTATATAAAGATAACGATAATGATAAATTGAGATACGTAGTTTGTATGTCCTGTATTTGATTCATGTATTGAGGTGTGCAATAAAGAGTAGGTATTTGTATTGTATTGTATAATAAAACTTTTGAATGCCTTTTTTGTGATGAATGAACAATAAATCTATAATAATATCACATGTTTTGCATAGTATGTACAAATATAAAATTATCTACCAATTAGATTTCGATTTCCGGCTTATTCGATAGAACCAATTTAAATAAGTGGGTTATCTACAGCTACAAGATTAGTGGACAAGTCGTTTATATTTGTAACATGTTTTAGTATTCTAGTGCTATTAAACGGTCATTACTGTACAGATTAGATTTGCAGATAGTTATTAATTCAGGATTATTAATTGGTGGCAGCTGCAGTGTTCATTTTAGCACCGGCGTAGTAGAATTATGTTGTTAATAAAACTACAATTCTGCTGTAAGTTACAGGCTATTTCTGCTACGGACGCAGTGCAGTTGATACTGTGTTGGTTTAAATGTAGGTAAGATGGTCGTAAATAAAATGTATGGTGATCATTAACATAATTTACAAAATACAGTCAAGTTGTAAATAGGTATTTAGTTTGTTGGTCCATCCCTTTGTTATTATTGATGTGATTCCAAAATCTATAGCTCATTCAGGATGAGTTTTATACGTTTTCTTTACAGTTTTGAAATTCAGCTATTTAAGTTTAAATAGTTCGTCATAGTACCTACCTACATACAGCAGTGGACGTATGTTATTAGCTTACAGAAGCTCTTATTACTGTATAATACCGACATGTAAAGACTGTATCGAAAAGTATAAGGACAACTTTAGCTGGCCGCCATTCTTGTTTTATTTGTTTTGAATTTGAATCTGATCGTCGCTTTATTTTATAGATGCTATGGTATTTAAGTCAATTACTTATTTTTTTTCGGATTACTTTTAATTTCAAAAATGAGAGGCCTAACACCCGATCAACGAAAACGAATTGTGGACAAATACATACGAGAAAAGGGTATGTCCATGAGAAAGATCGCAGAACTCGAGAAGGTGAGTCGTTCAGCGGTTTACAATGTCATTAAAAAGTACGGGGAAGACTACCTACTCTTTTAATGACAAGCTGAAAAGTGGTCGAAGAACTGGCTCACATATTTGCAATATCGACTCTAAAATATTGCGAACAATCCAATCTCGCCCAGCGCTTCGATAAGAAATGTGGCTAAAAAGTGCAGAATTTCTGTAGGAATGGTTTAGAGCGCCAAGAAGCGTAACGACTAGGTAACTTATCGAAAGCAAAGGAAGCCTAGACGAACTCCAAAACAGGCTGCAAATGTTAAACTTCGTATTCGAAAGATAAACGACACGGTTTTAACCAAAAATGAACATTGTATAATTCAAGACGACGAAACCTACGTCAAACTGGATTATTTTGTTCTACCCAGCCCCCAGTACTATAATACTGTTCGCAAAGGAGAACACCTGAATGAGAACCAAACGTCAATTTATGCCGAAAAATTTGGTGTGGCAGGCCATATGCGAATGCGGCATGAAATCGATGGCGTTCATCACTACTTCCACGATAACTACCGATCTTTACAAAATATTAGACACAACATGTATAATGTTTGCGGATGACGTTTCTTTATTATTTAATTGTACGAGTAATGAATATTGCAGTAAACAATTACAAGAAATATTTACAAAAACTCAAAGATGGCTCGATGACCATAATCTCGAAATAAATATGAAGAAAACTAAAATTATCCAGTTCAAACCGGTACAGAAGCAATCCCTCCAAATGACACTAAAAATTGAAGATACGTCAATAGAGGAAGTAACGGAATTTAACTTATTAGGAATAAATATAGACTCAAATCTAAATTGGAAATCCCATGTCAAAAAAATTAACACAAAGCTATCCCGATTTATATACGCTCTTAGCGTGCTTAAAATAAATACAAACTTTAAATCGGCTTTGTCAGCATATTACGCGTATGCGAATTCCTGGCTTAAATACGGTATAATACTATGGGGTGACAGCACAGAGGTACACCAACTTTTTGTCCTACAGAAAAAATGTATACGCATCCTTACAAACACGAGAATACCTAATAGTTGCCGTCCTCACTTTAAAAAGCATAAAATTCTAACGTTAGCATGTATGTATATTATGGAAGCGGCGATGTTTGTCAGAAATAACACAAACTTATTCCCCTTACAAAAAATTACCTCAAATAGACGGAACAAAATTCAGTTCCAGTTACCAATTTCAAAACTAGCTATACACAGAAACGGCCCCTATTGTAAATGCGTTAAAATAGCTAACAAGCTACCCCAACAACTTTTACGTGAAACGAACGACAAAGTATTTAAAAGAAATTTAAATAACCTACTTAAAGAGAAAGTATACTATACTATCGAAGAATATTTAAATGACGACGCTTTGCCAAATTGGTATCAATAGAACATTTAAATTGTGATTTCATTTTGTTATTGTTTATTGATTATTTCGCTTTTTAATGATGAATTGAATGTAAAATGCCACATAAATCCCATTTAATTAAGATTTATATTATTTATTTATTATAATTATTCTGCAAAGTATTTCTCAAATTATTTTAGATCACATTTAATATTATTTGTAATTTGAATTTAGTTAATTTGTATTTAGTTTGTTACTTTGTAGTTTAAGATTGTTGCCATGCCCTAACAGGGTACCATGTACCTACTTAATGTTTTAATACCATCCTATGTAAAAATGAACATGGACGCAATAAAGAATATGAATATGAATATGAATATGAATATTAGTTAACAGTAAAATGTTTTAAAATGTATTTCAAACATAAGCCAAGAACATACCCAAGAACATACGTATGTAAAATAATAAATATTTAAAAAGTCATTATACATATTTCACTTGTCCTTATACTTTTCGATACAGTCTTTTGATCACTTGTTCATTATAATCGTTATTACTTTTGTAACTTGTTTGAATGAATGTATTTTTATTTTATTTATCTTTATTCATCATTTGACCTCTTCGTACGAGTAGCTACTTCTGCTGCTGAGTCGAGGAATGAAAATGTTCGTAACTATTCTTCGCATTCAAATAAAGTTTAAAAAAGTGGCGAATCTTTTCATCACTCAAGAGCTTGTGATTAGTTGGATTTGTAAAAGACTAGCTACCCGCGCGGCTTCGCCCGCGTCTTGCCAAGAACGCAGCCAATCCCGCGGGATAAAATATAGCCTAGGTATAACCACCCAGAAAGTCAGTTCTACATGAAGGTGAAATAATTTTTGAAATCAGATATGCAGTCCCGGACTCTACCCATTTACATACAAATTTATAAAGAAGCTCACAGTTTTTTCTGTATATAAGTAGGTATAGATAAATACCTTGCTATTTATTTATATCATTAGCCTATCACAGACCGTCACGTTATATCCTCAAGGCGAAATTCTATCCCGTCACAGATTCCGATCACATTCGCAGCGAAATAAGGTAATGGACTGGGTGAAAAAATTCCACCGCGTCTGCCTTGACCTAATTATAGGGAATGCTCGGCTGGTCCGTGGACCGTGGTATTGTATACCTAATTGGAATAGAAGTATTGTTGAATGTGATTTAAAGCACTTTATATCTGTTCGTCGTAGTTAAAAAGTTCTTATATTTATTTGGTATTGTGATCCAATTGCTTTAGATTATGGTAGTATTAACCTGCTGTTTTTCTTCTACACGTTAAGGTAACTGCTTGCCCCTAACTCCCAACGTTATCTTAGCCTATATTAAATATATTTTTAATTACTTAACAATCCAAATTTGTTATTTTATCAGTCACAGAAGTAACTTTTAGAATAGAAATCTGTATAAAAGTCGTTCAAATCAAAAACTTCCTCACAAGTATTAGTTTTATCTTATATCTACTTATCATGATACCTAGATCTTAGATTTTCATTACATAGTTTGGAAGCGACGTAACAGTTGCTGATGATAGGAATCATCGAAAATTCTACGTATAATCTATTTACTTATTTACTATAAAGTTTTGCCCCACGTTTGTGAAGAGATGAAGTCAACTAACTTTATTTAAAAAACTAGCGTAGGTTTACAGGTATATTTTAAGTACCAAATTTTGAGTAATTTCCAAAACAGATATCCTAGAACTCACAAAATAATATCTCATATTAAAAACATCCTAAATAATGTGTTAGTGAATAAATGTATCTTTCTTTCTTTCTATATTCTTGCATTCTTCGATACACGTGTCCCTAACCACACCAATAATATTATGATGTCGTTTTCCTTCTATTTAGTACTTATTAAAGATTTTACTTCAGATTTTCTTTGATGTTTTTGATCTCTTTACGAAGTGTGGGCGTAAGCGTTTTGTAGGTTTCCATGGTCACGAAATACTTCCAACATTACGTAGAAATTTTCCAAGTGACAAAAAACAGATAAATTCTGGGTACGCTATTTAATGTCGGTGGATTCCGTGGGTATCCCCTACTATACGACAAACGTTGATTTTAAACGAATGATTGTCGTGTAACTTATATTCGTAACTTTCTTAATTATAAAAATTTTCTACATCGGGTAAATCAGATGTCTCTGAATAGAGATGTTATTATTCCACGAAATTTCACCTAAGCCTAAAGCTATTTCTATTGTTTTAGGTAGAATATCAACGTCATAAAAGTTATTGTATGTCGTGGCGTAGTGGAACGAATCAAATTGCGCTAAGGAAAAGTTCTTTCAACGTGTTTTTTTTTATTACTTTCTGAAGAAAACCCTCTGGAAATTAGTAATTAAAGTATAATCTGTCCTTCGTCTTATTATGGCATCTCATTAGAGTATTGATGTTTGTTTACTGTTTTATAATGTTCGAATAAACGTCGATATTATTTAATTTATTAATGTTATTTACTTAATCATTCACTTTCTCTAACCAGCATTTCTAAACCAAGATGTGTTTGGCGCCTTTTTTTCTTAAAACCAATATTTAAAATATGTATATACTGGCTGGAAAGGAAACTTTAACTAGCCCTAATGAATAACAGATGCATTTTTTTATCGAACACCAAAACCACAATGATCTATAGTTTAATAACCAGTAAAAAACAGAAAAAATTCGGTTTATTGTCGGTAAAAAAGAAGAACGACCCAATTAACGCCGACATCTTAATAAATCTATCAGTAAAATTTACGTTACAATCGTAATAAAAGTAAATACGCGAATTTCGAATACCCTTTCATAATAACAAAAAAAAATCACCGAATCAAAAACCCTTATGATAACGTATCGTGCAAAACTCTGTTCTCTAAACAATTCCTTCTTCCCACAGTCTTTAGATATGTTCCGTACTTTTATGAAAATGTTATTGACTCGACTGTTAAATTATAAAATCAGCTCTTACTTGCGCAAAATAAGGTAAAATTTCCAAAATCATGTCGCAGCATGATACGATTTTGCGTGAGTGAGCTGGCAATATATTGTTGTATTATTTTGGTACGCGACCGTGAATATTTGGCGAACACCAGACGAACATTGTTTACAAACAGTGACTGTATTTGCCTACTGTTAAGTAAGGGGTGAGTCAGACTGGATCATTTTAAATGGGAAGGTTTTTTAGTCTGTCAAATCGTTTGTTTTAGTTCAAATCATTAGTGATTACTGATTTGATTTAAATATACTTATATAGGTAATCTTAAAATCTTAAGATTTTCCTTATTGACTTTTTTCTAGAGATAATGAAGTCCTTAAAAATGTGATATTACAATAATATTTAATTTGTATCTGATTCGCAAATAAAGGCTATTAAATAGCGAGGCAGTATATTTTCTTACCTCTATGACTTTTTTGAGCTTTTCAAAAACTGATAATGTTTAATGTGTTAGGGAGGAAACATACCACGGGCACCACGGCAATTATTGTTTTTATAAAAGCAGACTATAAAATACTGTAAAAGGAACGTAAATAAAAATGTTAAATAAACCCTAATAACCTCTACTTACTCTAGCTGCGTATATATAGTAAGGCAAGGGAAAGGCTGTGGTCGTTAAAAAAAAGAGCCAAATTACTGTGATTATCACATTAGCAGTCGCGAGTTAACAGTAATATGTCCTACATGCACAAGGTACCTTAAAAGCCACTAATTTTATTCAAACATATAAAACATTAAGCGTTCATTATCAGAGACCTGTCCCTCAATTATGTGTTTTCATGAAAGGCCGATCGAGTGATGTTGCGTTCGCGTGATCGACGGCGATCAACACCAAATTATTGATACATATCGCTACCTTAAATTGTCCCATTGAATGTCCTGATTGAAGGTTGAAATTGACAACAATATTACAATAAATAAGTAGAGTTTTAACCTAAATTACCGGCTGTACTGATGGCAATTTGTTTACATTTATTATTTACGTGGACTAAGTGTTACATTATCTACTGTGGTACTCTAAATAAACTTTCTTTGGACTATTACTAAACTAATTTGAGCCTGAATTATTAACGTAAAGCTGAAAGGCCTTCCTTTCATGCCAATCTAATTTAATGTGTGACTTTTTTTCTATCCGCCATTGTTATTTACCAGCTTCTGCCTGATGTTCGTTATTAAACTCTTAAAACTTTAATTGAAAGCGTTACCCTAAAGTAATCAATTATAAATGAAAATTTAAAACACTGAGACACACCAAACATAAGAACCACCTCCACAGAAAATACTAAAATACTTTAGCTAACTATGAAATAAAACTGCACTCAAATAGGTTCATTCGTTTGGGAGCTACGATGCCATAGATAGACACACCGATACATGACACTCATACCACTCGTTTGGGTAGGGGTAAATTCAATTTATAATTCCACCGATTAAATTCCGTTTTTATCGCATCAGAACGACGCCTAACATCTGAGCCTCGCAAATTCTATCGGAATAGACATTCCTGTCACCTGTCAAACCGCGTTGGACGCAACGGGTGCTAATGGGTGACTATAACACGAAAGTTTACGAGGAATACGCTGAGACTGAGACGATAACGAGGCGACTGGAAATAAGCAAATACACAATAGTACATTATTGCCGTAGCCGGGAAGGAGACAATTGCAGGCTGAGTATTTTGTTTAATTTGTTCGTTTAATTATAATACGAAGCCTGCAATTGCCATTCCGGCTGAGGCTAATATAGTGCTTTTCTCAAAAATGGGGGAATAAAAAAGACTAAATTTAAATCAAGCGTTATTATTAAATACAAATTGAGGATACTGCAAATGACATAAAATTAAACGTCATATTTTTTTAAACAGAATCGCAAGTGTATTTTTCCACCGAAAAACGCAATCTTTTTATGACACATACAAAAATGTCGCGTTTGCAACAGAAAAATACGACTTGATTTGGCTGAATACGACCTGTGCCGTCTTTTATATGCCAGTTTCTACTTTTTAAAAAGTTTGGTACTCGACAAATAAAGGAATTCATATGTAACATTCCAGGCGGCCTGCAATGTTTTTAATTTTTTAATTTTGATCTGGCCTTCAACTATACACTTTACCTTCCAATATGTAGCGAATTATGTTCACTTTGCGGGCCATTTTTGAGAAAAATATTTATATTATACGAGTACTCGTAACTGTTATCAAACAACAACTACTTAACTAGTTAAATACGAGAACACGGTGTGAAGACTGTGAAGTAATGAAACTGTTACATAAAAACCGGCCAAGTGCGAGTTGGACTCGCGCACGAAGGGTTCCGTACCATTATCTATAAAAACGGCAAAAAAATCACGTTTGATGTATGGGAGCCTCCCTTAAAAATATTTTATTTTGTTTTTAATATTTGTTGTTATAGCAACAACAAAAATACATAATCTGTGAAAATTTCAACTCTCTAGCTATCACAGCTCTTGAGATACAGCCTGGTGACAGACAGACGGGCGGACGGACGGACAGCGAAGTCTTAGTAATAGGGCTCTTTGAATCCGGAACCCTAAAATACCCAGAAATGAGGCTATCCGCAGCAGAACCAAGGTAACCGATAAAGCCCTCCGAATCGCTAAACTTAAGTGGCAGTGGGCGGGGCACATTGCACGTAGAGCCGAGGGCGGAAAGGTTCTCGAGTGGCGACCACGTACCGGAAGGCGAGGCGTGGGTAGGCCCCCCACAAGGTGGACTGATGACCTGGTAAAGGTCGCGGGAGTCCGCTGGATGCGGGTGGCGCAGGACCGGTCATTTTGGCACTCGTTGGGGGAGGCCTATGTCCAGCAGTGGACGTCTTTCGGCTGATATGATGATGATGTGCTACGATGTCCTTACCATTACGCGAGCCGTCAGCTTGGTCGCCACTGGTGTTAACAATAGTGACACTACCGCACAAAATTTAGCTCCGAAGAATACGCTAAGTATAACGTACGGTCAGAGTTAACTCAGACTTCAGTGTCGGTTTAAAAATAAACATTTTATGAGCTCGACCTACTTATTTCGCTGGTCTAAAATGAAAGCAATCTTTAAATGGTGGAGCCAGCCAATTGACACCTAAACAGTAAGTCACTGATTACATTTTTGAATGAATCATCATATGCTTTTATGATCGCTCGAAGCGTTCATTTCATAGCCTAGCGGCGCCTGCGAATCGGAAACGATAACGCAGGTTAAGCAAAAATGGCAACGGTCAGTCAGTCTTTGGATGGGTGATTACTATAAATGAGCGCTTCCGTGCTTTGGAAGGCACGCTAAGCAGTTGATCCCGGCTGCTGTCATAGGACAGTAGTCGTTAAGCCGAGTTAGAGGCCTTCGGGCGGCTTAAGAACCTCTATTAGTCGAGTTGCCCACTCACTTGACAAAGGGAGGACAACTGTCACTTGCGTCCGCAGGAGCTACCTACCACAACCCTGCACGTGTCCCCTGTGTGGTACTAAAGAGTGACAAACTCAAAAGGCCAAATAATGTGTGCCACGATTAAATAAATTTATGATCGCTGCCTAATTTAGTTATAACTTATAACTTTTATTGCTATCAATGCAACATGCGTGGCCAATGTTATGTACTTCCGTAATTGTTGTATATATCAGAAATAAATACCTCTTAATATGCTAGCTTTAAGTGAATTGTAATATATATGATGTGGATGTACTTAATAAATAAAATAAAATAACGGCCTACATAGCCCGGTCAGGGCATTTATGTGTGTGTTTTATCACGAATATTTTTTCCTGAGTTATTGATGTTATATATGTATATAAGTATCTATATGTATTTATCTATTATATATATCATCGCCTAGTACCCACAACACAAGCCTTATTGAGCTTACCGTGGGCCTAGGTTGATTTGTGTAAGATTGTCCCGTAATATTTATTTATTTATTTATACCTACTAAGTGGTCTTGTCTTTATTTATTTATTTTATTTAAGACCTATGTGCCGTACTTCTACGGATCAATTTATAGTTGCTCTTTTACAATAACTATGAAATAAATTGCTCTCATACATAACTTGAATTTTTGGTGTCTACAAGCTATTATTGCCAACTGTACTTTTTCGCTAAGAGGGTTCCAGGGAGCCACTGAACAGTGTTGACACTGAATTAGTGTCGATTTGTTTATCCTTTACCAAACTATTGACATTAAATTTACACGTAGTCACGATATGTCTATGTCTACATCATGAACTGTTTACAAACACTCTTATCTACCTCTGTAATCTTTAAATTAGTATGTGAAAAATAACAACAGTTGTTGTCATTTGACGCCTGTTTTTACAGGCTTTTATGTAACTTCTACTATCCGTACGTAAGGAGGCCACATATTATGTCACGCAAAGTTCCGTCTTTTTGAACTCCCCCCGCGAGTTCTTCGCCGCGATAGTTATCCCTGCCACACGATATTATGGCACCTTCGATCTAATCTGATGATGGAGACAGCAGTTAGCCCTAGAAACTAAACTACATAAGATAAACTCATCGTGCTTGAACTCATTGTAAAAAAAGAACCCTCTCATGAACGATTAGTTGATGACTCTGGAAAAAAGTGGAGTCGGCAGTTGGACATATCTTGGAACCTATAGACATGTAATAATACCGAGGTTTGAAGAGTTTGTCCCTCTTTGTTAACTATAACCACTGCTGATATTTTTTCTAGTACAGTACGTTTAGTGAATACCTGTTTACATAAATTCAAGACTACAAATCTCACTCAATTCATTAATACCATTAAACTGGAATACCTAGCAACTGGAAATATTTTCAAAAATGTCAATGCATGACAATCTTATACTTGTTATTGAAATCCTCATTTGTGAAGCCACGTGTATGAGATTTCCTTCCGCAATGAAAATTACGTTTTGATTGTCCTGTAAATGCTGTAATCAATATAATGAAAACTTTACAGTACCTAATGACGATACACAAACAAAGAAATACATATTTATCTCACTAACCATGGCCATCTCCTCTGCGTTGTACATACATACCTATAAATAGAATGATACGCGTATATGTTATGTATGGCATTTGGAGGTAATACAAATAAAAATAATTAGAAATAACGGAAAAATCACATTCCATTTCCAATTTCAAACCGACCGTCGAAATTGATAGACGATTTAGGAACTGAAGTCCAAACACATTTCGGAACCTTGCTGCACGGAGCGCGGAGCGGCAACATCGCTCGAGAGGACCGATGCGCGCGGAGGCGCGGGAGGGAGAGGGCAGGTCTAGAGGGGAGGCTGATAGCAACAGGCGCCCCGACCACGTGCTCCGCGGCCTTGCCACTGCCGTGGAAGCTTCGCGCCTTTTTTTAGATAACAACCTCTAATGACTTACACTAAACCGCCGGCCACGCAACAATCGATAGAGTGAATAACGCTTTATCTCTCCGGGTGCGTAGGCACCTTGATTGCTATTATCTGAGTTGCACGTGCCAAACGTATTAATATGTAAGCACTGTATTGTACACAATAACAGGTGAAAACAATATACACATTACACAAGAGTAACCTTTTATGTTATGACACTGTATGAGCTGAGGGAAATTAAATTTTTCTTTACACGTGCCAGGTGTACACTTTCGATAGCAGCACTGATCAATGATTCAGCGTACCTATTTTTCTTTTAAGCTTTGGTTTTTCTATGTCTTATGATAAGAATGTTATGCATAGTTTTCATAGGTATATTAATGAACCTCCAGGTCTGTTGGTACTATTTGTGTACGAGTACCTACCACTTATATTTTTATTTATCTGTTGGTGTTCTAAATCAATAAAAAAAACATAAACCACATACTTTACCTGAAATATAAATTACGCATAGCTTTATATACAAATCTCTGTCAAAAATTTCATTTTGGTACAAGCCTTTAATGCCGACTATACTTTTCTGCATACCATCAATAACTACTCATTGAGACGATTCTAACGAGCCCAAACTCGATGGGGTTGTGTCGCTTTATTGCGGAGTTCCTATGGCCACCTTCCAGCTCCAGCATCAGATCAGCTTAATGTCATCATAATATTGCATTGTCATGCGATATACTTATGCATGCAAAATTTCAGATCAATCGGTTGACAGGAAGAGGGTGAAATTTCAATTACTAAATTTGACCCAAGAAGACAAACGGGGTCAGCTAAATAAAAAGAAATATATTGTTATGAATGTTCATTGCTGAGATTTGATTCCTTTCATTACCTACGTCACGAAAGTTACACGTACCTAATTTACGTGACGTATTGGAGCTAATTAAATTTCACCAATCACTGAAAGTTCTTAGCAATGGGAAAATGTATGTTCTTGCTTTTACTTCTGATATGTAAAGTCAATAACACTTGCAGTTAAAAGTAGACAAAAATGATGTGACATCTCAAAAAAATGACACTGCAAGAAATTGAGAGGAAACCTTTTCGTATTAAGGAAAGTAGTTTGTCTATCCAAATATCATAAACCCTCCATGATGCGTTCAAGAACCGCACATTATGACCACCATAAAAATAGACAGTTTTGTTAGAACAAATTTCTTATCTGTGAAAATGTTATTATTGCTAAATAATAACATCGATTTCGATACTATTATTTCATTCAAATTTCGAACGTCTCTGAAAAACAAAGAAATTTGATTTAACCTCTATTCTAATATCAGTCTAGATGATATTTCGTTCGAAATTAATTGTCAATTTGCATACAAATTTGACAAATGTTGCACGTAAGTAAGATATCGAACGTTATGATGGTTGGATTAGCTGGATGCGACTTTAGTTTGTCTCTCAATTAAAAAAAAACTATGACAGCTGCCAGAAAACAAAGACTACAACCAGAAAACAAAGCCGCGATGCCGGTCATAATTAGCGGCTCCTGAATCCATCATGGAGGCTTATGATATGTGGATAGATAAATTAGTGTATGTAACTGTACATAATTAGGCATTATGTACAGTCACATAAACTACTATTATTAACCCCCTAACCTTAATATACCATTATGTTGAAGAATTATCGTTAGATATAATTAAGTAATTAAATCGGTCATGAGAAGGGCGGTGACATCATCAGGGAAATAGGTCGGCGGTCCTCCCACTGCGAAGGTCGAAATTAATATATCGCTTCCGTGTGTCCAATACTGTACGTACCTACTTTAATTTGTAATATTATCCTGGAGAGTGGTAATTACGTTACTATTCGAACGGGCTAAGTAGCCAACTGTCATTTTTCGATACGTAAAATTGGATTTAGATCGTTACGCAATTTTGACAACATTTAATTTTTTCTAGTGGGCCATTTTATGATTTATTTCGCTAGAAAAAGATTTTTTAAGCGTCTCGTGTTTTTTTTATTTCTTCCTAAATTGTAATTTTCATTCAGAAATATCAAATTGAAAAGTAGCGAATTCCAGAAGGTCGTAACTAAATTATGACGTCAACGTTACGGCTCTGTATGGCAGCTTGCACACCTTTCATAGGTATGACAGTCGTAGTATTGACGTCACACACGGCTTAAACCACATTTATAATTTTGCGATTTTAACGATAACATAATTAAGCGAAATGGTTTTCGAATTAGGCATCATTATATGTTTGAAATGTTGTCAATCGCCCAGTTGGGGCCGAAACTCCAAATTCACCTAAAATATCGTGACAATGACCGACTCTTTTGCGAAGAGCATGCAATACAATACAAACATCTTTCACCTCTTAACGAAACAAATTATTTTATTTAATATTACGTTTTTTTTTCGTAGTGGCTTCAAACGAGGATGGTTTATTTTTCCATTATATTTGTTATCTGTATCATATCGTTCAAATCTTCTTTATTGTTCACAAAAAAAACTACACTAAGAGAAAAACAACACTTTTAGCATAGATTCGATGCTTAGATTTTTCATGAGGTACCTACCGTAGGTTTTTTAACTGGCCCCATTTTTTCTGTAGTATGTACCTTTATGATACTCGTACATTTATACTTATGAGATTAACTAAATATGTGTCGTAAAGTTACTTGGTCAAGTCGAGTCGGACTCGCGCACGAAGGGTTCCGTACCATTATCTATAAAAACTATTTTATTCTGTGTTTTTAGTATGTGTTGTTATAGCGGCAACAGAAATACATCATCTGTGAAAATTTCAGCTGGAACTATCACGGTATCAGTGAGATACAGCCTGGTGACAGACAGACGGACGGATGGACGGACGGATGGACGGACAGCGGAGTCTTAGTAATAGGGCCCCGTTTTACTTTTTGAGTCTTCTTCTCTTACTTAAGAGCTAGGCTCTTGTCGATGTAGCTCAAAGTAGGCCCTCCATCTACTCCGATCCCACGCAATCTCTTTGACCTCACGATATGACCCAACTCTCTTTTTGAGTTGCTCCATGTAGTCTATTCTAGTCTTTGAGTACGGAACCCTAAAAATCGTCATACGATTCTAAGGAAAACCATTTTGAAACGCAAAGCTAAATATATTGATATGTTTGGAAAGCACTTCATGATCGAAATAAGTAAAAGGGCAGTAATAACTGTGTACGCTTTGGCGTCGAGTCGAGACCCTCGGTCCGTGGGGTCCCAGTGCGCATAAGTTATTTGCGGAAATCGCGAAACGTCTGGTTGATGATGACGAACTGGTGACCGAAGAGCTGGCGGCTTTCTCGCGCAATGCATCAGCATTGCAATTCAGCGAGGAAATGCCGCCAGCTTCCTCGGTACACTGCCTCGAGTGCCATTTTTAGGGTTCCGTAGTCGACTAGGAATAGGAACCCTTATAGTTTCGCTTTGTCTGTCCGTCCGTCCGCGGATAATCTCAGTAACCGTTAGCACTAGAAAGCTGAAATTTGGTACTAATATGTATATCAATCACGCCGACAAAGTGGTAAAATAGTAAGTGATTTATTTTATTTTATTAGGGTACCTCCCCTATACGTAACGTGGGGAGTGTTTTTTATTCAACCCTAACGTGTGATATATTATTGGATAGGTATTTAAAAATGATTAGGGGTTTGTTAAAAATAATTTTTTGATCATTTTAATATTTTCGGAGATAATCGCTCCAGAAGTAAAAAAAAAAGTGTCCCCCCCTCTAACTTTTGAACCATAAGTTTTAAAAATACGAAAAAATTTCAAAGGTGTAGAACTTTATAAAAACTTTCTAGGAAAATTATTTTGAGCTTGATAGGTTGAATAGTTTTTGAAAAAAATTACAAAATAATTTCACACACTTACTGTGACGGTCGAAAAACTACGGAACCCTACACTGAGCGTGGCCCGACACGCTCTTGGCCGGTTTTTTTTTTATATTTAACTTATTTTTAATTTAATTAAGTTAATGATTTATCATCATCTTGTATATACTTTAGTAAAACTAGTACAATATTTCCCTTTCATATAAACGAAGAAACGTAGATGAATGTGTCCGTTAATAATCTACAAATAATAATATATACATACATACAATCATATATTCACGCCTGTATCCCTAAAAGGGCACATTAAACTTATGTTCCAGTGCCACTTTAAGCATAAATGTGGGTATTAAAGTTCGACAAAATGTGATATCGCAGTAATAGGTTGCTAGCCCATCGCCCACAACACACTTCAACCCAGTTCCCTTAGTCGACTTTTACGACACCCATGGGAAGAAAGGGGGTGGTGCTATTCTAATCCGACACCACACGGGAAATAATAATATATAAATGAGGTATAGTCAAAGATCATCTGAGCGGACTCGTACCCAGCGATACGAAAGTGATTGCATTGCTCGATAAGTTAAGCAACTTTCTCTAAAAACCTACTCAGCAATGTGTCATAAAAACGTCCATGGTGATTGAAGAGTGTAGTGAAGTTACGTAATTCAATAAGTTAGTATTAGCATACAAATTAGTATGTAAATGATATATTTAAAATATAAGACGTCGTCTATTAAACAGATTCCAATGGATGATATGAAATTTAGGAAATATAAAAATAAGTTACAGATTTTTTTCTTTTTCAGCAAGGGTTAGATTAAACGATAAAAAATTATGAGAATCGATATCTGATGAAGAGATATCGGCGTATATAATAATAATAAGTTTTAGAAATCTTTCAGCAAGGATTAGATTAAATTAAAAAATCTATGGGAATCGTCTACGATCAATTCTACATAGAGTCTGTTACTTAGATATCTACTTATTAAACGTAAGTACTAAAAATAATAATCCGGTTCCAATAAGTTATGAGTCTAAATTCAAGGATATCTACCCACTTAGCAACTTTCCTTATAATTTAGCCATATTTCATCTCTAGAGAGTACACAAAACACTTTTTCGCACATTGAATTTAAACTAAGTACCAACTTAGCAGACGTTGGCGTGGTTTCAACTGGTCTCCACTTTGAATCTATAAAATACACATTGCACCAATAAATTTCAGTCTCGAATAAAAAAGGTTTTCTCGCCGTTTTATTCATCAAATGCGTTTGGTAAGTTTTGTGCATAACTTTGGAACGTCTGCCCGTAGTTTGGAGTGCGGCCAAAGGTATGCCCGATTGGAAGTTGACCGTTGTGTGGGATTCTGCATACATTTATATATCGTAAGTTTTTTATCGTAAGTTTGAAATGCAACATTGTTTAAATTTGCCTCGGAGAACGAGATATGAATTGATCGCCCTCGTGTACCTACTTAACGTTTTCGCAAGAGTAGGGCCTGGCCACATTGCTGCAGTGCGGCGCTGCAACGCAGAAATTTGCGGCTCGCGCGCCGTAGAATCCCGCGTTTAGTACCGAGGAACGCGCGCCGCAAATTTGCGGCTCGCGTGCCGTAGAATCCCGCGTTTAGTAACGAGGAACGCGCGCCGCAAAATTTGCGGCTCGCGCGCCGTAGAATCCCGCGTTTAGTACCGAGGAACGCGCGTCGCAAAATTTTGCGTTGCGGCGCCGCACCGCAGACCTGTGGCCAGGCCCATAAGGGTGAATATCCACCATAGATGTGCGAAGATGTATTTTGATATATTTGACACCTCGCATGCTTCACAGCTAGGTGTTACTTCTATGAAAATACAGCTTAGCACATCATCTCTGGTTGATGTTTTATAAGTCGGTAATCGTAACATGAGTCGCTTAATTTCAAACCCGGGTAAATCCATCTGTCAAATCATGCGATTTTGCTATTAAGAAAAGGTGATAAGGTAGATATTTGCTGATAGGGTCGAATGAATTTACCCGGGTTTGATATTAAGCGACTCGCATTACGTTCGCTCAAATCTGTATCCTTGACAGCAGCTGTCATTGATCAGATTTGACCGGTAGCTGCTACTGGCGCCATAATTTACTTACGTTTTACCGCCTGACACGCAAAATAGGCACAATGGATGTCGACTTGCGGAAAAGGCCCAGTATAACTAACTAACTAACCGCCTGTAAAGTATGGTTAATTTAATGCAAGCCACCCTAAACTTAGTACGTGCGTATAAATTTGCTTCATATATTAATGTATGTCGATGCAACTGCAGCGGCACACGTTTATAATGTCGATAGAATACAACATAATTATTACGTACCTATACTAAACATATTTTTTTAATTTGTTTCAGGTAATTACTACAAGCACTAGCTATTCTCAGATAACGTGGATAGTGGTAAGATTTTTAATTAAATATAATATAAACATAAACCTGGATGAAAGTAAAGTATACATCAGCGTTGGCGCAAGGTCACATAATCATACATATGACATACCTTTGTATTTCGGGGAAACCTGGGTTATGTGGTAAACCCACGTCGGCCGCCATCTGCACTATGTCATTCGGAGGAACCTATTAGCATCTCAAGTTGAACGCACTGGAACCGCTAACCGTCCTCGCGCCGTGCCCCTGAGGGCTCGTTCCGTGACGTCACCACCACCTTCTATGGGTGCCAGCCAAGTGCTGTGGCCCCGCCACAAAGCACTGGTGACACCAACTCCCTTTAGTCTTCTTTTACGATAGGCGAAGGAGACCTATTCTTGACCGAGCCTACACGATTGACATATCGGTGCCCCAATATTATAGGGTTATATGATATGTTTTATTGTCGGGGTACTTCAATTTAGTCCTAGTATCACTGTGACAAAATTCAAATTTCAAGTTGATTTAAGTGCAACATAGAACCTATAATATTATGACATACTCGTAGGTAGCCTTATTGAACTTTAAATTAGAATATGATAATTATAACTGAACGAGAACGAACATTCGTAATAGCTCCTGGGATGAATGCCTGTGGTACATCACTTTCAATAACTATTAGTGCGAGATCATACATTAGCTGCATGTGTAGACGAAGCCAAAGATAATGCGAAAAATTTATACACATTTTTAATGTTGTTACAGACAGACATAACACTATGAAATAAAGTAATAACACCATTTTTTATTCATTATAAAACACTTATGTAGGTACCCGACAACGGACCGTGAGAGCACACAGCTGACAGGTTAAACAAATTGATGGAAGCACAGATCTTATCAGATAGGGTAGTTATTACTCAGATAACACAACTCGCTTTATTACAGAATAGCCCTGTAATAGCGTCATGGGGGTCCTTGCCGCAGGCAGAACTTTTGGACGGGCTATTTTTTTTGTAATTAGTTTTTATTTTTTTTATTTCTTGTTTAGTATTAGTTGTTTTTATTTTTTAAATCGTTAATTATAATATAATATAATAAGTACCGTCAAACATGCCTACTTTGCCACCAGGGGGAACTTTGCCCAAGAAGTAAATTTTAAAATTTTCCTCTTGGGCAAAGTTCCCCCTGGTGGCAAAGTAGGCATATTTGACGGTACTTACATTAGTATTGTTATGTTTGAAAAGCACTTACTGATCGAAATAAGTAAAATTAGTACAATGTTTCCGGTTGATATCCTAGATAAAATTTAGGCATAGCCCTGTAATAAAAATATATTTCATCAAATGTGACAATAGTGTTTCTTTTCGGAAATGATCTTAAATTTCGTATTTCATTTCGGAAATGATCTGAAAATATAAATCTGAAAAAAAAGAAGCGGGTTGTGTCGGAAATACAACCGTTAATTTAGGATAAGTGGATACTTCTTAGATAAGCATTTTCAATTAAATGTTAAATTCAAAGTGTTTTGATTATTTAAAGGAATCTGCTAAGCCATATTTATGGTGTACCCGTAAACTATATATCTGAATTCATTCACTAAAATCTGTTTGTACAGATAAATCGGTATATATGGCAACATTGACTGGCGTAGCTCATTTGACTCACGATACATGGAAAATGGCGGTAATTTCAGCATTATTTTCATGTCCGATACATAAAAATAACATTTTGTGATTAACAACTAATGGCAAATAAAGAAGGATTAAAACAAGTGACAAACAATTATTTGCAATCAAATTAGGCTTCTCTACAAAAAGTTATTCCGGAAGTCACGTGATACATTTTGAACTGTACCCCTATACTATACAAGAACGCGAGCAAAGAAGTATCCACTTCAAATAGGCGTAACAATATACAGCAGCTCGAACAAACATATTTTGCTGCGTGAAAACAGAGAGCAAAATGCGATTTTGCTCACTCCGTGAGGCAAAGTAGCTTTTTAATGTTGATATCGAGCACTGGTGACACATCAACATCATAGTGTGGATACTACAACTACAACTATGATGTGCTCTATTACAAATTCAGAATATTATAGGTGCGTAAAAGCCTAGCGATATATTTTTTAACGTGACGATGTTCTCACTGCTGAGGTGAAAAGTTGTATGTATCACACGAGAGCAAAGATATTTGCAACTCGTGCCTTTGAGTCCCTCACTACGCTCAAGATTCTAATTTTGAATCACTCGCTACGCTCGTGATTCAAATATAGAATCTTTCGCTTGCTCGGGACTCAACATCAACACTCGCAGCAAAAATCTACTTTGCTCTCTTGTTGAACAAATAACTATTTCGCTCGTGTTGCTATTATTATGCATTATTGCGTCTACCTTAGACCTGTACCGAGAACTGGGCGTAAGCTAGTGGGCGCACCATTATTGATGAATTAGTGACCTTTACCTAGAAATTCACACTTTACTCCGATTAAATTACGCCCCAGTTTACTATCGTCGCAGAGGATGAAGCCTTGGTGATTTTCCATCTAAAAGAGCCGGCATTGAGTTTATCGGACCAACGGGGCTATTCTGGCGTAGATAAAATCGATAATTAAGTCGAGCTTGACCGTCAATACTGGAATAAAATAGACACAAGGGCACTCCACTCCTTCATCTATTTTATGAGGATTCTGAGACAAATTTGACTACTATTTTAATACAACTTTACGATATCTTGGTATCTTACTATATATATTAACCTTATTAAACTGAAACGTATATTGCGTTTTTTTTGCATATTTTTATTCTTGACGTTATTTTTATCTATTTATAATGATAGGTATCCTGACCGATTCGGGTGCGCTTCCATATCCTATCTTTCTTACTAAGGTATTTTTATCTATTAAATAATACTTCAAAAGCCAGTTGACTACGTAACTATTTATGAAGGTCAATAATTTGTGACACACACCCACACTCACACAATATACATACACAAACACAAACACACACACACACACACACACACACACACACATACGGTCGGATCCGAAGCGCAATAATAAATAAATAAATATTTGCGGACAATCTTACACAAATCAACCTAGTCCCAAACTAAGCAAAGCTTGTACTATGGGTACTAGACGACGATATTACGAAATAAATACTTAAATACATAGAAAACATCCATGACTCAGGAACAAATATTCGTGCTCATCACAGAAATAAATGCTCTTACCGGGATTCGAACCCAGGGTTGCTTCGTAGGCAGGGTCATTACCAAATAGGCTAAAGCGGTCGTCAATAATGTTTATAGAAACCGCGAATATTTTATATTCTACTCTGCGGGTAGGATCTGCGATGACGGAGGAACATTGAACTACTACATAGTTTTGCATTGCAACAACCTACTTTTTGTAATTAACGGGGCTAACCATACATATTAGTTTCCTGAATATTTTGACATTCCTCTATGTTTAAACACCTCAATATAATTTTGTGTTGTAATTTGTATTTTTTTTTATAAACAAGTGTTGTGACCTTCCTAGAGTAAGACAATATTTCGCGACCCCCCACTCTGCGCTGTTCTTTAATTATATTTTCTATTTTACAAATATGAAATCCCTACATGTTTTAATTTACTACATTCAAGAACCGCGTTTTTCAACACACAGGTTGATAAACACTGCTTTAAACAATGAATGGCTTTTATAACCCATTCTATTCACACTTAACGCAGTTCTTTCTGTCGTGTTTGCAAAATAAATATTTGAATTTGAATGTTTTAAATGTTCAAATAATAGCTGTCACGGTAAAACTCATGGGGGTAAGTCATTAACAATTTGACAACTTAATTACCTCGGAGTTTTAAAAGACATTATTACCACATTTAAAATAAATTCGAATGCAATGCAGTAATGGAGCGTCAGAATAATACCTATGTATTAAACCTACAGCCGCCTTGATATTTGCATCAATTTGCTCTAATCCATCTAACCGTTTAACGCCATCTAACCGTTTTTGGTCCCGCACATTCTAAACCGATGAAGACCGTTTGACGCATTACATACTGCTAATAATTTTTGACGCACATATCGGTAGTATTCATGATAAACAGGAGAGCTTTAGGAACCATACTGCAGTCCTCAAACAAAATGTTTAAAGTATATTTGTAGTGTGCCCTGCCATAGACTCGTCTAGTATCCAATCTAGTATTTATATGGACCATTGAACGGATACAGTTATTCTGGTTAAACTACAAGCAATGAAGATAGGATTTTGATTGAAATAGATGAATGAATTCCGTCTGAAAAAACACAAAATCGAAGAAACGGTAAATAGTGTAGGTAGATCTACTAATAAGATCCTCAATCGTCTGTTTCCGTATAATTCACTTTAAACTTGACACCCTGTGTAGGTATATGTAGTAGATCCTATTCTCCAAAATAAATGGTACATACTTACACATTAATAATCGATAATTCGTCAACAATTTTAAGTCACCAACTAGAAGTAGGTATGCAGATATTGATTGAACATTCAATAGCGAATTACATAGATTTTAGATGAAGTACCTAATGTGATGCATTTAAAACCCTCTAAATTTCACAAAGTTTAACTAATCACCATGGAAATATATAATGACGTCCACGCCACACATGTAGGTAATTTATTAATAGTTATTCTAGTAAAAGGTACATTTTGTAAATTTTGCGGATGGTAAATTATTTTTTGATACTTATTTAATTTTCAGTCTACGCTTTTGCAAATAAAATAAAACGATCGTACATTAACGAAAAAAGAACTCAGAAATGAAGCTCTGGAACGAGCCGTTATCCCTAACTCGGGGCATGCGTTGTACTAAATGCATTAGTCGAATTAATCCAGTGAGGCATAGTAAAAAATTCAATTTGCGTTCACCGTTGTACGCCGATAAAAAGGGTACCTAGTTGCTCGCTAAAAATTATATCCGTTTTCCCGGAAAAGCCGTACAGAGAATAATAGGGGTGCGGACGCTTCTCCAAATCGGATTAAATGTTTCCCTTTATAGGGAATCGTTAATAAGTCATGTTCAGATGAGGCGCATTAAAAATCTCAAGAAAATTATGGAAGCTTGAAATTTCTCACAGCATTTTGCTTGGCTTAGGGTCGTTTGCAGCGGCTTTTGAAAGTAAGTGTTTATGATTCATTTAGATATATTATAACAGTCTTGAACAGATGTTTATTTTAAGTTAATTATACATGGACATACAATATGTATGCTCCACAAATTAAATACAGGTCAAAACTATGTCAAGGGCTTTATTCGCGGATACCTATGTCTCTGCGACATTTTTTTAAATTATGGCAGAACCAGAAAACTATATAATATATTCAGAAACATTCCAATTCTAATAAAACCATATTTATTTAAACAAAGTTATAAAACTAGTAAATCGATGTTTTAGTCTAAAAAAATCAGAGCCATCAAATCTCCGCAAGGCCATGACCATGGTCAAATCTGATGTAACATTATAATTTAAATCCACATATCAAGTTAAACGACTAAAAAATCAAGTCCGTATGCAAAGAACACGCGGAAGGCAAGTAAGAGTGAAACAAAAACCTTCTGAAGGCCGTCTGTAAAGGGCCTTCCGTGGCGATCTTTGGACAGAATATGTTAAGAACAGGTTTCAACACTAACGCAAAAATATTAGGAATAAGGAAAACTTAGTTTTTTTGTCGCCTTGTAATAGATCGCTTAAGATCATCATTCTTAATTATAATGAGTCTTCCGCGTTACGGACATTTTTTGTTCCATTTCCAAATCAAATTAGCTGGTTCAAGAGGCCTACCTGACTTCATAAATGTCAGACACGTGGACATATTTTAGAACTTTTTTATATGAACCTTGATAACTGTTACTAAATATAATGTGGAAGAGCTTTTTAAGAGATTTAAGTTTCGTTATTTTCTCTTTTATATTTTTTTATTACAAAACTCGGTCTGTGTAATGACTTATATTAGAAAATTTAATCAGTTTCCAAAGTTTTACTCACAACGTCACAACAACACATAATACAGTCAAATCGGGAGTCTTCTTTTTTGGAGTAGGGAATACGTATTAGTCAAATATAACTAATATAAGTATAATACAGAAACATATATGTAGTTGAATCACATAATACGGCTAATTGAACACGATTGTGAAGCTCAGTGATTAAGCTAAACGTCCTGTGATAACTTTATCGCCATAGCTCACAAGTTTAAATATCAATATTAATTTAACATAATGGGAGCCATACCGGTCATGGTTTTATAAAAAATAAATTAGAATAAGTTTGTAAAAATTGCCTGTTTGAAACAAATTACTTACTTTTTCCACGATTCTAATCAACCACATATATCGTTGTTTCGTAGAGGTTATTTTAACGAACTGGTCGATGAGCGAGCGATCATAGATTGAACTCAATCTAATATATGAAATGCCGTTCACTCCATATCGCGGCGCTGCTGTCCATATCGCGGCCTCATGGGTCAAGCTGCCTCGTGGTAAGCCCAGTACTGTCAAGCTCGTCTAATTTGACAGACATTCAGATGTACTTTATGAGTAATGATTCCAAGGACACACCGCGGTCACACGACGAGTTTATTTAGGAGTTCCTATGGCCACCTCCCATCTCCACCATCCAGGTCAGTTTGATGGAACCATATTGTATACTTAACTGTACAAATTTTCAACGCTGTGGCTCAGTTTAGTGGTGTCCCGGAAAGTTGGTACCTTGCAGGGTTTGAAACAGGCAACTTAGACATTTGTTTACATACTAATATTGAAAATAAACAAAATCTTGTAAAAACAGACCCGTATTAGTTTTTAATGACGAGAATAAAAAGTAGTATATTGTAAAAGTATATAAGCCGCCAAAATTCTGTCTTTCCACGTAATGCAAACAAACTTACGCTACTTTTTCAGAGTTAAGAATTTAAGATGAGGCAATGATTGAATTGAGAATATTTGGATTGAATACAGTATTCCATCTATCAAAAACAGAATAACAAACATAGTCAAACTCCCTTCTATAAAATATCGCGGAAGGAATACCGGCCCACTCGGCCCAGTGACCGGTTAAACCAATGACTATTTTATAGTTGATAATATGAAATTTCTCGCTTCACCTCGTATCGCGGTGGAAAAACAATTCCATTCAAGATTAGACAATTTTTGGAACGCAACAACTTTTTTATTATTATGTTTGAAAAGCAGTTAAACATGTACAACACTAATATTACTACTCTTTGATATCCTAGAATTAAATAAACGAAGAAACGTCGAAGAATTTGTCCGTTAAAATTCAAATGTTTTTGGGAATAAAAAAAAAATGAGGCATAGATAATTTAATAATTTTGCGACAGAGGACCGTAGTTCGAATACATAGTTATGATATTATACCGGTATAGTACGTTATATTTCCGCTGGCGAAAGCGGAAGTCTTACCCTGACATTATGCGGCTGGAGCCATAAAAGCGATCCTTCGCCGTCCTCAGGATTTAACAGTCGCTCTCTGATCTCCAACCGCACTGTTTATCACTCAAACGCGTTTATGTCACATTACACTATAACCCTTCAATTTATGCTGATTTTTCCCCTTTATCTTCCCATGTTTATCCATTCTTATAATATTTATATCATGTAACAAAAGCGACGTAAAACCACCGTAACATCAACGAGGTCACCGGTTTAATCCAATGCCGTGCTTATTCAAGTATTTTATGGAAAAATCGGAATTCCTAACGCGTTGTTTTATTGATAACAGCTATACTAACTACTTTCCACCTACCGCGATGAAAAAAGCCGATGGAGGAGAGACAAATGTCGACTAAAAATTAAGGACGCGCAACATTCGGCTGTGAACAAGACAACCATTGATGATGACGATGATGATACCTTCTTTATCTCATTGTGACTATGCGAACATTAAATCTTCAAGTAGTCGCTATAGTTTCTAATATAAGCGTAAGTACGGTAAAGAAAACTTAAACGTTGTTATACCTTATTGTCATTGCGACAAAAGCGAAAGTCCTATTCGCTTCGAAGGATTGCTGCTGCTCGCGTTTGCGACCGTATTGAATTTGAGAACTGCGCACACAGTAGCAATAGCAAATTCATGCATGTGTGTGTAATACACAAGTGCATGTGTGCCTCAGAGCGTCGCCCGCGCATCGCCGCGGACAATGTCACCTCGTACCAACCTTGCCTTAGTCTAATCTTCGGGTTATTGACCAACATAATTGATGGATCAATAAAAAAATCAAACACCTTAATTATACTAGGGATTAAATCGATTATTGCAGTGACTTAGTTAATATTTTATTAGGATTAATGATGGCCGTCAGCGGTCAAGGTTTTGAAGCGGTCAAGCGAGTAGGTACAATAATTGGGTGCATACTATCAAATGTTGTACATTGTATATTTCACTTTAAGTGTCCCTCTTGTTGCTTGCATAATAAGTTTTTTTAAATTTATTGTGTAGGTTTTTGTTACGCGGCTCTGAAATAAAAGTATCACTTGAACGAACATAAAATTTGCCCATATTGTTTCAAGAGCTGTTTATACTCGTGGTACGTTTTTTGATTACTATATTCAATTTATTTTTCACTTATTATTTACTAGAAAAATTGGGTCTACTCTGTTTACTATTTGTAATCAGAGTAGACCAGGAACAGATACAACGATTCAGAGCGAAACTTACAAAAGATTTGTGTACATATGTGTACATATAATATTGTAAATGCTAATTGCGAACTTGATACCTCATATTTATTAGAATTCTATAATACCAATCGAAACAAACTCAAGACAAGTTCATTACAAGTATGCATCAGTCCATTTTTTTTCAATCGCTGTATAATTACGTGGCTTTTGACACTATCTTCAGCAACTCAAAGGTCAAACTCGCTTAGTTACAAATATAAATTATTTGATTCGACGTATTACTTAATGTGCTACGCTCAAAGACGTTGATAAGAGGCTGAAATTATTGAGGTAAAAGGAAAAATAAACATTCAAGCTGTATGTATGTTGTAAGTGTCATTATACAAACAGTATAAACATTAGCTTTTCTTTTCTTTCTTTATCATTTGTGACGGTTTGGCTAGGAAGTACATAAAAAAAACTTGGTGTAAAACTTATGACATCAAAATGATCGCCTGTCCAGGAATATAAACGCCCTAGCCCTTTTCTATAATTTATCAGCGCTGGGAACCCTAGTTTCAACTAGAACGTAACCAATCATTTATTGTACGGCACTTTATTAGACTCCCGTTTGTACAAATAATTATTTTCTGCTCGTACATCATTGGCTCGCTTTTAACGTGTGCGTTTAAGTGTTAAATTGGTTTGATTTTCTATTTTAGATACGCGTGTGATATCATGGTGATGGGTATAGGAATGTTGCGATGGACTTTTTCCGCGCTTGCGCAGCCAAGGTCGTTAGTTCGACTACTTCGGCTCGCCTCCACTCGGCGTTATGATATAAGTACCTATGCTACCGTAAAAAACAATTAGTAATTACCCCAGTCTCGTTGGGAAATGGATTCGTAATTATTATCTACGCTTAGACGTCCTGTCAGTGTTTTACTATCATGATTGTCAATTGGATAAACTACTTCAGTGGCTTCAGTTAACCTTGGATGGTGTCGGTTATTTAAATGCCTGTACTAAATTCACTAACATGTTATGAATTCCGGCAATGCACCTAGCAACATCCTATTTGGGCGTTCGTTGACCCCCCCCCCCCCCCCCCCCCATTGTTGCCAATCAGTACCAAAGCTGATCTTTTCTTCGAGGTCTTCGGACCACAAATTTAAATCGCCGGACACTCCGGTTGTGTTCAAATACATCGTTGCGCGTATCTAAATGGCCAGAACCTAGATTATCCTTATTAAACAACCCATATATAAAGACTCAAAAAAAACAAAATTTGTCTTTCCTGTGGTCAATGCGTAGTAATGGCATTATATAAAATGTTTTTATAGCATAAAATTATGTAAGAGTTCAATTAAAGGTTAGACTTTACAGCCCGTAACATTGGCAATGTCCACAGGACAGACGCGAACCTAAATCTCTGTAATGACCCTTATGCTTACTTTTGAAAATTACACATGAAAATGTCGCAGTAGGTGGCCATTACTTTTTATTTCTTAGTCGTGTAGGTAGGTGTCTGTACTTTGAATATAAATTCAGTGTTGTGGTTAGCTCAAGGAGGTGTCAGGAAAACTTCCGTGCATTAGCAAATTGGGACACCATACTAAAATCTAAATGCCAAATTTTCCAAAGATTATTATTTTAAGAATCGTTGACCCATAGAGTATAGTTTAGGTCTTGATCGATTTTCTGACCGTCCCACACTAACGGGTGCTCAAAAAGAGTACACTATTAATTACCCTAATAATACCTAATTTAAAGGTTATTTTTAATCGAAAAAGAGAGTCTTATTGAGACACCCGTTATATTCTTCTTCTCTTATTTAAGAGCTAAGCTCTTGTCAGTGTAGCTCAAAGTAGGCCCTCCATCTATTCCAATCCCGCGCAACCTCTTATTAGTGCGTGTTAGGGGATTCCGTCGAACAAATACTTTACTTTCGGATACTAGCGCTATCTTTTAGTATGTTCTTAGGCATGTCTTCTGGATCCCAAAACTGCCGGGAGACAATCTCTAAGGAGTCGGTCTCCCCAGTAATGACGTCATAAAAATCGCTGCGGCCGCGTTTGGGAAAGTGTAAATTACATCCAAACCATGCAACGTATATACCTACTCATGTGGGGTACCAAATGAACGCTAAATTAATGGTCTATACTAAATATGGACATGATATTTTTTAATATATACGCTAGTTTAAATACAATTAGCAAACGTATTAAAAAATCCAAGAAAAATCTAAGGACTTTCATATTTTACGACAAAACTAGAAAAGATACAGGAAAGTAATGTAAGTATTAAAAAATGATATCTAGTATTCGCTTTACATTCCAGTCTATTATTTTAAGACAAATGTATCTAATATGCTTTAATTCTTGCCACCATTGTGATTCCATATATCCATAAATTTAAGAGGTATTTGCAAAATTGTAGAGAAGAAAAGTGAAAAGCCTGCTATCATTCGATTTTCTGGAATTAAAATTGCTCTGAATCACATCAATATATTGAATTACAATGTTAGCACGAGTTATAATAGCAAATTTTATTAGCTTTCTTAAATCACATTTGCATTCAGAAAGTACATCGTTTGGGTTTAATTTAGACTGTTAGACTCTACTATTTTACAAATACCTCTTAAATTTATGGATATATGGAATCCTAATGTTGGCAAATATCATAAATCCTCTAGAATGTGTTCGGAAACCATATATAATAACCACCATAATTGCAACCAGTAACGTAACATCAGCGTTTTATCTGTGTCAGTGTTATTATAACGTATGAAAAAGCATAATAACATCGATAATCGGTGTTATTATGGAAATCTGGTCTGGTGGTGGGGTGGTGTCTGGTCCGGTGGAGTTGGTCATGATTTGAAATTTAGTTGGCCATGGCGGTGCAACGGCGGTTATTCTAATGGTTTCCGAACACATAATTGAGGATTTATAACATGTGGGTCGATAAAGTAGTGTATGTAACAGTACATAATTAGGCATTATGTACATTCACATAAACTACTATTAGCTTTATGAAGATTATGTCAGTCAGTACTAGTGAACTAGACACTTCAGATACTGTCTTTTTGCGGTTTTGCGGTACACATAACATGTTTAACAACATACTAAAAGTTCGTGCTGGTTTCTGGAAAATAGTAATTTCGACAAAATTAATCTTGTATAGGGAAAACTCGCTTTGCGTTGTTGGTTTTTGTAGTTTAATTTAAATTTCCCAATTTTGTTCTTGTTTTAAAATAAAAAAACTAAAATGTAAAGCTGAAATACTAGATATCATTTGTGTTATATGTAGGTACATTACTTTTGTGTATCTTTTCTAGTTTTGCCGCAAAGTCTGAAAGTCCTTACGTTTTTCTTTATTTTTACAGTACTTAAACTAGAGTATATATTGTAATATTATGCATCAATGAACTATAGACAATTTACTCATCGTTTATTTATTACCTCACATGTGTAACAGTGGCGGAGCGCCCATACAAGCCGATTCCCACCGGGTTGCCTAAAATTTCTTGCTTAATATTACCAAACTCGTAAATCACCAAAAAACTGCCCTTGTTTTGCTACGGGTTGTCCAGTGAAAATTCTCACGCGCCGCCTCTGATGTGTATGTACGTTGCATGGTTTGGGTGTAATTTACAATTTTCCAAGCGCGGATGCGGCGTTTTTGATGACGTCATTACAGGGAAAACAGACTCCTTAGAGATTGACTCTCGGCAGTTTTGGAATCCAGGGGACATGCCTAACAACATACTTACTAAAATATGGCGCTGGTATCCGAAAGTTAGGTATTTCCCCCTAACAACATGCACAATATATATATTTATTGACAAATCTCAGTCATGCATAGGTAGGCATATAAATAAACTCTAGATGTACTCGTATATGAAATAACAGCCCATTATAAAAAAAATGGTAATCCAACAAACCAACCACAAATTTTGCGATGAAATGACCGAGTATATTATAAAGGTAGATATAATATCACATCTATATCTGAATGCTAAAAGCGTCATGATTCCTTAATTAACGGCCTTAATTATTAGTCCTTTCTATAACTCACAAGCTATTGGAAGTGGCAGACCGACGCGACGGTCCTTCCAATGTCGTACAGAATTTACAGTCGTATAGACAACGACTTGCGTCCCGACTATCTCGATGAATCGTAGACTATCTACGAGTATAGCATTGGTAAAATATGATTCAGAGATTGATCGCCCTTGTTAGGTATCAACTTTCTAGTAAATAATTATCTGTAACATATGTCACTTGACAATTACAATTTGCTTTACATTTATTTTTAGCTGGATGCGGGTGGCGCAGGACCGATCATTGTGGCACTCTTTGGGGAAAGCCTCTGTCCAGCATTGGACGTCTTTCGGATATGATGATGATGTTACATTTCTGCCTTCGTAAAAAAAATGTACTACGAACAAGTTCACAATTACGAACTTCGTGAAAACGGCAAACATAGGCGACAATGTTAGTCAAATAAAATGGCTCGGCGACCTTCTTGGTCATTTAATTTTATACTGCTTTTTTTACCGCCGCCATACCTCGTTTCTCCGATATTAGGAAACAGTTAGGTAGCGTATTAAATAATTCATCAGGGTCTAAAGTTCTTTTTAAACCAGTATAATCTACGTCCGAACACTTTACCAATGCATGCTCATGCAAAATGCAGCGCCAGGTGATTTGCATTGGCTCCTTGTGATGATGCAGTATCGAATGGATGAGGTACTAGTTTATTACACACTGAGGAACTGCTGGTATGGTTCGACGTACATATCAATTCATACAGATCAATTCGTAATATAGTGAAAAAAATACCAATCATATTAATCAAAATAGCTATTAGTAGTGAAGTTGAA
The DNA here is from genome assembly GCA_963854355.1 of Epinotia brunnichana. NCBI lineage: Eukaryota > Metazoa > Arthropoda > Insecta > Lepidoptera > Tortricidae > Epinotia > Epinotia brunnichana. Next base: position 9,835,933 of record OY977945.1, on the reverse strand, counting down.
GCGTTCATAGCCCTGCGGCGTCTGCGAATCGGACACGATAACACAGGTAAAGCAAAGATGGCAGCGGTCAGGCCTTGGATGGGTGACCGCCTGTTTGAGTGGTTACTATAAATGAGCGCTTCCGTGCTTTGGAAGGCACGCAAGCAGTTGATCCCGGATGCTGTCTATGACAGTAGTCGTTAAGCCGAGTAAGAACCTCTAACAGTCGAGTTGCCCACTCACTTGACAAAGGGGGGATAACTGTCACTTGCGTCCGCAGGAGCTTACCTACCACAACCCTGCACGTGTCCCCTGGGTGGTACTAAAAAGTGACAAACTCAAAGGCCAAATAATGTATGTCATACGATGAAATAAATAAGGTAGTAGGGTCGAATCGCATTTTTTATTTATTTTTATTGATTATCCGCTCAACATAACATAACAATAGGAAGCTGTAGTCTACTTTAAATGCTCCATGCCTGTGTACTTTTCTTTTCTTTTTTCTTTTCTTTTGCCTGTTCATGTATATAACAGGATAATAAATGGACAGGCACCGCGTTAAACATCTGTAGGATCTTTAATTTAATTAAAAAGATCTGTTCCACGACTGAAGATTGCTTGTTATTTTTGAATCTATTTGAGAAAGCAAAGATAAACAACAGTTTTGCTACCCATGCATCTCTTTCTAGAACATCTTTGAAGGCTTTGTATACGCACACAGTATCTCTAAATGATCTAATTTGTATTGTGACAATATGGGTCATACCAACCTTCGAATCAAGTACCCAGGAATATCTACTCACTAAAAACTCCACGCCGGCCACGACATCATACTGAACACACTGGCGCCCTCATCACGCCTTGCTCTGCACTCTCGTGCACGGGCGACACGATCGTCTCTTTCTCAGGAGTCATTTGCCGAGTTCTCTGGCCCCCGCCACATATGTAGAACACTCGCGACCCTGATGGTCCCTTAACACGTTAACTGCGAAACCGATTTTTTGTACCTAGCATACCATGCGTTGCCAGGTATTTTCTGTCTGGTAGTAAGGTTTCATCGTATGCGAACAAGGTTTTAATGGCCTGGTGAAAGCCATTCATAGAAATATGAACCCAAGATCAACAATATTAAGTTTGAATGAAAGAAATTTCGCGTGTATAAAGTTCATTAGTGGACCTACTTGAACCTTACTTCGCCCGGGAATCGGACAGAAATTTATTGCCCTTTTTTTAAAACAGAGATACCAGGTTTACCAGACCTGTTAAAGCACCAATAAAAAGCTATGCCGTGTTTTTTTAACCTGGTAATGCACTACGGAAACATATTAATAGGGATGGGACAGTAAAAAAAATACATCAAATCGACAAATTTAATACAAATAATGATGAAAATAATTACTTAAAGTGTTTTTCATTAAAACATGGCAAACAATATGATTTATGGCACTGATTGCACCCCGATTTTATTTTCTTAATTTGTGCTGAATATTTTCTCGAGCTGCATTCTCCGTGGACACAGTTGGTGATGATAAATTTAACTTTCTTTTTGGTTTTTTTGGCTTAATAACACGCCTAACGGGAAATATGTCAAAGTCTTCGTCACTACTCGAAAAAATATTATTTGACGCCATTTCACAACACTTTGACACACATTATTTCTTCACAATTTATCACACGACTAAAACGTAGCCCTCACAACTGAAAACACGTGCGCACTATCGACAACAAACAAAGCACTCGACAGCACTAACCGCGGCGCACGCGCCCCTCCCCCGCTGCTACCCGCTCAGTGCGGCTACCAGGCCTACAAATCAAGGCCTGGTATTCGCACTGAGCTTATTCAATTTAACTCAGTGCGAACTATGTCTGAAAAACCTGGTGCATTTTTTAATCGTTAAACGTCATAAGCTTACAAAATGGACCATAGATGTATAACTATTTCGCTCGTACGCGTAGTACTTTACGAGTTACGGCGCCCGCACCGAGCGAGATGGCACGATTTTAGAGCGCGCACAGACAGAAAGCCATCAACCAGGCAAATAATGCCTTGTTTCGCAGCGAACGTGTTAAGAACCCTTAACTAGAAAAGAATACCGCCTCCGTACATTCCACACATTATCGTCAACAAAAGAATCACTACCGCACTTTAATGTATGCAAATGCCTTGGTGACACGGAAATCTTTAAGTGCCCTCGTCATTAGTGAATCGGATTGGTAAATGTAGGTATATCAGAGTGAAGATATAGGGCATTTTTGTCTTGGATCTGTTTCTTATTTTAAATTGGTCTTTTATGTCAAGTAGTTTAGGGACAAGAATCAAATCCACAATTTCTTTAATTTACACAGCATGGATCGATTCCCTTGATTACATCCTTAAGCATACTTCAGTCATGCATAACTTTAATATCGGGTGTGATAGTGATAAAAGCGCGCCAACACTACAGTTTCAGAAAATGTTTTTTTTATAAACAAACTATTTTTAATAGAAAAAGTGACTGGAAATTAGCAAAACCTAAGGTACCTACTTTGCCAATTTAAGGGTTAACGCAGTTCATAATAAGATAAAACCGAAGAAGAATTCCCGTGCTATAAGTTAACTGTCTTGTTACAATGACAATTGAAAAATGTTGGGAACTAACATAAAATTTTACACGGGAGTGAGTATAAAGCGCACGCATTTGTCGGGGACGTGCTACTGAAATAAAAAGAGATGCCATATTTCGCTAAGTTTCAAATTGTTATGATCAGCATTCAGCAGGTAGAACGCGATCGGAACTGAAACGAAAACTCTGATTGTGTAAACTTTGGAATCGTACTGCTGTAACGTGGAATTCGCGTCAATAGAGCGCTGACAAACATACAAGTTGCGAAAGCGTTTTAAAGCTCCAATCACACTTTCGAACAACATTATTATTTTTTATTTTATACTTGGTTTAATATTTCCTTTACCTACCATTAGTCTAGTAATAAAATAACAATGTATTCCAGCATTTCTTCCTACAATTTGCCGTGTAACGTATCTTATTCTATATCTGTAAGCCAGTCTTGCAATTTTCCATTTGAGCACCTGAGAGAGGCGGTCTAATCATAAACAAATGACGGTCATCAGTGTAATCGACTCGCTGGTCGAGTCCACTCGGGGTGGCCTCCTAATCCCAGCTTTATGGAATCGTCGCTAAGTACGGTTCGCATTTAGCGTTCTCTTTTTAAACTTAACCAAGTTTGTTCATTCTTTTTGCAGTTTTTCGAAAGTTTCCTTTCCTGTAACATTTTACCGTGGAGCAGTTTCCACGGGGCGATCACATCGAGTTAATAAGTTCCAGTTTCGATGGCTTCTGCGTTTTAAACTTTTAGGACGTGAGATAAGCTAAGAAAGGGAGACGCCGATTTGGCTAAGTCCACTTTAAAGGTTTTCGTTGGTTTTTTTGCGCGGGGAAGTTTTAATACGGGCATGTCTAATTTAACGTCGGTTGTTGGATTTTGGATGAGAATCCGGTTCATTTAACGTTACTGTTGACTAACTTTTATTTTTAACGAAAGTCATTTGTTGATTTTTCGTTCAATGTTTCGCATACGTACCAAATCACACACATATTTACTTTAAATGTGTTATGTGTGTAAATGTCCAAGATTTCTATTTTATAAGTACCTTTTATGTAGTAGGAGTAAAAGTTACCTATTCAAAACCCAGTCTTATATTCTCAACTCGCCTGCTACATAATAAATCTTGTAAACCTTTAAAGTCTCACCCATAAATCGTTCTTAAGCATTCACTGGGAAAGAAGTGGACAACTGCGATGTTCCGTTAAAAATTCAATTCATTGAGCAGTCCGTCGCCGTCAGCATCCACCGAGAGAATGAGTCGGTCAACGTCTCAGAGAAATGGAGGAAACACCTCCCGCTATCACTTGACCCCTTAAATCCACTAAACAATCTCCAATCAGGGATCTCTGAGAAATTTCTGCTTTGTATGAATAGCTTTGTCTCTAAAGATCACAATGAATTGGCCAAGTGATTATGTTAGACAGCTAGGTGGTGCTGATATGCGACTTAAATCTGTCAGGTACCATTATATTGATAAAAGTGAAGTATGATGAGATAACGTATCTCGCAAATCATAAAACGACAGCGTTATCATGGCGTAGCATTAGTTTTGTAATGTCATTATATTTCTTGGTTTAATTTAAGATCAATTATTGTGATAGCGAATTTTAAGTAAATAATTTATGCTAGACGTTATTTTAATGTTTCGATATTCAAACTATTACTTATTCCATGATCACTTAACTATTCGTGATGCTAAATTGTAAGTTACAATTTGTAACATAGGAAATTAAATGAAACCTTATTTATTTGCTTTATGTGCGGCTACACTACATTTGGCGCATGTTATATTGTTATTTTAATTGCGCACTTAACGTATTATAACATAACTAAACACCATGAATGCAAATAAATAAATTATGCACTGTTTGCATGAATCGGCGTTAAGTATAATATAACTTGATATCTATTTAAAAAAAATAACCCTGGAAATAGAATTTCAAGTATAATATCTCAACAAAAACACAATATTTTAATGACATCTAAAATGGAACCTCATTCCGTCAGTTATTTTACTAAAATATCATTTCCCTTTCGGAAGCAGAATATTGCATGCGGAAATAAAGATTTCTTCTCGCGATAGTTTGGGTCACCCTCTCGCTTTTGTCTCCCTTTCTGCCAGCGTAATTTTCATGATTATAACATAATTTACATGAAAATATAGTCGTAAAAAGAAAATGAAAACTATTAGGCTTACTAGTAATAAAGTCAAAATTAATCGCGGCAAGCTAATAAGTAGTTACTTATACTATGGGGATGTGGCTGGAAACTAGCTTAGAATACTATAACTAGATCTAGTTAGTTACTTATTTATATTCCTTTATTTTTTGTACATGCATAATTTCTGCAAAGATTGCGGTTCTGTATAAGCATAATGTCCAATGAGGAAAACACATAATATAATGTGTTAACATTATCTGGTTCAAAATAACCACAATTCCGTAACTACAACCTTTGTTTAGCTTATAGTTAGGTTAGGTTAGGTTAACATAGTTCACCGAGTCAATTTGTTTTCGTATATTTTGTGAATACTGAAAGATACTACCTACCTTGACTTAACTGATTTATCTAAATATTGTGAGTAGGTAATCAACGAAGTTTCAACTTTTAACATCACTCGTACCTAGTCCAATGTAATAAAATGTTTAGCCACCCAATAAGTACAACCTAATCTAAAACAATTGAAGTGGCCGAGCCAAGCTTAGCTGCGACGCGTCGGCTTCATATTTTTTCGGCCTACCCTCTAAATTACTCGGACCTAATAGTTTTCACCTATTACCGTGAGCGGGCCAAAATTTATTGCTTTCCACTGTTGATTTATCTGCGAACCAACCGGATTAACTACCGCTAACTTGCGATAGTTAAGACTGCTATCTCTGGTGTTTCAGGGCGAAAGCTCTTTCCTTTTATCTAAATTGGTCCGCTACCAATAAAGATTCGCCGACGACTGTCGTAAAGCATTCGCCCCATACGCTTCATTATGGGGCAAAGTTTTAGATATGATGGAACCATTTTATTGTCCACCGATGTCGCGAGATCGCTATCGGTAATGGGATCTGTGCGTATCGGGTCCAGCTCTGGCGAAGTTTAAAACGGAGCACTTGAGGGCCAGTCTGCAAGATTGTAGAATTGGACAAATCTGACTCACTGACATAGCATATTGGCAATGTGTCTGTGTCTGTAATATCTTTAATTAGATCACGGCTTATGTATTTAGTTAAATATGTAAATGTAAATTTGATGATATCATAAATTGTTCCGTAAAGCGTCGGCTTAATACTCATTTAATTGAAGTAAAACTGACTGGATCCGTCACCCGAAAAATCGTCGCAGCGCATGCCGTAAATTAGCCGCTTTTACTGCCCAATAAAATATTCACAACCCCAAACTCCACTAACACTGCCCCATTATAAATTACTGAACACGGATGACGCTAATGTTAGTTTAGTAAGTAGACAAATGCATTGATAAATTACTACCAAAACTTAGCTATCAAAGGCTTAGCTCGCGCACCATTACCGTCTCCCTCACTCCAAGGAGAGATACTTACATAGTTTACCGTGGGACAGGGACACATAAATCTCGTGTAATTGAATTAGTCATAAAAATTGAAAGTTTCCTCGCTACCAGGGCCGCACTTCTCCAACTAGTTTTAATCCATTCTCCTTTTGAAGGGAAGTTCTAATTTATCGAGAGTGCCAAGTTCGCGATGGCTACGACTCCGCTACAGCGCAACTTTACCTTTGTAATCTTATTATCTGCCATTAAAGCGATTTTGTTTTGAACTGCTGAAACTGTAGCACAGATCACTATTACTTCGGTGAATTACAAATCTATATCTATATAAAAAGTTTAAATTTGATACATAATTATTTATCTTTCCTATTGCATTTTTCTGTACCTACTAAAATGATCATAAAAGTAAAGCTTTGTCGCGATACATTAACATAAGATATAATCTAATAGGCCATAATGCTATCAAGGCGTTTTATACAATTCTAAACGCATTAACCGTCAGACGAAAATAAAGATCACTTTAATAAAGAGAACATTCTAAAAATCAACTCGGAATCAGGGCAAACGGCCCTAAAATTTTACGGCTCTTGATTAAGTAATTTCAGTACAGATGAGTCAACGACTGTTCGGAGTTGATAATAGAAATATCTCTTTCTTCTGGAGGTAGTAAATGTAATTGATTGGTTGCATTTATTAGGAACGCTTCTTGAGGTAGCGGGTAATTTTGTAACATTACTCTCTGAAAACACAAGCTTATTATACAAAAAATTACATTTAAAAAACACAACGTGGGTAAAATTATATTTCAACATAGATATTTAATAAAAGAATAACTCTCATTAAGTAACAATTAAAATTACTCCGGTTAAATTAAATAATCTCATTAAATCGATTCCTAACTGGTTTTTAAGATAATGAGAAAGTATTGAAATCGAAAACTACGGTGCATATGCAACTTTTTAATGAGTTTCGGCTGTCGCTTGTATGAAAGTTGAAGTTGTTAAGGTTATATATAGGTACCTACTGTTGAAGCTGCCAGTCCCCATAAAATGATTCCCATTAAATGATTGTCTCATTGAGTAATGCGGATTAAATTTGTGTCAAATTAATAGGTCTTTGGAGGAGTTAGTGCAGGTCGATGTTGAGAATATAAAACTCATGCGTATAGTTTGGTATTTATTATGGAAGGTAACAACTACGTACAATACCGATAACGACAGTAAGACTAGGTAATTAATATACTTATTATTCTCGGGCAATAGCAAACAGGACAAGTCTCTCTTTTGTCCGCCACCGACAGCCACATAAGATTGGCGTCTGTCAATACAAAAAAGGTAGCTTACAATACAAGCTTTACAAGGAGGTCGCCACACCACCCCCCCACGGAAAAAGATAAATCATCAACTTAATAATAACAAAAATCATCGCGTTTACTAAAAGTTACATTGCGGCCGGACCGCGTGATTGGTGGCTGGATTATTTGGGTAGTCGTAGTGGTTTCTTTACTATGACAAAACTCAGGCAAGCTAGGACAAGTAGGAGATCCATTATAAGTCGATTTAGCCGCCGCCAAGGGTTGTACACCGTTGTGAGCTTCGTTGCCAACCTCAATAAAAGCCGGTTTTACGCGGTCGACGCTCACTACAATTCTTCTGCCCTTGATGTCAATGTTTTTCCATCGTCAGAACGAGATAAAATCTCATAAGGACCTGAGTAAGGTGGTTGTAGGGGGCGTCGAACTATGTCGTCGCGCAGGAAAACGTGGGACGCTGATGCTAAAGCCTTCGAAATGAAAATGATTAGCTTCGAATGACGTGAAGCTGGGATGGGTCGAAGAGCCGTCATTCGTCGGCGAAACTAAGTGACGTAATCGGCTGGGTCCTCTCTTTGACCTGAAATAGGTGCGAGCATCTCTCCTGGTAAACGTAAGCATTCACCGTAGAGCATTTCTGCTGTCGTAGCTTTGAGGTCATCCTTAAAAGCTGTTCGCATGCCAAGCAGGACTAAAGGAAGGGCCTTTTTACAAGAGTCGGTATGGCACATGAAGGCCGCTTTCAGCTGGCGGTGTACTCGTTCAATCATGCCGTTAGAACACGGGTGATAAGCAGTCGTCCTGATGCGTTTTGAAGACAATGTCTGTGTGAGTCGTCGGAACAGATCGGACTCAAATTGAGATCCTTGATATGTTGTTATTATTGACGGTACGCCAAAACGAGATACCCACTCTCTAACTAAAGTGTCAGCCACTTCTTCGGCCGTAATCGAACGCATGGGCCAGACCTCCGGCCACCTCGAAACTCTATCTATGGCAGTTAGGCAATAACGAAATTCGTTGCAAATCGGCAGCGGGCCGATGATGTCGATGTGAATATGCTGGAAATGACCAGACGGTTGTGTAATATGACCAAAGGGTGCAGAAATATGTCTTGAAACCTTAGCTCGTTGACACTCTAGGCATGACTGAGCCCGTCTTCGTGAATCGTTTCTAATAGAGGGCCACACATATCGACTGACCAGCAGTCTCGTGGTAGCTCGGACTCCAGGGTGGCTTAGATTGTGCAACTTAGAGAAAGCAGCTCGGCGAAACGAAGGTGTTAAGTAGGGACGAGGTTTTCCGGTTGAGACGTCGCATGCAATAGAAATATCAGTACCAGGAATATTGAGCTTGATAAGTTTAAGACCACGATTTGCTTCGCGTAGGTCTGCGAGCTCCTGATCAATCTCTTGCAATTTCGCAAGTGCCTCGTAATCGTCTTCTAAAAAAATGGCTTCAATACGAGACATCGCGTCCGCAACGACGTTGTCTTCATCATCATCATCATATCAGCCAAAAAAAGTCCACTGCTGGACATAGGCCTCCCCCAAAGAGTTCCACAATGGCCGGTCCTGCGCCACCCGCATCCAGCGGACTCCCGCGACCTTTACCAGGTCATCAGTCCACCTTGTGGGGGGCCCACGCCGCGCCTTCCGGTACGTGGTCGCCACTCGAGAACCTTTCCGCCCCAACGGCCATCGGTTCTACGTGCATGTGCCCCTCCCACTGCCACTTAAGTTTAGCAATTCGGTTGTCTTCGCGCTTCATATATTGTATATCAGTTGTAAATTGTCCAATAAAGGATAACTGGTTTAATTGTGAGGGCGGAAGCTTTTCTCGGCGCCGAACGAAAGCGTACAGCAATGGCTTGTGGTTTGTATAGATAGTAACATGCTGGACCTCTAGTATATAGCGGAAGTGTTGTACACTTTCGTACACGGCTAACAATTCCCTGTAATACGCCGGCCACTGTGACTGTTGTGGAGTCAGCTTCCTGCTAAAGAATGCCAGCGGGCACCATTGACCATTGACAAGCTGCTGCAGGCAAGACCCGATGTGGACGCTAAATGCGTCTGTAAACAACCCACGAGGTGCGTTGTCAATCGGGTGCTGTAAGAGAGTAAATAGCTCATGAAATACTCGACTTCAAAGCTTCGAAATGATCTAGTAGTTCAGGTGTCCATATGAATGGCTTAGCACCTTTACCGTTAATAGCAGTTACAGTGTCAATCAAGGGTGCTTGAAAACGTGCAGCATGAGGTATAAATCGACGATAATAATTTATCATACCGAGAAACCGAGGCACACCCTGTACGGTCTTTGGAGGGGGAAAATCTACTAGGGCCTGAATACGATCCTGAGGAGGCCGAGTTCCTTCTGAGCTGATGTGGCAACCCAAAAATACAACCTCTCGGGCACCGAAAACGCATTTATATGTGTTGACTACAATGCCATAGTCCTGAAGGCGTTTGAACAAAATTCTTAGGTGTTGTTCGTGAAGGATGTCACTTGATGAAAATACCAAAATATCGTCGACATAAGGAAAAACGAAATCGAGGACTCGTGTAACCTCGTCGTTATCGACGACCTTTGAAACGTTTGGCCAGCATTCCTTAGGCCGAAGATCATGAAAGCATATTCTAAGAGACCAAATGGCGTGACAATCGCTGTTTTCGAGATATCCTCCTCAGCAACAGGTATTTGATGGTATGTCTTCACAAGATCGATAGTTGTAAAAATTTTTGCTCTAGCCAGGTTGTTGGCAAAATCGTTAATGTACCGAACGGGGTAACGATCTGGTATAGTTCTTGCATTTAAAGCCCGGTAATCACCAAACGGACGCCATGAATTGTCTTTTTTTATAACCATGTGTAACGGCGATGACCAAGCGCTTTGTGAAGGTCGCGCGACTCCGGCTCGTACCAAATCTTCAAATTCTTTCTTGGCAGCTGTTAGTTTTTGAGGAGCCAATCGCCGCGGACGGCAAGACAGAGGTGGTCCAGGATTTGTCCGAAAGTGGTGTGCTGTATTGTGCTTTACCATGCGACGTCCGAAAACTCAGTAAGCACTTGTGCGAATACCGGTGAATTCCGGATATCAATAGCTTTAACGCTGGACTGATCAGTGATAGCGGCTGTTACTGCGGTGTTCAAACCTGTATTACCATCGACCAACTTATTTTGTTGACAATCTGGTAAAAGATGGTAATATGCCAGGAAGTCTGAGCCTATAATGGGAATGCTGACATCAGCAATCACAAATTGTCAGAAAAACTCACGCCGCAGTCCAAAATTTAGAGTAAGTGCCATGGTTCCGTATATTTTAATAGTGCTTCCGTTTGCTGCATTGAGCTCCCAGTCAGTGGGTTTCCTTTGCTTTCTGAGCCATCGGCGAGGGTAGCAGCATAAGTCGGATCCAGTGTCGATCAAAAATCTATGTCTGGTACATTTATCCGTAACAAATAAACGGCGCCCATTATTTTTTGGTAAGGAGCAATCAGTAGCCGCGCTTACTGATTGCTGTTGGAGTTTTCCCTCCAGTCGTAGGGAGGAATGCATTTATTAGCGCGGGTGCCGTACTTCTTATAGTACCAACATCTCCTAGGTGCAGGAGTACCGCTGCGGCTTCTCGTTCTTGGAGATGATCTGCTACGGGAGCGACCTCTCTGCGGGCTCACACAACAGCGAGGCTAGCAAATTTTCTTGACAGTTCGGTAACACAATCTCTGAGTGAAGATACTTCGTTTGGCAGAGAGTTACTATCAACCTGGTGAACCCTCGCGGGGTCTGGTGATACCTCGATAATATTGTCGGCCAAACCTGCTTGCTTCTCCAAGCTGAGGTCAGTGTGAGCGGCAAGAATCGCTTGAACGTGGTTGGGTAAGCGTCTCATCCATAGCTGTCTCAACAGAGTTTCATCCTTTGTCGCGCCGGCAAGGGAGCGAAGTCGCCTGAGGAAGGCAGATGGCTTGTTGTCGCTAAGTTCCTCGTCGCTAACTAGGCGTTCCCCGCGCTCCTGCTCGGACACGGACAAACGTCGGATGATGAGCTCCCGCTTTAAGGTTTCGTATTTATTTTCCTCTGGTGGCTGTAAAACGATGTCCTAAATTTCTCCAATTAGTCAATTACGCTAATTATGTGACTGAACTTAGTCATGTCACATTTAATTCCCGCGATGCGAAATTGCGCCTCGGCTTGAGCAAACCGTACTGCGGGTCTGTCCGCCCAAAACGGGGGAAGCTTAACCGATATAGCACGCACCTGATCGCCGGAAGCCGACGCCGAAGTGGGTGCTGCAGCACCGCGATGATCTTGCAACTCTGCCTGTAGAGCTGAACAGAAGCTCTGTAGGCCCGCTAGCTGCTGCCTGAGCTCGTCTGCCGACATGATCGCAACTGCTTTCTAATACGTGCTCTGAGAAAAATACCACCACCCAAATGTACCTACAAGCACACCGGTTAGGAGTTAGATATTGGATAAATTGTAATCGTCCCGTAGGAAAAAGTGGGAAAGCGGCCTCTTATTATAACATGCAGATGTATAAAAATGACGAATTAATCATACGCATATGACAATACAGAAATATTGGTATAAAATAATTATTATTTTATTTAAACAAAGCACTGTTATTTGTCACTAAACGTCAGCATGCACGGAAATAACAACTGTAAATGTTTATTGTAATCAAAATATAGTTATAATTACAACTGAGCATCAATACTCAAATTAGAAATGCGACGGTGATATCCGATTATGTTTACTTACAAGCGTCCGTAAGGAAACTGCTGTTCTATATGTACGCACTCGTAGAACTCGTATTATAGAAATGAGTGCACTTCACCACTCCTTTCTATATTGTTACAAACCCGATCGTTGTCTGCATGGCAAAACGGATGTCAAAATCGCGTATCCGTATCCGAAGCTGGGATCACGCTGATCCTTTATATCGAGCGCAACGCTGCGGAGCTGGCGACACGTCGAAATAATCCACGAAGTTTCTCTCTCGGCTGCCGTTCCTGCAGAATGATCGGGAGACTCCAAATCCAACGAAGTTGGTGGTCACCACTTTGAAGGAGTTAGTGCAGGTCGATGTTGAGAATATAAAACTCATGCGTATAGTTCGGTATTTATTATCGAAGGTAACAACTACGGACAATACCGATAACGACAGTAAGACTAGGTAATTAATATACTTATTATTCTCGGGCAATAGCAAACAGGACAAGTCTATCTTTTGTCCGCCACCGACAGCCACAGAAGTTTGGCGTCTGTCAATACAAAAAGCCACCTTGGCTTACAAGCTCTACAAGGAGGTCGCCACAGGTCAAGAGCAACACCCTTCACAAATTTTCTGAAAAAACTAGCTGATATGAAAACATTCTTACTTGAATACAATGTACAATTTACACAATCGTACGTATCTTGGTTTTTCTTCGTTCGTTTTTCGTATTCATGTGATACTTCAAAATTTTATTTAGAATCGTTCAAACGACATTGTCTGTTTTATCAGTGGCGTGGAATTTTTACATAATAACTGTCAAATCACTATGATAACATTACTTTGCGGTTTCACGTCTCAATTATACCTAATGTTTAATTGAATTTTCAGCCTTGAGTAAGTATACATATTATATTTATTTATGCTTTAACAGAAGTCGGGCAAGATCATAGTGAATGCAATTCCGTGATCAACTATCTTTCCGGGAATATACGAATATGACTATTCTTTTTATTTAAGTCTTTATTTATCCGTGTAAGTTTGTGCATAGTCGTCTATTAAATACACACAGCACAATAATTTCTAAGTTTGGGACTAGGACGATTTGTGTAAGGTTATCTCCAATATTCATTTATTAATTTTATTAATTATGTATGTATGTAAATACTTTATTGTACACAAGACATTGGTAAAATACAGACAAAATAGGCACTTGGTACAAAGGCGAACTTATCCCTGTAAGGTCCAGTTAATCTTTCAGCAATTGAGACGAGATCAGGAACTAAAAGATAAAAAACTAACACGTGTACAGAGACGTATATTTACCTCTATACTAAAGCAAATGAATACTGCAAGCTAGTACATAACATAATATTATTATACATACACATACTATAAATAAATATACATCTATATATATAAAAGTCATAATAATAGATAAGTTTACAAGTCAATAAAACTCAGTTAAATAACCCGCCCCGTGTCATTCCGGGTGCTAAGGTGCCCATCACACTCGCCGATTTGCCGCGTTGAATCGCGATCGACAACCTTTGCAACAGGAATGACCCGGAACGGGGGTCATGCCCTCTCAGTTGCAAACGGCGCCCCACTTCCGCCAGGAATGCCCTGGCCTCTGAGCACCAGCATCCCATAGTCTCCACCGCAAGAGGGACAAATGAATAATTCACCAATGCGGAGTATTTATCCCGCTTTCTAAGCGCAGCCGCCAGCAGCGAAAGTGCTCACACAAGTGGCGTCCCACAGCAAGCATCTACCCTTCTGCCATGGCACCAGGGTCAAGCCATCCGGCCTTTTGCCATCGGACCGGCTCAGGCCTGAAGGCTCCATGGAATATTGGCCGAGAATAACGTAAACATATAAATTAATAAATTAATCTACACAATATACAAACAGTATCCAACTAAATCACAAGTGAGAGCCGCAACTTTATCAGTTTTTCCTTGTGTGATGCCACAGACTGGGAATGTCTAAAGGACAACGGCAAGCTGTTCCACAACTTCACAGCACGCACCGTGAATGACTTAGAAAATGTGCGCCTCTTATTAGACGGTATTGCAAGGGTGACTTTAGGTGACTGCTTGTTAAACATTCGTGCGTGATCATTTACTTGTTCCTTAGGTTTTCATTTCACTTTGTCCTTTAGATACGCTTGTCTCTTTCTTCGACCCAAATTGACAAGGCTAAACGACCATTACTCGTGAAGTATCCAGTTACTCTACAGCGTAGGAGTCTATTCATTAATAAAGTGACGCCGAAGGGCTGCTATTCACAACGCTTACTGACAACACTTCATTGGGAACCAGTATTAAGCTGACCTCCAGTTACGCATAGTTGTTACGAAACTCGGGGCCAAGTCTACCACCACACGTCGTGCAGTGAGTCGAGACTGGTTGTTAATCGTATAACTGAAGCGCTGACAAATTCGGGACCGATGCAATCTCGCTGGCGTCGTAGGTGGGAAAGCGAAATACTTAGATAGCATTCGCCATATGACAGTGCTTTGTAGGGCTCCATCTACTGAAATAAATTGATTAAAATCGGTTAATATGCTATCCTAATATTCCCCAATTCCCCCATCCTGAAGTGAAAATAATGTCAGAAATCAATTCATATATATTATTATAATTCCTCCTACCCGAGAACGAACTAGTTTTCAATGTGTTGTATCAAAAGTTGTTCTCATTCATTATCGTACTACTCCTAATCACTATTACGAAACTCAAAATAACAAATGCTCAGGGAAGATTCGTTCATAAAATATTTAAGGTGGCTTAGCCATAAAAAGTTTCGCAATTCCACCGGTTTTACGTATTTTGTCCCAATTACTTCTTGAAAGAGTGCCAGGCCCAATAAATCAGCGGAGATATGTATATTACATAATATATACGTATACTCGTTCCTGACATTGTAACTTTGCTACAGTTTTATACGACAGAACTATGTCAATGTAACTTTTAAGATTATCACTTCCACGTCTGCCTATTGGCTGCCTTACCTGCTTCTTACTAGGGTTGCTAGCTCAGAAAAGCTATTTTTAGTTTGGCAGCTTTAATACTCAGACATAAAATTGCACTAATTGAAGTGTGTTTAATGTTTATGTCTGCAAGCGATGCTATTTAAAAGAAGTTTGATTATTTACGTTTAGTATAAATAATGTATGTTATCCGACGTTTTTTCGTCTTTGCGACCAATCATTTGAAAATTGTAAAGTTTCAAGTAACAACTTTTCATAAAATCTACCTAGGCTAACTAACAAGTTAATAATCACGTGCAATCATTATTAAATACATTATTTATTTTTCGATTTGTCTAACAGTTGTTGAGATTGTTTAGTTTCAGTGTATCTTTTATTCCTGTAAAATCTTACAGTATCTTCAGTAAAACATACAGTAGGGGTAGATATAAGTCGAATTGTGTTACTACACACTGTACGTCTCGACGACAGACGTTTACGATAATACCCGCCAGTTTCTCCCGAGCCATTGAATCAGTGCAAGCGGTGAGCCCGCGCCACCGACAGCCCTACGAGTTGAGTGTGGCGTCGCGGTGGCGCGCTCCCCCGCTGCCGAAAAAAGTTGCAAGTCGCTGGGCGGCGCCGAGGAACATTCAAATTTATTGATTGTCCCGCTCGCCTCATTACTACATCCCTCAAAACTTACCAACTTAGCCCTTCCCCGCACTACTGGCACATTACTTTTTATTTTATCCCCCGTGTCTCTTTTTTTCATCGCCAGTTATTATTGTCCGTTAAACTTTAAGTGCTCGGCTGGTAACTTTCGATGTCTCGCTGATTTACGAGGAGCCGTTTCGAAGTGTTTTATCGAGCATAAATGTTCGCGACTTGTTGAGATTGAAGGTCGGGGGTTATGAGTATTTCACTGGGTCATTCTTATCGCTGTTGTCTATCTGTAACCATGTGCTCGTTTGTTGTAACTCAGAAATTTACGAACAATAATCACCTTATAGAATTGAGTTTCAACTTCCAAAATGTAAATTCGACCTAGTAATGAAAAGCAAACGGTGTTAAGTGGGAAAGCGAAGGTCGTATATCTCGTCTCGGAAGGAGCGCGTCGTCGAACAGTAGTTCCACATCTGCGTTCTGCTGATCCGAAGAAGGTTTAGAGTACGTGAATTTGGAAGAGACTTACGTCTTTATAGTAGGGGAGGGTGCGGGGGGAGGGCAATGATCCATTAATCCGAAGCCCATGTGGCGCCGCGGACGTACCTGCGACGCGACGCGAGGACGCCTACCTAACGACACAGATAGTAAATTTTCAACATTGTGCAAGGAAGTTATCAAGTACCGAATCGATACGGTAGTTTAGAGACTTAAGGAGTCCATTGTATTTCACGTAAGAGTATCCATATATGAGTATGTCTTATATGATATGGACGTGATTTAGAAGTATGAGATGTAATTTCATTTATAACTATATTTATGAAGCTTCGTTGTAAAACCTCACATATACTTACATAAATTTATCATCTCAACAACAATCCTTGCCTTGCCTTGCATTTTGTAACTTTGTTTTCACCTACTACATACAGTATTTTGTTACCCAGCGCTATGTACAGTCACCGGCATCAATATATGATGGAACAAAGGCCGCAAAAATATCTGATGACAACTCTATTCCTTGAGCCGTTAGAGCGTGTCAGATATTTTTGTGGCCTTTGACCCATCATATATTGATACCGGTGACTGTACATTAGATTGATTAATAACTAATCTAGTAATCTGTGGATGATCTCACACTCATGAACTGTTTGTTTTTTGTATACTTTATACTCGAAATCATGTGTGTTACTATTCTTTGTCCCCAATAAATTGAAAAAAATGCCTACCTATATTTTTTAATTTTACCATAAATAATTTAATGACAATACAATATCTTGGTTATAGTCTAACCAAGTTGTACGTCTAAATAACTTTATACAAATGTGTACACATCCCTTTCCGTAACGGTAGACCTACTCCTCTGTTCCCTACAGAATACGGAAATAATTCTAGCGAAGGATTTCCGTGTATTTATCGACCATGTGTAATAGAGCCAGTCTTTGAATACACCCATCGACCCCAATATCGAGTTAATGAAATAAATTTTCCCCCTAAAGAAATCGCTACCTACTTCTAGTATTTCGCGTTTGTACGGATGTTCTAAATTTCTGTACTATATATTCTGATGGAGCTATTTTTATTCTATAAGTAAACTTAATAGAAGGATTATTATTTTCTGGAAAATCTCTGAGATTTGCTCCGCCCCAAATGTAGAGAGAAAATGTTGTCAACCTGTTAAATATTATTTCATTCTCTAGACATAAAATCTGTCTCCTGCCTTCTTTTAAAGCCACTTTTCCGTAATCCATCCGAAGCGGTGAAACGGTATGATAATTGTACCCATTCACGGGGAGCAATTCGCTAAGTGGAATACCTTACTTATCCTCTGGGCGTTCCGCAAGGCACGACTACCTATAAGCTTTTTATATCGAAATACATCACTCACATTGATTACTGCTGCTACAACACTTCGTCAACGTTATTTATTGGCGCCAAATCGATTTGCGTGCATAATGACTTTTATGTCTTGTTACAATCATGAGATGCTGTTGTGTTAATGAAAATGAATAAAATGGAGGGATGTCAGTAAGAAACGTTTGCAGACGCATCAAATACGGGGTGGGGTGCGGCGCCTCACCTGCCGCTGACGCACCGCACCGCGGAAGCCTCGCGTCCGACATTGCAACGCAACTCCGACGCTATATTTCACTTCCAGAATTGACACATTGCGCAGGCGAGCCATAAACTTTCGTGCGAAAACTTTAACCTGGCATATTTACTTAAAATATTCTTCTCGAAACAGATAGCGAGAACCTTGACGAGTGGAAAGTTTTATTGCTATAGATAGGTCATGCTCCTGTAGAAGTTTCCACATAAATTGGCGGTCATTCGACGCGAATATGCTGACTGAGGCAGTAACAAATATGCCAACTTGGGTTGTTATAACAGCGATATGTAAGTTCGGTGATAGGTACTTCGCCATTAAGTTTATGGAAACGACTGCCGAGATTACATCACACTTTCTGAAAGCTTTATGTAATTCTTTCTTTCGTTATCGTCTGCGTAGGGTATTAGAGGTTTTTGCGGTCCGAGCATCATTAATCTGTCAAACGGATTTTATGGCAGATGTAAAAATTCGTCACCAAAAATCTGCAAGTGAAAAATTGGATCGCTATCTGTCAAACGGTCCCCTAATTCTTATTTAATTAGCGAGAAGTTTCACGCGTGGGAGCGAGCGGCGCGGGCGACAATGACGCGTTAAAAATGATTAATTTTTGTGGAAGCACCGATATCGTCCGCGGGCGCGCCTCCTCGCGAACGATTAATCTTGCGCTTTGCAAACACCACTCGTACCATTGTACCTTCCCGGTATTTTTTCTGTCTTATACGATTCCATTAAGAAACTGCCACCGCTAGTTGGTGTACCAGGGTTCTTCCCACCGTCTCATCGTCGGCCCATTCATGGATTACCCCCTTTGGCGCTGAAAAGGTGTTTTCGTTCTCTGCCGCAAAATATCTCCCCTCGTTTTTTAGCATTTTTCGGAATCACTTAGGCCTCGATAGTTATTATCTGTCGAGAATAGAACGTTTTAATTTTCCATCGTCATTCAGTTACATTGAGTTTAACTGGAATGAAATTTAAACAGTCATTCTTATTCTATTAAGCAATTGTTGCCGAAAATCCTTGCATTAGTAAGTAAATGCGTGGTCTTTTCAAGAGAATATATTCAGAACGTACGAAGAATGCGCTGTGTTTAATTTTACAGAAAAGAATGCCAAGAGTTTGTGATTTGCGTGTTCCTTCATTTGTTCGTTCATTTATTCAGTCACTCTCTTACCGCGGAACATCTTAGGTGTGGTCAAGAGCAATCATTGTCGGATTTAGATCTGGGCACACGCCAACTCTGGCCACACACCGCGGTGTAAACTAAATTCATTTTTTTTATTACAATTATGTCGATACACCAATGGCTTATTAATGTTGCTTTTCTATGAGCATTAGAGGAGTGAATCAACGTTGTCAGCTTAGAATAATTACGCATAGAAGGATAGTTTCATACGGCCGTCGCGCCAAGCGTGAGGCATAAAATGGATTCATGTAGTTGTGATCAACTCGTATTCACACGCGCAAATACGCACACAAACGCACCAATTTTGTTCCACCGATCGGCGTACTGGGCCATTTATGGCCGAGTTTTAGTGGCCTCACCGTTGCGCGTGAACTGCGTTTCTATGCGTTATGCGGCAGTTACAATTGCCTAAATAAATACATACCCTTAGGCACGCTTTTATTATTTACAATTGGGTTTAAATAATTACACTCAAAATCCGTTAAAACTTGTGTAATTACTTAGGTAATTTTTTCTTGATACAACCGAACGATGATTTTTCAGTTTAGAACCAAGATTTGTGAAGTTTACCGCAATGTAGGAAAGGTCTGTTTTACTCTTATGAAATATAACTATCCAAGTAAGGATCGATTAGTTTCTAAGATGTTTGATTAGACTCGATTTGACAAGATATTTTCCGTATCTGTGGGGCAAATTGTGAAATCTAATTATAGTGCGATATCACCACGAGGCCGTTGATAAAGGAGCCTTCATCACTATCACTAGTAGGTACACTATCGGCGTCCACCCACGTGATTCGTTTCCAAGAGTTTGGAAACAAACGAGCTAATCTAAAATTTTCCTGTTTGGCACGTATGTCAGACAGCTGTCGTTTCCTACATTCCTATCACATTTTCTTTCCATACCTATCCTATGAGTCAAACGTGACTCATGGCCCATGTTTTTTTTTTTGTATATCATCTGATGTGTAATAGGACAGTGAATTTAGCGGCGTATACACAGAGTCAGTATTCCATCCGCGCAAAGGCAAAAAACCCCCCATTTTAATGACCATTCTGATTTTGAACGACGAGAGACGAGAAAGAGCACTTTCCGTATTTGCGAAATATCGTGGATGGTACAAGAACGAGACCAGTTTTGAATTAGACTTATCTTTCAGCACCATCAAGATATCAACCCCAGTACTTTGTTCATAAATTATTTTTATTTCGCAGCTAACCTCACCCGGACCGGAATAAACCCTGAAAAGCAAATAAACCTTGACGCTAGGTTATCTATTAATTGCGGAGCTGTAGATATACTACTACCTTAATTGATCGGCCAGTAAGGGAATTGATTCAATTAGATGTCTGATTTAATTAGGCGTAATTTTCCTAGATGTCTTATTTGGTGATTTGCATGCTAGTATGCTCATTGACAACAATGACAACCGTTATAGTAGTTCTTTTTACCTGAAAACGATGCAAATATCTGTAACATTTCTTAATGTTTTTTTCGTGCCTAATTGCATAGGTGCGTATAAAAATGCGTGTAAAGATGACAATTATATATTTGTAAGTAAAGTATTACACCGATTTTATTTTCCGACCGCAACAGACAAAGAAACATTATATGCATAACTAAAATAGATTCAAGCAAATAGTAAATGAAGTAGTACACTCTAGTGCGCGCTCTTTATCGCGCTACTTACCCCTCTTTAGACTTACTTACCTCATAGACACATCTGCCTTCGAAATAAGTTAGAAAGCAATAAAACCATAGAGCTCTTACGGGTTCCTCTGTTTTGCCTACACCTATCTCAGCAGAACATTAGCCGGACCATTAACGTGATTTATACGGAACCCTGATATAAATCCACGGATCCGTAGTTTGGAGCACGCTTGCGTATTTATTTGCTGTTGCCTAAGATCGGGACGTTGCGGTTTTTTTGGTACCACTTGAGCTGGGGAGGAAATTTCAATTGGAAAACTAACCCTCTTCAAAAAAGCTATATTAAACGAAAAAAATAAATTATATTATTTTCGCGTTAGGGCATTTTCATTTATGATGAATAAATAGATTTTATTAAAATACAATAATTTAAATGTACCAAATGGATCCGGAAACTATACATCTGTTGGTAAATGTGTGCCCGTCTATTTGTCATTTTCTAAATATTGATAATTACGATATATATGCCTTCGTGTATTTGCAAACTGACGTGTAATTAAACATCTGAGGCCTCCAAGCAGTTTTTTTTATTTCATGTATTGTAAAGAAGTGCAATATTTTTGAAGGGTTTTATGAATGTGTGCTGTAATCTACCTTTTTATAACCGAATGCCGACAGTGAATAACGTACAATATTGAATTAATTACGTATAAAATATACTAATTGTATTCCCAACGCATACATTTTGGAGTCAAAGTTGGATAAGTCACTAAATAATTAGAATCTTTCGTACCATTCAATAACTCCTCTCACGGAACAATCGTAATAATTTGTTCAAAAGTCAGAAGTCGACAAATTATATTAAATTCCTTCTCATCTTATGGCATTGTGAGGTTAATTCACGCAATTACGCGTTTACAAGCCCGCCAAAACTTGGCGTGTAATATTTTAACAACACCTACTTGGCTTCCTTTGAACCTTTGTTTTATTTTACTTTTAATAGAATACACCCGCTGGTGTCACTCAGCTCCATCACAATAAAAGCCTTCGCAAAATTAACGGTTTACGTATTTTTTTTGTTTTTTCAGACCCCTATCATATATTTATCTATTTTTTTACCTATTTATGCTTTAACGCGTTTAGACGTATTCTAGTGTAGGTAAAGTCTTTATAAAGTGAATTGTACACAGAAATTATTGCTAGGTTATAAGACAGTAAGTTACCTTATAAGTAGGCATATTGTTAAGGATATCCTGAACATAATTTACGAAATACTTTTCTTCATAAATTCTTATAGTAATTGTACGTGCATACAAAACGATGGAATTTTTTTCGTAACCTACAACCATGAGCCACCGTTTCTTTAATTATTCCCCGGCTTTAATGTGGCTGACACTTAGCTGCGGCTATGTGACCTAGGGGGTAAACACGTAACGTTCCGAACGCGCGTCGGCACAATTTAACTGTCAATTTTCCATATAAAAAGTGACATTTAGACCTACCCGACGCGCGTACAATGCGTTACGTGATCGACCTACTAGACGTGAAAATGATTCAAAATGACATTCAATCAGGCCAACTCTGAAATCCAACCTCTGCACAATTGAATTACTAAAATTTCAATGTTTTATCAAGTTAAACTTTGCTTCGGCAGCTGTAAGTGAATTTATTTGTACTTAGTTATCGGCTCTGGGAAAAGTCATCTTGCTAACGTTTCGTTAAGTTGAATAATTAAATTTGTCACCAGCGGTTGACACGTTGCTGGATTTTCTTCCGAATTTCTCAGTGCCGTCACGTTTGCGGCTCGTCGCCTCTCCCCACTCTCCCGCTGCCCTCCTATTGTGTAATCGCGAGTTCCTAATTTGAATTATTTATTATTTGATTTAACACCTCGAGGATTTACGAAATGGCTCCAATTTCTATTCCGATTGGGTTTTATTGATAAAATTGACACTTGATGGGAATGTGATAGAATGTGCCAATGAATATTCTTACGGCTTTTTGAAACTGGATTTCCCAGGTATTTTGCAAAAAAGAAGGACGGTCGGCTGTTTAAAATGTTTTTTCTACTCTTGAACCGTTATCTGTCATTTATATAGGCTGTAGCTCAAATACAATGACACCACTAATAAGTCGTCGAAAAACTCTATGCTCTATGGCCCAAAAACGCACTGTTTAGCGTACTTTTTTGGTTCATACATTTTTCATAAAAGCACTGTTTAATTTTTTTTTAAATCGGCCGCTATATTGCAATGGTGCCAACTTCATAAACAAATATTTCGAAATAAAAGTATTTATTTACGATTAAACATTTGTATATTATAAATTATTTACTACAATAATAATAAATCATCATCTATTGTGTGTTAAATTACATGTTTTATAAATTCTTGGTATTATTTATGAAAATAAACAGTTCGAATTCGGTCCGGGTCCGGATTCTGTTTGGTTCGGATGGCAAGTGCAAACAAATTAAAAACAAAACAAACCATAAGCAAGAAGTGTCACATTTCCAATTTCTTACCAAAATACAGTTCAAAATGAAAGGACGAAAGATGATGATTAGTCCTAAACTATTAAGATTTTATTCGTGTTTGTGAAGACAAAAGTGTACGTTCTTTTTAAAATGGTCGAAGAAATTAATAACTCCACCTACTGAAGTAATTGCGCGAGTAGGTAGCAAAAGTACGAATAGATAACTTGCCGCCTGAAAAGTTTAACTATTCTGTAGTCTGCTATTTATTTTAAATTTGTCGTAGAAAAAGTATTGTATGCAACTGTGTATAACTGGTCTAAAAACGCTCGTGGCGTCTTTAATTGCGATGCTCGCCAAGGCTCGCATTGCAACCCACGCCACTCGCGTTTTAAGACCCTTCTTATAGAACAGTTGCATAAAATACTATTCTGTTCATTGCTATGCAGTGCCACAGAGCTGTTTATGGATTTTGACCACTAGTCTTAAGTATACAATTTTCTTCACAGGTGTCTATTACATCTAAACCTTCAACGTTTATAGCATTTCAAGGGACAATCTTTTGTCTATACAAGTCATTTCTCATTTTATGTACAAGAATGTTACATTATCTTTAAACATGTCGTTTTATACGTTGTTTTCATAAAACTTCATTTCGGCGACGTGTTGGAAGGTTTAGTGCGACGCAATTCCATTCACCTATCAGTCGCACTGAATTTTTGTATGCGCATTTATACGACATGTGACGCGTTTTCTGTTCGATACAGGATGTGACAAAATAATAAACTTATTTATCATGTTCATATTGTTCATAGATAAACGGAGAATCGTCTAAACCTAGAAAACGTGCCGCTAAAATTAGTTAGTCTTTATCACTCAATATGACATTAGTGTTTGTGAGAAAGAGACAAAACACATTTTAGTAAGCAGAGGCCTGTCGATCAGCACGTACGACTTGCATGCCGCCCGACTGCTACGAGAGATTTTCCGCTACTTATTGTAGGAATAAGCATGCTACAGCACTGCGGTGTGCTACCAGCGTACTGAATAACGTAACCCATTGTTTTTTTCGTTACGTAAATAAATTAAATTAACAAGCAAAATAATTAATTATTAGTTACATACTGTCCTTATCCTGCATCTCCTGTAAGTGGAGAATAGTAAAACAAAATGGTGCAGAACCAATAAATTAGAAAATAAAACTTAAATATACGTATAACTCAATACCAAGAGCGACACCCTGATTCACTCGTGAATAATTCAGGAAGACGTCGTATCATCGTTCTGCGTCTGAAACGTTCTTAAGGCGATTCATGTCCACGGTTATATTGAATTGTCTTTTGGTGTTATATCGTACGATTTTGGTGATAAGATAATATACCCCGTGCCCCGGGAGGATTTTAAATCATTTTTACATTGTATTCCTGAGGCCTTAACACATTCATGGCCGGGTTAATCTCGTAGCGCTACGCCGTAGTCCGTAGCAGGTTAAACCTCGTATGTAGAGGAAAGCGCTCGTAGCGCTCTGACGCATATGTGTCATCACTGGCCATTAATGGGTTAAGGAGTAAAAATGTCATATAAAATAAGCTGGGTTTGGTTTACTTTTTTTTTATTTTCATACATTAGTAATGCAAAAATTTTTCGTGTATTTAAATAAAAATAAAAGTGAGCCGAACTCAGCTTTCTTCAAACGATTTTTTTACTCAATATAGGGCCTCAGAAACACCCGTTTAAGATTTGGAATCGTCACGGGGCACCGTGTATGAATAAATTAACAAGTCGATGGATTTTCTTGCCTTTCCCGATGTTAAGAAATCAGATTTCCTTCAATCTGTGCCACCAGGCCAGGTTATTCGGTCAATTTGATTTATATCCTAACCCCATGTCAATAAGTTTTGCGCTCTCATTCTAACACGTTACCTAGGCGCGATTGGAAACGAGCATTTAACTACATGACTGATTCTAATCGGAAATAGTGGACGAAAATAGACCTCCAAAGCTATTTAGTGTAGTCTTTTACATTTATTTTTAGCTCATCATCATCACTATTTAAGAGCTAGGCTCTTGTCGGTGGAGTAACCGCAACTGATATTTGTCCTCTTGACGTCTTTATACGAGTCGCCGTCTATTATTTTATTTTTAGCAATTCTGAAAAAAATCGGGGTTTACTTACTTAATCGGACCATTTCAGGAAGATCTTGGTTGAATAATTAAATTTGTCACCAGCGGTTGACACGTTGCTATCAGAATTGGTATCAGAACGATCGGTAGACTCGTCAATTTGGTGCCATTGTTGCTTCTCAAATCACTAAGGCCATAAAATGTGAAAATCGTAATCCATTCCGCAGGAAGATTTCGTAACATGATATCAGCGGAACAGTGGAGGGTGATATACAGTGCGTTTATTGTTTATTTATTCAAGCACATCCACATCATACATATTAAAACATTAATTTAAAGTAGTGATTAACAATATTAAATACATCTGATATGTACGACAATTAGGGAGTACCTAACTATTTATGACTAAGTTTTATAGAGATCCCGACCATGTTACAGTAGAATGTTATTTAAAGTAGGTAGCTACTAAGCTTAAAACAAAAATAAATAAATATGATTAAGTTAAATGTTAAAATTAAATTTTGAGATAAATTAAAATGATTTATTAAAACTACTCAACAGTAAACCACTCAACCTTACGTGCGTTGACTTTAAAAAGACTGATTTTATAGAGTTTTTTTTTTCTTTATACAACGACGGTGGCAAACAAGCTTACGGCCTGCCTGATGTTAAGCTGGTACCGTCGCCTATGGACACTTGTGACTCCAGAAGAATCACAAGCGCGTTGCCGACCCTTTATTCACTTGAGGATTCGCTGTGTTGGCAGATAGAGACATGCAGGTTCCTCACTCCCAACACAGCGCATCCTAGGGGGCTCTGGCGACCTTACTTACCACCAGGCATTTTCTATATAATTCATAGCATGCATACATACGAGTATAGCAACACTACAAAGCAGTGGTGCTATTATGGCTGCGGTCTTCCGTAAGGTGGAGGTACTTCCCCAGTTGGGCTGCTCCACATACGAGCGAGATGACATTCCGCTGTGCCCTACCTCTCTTGAGTTAGTTTTATGTATGTCTGTTGAAGTTGATCTTCTGCTACTTGCGCAACGTGGCTCTGCCTAGGCATGCGTGACAGTATCACCTGTCCATATTTTACTCCCAATCACAGAAAAAACACATAAAATAAAATACATGAAATGGTTTTGAAGTAATTAGCCACTGCAACTTTTACGTAAATTCTAGGTTACGCAAAAGTTGTTGAGGGTATAAAAATATAAAAAGAGTTAAAAATGATAATAATGTATATTTTTCTTATTTGATCAAAGTGAGCATGTTTTCTTATTTCCCAAGTGGTGCAAAGTCAATGACACTTCGTTTGATTTATCTTACATTACAAATGGCTAAAGTAACACAAGAGGCTGCGACACAAATTATAATATTCTTTGTAATTACGGCAATATGCTTTTTTAGGGTTCCGGACCAATAAGGTACAGAACCCTTATGGTGCGACTCCGTCCGTCTGTCTGTTTGTCACAAAGTTATATCAGGAACTACTAATGCTATCAATTTTAAATTTGGAATAGTTGTAAACAAAGCTAATCCACGTGTATAGAAATTGAAAAATTTGAAGAAATATTTTTAATTTCTATAAAAAAGGACGGATAAGAGGGGGGCAAAAATTCGAAGTCTAGTTAGTACGCCAAGTGGGGTATCATATTAACATATTATTATGAAAGGGCTTGAATTGCACATTCTAAAACAGTTTTTTTTTTCCATAGTGGTAAAATTTTGATTTACAAAGGAAAATGTAGAAAAAAAATACCATTCCCCCCCCTTATCTCCGAAGTTTATCAAGCGAAAATGTTTAAAATAATATGTATTATTAATATTAACGTAAATATTACCGGAAAAGTATAACGAGACCTCCATCTAGCGTATTTTTTTTGGACTTCAAAAATCATTTAATATTTAAGTTAGTAATTTAATACTTTTGTGTTGAAGTTTTTTCTTTCTAATTTGTATGGAAGTATTCTAAAAAAATACCTTCTAGCAAATAAAAAAGAATTATCGAAATTGGTTCACTTGAAAAATAAATACTTATCTCTAAAAAACCAACATAGATTTTTTCTTAATAAAGCGTGGTGAAAGTTTGAACGGAACCCTCGGTGCGCGAGACAGACTCGCACTTGACCGGTTTTTTTTTATTTTGACCGCAATGCAAAAATGTATGCAATAATATTTTGTTGATGACAATTTTCATTTTACTATAACGCCTATTTTACAATTCTTTAGCGAAATAATGATACTCTCAAATATCTCAAGGCTTCCTCTCGTTGAGACCTTCAAAGAGTTGCCAACACTAAAACAATAAACACTATCGAGAAAATACTCAATATAAACACAAGCCTATACTAACTCTCGCCCTAGTTTGCAAAAGCGGTAGAAATTCGACAAAATTTAAGTCGACGGGGCATTTAAGGGGAGGCTGAGACGGTTAATTCACCCTGTGGGTCTGGCTGGCGCCGACAATCCTGCCGTAGACGGCACGAGCACCGATATGATAGACGTCCCTTGTTAACATTCTTTGACATAGTTTGGGATTCATTAGCACCGTTACTGGTAGTTGCATGGCGAGTCGTAAAAGGGTTGTTAGTTGAAGGGTGTAGTAATAGTTATTTTTTATGAATATTACATTTAATTTTATTCGCTAAATGTACGAATTAAATTATGGTTTGAAATTAGAATCGCATTAAATAAATTACTATTTATACATGTTTATTCGTGAACCCTTTAATGAAAGTCTTCAAAAGTGAAAGCACTTTTACCTTTTTCGATAGTTTATAGCTGACCGTAGGTAGAGGCTCTTTTTTGTGTCGAAATAAAAACCCTCTAAGTGATTCTGTATGTGTGAATATACAAATTTAATAATATTTTTTTTGGTTATACTCAAATTATGTACTTAATCCAAATCATTCTTTAACAACTATACTGCGTAAAACCGTCTGACGCGTCGCCATTGACCCTGTATTTCCCAACAGCCGCCAAATATTGTTAGCTTTGTCACATATAACCCGCGTCATGATATTCATGACTTCTTGATTTTTCCGTATAAATATAAAACGCGGCATTGGCCCGCGCGATCTCCACCGGAGCATGCAGAAATACGACCGCGGAGCCCATAATGTATACCGTTCCCGAAAAAAAGAAAACAGGTAAATTACAAGCCTACGGATTACGTACGTGATGTCGCGGAGGCAGAAACATCGATTAACTCAGTGCGAGTCAGCTATATTTGAGGATATACTGTAAAGGATCAACCACACTAGAGCTTGACGCTGCGTTCATACGCGACGACGCATCTTGTGCGTCACACTTTTTATATATATTTTGGTAAATCCTTCCGGAGTGGACGTTCATTCATTCGAGCGACTTCAATGTATGGGCAGCCGCTCGTCGCCCCGCTGCCCCTGACGTCGAGTCTACGTACATATATATTTATTTTAATTCCTACCGGACTACAAACAGTATAATAAAAAAAAGCCATACCGACTTTTGCTTTTAAATTAACCTATTTTATTTCTGACGAACGATCTAAACAATGTACCTGAATTCCACTTCACACTTATTCACTTTTGTAAATATTACAGTACCTATACCTAGTTCTATAGTTAAAGACAATTTTTTTATAACATTAGCCGTCACACAGCTAACCTTTACCAGGTTGAATTTATTCTCACTAATCCGCAAGCCCATCAGAGATTGGGATGTTAAAAAAATTGGTCGTGTGATGAAATCGACCAATTACTTTAGATACATACATTTTCGTAGTGTGTGGGCCGATAGTAATTTTTCCTGGACCGCTACTACGAGTATTAATAATCTATCGACGAGCGTAAATAATTCAGCCTTATTAACTCCTACACCCGGCAAAAGCTGAAACCGCATTAAAAAAAGGTCTAATGATATTTACTGGTGTATTGACCTATTTTTGTCTGGCCTGTCAGTATTGAAATACGAGTATCTATGATAGCTTTATGTATGAGTATCTGCTTATATAAATACTCAAATACTTGGAGGTGTTTCGCTCGTTCTATTGTCAGTTCCGTTCAAGATAAATAAATTCAGGTATTGATAGAACTTGTTGAAATTCTTATTTCCATTAGAACTAGCACCCAGTGTCGGTAGGTAAATAAAACGCTGCATCTTAAATCGACTTGTTAAGGTAACTGAATATTCATTCACATACTACTGGGGATAAAAATCCTACCGGGACTATAATCCAATGGTACTAATAATAGTACTAATGGTGACAAATCAAAATCACTTAGTGTCAAGTCGACCAATCACGAATAGAATTTATTCCATAATTAATTCATACTTTGTCAAGTTATTTGACTCTGCTTGTCAGGACGGCGAAACTTATATGACCGTCTTTTTAGGGTTCCGTACTCAAAGAGTAAAACGGGACCCTATTACTAAGACTCCGCTGTCCGTCCGTCCGTCCGTCCGTCTGTCTGTCACCAGGCTGTATCTCACTGATACCGTGATAGTTCCAGCTGAAATTTTCACAGATGATGTATTTCTGTTGCCGCTATAACAGCAAATACTAAAAACACAGAACAAAATAGTTTTTTATAGATAATGGTACGGAACCCTTCGTGCGCGAGTCCAACTCGCACTTGGCCGGTTTTTGTATTTTATCGTATCTGGCCAGAATCGTCTGAACTATTCGTTTTTAGCGAGCCTTGATCTACGGACTTGCATTTTTGTCAAATTAAGAATGAAGAGTGTATTATTTCTCTCATTTAAACTCAATGGATTCACGAACTTAAATGAAGTGTAATAATCCGATTGCACCAAAACGTCTGTAATCATAAGCGGTGTTCGTTAAAATCGGAATGTATATAAAGTTTGACAGGGTTCTATAGAATGACAGCTGCTGGTGCCATATTTAACGTTAATCGGTCTGTAATCGTAAAATAGTGCAACCCGCCCAAGTGAAGTGTGTCAGCCGACACGAAAGTAACACGACCTGTGGACGGTTCAGGAACAGCGGACACTTGGTAGGGCCTCCTGGCGACAGATCCATCAGCCCGTCGACAGGCCATTTGTTGCGTGTGTTTTCACACTTGATAAATCGCTGGACTTGTCCACATTTTGCTGGATTTATACTCGTACAATTGTTGCACATACATTAACTCACCAAATGACTGCTTCGTTTGTAATTTTGTTTCGAATGCTTTGACCAATCGAAACTTTAAAGTCATATCTACTGCTTATTCTATCTATATAAGCCACGTAGGCTTTTCTCTTTTCCACCCGGAAGTAGTGTCATCTGATGGACCATGTACTTACTCGAAGAAAGTTAATAGTTGTGGCGTACTTTTGTTGATATTGTACTTTGCCCCAGAGCATCAAATTCATGCGATATCGTTTGAAATTCCAATCGACTGTTCGGTGAGAGAAAAAACACATTTCAAATGAGAACACCGTATTTTAATCTACGAAGATGACATGATATGATAGGATAAAACATGTACGCACCATTTGCAGTTACTTTGTTTACTATTAGTACCTAACACCGCGAGTTATCGCACGATTGAATCTGAAAATCTGAACAAACTCTATCCATTACAGTATTATACTGCGGTAAAAATGAATCGTCTGTTTCCCCGTATTTCATATTTTTACATAACGCTCCTCAAACTGAGCATTTCTAAGGCACACAGCGAGAAAATCAAAGTGATTTACATAAGCAATAGTGGTATCCAGAATGTATGCGTCGTGGATTCGGATAGATGTCGTCACTGTTAAATAACGCGTAAACGATGCGAGGAAGCGCGCGTCGCTACAGATGCAATTGAATTTTTTTCGCGGTTATATATGATTTAGAAGAAAAACTTCACATATTTACATGAAACGAACGATACCGGTAAGTGGCAGTTCTCACAGGGCACGCAGAAAATTATTTATGGACTCCTTTATTGCTAAACTTCATTCGTTGCTGCGGTCGCTTTTATTCCTTGGACGGGAAAAAGTTGCGAGATTTTATTGCCAGTGTGAGATAGGACACGTTATTGCACTAACTTTTAACGGTAGCGAGAATTAAAATAGAATTTTTGTGGTCAGCAAAAGTGGTCTCGCCCGGATATGTCCGAGACCCGCCGATTCGCGCGCTTTATGGCGGGTTATTTATAGCCTCCTTTACCTCAGCGACCTATTAGACTACACTGACCAACATCACACTAAAACGTAGTAACCCGCCGCATTATTATGCGCGAAGGAACTTGGGCACAACTCTCACGGCGCCGGTAAAGGATGACTCACGCTAGAACGGGCCGTGTCCGGCCCGGGCCGTTTTCTATGAGAAACGACGGCGTTTTTGTGCGACCGAGCCATAGCCAAGGCCGGCTGACCCACAGCCGGGCCGTGCCGACACCGAGCCACTTCCGAACCACAGCCGTGACTCGGCCGGGCTTGGGTATGGCTCGGCCGCGCAAAAATGCCGTCGTTTTTCTTAGAAAACGGCCCGGGCCGGACACGGCCCGGTCTAGCGTGAGTCATCCTTAATTCGTAAAAAGTGCCAAGTGTTACCGGCGGGAATGAAGTCATACGATTATGAATTGGACAAATGGATAATCATAATCTCCCGAAATCAGCCATTTGACAGTCAATACCTTGTCATGAACTGTCATAAAAATATGATGTTCAAAAGTGGATCGGCAATGTTCAAAGGAAGCAATTTATCCGAAAACTACTCTTTCGCTGAATCACCTTCTCTGAAGCATTATTCAGTTGTTTAAAGATAATAATAAGAACGTTTATTTTCCATTTTAGATTCAAAATATATTAATTTAATTATTACTTTTCATTTTATTAACAGAATATTGTTTATTGCAGAACTCGATCCGGCATAACCTGTCGTTGCACAATCGGTTTATGCGGGTGCAGAACGAGGGAACGGGCAAATCATCGTGGTGGATGATCAACCCTGACGCTAAACCGGGCAAATCGGTCCGGAGACGGGCTGCCTCCATGGAGACGTCCAAGTTTGAAAAGAGAAGAGGGAGGGTTAAGAAGAAGGTCAGTGATTCTAAAAACTAGTGTTTCGTAAAAATAATCACTTACCCGACGCTTCGGGTCTCGGGATGTAAGTAATCATCCTACCACCTCGTGCATAATACTTGAGATTATTTGAGTTGGCCAAATTGGGAATGGATGAAAATTTTAGAAGTGCCTGATTATGTTTTTGGTGATTGGAATAACCTTCCTTAGCACCAGAAAAAGTAGCAGACTTATCAGCTGCGTCAATTATTTTTGAAAAATATAAACAGTTTCCTCACTTCCGTTTTGGGTTTAGGACGGCGAATAAAACACTTTGCTTGATCCGTCTCATATTACAAAAAAATACCTTAAAAATCCGTGGTAAACTGAAACTGGCAATGATATTGACAGCTGCAGCAACTATATTTGTCAATGCCAGGGTCAGATATTGAAAATATTTTTGTAATATGAGACGGGAATCAAGGAAATTGTCTCATTCGCTTGATCCGTCTCATATTACAAAAAATATCTTAAAAATCCGTGGTAAACTGAAACTGGCAATGATATTGACAGCTGCAGCAGCTATATTTGTCAATGCCAGGGTCAGATATTTAAAATATTTTTGTAATATGAGACGGGAATCAAGGAAATTGTCTCATTCGTCCTAAACCCAAGACGTAAGTGAGGAAACTGTTTATATATTTCAAAAATAATTGACGCACATAAAAAGTCTGTAACTTTTTTCTAGTGCTAAGGAAGGTTATTCCTATCACCAGAAAAAAAATCAGGCACTTCTAACATTTTCGTCCATTCTCCATTGCATCAAACCTGAATAGAAGCAACTCTACCGTCCAAGGTTAAATATTCCAATAGAAGCAACTCTACCGTCCAAGGTAAAAGATTCCAATAGAAGCAACTCTACCGTCCAAGGTAAAAGATTCCAAAAGAAGCAACTCTACTGTCCAAGGTAAAAGATTCCAATAGAAGCAACTCTACCGTCCAAGGTAAAATATTCCAATAGAAGCAACTCTACCGTCCAAGGTAAAAGATTCCAATAGAAGCAACTCTACCATCCAAGGTAAAATATTCCAATAGAAGCAACTCTACCGCCCAAGGTAAAATATTCCAATAGAATCAACTCTACCGTCCAAGGTAAAAGATTCCAATTACAGCTTTTTTTAAAGTCGGCCATATAAGATAATCTCAGCCATACATAACATTTAGGTACTTACTTGTAAGGGAAAGAAGAGAAAAAGATAAATAGAAACAACGGGTATATTTTAAACCAAGGAAATCAGGAAAATAGTATACATTGGTTCAATTAATTATGGTAATCGTAAAGCCGAGCTATGATAAAATATAAGCATTATAGTTACCTCAATTAGATATTCTATAAATTAAAATAACACAGCATAGTATTTAAATAAAACAAAATGGCAATCTCAATTTAGAATATTTAAAATGACACAAATGAATTGTTCATGATTTACCTGACAGTTCAGAGCACTAGTCGTACCGTGTCCAAGGTTGGACAACTTCCGATCTGTCGAAAGCTGCTGGTGCCCCTTATAATACCTGCCAGAGTGACGTCATGGAAGAAATCGAGTGGCGTGTTCAGATATTGGTAACAACAAGTTTTCTACCCGCTTCTGTAATTATTTTTACTTGAAAACTACCTTCATTCTCCCACATACATACCTACGGAGAGGGCACGATTCAAATATTTTACTGTTAAAGTTCGGATTAGTTCAACAGTGAACTTTATTGACCACCACCGATTGGAGTCCACCTTTGTTGTATTTTACAATAAATATAAATAAATTGCATTGTGTTGATAATTATTAGTACAATTGCCAATAATGCGTCGTACTCACAATATTCACATGCTCAGTTTCCTTATGTTGTGGTTAAATGATGACGGAATTATGACATATGCTTGTGAATTTATCAATTTGGTGCCAATTAATTAAAATGTGAATTTATCAGTTTGGTGCCTATTCATTAAAATGTTATACCTTTACAGGCAGAGACGTCAAGAAATGGCGCCGCTGCCGACGCCACTCCAAGCCCCAGTAGTTCAGTGTCCGAAAGTCTCGACCTTTTCCCAGAATCGTCAATGCTTAGGTAAGTTACGCTCCAAATAGTTTTCCCGCTTACAATAGAAGTACTTACAAATAGACCTTATCGTCAAAACGTAGGTAGTAGCTATTAGACTTAGTTACGAGATTCCAGAATCAGATACTACTCATAGATATGACGGGAACTGGAACAGCCGTGGCGTGGAGCCAATAAAAGAGTACGGTGCACTTTAATACCATACTTGTGATACTAATTTGACAGAAAAGCATAACAATTTACCTACACGGGCAGAGCTCGCCAACTCCTGCCAAAATCTCGACGCGACGCCATATTTTATTAAACGGCATTCGGTTCGAAATATTGAAATTTTATTACTACTAGATACAAAGTGAGGCACGCACGAAACATACACTTTATAATAAAACCATCGGCATAAAGCTGCGTTGACCAAGCCAATAAAACTGAGTTATAGCAACTCTGCTACTTTATGATAAAAGGTTTTAAATCATTCACAACCATTAGATGATGAGTTATGTGGACGTTGGATCTCGTCATTTCGCCAATATTTAACCTTTTTATTGCCGAATATCGGATAGCTGAGATAATGTACAGTTATTTTGGACGGTCTTTGTTCATGGGTGCTCAGCAGCGGCCACAGCACATTTCTTACAGCGTTATTTTGTCATCAGCAATAGCAATAATCATATTTCTGCGCTGACCATTGAATCCTTTATGGTGATCGCTTCATTTAGCATTACGATTTTTATGTTAGAGGATTTAGGAATTAGATTTGCATGTTTTCTCATTTCCTTGATTTTATTTGGACACAGTTGACTTAGCTTTAAGAGTTTTTTTCTGCTGGACATTTTGATTATTTGCACAGACTTTGAATAATACTGCCGCCTTGGAAGAGGCCCGCTTTAAGCGAGGTATATGTCCAATACAGTACGAATCGCAATTGAAGGCAAAATTATTCAAGGTTTTTTTCTTAATTTATTTATTTGACGCTTTTTCGCTTGCGCTTTAGCAGCAATTTCCAGTTGTCGCCGGGGAATCCGGAAACCTTCCGCCAGCGGGCATCCTCCAACGCGTCGTCAGTCGGGCGCCTATCCCCAATTCCGTCCATGATCTCCACGGAGCCGGACTGGGTGGACTACCCCTCTACGACGGACTACGGGGCGGACTACGCGTCCACCGGCGATTTCCAGGAGTACGCCCCAGCAGACCAACTGGCCGGATCTCTGGCGGACTCAATGAAACTACAAGGAGCAGATCCATTCCTAAACACGTAAGCATATTGGCTATCGAAACATTCCCAAGTCATAAAGTTCTCACATCTTCCAACAAATGTCGGTTGTTCTTTGTTAAACCTTTTTACAACCATTGTGCTACTTCGAAGTCTTGGCTTTACATTGATTTAGATGAAATTATCTTCGTTAATATTTTACAGGCAATTTTTGGTCACACGAAACGACTGGCGTTGCTGTGGTCATTTATTTTTTTACGTAAAAATGCGCTTAAAATGGTCTCTAACGATCTTTTTGCAGTGTAAATATTGTTTAATTGTATTTTAACTTTTATAATTTTTAACTAACAGTATATATAATTCCTTATACCTTGACTTGAGATTATTTCGCTTATAAAATGCCCTTATAGTAAGTAAGAGTACGCTTGAGCGAGAACAGATTTTGTTTGTAGTCTTTATGTTGCTTGCCTATTAAAATGAGTTGAAATCTGTTCTTTGTAGAAGCGGTTATTATTCAAGCTTTTTTGTCGAGTAGTAGAATTTAGTTTTTTAGGCTATAAGATAATTTTACATCTGTTTCACAACCAAAGTATGGAGGTATGTAAACACGCTATTATTTCAAGTTCTATTAGAATATTCATGTTTATATCCTCGTCTAGAACTACAAATTATTGTCCCCGAACAATTTTTAAGACACGGAACTCTCTACGGTTCCATAAGAGTTAAAAATTGAAATAGACAAGTCCCGTAACTTTCAGTCATATTAGGCTATAATATTAAAACGGGTCACTCACGCGAATCGCGGATATATGTGGCGTTCCATGCCTAAAGGACCATCTGCCATAAGGACCCTTTTGGCATGGAACGCCACTATACTCTACCAGTACTAAAGACGGGAGTGACCCATTTCATTATATTCTAATAAGTTAGAACTATACTTTAAACTTTGAGAAAGAGGTCAATCGTCGAATCCGACTCGGCTGGGCAGCATTCGGGAAGCTACGGCACATCTTTTCGTCCAATATTCCGCAGTGTCTCAAGACGAGAGTCTTTGACCAGTGTGTGTTGCCAGTGATGACATATGGAACGGAAACGTGGTCGCTTACTATGGGTCTCATAAGAAGGCTCAAAGTCAATTAAAAGGGCGATGGAGAGGGCTATGCTGGGAGTTTCTCTGCGCAATCGCATCAGAAATGAGGCTATCCGCAGCAGAACCAAGGTAACCGATATAGCCCTCCAAATCGCTAAACTTAAGTGGCAGTGGGCGGGGCACATTACACGTAGAACCGATGGCCGTTGGGGCAGAAAGGTTCTCGAGTGGCGACCACGTACCGGAAGGCGCGGCGTGGGTAGGTCGCGGGAGTCCGCTGGATGCGGGTGGCGCAGGACCGGCTATTGTGGCCTATGTCCAGCAGTGGACGTCTTTCGGCTGATATGATGATGATGATGATACTTTAAACTCCTGATACGTTTCGGTTCATACCGACATACGAACATACGAGGATAACAAAATGTCAATACGAAGCAAGATTATAATAAAGTCCCACATGCGAATAAAACTGTACATCCGTTCGTCCAGGTACGTCCCAACGACGTCATCCTCGTCGACGGGGTACCGCTACGGGTCGTACGGCGCGTGTCCGCAGCACCTGCACGGCGGCTGCGGCTGCGCATCGTTGTTCGCGCACCCCGCGCATCCCGCGCACCCGACGCATCCGCACCAGCAAGCGCTCGACCACTTCGTGAGGCGGCCGCCGCCTGCGGATCCCGCTGATATTATGCAGACAGGTGAATATATAGTCAACATTGTCTAAACGATATCGTCATAAATGGTCCGATGACGTAATTGCCTGCACGGCGGCTGCGGCTGCGCATCGTTGTTCGCGCACCCCGCGCATCCCGCGCACCCGACGCATCCGCACCAGCAAGCGCTCGACCACTTCGTGAGGCGGCCGCCGCCTGCGGATCCCGCTGATATTATGCAGACAGGTGAATATATAGTCAACATTGTCTAAACGATATCGTCATAAATGGTCCGATGACGTAATCGCCTGCATGGCGGCTGCAGCTGTGCATCGTTGTTCTCGAATCCCGCGCACCCGACGCAGCCGCATCAGCATGCCCTCCACCACTTCGTGAGGCGGGCGCCGCCTGCGGATCCCGCTGATATTATGCAGACAGGTGAATATATAGTCAACATTCTCTAAACGATATCGTCTTAAATGGTCCGATGACGTAATCGCCTGCATGGCGGCTGCAGCTGTGCATCGTTGTTCTCGAATCCCGCGCACCCGACGCATCCGCATCAGCATGCCCTCGACCACTTCGTGAGGCGGCCGCCGCCTGCGGATCCCGCTGATATTATGCAGACAGGTGAATATATAGTCAACATTGTCGAAACGATATCGTCATAAATGGTCCGATGACGTAATCGCCTGCATGGCGGCTGCAGCTGTGCATCGTTGTTCTCGAATCCTGCGCACCCGACGCAGCCGCATCAGCATGCCCTCGACCACTTCGTGAGGCGGCCGCCGCCTGCGGATCCCGCTGATATTATGCAGACAGGTGAATATATAGTCAACATTGTCTAAACGATATCGTCATAAATGGTCCGATGACGTAATCGCCTGCATGGCGGCTGCAGCTGTGCATCGTTGTTCTCGAATCCCGCGCACCCGACGCAGCCTCATCAGCATGCCCTCCACCACTTCGTGAGGCGGCCGCCGCCTGCGGATCCCGCTGATATTATGCAGACAGGTGAATATATATTTAGTAAGCATTCTCTAAACGATATCGTCTTAAATGGTCCGATGACGTAATCGCCTGCATGGCGGCTGCAGCTGTGCATCGTTGTTCTCGAATCCCGCGCACCCGACGCATCCGCATCAGCATGCCCTCGACCACTTCGTGAGGCGGCCGCCGCCTGCGGATCCCGCTGATATTATGCAGACAGGTGAATATATAGTCAACATTGTCTAAACGATATCGTCATAAATGGTCCGATGACGTAATCGCCTGCATGGCGGCTGCAGCTGTGCATCGTTGTTCTCGAATCCTGCGCACCCGACGCAGCCGCATCAGCATGCCCTCGACCACTTCGTTAGGCGGCCGCCGCCTGCGGATCCCGCTGATATTATGCAGATAGGTGAATATATAGTCAACATTGTCTAAACGATATCGTTTTAAATGGTCCGATAACGTAATCGCCTGCATGGCGGCTGTGGCTGTGCATCGTTGTTCTAGAACCCGACGCACCCGCATCAGCACGCCCTCGACCATTTATTCGGGCCGCCACAACCTGCGGATCCCGTTGATATCATGCAGACAGGTGAATCTATGTCTCCAATCGGTCTCTCATTACTAGGAATCGTGGTCACTGGGATGCCTTATACGGACAATCTGCCCCCATCGACTCCGGTCCGCAGTAACCCTCACCACTTGATAGAATTTAGTTGTGGTAGACAAGTGAATATATAATCAACATTCCTCCTCTTAAATGGTGCAACGATGTCTTCGACGGGACACCGCACCGAGTCATTCGGCACTAGCATGCGATCGAACACTTTGTGAAGCCGCCGCCGTTAGCTGATTCTGCTGATATTATGCAGACAGGTTAATATGTAGTCGACATAATGTCTAACTGGTCGAACGACTTCATCTTCGACGGGGCACAGTTGTACGACACTAGCATGCGGTTGAGCTCTTCGTCAGGCCGCCCGTTGCACGGCTACGGCTGCCTGCTGGCTGACCCCGCTAATATTACGCAGACAGGTGAATACAGTCAACCTTATGTTTATATTTTTACGTCATACCTGGCCATAAAGTAGGGATTACCGCACGCTATGCGTGCGGAAAACCCCACTTCCTGGCCAGATAGAGACGTAAAATGTTGTACTCACCACGGGCGGTAATAAAGAAAGCCTCAGAGCGCATAATTATCGCCCTTGCCTTCGGCTCGGGCGTCAAATACCTGCGATCTGAGACATTCTTTGTTTAACCGCCCTAGGTAAGTAATGTACTATTTCATCACACTTGCTCGTAAAGGGTGTATTATAGTCAAGTTTATAGAGCAGCTAAACCCGATTTACTTCCCGCGGGAGTTATGGAGTTATGAGCTTGTGTGTGTGATCTGATTGGTTAAAAACAAATCAAACAAATTGGTTGGCAAATCTAGTTGGCCGCGCGTCACAAGAATTCTTCTCTGTGATTGGTTGAAAAAAAACTAGCAGGTCATGCGGCGCCACGCCCCCTCACCCTCCTCAAATCTGTAAGTAAAGTTGTCAATTTCGTCAACTTTTGCGTGGTGCGGTTGTATGAAACTTAGATTTTTCTGTCTTTTGTAGTTATTTATTTCCTCGCAAATGTGATGAAAAACATTGTGTGTATTGTGTGTAGTAAGGGGATTACAAACTCGACTCACTAAAAGCCCTCAGCCTTTGGCGTCGGGCTTCTAATAGACTCTCGTTAGTAATCCCCTTCTTACGGCCCTTAATGCACAATGCACTATATTTGCTCCTTGTTCACTCAAATGAATTTCGTGACGTAGCCACTCGTGTAAGTTATATACCTTCGTTTCACATTAATCTCTCGCAGCCTGATACCATTACTAGTATATGTATTTTTTATAACATGCATTTGTACCAATGCATGTTATAAAAAATTGCATGCCACTATAATTAAGAACATATATTTAACATCTTACGGGATACTGCACACAATAGAAAATAAAAAATATACTCCCACAGACAGGTGTTAATTATTAAGAACTAGACGTTCGTATAATTATGATGGTTTAAATGCTTAAAAAACTAGTACTTTTGTCATCTTGCTCACTTGACGCACAAACGTTTGCCGTAATTTTCCATTAAACCGAACACATTTTCCTGAAACGATGTTTACTTTGTGTCAGCGTGCAGAAGTCATTACACCGTTTTAGGTTTGGTTTTTCGATCCTGGAAAATTGTGAGTGTTGTTAAAATGTATTTCATTAAGAATAAAATAACAAAGGCGTTTAAATAGGTGAGCTATTAGGATTTTCAAATCGAATGTCACCTGACGAAATAAAAGTGAATCAACTGACTATCTATTTATCTTTGCACCTAGAAAACAGCCAAACGCAGATGGTGACGACGTCAGACGCGGCTCTAATGAACGGCGGCATGATGGTGCAGACTGCCATGCCCACCACCGTGATGGGGCAGATCATGGGCGCCCTGAACACGGGGCTCGTTGAAGACCTGAACCTGAATATTGAGTCGTTAGAACACGGATTCGACTGTAATGTTGATGAGGTAAGTTTCTTCTAGAGCTAGCGTCTGATGCGTTAACCACTGAATATAGGGTACTCCTTTGCCAAGACGCGCCACAAAGCTACAATCAATCAATCTTTGTGATCAATCAATCTTTTTTGGAAATTATGGCTTCATCAAGGAAAGCCTCACGTCACTCATATAAATGTTTTTCAGATCACTACTACTGACGCTGCATTTAGCGTCTCGATCTTGCTCTCCTTCTTCAGAAGCGGGACTTACATTTGTATAATTTCAATTCCAGTGTGATGTTTTTAGAACACGCTCGCACTGAGACATACGTTGACCAGTACACCATCTGCAGGTGATAAAGCACGAGCTCAGCATGGACGGGTCGCTGGACTTCAACTTCCCGCAGCAGCAGCACACGGCGATGGCGGCCGAGGCGGACGGGCAGTTCGCGGCGCCCGCGCCGCCCGTGCCCACCACGCTCTCCGGCGGCGGCGCGCCCCGCACCCCCTACTCCGCCACCCCCTCCTGGGTCCACTGAGACCAGTCTCACTACCACACGGACGGTTACCTAATTCTACTTACCGGTGGTTGTTATCACCCGAGCTAATTTCCTATTGTAAATAAACGACGCGATTATTTAAGTTCAATTTTTGTTACTATAATGTCTAGATTTTTTGTTCTATTGTCATGTTAACTAATGTTAGAATTTTATTGTTTAGTGTCTAAGTGGACCGTTACCGCTCGTTGTTGAAGTGTCAATTGTATTAGTGGTAGTAGGCTTTAGTGTTAAGCTAGGTGGAAGCTTGTGATATAGATAGG
Organism: Epinotia brunnichana; assembly: GCA_963854355.1. Taxonomy (NCBI): domain Eukaryota; kingdom Metazoa; phylum Arthropoda; class Insecta; order Lepidoptera; family Tortricidae; genus Epinotia; species Epinotia brunnichana. Next base: position 9,794,232 of record OY977945.1, on the reverse strand, counting down.
GTATTGTAATCCGGGTAGTCGCTTGGACCGGGAGGGGGCACGGGAATGATCCTGATGCATCGAGGACACCGACACCGAACAGAGGTAATTATGCTATAATTAAATTAAAATTAAATTAAATACACAAACAAAGTCACACACATATTTTCCCGCAGCATTCTTAATATGTACTCAAAAGAAAGACCTTACCTCGCACTTAAAAATAAGAACAAAGTATTTGGAATAACAAAATATTAGTGAGCGTTTAACAATAGTTCCGGCAATAAATCTCCGGAATATCAGCGATAATCTAACAAAGTTCCCGAGTTGAGTGTCCAATAAGTTGGGCCCCGGTCGGTATCGCTGCGGGCTACTTGCTTAACTGTTGGCTCACAATGCCAGCTTCGTTAGTTAAGGATTAACATTAATAATTGTATTGAAGCAACACAATCTTTAGATCATATGGTGCACGACGTGTCGTATTATTAGGTACATTCAGAAATCCTGGTATTTGATTAAGTGGAACAGATTATAATTTACTTGTATGTTAAGCTATTTTACCTACTTCACATACACTACGTATTTGCGTTGCTGAAGATAAAATATATTTATTCCTACGTGTTAATATATTTATCAAGGACCTGTAGGTACGAGTAAAAACAATCCTGTTTCTAATATTTAGTAATCGGATTCTGTGTAAGCATACACTCAGTATTGTTTCGTGAAAACAGTATTTAACTCGACCTCGTGTTTCTATTTAGGGACGCCAAGGTTTACTTATTATTATAGACTTCTGCGAAAACCTAGGAATAAAAATTACTGTGTAGTACTTTAGTACGCAATTATTATCAGAGATAAAAAAACAGGGTTCGAGGTTAAAATATGTTTACCGAGTGCCGATACTCCAAATAATTACAACTGCTATGTCTTATATAGCAATGCCATGACAAATCAAAGTGTCTCAGAGAAGAAGGGTAATTCCACTTCTCTCAGACGGGCTGCATTCATCGGCAGACCAATTTCTTATATAATTTGTCGTTTCAAAAATGATTTCCATGCAGCAGTTTACGTGCCATATCTGACAGATAAGGGTCTTGGCACAGATAAAGGAAACGCGTAAAACCGAATATCTCCGACACGACGAATATTTTATTTTCAGGAATTCTTTTGAAGGCAATGAGCCGAGAAAAGTCGGTGCCAGAATTGGCAGGACCTTAAAATCTGATGGCGAAATCTCCTCATTCGGGTTTACGACTTTAGGTATTACAAAAGATAAGTACATCACTCCCATTCGCGTCTCTTTGTACGCGGATTATGAGACGTGATATGTGCTTTATTTATGAAAAGATATAGTGAGAAAAAATGTAAGCACAGCCCCTGTTCTACTAGCGCGATAGCGTGCGATATTGTCTTGTGAATAATTTCGTAACCCGTTTCTAGGTTTTTTTATGTTTGACACGAAAGGAAAATATTTTTGGACTGTGAATGTAGATTCTCTGTTTGTTCATTTAAACATGTATGGTTTTCGGTCATACAAATAACCAGCAGAATGGATCTTAATTTAGCTCACATAAACACGTATTTTTAAACCGTACATTCATTTACTCATTCATAGTTTCATCGAAACTGTGGAACAAAACGGCGCACAAAACTCCTTTAGAATAAAATGCCCATTCATTCCCGTTAATTCACAATATTTATAATTAGATTGTGATTGAACGTGGTCCACGAGTTCGTGATTCAATTTTACCAATGAACGGACCTATTTGTGCACTAATGAGGGGCGCCGGTAATTAATCATATCATTCCCATTCACTCGTTCATTCATTCATTCATTTTTAGCTCGGAGCGGTTCGAGACCGATCGAGAAATAATGGAATCTCACGAAAAAATGCGAGAACACGACGCTAGATTACACCCGTCCGTAATGACTTGTTTTTTAGGGTTAAAAAGAATGTCTATAGCAGACGGTGAGCTTGCGGTGCTGTTTTCTTGTTATTTTTTACAAAATTTTAGACACTCGTGCCGAAAAGTTAATGGTGGGGATTAATTGCTTGTTCTTTTTTTAAGCGTAGTGAAATTAGCCATTCATTAACAGGCAATTAAGCTTTTTGTTTCCAAGGAACTTTATGTTACTCGACTGTTTAATAAAACGAATTCCTTCAAATAGTTAATGTATCTACCTAATATTAGAAAGGGAATACTTTGGAACTTCAGAATTAGCATGACACTCAGTTTGCTATCAACAGAATACTTAAGCACAATTTTATACTTAAACAATAAAATAAATTCAAATCAGACAATATTCGCTCGACTCAAAATTAAACTTAATTCCAGCGGCAAATCATAGGTCAGCACGATTTTATTAGCAGCTTAATTTTCATAAAGCACCCCTCCAAATTTCGTCGTTTAAACCAACTCATCCTGTATTCCGCCCGCCCCTCGTAATTACTAGTCGCACCTTAACACACGATTTCTCAGCACTTGTTCAAAGTTTTCAATTGCGCTAAGGGCCTTCTTACGCCGAATTTATTCATTATTCCCCACTCCGCCTTTATTCTTTCTTAATATAAAGCGCCTTTGCTCTCTTTTCATTCCGTGAGGGGGCACCGAATGAGTATTTTAAATATTTGCCGCATGGCCTCTCTGATGAGTGATGAATTAAACATTTATTACTGAATTTTTATAGCGGTGTTGAGGGTTTTTTTCATGCCGAAGTTGAAGGGCGTTTACTTGTTATCTTATTAAATTATAGCGTTTCTTTACAGACTTTGTTAAGGCTGACAAATTCCTTTGACATTTCATGACCACTCGCATTAGACCTGTCTTTTAAGTTATTGTTGGAACAAATTTTAAGGAATTTACGACATATGAAATTTACGATCAGCACGTACACACACACTCACACATATGAACAGGACTTGTATAGAGTACTTACAAAAATATTCGTGTAGTACGAAATATTCCGCCAATTGGTTACGACTATTAACTACAGTACAAACTTGTGTCTTGTGTAGGTAATCAATATTAAATCGATAATTACCTATCCCTATTTAAACTCGTTAACGACACGTTATACACGTTGAAAATTTTGGAAATCATATGGACCAATATTAAAAATATACCTAACCGTACAAGTAATCCAAAAGGTTTCAAATCATCTTATATAATTCATATATTGAAATATATGAAATAAACTACGAAAATCTCATTAAAACACATCGTGTCAAGCTCATTTTTATAAGAAAATATAACGCTGTCAATTTAAAAAGTTGCTCAATTTTTGCCGCCAATATAAGTCGGCCGGATGAGCTTGGCATAGCCAATAAGTCTTTACTTTATTGTTTGAGGAGTTTGCGTCAGTTTGATCACTTATTTAAATGAGGCCCGACATGGTTATGGCTGTCGTGTCGCGTTATATTATTTTATATTACGTGCCTTGGTTGTTAGTGGCAGGGATTTCATGACTTGATAGGAAATAACGTCGTCCAATATTGAAGAGTTAAGAAATGCGGCTTTTTGTGGATTGATTATTTTTAGCAAGTTAGATAATTGTTTTCTCAACTTCTATGTACATTCTAGAGTTTGGTTTGTTGTGCCCACGGAAAAATAATAAAATATCTCTGATACGTATACAGTTAGTTATTTACTCACAATGCGGTATGTAATTTTAAGTCCATTTGGTTACGTTTATCAACACAACCTTCTATGACTGTATCAAAATAGACATACAAAATTTGTATGAAAATTTAGGTAGATAAAAGTACACTTTTTCATACCAGGATCGAAAGAGCTCGTTATTCTAAGAAAAAAAAGCATTAAATCTCCCAAATCTAACACGAAAGTTGGGCTTAAAAGTTTAAATAGAAATGCCTATGTCTAATCTAAATAGTTACATGCATAGAGTTCCAAAGCCACAGCTAAAACAAAGTACCATTTAAGTTTGTGTCAAGTATAAAATGCCGTAGTGCTAGAAGATAATTTTCGTTGAGCGGTGTATTTTACAATTCTTATTATAACGACATCGCAGAAACTCCCCCCAACCCTAAACTATCAAAATTTATTTGACGTCTCATTTCTTCCGCAACATGAAACCGAACATTTTCCCTTAAAAAACGCCAAGTTTTAAGGGGTGTATATAATTATGTAGTCGCTTAGCATTCTTCGGCAGCGGTCGGTAAATTGGATTATGTACGTGGCTGGGGTCGGTTTTTATGATTTTACTACAGGATTCAGCGCCGCTTGTGAAAGGCATTATGTTAGATTAGTTTGGAGTTAGGCGCTTAGCTTTTGGTGCTAAAGGGCACGACGAGTAATAATGTTAACTACTTTGATCAAACTAACGTTATTTTAAAAGCGTCGTCAATACTAAAAATAGTAAAAATCAAGCTTTATCTAGTCTGAATAAGATAGTGCTCGCAGAAAATTATCAACTTCAGTTCGTTTATTTATTTATTTAGTATTTATATAAATAAAAAATAAATAAAGAATTGTATTTTTGTCCTGACCAGAATTGTTTAGACTATTTAGCGTCACCGATACTTGAATTAAGGACCTTCACTGTTTTTTGCGAATTAAAGGTTTTAAAACCTAATGTCAGATAATGCAATGGGGCCGCTTTAAATTATCTTACCCTCTTGGATTTCCGATGCAACATCTTATTACCTCCTCACCGTTTTGATGGCCATTATGTACAGTAGTCATACATTTTTAAATATGGTTGTATCGTCAGCTCCGGTGGGTAAAGATGCCTCGTGAGAAGCTAATCCTGTCAAGCTGGTCTAAACAGCTAATCCTGTCAAGCTGGTCTAAACAGCTAATCTTGTCAAGCTGATCTAAACAGCTAATCCTGTCAAGCTGGTCTAAACAGCTAATCCTGTCAAGCTGGTCTAAACAGCTAATCTTGTCAAGCTGGTCTAAACAGCTAATCCTGTCAAGCTGGTCTAAACAGCTAATCCTGTCAAGCTGGTCTAAACAGCTAATCCTGTCAAGCTGGTCTAAACAGCTAATCCTGTCAAGCTGGTTTACAGACATTCAGATGTTCTTACTCTTTGAGTAAATGTTTGCAAGCAACATTTTTTTGATAATACATACAGTCGTCTTACGATATTTAAAACAACTAACATATTTTATCCTTAACCTACTTAACATTAAAAACATCCTGCAGCATTATTAGTGGACATAATCACTAGGATATTTACGTCAAAATTACCTAGGCTCACCCTTTATATACCATTTCGTTACGTATCTATGAAACTTAACTAACCGCATTCTTAAGTCACAATAGTACATTATTGCCGTGGCCGGGAAGGAGGCAATTGCAGGCCGAGTATTTGTATAAACGGACGAGCTTGCGAGATACGAAGCCTGCAATTGCCATTCCGGCTGAGGCTAATAATATTATAGTGCTTTTCTCAACAATGAGGGACTTTATTATTAAATACAAATTGAGGATACTGCAAATTACATAAAATTAAACGTCATAATATGTTTTTTTAAACAGAATCGCAAGTGTATTTTTCCACCGAAAAACGCAAACTATTTGAGACTCGTACAAAAATGTCGCGTTTGCAACAGAAAAATACCAGTTGATTTGGCTGAATACGACCTGTGTCGTCTTTTATATGCCAGTTTCTACTTTTAAAAAAAAAGTTTGGTTCTCGGCAAATAAAGGAATTTATATGTCACATTCCAGGCGGCCTGCAATGTTTTTTATTTTTTAATTTTGATCTGGCCTTAATCTATACACTTTACCTTCCAATATGCCGAGTTATGTTCACTTTGCGGGCCATTTTTGAGAAAAGTATAATTCATACGTAAACCACACAAATTTGAAAGATTTTATGGGTCTTTTTATCCTCAAAATTAGGTCGCAAGAAAGTTCCTAGTGCCCACGTGGCGGGGCGGTGGGCGTGCCGCCCCGCCCCTTGCAACAGGTGGCTCCTCGCCTATGTGCAAGACAAAGGAGTTTACCGCTGAAACCAAAGAGTTATGTGGAAAAACCAAAACTTTGGGAAAACCAGTGACTTACTTGGGCGACTTCGGTTTACGGCTCGCTTTGTAGTCCAGGCAATGAACTGACAACTTGTATGGAAAAAATTTCAAATTTGGAAATAATTTATATTAGCTGATTTTTTCTTTGTAATGGATATATTATCAATTAAATAGTTACCTAGCGACAAAATCCAACAAAATTTCAGACATCAAAAAAATGATAACGTAACTAGCTTTAGAAAAGTCTGAAAAAATATTAATTAACGGTTTTATCTTTATTTTGGTTGATTTACATTTGCTCTATAATATTCAAGATAAATAATAATAAAAAAATCATGCTTTATTTAAATCTATTTAAATACTTCCGGATGGAAAGTTTGTTGGATTCTTGAATAAAGCATCTTAGAATAATGTTTAAAAATTATATATAGAAAAAAAACGCTATTATAAATTAATGTTTTTCAAAACCGTATTTTGCCTGGAGTATTGTGTGAAACAGTTACACGTCACTCGATAAGATTGTTTAGAGTCTGACACAATCGTATCACGGCATAAGAGCGGCAGATTTTAGAGTCTCCAGCCCCCCTATTCTGTAACTTGTTTTAAGCTCACCTCAACGCTCACCCACAATTATACCTTGACACTGCGAGGCGCAGTAGTTAAGCGTAGGTAGAGGTCTAGTTTCGTAACGGGTGACCGGCGGGGTGAGCCGCATTAAAGCGTAGCGAATAACAGCCCTGTTGGTAACAGTCTGTAAAAATAAATGCGTAGTGACGTGATCTCTCTCTCTCTCTCTTTCTCTCGCCGCTGAAATATGAACCTACTTACATGACTTTTATATTAGGTATTTACAGCATCAAGTGAACATTTATATTATAAAGCCATTTTTCTTCTATCCTCATAGTGAGTTTACACAGATTTAGCCTGTCTCGTCCAAAACGATGATCTCCCGTATTGCTGGCGGTTAAAATGGTTTAATTTTTGTAAGTATCCTTGTAAATGACTATTGATCGGCAAAAATCTAAAGGTTAAGTAAGTGTAAAGATGATAATATGTAGGTATGTCAAAACATTAGCCTTTATTGCTAATGTTTGACATCTCTGCAATAAAATAAAGGCAATTTTTTTATTATGTCAAACATTCCTATTTCACCAAGATTTAAGGTTATTGCAGCTCACACGTTGCCTGTCTATGTATCTAGTGGATAATACCCCGATTTTAGTATTCAACTGGATACAAGGACAGCAACGTATTAAAAACAATTTTTATGCGCAGTCCTGAATAAGAATGATAAGAATTATGTCTTAAACAGTGACTGATACAATAAATAAACTCCCAACGTTCAGCTGTTAAAACAAATAAAAGATACTTCTAACTATTATGTGAGAATCACCTAGTCTGCAACCTTAACGAAAAATTCGTAACCGCAATCGAATGGTATTTGATGTCGAAATATCAAGGAACTCAGACGGGGAAATCTCAATCTTTCATCTCAGGAATGCAGATGTGAATTTTGTCATCCAAAAATATCTTAACGCCATGGAAATTTACCGGCTATATGAGCTCATGATTATTGCAGAATTGGGATTTATTTAAGGATAATTATGGTTATTAAAACTTTATGTGCACATTTATTGGTTTGAAATATTCTGATATACAAACTTGAATTAATTTTGCTGCAGAAAACAATTATTATGACGAACTAAAATACAGCTCGGTTTCGGAAGAAAATACAGTACCTATATATATATATATATATATATATATAATATGTACTTACCTTTTTCTTGAAACCCAAATACGTAGTTATAACTAGTAGAGGGGATCTTGATACGGAGACATCGAGTCGCGAATAGGCCCGATCGCACTATAAAGGAAGTGTGCCCTAAATAACTCGTAGTTAAGAGGTCACCCGTCCCCAAGCTGAATAAATTTAGTCTCGCGACGCCTACCGGAATCACTCGATACTCAACGACGCCTATGTTTTATAACCCGTGACATCCGAAACTCGATTTATTGTCACGCCGCGAAAAAATCGGAAATGTTTTTCTAGAAATTTCGAGGACGTTTACAATTGCGGGGATGCTAATAGGAGATCGTAAGTTAGCGCCTGTCAGTGGAGGTTAAAACTGTGCCAAGACCCAAGGGTCCGCAGGACGTATTTCAACGTTCGGACGGATTTAGTGACGTCGTTACACAAATGTAACGCAATAGATTTTTGGTAGGGGTAAATAATTAAACATTGTCGGGTTTACATTTAGATCATAGTTAATATTATGAACACGAACGCCGTTTAACCTTTTATAAACCTTTACGGACGACCGCTTTAGCCTAGTTGGCAGTGACCCTGCCTACGAAGCAAGAGGTACTGGGTTCGAATCGCGGTAAGGGCATTTATTTGTGTGATGAGCACGAATATTTGTTCCTGAGTCATGGATGTTTTATATGTATTTAAGTATGTATTTCTCTATATAAGTATATATATCGTCGTCTAGTACCCATAGTACAAGGTTTGCTTATTTTGGGACTAGGTTGATTTGTGTAAGATTGTCCGCAAATATAAAAAAATAAAATAAAAAATAAAATAAAGGGTCGACGTAGGAAAACCCTTTATGTTTGATTGCCATTACACCAGACAGCAATTACGCTACAATAAACTTTTCCGGATCCAACTACCTAGCACGATTATGATAACTTAGCAATAATGCAATAATGGATAAAATACACAAAATGGTTATTTCAGACTATAAAACACTCAATGAATAAAGGAATTCTTTGAGTGAAATGGAGCTTCGATTTTTTAAGTGTGATATAAAACATTATTCAAGCGGTAGCACTTTGAAAGCATCTCTGGTGGTTTGGAGGCCACCTATGTCATTGAATGTCATTCAGCTGAAGATAATTTCAATATACGAGTATTGAGTAAATATTGATAATGATATTGTAAATTATGACTATAGTATTTTGTCAAAGTCACCTAATTAAAAATTATCAGCTTGCAAGTATTATCGCGCTTAAATAAATGTTACTTTTATTATACGTTGCTTAAACACAAAACTCGGTTCCTAGCCACCCTGATCCAACATACTATCCCAACTTTCACCAGCGCGTCTCCATCTTTTGAAAGGTCTACTCACACTGACCTTACATAGCATACAAACAAACAGACAAGACAAAATATACTACGTGTTCCTGACAATTTCCGTTAAGAAGAAGAAGAGTTTTGCGTAATGTTTCCTACATTACGCAAAACTCTTCGTAAGTGGCGACACTAGCAGCGTTGACATTGTATCTCGTTCATACTTGCGGTATTGTCTATGCAAGCATCCTTGTCACTCATTTGACAATCAATTGTGCATGTGTGTGTGAATTTATATAGTGGTAGTGCTGCCTCTGGTGGCAGAACATTGCAGTAATAAATGTTCCCTATTGCAAGGGGGCAAAGTTTAGACCAAATAAAGTTAATTTCTCCAAGACAGTACTATCTTAACTCTTACTGTTATCAAGATATTCAATGTTTAATTTTATCAGTTTTGCAGATTTAACCGGTGTAAATGGCTTCATAAAAGCTTTTTAAATTTTGTAAGGTTACACTACAAGAAGGTTTACAAAGTGAGTTCGTTCGATATTACATATGTTTTACATACATATTTTTTATTTCATTTGTTTCAAGACCCTTTTACAATAAGATAATAACCGTTAATGCGACGCGACATAAATGAATTTGTACAAAAATCGAAAAAAAAAATTTGTTTCCTTTTTTTTTCAAGAAATAATTATTAGCGTACGGACTGGCGGTGGCATTGTGGACAGAGTGAGAAATGGAGTCGTTATTATCTACAAACTTCTTACGATTGAATTAATAAATTCAAATATTAAATGGTTTTTCTTATAAAATCCATTTCTCTTCTAACATTAATATAACCATTATCTTTTACAAACTCAACATTAGCCATATACAACCGGTATTGGTAGATGTTGAACGATCATTTTCGGCACACAAATGGGTTTTTAATAAATTAAGGAACAGATTTAACGCCAAGAATATGGAGCATAGTACATTCATTTTATAACATGGACACCGATTTAAATGACCACGACGAAAAAGATTTCGAATCTCTTATCCCAGCCGCCATTTGCTGTTAAACATTGTAGTGGGCACTATATTATGCACAAAAACATGTAATTTAATTTTTCGGTCTAAAAAAAATTGGCACTACTTTAAATAGGGAACATTACGCAAAACTCTTGGTAGGTGGCGACACTAGCAGCGTTGACATTGTATCTCGTTCCCACTTGCGGTATTGTCTATGCAAGCATCCTTGTCACTCACTTGACAATAAATTGTGCATGTGTTATATACTGGTTTACTAATTAGTGGTAGTGCTGCCTCTGGCGGCAAAACATTGCAGTAATGTTCCCTATTAAGAAAAATCATTTAATCATTATTCACTCAATCATAAAATTTAGCTTTGCGACTCCATTTTTCACTCTGTCCACAATGTCACCGCCAGTCCGTACGCTAATAATTATGCATATTTGTGTCTGTGAATGTACTCTGCAATATGCCGAAGTTAACAGAAATTCCCGGGAACACCGCTTTTAAAACGCTTATCTAAAGATGTCGCAGTGAATTGAAGCAAAAAGATTGCAAAGCTAAAGACTAGAATAACCTCACCCCTATTTCACTAGCGAAAATAACCTTCACATGTAGTCCCTTAAATCACCTTGACGACGACATTCAGATGGCGCTGTCATATCAAACGACAGCAGAGTGCCTTCTGAGACGAATGGGCTTGAGAGGGCTGGTGTTCTAAGATCCTAAAGCGTACTGCTACAATATTCACAATGGGGCTTATTTTTACCCGACTGCCTCAGAAGGAGGGTTATGTTTTTTGAACGTATTGTATGTGGACAAGTAAATTCTATTTCACAGGCTACAGTCCAAATGCCTTGATGGATTTTGACATGAGAAATCGAGTATCGAGAGTAGACTGAAATAGGCTATAATATTTAAATTTCACTTGTTTGGTATGAAATAAGTACCCACAGAAAGTAATGTAACGTACTACTTTTATTGCTAACTTACCAGAACATTACATCAATTAACGTCACACAAAAACTACACGCGCTGCAAGTGAACGAATACAAACTTTACCGACTTGAAATCAATGAATTTCGTTGAAATCCTTGGCGTTGAAAAAATCCTAATAAATACTTTTGATATGATCGTTGCATCTAATGTGGTGCCGAGTAGTATCCGACTACTAGAAACGCAGTTAAAATTAACTACTTACTTGTATATTCATCCATCATCATTACTAAGCAACTTTATTGCTGCATCATGAATCCTGTTGGTCGCCAGCGACCGTGCGACGTCGGTCTAGTTCCTCACTATATTAACGCTTTATTAATCCCGGCGATATTTCTGGCCACGCGTGCCAATTATCTGCACCACATATAGGGAACATCTCAGGAACGCTTATTCTGACCAATGACTCACTGAGAAAGTCAGTTACAATGAAACAAAGTTATTTGTTCTTGCGAAAAAAGCAGCCCAACTTTGCCTCGAACAAACATTGTACGCAGCGAAGTTGGTTTCAGTGTTGGCCAACGGAAAATATAAGTTTGTGGTACTATACATCGCTGAATATGCGACAGATTTATCGTGGATTCTTGTAGAGCTGCGACAGAAGTGTATCGATAGGGGCGGCACGACTGCTTCATTTTTGGATCACGCGTTATTTTTGTCTGAACATAATTATTAGGCAACTTATATCAGTTCTGTCCAAAATTATAATCATATATATCGTATATATATCGTACGCAACTTAAGAACTAGCAAAACCAATACAATTTAAGCACATTCAGCCCGTTCAGCATAAAACATCTATGTCCTCAACCTACAGACGAAAATAAATATAGAAGTCGTAGAGATAAAATAATAAAAATTAAAGTAATTCATTTCAAATTAATTCACTTTTTTGTCCTTCTAATATACGGATTTTGATTCATAAAGAGATTAAGCGGCTACGGGCTACGGTGTAGCGCTACGAGCGAGCCTTCGCAGTCGATGAGTTTTTTTTAATTATTTTCCCGAACATAAACTGTAGGTAAAATCCCATTTTAAACAGTTTGCCTCGTGCCCAGATACTACAACATTTACAATTTACGGCAACGTACGAAATCAATATCCATAATCTAGAATCTAGATCATTAATTCCATGGAAACTTGCTCTGAGGATATTCAATATTTCCCGACAAGAATCAATTCGAGAAATCTCCTGAAAATTCCATCGAAACGGGTAGCAACACTGACAGTCGTCACCTGCGCGGCGCGGGGGGGCGCGGCGGCGACGCCCAGGCGGGCAGGTTACGATTTACACTCCACAAACTCAGCAGAAACTCTGCCCGAACGAGAAATGCTGATAATCCCGACCCCGTTCAAGCCAAAAAGGCATATCCGCTCCACCAAAACTCACCACTTACGACTTGCACACACGCGCACAGCTCCCGAGTGAGAATTACATCGAGATTACTACGATACTGGAGTGTGACGTTTTTATTGGCTATTCAGATTTAATTAGAATGTAAACTGTTACTGGGAAAATACTTTCGGAATATCATACCTACGTGCGATGAAGAGTAAAATGTCAGTTTCCCTTAAAATGAACTAAAAGAACGTACGTTAGTCTAGCGGAATCCCTGTCGATAGTTTGCAATTTCCAGATGGATAAGTTTTTGCTTTAGTATTTTTGTTTTATGTTAATAGTTTCTTATGGGTGTTTTTTTTTTGTTTCAGGTAGTAACAACGCTTTGGAAGTTGGAAAACTTCTGTAGCGGTCAATTATAGTGACGAGCTTGTGTCAGCATTCGTAAACAATAGCGTTCATCACAAGTGAACCATGCTTCGGGAGACCTACCTACTCCAGAGACTGAAACCAGTGTTCTTAAACAAAACCTGTTAGTGGCAAAAACAATCGAAAGGTGCGATATAATGTAAATTTAAATAAAGTAAATTTTTGAGCGATATTTTGGACAAACTTAGTTAAAAAGATTATCGACCTCGCGTAGTATGTAGTGAACTATGCCGAGTTGATTTCTCATCAACCGTTTTAGTAACGTTGGCTCACTCAACTGTCCCCTCCGAACACCAAAATTATGGTCTGTTGAAATATTTAAATACCTCTGAAGAACGGGTATGTGTGTGTGAATTTATTTCGGAAGTAGAAAATGCCTCACTTTGCGACAATGCCATTTACATAGTACTTATGTCGCGATGTCTGTCCGTAACCATAGCTGTAACTCGGTCTTATAAATAGGATTGTTCATTTCATGTAAATTTCGGTCGCATATGCATATAAAATATTGCCTCAAAATAAAGATGCTGATTCTTTTGCATCTGTGATGATTTTATTTGTGGGCCAAAATTAGTAGATGTAGGTATATAGAACCAATATTAAAGATATATATTACTTGATTGATTCCAATGTAAACTATGCATGTTCGTTGTAATAAACTCTCCTTTATAATATTGTACCTAACATTCGTCTAGTAAATTCTAGTTTAATGCGTACCAATGTAAATTGTTTATAAAATATTTCTACAGGAACTGGAACACCAATTAGATTTTAATTATTTGTAATACGCCATATTATTTATGAAGTTTATGTTTTACTAAGAATTTGTACCTCTGAGCCATAACGTACGTACCAAAAATATTTACAAAATATTGCTCAACCTACTTCACCAAATATAGACACACAATGAATTACGTACGATAAATTTATTTTCGGACAATTTCAACAAGCACTACGAGTAATTAAATATACTGCATTTTTATATAGGCTTGCCCACATGTTATTGGTTGTGCTGATATTGAGATGAAATGTTAAAGGTTTAACAAAGTTTAATAGCATCGCGTTTAAGGAATAATACAAACCATAAAACAAAGTGCTCACAGCGAGTCGACGCACAAACCAAACCCGTTTTAGTCAGATCTCTAGTCCCAGATATTAATTTCGTCATCTAAGTGCAGGAGTTACTCATTACTTTAGATTTAACGAGTGTTAGCATATAATCTCTACGAAAACAAAAAAAGTTCATTCTGCGAATTACCTCAATGGACTATTTGTGATAGATGTAGCCAATAAGTGTTCAATTTAGTATGTGTATCATATAAGGTCAATTCTTGTACTTTTGGCGTCCATTTTTATGTATATTTTTAAAACACATTGCTTTTGTTTCGCCCATTTATCTGTTCGGTTACACAAGTGATTTTATTTTACATATTATTCACTGCTTGTATACTTAACTACCTATGTATATTTGCAGCTGATATTGGTGCTATAGATACCTTGTTTGTTTGTGACTAAAATAAAATTTCGTTAATTTTGCGTTACGTTATAAATAGAATGTACAAAATGAGCTCGCATTTGTTCGATCAAAAGCGCGAGTGATATGATGGTGAACCTCTATCTTAATTTCTATCTTATATATGAATTAGTTATGTTAATTGTGACTAAAAGTCAAACAGTTACTATGAATGGTTTGCGGATGTTCGACATCGATTTTAACGTAGGTGTTGGGAATTAGTAATCTTTTGCCAAATATAAAATACGTAATCTTGAGCCATTTAGCGAATTGGTCTTAAAAATCCTTAGGCATTAATTAGTTTGCGATTACACTCTTGCCGAGCGACAGTGCGAGTCGATGGCAGAATCGTAATATTCGCTATGTATTTGCTCGGTAAGTATGTGCAGCGGCATTAGACGAATGATGGCTCTTCGGAGGTCTCTCATGATTTAGTTAAGGATGTTAGTTAATATATCTCGTGGTTGTTAAAGTATATAACGTTATATAAATTATACATCGCAACGAGACGTGGGCATGTCAATCCATATGGTCAATTAATTAAGACCGAAATAAAAGTCTGTTCCGTTAAGGCTTAGCGTTAAAGTGAAATTATGAACTTCATTTAGGTTAAACTCGTGTATTTTTAGTCAGAGTTTTGCAAATATAGTAGGGGTAATATTATGCGCCTTATAAAAAAAACATGCATGTATTATTGTCCGAAAAAGCACAGACTTTGACTAAAGACATTGTATAATGAATTAGTGAGGTCGTTTATGTTCAGATGTACCTATCAATTGTGCGTGCATGTTCTAATTACAAATGGTGTTGTTGAAATATACCTACTGTTGTACATTTCAGTTTGGCAGGTATTGCGACACCTATAATTTAGCTATCGTCCTTGTACAGTCGCCATCAGATATATCCGAGCGGCCAAAGTGCTCACAAATATCTGAACACGTCTCTATAATGCCTCGACAATAGAGACGTGTTCAGATATTTTTGAGCACTTTGGCCACTCCGATATATCTGATGGCGACTGTACATACAATTTATAACTCTAACCCTTGATGCATAAAGTATACCTTTCAAAAATTATCCAAAAGATTGACACAAGTGACAAAATGAATGAATAAATGTCGATTGTACTTTGTCAAACTTAGACACAGAGTCTCAAGTGTGACGTGGATATAATTGTACTTTGTCAAACTTAGACACAGAGTCTCAAGTGTGACGTGGATATAATTGTACTTTGTCAAACTTAGACACAGAGTCTCAAGTGTGACGTGGATATAATTGTACTTTGTCAAACTTAGACACAGAGTCTCAAGTGTGACGTGGATATAATTGTACTTTGTCAAACTTAGACACAGAGTCTCAAGTGTGACGTGGATATAATTGTACTTTGTCAAACTTAGACACAGAGTCTCAAGTGTGACGTGGATATAATTGTACTTTGTCAAACTTAGACACAGAGTCTCAAGTGTGACGTGGATATAATTGTACATAAGCCGTTCCATAAGCAAAGTGATTGGTACCATATGCACCTCAGGGTTAACACGTAAAGAGCTATTTGAAATTCACAGTAAAAGGCAAATTTACTAAATACGGGTGTAACCGTTACATTTGATTAAACCTACTCGTCGAAAAGTTATTGAGAATATTTTGCAAAAAGGTACTTGACTGTCGACTAGTGTAAAAGATTTGACGACTTTAACTTAGATTAGTGGACTTGCTAGGATAATGAACATTTTTATATGAAACAGTGTTTTACTGTAAAGAAAACGTGTGTTTGTATGGTTGACTCTAAGAAATGGAATAAATCGTAGTGGAAAAGTCAAAACAGGGGGGTGGGGGTCTGTATGACATGGAAGTCTTAGAGGGACAAAATCCCTTTTGAGCGTAATAATAGCTGACCTACGGTAATTTCGTCATTGCTATGCGGATCCCTTACTCACAAGGCAGTAACAGTTTTAGAGCTTTGTCAAACATATTTAACTGGCCTATTAAATAATTGTTGTTTCGAACAACTGGCATTGCATTGTGACTAGAAATATGTAGGTAAAAATTCATTTCATACCAACTCTTTTTTTGTACTGACTTCGTAATATTTTTTTGCTCCTTAAGTAGAAACTTTTTTTGACTTATTAATTTCTAGTCGGGCAATACCAATTCAAACCTTAAACAGATCGCCACCATTTTTGTTAGACTCTGTAAGGTAACATAAATAATATTGGTCGGTTAAATGTATTTGAAATCTAACAATCGCTTTTAGTGTAAAATGTTTGAACTGCTAGCAATCGGCGGAGTCCGCTTGAGACTAATCCATCATGACATAAGATACCTAATGTCAATTTTTTGACAGAAAATCATAATGCATCGTTTTTCCATTAAGAGTCCCCAGCAACTCTCCATACAAACTTTGGTTCTCATTTTAAATCGTCATACTGGAATAATTTATGAAACTTTTTATTAGTAAATATTTCCGCCATATCCAGCTCGGAAACTAGTTTGTGTTGTATAAATTGTAATAAGTACAATAGAAAAAAAGCGATCAGAGCCTTTGTATGAAAAACGTTCTACTCGCTCTAATTTTTTTAACCAAACTTCGTTTGTATGGATAGTCGACCGTCCTGGCAACCCTTAACCCATTACCGTGCAAGATGCAATAGCGCTACGCCAGATTTTCGCTACATCGCGCTCAGTGCCTGCTACACGCTACGCATTAGTGCTGGTAGCAAATTGGCGCGGTTACACATTTTAGCCCTAACACTTTCACTGCCAGGAGCCCGTCTAGCGGGCGCCTACGCCGTAGTCGCTTTCAGCTACTTACGAGGAAAACTACGGGCTCAGATACAAGCGTAGCGCGTAGCTATTCTTGGCAGTGAATGTACTACTCGTTAGATGTTTTTTTACAATAAATTGGAAAGTTGGAAAGTTGAACGATACCTTATGACGAATAAAATTATGGAATTCAGTAGTGACCCGCCCGCACGATACATCGAAATGTGACAAACATAGAATTGAAAAGGATAAAGCCTTTATTACACTAGTACAGTGGAGAGAAAACACTCGCAGCCTAGTGCTCAGCAAATATACTCATCCGACGCAACATAGTGTTCACTGTATAGCAGGGGACTGAGATAAAGTGCAGTTGCGAAGCGGCATTGTTGAGACTTCCCATTCATGGCCACGCTACGCTCGTAGCGCTACGCCGTAGTCCGTAGCAGCTTAAACTCCGTATGTAGCGAAAAGCGCTCGTAGCGCTCTGACTGTGCCGTCATGGGCGCAGAATGGGTTAACTTAGCCGTGTAGTGCAAATCGGGCATGATCTATTATAATCGTATTATAGAATATGGAGCGATTACACGGCTAAATGTGATATTGTCAAGTGGCTCAACAATCCCGCTTCGCGACTGTACATAGTCCGTGCGTGTAGCAAATATGATATAATACCACGATTGCACGTAATAACAGTACAGTGACTCTCTCTGTTCGTGTCTCGAGTCTTTTTACTAGGCTCAGTTCTGTCTCGCCACTTTACTAGCCATGTGTATTTTGTGTATCAAGGGTATAAATTAGGAGTGAGTAGGTAGTTGCAATAGCCCATTTGTCGACCGCAAGGGGTACTTAGCAAGTAATAGATAATATATTTTAATATTAGACCGTGGTAATTGCATTGTTAGAATCGTGTAGGGAACTGTTGGATACTATTTCTCAGTACCATCACGCCCCAAAGTTATGTATAAATTATATTGTACAATGTTTAAAAATTTTGTTCGCATAATTATGTTTATGTCGTAAAATTTACATTATTTTTGTTATATTTTTCTATTGCTTATTATATTATCATTACTTTTACGACAGAAATGTGAAAAACGTAGTTTAACGATTAGGAAAATATGTGTTTCAGTGTAAATATGATAGACGAAAACATGTATGTAGAAAGTACATAAATCCTATTTATGTATTAAATTTGATATTGTTTTCAAAATTGCATTTGTTGTTTTATTTAACATTAACCCAGAGTGAATTTTTGGGCAAATTATTTATCTATGTTTAATTTATATTAAGGGTACATTCGACATCAAAGATATGTCAACGCTTTTGCACCTTATTTCATTGTAATAAGGCGAAAAATGTAAACATCTCTTTAACGTCGACTGTACCTAATTGTCACTTCCAACGACCTGGTATCAAGTACAGCAAGTTGGTAACCAGTAAACTATGACGCAAAGAATCACTGGGATGACACAGGAGTCAAATCCACGAGGCAAAGTAAAAGAAGAAAGAAACGTACCATTAATAGATTGGCGTTTGATAGTCGGCTCTAAAAATATATCTTCTCTATAAAAAAATGCTGTCATAGGTACCTAGAAATAAGAAACAGGCGTCAAGATATTTTTGAACGCGTTCGCTACAAGAACATGTTTGCAGTTGTCTGTAAGTAGGTAATTAAACACTTTCACTGCCAGGAACTCACCTAGCGGAAGCTGCATACGGGAAAAACCACGGGATCTGCTACAAGCGTAGCGCGTATCGATTCTTCTTCGTAGCCGATTCCGTGGTTTTCCCGCTTAGTAGCGGAGGTTCCTGGCAGTGAAAGTGTTAATAATAATATATTTGCAGCCAACCATTTTGTAGCCATTTCGTAGCACTACTCGCATTTTCCTGCGCTATGGCCAAAACCTCCGAGCGAGAGAAAACGCAACTAGAGCGGCAAAGAAAGTGTTCATTAACATTGTCTTAACGAAATAATCTCGTACATAAATTACCTATAATGATTTTAACTTTCACGATTTATATGGTATAGAATAGAATATGTTTATTTGCTAGAATAATTATTTCTAGTTAAAGAGCTTCGTGTGAATAGTGGTACAGTACCTATTCTATCGCAATTAAGCGACATGCAAACCAAGAATGTTGCGAAAGTACTTAGATAAATAAATGTAGTTAAATCATACGCGATTAACTTTCACTATCCCGAATCCGTCTTGCAGGCGCCTACGCCGTAGTCGCTTTCCGCTACATACAGCACAGCGCTTAGCGGTTCTTGCCAGTGAATGTGTTAAGGTGCTTACAGCTCCCAATGACCTTCGATCTGTTACTGTCCGTTTTTTGTGGCTTACCGTATTAACAACAACGAGGTTTACCGAAATAGTGTCCCATGTTTACTTCAAAACTCACCGTTTTCGAGATATTATGGCACCAAACTTTAGCAGTTTTAGGCCAAAAAACCAGTTTTTTGGACGTAACTTTTGTGAAAATGAGTTAAAAATAAAAATCTCTCTTGAGTTGTTAGAGACGTCAATAAGGAACAGTTACAGTAAAATTTCATGTATATAAGTGCATAAACAACATACAAATATCGAAAACAGAGTTTTTTTGGACTATGTTTGAATAAATCATAAAAAAATAAAAAACATTTTTTTCTAAAAAACTCTTGCAAAAGTAGATAAAGGATTGAAGAAACGATTAACGTTTGTGTCATAAATATGTATATTGTTATGACGGAGGAATATCAACTCAAAACTCATCAAAACTAGTCAATTAGCGCTTGGAGCCCCTTAAGTCCCGGTTTATAAAAGTAAAATAACCTCTAGTCGAATAATGACAAAGATAAAGTCAAGGACATTTTTCCTCCTGCATTAGGTTGCTCCCGTTGCTCGAGAACTCTCAAGAGACATTTTTATCGTCAAACTTTCCGAATATCAACGCTATGTCAGAGATTTTGTATTACAATTGGGTGAAGTTTTTATTACAATGAACATTAACAAAACCTTTTTTATCCTGAAGATTTTATATCACTTTCGTAACTTGGGTTACGGGATTGTTATTTTTGGCAATGAAGAATAGATTACTAATGTTTTGCCCTAGTTTATTATAACCAAACTAAGTATTTGAACTATGGACTTAACTCAAGAGGAAAATTAGCTTTCCCACGACTTTTTAACTTTTATAAGTAGGTAGGCAATTTAACCCGTAACCTTATCAATTTGGTAACCTTATGATAAGGTAACCTTACTGATGGGGTAACCCTATAGTTATGGTAAACATATCGGATGTGCTAACCATAAGGTAACCAAAAGATAACCCTATTGAGATAGGGTTTTGTTTAGGGTTAACTTATGGTTACCATATCCGATACCTTAACAATAGGGTTACCCTATCAGTTAGGTTGCCTTATCATAAAATTACCATTATGGATAGAGTTTTTAAACAACTCCTAAAATAACCCTATGGAAAACCCTAATAAGGGAAGTCGGTTCCAACCCAGAGGGTAAAATAGACCATGTAGAGGTTAGAGCGGTTTCCTCACGATATTTTCCCTCACTGAAAAACTGCAGTTACCTAAATGATAGGTAATATCAAATGACATTTCATAGGTAGGTGATAAGATACCTACATGAGATTTTTTAAAACCCAGTTGATTATATTTTTTTTTACTAAGCATGTCCAGCACAACTTTCTCGACCTGCTGCCATGCATTTTATCCCGTTTTCATGAGACGTAGGTGTATTGGGAGTGGGCTTACGGAAGTTACGGACTAACAGTGAAACTGTCCACGAGAGTTGTAAGTGTATTAGTGGTAGGAGGGCTTGGGCACACCAAGATAAATTTAATCTTAGTTCATAATTATCATATCTCTTAGTAGTCTGTGGTTCATATGTCATATAAGATGTCGACATAAAGAAAGTTTTTCTCTTTTTGCTAATGACATTTTGACCCGCGAAGGTTTACCTCAAGTTTACCTACTTATAATTTAAAAGATACTGGCATATTATAAAACAATCTTGTCAGCGATGTAAAAAATAACTGACGTAAATCATTAATTTAGTAAAATTGACATTGTTTGAGTGACGAGCACGTAAAATGAGGACGAGAATATTGGGACTTCGAAGAATCGTGGCTGCGATTCCACAAATCAAGCCGCCCCAATATACTCCAGTACGAACGTACAAAGTGAATCGTAAGTGGTTTTTAGAAATTGTAGAATGTACCTTTATACATAAGAGCCAACAGGACAGGCGGAATTTCGCCTTCGAATTCCGCTGCGCGATTCAGCTCATCACACGCGTATTTTTCTTCGCGCGGAAAACTGATTCGAATCATATACGAATAGGGAACATTACTGCAATGTTCTGCCGCCAGAGTGTAGCACTATCACAATTATTAAACAGTTTTTTTGACAACTTTGACAAGTCCTTCAAAGCTCTGGATCAAATAGGGAAGAGAATATTTCAATAAATAAAATGCATCAGTGCTGCGAAATTGGATGCAAGAATTAACGGCATCATTCATTTCCTAAGGAAACGATGATACGAAAACTATGGGAAGCGGCAATACGTCGTAAAGCAAAAAAAAACCCTCATGCACCTCTAAATAGCTTTAGGATGCCATTTTAATATCACAGTACAGGTATTTTACACACGAATGATAATAAAACGATTGTAGTTTAACGCGTTTTCATCAATTATTTGTTATTGTTTGTTAGGTAAATAAATACCTTTAGGGGTTTGACGTCTGGCTCCCACCACGTCTGGTGGCTATTTAGGCCTCTTCCCAAAATGTGTACTCCCACCACGGCTTTTTCCCATTATGTACACTTCTCAAAACGTCTACTTACCAAAATATCTAACTCTCATTATGTACACTTCTCAAAACGTCTACTTTGTTACTTAATTTGCAAGGCACTAATGTGCTCAACATTTTCATTAGGCTCACTGTACACTACCGATTACTGATAGTGTGTGCTACTATTATGTGCATTATGTGGTAAATGTCCTAAAATGTCTTTTTATAGTGTATTTTTTTAAACTTTATTTTTGAGTAGCAACTCGCCTAAGTAGCGTCAGGCCCCGTAGCATGGATATCACGCGATAAGTGATAGGATAGAGCTGCCGTCCCTGGCTGAAACCGTTCGATAGAATGAGACGACGCGCTTATCCTATCACTTATCGTGTGATAACGCCATCCATGCTACGGGGCCTGGTCTAAGTAGCAACTTGCCTAAGTAGCTAGTCGTCTATCCTACCTTTTTTTTTTTTTTTTTTTTGACGCTGGGGAAATGTGTTTGCACATACCCCCCGGCCCGGGGAAGGCCATAGTGGGGGGTTATGTGGGGATCTCTCCTTCCGCAACCCCCTCCGCATAAGGTGGAGGGAGGGGAGGAGCCTACCCACTAAAACCCCAGCGGCGTCATCCTCTCCTGCCGTTAAGGGGACCGTCATGGGATGCAGCATTTCTTACCACGACGACCCCCGGCGGCCCTGGCTGCTACGCCAGGACACCCGCGCCAAGGGAGGGGAAGGTCAGAGACGCTTGACCTTCCCCCCAGACGTGTAGGGCCATGTGCAATGTGGGCCCCCAACCCACTGGCCCTACTGGGGGAAGACGCGGCCCGCGGCAGCAAACCGCGCACGCCTTCGACCCCTCCGTCTGCGCCGGAGCGGGAGTGCGTCCGCATTTTCCTCGCGCTCCCGCTCCGCGGCCTCCTTCTGCGATATGACGACTTCGCAGAAGGCGGCCACCGCCTCCCAAGATCTCTCGCTCCTCAACATGGCCGCCACCACGTTGGACAGCGAGAGGTCATCCACTCCGAGGGCCAACACCATTGTGCGGCGCTCTTCGGCCCAGCGAGTGCACCACTCCAAGGTGTGCTGGGCCGTATCGTCCTCCGCGCCGCACTCATGGCAGGCGGGGCTACCCTCTCTTTTAATCCTGTACAGGTAATGACCGAAACAGCCATGTCCGGTCATCACCTGCGCAAGTCTGAACCCCACCTTGCCATGGGCCCTCTCCAGCCAACTGTCCAACGACCCGAGGAGTGCCCCTATGGTGCGGACTCCATAGGGGGAGCCCTCGAGGTCACCTTTCCACCTCTCCCTCAACCTCCTCTGCGTCTGCCTCCTGGCCTCCCTCACCTCCTCGGGAGCAGGATACTCCCCGGTGGCTTTCCACCGCACCCGCTCCCTGTGCGCCTCGGCCAGCGCCTCCGCATCTAGCTCCCACGGAGGTGTGCCAGCCAAGGCACACGCCGCCGCCCAGGCGACCGTCACGTATGCCCTGCAGATCCGTATGGCCACCACCCTCTGTGGCCTACGAAGCAGGGCCTTGTTTGCCGCGCTGAGCCGATCCGCCCAAATCGGGGCCCCGTACAGGGCCATGCTTCGGGCGACACCGGCATAGAGGCGGCGGCACGCGACTGATGGCCCCCCTACGTTGGGCAGCAGCCGCCCCAACGCTGAAGCCGCACTCACTATTCGGGGAGCAAGTTGGCGGAAATGCTCCCCGAAATTCCACCTCCGGTCCAGGATGAGGCCCAGATACTTGATGTGGGGCCTCACCTGGACCATCTCCCCGCTCACTCTCAGAGCTGCACCCGCAGGCAGCCGCCACCCCCTCCCCCCAAAGACTATGGCATCCGTTTTGGGGAGGGAGACCTGCAACCCCAGCAACCGGATGCGGGTCACCATTAACTCCGCGGAGTCGTCTATCCTACCTATTTTACTCTAAGGCAGGTCAGTGTAGGTACGACGACGAGCGAAGCGAGGAGGAGTGTTAGGAAGAACTGCGACCCTACAGCGCGCGAGCCGAGCGAGCGAAACGAGCGTGCCGCGGCAGCGGCCGGCGAAGCGCCAGAACCGACTTTTTTGTTAATTACTCCAGTTGCTACTTAGTCCAGTTGCTAAAAGTCAAGTTGGACTAAGTAGCAACTGGACTAATTAGCAATTTTGTTCGTATAAAGTCGGTTTTGGCGCTTCGCCGGCCGCTGCCGCGGCACGCTCGCTTCGCTCGCTCGGCTCGCGCGCTGTGGGGTTCCGTCGATTCCTCAAGGATCTCTTTGTTTGCTATTTCAACGGAATGATATCAGAATCGGTGACGTACTTTTATAGTTTGAAGTACATCATTGAGAAGTTCCACGAGTTCGACAAGCCATCTGTGGTCTTCATCATCACTTCCACTTCACCAAATTTATGATTTCCGGATGTAAATAGGTACACGAGTTATAATAGAAAACACTGAAATTACTACACGCGTGCCTCAATTCCTCATGGTTCCCATCATTAAACTGGAGTTTTGAAAACAATGGGACCAACCTGGAAGCATATAATTTCAATTAAAAAAAGAATAGTACCTACGAATCGGTTCAAAAATGACGGGAGTTCCGAGTTCTACACATTAAAAAAAATACAACCGATTTCAGAACCTCCTTTTTTTTGAAGTCGGTTAAAAAGAGTGGAAGGGCAAATTCGAAGGGGAAGACCTAAGCGAAATTTCTCCGATCAAATTGGAGAAATTTTCCAAAAAGGCCAGGTCAAAAATAATACCCTAAAGCGACGAGCATGTATGAGAAATGTTATGAAAGTAAGTGAAGCGAAGTGGTTTCTCAGGATCGTAGCAAATGGAGATCCGAGATCTCTGCCTACCCCTCTGGGAAAGAGGCGTGATTATATGTATATGTATGTTAATTAAATAGGTATACCTATTAGCTAAAGCGGTATCTCAACTTGCGTCGCTTAAGACCTCTCTACACCTGCGCTCCCTTTAAAACCAGTTCTATGAGGCGCACATCCGGCACGCGGACTGATGTATCTACTTACCGCCGACTCCCCCGACTTGCACCTAAGTTTACTGTGTCGACGCGTGTCTGTGTGAGTGCTTGCGATGCAACGGACGTTTGTTCGGGTTTGTTTTACTGCTTGTTGCCATATACAAGTCGCTGCCCCAATATTATAGGGTTCTATGTTACATTGTTACATTACTTCCATTTAGACCTAGTGTCACTCTGACAAACTTCAAATTTCAAGTTGATAAAAGTGCAACATGGAACCCTGCAGCGAAGTATTTACCTACTGCGGTCAAGATCAGGAATTTATACTACCTATACATTGACCCAGTAAGTCAACCTCGGAGTTAAAACTAATTATTTGATAGAAAGTTATTGTTTGGCAGAGAGCTGCGATGCACACATGAACGAGTTGCCGATCCCGTGTGGCCCGTGGGGACCATGGTACAATGCCAAACAAAGCTTTTACAATAAAGTCTTCTTGGGCGGAGTTCTGTGGTAAGAAACCGACACGCTAGTACCCTCAGAGCATAGAATACTAGAGAGAGGACAAGCCGCCGGCAGCCGCGTCGCAGTTGTTAGCTCAATGGGCATACTCTGCCATATGTGCACGCGTGCTGATCGCAGAGAATATTACGTTTCTTCCCAAAATGCCTGATATAATGCGCGTGTATTGTCCAATAAGAGCGTAGGTATACAAGTGTGTGTGTTTTAGATGTGTGCGTGCTTTGTCTTGTCAATTTCTTGGGCTTTGTGTGGGTTAATGTACTTGCGACAGGCGTACTCAATACAAATCAGCCGGCATGTCCGATCTCCTTATATTCATACATATGTGCTAGTACAGTCGACTACAAAGAGATGTATGTTTTTTAATGTTACAAAATGATGTATGTATACCTTATTACTATGGCAGTAAAGTCTATGTATAAGTGTTTGTGGGTGTATGTATGGATACATGTATTTATAGTCGACTGTACACAAATATTAGCAAACCGAGATCAGATGAGTAGAATATTTAAAATCCGCACGTGTTATTAGTACTTTTTTAAACATAATAACATGTAAAGGCCAGTCCAGACAGGAAAATTTTCGCTCATTAGTTTTAAGGTAAACGTCCGAGTGCTCGACGCTGTACAGTCGCCATCACAAAAACAAGTACGTCACAAACATCGGAACACACCTCTATTTTCAAGGCAATAGGGTGCATGTGCCGATATTTTTGAACACCTATAGTGTACCTATGTATGTGATGGCGACTGTACTAGTATATGGCATGATTGACATGGGCACTTTATGTCAGAGCAATATGGGTTAAATTCGAACTAATAGGATTATTCTTCATTCGAATTTAAGCCATGTCACTTTGACATAAAGTGCCCCTGCCATATACTAGTACAGCGTCGAGCACTCGGACGTTTACCTTATTTTCCTCGCTTTATTGAGGTGAAAAGATTTATGTTACACACGGGTGCAGTTATTTTACGTCTCGTGTGTTGCAACACTCGCTACGCTCAGAATTATTGTTTTGAACCACTCGCTTCGCTCAGGATTCTATTTTCGAACCACTCGCTTCAGTTCAACCCTAGAATCCATTCGCTAGCTCATGTTTCAATTCTACATTCGCAGTTAAAATACAACTTTGCACCCTATTGTATAACAAATAACTATTATTAGCTTTTTTTTTACTTGCAGTGTTCCTATGTACTATCGAACCAACTGAATCATGACCCACCATAGAACCTTGTTACAGTTAACGAACATACGCACGATCATATGACGTTAATACGTCAGTTAATAGGGAACATTACGCAAAGCTCTGCGTAGGGGGCGACACTAACACAACCCGTAAACAAACCGGTGCCGGTTAATGTACGGCCCAATAATTGGCATCCTCTATATCTATGTCTCTTTTAACTTATACAAAAAGAGAGAGATAACGATAGATGGACGCGTATTATCGGGCCGTACATTAACCGGCACCAACAAACCGCCATGACGTACAATGTCATATTTATTTACCTAACAAACAATAACGAATAATTGATGAAAACGCGTTAAACTACAATCGTTTTATTATCATTCGTGTGTAAAATACCTGTACTGTGATATTAAAATGGCATCCTATAGCCATTTAAAGGTGGATGAGGGCTTTTTTTTGCTTTACGACGTATTGCCGCTTCCCATAGTTTTCATATCATCGTTTCCTTCGGAAATGAATGATGCCCCTCATTCTTGCATCCAATTACGCGGCACTGATGCATTTTATTAATTGAAATATTTTCTTCACTATTTGATCCAGAGCTTTGAAGGACTTGTCAAAGTTGTCAAAAAAACTGTTTACTAGTTGTGTTAGTGCTGTACTCTGGCGGCAGAACATTGCAGTAATGTTCCCTATTGTGACAAGGTTCCATGGTGGGTCATGATCCAGTTGGTTCGATAGTTAGTTACTTTGTTTAGGTCGAATCTTACCCAACATAAACTCTTCGTGATTGGGCTCAATAAAATCCTCTCAAAGGGTATAGTTGATGACTGCAGAAAAGTCATTTTGCAATAAAAGCAAACCAAAAAAAAACGTTTTTCAATGACAGAAACTTGGCACTTAAGGCCTCTCACAGACTGGCGCGGCCTGGCCGCGGCGGACAATAGAAAACTTGTCATTAACTTTCAAATTTACTATGGTCCGCCACCGCAGACTGCGCCTGTGATGCAGGCTTAAACCGCATCGATATTTATGATGACAATTCAAAACATTACTTTCCAGGTTTTTATTCTCGTTCGCCATGATGATATTAACGGACAGCATCTACCTGAACTTCTCGCCGCCGCAGCACCCCGGCCCGCCCAGTGACATGGCCGTTGACTGCGAAGAATAATAGTCAAATTGTACCTTGTGACGTTGGCAATAAAGTTTAAATTGATACTAGTTGTTTACCTAATTACTATACACGTTTCACCAACATGACAATAGGGAACATTACTGCAATGTTCGGCCGCCAGAGGCAGCACCATAGACTATATTGAATAACCGGCAGCACTACCACTAATAGAAAACCAGTATAGAAATATAGGGATTTGTTTGTCAAATGAGTGACAAGGATGCTTGCGTAGACAATACCGCAAGTGCGAACGAGATACAATGTCAACGCTGATAGTGTCGCCACCTACGAAGAGTTTTGCGTAATGTTCCCTATTGTCACCTGAGGCCTGAGGTTTTACGTGACGTGTCAGTACATTTTCGCCGTAAAACGTGATGATAAAACCTATCACGCTAGCTGGGCTGACAATGACAGTTGGCCTTACATTTCTGGAACTACAAATAAAGCCCTTTTTTACCTGAATGGCAGATTCTTAAAACGGCAGATGATAATAATTGAATACGGAAGTTCTTTGACAGTTTATTTGGAATCAATAATTTGACATAACTAAGTATGTACAAACTTACAACAAATAATACAGTCGATATTGTTGAACCTCGAAATTTCGGGGAGTTTGATGCAATTTAGTACGAATGTTCGTTAGAAGCCCTGTTTTCGTATCCCAAAAGTCCCCTGGTCAGGACCTTGTAGAACGGCCGCTATCTTGGGAAATGTACTCCATTCGTAAGAAATTCAGATTTTGTTCGAAAACTAAGTACTCTATGAAAACATGGTCTACAGCAAGACTAAAGCTGAATAAATTCTGCACAAGCCTATAGTACCTACACAACCTTGACGAGAAAACGTGTCTTTGTGGAGAAAAATGCATCAACATGTGAGATTTTCCCTCAATGTCCTCAATGGCCACTTTGCAAAAATATGCTTACAGCGGCGCTACCACGAACTTCGAATCTCGAACTTCGTATATCTCCGTCTCTGTCGCTCGAGTACCATAAACCATAAGTGCGATAGAGACGGAGGATATACGAAGTTCGTGGTTATAGCTCAGCTTCGATATTGAGCGCAGTCTATGAGGTCGAGGATGGGTTGCCCCAAACCGTCTATAATCGTAAGCGATGTTTGTTAAAATCAGAATGTATGGAAAGTTTGATCAGAGGGCCTACCGCCAACGGCATTCGAAGTTTTCCCTCTCTGTCGCACTTAAGAATGAACTCGCTAGTCTAATAGAGAGCGAAAACTTCGAATGCCTTTCGCGGTAGGCCCTCAGTTTCTATAGAATGACAGCTGCTGGCGCCATATTTAACGTTGATCGATCTGCAATCGTAAGTTGGTGCAATCCACCCTTAGTCATTCATTAACCTATCGTAAAAGTGCGACTAAATAGGCTAATAATTACCTCGATTTATGGCAGCAGCATAGATTACTTAAGCAGAACCCAGCCAAAGCGTACTAAAGCCTTGTTCGGACTAGGCTAGTATTTTAGTGCGAGTCCATACAAAAGCTACTCGCACTTGAAACAAATGCTTGAACTATGAACTCGCACTAAAATACTAGTTTAGTCCGAACAAGGCTTTAGGCTTAATTTCCTTTCTTTTACAAATGGACCACTGGTATTATCAATTTTCTTGTTTTAATTAAATTGATAAACTTGTCAAAGCGGACCCCGGACTCCTTTAGGGCACAACCGGGAATAACGCTAGGAGCATGAATTAAATTGATAAACTTACTTTCTAAACAATGTATCCAACTGTTTCTCACAGTAGGTATATTCATGTCATGCTCTCTGGCAACCCCACTTTCAATTTCAGGATTTCTGGGTATGTGAAAAAATTGTACCAAAATTGTACCGAATTAGTACTTACTTGAATAATAATTTACTTTGAAAACAAAGTTTTAAACGACGAAAAATCAATCATCCCCTATTTTCGTACCGTTAGGGTTGGTTTTTTTTTTCCAAATTTATATGGGACCAACTTCGGGTTATACCCTTTCCAATAAAAAAAGAATTATCAAAATCGAACTACTCTATAAAAAGTTATGCGTGGTCATACATAAAAAAATATATATATACGCGTCGAATTGAGAACCTCCTCCGTTTTTTTCGTCGGTTGAAAAAATTGTACTTCAATAGTTTCGAGAGTACAATTATTTTAAATTGGGGTTGCTGGGGAGCATCTATCCAGCAACCCCAATCTTAAAAAGAAGGTATTTCGCGTAGAATCTAAGTTTTTTGGGTAAAATAAGGCCCAAAAAAAATTGTACCTACTCTCATTTTTCCCGTTGAACGAGATAGCTAGGCTAGTTAAATTACCAAGAACTGTTGGTGTCGCTTTTCTAGAAAGCCAGAAAAAAAATACTTTCGTTTTATTTCCTACGTTTATCCAATTTTTTTTTTTTTTAATAAAATATTATTTAAAGAATACGTGAGTCTCTATATAGAATACTGTACCAAAAATTTACGTAAATCGCGTTAGCCAGGGTGGGTTTTTTTTTGGTTTAGTAAAAAGTTTTAAAAAATCATATCTCAGAAAATAACAAGGAAGCTGAAACTCACAGGAAATAATATTTGCCATGAGGGCTTTTAATAAAAAAATACAGTATACATTTGGTCGAAGGGCCGATTTTCCATGAAAACACGGCTAAGCTCTTTGGTATTTTGAGGGTATAGCCTAGCTATCTCGTTTAACGATAAACACGAGAGTACAATTTTTTTTGGGCCTTATTTTACCCAAAAAACTTAGATTCTACGTGAAATTCTTTCTTTTTAAGATTGGGGTTGCTGGAGAGATGCTCCCCAGCAACCCCAATTTAAAATAATTGTACCCTCGAAACTATTGAGGTACAATTTTTTTTAAGTAAGTACTAATTCGGTACAATTTTGGTACAATTTTTTTACATACTCAGAAATCCCGAAATCGAAAGTGGGGTTGCCAGGGAGCATGACTGTTAATTGACACCACTGTTAATTTGACAGTTGTAACACCATTGGGTTGGTTTTCATCATATCTCATTGAGGCCATCGTATTCAACATAGATTCTTCGTTCACGTGCCATTCATCATAAAGCGCAAAATACACATGCATTGCGTGCAAGTTTAACTATATTGCGGGATTTGATAGATGAATTTAACTCAGTATGCCACAGTAACCTGCAAAGTAATGAAACATGCATGCTATTTCTTGCATGTGTAAATTTCGCTTAAGATTATAGTACATTACTGCAGACGCCGGGAAAGAAGGGCTTGCCGGGTGTGTAGGGTAGTGATACGAAGCCGACAAGCCCTTTTCACGGCCAGGCATGTATAGTGCTTTTCTCAAACATGCAATGAAATAAATAAATAAAAACTCCTCAAATCAAACTAATTTTCATGGCTGATTGCCGTGATGCTGTGCCACAAAATAGTGGAATGAAAATTAAAAAAAAAGTTACTTCCCGGCCTAGGCCTTCAATTTCGTATGAAATTCCTTTACAGTTCTCTCGAGTTGTTCCGCCCGAAACGTGATACTTTGAAGCATAACCCACATAATGACGACATTTCATTGCATGTTTGAGAAAAGTTTATTAGTCAACTCCCTAAAAGGTCAGACGTTGCTGTGTTAAATGAAATACCAAATTTATTTACAAAGTTTTATACTATAATTATAATTTTCACAACTATGTATACTTCGAGAATGTCCTGGATACTACGAACGAACGCATGGAACGCCACAAGACGACTCGCGCGTTACAAAGTAACGACTAGGTGTCGTCTATGGCGTTGAATGGATCTACTGGACTTGGTACAATTGGCGTCTGTTTCTCGCATAGAAATATCATTACTGATGCAGTCAGCAAATAACTCACTATTAAGACTATCTGGACATGCGTTTTAGTGTATCACTTAGAAATGTCTATTGCTGGTGGTAAACTTAAGGTAAGTGTACCAAATTCCGTAAGTGAACATAATTCCGTTAAAATTGCGTGTAAAACCGTAAAAAACAAAATAAATATTTTACCAATCTATTTATTCAAATCTTCAAATAATATAGTTTACACATGTGGGTAATATAAATAATTGCTTAAAATCATTTATACCTATTTTATTATATGGTTTTAAAAACGAATTCACGGGATTATGTTCACTGACGGAATATGGTACACTTACCTTAATATGAAAAATCATATTTCTGTTAAACTGTATCACAAATTCAAAAGTAGCTTTTGAATAGTTAAACTAGTTGGTTTACATTAACTATAAGGTCGTGTAAAGCTTAATACATCAATGTTTGATCACAAACTTTAAGCTTATGGGTGCTGGGTCATAAATCATAATAAATAAACCATACACCAAATCTTAGTTGCAACAATACGAATATAAAACTTGAGTTACCTATACTTAGTATTTCCATATATGGAAGCACATACGTCACAGTCAAAAATTACATATATATTGGGTGATTCTTAAACGGAAATATGCTCCTAAAACGGAACTATTTTTGCTGTACAACCATTTTTTTTAAATAATGATGTTCTTTTTACATTTTCATTATTTCATACAAATTGAATTAATTTTCAATTTAGATCATCCATTAGTTTAATTATCATACTAGTCACTGTCATGGATGTCAAATAATGAGGCCATGTTTGCACTACATTGATGGTAGAGTTAAAGTTCAAACACTAGAAAAAGATAGAAATAATAGTTATTTTACAAAGTTGCACAACAAAAATGGTTCAGTTTGCCGAGTAGAATCTAGTTTTGAATTTAAAGCCCCGAGGTCATAGGCATAGCGTAGACTTTATTAAATACCTACGATTAGTTTTGCGTAATGTTCCCTATTGAATAAACACATAATGTGGACATGACCTGCCGACTTTACTGGCGATATATCAACCGTAAGTCGTTCGTTTGGTCTAAGTAGTGATGCTACAATCGATATAGATATATTCCAAAAGTCAAGGTGTCTGCGTCATATTTATAGGGTTACTTAGTTTAACGAAAACAAAGTACAGTAAATTAGATACCCTACGCAAAAATCAATAACTTTCTAAAATATGATTCCTATTAAGCCTCACACGACCACTAAAACTAAAGTATAACTAATGGGTCACAAACAGATTCAGGTATCTAGTTTGTCTAACCTGCCCCCGATACTTATGGACAAAGTCCATAACTCTGAGACCGCTATATTGCAAAAAAAAATTAATGCAAATCGCGCGTCCGCAGTAAGCGTCGTTTTAAAATGAGAGCGTAACTACGTTTGTATGGGAAGGTGAAATTCGGCCGAGCTTACTGCGGACTCTTAAGCCCTTGTAACCAGTTTTAGCAACATAACGGAAAAAGGCATGCTAAGGACAACCACGTTGCGTCCGTAGTTTATTGTCCTAGGCGAATGCTGTAAAGAATTTTTGAAAATGCCAGATCACCAGAGCTCCAGTGTATGCGCCGTGTGGAGACTGAGGGAAGTGCTTTTGCTTCGATACACCAAATCAATAAAGGATCCGCAAGGCGCTTGAAACAACATAACTGTCGTAAGGCCCATCGGCCTAATTTTAGGACAAAGATTATCAGGCTTAACAGCCCAACTCATTAGCTTTTTGCAATCAAATTTTAACTCTATTTAAACGATTCGAAATTTCAAAATAGTATGATCTATTTTCAGGACACTGGGCCGTTATTACATTTGTCCTAAAAATTGCTTGGGTCTTACGAGTTTGCATTATGATATAGATCTACATCGTATATTTTGATGACCCGTTGCTCAATATGCAGGTATCCAAACTGACATTTTTTTTTAATGTGGCATTTACATGTTAGATTCTGATCGCATCCACAAACTTTTGACAGTAATTTTTTTGTAGTGTCATAATTTAAATATTTGGCGCGTAAGTCCCTCACTGGTCGCCGCGAATTTTACAAAAATCATGCATTTAAGAGTTAAGCGCAATTTACACCTGCAAGAAATTGCATGCAAGTTTCATTACATTGCGGGTTACCGAGTTGGATCTATCAAACCCCGCAATGTAGTTAAACTTGCATGCAGTTTCTTGCATCTGTAACTCGCGCTTTAGACATTGGTTACAATCTGGTCAAACTGACGAGAGAATTATCGTGTAACCCTTGTCAATGATGTAAAACTGACAGGAGACTAACCATCGGTCTGCCATAGGGAACATTACTGCAATGTTCGGCCGCCAGAGGCAGCACTACCACTAACAGTAAACCAGTATAGGAATATAGGGATTCACACACACATGCACAATTGATTGTCAAACGAGTGACAAGGATGCTTGCATAGACAATACCGCAAGTGGGAACGAGATACAATGTCAACGCTGCTAGTGTCGCCACCTACGAAGAGTATTGCGTAATGTTCCCTATTCACAAGGGTTACACGATAATTCTCTGGTAATACATACATGAGTGACAAGGATGTATGCATAGACAATACCACAAGTGGGAACGAGATACAATGTCAAATCTCCTGTCCCTCAGCGCGTATAGGCATTTTTGTCTGTCACCAGTTTGTTTGTCACGACCTGTCAAAATATTGTTCTGAAACTGACGTTACCGTGACGTCACCGATATAACACGACTAAATTATAAAAGACATGACGTCAAGAATGTATTAGCCTTCTGATACTTCTTAATCTAGCAATGTTAATTTACCATCGTCCCTTTCGGGCATACCCTAGGACGTCATCTATTATATCCTCTATCTACGGGCAGGCGATTTGCGACCCTGGGTGGTATAAAAAAACATGCTGTAACGCCTTAGTGACAGGTTTTTGTTATCTTGTAGCTTACCATCGCTGGCATGGGACAAAACTTTAAGAGTCCCCGGCAAGCTAGATTCTCCATACAAACTTAGTTACACTCTCATTTTAAAACGACTAGCTAGTTTACTCTGAAACTTTGTACAGTCAGGGAATTAAAAGGTTAACCTTAAGATCTGTTTTTGCTTGCTCAGTATAAGTTATCAATATCTGCTTTATCGACCGAATGTCAGACACATTCCGTCATAATGAATGTCATTTCACTACACCTGTTTGAATTTTGAAAACCGAGTTAAAAAAAGATAAAAAAACGTATACAAGAAATAGCAATGATGACATTGACAGGACCTGTTACTCACATTTTATAATTTTAATAATTTTAAGGGAAGAGGATTTAATCATTAGATTTATCAAACTTGGCACAATGTAATGGCAAGATCAAACTAATAAAAAGGTTTTAGTTCAACTATTAATAGGCAAGGAAAATTCGTCAAAGTAAATTTGAACTTTGTTGTCAAACAGTTGAACATAAGTTTCAATACATCACTCTCGTCTGATACGCAGTTTAAAAAGGTAACATGTGCTTGCAACGCGTAAATGATTTGATTTGAAAACTGATTAACCTTTTCATTCCGCCACTGTACTTAGAATAAGTTAAGGTATATCCAGGTCAGTAATTAGTTTATGTAGCTTCAGATACCGTAGTAAAAAAATACAGCAAATTTAAATTTTTCATACTAAACTTGTTTTTGCTGTTTTTCATTTGTTTTATAAACTGGAGCTATATAACTAATTACAGACCGATATACCTCATGTCATTGTATATGCAAAGTTTCGTTACAATCCAACACGTACTTTTAAAATGAGAACAAAACTCCGTTTGTATGGGAAGGTGAAATTCGGCCCAGCTTAATGCGGACTCTTAATACTTCCACTGCCCGGAACTACAGCCTAGCGGGCGCTGTTCGTAGGCGCTTTCCGCCACTAAGCGGGAAAACTACGAAATTGTTGGCAGTGAATGTGTTAGTGAACGAGTGAACTTTCCGAAACAGGAGATTTTGTGTATCTGTGTATGACCCTTATGTATAGTGAGAGTGGTCGTGAAGTTATCTGCTCTCCGGCTTGGGCTTGGGCGGCTTGAAGCCCATAATTTTGTTCTTCTTTTTTTTCTTCTCTCCGCCGCTGCCTGACTGGAACACCTTCCAGCTGTCAACACGGTTTTGTCGAGATTCCTGGAAACACACAAGTCAGGTGAGAAACATAGTAAATGTAGATAAATTAAATTAAATATATTCTTAAAACTATAAAACTGTTTTCATACATTTACTATGGAGAAAAAGTTGTTTAATTTCTGGCTTTTTTGTACAGTCAGCGTCATATAGTTAGTAGCAACCAAACTAGTCAAATAGTTCGGTACACCATATATTTAGTATGGTCTACCGAACTATTTGGCCACTTTGACTGCTACTAACTATATGACGCTGACTGTACATTACCGAAAGCTGACCCCAAGGAAACTATTGATACTGGATAGAAATGGAATCGATTGACGTAAAAAAATACATGTACACTTAAAAAAAACTTTTTTCACTTTCATACAAATTGTATGGGGAAAGTTTTTCTCGATTTATGTCTTTTCTAGCCGGAAATTTCTTTTTGGTCCTGTACAAGCTTTTGATCCTAGACAGGAATGGGATCGATTGGCATCAAAAAAAAAGTGTCAAAAATTACAATTTTTTCGCATCCTGTATGTTTTTTCCAAAACGCACACGCCAATCTTCATACATTTGAAATCGAAGGAAGGTCTCCTACGACCATTTTCGCCTAGCAACACGGGATCTGGTAGCTGCCCTCACTGACCCAACCTCAGAGCATAGAATACTAGAGAGAGGACAAGCCGCCGGCGGCCGTGTCGCAGCTGTATGCTCAATGGGCATACACTGCCATACTGTGCACGCGTGCTGATCGCAGAGAATATTACGTTTTTTCCCAAAATGCCTGATATGATGCGCGTGTATTGTCAAATAAGCGTGTAGGTATACAAGTGTGCGTGTTTTAGATGTGTGAGTGCTTTGTCTTGTCAATTACTTGGGCGTTGTGTGGGTTAATGTACTTGCGACAGGCTCACTCTATACAAATCGGCCGCCATGTCCGATCTCCTTATATTCATACATCTGTGGACCCAACCCTATTATGGCAACCAACTTCTATTAATCTATTCAGAATATCGAGGTGTATTTTCTATCTGGATCAGTTCTCATCATATTAATTATACAAAGAACAATTCAACAATTTTGAATCAAACAAGCGCGCAAACAATTTAAATTATACTCTTCCTCATCAGGGGTCTGTTGGACACACAGATGTATGAATATAAGGAGATCGGACATGGCGGCCGATTTGTATAGAGTGAGCCTGTCGCAAGTACATTAACCCACACAACGCCCAAGTAATTGACAAGACAAAGCACGCACACATCTAAAACACACACTCTTGTATACCTACACGCTTATTTGACAATAAACGCGCATCATATCAGGCATTTTGGGAAAAAACGTAATAATCTCTGCTCGCAGCACGCGTGCACAGTATGGCAGTGTATGCCCATTGAGCTAACAGCTGCGACACGGCCGCCGGCGGCTTGTCCTCTCTCTAGTATTCTATGCTCTGAGGTTGGACACCAGTGGCGGCGCGTGAAAACTTTCGATAAGCAACCCGAAACGCAAAAAGTTATGACAGAGTTTCGAGTATACATATTATACACCGTGAATTTTTTGCGGTTGCTTTCCCGCGGCAGGGCGATTTGCTATCGGTACTACCTACTCAAAAAATAAAAACTTCTGTATAAAAATATAATACAAAAAAATACCCTAAACTCGAACATGCGAACAACAATAGTAACGCACTAAAGTAGTAAAGGTACTGCTGCAGTGCTACTACTGGTGTTAGGTCACTTTCGAGTTTCGTTCGACACTTTTGTAAATCTGACATTTCATAAAATAAATAAAAATAAAGATTACACATCGATTGTGCGTGCATGGCAAAATCATTTCGTTGCGGGAAAACATCCACTAAAACTTCACGGTGTATAGTATATACTCTAAAGCTAAACTATATACTCACAACGACTATGAGGAACAAAAAGGCAAAAAAAAAGGAAATTAAAAAAAATAATAGATTTGTACAACAAGCGCATAAAACGAGCCATTTAACCTGAGTCGTGTATTAGTCGAGGGTTAAATGGCTAATTTATGCCAGAGTTAAACACACTGCTTTTCACTTCAATTGCGAGAAAATAACAAATAATTGCAAAATAAAATAAAATAATAGCTCGTTCCCGGCTCTTAACTTTTTAAAGTTTTATGTTTAATTTTCTACACGTGATATTAGACTTCATACTTTTAAAATAATAATTGACTTCTATTTTATCTGGTTTTATTAATTTAGTAATAAAACATGGATGTGAAATTTATGAAAGCATATCAAATGATAAGTTTATTCTACGAAGTTTAGGCCCGAATATCTTAGTTTTTAAAACAATTTTACTTTGTGCACTACCACTAGAGCATAAAAGTGGAATTTTTGCAGCATACATCCAGCACAAAGGCGAACTTTGCGAGCATGAGAAGAAGTGATCGGCACGACCCGTGCAACACCGCGGGATTCCAAGAAGAAATATGAATATGGACATGACATGCATGGTTGCATCTACTTAGTTCGCAAAAATAACTCTATTGAGGGTTAATAAATGTATTTGAAAATAGAAGTCAGAACATTTAACCCGTCACGCGTCCGGCCCCTCAGCAGTGAAATGGCCGGTAGTGTCCCCATACAAACAAAAAAAACCCGGTTTCTCACAGAAAATCAGAATTGTACCTACCTTAAGCATAATTATATGCCATGAGTTACATATCATTGAAAAGGTAGATGAATGTTTCGTTTCATTTTGTAAAACATAATAGTTTTTCTTATATATCATGAAGATTATATAAATCTCTTTCCAAATTTTTTGTTTTTTCTGTTCACTACTCTCATTTCACACACAAATTGCACTAAATATATAGCCACCCACAATTTTTCACATAAACTTATTTGTAGCTAGTGCGTTTCCGCATTGATTTTACATATTTGTACTATCACAAAATACATAATTACTTTCTAAATAATTGTTTTTTCGCAAAAACAACGAGGACGGCTTTTGGCCGCCGTTACGGCCGGGTCGGCCGGTGCGGCAACTGACAACATGTGGCGATTTTGACCGTTGCGACGTCACCGAGTATCGTCTGCAATACAGTCTTAGTCGAGTGTTTATTTTTCGAGATATATTTTTTTGAATCTTTCATTGTATTTATGTAATAAGTCAATATAGTTATGAAATTAATATAAAAACGTGGAAGAATAAGTGTTTAGATAGGTAAGTTAGTAAAGAAGAAAATACTTATTACAAAATAATGTTTTTGATCATAATAAAGTACCTAGTTAAAGTCTTTGTTGACTCAAATTTAGACATAGACATCATTTATTGGTAATAAGGGTATTACACTGGCATTTATATCTATTTTTTTTACAATAACTCTTTATAGCGCAACAGCCATTCTCTATTTCGAAGAAGAAATTTACTATAATATCTAATACTAGCTGACTCCGCGAACTTCGTATCGTCATACCAAATGTATGAGGAAATCAAAAATTCTTTTTTGTAAAATGTTCCATGTTTTAATCGTTATTCTGCTATTCCGAGCAAGGACAAACCCAAAAAATCAAACATCAAAAAAATCGGTCCAGCCGTTCTTGAGTTATATATATACAGGGTGTTTGGTCCATCGTTTGCCAAATTAAAACGTCAGGTAGTTTTGGTCATTTGCTATCACTGCCAGCATTAAAAAAATAATTGTGGCCGCGGGATTTTTAATATTTAGGGTACACCCTTAGAATTTTTTTTTTTAAATATTAAAAAAAAACCCGTGGTCACAATTTTTTTTTGAATGCTGGAATTGATAGCAAATGACCCAAACTACCTGACGTTTTAATTTGGCAAACGATGTACCAAACACCCTGTATAATAGATATAGATTTAGTATCGGTATTATTGTTTATGTTATCTTATCAGGTTACAAAGGACGCCGACAAAATCTCTGAGACCCGAAACTTCTGAGGTCGTAAATAGCCGTTCTGCTTTTGTTATTGTTAATTGCCTTGAACACGTGCATCATTACACTTGGTTTGCTTGGAAATTATGGTCTCAAACTAAACACACCAGGTATAGTTGTTATTTTCTAAGCCGTCCGTTCCGCACTAAAGAACGCCGCACTGCAGAACGGACGGCTTAGAAAATAACAACTATACCTATCCTATTTTCAGTCGTAAAGGTACTTTGAAACTGTTCAATTAAAAATTATTGTGAAATTGGTTGTTTTTCTAACTTCACTCCATAAAAAATGTTTCGTTTTATAGAGTTAGCACTGTATTTTCGCCAATAAAAACTCGGATAAAACTAACAAGTTTAAAAAAATACATTAAATATTTGTCGATTGCACTTTTAACTATAACTACTACGAATACTTAATTAAATTAATTTATTCAAATATACCAACGTTTCATGAATAAGTACCTAACTAAATAAAATACGAAACTCTAAAAACGTTACATAATCATAATAAAACGACTATAATAGCCACGATGACATTATTTTTTCACCATTTGAACAATGTGTACAAAAAATATATATTTGTAAAACAAAAATTTGTTAACTTTTTTGTCAACGGTACACCAGTTCGTGGTACAGAGTAGTACTTGTTGAACAAATTATTGAATTTTTACAAATTCGTAGGTTTTTAGGCAAAACCAATAGTAAAAATCGATTCCCGATTACATTTGGAACAAAGTTATCTATTTCTCAGAATGATTGGAAATAATAAATGCTTTCAATTTAGCAAAATTCGGTGACCGCCATTATGATTTCTTGCGTGATTAAAAGTTACAACGTTTTTTTACTATATAATTTTGGTGTGCGGCTAAAACAAATAATTGAAATGGATTACGTACTCAATTATCAGTAATTTGGTGTATAAAACATGGAATAATCAACTACCGTTTAAAAGATTTCGACATTTTTTTCACACTAGATACAACTTTCACCGGCTAGAAAAATGCAATATGGCGGAGCCGTAACGTGCGGTCGGTGCACTATGACGTTTTTAATTTGTTTACTTGAAATTCTCAGTTCTCATTGGACTAAAAAGATCAAATTCGAGTCAGTGAAGAACTGTGAATGGCTCACGTATTTTTCTAGGTCAACCAATCACAAACGGACCATAGGAAAAAATACCAAAGACAACGGTCGCTCCTAGTCACCAACGTGGTGACTGGGACGCTACCGGCAAAATTTTTCTAGTCGCCAACGTGGTGACTGGGACGCTTGAGGGGTTAATAAACTCATAAATTGTTTCATTTTTCATTAAAGAAAATATTTATATAATATTAAGTGCACCCATAAAAAATATGTAAGTGTTAAAATGTAACCATTTGAAGTGCAAAAAAGCCCTTTTCCCGACTGCCTGTTATGTTGAAGGTCGCTTTCGGATTTTCTATTGTTTGCGTTTATGACCGAACGCATAGTTTAAACTGGTGCGAAAAAGACAGCTAATAGTAACATTAACAGATTTTCTAATTTACTTATAATATAAGGAATGCAACCAATTTCTAACAACAAATATTCTATTAATCGTCACCGGCAGCACAGTAATAGAGTTAGAAAATAGAGCCAATGAGGCATTAAAAATAATTGCACAGTGGGGAAATAATAATAAGCTTAAATTTGGACCCGAAAAGACGCAAATACTAACCAACACCCCAAGGGCCGAGAGCGCCAACATTAAAATGAACGAACTACGACTTAACTACAGTGATTCTATAAAATTACTAGGTCTGCACATCGACAAACGGTTTCGATTTATCCACCACGCTAAAGAAACAGTAAGAAAAGCATTAAACATTTATAAAAAGCTGTGTAAAATCGTAAGGCCTACTTGGGGCATACACTCTACCAATGTGGAGATAATATATAAACATGTCATAGAGCCTCTAATTACATACGCCGCAGAAATATGGGGTGAAGCGGCCATAAAATATAAAACTGTGCAGAGAACACTAAGATCCATGCAGAGGGGCTTCGCCATCAAAGCGGTTAGAGGGTTCCGCACAATATCCACTACAGCTGCAATTGCGTTGGCAGATTTCACCCCTCTGGACCTGAAGGTTGTGGAAGTTATGGAGATTGAGAGGACCAAATCCAGGGGCACATCATCATACCTACCGGGTGACCTCAGGCTTGAGCAGAAGGTCACGACTAAGAAAATGATCCACCCAGCAGAACGTCCAGTAATCGAATTCTCGAAAATCGAGGACAGTAGGGATATGGAACCGCATTGTAATGCCGATACCGTCCAGGTGTACACTGATGGGAGCAAACTCGGCGGGAAGGTCGGCGCTGCATACGTCATGCTGTACCCGGATGGCAGCCAATTTACAAAACGGCTCAAACTACATGACAGTTGCACCGTCTACCAAGCTGAATGCCATGCTATTGAAATGGCCTGCCAGAAAATCGTACAGGAACGCTTACAAGACGTCGCTGTCTTTTCAGACTCCATGTCTGCCCTACAGGAATTAACTAATCGTAATAGCACCCAACACACTATACACAACATCCACAGGCTTACTATTCAAATAAGAGGCACAGGAACAATAGTATTTTGCTGGGTAAAAGCTCACAATCAAATTCTGGGAAACGAAATGGCGGATATGGAGGCGAAGAGAGCAGCAAATCTGCACAAAGCACCAGATTATTCATATTTCCCAATCTCATACGAAAAACTGCATAGAAGAAAGGACACTGATTTAGCTCACGAACGGAATTATATATATTCGGAAACTGGAGCACACCTTAAACAGCATTTGCCTAAAATTAGCGACATAAGAAACATAAGAGGCGCTATTCCAATCAGCTTCCAATTAACAAAGGTGCTCACCGGACATGGGTACCACAAAGCATACCTGCACAAGTTCAAAATCACTGCGGATGATCTGTGCCCGTGTGACACCACTACTTCACAAACAATTGACCATCTTCTTAGACAATGCCCTAAATTTAACCTGAGTAGAATAGACCACGAAATCGTGTGTAACAATATAAATATAGACCCATACGACATCAAAAGTATAATTAAAAAAGAATCTTCAATTCAATCATTCACCAAATTCATCAACAAAATCATAGACAGCCTTAAAAAATTCAATAACACGTAAACTATATTTCATAGTACCAATATATTTTAAAGTTACATATATACTAGTCTCATATGTCATAATAGTTAAAAGAACCAAAGTTCGCCCGTATTCCTCGCGGGGTCTTTGGATCATAAAACCATAGTTTAGTTAAAAAAAAAAAAAAAAAACAACAAATATGTTTACTTTTACCTACGTTCTTCGGGTCATTAAGTTCGGACGTGGTGATTTAAGGTTATTTGTGTAAGGATTGTGCAAATAGGTTTCATATGTAAACTGGGTATACTGGCACATTATAAGATGAGAAAATATTGTATTCCTTTACC
The DNA here is from genome assembly GCA_963854355.1 of Epinotia brunnichana. NCBI lineage: Eukaryota > Metazoa > Arthropoda > Insecta > Lepidoptera > Tortricidae > Epinotia > Epinotia brunnichana. The sequence continues at coordinate 9,751,093 of OY977945.1, read as the reverse complement.
GACTCGAATCCCGGGGAATATCCATATTAACATAATTATTGAGTTCATTGACACCGTGTTGCACGAGTCATGCCGATGCGAAGTGAAAAATAAAGTGAGATAAGACGCATGTACCTCAAAGTTCTTAGCCCACTCCTTCTCCATGGTGAGCTGGTCCTCCTGCTCTATTTCCGCTTCCCGCTTCCGCTTCCGCTCCTCCTGGTCGCGCGTCTCTAGGTGCTGCCGCTTGCGCTCCATGTCCGCGAACAACTGGAAAATGCCCGATTATTTATTACAAGCTTTATATAAACTTGCACTGTTCGTATGTATGTAAATATGTGAGTATGTAAGTATATAAGTTGTCCGTCAAAATTTGCAATCCATTTTTCAGTCACTTCCCGTTATCCGATTGAGCTGAAATTTTGCATGCATATGTATATCGCATGACAATGCAATATTATGATGACTTGGAGCTGATCTGATGCTGGAACTGGAAGGTGGCCATAGGAACTCCGCAATAAAACGACACAACCCCATCGAGTTTGGACTCGTTAGAATCGTCTCAATGAGTAGTTGATGATAGTATGCAGAAAAGTACAGTCGGCAATAAAAGCTTGTACCAAAAATGAAATTTTTGACAGAAACTTATATCAGTTCGCTTGGGCAGTACCTTTGCAGGGACTATAGGGAACATGCATATTTTTAATTTATTACGAAAATCAAAAGTATAATCCAGAGGAATATGAACTGTAGCACTAACACTTTATTATAATTTATTTTCCTGATGTTATATGCATTTGAAATCTGCACGCGCCGGCCACCCACCGAATAAACTCTATATTTACTATGACGTCGCAACTCATATTCTCGGCGCGTTTACTATGGAGAAAGTCATTAATTAGCAATTTTCTCCACAAAATTTGCGTTTAAGCATATACTTGTAATACAAAATATCATTTTTAATTCAATATTATGTCTAACTGTTATGTAATTTTATCGATAAAGTAATATATATTTTTTTGTAATTTCAACTTGAGATAAACCTAATACAATCGTTTTTAGGGTTCCGTAGCCAAATGGCAAAAAACGGAACCCTTATAGATTCGTCATGTCTGTCTGTCCGTCCGTATGTCACAGCCACTTTTTTCCGAAACTATAAGAGCTATACTGTTGAAACTTGGTATTCTGTGAACCGCATTAAGATTTTCACACAAAAATAAAAAAAACATTAAGTTTTAGGGGTCCCCTATACACAGAACTGAAACTCAAAAAAATTTTTTTCATCAAACCCATACGTGTGGGGTATTTCTATGGATAGGTCTTCAAAAATGATATTACGGTTTCTAATATATTTTTTTTTAAACTGAATAGTTTGCGCGAGAGACACTTCCAAAGTGGTAAAATGTGTGTCCCCCCCCCCCTGTAACTTCTAAAATAAGAGAATGATTAAAACTAAAAAAAATATATGATGTACATTACCATGCAAACTTCCACCGAAAATTGGTTTGAACGAGATCTAGTAAGTAGTTTTTTTTTAATACGTCATAAATCGTAAACCGCAATTTATTTTACGGAACCCTTCATGTGCGAGTCCGACTCGCACTTGGCCGCTTTTTAACCGACTTCAAAAAAAGGAGGAGGTTCTCAATTCCAATGTTTTTTTTTTTTTTTTAATGTTTGTTACCTCAGAACTCCGTCATTTATGAACCGATTCGTAAAATTATTTTTTTAACTGAAAGTATATGCTTCCAGATTGGTCCCATTGTTTCCAAAACCCCAGTTGGATGATGGGAACCATGAGGAATTGAGGGAACTCCTCAAATATATTAGGCACGCGTGTAGTAATTTCGGTATTATCTATTATAACTCGTGTATTTACATCCGGAAATCATAAATTTGGTGAAGTGGAAGTGATGATGAAGACCACAGATGGCTTGTGAAACTTCTCAATGATGTACTTCAAACTATATAAGTACGTCACAGATTCTGATATTATTCCGTTGAAATAGCAAACAATGAAGTGCCAAAGGTAATTCTGAGATCCTTGAGGAATCGACGGAAGTCCTCAAATATTATCGGCCCACATACAGCGATTTGGTTTATTGGTCTAAAAATCAACGCTTTTGTTCTCGAAAATCAGTTCATGTGGTAAATTGGAAAAAAAATGTGGAAATGTTAATGTGGCTTGGCGGAGTACTGAATTGAAGTCGGTTAAAACTTTGTTTTGAAAGTAAATTATTATTTTTTTCTTTTGTTTGATATTTTTACGTATATCCGCTTCGATTGAATGCAATTTATTCAAAATTGAAGTCTGATGCAAGTTCCCTATTGCAAATAACCCTTAATAGGGGTGTAGACTCAAAATTTAATATTACTCAAAAAGAAAGAAGGCAAAAATATGCCTTGTGAGGAAAATCCCATTCAGATATCACAAAAAATTACGAAGCTACAACCGTTTTAATATTGCTTGTTAGAGAGAGAACACGTTCGGGGATCGTGACGTCACGTCATAGTAAATGACAATCGTTTCATATGAAGATGAGTTTTGCGGAAAAGGGACAGAATATACTTAAAACTTTGGAAACTCATAACAATGTGATTATTTAATCCCCTGCTTTACTTTTTTCTGCATTTGACAATATTGTTGGTCCTTTTTCGAGGAAATTCAACATTATTTATTTATTTATTGGAAAACCAACAGCTCACCTCTTATTGGGTATTTTATTTGGTGTCTACACCCCTATTGCGAACAGGGACTGCAAAACCGAAAAATACCGGTATTCTATTTTAACGGTATGACGTCATATCGGTTGTCAAATAGCGGTTTCGGTAGCGGAACCTTTATATTTTGCTACCGAAATATAAAGGTACCTTTATTTTTTCCCGTACCTTAACCGCTATTTAAAGGTACCGATATAGCTACTTTGGCCTGGAGTTGTTGCCGAACCGCCGGGAAAGGCTCTGCTGCTTTGTCTTTTAGTCTTTAAATGTTTAGTAGCCAATGCTTCCTCTGCAGAGTGCCAGCTCGCTTACTTTTCTCGATAACCTTTATAATACCGGTATTATAAAAGTTACGGTATCGTTTTAACCTGGTACCGCTAACCGTTATTTCAAAACGGTTACGGTACCGTTATGTTCGCGCGGCGCGCATAACCTTTACGACATAACGGTACCGTAATGGAATACCGGTTTCATACCGGTATTCCATTTTCCCTGATTGCGAAGATGATTTATTCGCAGTAGTTGATTCCAAAGGAATTGGTATGAATAACCCAAAATGATAACTGATCTTTGATATAACACAAATTATAATAGGGTAGTTGCGTCATGTTAACATTGACTACGTAGTGTTGCTAAATGGATAGTAAACTATCAAATTATTGTAATAAATTATAAATTACAAAATATAATTAAAATCATGAAAAGATATGGACCTTGAAAGTTTAGAAAAATAGGCATCATGTGTTTTTTTTATCTGTCACATTGACATGTGTGTTTGTAAGGAAGGGATAAAAGTTCGTTGGATCACATTTTTTTTAAATTTTCCCAGATTCAGTTACCTATTCTCTGTACGACGTATTGCCAAAAAAACATCCCGCGTCCTATAAATTTCTACACGCTTCTCTGTTCTATGGACTGTCCCTTAACTGCCATTCTTTTTAAATATATCCAAATTCACAACTTCTATTCGACCATAGAGGTAGAATAGATAGAGGGAGTCACCAACACATACACACATGAGTGACAAAGATGTATGCATAGGCAATACCCCAAGTGGGAACGAGATACAGTGTCATATTTTCTGTCCCTCATCGCGTACACGGATTTTTTGTTTGCCACCAGCTTGTTTGCCACCACACCTGTCAAAATTTGTACTGAAATTGACACCACCATGACGTCACCGATATAATACGACTAAATTATAAATGACATTAGACGTCAAGAGTGTATTAGCTTCTGATACTTCTTAATTTAGTATGGTTAATTTACCATCGTCCCTTTTGGGTATACGCTAGGACGCCATCTATATATCCTCTATCTACGTATTCGACAGTTTCATATTTACAACCCGTGCGAATTAACTGTGCACCTCGCGCTGTGACCTTTGCACGCAGCGGAGTGCACAGTTGATTCGCATGGGCAGCATCAAACTTTACTTTTTTTTCCGCTATATCCGTCATGTTGGCATGATTAATACTCTGTCATCCACTTTCCCGCCCTTTTTTCATAACTTTTGTAAATGTCATGTGATTGTCTGTGATGTCCATAATTTTTATTTGTTTTAGGTTTCCGGACAGGGGACCGATTTTTGACTTTCGAGCGCTCGAATCTTTCACTCGAAAACAGACAAAAATTACGAAATGCTGTTTTGAAATAGCGATAGAAAATATAAAAGCGAGTGGTATGGACCACTCGTATTCAATTCTATCGGTAGGTAGGTAGATAGTGCCTGCAATTTTGACACTAAAATCGTATTTACTTTTATTTAATTTTCGAGCTTCCCCCAAAAACCGTCAAAGTTTTACGGAACATTCTCCTCGTGTGTCAACAGTCAACAACACCTCTAAACTGATATTGGCAAATCCACCTTGCTAAAACAGCAAGGAGTATAGATGAATTATCGAGAACATGGAATTGCATTTGTAGTGGTTGTACCGTTTGCAACAAAAGGAGAATAATTTTCTGTTAATTTTATAAAATTACATACCCTTAAGAAATGGAATAAGTAGTTGCTTACTAAACTCTCAATCGGACCAAAATTACTCACTGCCATATTTTTTTTAAATTATGTAACTTACACTTAGTCGTACGGGCTGACTGACACAAAATTATTCTGATAATTGTGAGAGACGTAAAAATATATGCACAACGTAAATAATATTCACAATTTGACACTGACATTATTTTGGTATTTACTTCTTCAATATATAACAAACCTCTTTTTATGCTGATAGTACGAGAAAATAGAAAATTCAAATATAGAATGCCTGTAAACATACAATACTACTACATATGCAATAGGGAACATTACGCAAAGCTCTGCGTAGGGGGCGACACTAACACAACCCGTAAACAAACCGCCATGACGTACAATGTCATATTTATTAACCTAACAAACAATAACAAATAATTGATGAAAACGAGTTAAACTACAATAGTTTTATTATTCTTCGTGTGTAAAATACCTGTACTGTGATATTAAAATGGCATCCTATAGCCATTTAAAGGTGGATGAGGGCTTTTTTTTGCTATACGACGTATTGCCGCTTCCCATAGTTTTCGTATCATCGTTTCCTTCGGAAACGAATGATGCCCTTCATTCTTGCATCCAATTACGCGGCACTGATGCATTTTATTTATTGAAATATTCTCTTCCCTTTGTGATCCAGAGCTTTGAAGGACTTGTCAAAGTTGTCAAAAAAACTGTTTACTAATTGTGATAGTGCTGCACTCTGGCGGCAGAACATTGCAGTAATGTTCCCTATTCCATGCTCTCGTTAATTTATCTATAAAAGCCATCTTAAAACAACAATAAAAAAGGGACTAAATACATGAAATACGTAATTCTAAGACGTAATTTAGTGCTCGAGTATCGTCGTAAATCTGCCCGCATTTATGCATTGCTTTAAAACGTAGTAAATAAAATAACTAATAATCTACACCAGAAAGTATAAAATGTATAACTAAACCCTATACTTGGGAGTGTATCTTTAAATGCACACATTTTTGGTCGCATTTTAAAAACCTTTATGAACGATTTCAACCGAAGCTTGAATGCATTTTTTTTTTGTTTTGCCAATTTAGGGGTTAATCATGTACATACCTTCATAGTCATAACATAAACTGCATGTTTGAACTTGACCGGGTCATCTTCCGGTATACCATCAGATTGGCGAGATTCCTTTTTCTGCTTTTTTTTCTTTTGCTCTATCTGAAAAATCATTATAAATAAGTATTATTTTTTCAAAAAACTATAAAACCTAGTGTTTTGTCCCTTTATAACTGAATTACTGCAATTGAATGCTGCAATACATGAAATCACAAATGTTCAGATGTGGAACTAAAACAGCGGGACCGGTCTTTGTGGCACTCTTTGGGGGGAGTCCAGCTGGACATCTTTCGGCTGATATGATGATGATGACGACGCGTGCAGAAAATACCACTTCCTGACCAGGACAATTTTGTACTCGGCAAGGGCGGTAATAAAGAAAGCCCCAATTCGCGAATTTATCGCCCTTGCCTGTATGAGACATTCTTTGTTTTCCCGCCCTAAGTGAATAATGTACTGTAGGCTATCAATATTTTATACGGCCCAGATATTTTTGGGATCATTATAACTATAAAATAAATAAATAAATAAATATTTTTCGGACAATCTTACATCTATCATATAACTATCTATTTTGAATTTTCAAGTCCCAAAGTACGGTTAAAACTGGATTATAATCCATAAATCTATATTAAATAAGTACTTAATTATGTGAACAATGAACGAAATTAGTATCTTCAAATAGTCTTCAACAAATAAAAATACAACAAAAAGAAGGGTAAGTATACTTTTTTGGATTTCCCAATTCCAATGCCATCTAGTCATCGCAAGTCTTTAACCAAACATATAAATTGTCATTGAAATTAAAACTGTTATTTAATTTATTTTAATATTTATAGCCTTTTATCCTGATCTCTTTTTATTTTTTGTTTATATTGTAGTTTGGGATAGCTGCGTTTATAGAATATATCTGAGTTCAGTGTGCCTCTTGGCATAGGCCTCCTCTAACATTTCCACTGTGTTCAGTCACTAGCAACTCTTCTCCAGTAAGGACCCGCCCACTGTCAGTTTTAACTCATCTTCCCATCTCTTGCTCTGTCTTCCTCTACTTCTTTTTCCATCTCTAGGGTACCAGTCTGTTATGATTTTGCTCCACTTTTCTTTTCTGTTATTTAATAGTGACAAGTTATTGTTTGTGTCCTCAAAATCCCCTGCCCAGAACACCCTACTACCTGATACGGATATATCTGTCAAAAAATTTTTTCCCCGTTGTTTGTCATTGGGTCGCCAAAACGTGTACCGTGATTGGTCGAGGGGCCGAACGGGGCGCATGGGGTGGTTGGAAAGCAACAAACACGATTGGTCAAAAATTTGGCGGATATATCCGCATCGGGCAGACGACAGTGTCAAATTTCACGATTCTATGGGGTGGGAGAGGTTAAGAAGTTCCCATTCCTCACCATATGTTCCGTACGTTCCTTAGCCTCCTGATAAATATCCAGACATCTCTTCCTTGTGTCATCATTCTCCAGGGTTTTCCAAGCCCTGTTTACTATCTCGAATGCCTGCTGGGCCCGCTCCGAATCGTCCTGCAATAACATACAATATTCTTATTAATTAACATGCATTTGAATAACACACCATAAAAGACTAACGGCCGTATTCATAAACGTTCTACTCGTACAGTCACCGGCATCAATATCATCATAATCATATCAGCCGAAAGACGTCCACTGCTGGACATAGGCCTCCCCACAATGCCACAATGAGACAAGAGTGCCACAATGGCCGGTCCTGCGCCACCCGCATCCAGCGGATTCCCGCGACCTTTACCAGGTCATCAGTCCACCTTGTGGGGGGGCCTACCCACGCCTCGCCTTCCGGTACGTGGTCGCCACTCGAGAACCTTTCCGCCCCAACGGCCATCGGTTCTACGTGCAATGTGCCCCGCCCACTGCCACTTAAGTTTAGCGATTCAGAGGGCTATATCGGTTACGTTGGTTCTGCTGCGGATAGCCTCATGATGAATCAAAGGCCGCAAAAATATCTGACACGCTCTTACGGCTTTGGGAATAGAGTTGTCATCAGACATTTTTGCGGCCTTTGTTCCATCATATATTTATGCCGGTGACTGTACAAGCCTATTTTAACTATAATGGCGTTAAAATTCGTTTGTCCTGATCTGTCACTTTGACATTTGTATTCGTAAGAAAGGGACAAAGACCATTTTATTTAGCAGAGGCATTTTAAGTTTTATGAATAAGGGGGTTAATGGTTAGCCTAGTTCGTTGACGGTCCCTGAAATCCCTGGTTTAATATTTTAGACTTACAGGAATGTTTGTTTCCGAGTCTTTCCTGTATTTTCTATGTATTGAAGTATCTAAATATCCATTGTATATTATTCTGTTGTTATGTACTTTTGGTATTCATGACACATGGTCAAATTGTGCAAGATTGTCCCATATACTAGTTTTAAGGCTGCTGTCCAACACTTTAAACCTTACAAATTTCTGTTAATAGCTCCCATATTTTAACTGGATTCTGTAACTCGTTACATTCTAATACCTGTGTGTGTAATATTTAAAACTAATTGAATAGAAGTAATATTTATGAAAACGTCGTTTTATGTATGGCTATCACTAGAACTATCTCTAGCCACATGAGTGACTAAGTAGATTATTCATATAATTAGCCATTTTTGTTTACATACGAGTTTTGGTGAATATAATGAAGTTATTCCCAAGAATCAATAAATGCACATTTTAAAGTGATGCCTATACATTTATATCCCACATAAAACCGCACTTGGTAAATATTTAATGTTGGATTCCTTTGTTTTCGAGTAAATTGTTGTTTTAGCGAAGGCTCTGGCTAGTTTTTTACGATTTGTGATTATAGTGTTTGTTTTAACTGTGATTCTGCCTCTTAACTAAAACCTACGTTGTCCTAACATTTCACTCTCTCACGCATCAGTCCCATTTTCCCGTTCCTTACCTATGTACCGGAGCTTCAGGTCGTCCACCAAATGTTATCCAATCCATCTGTGGATAAAAACGAAATGTTGACGGCTGTAACCGCCTAAACTGAGCAAATCTAATCCCGCGCATCGTGTTTTATACTAAAGGACACAGTACATTTCAAATCAACCATTCATAACATAAAATAAATACAGTGTCTGTAGAAAAAAATGATATGGAAAATCTTTTGCTTGATCCTAACAATTAGGTCACTATAGTTCGTATTCTAAATCATGGTCAAATCATGGTGATCTCTTTGCTAATTAATATGAATGCTGCTACATCTATTAAAAGTCTGCTAAAACCTAAAAAATCATTCTGAACTCCTCAGTCCTCCATAAATCGAAATTTAATAAACTTTAAACCAACCATGTTTTTATCGGGATGCACCAAGATGGAGAGTCTGCGGTACTTCTTCTTGATTTCATCAAGGGATGTATCGGGATCCAGGTGCAACACTTCAAATGGGTTCAGGTTAAAATAGGTGGAGCCGGGGCGGAGCAGCCTGTCTATCTGCTGCTTTGGTGTTAAGACGGAGTCTCGCTTCTCAATCTCCTTAACCTGAAATGTGTAAAATATCTTTTTCAAGTAAAATGTTTAATTATTAAACTGAAACAAAGGTTTTAGCATAATTCTAAATGTCTCTATCTGCCAACACAGCGAATCCTCAAGTGAATAAAGGGTCGGCAAAGCGCTTGTGATTCTTCTGGAGTCACAATTGTCCATGTCGTAGTACCTGCTTAACATCAATCAGGCCGTAAGCTTGTTTGCCACCATCATTGTATATAAAAAAAAAAACACCTACATCAGGGCCAAGGGCCAATGTGCAGGATCCCTCCATCGCATTAAATAAAAGTGTATCTTTTGGTCAGTATGTTCAATACTTATGGCCAAGGATGTTGGTACAAATCATATACCTCATAAATAGAAAAAAAAATTACACATATTTGGGGAACACAATTTTATTAAATTTTTATTTCTTTATTAATTTTTAAATAAAATTTATGCCAGTATCAAGTATAAATAAATGCATATTTAAATATTTACTAGTTGTAAGTTTAGAAAATATTTTTGGTATTTAGATCTACAAACTGTTATTTTATTTTACTTACAATGTAATTCAGTTTACTTGACCGCATCATAGTAAGGAAAAATGGACCAGAGAAGGCACAGAGTGGAACCAACAGAAGAAGAATAGAACTAGAGGTAAATTAACCTTTTGGTGCCCAGAGACATCTAGTGATGACGAGCTTCAAATTGTATGGGTGCCCAGTGTCATCATATGATGACCAATCACAAGTAAGTTATGGATAAAGGTCATTACCTTTATCCATAACTTACTTGTGATTGGTCAAAAATTTTCTAAAAAATGCGTCTCAATTTCAAGGTCATTTTAGTTGTCTATTGGTATCCATCAAGACCCCTGGGTTCCTGTACTTTCTGAACTGCAAAATTCCTGGGCACAGAAAGGCTAAACAAAAAATTACTTCCCAAACATGGACATATAAAACTCAGGACAAGCTATGGTAATAATAATACCACATGCGAACAAGATGGTAGCATACAAATCTCGATATGTGTGACAGAAAGAGAAATATCATTTGTTGTCCTTGTCATAGTTCCACTTTTTTTTTGGCATAACTGATTTAGTATGTAGTTGTGCCAAACAAACCATTAACCGTCCAAATTAAGTAGGTTGTTTATGGTAAGCCATCAGCCATTTAAAGAACAGTTCTTAATTTAGCTGCCTGCCCAGAGTATTATATGTCTATGTTCTCAAACAAAACACTGGGGGACTCTCGAAAAATAGGTAAAAGTGGAGCATTCTGGAGGAGGCCTATGTCTAGGACAGCTTGACCGAAACATGATATAATTAATAATATTTCTTTACAATACCAAACCATGTAAACATCGAAAATACAAGAATAAAAGCCACTTTTATGTTTTATTTTATTTATTTATTTATTTCATTTTACTATCTATATTTCAGGAGCAAATTAACACAAATTGTATCCTTATTGTATACAAGCAATTATTTGTGTTTCAATTGAGAGAGAAACAAATTGATAGTCAAAAAAGTCATTAAAGTTATATTTTAAGCTTACCTACACATTTTGGCAATTTTAGGCAAACATGTACCAGAGTCCGGATCCCTACTCAAAAATCTATACCAGCAGGTAATTTTAGAATAGAATAGAATATAATACATTTATTTTGTAACAACAGGCATATACATCATTAAAGCTGCAAACGCACAGACAGCGGTGGCGGCGCGATGCAGTGCGGTGCGGAGGTGGTACCGGTTGTATTATTCAAGCTAATATGAAAAGGTCCGCACAGAATACCACGCCGCGCCGCGTCCCGCCGCGGTATTCTGTGCGGACCCTTTCATATTAGCTCGAACATTACAACCCGTACCGCCTCCGCACCGCACCGCCACCGCTTTCAGTGTGTTTCGGCCTATAAGGCTTAGATCTAAAGAAGGAATCTAGTGTTGCTTCAAAAAAGGAGTCCACTCAGCATGAGTCGAGACACAGCGTGCAAAGACGCAGATTTTCAGTGGATCCATTAATTAAAATTTGGCAAATTGTTATCATTAAAATTTTGTAACAACAAGGTTTGTGTAATCATACATAGGTAATTTGTTTACAAAATTCAAACAAATAAGTTGACTCAGAAACAACAAATACTTATATTAGTTTAGTCTGCGCTCTGTGATGTGTTCTGTGTGCAAATTGGGCTATTTGGCTGCCACCCAATAACCCAATTTGGGATATTTCTATCCTCTGTTTGTCTGATATGATAGGAATTACATACAACATACCAAAAGTTTCATAGTTTTGGCAAGATCAAGTTCGTTACATATAAATTTAACATATTGCAACTGTATTGATGACATAGAATGACTGGGCTATTAAATTGCTGTCCAAGAAAATATGGAGCCGTATGTCTTATGTGAGTCATGCATTAAGTAACATCTGAAGCGTAATAAGACAAGCAGATAACAAAACTAACCTCAGAATAAAAATCCTCAAACGTTTCCACAGGTTCCGTGTGGGCTGACATCTTGACTTATTAGAATTAACTTATCACTATGAAAACGGCTGAAACTTAACAATTGTATTTTACGTTATTCACACATTGTGTAACATACAACCAGGAAACTATTACTGTTAGATCACATCACATCACTGGCTTGCTTGAATAATATTTCAGGTTTCTCGTCGCGTCAGTTTTTCATATGAAGCTACTATTGTCAAAGAGAATATAAACACTACGTTATGTTATGCTGGGGGTATATTTACGTTCCGAATGGGTGCTGCTGATAGATATCTCTTTCGTTTGGAACCAATATGAAAGAGAGCAAACACGATGCCAGCATGTGGCGCTACAGCTTTATATATTCCACAGACAATCTTAAGCACTTAATTTTTTTGGGCACACTTTGTAGCACGGACAAACATTAGTTTGTTTTTAAAAGCCATATCTAGACGTTCCTGCATTGCAGTCCTGCAAGCTATAAGATAAGCATAGTACAAACGGTACGATTAGTCTCACCGTTTAGGTATAGTGCCTGCGCACGGCTATCACAAGACGGCCGCGACATACTCTCGAGCTCTATCGCACTATCCGTCTCTTTCTAAGTGGTCTAATAAGAGAGAGACGGATAGAGCGAGAGAGTATGTCGCGGCCGTCTTGTGATAGCCGTGCTGGCTAGTAAAAGATGAGCCTAGAAAAGAGCGGCAAATTAAAAAAAACACATTGTTCCGTGTTGCTACAGATGTAGTGCATAATTGTTTTCCATCACATTTCCACGGAAACGTACGAATATGTCTTGCTATTTCAGTCGGTCACAGTACAAAAAGTACTGAGGTTGACTGAAGTAGGTAACTAGCATGACAAATACGAACGTTTCCGAAAAAATACGATGGAAAACAATTATGCACTACCTACATCTGTACACCATGTGTAACGCGATAAAATAATAATACTACTTACTTGAATAATTATTATTTCTCATTAATACACACAATGAAATTGATCAAGCAGAAGGAAGTAAAGGTATATGAAATAAAACTCATTGACTACATCTAAGTACTTATATTGAAGAAGAATAATCAAAATCACTGTCCAATATTTCAGGCATTCTTATTAATAAGTATTTATTTGCTTGCTAAATAAAATTCTGCAACTTGGGAATCACACAACTTTACTGCATTTACTAAATTTTGCATAGGTAGGTACCTAAAACTATGTAAGTCTGATTGCCAAGTCACAAAATATTATTTAGCAAGCAAATGAAGATTAATATGAATGCCTGACTTGGATCTACGAAATATCTCAGCACTTTTTACTGTGGAAGAGTTTCGAGACTTATTTTTTACATGGAATGTTTTTTATGGGATCTCATTTCTTTTTGTAGACTTTGTCTGGGAATGTTATTTTACCAACCGCAAATAACGTTTGTATAGTTTTGCAGGAAGGAACTGCAAAAGTAACTTTGTAATAGCATGTATTTGTATAGGATTACAACTTACTTATGCAGTTTGTATATCTCTGAAACGTGACTGAAATTGCAATATTTTAAGTTTTTTTATGAATTATTAAAAACTAATTACGTTTGAAATTTGGAGCTTGTGGGTCTGCTAGAAGAACCTTAGAATTAGCGTGATCATTATCAGAAGTGAGTATGTCAGTGACAAAACTAACGAACTTTGACGGACAATAGTTCTTAAACTAAAAGTTTAAATTGAATGTTATTGATATTATATGTTGGCAATATTATTCCTGAAAATTCAGGATTCTAGCTTTAGCCAGCACAAAATTACAGGATTTTGAAAGTAGTCTGAATGGCTTTGAGAAAAGGATAGTACGGACGTGCCTCTTTGTTTTACTCGAATTGGCGGGGGCACTCCCGTGCCACAAATTATTTATTATGATTAATCACATAGATTGGCCATGATGGCCCATTGTGTTGAGGAGCCTTTAGGTTACTCCGTACCCGATCCCCTTTGACCTTCCTTGGCAGTCTGCCGCGCTCGGACGTCTGTACCCGGCTATAGCAAGTTGGTGTGTGTAATCGCCTTTAAGTTGGCCACTTGGCCGGCTGTCAGATGTCATGGCCCTGTCAATCCTGTCATGTCAATCAGGGTGTTATCAGTCTCATAGAACGCGTCTTGTATGGGCGATAAAAGCGTTGTTAAATTTCCCGTCCTATAGGACTAGATGGTGCCACTTTCGATAATTCTTAACAATTAGACTATTTGAACTTCAGTTAGGCTCATAGTTTACTATTATTAATTTATAATAATTTCAAAATTATTCTCCTTCTAAATAAATGTTTCAGTTGCTTGTTTAAAACTATCAGGTAAGCCTACTAAGGCAACACTAGATACTTTTTTACAATGGTACACTTTGACAGCGGCGCTATTACAAAAATCGTCAGTCGAAATTCGCAATATCTCCTTCTCGGTCGCACTTGATTCTAGTGACAGAGAAGGAGATGTTGCAAGTTTCGACCTTCGATTTTCGTAGTAGCTCCACAGAGCGGCTACTATGAAACGCTTCGATCGTTCGTTCGTCTGTCTCTATCTCTGTCACACTTGCATATTCAAGCGACAGAGAGAGAAATATTGTGAGTTTCGACTTTCTATTTTCATGATAGCGCCCCAGCTTGCCAACCTGTACTCCATTTCACGCTGAATCATTTAAAAGATGTTCGATGCCAAATTATTGAAACACAAAATAAAATTGTTACAAGATATGTAACAATACGAAATAACCCCCAAATTAAAAATATGCTGTAAAAATGTTTGATTTCTTAATAATATTTTATTTTACTGCAATTTGAACGTTATACTTTTGCTCGACTGAATGGAATGGAACGTCACAAAGTAATTTTCATATATTTTTGACATTTTGAAATTTTGATTCAAATCTTTCTGATTTGATTTCCTGCAGTCTGTTTTTTTAAGATCTTGTTATTAAATTGCGGATTCAAAAAAGGCAGCGATGTCGTTTATACAATTTACAGCTACTTACACAATTTTTATATTATCATGCCCGATGTGGTTAGCAAACAGCACCGTAGCAATGGATGGACGTTTGCTGTTCGGCGAGTCATAGGCAAGCGTTTTGTCAACTCCTTAATGATTTGAGGATTCCTTGTGTAAACAATAAACAGGTAACCTAAATATCAACTAACTAGTTATGTACTAATGTTAATTCGAGGTAACCTTTAGGCTATACCACATAATAAATAATAGTACTAGGGTCGTTTCGCCGGTAACGCGACCACCTTCGGTTAGCGACCACTTGACGGACTAGGCTGCTTCAATTAAAGATATTAACATTTCTACAAACCCAACAGAAAACTAATTAGTTATTAACTATTCTTGAATAGTGTCAGAATAAGAATAAATACACTTTAAAACCCAAAGCTTAATCCAAAGCAAGAAAAAATAACCTCAATTCACACATTTCACACATTGCTTCCGAAAAGTGTTGACGTGCAGTGAATCTGTAAAAAAAATAACGCGACAGTTGGCGCGAAAACTTTAGTTACGTCACTTAATTTTATTATTATGCTGAAATTAGTTAATTGATCGTTTAAATGATTTAGCTGTTGTAATAATTTCGTTGAGATTCGGCATATTTAAAAATAGATTTAAATAAAATGGGGTGGTCGCGTACCCAAATACATAATTACCAAAGAAGTCGGATAGCGACCACATCGTTTTCTTTTTCTTTCCTTATGGATTCTTATGCGGCACCCGCGATATTTAGCTTGGCTAGCAAATTGAGTCGGTATTTAAGCCGCGCCAATACATGCTATGTCCATAGTATATATAAGATAATAATAATATGTAATTATATATTATATTATATAATAATAAATAATTTATATGAGATAGTTATACTATAAATTCGAAAGTGTGTATGTCTGTCTGTCTGTTATCTCTTCACGCTTAAACCGATGGACCGATTTTGATGAAATTTGGTATGGAGATAGTTTGAGTCCCGGGAAGAGACATACCTAGGATAGTTTTTATCCCCGAAATAATCCCCTAAGGGGGTGAAAGTTTGTATAAAGCTACGATATAAACGATTTCCACGCGGACGGAGTCGTGGGCAGACGCTAGTGTAAGTAGAATATAATCTAAAAGTTAAATAAAAGCTTGTAAAAAGGTGGCATTTAGATACCTACTATGAATGACATGTGTAACTTTAATAGCAATATATATGTATAATACATGCATATAAACCCGTGCAAAGCCGGGGCGTTAAGTCATTTGTCATTTAAGTATCATTAATTTATTGTCATTATTGTTACTAACGTAGTTCATAAGTCTCCACTGTTACTAACATCATATGGATCGACTAAAGATCTGAAATAAAGATATTTTATTTTATTTATTTATATAAAAGCATGGTGTGAGCGAGATGGCGCGCTTTTTTCGATTCTATTCTTCATTGACACAGCAATATAAAGTAGGTTTAGAAGAGTAACAATTAAGGGGTGTAGACACTAAATAAAATGACCTATAATGATGAATTTTCTCGAAAAAGGATTAAATGTAACGTCAAATGGAGAAAAAAAAGAGCAGGGGATTAAGTAATCACAAAGTTATAGTATCCAAAGTTTTTAGAGTGGGTGTATTCTATCCCTTTTCCGCAAAACGCACCTTCATATGAAATGATTGTCATTTACTATGATGCTCGGGGATTGTGACGTCACGATCCACTAGCGTTTTCTCTCTCTAACAAGCAATATTAAAACGGTTGTAGCTTCGTAATTTTTGGAGATATATGAATGGGATTTTCGTCACTTAGGCTTATCATTTTGCCTTCTTTTTTTGGATTAATAATAAATGGTTAGTCTACACTCCTATTTGTAGTGGTATAAGGGTAGTTAGGTAGGTCAAACTTTGAGAGAAAGAGGTCAATCGTCGAATCCGACTCGTCTGGGTTGCGTTCGGGAAGCTACGCTATGGCACATGTTTTCGTCCAATATTCCGCAGTGTCTCAAGGCGAGTCTTTGACCAGTGTGTGTTGCCAGTGATGACGTATGGTACTGGAACGTGGTCGCTTACTATGGACCTCATAAGAAGGCTAAAAGTCACCCAAAGGGCAATGGAGAGGGCTATGCTGGGAGTTTTTATGCGTGATCGCAACAGAAATGAGGCTATCCGCAACATAACCAAGGTAGGTAACCGATATAGCCATCCGAATCGCTAAAGTTAAGTGGCGGTGGGCGGGGCATATTGCACGTAGAATCGATAGCCGTTGGGGTGGAAAGGTTCTCGAATGGCGACCACGTACCGGGAGGCGCAGAGTGGATATACCCTACAAGGTGGACTGATGACCTAGTAAAGATCGCAGGAATCCGCTGGATGCGGGTGGCGCAAAACCGGTCATTGTGGCACTCTTTGGGGGAGGCCTATGTCTAGCAGTGGACGTCTTTCGACTGATATGATGATGATGATGATAAATCTTTTTATTAACTACTTAAACACTATTTGCAAGAGTGGTCGCCAACTAGCTAACAGGTGGTCGCAAACCGACTAAAGCGGTCGCTATCTAGCGAATTCGCTATTTTGTAACCTTTTCTATATTTTTTCCTAATCTATGGATGAAAGTGGTATATTTTATTGTAGGTTTCAAAACTTGACTATACTCAGAGTCTTTACGAATACCATCTATTATGTGTGTAAATTGAATAGGTATACATTTACTAATCTAAAGTGAGCAACTCGGCTAAGTGGTCGCTAACCGGCGAAACGACCCTACGTACAGAAGGCTCTCTGTTACCAAATCCCATGTTTAGGTATGCCGAACGAGCCTAAACGTAGCCATCCCGTTTTATCGCATGCAACTCGCTGCGATAGCATGCGTGCCGTATCAGCGCTGTACCGGCTGGGGCCGGTAGTGCCAGCTTGTAATTGTAGCGGCGCGACGAAATCACGGAGTGGCCACTGGCTGTATCTACGTGGTAAAAAAATACAAAATCGGGTAGAAAATAACAATATAGGAGTTAGTGACACAAAAGGGTTGGGGTATACCAAAAGGGGCCCGGTTTTAGGACTTAAAAAATTCTTGTTTACAAAAAGATATTTCACATTTTTGCTACTTTTTTGATTAGAACTTTAAAAAATACATTAAAATAAGCATATTTTATTGATTACAATTTTTTTGATTAACTTGCCCGTTTAAGAACTAGATCGGTTCAAAGTTGCGAGTTCGGCCATAGGATATCTAAGGCGCGGACTTGGAAAATTAACATATTTAATTCATATAGTATTTTCATTAACTTGAACGTTTACAAACTAGAGTGGTTCAAAGTTATGGTATTCTGCCATAGTTTTACCTATGAGTTATGATCCGAATCAGAGCACCCAACTATCCACGTGGTCTTGCCGGTCCTACCCCTAGAGTGTATACAAAAAGCCGGAGGCGCGGAGAGAGAGCAGCCCTCGCCTGCTGTGACAAAGCACGGGAGCCGTGCAAAGCGGTTCGGCGACCACCAAGGGCTTGTGCACAAATCACGCGAGGTTTTTTCGGCTACTTTTTGACCCCCCCCGAAAACTTCAACACCTAAAAGATGCTCATTTTAGCATGTTATATATCGTCGGGTGACAAGCAAAAGTCACTACCAAAACTGTCACTGCTCCTTAAAACCTCGTATCTCGGTACGTAGTAGATATCGAGATACGACCTTTGATTTAAGTAGGTATTTGTTAGTTAGTGAGTTTTGCTTGTCACCCGACGATATGATTCAGTTATAAAAAATAGAGGTTATACTGGTAAAATAAGTCCCTGGCTCCGTAGTAATCCTATGGCCGAACTCGCAACTTTGAACCGCTCTAGTTCTGAAACGGGCAAGTTAATCAAAAAATTGTAATCATTAAAAGATGCTTAATTTAATGTATCATTTAAAGTTTTAATCAAAAAAGTAGCAAAAATAAGAAAAAAAAAATTGTTAACAAAAATTATCTAAGTCCAAAAAACGGGCCCCTTTTGCTATACTCTGACCCACAAAAGTACAAAACCGACAGCACTGGGGGGAAATTGCCACCCACTCCCAATTTAGTAAAATCTAAATCATACCCAAATGTTGCAATTTCTGAATTTGTCAATGAAAGCTGATAAGTGATAAAATATGCTGTACCTACAATTCATTCTAACATTGCTATTCAATATTTTAATACGTTTCAGAGAAAAAAATCAAGGTACGGTCAACCAATTTGATTCCTAAGCCACCGTAGAACCCTGTCACTTTAACTGCTACATAGCGACGCAATAATCCTAGTAACCCGTATTGACATAGCATTGACAACGGCAAGGTTCTATGATGGCCTAGGAATCAAATTGGTTGATTGTACAGTCGCCATCACATACATAGGTACACAATAGGTGTTCAAAAATATCGGCACATGCACCCTAATGCCTTGAAAATAGAGGTGTGTTCCGATGTTTGTGACGTGCTTGTTTGCTCCGATGTATGTGATGGCGACTGTACCTTGATTTTTGGCATTTAAACTCAATAGGTATTATTATTTATTGTATGGCAAATCATTGTATTAGAACCGTGAGATCTTCGAAAAGACGGTTGTAGCACTTTTAGCACCGCCCAGGGGTCACGTGTAGGTTAGCGTGTGGGTAATTCCTACGGACGTGGTGCAACTTCAACCCCCAACCCTATCTAGTATACCTATTGAGTTTAAATGCCAAACACAGCTTGCCGTTGGTTCATTTTGTTACACAGACCACTTGTTACATTGACATGTCTGTGTATCTGTGTGTCTGTCTGTGGCTTCGTAGCTCCTAAACGAATGGACCTATTTGAATGCGATTTTTTTATCCGAAAGCTAACGTGATGGAGATGGTTCTTAGCTACCGTTTCAACAAAATCAGTTCATCCGTATTTGAGATATTTATTTATCGTATGGCGGTTACACACTGGTACGTATATATGTATTCTTATCGATGTCGCTCATAGAGTTCCAGTGTGCGCTGCGAGGTTCAGCGTTCAGAGGGAACAGTGCAGCTGCCGAGTTTGTTGTTCTTATAGCACCAATTTTAGCATTTGAGATATTGAACTTTGAAATGAAAATATGGGGGGTTTTTTGACTTTTCTAAGTTGGTTTTTATTATTTTACTGCGTAAAAACATGTACACTAATTTTATATAGAAAACTCCCGTGAGAATCTGACATATCCATAGTATCCATACTAATATTATAAAATACGATATCTGTCTGTCTGACTGTCTGTCTGTCTGTCTGTATGTTTGTCTGTCTGTCTGTATGTATGTCTGTATGTCTGTCTGTATGTATGTCCGTCTGCCCGTCTGCCCGTCTGTCCGTCTGTCCGTCTGTCCGTCTGCCCGTCTGTACGTCTGTCCGTCTCTCCATCTGTCCGTCTATCCGTCTGTCCGTCTGCCCGTCTGCCCGTCTGTCCTTCTGTCCGTCTGTTCGTATGCTCGTCTGTCCGTCTGTCCGTCCGTCCGTCCGTCTGTCCGTCCGTCCGTCCGTCCGTCCGTCCGTCCGTCCGTCCGTCCGTCCGTCCGTGCGTCAGTCAGTCAGTCAGTCAGTCAGTCAGTCAGTCAGTCAGTCAGTCAGTCAGTCCGTCCGTCCGTCCGTCCGTCCGTCCGTCTGTCTGTACTTCTGTCTGTCTGTCGATCTGTGTGTGACCTCTTCACGCTTAAACCACTGAACCCATTGAGATAAAATTTGGTATGGAGATAGTTTGAATCCGGGAAGGATATAGGATAGGTTTTATCCCGAAAATCATCCTTTAAGGGGATGAAATGGCGGGGAGGGAGGGAAAATTGTATGGAGCTACGATATAAATGAGTTCCACGCGGACGGATTCGCGGGCAGAAACTAGTAGGCTATATGTTATCCTACAGGGTTTGCCTGCCTATTTTGCTATACGCGGACGAAGCCGGGCAGGCAGCTAGTCAGTTACATGCATCGATTTAGAATACCCATTACATGATCGAAGATGCACATCGCACACATTTTGAAATATTTATACAATGTCTAAGGAGTCGGTCTCCTCAGTAACAACTTTATCAAAATCGCCGCGGCCGCGTTTGGAAAACTGTCAATTACATCCAAACCATGCATGTGGGGTATCATATCATATGAAAGCTGAATAAATTGAGTATATTTCATTCAGTTTTGTCAAATTTCTTTGGAGTATTAATACATATATTGAATAGCAATACAGCTTTCATAATATATATACCTAATATCACATTTGCATTCAGAAATTGCATAGTTTCTGTTTAATTTTCATTTTTCTAAAGCGGGAACGGGTGGCAATTTCCGCCAACTTACCTACTGTCGGTTTTGTACTTTTGTGCCACTAACTTTTATAATGTTTACCCGATTTTGGACTTTTTTTATGCTAAAGCGGTCGAATATACATCTAATTATTAAATCACAATGTTAGCAAGAGTTTATAGCATATTTGTATAGCTTTCAGCTGGCGCTGGTTTCTGGAAAATGGTAATTTCAATAATTTTTAGTTTTGTAGGGAAAAGCCGCTTTGCTTTTTTGGTGTTTTGAGCATAAATTTTACCATTTTGCTCTTATCTTAAAATATTAAATTGGAAGGCAAAGCTGAAATACTAGTTATTTTTTGTGCCGTACCGTACGTTCGTTTAATCTTTTCTAGTTAAGCCGCAAAGTCCTAACACTATGGAATCTTCTTTGAATGTTTTACACTTTTGCTACTCGTAATTCTGAAACTTGTGTGTACGTAGTGTATTTTTAACCGACTTCAAAAAAGGAGATAGATAAGGTAGGCACTAGTTTTAAGAAAGCGACTGCCATCTGACCTTCCAACCCACATAGGGAAAACTAGACCTTAATGGGATTAAACCGATTTCCTCACGATGGTTTCCTTCACCGAAAAGTTTACGTTACCTACTTAAATATTCCGTACATAAGTTCCGAAAATGTGATTGTTATTAGCCGGGATTCAAACCCACGACCACGCTTGACCACCGCCTGAACTGATGAAGACAGAATGAAGGAATTAAATATGGACTTTATTGAGCGTTGTCAAGTTGAGTGCACGCTCCGCTCCCACGAGTTTCTTTGCTTCAGCTTGTGCCAAAATTCTTTCGTATGTCCGTTTGTCCAGCTGCTTTCGTATGTCCGTTTGTCCAGCTGCTTTCCTCTACAGGTCGTCTTTCTAAACCGACTCTCGTGAAATTTTGTCATCATCATCATCATATCAGCCGAAAGATGTTCACTGCTTGACATATATGTCTCCCCCAAAGCGTGCCTCAATGACCGGTCCTGCGCTACCCGCATCCAGCGGACTCTCGCGACCTTTACCAGGTCATCAGTTCACCTTGTGGGAAGACCCACGCTGCTCCTTCCGGTACGTGGTCGCCACTCGAGAACCTTTCCGCCCGAACGGCCAACGGTTCTACGAGCAAATGAAATTTTGTGAGCAGGGTAAATAAATACTTACATAGAACTTTGCTGTCCGCGTGGCTTAAAGAACGCAGGCAAACCCACGTCCATACTACACACAGGTGAAAGATTTTTTGAAATCGGTCCATTCCATTGGTTCCAGAGATTACCCATCTATGTGATGTCCGGGGACTTGTGGCTTTGTATAAGTAGATTAGTATATTAAGTATGCATGCACGCGTAGACGAGCTGTCCGCGCGGCTTTGCCCGCGTATTGCAAAGAATGCAGGCAAATTGCCTATAGCCATCCAGAAAGTCGTCCAGTCAAAGTCCAGCTTTTTAGGGTTCCGTACTCAAAGAGTAAAACGGGACCCTATTACTAAGACTCCGCTGTCCGTCTGTCTGTCTGTCTGTCCGTCTGTCACCAGGCTGTATCTCAATTACCGTGGTAGTTAGTAGACAGTTGACATTTTCACAGATGATGTATTTCGGTTGCCGCTATAACAACAACGTACTCAAAGAGTAAAACGGAACCCTATTACTAAACTTCCCTGTCCGTCCGTCCGTCCGTCCGTCTGTCTGTCACCAGGCTGTATCTCAAGAACCGTGATAGCTAGAGAGTTGAAATTTTCACAGATTATGTATTTCTGTTGCCGCTATAACAACAAATACTAAAAACAAAATAAAATATTTTATTAAGGGGGACTCCCATACAACAAACGTGATTTTTTTGCTGTTTTTATAGATAATGGTACGGAATCCTTCGTGCGCGAGTCCAACTCGCACTGGGCCGGTTTTTTATAGATAATGGTACGGAACCCTCTGTGCGCGAGTCCAACTCGCACTGGGCCGGTTTTTTATAGATAATGGTACGGGACCCTTCGTGCTTGAGTCCAACTCGCACTGGGCCGGTTTTTTATAGATAATGGTACGGAACCCTTCGTGCGCGAGTCCAACTCGCACTGGGCCGGTTTTTTATAGATAATGGTACGGAACCCTTCGTGCGCGAGTCCAACTCGCACTGGGCCGGTTTTTTTATAGATAATGGTACGGGACCCTTCGTGCGCGAGTCCAACTCGCACTGGGCCGGTTTTATATAGATAATGGTACGGAACCCTTCGTGCGCGAGTCCAACTCGCACTGGGCCGGTTTTTTTTACTCATCCCCCAGGGGATTAAAAAGGATTTGAAAGCGTGTATGGCGAGAAAGTCTTTTCCGAAGAGTCTTGAAATTATCTTGGAAACCAAGACAATTAATATCAGCGTTTTTAAAAATTCCACCCCTCATACTCTTACCGTTTTGCCCGATAGTGCTCAAACGAGCCCAGGGTCTACTTTGGCACCTTATACCAAGATTTGGCGTAGGAACTAGTTTTTACGAAAGCGACTGCCATCAGTTCTATCCGACCTTCCAAACCAGAGAGAAAACTCTAGTTTCGTCCCATTGGGATAAGACCGGTTTCTTCACGATGTTTTCCTTCATCGAAAAGTGTCAGGTAAATATCAAATGATATTTCGTATTATGGTTCAAATATATTTTACCGAGCTCTCCATTCTCATTCAAACACGAGCACTCACTTATGCAATAAACCCGTTACAAACACTGCATGAAATTTAAAACTAAGTGTCATTGTTATATTACAGATCTTGATGGCATTACATTGCTCTGCTTTCCAAATCCTGAAAATAATGCAGACAGATTTCGAATTTGGCTCTATGCAATAGGAGGAGATTAGTATTTACTGTATAGACAACCAATTTATTCACAAGTCAAGAAGAGTGTGTCTACTTTACGTCTCCCAGGTAATTAAATTGTTGTTATGTATATATATATATTGTATGTATAAAATCAATCCCATTATAAAACATTCGGAATCACCTGAATGGCTTCGAGAAAAGGATGGTACCTACGGCCGTGCCTCTTCGTTTGGCCGACTTGGCGGGGGTACTACCGTGCCCGCAGATTTCATGCAACTCGTTCGTATAGTGTTCTCTTTGCTATCTTAGGTAAGATCGGATATGGAAATAAATATTGGGAACCACTCCGGCAATGTAACCAATAATGCCAGTTCAAGACTGGCTTATTGGTTCGATTTTTACAAGCTTTTATTTAACTTGACATGTTCGTTTGTATGTTTGTGTGGGACAAATCTTGGAACTGAATTTTGAACCAGTTAACCTCAACCCATTGAGCTGAAATTTTTGGTATAATAGTATGATACATTTTAATCTCCAGAGGGCCCATTTGATCTGGCCCCCCTCACCTCTGTGCTTGCCTTAATCGGTCGGCCAGAGTGGAGTCGCAAGAGCGGAACCTATGCTCCAAGTAAAATGTCATAACGCCGGCGGCCCTTGAACGGAACACCGAGATCTGGCGCACCGCAGACTCACCTCTCGACAACCTCACAGCCGCTCAGACGTGTTGCTCCATTGTCGCACTGTGCTTGCGAATATTTTATGGGGCCCACTCAGCGAGCCAGCGAGTCACCGCCTTTTTACAATTTTGAGGCTGGTTGTCACGGCAGGTGTCCGCTAGTTTCCTCCCATAACCCATTTTCCAGACCACACACCATTCAACCCACTAACCCATGACCTTAGTTTCCATCGCAAAACAGTGTTAGGTACACTCTCAGAGCATATAATACTAGAGAGAGGACAAGCCGCCGGCGGCCGTGTCGCAGCTGTATGCTCAATGGGCATACACTGCCATACTGTGCACGCGTGCTGATCGCAGAGAATATTACGTTTTTTCCCAAAATGCCTGATATGATGCGCGTTTATTGTCAAAAAAGCGTGTAGGTATACAAGTGTGTGTGTGTTTTAGATGTGTGCGTGCTTTGTCTTGTTAATTACTTGGGCGTTGTGTGGGTTAATGTACTTGCGACAGGTTGACTCTATACAAATCGGCCACCATGTCCGATCTCCTTATATTCATACATCTGTGGGTACACTGCAATAGTCTTTGCACCGGGCGGGGACCATCACCAGTTGTATTATGTTGTGCGCTCGGATATGGTATCCGCCATTGGAATCCCTCGCTTTAGATTATTTTTGTTTTAAAGGGCCTCTGCGCTGTTGGTTTCGGCTTTATACGCATGCCTTCCAAAAGTCCGGGACCCCACGGTCCCGAGATATGGTAAAAACATATAGATATAATAAATTATTAATAGGTATTTTTCAGATCCTCACTGCGGAGCCTATGGCAGAAATTACCAAGTGTTCTTCTTGATACTGAAACGACAGTCCTTAAATCCAATTTGCCTTCCACATCAAGAAGTAAGTACATACGTGTTTCATTTTCCTTAATTGATTTAAAAATTTAACATCTATAAATATTATCAACGTCCTAGCATTTTCCCGGTTCTAACCTAATAGAGACTGGGGTTTGCTTTGGCACTTCTTCCAAGATTTGGCGTAGGCACTAGTTTTACGAAAGCGACCGGATTCCACACAGTGTTTTCCTTCACTTTTTTCACTCACTATTACGTTTTTAGGGTTCCGTAGTCAACTAGAAAGTTTCACCATGTCCGTCTGCCCGTCCATCCGTCTGCGGTACTACTAGTTTATTAAAACCTAGTGTTTCAAGCTGTGGTTCGAATCCATGACCTCCAATTCGAAAGTATGCCACAAACACTTTGAGCCTTACCTACCGCTCGGCTACAGTGGCGAACATTAAGTTTATAATGCGTGTCGCTACACTCGCTACATAATATGTATTTACAACAAGAACATTTATCAGCCGAAAGACGTCCACTGCTGGACATAGGCCTCCCCCAAAGATTGAGGGGTATATGCCATAATCGCCACGCCTGGCGTGCGGGTTGGCGATCGCAGTATTTCCACCGAACTCCAGGGATGCTGCTGCCCATCCCCCGGTGGTCTTGGCCGTAGTTTAAGGACATACCCGGGTCAAGGACATACCTGTATATGTATTTATTCACTGTAAATGTTTACTAAGCAGAAACGTCTCGTGCGGCAGAACCCAATGGCAGTCCTTTCCAGTGTGAAATGTAAAACTGAATTCATGGATCCTGAAGTCAACAAGCCTACCATCTACTGGTAAGTGTTACATTTCTTTACATCCGCTCTGTACCAAGTATATATCTTTATTTCGATAGATTTGATCAAATTCCCGCGAGTTTGAATTTGACATTACATATATCTGTAGATATAATTATTACACCTGTATACAATACAATACAATTATTTTTTGATAACACCATAGTTACAAGTCAAATGTTTAAGGTAGACAGTAATAACAATAATAAGTACCTACTTGAGTACAGTCGCCACACATCCGCGTATGTAGAATGTAAAAAAATAGACGTTATACTACCAATTATAAGGAATCTATCCCACACATCCAGAGATTTTACTTCGATCTAGAAATGGAAATAAAAAATAAAAACCAAAAAGGAGATATTTTTTTGCGACGAGTCTGTTCAAATTTAAGAGCAAGTGAAATCGGATAAATATGCGCATTCAATTGCCACATAAAACAATGCCACGTTAAACGATGAACTGGCCATAGTTTTTTTATAGGAATTAATTTTCGTTTTCCATTCGTGACAAAGTCACACAAACTTAAAAAAATCTGTCAGAATAAATATTGAAAATCGGCCTACGAGACATCTCGTCTGGCATTTGTAACGATACAAGCACTATATTTGTCTAATAAAAAGAGGATGTCACACTTTTGGGTCAAAAAACAGACTGTGCATAGGTACAGGTGTTCAAAAATATCGGCACATGCACCCTAATGCCTTGAAAATAGAGGTACTTATGTTCCGATGTTTGTAAGCTGCTGGTTTGCTCCGATGTATGTGATGGCGACTGTACCTAGGTCAAACGTTATGTATATGTATAATTCAACGAGCTAGCAAAGCGAGAGCGAGCTAAGCAAACGAAGTTCCCTGGTTCACGTTGGGCAAAAACTGTTTCGTATGTCCGGCGTCTGTCCGGCTGTTCTCCTTCCCCTACAGCTCGCATTTCTCTACCGATTCTTGTGAAATGTTGTGACCAGGTTCAATAATTGAACGAGCGAGCGAAGCAAACGAAGTTCTCCGTTTCGGTTTGTGGGCGAAAATGCGTTTGTATATCCGGTCGTCAAGCTGTTCTTCTCTACAGGTCGCATTATTGAAATCATTAATTTTATTCTGCAAGTAGGCCGCAATGGCACTTTTACAAGTCACAATTCTACCGATTCTATTCATTCTTCAACCGATTCCCGTGAAATTTTTATAGCAGGTTCGATGATTATAGGTATAGATTTTTTTTAAAGATAAAAAAGTCTTTATTGCAAACAAAACATTAAATTTATAGAATTTGGTGCATGACATTTGAATTTTCAGTTTTACCAGGGGTCCCCCGCACTAGGCTCGGCCTGTATCGCGGGAGACCATTTGTACATTTTTAGGGTTCCGTACTCAAAGAGTAAAACGGGACCCTATTACTAAGACTCCGCTGTCCGCCAGTCCGTCTGTCTGTCACCAGGCTTTATCTCACTGATACCGTGATAGATCCAGTTGAAATTTGTACAGATGATGTATTTCTGTTGCCGCTATAACAACAAATACTAAAAACAAAATAAAATAAATATTTTTATTGATAATGGTACGGAACCCTTCGTGCGCGAGTCAGACTCGCACTTGGCCGGTTTTTTATGTCATGCACTAGCTTCTGCCCGCGACTCCGTCCGCGTGGATCGTTGTCGATGTAATTATATTCGATGAAAAGTACCTATGTCGGCAAAACAAGGGGACACCACCCGATATAGCCCTCTGAATCGCTAAACTTAAATAAGAAAAGAATAAGCATAATTTATTAGACAATCAAGCACATGATTACAAATTATACAGAAATTATCCGTTGGGCTCCAAACTAGGCTGAGTCTGTATCTTGGGACTTGGGACCCACTGAGTCGGTTAACAAATCACTTTAGACACGACACGTCACAAGGAGCACGACATGAACGTGACAAAGTGAAAGGTTAAGTTATTACAAACGTATATACCTTAGGTGCAGGGACGTAAAAATTTCTCCGAATTTATACGACAGTGTAGCAAACCATTTCTTTAGAGTGGACTTAACTTTGCGTATGGTGCATTTTTTTATGTCACAGCCTTTACAGGCACTAGCGTTATAGACAAAGGGGTGAATGAAGAATGCGGAGCGTTTGGCTCCGAGTTGACTGAGGGAGTGGGGACTGGGGACTCTATACAGGATGTACTAATCAAGCGGGGCAGTGAGGGCAAGTCCGAAACTATAAGAGATATGGAAATTTGCTCTTATTTAGGAGTCACGAGTCCGATTTTAGAAAAAATAAAAACTGCATTCAAAGAGTTTGAAAAGAGCCTCATTCATGGCCGGGAATCGAACCCGGTCAAATGTGTCAAAAAATCAGAGTTAGTTTTTTTGCCTAAATAAATAGTGCTGGTTATGAGGAGCAATTGTTGCTAAGGAACCCTGTACCTATCACAGGAAAATGCCGAATTTCATAGTTTAATGTACGGAAATGGACCTCCTCATTAGCACAGAATAAGTAATAGTACAGGTACAGAAGGGACACTCCTTTGATCTTCACAAAAGCCGCTTCTTTCTTAGCAAAAACACTATGATTTATGGCCCTCTGACGTCGTCGACTCCAGCGCAAGCCAAAGGGAACGTTAAGTCTGTGTACGAACGGTGAAAATGAATTGGCTCACTCGCCGCGTCGCCGATAGTGAGGGCTGTCAACGACTACATAATTGTACTTTCAAAACAAAGTTTTAACCGACTTCAAATCAGTAGCCAAATTGCTTCAAGTTTGCCTATAAAATTTGAAGAGTTCCCTCGATTTCTCCAGGATCCCATCATCAGAACTGGATTTTGGTGACAACGGGACCAATCTGGAAGTATAATATGCTTTCGAACTCAGAATTTTTTTTTCATATCGTTTTAATAAATTACCGGGATATCGCGTAACATACACACATAAAAAAAACAGACGAATTGAGAACCTCCTTCTTTTTTGAAGTCGGGTGAAAAATAAAATAATAATGTTTTGCCCATCTACCTTTATGACTAATAATGACTTATAACCTTTACCATACGAAGTTGTTGTTTTAGTAAGTAGGTATATTTTACTATACTAGAATTTAAATTCACACTGATATACATCAGCAAACAATCAATTAAAATTTACCTGTATACTAAAATTACTAAAACATGGATGTTCAGATCTTTGTGATCGCCCTGATTGCTACGTTTATAGATACGTTTTGACAGTTTGAGCGATCAGATATATTCGGTAGGTCGTATGCAAATAAATTATTGAAAAACAGCGTGCTTAGATGTTTATGGCATTGTAGTAGTTATGATATAAATGGCATTTGTAGTCTGCAGAATTTATTGAAATTTAGTCTTGCTCAGAACTAAATATTTGGACACCTTGGCCGCTCCGATATATCTGATCGCGACTGTACATTAAACTATGAAATTAGGCATTTTCCTGTGATCTTAGATAGAGGGTTCCTTAGCATCAATTGTTTCTCATAACCAGCACTATTTATTCACGCAAAAAAGAACTCTGATTTTTTGACAAATTTGACCGGGTATGATTCCTGGCCGTGAATGAGGCTTTTTTCAAAATCTTTGAATGCAGATTTTTTTTTCTAAATTCGGTCTCGTGACTCCTAAGAGCAAATTTCCGTATCTCTTACAGTTTCGGATTTGTCCTCACTGCCCCGCTTGAATAATACACCCTGTATATGCGTCTACTCATGATGTAGTCTATAAGCGGCGACTTTACAGTACTTCTGTGGACTCGAACGACAGTATTCGTGATAAACAACTGCCTAACTCTAAGAAGACCTGTTTTGTGATAAAGAGTGTCAGTGGGAAAGTGAAAAGGTTTTCTCGTAATTACTCATTACCTTGATAACTGCACGTTGCGAGCGTTCAAGGGCAAGAAGTGCTGTCTTACCAGCGCTGCCCCAGACTGCAATACAATATAATTTAATAATTGATTGGCACAGCGCGTGATAGACTACGCGTAGTACCTCCGGACACATTGCACGTACAACCGATGGCCGTTGGGGCAGAAGGGTTCTCGAGAGGAGACCACGTACCCGTAGGCCCCGCACAAAGTGGACTGATGACCTGGTAAAAGTCGCGGGAGTCCGCTGGATGCGGGTGGCGCAGGACCGGTCATTGTGGCACGCTTTGGGGGAGGCCTATGTCCAGCAGTGGACGTCTTTCGGCTGATATGATTATGATGATGATAAGGTGTCGTTGGATTCCTCTTAATCGTAGGAGTGACATATGTTATAGCGCTATAGGTAATATCGTCGGGTGACAAGCAAAACTCACTAACTAACAAATACCTACTTAAATTAAAATTCGTATCTCGATATCGAATACGTACCGAGATACGAGGTTTTGAAGAGCAGTGACAGTTTTGGTAGTGACTTTTGCTTGTCACCCGACGATATTTATAAAAATGCAGTTGGATTTTTTGAAAGATATTTCGATGTTATTGTCGATTCGGATTTTATAGAAATTAAAAACATAAATGTTTGTAAAAAAGGCAGGTATCTGAATTATTAAGTTTTGGTACTACTTACCAGTGGCGGCGCGTGATAATTTTCGATGGGCAACCCGGAAGAAAAAAGTTATGAAAGTGTTAAAGGCCTCCACACACCGGTCGCGTGCGCGGGCCCGCCGGGGGCCGCGGCGGGCCCGCGCACGCGACCGGTGTGTGGAGGCCTTTAGAGTAGGCTTGTCTAAAAATAAATTTTAGGCAAGCCGGTGGGAATTGGCTTGTATGGGCGCTCCGCCACTGCTACTTACTTAACGCAAAACATTATGTTATTTATTTTGCTGCAAAGTAATTTTTCGCAAGGGTACACCATATAGAAATTATGAGCGAGAAAACAAAAAAAATCCCCAAAATTTCGAGCATTTGTAGCTGCCAATGAGGCCCCGCGATATATATATCTCTATTTTTGATATTTACTCGGTTCCATCCAAATCCTACAATATATAAAAAAATAAAATCGAATGCACCACCTTTTGTAACATATAATAAATAGTACATTATTGCCGTGGCCGGGCAGGAGGCAATTGCAGGCTGAGTATTTTGTTTAAACGGACGAGCTTGCGAGCCCGTTTAATTATAATACGAAGCCTGCAATTGCCATTCCGGCTGAGGCTAATATAGTGCTTTTCTCAAAAATGAGGGAATAAAAAAGACTTAATTGAAATCAAGCGTTATGATTAAATACAAATTGAGGATACTGCAAATTACATAAAATGAAACGTCATATTTTTTTTTAAACATAATCGCAAGTGTATTTTTTCACCGAAAAACGCAATCTTTTTATGACACATACAAAAATGTCGCATTTGCAACAGAAAAATACGACTTGATTTGGCTGAATACGACCTGTGCTGTCTTTTATATGCCAGTTTCTACTTTTTAAAAAGTTTGGTACTCGACAAATAAAGTAATTCATATGTAACATTCCAGGCGGCCTGCAATGTTTTTTATTTTTTAATTTTGATCTGGCCTTAAACTATACACTTTACCTTCCAATATGTAGCGAGTTATGTTCACTTTGCGGGCCATTTTTGAGAAATGTACTATTACTGACTGGCTTAGGCATTCATCTATCCAATTAGTCGATCCTTGCTCATAAATGCTTGCGAATGGGCAGTGCCTACCTATTAAGCCCCCACGCTGATAGGATACGGATAGGATGGGGACGGTGCGGATAGGTTGGAATTATTGATAATGTAAGAATCTTCTACTTTGGACGGTAGAGTTGCTTTTTAAATGGACTAACTTTGATGCAGTTCAGCCAACTCAAATAATCTCAAGTATACATCTTGGAAATTTTACACATTTCTGATCATGAAATATTCTTACTCATTCCTTGTATTGCTTCAGGATTTCGAGCTGAACGTCTTGCCTTCAACGTCAATAGAGCCATATGAACCGGCAGTACCCGCTCAGGACGCTGCTACTGTTAATATAACTAAAAAAGCGCCTACTGCTGGTAAGCATGCAATTTTATTTTTATATACGGTGGGTTCTTTGCATTGCTACTTTGGTCAATTCCAACTAACAACTACCCCATTTATGAATTTCAGAAATCATTTTCAAGAATGGCAACCACTTAAAAATAGTACTACAGAAAGTGACCCGAAAAAAACCCGTCTCAAAAAGATACGTTAAAAAAATTACATGCCTGTCAGCAATTTTCATGGTAATGCAGTTCCGAGAAGCACCAAAAAAGAAAATGGCCAGACGAGACGGTTCACTGAACAAGAAAAAAAATGGCTCCGACCATTTACAAAAATGGACCCAAATGCTACAGATTTCTAAAAAGTTGTTCGATGGTGTTGGTGACACTCTTAATAAGAGCCGGATTAAACAAAAAGTGGTTTCAAGTATTGCCAAAAAATTTTAGAAAATGACAACAGACGATAAATAAAATTGTGCACGTTATTATTCGATGAAATTAGCATTACCCCTCACTTTGATTACAGTCACCGTAAGGATAGAATATCGGGATTCGTGTCAGACGGAAAAACAACGGAACGAAAAATATGTGATCATGCCTTAGTCTTCATCATCAGAGGAGTGTTGCGAAATCATAAACAGCCGGTGGCTTACACATTTTGTTCTCTAAGCATAAAAAAGGAGACAATCGCTGTGTTAATTCAAGATATTGGTAAGGGATATTGTACTTAACAGTATCATCCCGTCTTGAGCCGTGCTGGCCGCTAAAACTGTAAGCACGGCTATCACAAGACGGTTGCGACATACTCTCGAGCTCTCTCGCACTATCCGTCTCTTTCTTATTAGACCACTTAGAAAGAGACGGATAGTGAGAGAGCTCGAGAGTATGGCGCGACCGTCTCATGATAGCCGTGCAGTAATGACTTTTAACTTTTTAAATTTGCTCTAGACAGTAACTTCACGTCCTATTTTTGCATATTGGAGAAAAGTATGTTGAATATTTACGAGATACACTTTTTAAAAAGCATTGCATTAAATCGTTATGGATGGAGGAATATTAGTCCATCCCCAGTCGGTTTTGAGACAGCATTTGCTTCACTATTATTTAATAATTGAACGGGCAGGCATTCTCCAGGGTCCGATTGTGAGGACGATGATTGCTCTAGTCTATTTAAATGAATGAGGGATTTATTTAAAACTAGTGAAAACATTCAAAGCGGTGAGCAGGAGATTGATTTTTCCTACATTGAAGATACCTAACATTATTGTACCTAGATTTTGATAAAAAAACGATGCAAGAATATATGTCAGTGGCTGTCTGTTAAAAAAAGTTAAATTATTAATTTCAAGCATTTCTAAATGTTCCAATTAGAAAGAGACAGACAGTCTATGTCGCCGCGACACAGTTCGCGCGCCGTCTTGTGCTAACCGTGCTGCACGGCTACCTGTCACAAGACGGCGCGCGAGCTCTCGATTTTTGTCGCACTCGGCGGATAGTGCGAGAAAAATTGAGAGTTCGCGCGCCGTCTTGCTATAGCCGTGTAAGTGATGTATTTTGTCTCCCGCTGTCGTGTATATTAATTACCTAGTTATTATGCTTCCGTTTAAAAACATTGTTGGCTTCCTGTACCTATTGCTGTTTTATCTTAAACGTACGTACCGGTATATACAAATTGTCAGTCACCGTTAATAATCTAGGAATAAGTATGTTTGTTAGAAATTCAAAAAGTCTAACTTGTACAAAGGTTGACCGAAAATCAACTGACTATAGCAGAGTTAATGGCACCTGGTCAAAGTTGGTTTACCATTGTCAATCTGCTACTTGATGCTACTAAAACTAAATGTGTTAGATTCTATTTGCCTAATGTTAGACCAGCTTGTATATTTTTAAAGTATGCTTACAAGTAGTAGATAAAGCAATATTCTTGGGTAACATTACAAGAAAGAATCTACATTGAAAAGCCCATTTTAAGTTTACCCGCATATGTTATTAGAAATATAATAAAGACAGAGATGCTATTAACACACCACATGAAAGCAACCAAGAATGACGCGTTTTTTAAGAATAAGATTATATTTAAAATTGCAAACTGTGCACATAGATCGTAAACAATGTCACTTGTATGTACGTTCTTACGTGATTAAGCATAAGAAAATAGACGAAATTAACTCACAATTTAATTTTATTTACCTACACGATCCCTCTATTCCCCATAAGTTACCGTGAGATTGGGTTAAGTTAGATGAAAATTAAACCTACGAGGTTTAATTTTCATCTAATTTAATCCATTCTCTCATCAAAAACGAAAATTTTCATCAATTGTACAAGTATAGTAATAGCTGTAAGTATACAGGTACACAGTGGCATATATATGTATACAGTAAGTAGCGCATAAATATGTATACATCCGGAGTAGTCCTATCGTATACCACTAGATGTCGCTAGTCAGTACTGGCGACTGATGTCTCTATCTCAGTATATATATAGTACTCTTTGATGTCAATTGTCAGGTCAGTGTCAAACACCGTGTTGTTCGGCCTAATCTTCTCAATTTTATTTTCTCTCTCTTTAATTTAACATTATCTCAGAGTAAACCTAAAACTTAATTCTTACATGTTTTTCTATCTATAAACAAATATACAAGTCGGATCGCTTTCAGTCCTACATTTCGATTCCATTCCGAAAACAGGTGAGTTGCAAAATAAGTACATACCTACAGTTAGGTTAGGAATTCTAGCATTACCTTGGTTTACATCTAGGTATTAGAATTTATCTTCTGGTCAGAGTATAGGAAAGGGTAGTAAGTATGTAACGCATAGTTTTTTTTTTTGGTTTTTAAATTTTTGTTGATTTAGGCTTTTAGATTGAATCATAGATTGCGCTAAAATAAGTACCTAAGTTTTATTCTAAAAACTTTTACTCTCAGATCGATATTTACCGAGATATTTGGGTTCAAAGCTCAGTAATTTTAAACGGTTCTGGGAAATTGATGTCAATATAACACCTAATTTTTATTAATGTATCTTATAAAAGTTATAAAACATGCTAAAATAAGCATAAAATGTCAAATAAACTTTTCTCTGTGACCACTCCGTTTTGGAAATAGGGGGAATGAAAGGTTATTTATTCAATAAAAGGGGGTATACAGGTAAACATTGAAAATGAAATCTAAATAAATAAAATTAAGCTAGCCTAAAATAGTAGTGAGTAAAAAAATTACTAGAAACAGAATACCTACACAAAAGTAAAATAAAATAAAACAAATAATGATAACATTACAAATGAAAGGTGAAGATAACAATACAATGCAGTGACTGATAGGCATTCCGACGGAGCTCCGCTTCGTGGTGCCTGGCTACCTATCTCTGGGGGGGTCTATATCAGATGGCATAATTTTTCTTTGTTCTATTTTCTTGTTGCATAACCGCCTACAAACTTATAGCCTAATAATTGTTGTAAGTATATGATATTTTTTCTGTAAGGTAGTAAAAAAGTGTTCCATTCTGGCGCTTCGCCGGCCGCTACTACAGCACGCTCGCTTCGCTCGCTCGTCTCATGCGCTGTAGGGTCGCGGTTCTTCAGACTGTCCATTCCTTATTGTCAATGTGACGATACGAGGCCGGAAAAAAAAATAGCTAGAACTAAAATTTTGTGGGTTTTTTTTAAAGAAATGCTCCTCTGTCAATGTTAGATTACATACATAGACAGAAATTGAATTTAAATCTACATTCATTATTTTGACCTACTATAAAAGTATAACACTTTAAACTTTCGCGCTTTGTACTCATATTTAAATTACGGTTTTACACGGGTCTAACGCGATATTTAATTTACCTTTATTTCTGACGTTTCGTCATGGGTTGCACCTGTCATGTTCGCATATAACTGTCGTCCCACCAATTTGTCAGAGATATGGGTTTACTATATATCACTACCCTCCAAAAGTCGATAAAAATATGGATGGTACCTGTACCTACACCCGAAAAAAATCTCATCATATATCTGAAAATCAGACCTTATTGTTTCTTAATCTAGTCAGAACGGCGTTTCAAAGCACGCGATAATTTCCGATTCACCCCTTTGAGAAACTATGACTACTATTTGTTTTGATATCGAATGGTATCTATATATTTTTTATTCTGCTATGTGACTTTCTTTTCGATATATTATAATTAAATTACTCCTATCATAATATTTAATACAAACGAAAAAAAAGGCTGATATTAAGTAAATCGTTCACTTTTTTTAAAACACTAAAATATCATAAAAAAATTAATCCTGTGACTTCCTCAAAACGCTCAAAACGTGACATGCCTATCAATCCTATCATCTGCCACCGCCATGTCCCATTCTCATGATTAACATAAATTAGCATTCATTTGCAAGTGAAGTATGATCTAAAGAAATGGGTACCTAAAATATGGATAATTTTGTTACTCAGGCACAATGTTCACCGACAAAGTTGTCCTGGTCACTGGCGCTAGCTCTGGTATTGGCGCTGAAACCGCTTTGGAATTTGCCAAATTAAATGCATCCCTAGTACTGACGGGACGGAACTACGAGAACCTAGTAAAAATTGGCAAACAATGTGAAACAAATTCTCCTGCCAGACTCCAGCCTCTCATAGTAGTCGCAGATATGACTAATGAAAACGACGTACAGAATATTATAAATGAGACTATTAAAAAGTTTGCGAAGCTTGATGTCCTTGTTAATAATGCTGGTGTGTTAGAATCCGGAACAATAGAAACTACGTCACTGGCGCAATATGACAGGGTCATGAACATGAACGTACGAGCCCCTTATCACATCACGACATTAGCGACGCCATACCTTTTGCAAACCAAGGGGAACATCGTGAATGTATCCAGCGTGACGGGCTTACGATCATTCCCGAATGTCCTTGCTTACTGCACGTCCAAGTCTGCCTTAGATCAGTTTACGAGATGTGTAGCATTGGAGCTGGCACCAAAAGGCGTTCGAGTCAACGCAGTTAACCCTGGCGTGATTACGACTGGTTTACACAAGAAAGGAGAAGGAAGCATGAACGATGATCAATACGAGGCGTTTTTGAAGAAGTGCGCAGAGACGCACGCACTTGGTAGACCAGGAGATGCGAAGGAAGTAGCATCGGTAATTCTTTTTCTGGCCAGTGACGGTGCTAGCAACATCACTGGGGCAACCCTGCCCGTCGACGGAGGACGCCACGCTATGTGCCCTCGATAGTTATTTTAATATAACAGATCCTGTTGTCATATCAACTTTCAATTTAGTTGTGATACGAGATTAATGTTGGTTATGAGATTGAAGTAATCAGCCCTGGGCAAAATTAATGAGCACTTCCGTCATTTTCGTGGAAACGGCTAAGTTTCATTTCAACACATATTTCTGTTGAATTAATTGATTTAAACATTACTCGTAAGTTAGCGATTAAGACTAGTACGCTCTCCTGCCTAATATATATGTCGAACATAAAGCTTACTTTTAACCAATGTTATCTCTTTTCATAGAAATACGATTTATGTGGTTCCAAAACAACACAAAAATGTCTGTTAAAGACAATCAAAAGTGCCATATTTTCTTTCAATACTCTGTCTTTTTTTTATGTTTATGTAAGTAGGACGCATAGCTGTGTAACAGGAGAGCGTTTTGGTCTTTAAGAATAACTTATGTTTATAATATAAATATTTAAATTATTGAAAACAATTAATATATTCGATTGAAACTTGCGAATTTCTATGGAAATTACGGGGACGCTCTGCTCAATACCTTTGGCCAAGGCTGTACTTATATATTGTCTGTACTTATGCCTAGCATAAAACGTTATTATGGATAATACTATCATATTTTCTTTAATCGTTATTTAAATGTGTAAGGTGTTGGTCATCGATTAAATTATATTACTTACGAGTATAAGTATTTTTACCAATGTCACTAGAGCATAACGAATCTACGTTCGCTTACTGGGTAAATAACAGGAAGGTATTTTTTGCGTATCGTTTATTAGTTTAAATATAATTTTCATCCTTCAAAGAAAATATCTATAAAAAAAGAAAAACGTGAAACGTTAAAACTCTGCACTGAACTCTTTAGGATTACAGTGTCGTAACTATTTTTATACGTCGGGTTTTCCTTTATCACTCATAACACAGCTAATTATTTTGAGTACTTCCTCTGTTATGGCCTCTGAAGCTTCAATGATACCGTCTGCTGCACATTTCAGAATCGTCTCTAAGGCATCTTCAACTAGGCTTCTGCTTACTGATCTCTGGAAATAAAGCATATTATATTAACTTCTCCTATTTTACTGCTCCCTCGCACTTTTCCTTTTAACTTATTTTAGAAAAGTATTTGTATCAAAACAGTTATTAATTACTTACAGTTTCCATGATGCCATTCTCAGTGTGTTCCATATCGTCATAGATTTCTCCTCTAGCCTTATTCAGGCATTCATCAGCATTATCAACATTTTTTGCACATTTATTGATTTTATCTTCAGCTCCTTTAACAAATTCAGTCTCATCAAGCGGCAGTCGTGACTGGTAGCTGTCTAAGACTGATGCATTTTTGACACTCTCAGCTATACAAGTTGATACATGTATTGCTATTTGCTTGAGTAATTCCTGAATCGCGACTTTGTCTTCCTGTAACGACAATAATCTCATTAATAGTTAGTCACATTGTAAAGTTTAAGATTGTATAAATTGTTGTACTTACTTGGATACATTGTTTTACTTCTCCTGCGGTGTCTTTAACTGCTTCTATAAATTTATTAAATTTGTCTTTTAGGACTTCCAACTTAGCTTGAACATCTTTTGCAACTTGTTCGGCACGTTTCTTAATATCTTGAATCCACACGTTTATTTTTTCTTTAGTTTTGCTAGCTATATCTTTTATGGCGTTCCATGTATTAGCGACACTATTTTTAATTTTATTCCATAAGTCATTGATGCTCAGCAATTTGTATATATCCAAATTGGCGAGTTCTTTTGATTGTATCGCATCTATTGCATTTACCTGATTTTGAGAGAAATCCCCCAGGTAACTTTTTAAGGAAGGGATCTCCTTTGCCTCTGCATTCTGTAAAAATAGAAGATACTAGAATAGAGTCGCCGGGTTGTCATTTAATAGTATAATTGTTATTTATTACGACTAATCACTGACCTGCTCCCTTAAAATAAATTGTATCAATAAAATAAACAGTACGATTTTCATGATGGCTGTTCAGTGCAAGAGTAAACTAGAGTTCGCCGTTGAAGTTATTTATAGTAGCGATATTGTGTTTTAAGTGGCTATCGCTAACAACATCTTCTATTTGATTATCCTTGGGATCATCAACAGCTGGATTAATTTATACTTCAATGTATTTTCGAGTAGGTAGTAAGTGTGTTGTATACTAGGTATTTTAATGTTTTGACGTCATAATGATCCTCAGACAAAGAGGCCGTCCTGGGATTATTTTGAATTATTGAAAAAAACATCAAACACAATGAAAAATATCCATCTAGTGGGGCTTAAACCCACATATCATCTTATTTCTTTACCAGATAGACTGTAGATCCGGTTGCTTTGCATTGCAGGATGATTTTTGTTATAAGTGCTTATAGGTAGTGCAAATCATAGGGATCGTAAAGGAGCCCATAGCTTAATTGCTAAAGATGTATACCCCGATAAGGCAATAAGATGAAATGTGGGTTCAAGTCGTAAGACGCACATATTTTTCTGTTTTTGATCTTTGTTTCGAAAATAACAAAGTAGGTCTGCTCAAAACAGAGACAAAATATTTTGAATCATTCGTCGTTAATGTTTCTAACCGATTATTGCCAAAGCGCATTCAGGTTAAAATATTCAAATAAAAAATAATATTTTCTAAAGAAAACGTTTATTTAAGCACAAAATAATTAAATTATCATTCAGAAATTATCTCAGTGACTTCGATAGGAGCATTGTTTGCTACAGTTACATCAACAGTTACGTTGGGAGCAGTAGGCAGGTTGGATCCTGTAAGGGCGGAGAAGGTGTTGGTAACTTTGCAGCTGTTTAGGTCCATGATAATCTTGGCTGTACCCATGCCAGCTTCCAAGAGACGTTGGCCTGCGCACATCTCTAGGGCGATTGGCAACTTTGCCAGGGCTATGTCGATACGGGCGATCTGTAAATATTTTAAAAATAACCATTGAACTAAACAGTTTTGATCCTTATTCCGGTTTGGTCAAATTACGTGTCAGGGAAAGGGCCCCTGAGTACTGAGTCGTGCAGTAAGTTCGTCATGCGCACGAATTATTTGAAATTTCTCAAAATTAATTTCTAAATTCGTTTTAGAAGTCGTAATTCATTAAATGTCTTAATTCATATTGCCAAAGCAACAACAAACTGGTTCGTAGGGTTTTCAGCTGAAAACATCTCACTTAATTCTCGCTCTCTCTCATTTACTTAATGGGGCTTCTAAACGGGCCATATTTTCACTGCAATATGTGGCCGGCAACTATTGGTGTCTTTCTCTAACATGTGAGTAAGAGAGGGACACCAATACTTGCCGGCCACATATTGCAGTGAACATATGGCCCGTTTAAAAGCCCCATTAGAGCCTGGCCACATGTCTGCGGTGCGGCGCCCCAACGCAAAATTTCACGGCGCACGCGCCGAAAAACCTGCGTTTCTTGGTACTAAGTAAACACGGGTTTCAAAATTTTCATGACATGTGGCCAGGGCCTAAGTCGAGATCCAGAATCAATTATCTACCTATAATATGTTTTGGAGGTCATAAACTTTTTTTTTTTTAATAATTGAATGGCCATGACTGTCGCTTATTGCTGGAAGATTTAGCCAGAATCAATGTATAATAAATAAACTAGGTAGCCAATATTTTCGTAGTTACGTAATTAGGAAGTCATTGGTCACTTATCGCTCCTTATTTGTAATTGTAATGTTTATTTAACAGCTTCACGTTTTGAAAGTTCGCCAAAATTAAATTATTATTTTATATGCACTTACGGAAATTCCGCTTTGAGTCATGAAAACAGCTCCCTTCATTTCAGTTTTCAAGGCAACGCCCCCAAGGCACGCTCCTTTAGTAAAAATACTATTATTAGCCTCAGTGCAATTTTTCATTTCGTCCATCGCCCTGTTTGCGAATTCGAGACCCCCTTGAGATATTTCGACCTGTCTTGAGATCATATCGCTAACTTCCTGAACTTTTCCATCAGCGCAGGTCATTGTTCTGTATACCGCGTCGTTGAAGAGTACGTCTGCTTTCTTCTTGTGGGACTGCAATTGAACAATAGTAAGATTTATATAATCGTATCATGTGTATTAAAACTATTTAGCTGTGACCCATTCCTTAACAGCTTTCACCTTATGGGTTGTATTTCAGGATTAAAATAATACAAGGTATGTCCTGTCTCCGTACCTACCAAGTTCATCGCAATCGGTTTAGTCAGACAAACAAAATGTCTTATTTCTTATTAGTCTTCCTACACACGTTTTCTTTCAAAAGATTTTAATATTATGTTCATTAGCCGGATCGTGCCGGATTTGATAACCAGTAAGTATGCTGCTTGAATCGGCGTTTAAGCGTGTTATTTACAACTTGATACAAAAATAAATGTTCCCCCATTGTTTAAGACAAGGAAGTTTGTCCAAACAAAACGACCATAACTACTCACCTCAATACACTCTTTGACAGCTCCGCCGGCGGTCGATAATCTATCTCCAATATTCGCGATAGCTTGCGATAATCTGTCCCTCAGTTTCTGTATTTCCGCCTGAAGTTTTTCTCTCATAATTATGACTTGGTCCTTCAACCCAGATGCAAAACCGGTCATAGCACCAGCTGCTTGTTGCGCTGCTTGGCATAGGTTCGCTACCAGATCTTCGATTAACTGTTTCGTGTTGGCAAAGATATCGGTGCTGGTTGTTTCTGCTTGCCGTTTCTGACGTGCCAATGTTTGGCCCCCAACGCTCGCTGCTTGGCCAAGGGCACACATCTTAAAACAAAATCTCCATGAAAATTCATCATAATAATAAAATCTTCAATCACTCTTTTTATAGACTGTATTTTAAATTGATTTGGTCATATGAAAGCAGGTGATTTAAAAAGAAATTTGTATAAGTAAAATTTAAAAAAAGTCTTACCACG
Organism: Epinotia brunnichana; assembly: GCA_963854355.1. Taxonomy (NCBI): domain Eukaryota; kingdom Metazoa; phylum Arthropoda; class Insecta; order Lepidoptera; family Tortricidae; genus Epinotia; species Epinotia brunnichana. The sequence continues at coordinate 9,708,754 of OY977945.1, read as the reverse complement.
GCCAGAAATAGCGCCAAAACTGCGAAGGACCTCATTTTGCCAGCTTATAATTATGATTCCCAACAGAAATCTGATATTTTCACCAAAGAATCCATGGTTTATATACTGCCCTATGCAAATGCAATTGCCAAAGCCTCTCGAAGATACACAGATTTATCTTATCTATGGTGTTTCATGGTAAATATTGAATTAATTTTCAGTGATAAAATCAGTTTCTAATGTGTTTGGTTAGGCGAAATAGGTTGAGCTACTTAGGAAGAGGCGATTGCAGAATAGGTTTCTTTTAGTTAAATATTACGTATCTTATCTTTATTAGGTACTATCACTGATACTAAGGACTTTGTTTTAGACCTCTAATCGAGTAATTAAAAGCCATTAAACCTCATCATAGTTAATGATTTCTTCTTAGTCGGATACTTGGCAGAGGTAATTGTGGTCACGTAGAAAGAAAGAACATATTTATTCGGGACTTTACGTAGCTCCTCGTACTATTTTACGCTAATTGTCTCTAGATGTTGCCTCTAGTGCATGTGTTGGGAATTGTGATGTCTTAGTTCCATCTGGTACGACATCCTCTTCGGCCTTGCCAGTCCCCCCCTTCAGACCCTTTAAGAAACCTTATCGGTTCATCATTATCATTAATTAAAATTAAGTTAGATTGTTAAAGTTACTAAATGCAAAAATTGACTGACATGCCCTTGTTGCTCTATAATAATAATAATAATTATTATTCCTCGCTTTCGATTATTTTTGTCTCAAAGGGCCTCTGCGCTGTTGGCTTAGGCCCCATGCATGCCTTCCAAAGGTCCGGGATCCCATGGTCACGAGATATGGCATAGACATACAAATAAAAATAATAAAAATCTATTTACTTCATCCTGATTCCTGACCCACCGTGATACAGTGAAAACTAGTACGGGGGTCAGTAGACTCACTTTTGGTTTTCACCATACATATACAGAGTGTCCCAGAACTACCAGGTCACAGTGACACCGGAGGTAGGTCAGCTCAAGAGGAACCTAACCAGCCTAACATGACCTCAGTAAAATTTGCACGGTTTTCGAGTTATTTACGAAATAAAGATTTTTGAGAATTTTCCTCTTTGTTTTTACATTTTTAGTACCAGCATCGACTTGGAAAGCTCTTAATAACAATTTTTTTGTGTGTATCAAATCATAAGTAGTTAATTTAGAACTGCAAAGTGTTATTTTGTCTGTAACTATTGTAAAATGCTGAAAAAAACTTGATTAAGTATTTTTTTATTAGAAACGAAACGAACAAATAATGTCAATAAATTAGGCACGGCCCCGTAGCACGGTTGGTCTTATCACGCGATAAGTGACAAGATAAGAGCGTCGTCTCATTCTATCGAACGGTGTCAGCCAGTGACCGATGCTCTATCTTGTCACTTATCGCGTGATCCATGCTACGAGGCCTGTTGAACGACTACTAAGTACCTACTTCATTTAAGCGACATAACGCCGTGGCTTCGTGGCGTCGCGTCGTCAGCTCCGATGTAGGGTTCGGTAGGTTGCCCGGGAACCGCGTTATGTGACACCCCTGGAGTTGCAAGTGTCCATAGGGTACGGTGACTGCTTACCATCGTGCGACGAGCCGTACGCTTGTTTTCTTGGTCTGTCTGAGGGACGTAACCGTCTATGGGTAACTCTCGACCACCGTTCGATCATGAGCCTTTTGTATGGTTGCCTGTAGTGTGGACCCGGTAACTTCTTGGATCCCCTCATACGGCTTAAAAAATACCTATGGCATAAAAAAGTAAGTGTTAGGGAGGTTCCAATTATGTACAACATGTGCCGTACACTGAATCGTTACCCATCTACTTTTTAGGTCACAGTTATTCTAATTATCGAATGACATCTCGAAAAATCTTATCTCACTTTAATGTTCTATTTTACCGTCTTACCTACAATACAACACTTTTAACAAATACCCAATAAACAAGTAAAGTCTCAAGGCCCTGCAAGTGGAACAATTGACTAAAGCAAATAACATTATCGTTCATAATAAAAGTTCGCTATACTTGTATCAAGTGTTATTACTTAGATAAGTTCGTTGAACTACCTTGAATGCATTGGTTTGTAAGAGTAGATATATTATGCACATAAGGATATCTGTAATTGGCTCGCGCGGTTATAATAAGTGTCAAAAATAAACTGACAATAATACTTATTAGGTATAAGTACTTTACACATATCGACGAAGGATTCGGTTTTGACCAAAATTAGTTAAACTCTAACCAAGATTGTTGCCTACATCTTGATGAATTCCACCCGATTAGATTAATAGGTAATTGCGATTAAGTACCCGACTAAAATCTAAACAACATTTTTTGGGGTATCATCTTTTGCCGGTCACCCAAAGTCCTGGCAGAACTGAAACATGCAGGATAATACAGGGTCAAATTCTGCTAGTCGACATTTTTATCTTCCATTGTCTTCTCTATTTGTGCCTTGTTTGGCTGTTAGAAGATATATATTTAGATATCTTCCGTTTAAAACGACTAATAATTCTAATAAAATAGCGTTTTCAGGGCAAAACAGGCAACTCACAATGTGTGAAAATTACTACCATTACCTTACCAAACCCTATGTCCTTAACCACCAAGCTCTTTGGTCACCAATTCCCGACGATGCGCTGTGACTGTGAGTTTGAATCTTTGAATTTGTCTCTCTAGTTGAGAACACAATGAATCCTCAAATCAATACAGGATCGGCAACGCGCTTGTGTATATTTTGGAGTCACAGCGTCCTTAACCCGTATCAACCCGTATGTATGTTTGCCACCGTCTTAGTATTATAAAAAAAGAACGAGTCGGAAAAAGACTAGAACAAAAATAGCTTTATTTTAAACGCCTACCAAAAGTCGAAGTGCAATGGTTATTTAGAAGTTTTGCCTATAAAGTCTTTCCAGGCGAGTTAGATTTCTGGAACTCTTGTATTGTGAATTAATAAATTATTATCTGTAATTCTGTACCCATGTATACATTATTCTACTATTAATTTATGAATATTTTGTACTTTGACTTATGATTGTCTTCGTTCTCATGAAAATAAAACTCAACGCGCAATATGCAATTTCAGGGTCACAATGTGCCTGCCGCCAATAAATTAAATAAGTACTGTATAACTATACCTATGCAAAGAGAACATTCGAGTAATTAAACTCGCATAGGTATTTGATCTACACACCACATGACATTATTGTTTCACTAATAGGTTTGCCCTTCAAATAAGTTCATGTAAGTACAGTCACCCAATTTGATTCCTAGGCCACCTTAGAACCCTGTCATTTTAACTGCTACATAGCGACGCCATAATCCTAGTGACCCGTATTGACATAGCATTTACAACAACGGCACGGTACATAATAATTAAAGATAACTGCAACATATTTGACATAGCCCTGCCTGAAGTGAAGATATAGTCCTCCTCATCGATTTCGATGACGGCGACCCTAACAAATTATGGGTTAGCCCTATTAGGTATGAGCTCTGATATGAATGGCCAGGCCAAACTTGCTCTTAAATACTCTATTGCAAGGGTGACAATAGCCTGAAGATAAGCAGACACCGTAGCCTATGGACGTTTGCGACTTCAGAAGATATTAGTGCGTTGCCGATTCTATTGTGTGTGGGACAAATCTTGTAATACAAACTAACAAACGAACAGGTCTTCAAGTTAAATAAAATCCTGTAAAAATTTACTAATAATAATAAGGCAAGGCGTAGGGCTGTGACGGCCCCATCGCCAACCAGATTTCTGGTGCAATCAGTCATCGTAAGGCAGCTTGTGGCGGGCTGATAGGGAGTAGCGACCCTACGTACCTGAGTGCTCCTGGGGGTGTCCTGTGGTCAGGCTGAGCCGATGGGGTGGATGGTTGGACATGCTCCCCACCTCTGGCTTGCCTTAACTGGCTGTCCAAAGTGGAGTCGCAAGAGCTGTTGCTCGAGGGTAGGTGTGGACACCTAAGTGGCGAGTTGGCTATATGTTTAAACTCCCGTGCCACCTCTCTACCCCCCCAGCTTTCTGACCGGTGTTGCCCTTAGGCCATTTTTTAATGTCGCTATTAATAGGGGCCCGTCTAGCAGTTGGCGAGTTACCGTCTGCCAGAGATAAAAAGTGAGACAGTTTTATTAGGCAGGCGTCCGATGTTTCACCCAATAGCCCAGCCACTAGTCCATCATTTTCACCCAATTACCCGTTTTATTTAGATTCCATCAACCAGCAATAGTCCCTATACACCTCAGCGGGTGCTGTCTCTGTTTGCGTCCCATGACACGGGCAGGGACAGCATCCGCTCGGTGTACTCCTTGCATTTCATTAAATTGTCAAAAAGGCCTATACGTGTTGGCTCAGTGGGTACTTTGTTGGTACCTAGCCCCACGCACGCCTCCCAAAGGTCCGGGACATCATTGAGCGGGAAAGACATACCTACATAATAATCTCCACTTATAATAAATCTCTAAATTAAAAAAAGAATCAGCCAGTTTGAAACTAAGCTTTGCGCGGTTCGAATGTTCTCAGCATCCCATGAACGGAAAAATATGAAACATTTTATATAGGTACATTATTATTCTAGCTGCAACTTAGGATAGTTTTTATCCGACTGCGACACTTAATTAATTTTCCGAAATATACGACTTCATTTAATTTTTCATTTATTTTTATAGAAATCAAACGATGCTCCAACTGTCAGCTATAAGAACCGTCAAATTTTCGTCAAAATGGCGGAATTGCTTTGCCTTTCACTTATTAATAATTTAAATCCCGTCTACGATAGACCTTTACGAGACAAATGCTAAAATATAAACCATAAAAAAATATTCGATTCTGATATGAGAACTTATATGCGCAAATGTCGTTTTATGTCGTAATTTCAATAAATGAAATCAACAAATTTGAACAATATAATTAACACGAATTTGTTTTTTTTGAATGACAATGGCACGCGCTCGGCGCATTCAGCCAAAGTACCTGCGGCGCTACCACGAAAACCTCAATGTTCATATATTTGCATCCCTGTCACTCGAGTATGGTTAGTGCGATAGAGATAGAGATACCCGAATATTTTCGAATTCCGAAGTCCGTGGTTATAGCTCAGGAATCGAAAATATGGTAAATAATCATAATGTATTTTCTCGAAAAAGAATTTAAAATAAATATAGTCAAATGGAGAAAAAAACAAAGCAAGAGGTTATATAGGTAATGATTAAGTTATAAGAGTCCAACGTTTTAAGAGGGGGTATGTTCTGTCCCTTTTCCGCAAAACGCACCTTCATATGAAACGATTGTTTTTTACTATGACGCTCGAGTATATTGACGTCACAGTCCCTCATCGTTTTCTCACTCTAACAAGCGACATTAAAACGGATGTAGCTTCATAATTTTTTGAGATATTTGAATGGGAGTTTCATTATCTTCTATCTATTTATACATAATAAATGCCTATGTCCTAACTGCACTCACTCACTCATCAACGCACAGCCGAAACTACTAATCTTAGAGAGTTGATTTTTGCACAGTATGTTGCTTTTATAACGTGGGCTAGGGATAAAAAGGGATTTTTGAAAATTCTACCCCTAAGGGGGTAAAATGGGGGTGCAAAGTTTGTATGGGAGAACCTTTTTTTTTGAGCTATAGACTTAAACTTTGTAGAAAAATTTGTTATTAGAATACAAATGAAACACTTTCAGCGTTTTGGAAAATTCCACCCCTACGGGGGTAAAATAGGGGTGCAAGGTTTGTATGGGGGAAACATTTTTTTTTTAAATAGAGACTTAAAACTTTGTAGAAAGATCAGTCATTAGAATACAAATAAAGAACATTCAGGGTTTTAGAAAATTCTACCCCTACAGGGGTAAAATAGAGTGCAAAGTTTGTATGGGAAAAACTACTTTTTTTAAAATAGAGACTTAAAACTTTGTAGAGAAATTATTCATTAGAATACAAATAAAGTACCTAGATTCAGTGTTTTAAAAAAATCTACCCCTAAGGGGGTAAAATAGGGGTGCAAATTTTGTATGGGGGAAACAATATTTTTTTTAAATAGAGACTTAAAACTTTGTAGAAAGATTAGTCATCAGAATACAAATTAAGTACTTTCAGCGTTTTGGAAAATTTCACCCCTAAGGGGGTAAAATAGGGTGCAAAGTTTGTATGGGAAAAACATATATTTTTTTAATAGAGACTTAAAATTTTGACGAAAAATTACTTATTAGAACATGAAAAATACTGCATTCGGCGTTTTACAAAAATCATTCCCTAAGGGGGTTAAAAAAGGGTGCAAGGTTTGTATGGGGAACACTTTTTCTGAGCTAGACACTTAAAACTTTGTAGAAAGATTACTTATAAAAATACAAAAAAAAAAGACTTTCAGCGTTTTGAAAAAATCTATCCCTAAGGGGGATAAAAAGGGGTGCAAAGTTTTTATCAGGGAAAGTTTATGTTTTTGAGTTAGAGACTTGAAACTTTGTAGAAAGATTACTTATTAAAATACAAAAAAAGAACACAAATCGTTTTAGAAAATTCCACCCCTAATAGGGTTAAAAAGGAGAGCAAGCTTTGCATGGGCAACACTTTTTTTTGAGTTAGACTTAAAACTTTGCAAAAAGATTACTTATTAGAATACTAAAAAAGAACTTTCAGCGTTTTAGAAAACTCCATCCCTAAGAGGATCCTTATGATCCTTAAGAAGGGTAGCCAGTGTTGTGTGGGAAAAACTTTTTTTTTTACTAGACTTAAAACTATTCAAAATGTTACTTATTAAAATTAATAATAAAGTACTTTCAGAGTTTTAGAAAATTCCACCCCTAAGGGGGTTAAGAAAGCTTTGTATGGGCAACACTTTTTTTGAGCTAGAGACTTAAAAGTTTACGAAAAAAGTTCTGTCAGCGATTAGAAAAATTCAACCTCTAAGGGGGTTTAAAAGGGGGTTCAAATTTTAAATGGCGAGCAATAAAATTTTAAAGTTTGAGTAAGAGATTTTTAACTTCGGTCTTATTCTGTACGTTAAAAGACTACAAAACTGATTTCAGAGTTTTTCCAAATTCATCCCCTAAGAGTGTTAAAATTGGTTCAAAGTTTGAGTATTTCAAGGCATTTTTAAAGTATGAGATTTTTAACTTTGGTTTTAGACTGTTTGTTCACAAACTAGAAAATGAACATCAACTTTTTTTTTAATTATCCCCTAAAAGAGGGTTCAAATTTTGTATTGAGAGAAATCATTTTCTAAGACGATAAAAAGTTCTACGCGGACGAAGTCGCGGGCAACAGCTAGTTAATAATAATATTTGCCCGATTATTTGCTCCGGTTCTACATAAGTACCTAACACAAACCAACACGGCCATACATTAAATCTGCGTAGTTAATTTTAAAGCAGCGGTCTTGGCAAAGGTAGCTAATTTCAATTGAATGAGCTGTTTGGACAGGTGTATTGACTACCATTTTAGGTAGACACCTTTAGGAATGCCGTGCGACGCGACGCTCGGTAATTTAGTTAAAGTTTAGAGTTATTTAGGCAGGTACTGGTCAAGAAATCTACACAACAGATGCCTACTTTCAGTTTTGTGGGACCCTGGTAAAAATATAATGTTTTTAATATACTGATTCTTAAATTATTAAATAAACATTATCTACCCTTAAAGTATCGCGATACCTTATACCTAGATATATTAAAAGTAGGTACATATAATAGTTATAACTATTTTATCCAACCTACCAATTGTAAGATCAGGTGTTTCCTATAATATTTACCTATAGCTAAGAAGAGGTAATTAGATACCTACTAGACAATATGTCTCAAATTACTATTTAAATCAACACGTCGGATTGATATGGTCTTCCTACTACAAGTATTTCTTATTACGTGCGAAGGCTCAACTAACAATGGCTTTCAGTTCGTTGCCTTGTCTCAATCAATACCATGACCAATAGTAGGTATTTATTAATGCAGGAATATTAATTTGTAATTGGTCTCGCTCGTGAAAATACGGGATGACATTGACCGACTTGACATCTTTGTGCTCGAATTTATGCAGGTGTTAGCAGATTTAGGTACCTACCTAAATGACGGTTGTGTCCTTTTGTGGATCAAGTTATACGACTCAGACGATAAGTTATAGATATGACCTAAAACAGCTGCAATGTAATGTGACAAAAATTGGGTTAAGGTTACATATATCAGACGCTTCATTTTTCGTTCATTTTCGTGTTTCATCTTTCACTCGAAATGACACGGTTGAACACTGAAGTGAAGTGAATGAAAAGTAGGTGCTTAAGCGGCCTTTCGACCTGGCTAAATTCAGTGTACTAACTGTACTCACACTCAATGATTAGAGCGAGATGGTTTATCTCCCCTCCCCCAGTTAGTGCGCTGCATTTAGCCAGGACTAAAGGCCGCTTTAAATCATGAATTCATTAGTCTAACGATCCAACAACGTTGGGTATTTTCATTCGGCATCATTCACGACCTTGACCCAGAAAGATGCGGAGATATTAGAAGCGTTTGAGATGTGGTGTTGGTGGCGAATGAAGAAAATTAGCTGCAGAGAGAGAGAAACCAATGAAGAACTGCTGAATAGAATGGGGCAAACCAGGCAGTTGGTGAGAAACTTAGACAATATAAGAGGGAAAATGATACGGCTTCATACTTAACATAATTGAAGGAAATATAGAGGGGAAGCGAGGAAGACTTAGCATAAACTACATAGAGCAACTCAAAAAAGAGTTGATGTTAGGTCGTATCGATATGTCAAAAAGGTTGCGTGGGATCAGACTATCGTCGCAGTAAATGTAGGGCCTACTTTGAGTTACACCGACAAGAGCTTAGCTCTTAAATAAGAGAAGAAGATCTTTCACTCGCACTCCGATTGAACGAAAAATGAACTGACTGAATACAAAAAGTAGCGTCACTCGGAAATTGCCATTTTTTTTCGAATCCTGCGGAATGAAACGTCTCATAGAAAATCGCAACAAGTTGGTCTTTCAAGTGGACCCATTTACACAAGATAAGGCGCACTGTGCTAACACCCGCATGAAGGTCAGAGCACGCAACAACTTGCTGCGAAGACTAACGTCAACAATCTGGGTATCATCTGCGCAGCACACTGTGCGCACCACCGGGCTGGCGCTGTGCTTTTCTGCGGGAGAGTACGCCTGCCCGTATGGCATCGCACGCGCCGGCCTGGTGACGGCTGCACTCAATGATACCTGCCGCACCATCACCGGATGCCTAAAGCCTGCTCCACTTAACAAGCTGTACCCACTCGCGGGCATCGCCCCTCCTGAAATTCGTAGAGAGGTGGCACGCGCCGTGGAATAGGGGAAACAGGAGACTGACCAGCGCAACCCACTCTATGGTCATAACCCGCCATCGGCCCGTCTCAAGAGCCGCAGGAGTTTCACGCGGAACACTAGCTCCCTGCAAAGCGACCCCGCAGATGATCGCTGCCTGCCTGTTGTGGCGGACTCGACGCCGTCCGCCCGACGTCTACATGCCCCACCTTCGGTGCAACTGCCATCCGGCCACAAGGAGCCATGGCCTATCCGGAGGGCGCTAAATAGGCTCAGATCGCTAGTTGGCCGCTGAAAGGAAGACATGGCCAGATGGGGACTGCATCGTAATCAACCCAATGTGTTTGCGGTACAGCACCGCAAACTATGGCGGACCTGATGGCGTGCCCTAGATGCCCACACTTTTGCTCGGAACACGACCTGAGAGACGCGACTGCCACAGCTGTCGCCACAGCTGTCCACACCGCTGCCCATTCGGGATCCCTTATTTGAGGAACCTCGACACGAAGAAGAAGAAGTGGATCAATTTTGTTTTATTCCTCGAGCTTTTAAACAATTATCAATACATTTGAACCACAAACGTAACGAATACAAAAATAAAACAATCAAAGTATCTCGATAAAAATTGCTCATCATCATAATGTTTTGTTAAATCTTTGATCAAATGAACAGAATTTATAAATAAATAAATAAATTTGTTTAATAATTTTAAGACCGACGACTGCATTCGACGGCAAATTCATAAAAAAGGCTGATGAATGTTCATTTCTACCTCATTCCCGACTATGCCGTGTGATGAAATGAAAGAAAAATGAAGCATAATTCACTCGAGTGACATTTAATTCTGTCTGATATCAGCTTTATGAAACCTACCAAAGTGATATGGACAATTGGATACATTCAAATATCGAAACGTAAACGATAGCTAATTTAGCTAATAAATTTTTTAGAGATTGTAAAATAGCAATGCCTTATAAAATGTATTCCAAATTGTCCTTGCTTGCCGCTCTGTTAGTGGTTTAGTCCGGTGCATTGTTTCTTAAGGGGACGTAGGTTCGTGGTCTTTTCTCCCTCTCACTGAGCATAAGCGTGAGCGAGATGGAAGTGCGTGTTTGGAAGCGCGGATATCATGTTTTTTAATTTTAATTATTTGTGCGTTTCAATAAATAAAAAAGTAATAGCTGATTTCCCTCAAACATTACATTGTCGATTTTTAAAACCAATTTTAATATGTTTAGCTGTTGTGCATAATTTGTTATGATTTTTTTAAGTGTATTTTAGACCTATGTTCGTGATTTTTTTCTATCGAGCGAAAGTCAAAAACTCAGGATTCGAATAGCTGATTTCCCTCGAAAAAGGCATCAAGATTGCTTATTAAATTTAAGGCAGCCGTATTATAATCCAAACAAGAGCTACGATTTTTTAAAAATCAGTTTTTGGAGCTCACGTCGCCTTAATAGTAATAGACAAGATAAACTTCAAAATTGTGATTCGTGATGGATGAGACATTACCGGACATCTTATTGTTTCGTTTTTATGCTTATCACATCAGATCTATACGAAGTGATATAATAGTTGTTATAACATGAGCATTATAAATTTCAATAAAAAATCTGATAATAAAACTGCATGTTTGGTACCAAGGCTCACTAACAATTTCATTGTTTGTATTTTTTTTTCTCGCGCTTTGTACCTATACTTACACATATTTTAAAGATTATCGCTTTATACCAGTTTAAAGTAATCTTTTGAATATGGTCTGTACCTATAAGTAATAAGATTGTTATGCCGTTAATTGTTTATGCTAACTATGTTCGATATACATACAAAGATCCTGCAAACCTTCCGCATTTAAGCTCAAGAGACCGTCTCATAACATATTATAAGCAAATAGAATAAAACCACTTTTCAGTAGAACTATGGGTACATCTATTTATTTAAAGTAAAGCCTATCTAACACTAACAATAATCACTACCCTAGACTGGCGGAATGTCTCTTAAAGCTTCGCACAAGCACTAACGACCTAAAAACACCTTTTAACACAACCACTGGATAAATCACAACGCTCGCGATACAGTCGCGGCCCAAGCAAGAGTGGCTTCGGAGAGGTCCGCCCGACCAGCTCCCGTGGTTTGTTTATACTTCCAGCGGGGCACGGGAGGGGGTTCCAGGGTCGGACCTAATCGACACTGCTTACACGGCCTATCCTGACAGCCTGGCGTCCTCGCCAGATGCCAACAGTTGCTCGCCACTAACAGTCAGCCATCGGCATCTGAAATGCAAAATAGTTCAAACAAATCCCACCAAAACTAAATAATGCCCACGTATTGCAGTGGCAAAGTCTTCAACTTCTGATGAATATATACAGCAGAGGCCCAAAGTTTGCGTGCTAGCTCCGACGAACAGGTACGGTAGAGGCCCCAAGTTTGCATACCGACCCTGATGACCAAGTGCAGCATAGGCCCCAAGTTCGCATACTGACTCTGAAAAATAGGTACGGCATAGGCCCCAAGTTCGCATACCGACCCCGATGACCAAGTGCAGCATAGGCCCCAAGTTCGCATACTGACTCTGAAAAATAGGTACGGTAGAGGCCCCAAGTTCGCATACCGACCATGACGACCAAGCACGGTAGAGGCCCCAAGTTCGCATACCGGCTCCGAAGAATAGGTACGGTAGAGGCCCCAAGTTCGCATACCGACCACGACGACCATGTGCAGCAGAGGCCCCAAGTTCGCATACTGTCTCTGAAAAAGTGAAAAATTAGTACGGCAGAGGCCCCAAGTTCGCATACCATCCTGTACTCCTGTCACAATACCACGCGTTCACAACCGAACACTTGCTTGCACACAGCACCAGCACAAAGCCACAGAAGTTCAACCTTCTCTTTCCAAAACACAAATACCTTTTGCGCTTACACTGAAGCGACGTATTACAATGCATGATATCCATTTTTCAAAAAAACATCCACTCGGCCAACTCTGACCATCCATGTTACATATTTTAAAATGTCCTTCAAAATCAATGGTATACCTCCACATTTCAATCACACAAACAGTCTAGACTTCAACCACAGAAGTCTCAAACTCAAAGATCCAAAGTGTGCCAACACACACTTCTCATGCAAACGCTTCACATTTTCAACTCAAAGGACCTCTCAAGATCAACACACTCACAATCTCAATCGAGACTATCACACTTGCCATTTTACTGCAGACTAGCTGACTTTGTCGCTATCTCACCCAGAGACTGACCAACTCTTAGATTTTCACCGGTCGCTTATTATCAGACCAGTAAGTAGACTCTTGCTTGGACGGTACCTAAGTAGGTACTATGAAAGAGACATCGCGATTTGCCAGTCGGAGTCCCTATGACTTAATAAGCATCATCAAAGACAGTCAATTTTATACTTTACTAAAATTAAACAAGCTCATTTATCAGCATCTCTTAATTTACACGGACTAGTGCTTTACACTAACTATGCCCACGGACAAATAACTAAAAACTACATCACTCGCATCTCGCATTTCATTAATCCGATCGTTGTTTGACAAAACACTTCTCTATTGTGTGACCACCCTTTTTGCAAAATTAACAAAACTTCTCGGCCTTCTCCGATTTACCGAAGTTATCATTTTTAGCCTGTGAATTGGGACAATTATTTTTTTTTATGCCCTGTTTCATTACAAAGGAAACATTTTAATTTTTCGTAATTATAACTTTTTTGCGATACATTTCGCAACTCACTACTATCATGCTTTGTCTTACTAAGCTTTGTGAATACCGATAAGAAATTCACCAAATCACTAGGTGCAAGGTTAGCGTTTGTTGCAGTGGATTTAACAGTAGGGTCCTTTATACCACGCAACACGATTGCAGTGATCAACTCGTCACTAAGCCCATTCACTATTCTTAAGCGCAACAAAGACCGCCTCGCATACTCTGCATACGTAGAATATTTGTCGGAATCCGTATCCAAAACTTCGTATAAAATGTTAGCGACATCAACTTTATTCACACAAAGAGATTTAAATTCTTTCTTGAAATTACTCCATGAACGGTCATTAGTAACCCACTCTCTTAACCAAGATTTTGCGTCCCCTTTAAAACAATGCCCGATACGCGACAAACATTCCGAGTCACTCCAATTATTTAGTTCTTGGGCCTTATCTACTTCCACGAACCAACTATCAACATTGTTTACACTAGGATCGAAATTTGACACGTAAAAATTCTGGCCCCTCGAACTCGATGTAAGTGTTTTGATAACGTCGGCAAAAGCGTCGACGTTACTGTGAGACATTGTTGCTGTTGAAGGCGAAGCTTGCCCTTCTATTGCGTGTAATCGGTTTACTAACGTCACTATTGTATTAAGAGATTCCCGTAACTCTACATCCCGTGAATGCGATCGACTTCGAGGCCTAGAAATAGCTCTTGCACTCATTGTACGACGAACACTACGAAAACGTATCTGGTTTCGAGACCTAGATCTAGACTTAGTGTCCATTCGGCGTCGATATTTGCTACGTCCACGACCACGGTCACGATCCAGAGACACACTTTTCAAACGTTTAGATTTACCCATAATTAAACACTCAAACTACTTACTTAAGCACTTAAAAGTTTAAGCCAATCAAATAATCAAGTCAGAATGTCCGATAAAACTCCACTTTTCGCGAGAAAGTGTAGTTCTATCCCTACTTCTGATATAAGCAAATAGAATAAAACCACTTTTCAGTAGAACTATGGGTACATCTATTTATTTAAAGTAAAGCCTATCTAACACTAACAATAATCACTACCCTAGACTGGCGGAATGTCTCTTAAAGCTTCGCACAAGCACTAACGACCTAAAAACACCTTTTAACACAACCACTGGATAAATCACAACGCTCGCGATACAGTCGCGGCCCAAGCAAGAGTGGCTTCGGAGAGGTCCGCCCGACCAGCTCCCGTGGTTTGTTTATACTTCCAGCGGGGCACGGGAGGGGGTTCCAGGGTCGGACCTAATCGACACTGCTTACAATATATATATCTACTTACTGACAATTGCATAAACACCGTTCGTGTGTTGTTATAATTTGTAACCTAATGACGCCTGATTGCGTGACCGAGCTAGCTGCAATCATAATCAACTAATCATGACCGCTAAAGTGACATTCATTATCTAAGCTGAATCCTGACCTAGAGGCCGAAGCACAATAAACAATAATGTACCTACGGCCTCGACGGCTGTCCGAGTTTACAACAAGTTATATTAAAATCTAGCAAGGATGTCTAACCGAGCAACAATTCGCGCATCCTTTAACAAGGCAATGGAGGGGTGGCGAGGTCGATAAAGATCACGAGTAATCAGTCACATGACTGGGGGACTGTTTGACAAAGCTATTTATGTTCGTATGACCCGGTTGTGTAATTCTGAAGGCGGCTGTGTTAAGTTATCTAGACGTGACCCGAACGCCCTTGGATCCTGGCCGGAGATATTATTGTATGACGGATTCTATTGGGAAAAATTGCGGGCGAGCTCTTTTCGAGAGTTGGTCTTTGATCGGTTGTTGTAATTTAGGATTTGTTTGGATTTAGCGCAATAAAGCCATCGGAATGAAACAAATTTTCTGAGATGGGATTCTTTGGATGGGCAATTTTATTTCATGTTACAATCAATAAAATACAATATGCAGTATTTCATGTCTGAATCAATAAAATGCAATATACGTACGAGCAGGTAGGTAATCTTAAAAATGATGTAGGTGGGTACATGAACCAAATTTTCCCCTGAGTTACGTACGAATGTCATCCCGTATTTTCACGAGCAAGGTGAGGTAAGTAGTTTAATGCCCTAAAGAGTAACAAACTTAGGCGTGATGAATAATATAAATATTATAATCATAGGAGAGAAGTTTTCATCTACAAAATGATTTACAAATGATGTTTTACAGAAACAAATGGTCAGCAGTTGAGACCATCCCAATCGTAGGTATAACGGGTCTTGTGATTGTGACCACAATTTGCAAATCACAAGATGACGTCATGTGGTCTCTTGAGATCTGTTTGTGAAGTGGAAAGTTTCAGCGTTCCCAGTTGATAACTTTTTTTTTGGTAAGTAGTCTTCTTTTCGAAAAGCTGTTCATGGCAGGTTCCTAACTGTATTTTTATGGAGATATTAAGCACCTACGCACCATAGATGCGATGCATAAGGCTGATGCTAAAAGCACTTATTTTTTTGCATGGGGGTTAACTAAAGATCTGACGTTTGTTTTTGTGTCATATTGAACATTTGCATTCTCTGCATTATCACCAAACCAGTAGGTATATGTGGGGCTGTGTACCGTAATAAGAGATGTTTGAGAATGATTGGACTCACAGACTGTCAAAAACCAATATTAAATATGATGAGGCAGATCTGTCGGAGAAATATAACAATTTTCATACTTACAAAAAGTACTTTAGTGCTCGTATTGAGCTTGTATTGAGTAACTAATCATTCCCGCGTGGCCAATCATAAATGTACTGTATCCCAAAGCTGTTAGGTTCAAATTTGGAGCACATTTGGCATCTTAATGTAGTCGTATCGTTAGGTAATGTGATTTGAAGTCCTAGCACGTAAAGTTCATTGTTTATGTCTGGCAAACACGGTCATTGCTGAAATGATGTCGCGACTACCAGTTAGAATTGTATGGCCTTATAGCTAATGTTTCACTGAGCATATTATCAAGTTTAGTAGACAAATGTACAAGGTTCAAAACTACAAATGTAAGAAGGTAAATTGTTGATGATATAGCCGGTAGTCTCTGATCTAATAAAAACTAAACTACACACACAAGATCTGGAATAAATTTAATATTCAAACAAACAGGAATACCTATGTAAGGACTTATTATAAACTCCGCATCGGTCTCTCAAATAGTGCGAGTCAATATTAGTGTACCTATCGTCTAACTTTTTGGAACGAAAATAATTGGACAGTGTTATGGAATAGCGAACTAAGCGCTATCTAACCACTCACTTGCTTTCGGATTTAAAAAAAGGTATCTTAAATTGCTTTAAATTTTTTGTTGTCAAGGCAGCCCATACTTTTCTTGGCAACCACAGTTGCCAGAAGCAAATTAGGGGTGCACGAAATTGGCAACTGTGGTTGCCACAAGCAAGTGTAGACCAATCAAATTAGCTTACCCTGGACATAATTCGTAAACTCGTTGTTTTTATTGTTTTATCGGATTTTACTATTCAGTATCAAATATTAATGAAATATATTAAGTAAAAAATCCGCGATCGTAACCGTAGTTAAAAAAAACACGAGTTAAAGTACACTACCTAACTTTTTCCTAAAAGTAAAAAAGGTAACCAAGTACCTTGTTAGTATAACTTTGAGGTGCATTCAAATGCGATCACTTAATAGCAAAATTAAACTGAAATCAAATTCGCATATACGTTTTTTTTCACAGTTTTCCTCTGATCTCATTATCTAGACAAGCCAAAATGGTAACTATGATATTTTTATCTGTTTAAGGTATATTGCGTCTTTTTAGACATTTAAGACAATAATTAAACATTTATTTTTAACGTTTTAATAATAATGTATTTCTCAGTAATTATAAATAGTAACTATGATTTTTTTGTTTACTAATAGCCATTTGTGTACGATAATCATGTTTTCATCAAAAGTAAGCATGCTAATGTCACGCTTAAGAAATTGAATATTTAATTGAAAATATTCGCGACCTTGTCGTGGAGCCAGATGGATGCGGTGGGTGCGAGGCGGGGAGAGAGTGGGGCGCCAGCGGGCGAGCGCACGGCGAACTCGTCTTAACGAGTTTATTTCAATTACGTGTTTTGCACCGACCGCGCCATGTACAAATAAAACAAATATAATGGTTTTTTTTTTTTTTTATTTATATCCTAATTGTAGGATTTTTAGTTCTAATGAAAAAAATCACAGTTTGTCCCTTACGCCCTTTGAAACTCTGGTCCAAATGGCGTAAGTAACGATTGATTTGCTTTTATCATCGAAAACATAAGTAAACTCTTAACTGTTAAGTAAATGAAAGAGATGATGCCATGATCGTGGTTAGCATAAAAAAAAACCGGTCAAGTGCGAGTCAGACTCGCACACCGAGGGTTCCGGACCACCCCGTACAATAGAAACAAGTCCACTATAAACTGACACTCACTAAGTATGTATTTACATACTTAGTGCGTGTCGGTTTATACTGGACATCAATTTTTCAGTGATGTAACTAAAAATTTACGGTTTTCGCAATTTTTCCTTTGTTTGTGCTAGGTATAAATACTTCGTACCAAATTTCAAGATTCAGAGTTCACGGGATATGGGCATGGGCATTTCGTCCCTTACGTCCTTTGAGCCTACGGTAGTCGATATCCTTATTGGCAAAATTGAGCTTTAACAGTTGGCCAGCAGTATTCCAATACGAATAATGTAATGTTTAAGATTAAATAGGATTATTCGCGAATGACGAATAAATATTTCGAATAATTATTCGCCAATATTTATTCGCGAATAACTTCTTCATTCGCATAATCATTCGTAATGCTTTTCGGGAATAATATTTTGAACGAGTATTGTAGGAATGCTTTTTAATGGAATATATCTCAAAAACGTAGTATTTTCCTACAGACAGAACACTGATACCTAGTTTTAAAATTTGTTAGTAAAAGGTTACCGCTTCATCAAGGGTACCAATTAAAATCGCCGTGCATGGTGAAACGGATATTAATTGTAATTATTTCACCTGTTTTATTAGGGTTCCGTAGCCAAATGGCAAAAAACGGAACCCTTATAGATTCGTCATGTCCGTCCGTCTGTCTGTCTGTCTGTCTGTCTGTCTGTCTGTCCGTCCGTATGTCACAGCCATTTTTTTCCGAAACTATAAGAGCTATACTGTTGAAACTTGGTAAGTAGATGTATTCTGTGAACCGCATTAAGATTTTCACACAAAAATCGAAAAAAAAAACATTAGGTTTTAGGGGTCCCCATACTCAGAAATGAAACTCCAAAATTTTTTTTTCATCAAACGCATACGTGTGGGGTATCTATGGATAGGTATTCAAAAATGATATTGAGGTTTCTTACATCATTTTTTTCTAAACTGAATAGTTTGCGCGAGAGAAACTTCCAAAGTGGTAAAATGTGTGTCCCCCCCCTGTAACTTCTAAAATAAGAGAATGATAAAACTAAAAAAAATATATGATGTACATTACCATGTAAACTTCCACCAAAAATTGGTTTGAACGAGATCTAATAAGTAGTTTTTTTTTTAATACGTCATAAATCGTAAACCGCAATTTATTTCACGGAACCCTTCATGTGCGAGTCCGACTCGCACTTGGCCGCTTTTTGTTTACTATTTCGGCTTTACCACGGGTAAAAAAAAAACCGGTCAAGTGCGTGTCAGACTCACGCACAGAGAGTTCCGGACCACCCCGTACAATAGAACCAAGTCCACTATAAACTGACACTCACTAAGTATGTATTCACATACTTAGTACGTGTCAGTATATACTGGAAAGTAAATTTTCAGTTATGTAACTAAAAATTTACGGTTTTTGCAATTTTTTTATCCGTGCTATAGGCCGTTGCTTCGCACCAAATTTCAAGTTTCTGAGTTCACGGGAAGTAGGTTTTGATTCCCTTGCAGGTTTCGAAAACTTGCGGAAATTTGCGGCATAAACGGCTGTATCTTTTGATTGCGTTGGCGTTAGATTTTTTCACAGCTCCAAGAGACAGTAAACCTGAGTATTTGATATAAATTTCAGCTTAATTCATTTATTTGTTACAGTATGGGTCTTACAAGATGTTACATATAAATACAGTTCCAGCATAACCATGTTAAGGCACAGCAACATTAATATAAAAAATATGAATTCTAAAATAATGCATGCAACAAACACACTATGCATAGGAATTCGAACTTTAAATGATTGATACCTCCACGCGTTCCTGAGAAAAAGGGTATTGACAGACGGACGGACGGACAACAAAGTGATCCTATAAGGGTTCCGTTTCGAGGCACGGAACTCTAAAATATATTACGTCATTTCAAAACAGAGGGGGGGGGGGGGGTCTATTGGATGACGGTAGTCATTTTATGAGGCGAGGAGTCTCCATTTAGGAATTAACAGGATGACGATAGGAGGGGGGGTCAAGAATTGACAAAAAAACAACTGGCCAAGTTTGGTTCGTTGCATGGGAGCCCCCTACTGTAGCCTAGTTGGTTGGTAAGGGAGCTGCACTGAAAGTATCGGGTGGGGGGGGGGGGGTATATTTACGAACTTATTTTTGACACATATTATACCTTTTTATAATGTCTGAAGTTTCATCATAATAAAATAACACACTGGCCACATAGAAAAACAAAAAACCGGCCAAGTGCGAAGTTTATTTGTGTGATGAGCACAAATATGTGCTCCTGAGTCATGGATGTTTTCTATGTATTTAAGTATTTATTTATCTATATAAGTATGTTTATCGTCGTCTAGTACCCATAGTAGTTTGCTTAGTTTGGGACTAGATCGATTTGTGTAAGATTGTAAAAGAAAAGAAAAAATCTGTTTTTTAGGATTTGTTGTTATAGCGGCAACAGAATACATCACTTGTGAAAATTTCAACTGTCTAACTATAACGGTGCGTGAGATCTTTGAGTACGGAACCCTAAAAACGATGACGTAATATATGGACAAGCCCACACACATGACATATTGAAACAAACCTGTTAAATGCCCCATGAAGCGACTCACTTAACTCACAAAAATATTGTTAATTAGTAGAAAAGGGTATTAATACTTGAAAATAGGTACACTTGTAGTGATAGTGTTAAATTCGTATACGTGTGTATATAACGAGCAACCGCATCCTTAAATATTATTCGTGGATTATTCGATGATTTATTCGAATGAAATGAGAATTAATCATTCGTCATTCGAAAGTGTAGACGAATAAATTATTCGCGAATAAATGTTAAGTCGAATAATTATTCGAATAAAAATCATTCCAATAATGCCCCTTTCTGCACCCACATAAGTAACATATTTTATTTAAATAATTCTATACAGAAGACTGAGCGCTTATAAATAGGTAATCGACATTTCACGATAATTATGTCTCATGCTGAACAATTTAGTTATTATCGATCTAATGAATACAATATTTCAGTAAATCTCCACCCTAGCCGAACCGTGGTAAATGCCACGTTCGTGTTTATAAATGTTTGACAATCACTGACCTATCCATAATAAATGAAGACCGAAACGCATTGACAGCGGTGGCGAAGCGGCGGCGCGGCGCAGTGTGGAGGTGGTACCGGCTGTAATGTTCGATCTAATACGAAAGGGTCAGCACAGAATACCGACCGGGAAAAAAGCGTTCGGATCCTTTCATATTAGCTCGAACATTACAAGTACCGCCTCCGCGCCACCCCGCGCCGCTTCGCCACCGCTGCCAGTGCGTTTCGGCCTTGAATGCCTGCGACTCGCGACAGCACGGTCGGTAGTTGAGGCGCAAAGCAATGACGGCCTTATTCTGCAAGAGATAAGGTTCATATTAAAACTTTAGTACGAAAAAATATGAATTAATTAATAATCGTGGATATTTTTTGTTTAATTTGTTTCTTATAGTACTAATAATATGTTGACAGCATAAATCAAACACTTTCCAAGTAGTTATGTATTTTGGTTTTCCAAAAACTACCAATATTTGTGACTTTAGAAATCCGCAAAGAAAATCTGTTTAATTTTTAATAATTTATCAACACACATAATATACTATTCAGAATAAATTGTTAAATTGCAGTTATCTATAATTTCTGGTAAGATAAGCTAGAAAACGTGTAACTTACTGAACTTTCTTTATTAATGATAGTCCCGGTTGATTAATTAGTTTAGTTTTGATTTCTTTAACTGGAATGCAAGCGTGATATCATAATAGAGGCAATTTTACAAAGTTACATATTATGCTGCACTTATGAAATCAGAATTTGTTAAAAAATTAGATTTTTGGTCTTTTTACAATGACGCGGAACCCTAAAATGTTTAATTATTTTTATTTTAACTATAACTAACAATACTTTACATCATAGAAAAAGAAAATTACAGTTATCGAATTATGTCCGGGTTTAGCTAATTTGATTGGTCTAGTGAGTGGAGCGCTGTCGCTTGATCGCTTATTTCATAACACTGTCCAATTATATGATTACATGATTAGATTCCGCTCAATTTTGAAAACGATACTGAATAGGTACTAGTTACTGGATTAGGACAGGGGTCGCAAATTGCGCATCTCTTTGGTGCAGGGAATGAGAGAAAAAACGTTTATTACCTATTAGGGTTTACATCCTTTAGTTCCCGCAGGATTGTGTCAGCTAACTTAAGTCTAAAAGATCTGTGTAAGCTGTAGGTGTTATGTCACATGTGTTGAGTTAAGGATGTTAGTGTTGGTTGTGTTTCATATTTTACATTTATTTAATTCTAAGGGGATGTGGAGCCGCCGTCCCTCGGGGCCAGCGCCTCATGTCTTTATTTGGTATATATGTGATTTCACCTATTCTATTATTTGTTAATAGCGGGTTAAATTCGCCGTGTGCCAGGTAAGCGTCCCCAGGTGTGTCCAAATCTTCTATACCCAGAGTTGCTACCTTGTCAAGCATTTTGCGATTTAGGTCAGCGGCTCGAAGGTGCCACGCTTCAAGATCCGCGATTTCCCAGAGCGTTTCCGTGGGTAGACGTCTTGAGAACTGACATATTATGACCATTCTGTATTGTCTCTCTATTTTCAGTATATTCGAGTAACTATACCTGGATAGTAGCTGTACCACACCATAATCCATGATAGGGAGGATGCAAGCTTGGATGATTGCCAGTTTGACTTCGACATCCGTTTTGGCATAAAAGCCAATGATGGGTCCCAGAGCACCTCTTACCTGTTTTAATTTTTTAACAACTTTGTCGGTGCAGATGGGGATGTTGTGAATCAGCGGAATGCCAGTGTGACTGTCTAGATCACACGGTACACCATATCATCTTTGAGTGTCCCATCACCAAATTTAGCAGGAATGCGGCTGATTTCAAGACTCTCTCGACGGATGCAGTTGCTTACGTTAAATCTAATATCATTCTTGTATCAAGGCATCGACCTTATATAAGCAGCTGGATGTCTGTAACAGGGTGTTGGCTTTTCCTCATTCGAGGGAAGCCAAGGCTCTGTATGGCTTGGTTCTGGTGGGCATAGGGTCGTTTCGCCGGTTAGCGACCACTTAGCCGAGTTGCTCACTTTAGATTAGTAAATGTATACCTGTTCAATTTATACACATAATAGATGGTATTCGTAAAGGCTCTGAGTATAGTCAAGTTTTGAAACCTACAATAAAATATAGCACTTTCATCCATAGATTAGGAAAAAATATAGAAAAGGTTACAAAATAGCGAATTCGCTAGATAGCGACCGCTTTAGTCGGTTTGCGACCACCTGTTAGCTAGTTGGCGACCACTCTTGCAAATAGTGTTTAAGTAGTTAATAAAACGATTTATCATCATCATATCAGTCGAAAGATGTCCACTGCTAGACATAGGCCTCCCCCAAAGAGTGCCACAATGACCGGTTTTGCGCCACCCGCATCCAGCGGATTCTTGCGATCTTTACTAGGTCATCAGTCCACCTTGTGGGGGTATATCCACTCTGCGCCTCCCGGTACGTGGTCGCCATTCGAGAACCTTTCCGCCCCAATGGCTATCGATTCTACGTGCAATATGCCCCGCCCACCGCCACTTAACTTTAGCGATTCGGATGGCTATATCGGTTACCTACCTTGGTTATGTTGCGGATAGCCTCATTTCTGATGCGATCACGCATAAAAACTCCCAGCATAGCCCTCTCCATTGCCCTTTGGGTGACTTTTAGCCTTCTTATGAGGCCCATAGTAAGCGACCACGTTCCAGTGCCATACGTCATCACTGGCAACACACACTGGTCAAAGACTCTCGCCTTAAGACACTGCGGAATATTGGACGAAAAGATGTGCACTAGCGTAGCTTCCCGGACGCTACCCAGACGAGTCGGATTCGATGATTGACCTCTTTCTCTCAAAGTTTGACCTACCTAACTGCCCTTATACCACTACAAATAGGAGTGTAGACTAACCATTTATTATTAATCCAAAAAAAGAAGGCAAAATGATAAGCCTAAGTGACGAAAATCCCATTCATATATCTCCAAAAATTACGAAGCTACAACCGTTTTAATATTGCTTGTTAGAGAGAGAAAACGCTAGTGGATCGTGACGTCACAATCCCCGAGCATCATAGTAAATGACAATCATTTCATATGAAGGTGCGTTTTGCGGAAAAGGGATAGAATGGTACCCCCTCTAAAAACTTTGGATACTATAACTTTGTGATTACTTAATCCCCTGCTCTTTATTTTCTCCATTTGACGTTACATTTAATCCTTTTTCGAGAAAATTCATCATTATAGGTCATTTTATTTAGTGTATACACCCCTAAATTGTTACTCTTCTAAATCTACTTTACATTGCTGTGTCAATGAAGAATAGAATCGAAAAAAGCGCGCCATCTCGCTCACACCATAGTGCTTTTATATATATTGCTATTATAGTCACACATGTCATTCATAGTAGGTATCTAAATGCCACCTTTTTACAAGCTTTTATTTAACTTTTAGACTATATTCTACTTACACTAGCGTCTGCCCACGACTCCGTCCGCGTGGAAATCGTTTATATCGTAGCTTTATACAAACTTTCACCCCCTTAGGGGATTATTTCGTGGATAAAAACTATCCTATCCTCTTCCCGGGACTCAAACTATCTCCATACCAAATTTCATCAAAATCGGACCATCGGTTTAAGCGTGAAGAGATAACAGACAGACAGACATACCTACACACTTTCGAATTTATAATATAACTATCTCATAAAAATTATTTATTATTATATAATATAATATATAATTATATATTATTAATTATTATTATATTATATATACTATGGACATAACATGGATTGGCGCGGCTTAAATACCGACTCAATTGGCTAGCCAAGCTAAATATCGCGGGTGCCGCATAAGAATCCATAAGGAAAGAAAAAGAAAACGATGTGGTCGCTATCCGACTTCTTTGGTAACTATGTATTTGGGTACGCGACCACCCCATTTTATTTAAATCTATTTTTAAATATGCCGATCGAATCTCAACGAAATTATTACAACAGCTAAATCATTTAAACGATCAATTAACTAATTTCAGCATAATAATAAAATTAAGTGACGTAACTAAAGTTTTCGCGCCAACTGTCGCGTTATTTTTTTTACAGATTCACTGCACGTCAACACTTTTCGGAAGCAATGTGTGAAATGTGTGAATTGAGGTTATTTTTTCTTGCTTTGGATTAAGCTTTGGGTTTTAAAGTGTATTTATTCTTATTCTGACACTATTCAAGAATAGTTAATAACTAATTATTTTTCTGTTGGGTTTGTAGAAATGTTAATATCTATAATTGAAGCAGCCTAGTCCGTCAAGTGGTCGCTAACCGAAGGTGGTCGCGTTACCGGCGAAACGACCCTACGCATACGACCGCCGGCTGCTAGGGTGCATAGTATTATAGTAGTTTATGTGACTTTACATAATGAAGGGCATTAAACACGTTCATTATAACATCACACGAGTGTTTTAATGCCTAATTATGTACAGTTACATACACTAATTTATCTATCCACATATCGTAAGCCTCCATGATGCATTCAGGAGCCGCATTTTATGACCGGCATCGCGTCGCGGCGTTGTTTTCTTGCAGCTGTCATAGTTTTTTTTTAATTCAGAGACAAACTAGAGTCGGATCGGATCCAACTATCATGTCATTCGATATCTTACTTACGTGCGACATTTGTCAAATTTGTATGCAAATTGACAATTCATTTCGAACTAAACGTCATCTCGACTGATATTAGAATAGAGGTCAAATCAAATTTCTTTGTTTTTCAGAGATGTTCGAATTTTGAATGAAATAATATTATCGAAATCGATGTTATTATTTACCAATAATAACATTTTCACAGATAAGAAATTTGTTCTAACAAAACAGTATATTTTTATGGTGGTCATAATGTGCGGTTCTTGAACGCATCATGGAGGGTTTATGATATTTGGATAGATAAAGAATTAAATTTGTTATAGTTAGTAAGTTGCATTATAGAGTGACATTGTCATTTTGATACAACTCTTTAAATTAAGATAATAAAAAAAACTAATATCATAAACATTTAAGTAGAGACATTTCATGCCATATGATATGATAAATAAAATATATGACTACCATAAGTACCTACCTACTTTATTAAAGCAGATTGTATAACACGGCAATCGAGCACCTATTTGGACCGTTGCGTATAATTAAAATAACAATCTCTTTGCCCACCCAGCCCTTCACCCACTAACCACTGTCAATTTGTTAATTAATTTCATGCCCTTGCTGGCTTAGAATATTTAATAAACGTTTTGAAAATCTCCTTTCCCAATGGAGTTATGAAAATACCAGGTGTCGAATATTGACTAACTCACTCTATTTGTGTTTAGTAATGTTCTAGAAACAATAGTCTGACTAGCTTGAGTGACCCACTTAGGGTGGGTGGCACCAAGGCATGTAATCGTAAGCGGTGTTCGTTAAAGGCCTCCACACACCGGTCGCGCGCGCGGGCCCGCGCACGCGACCGGTGTGTGGAGGCCTTAAAATCTGTTTGCATGAAAAATTTTACAAGTTTATGGAATGACAGCTGCCGGCGCCATATTTAACGTTGATCGGTCTGTAATCGTAATTTGGTGCAACCTGCCCTTACATTTTGGTTTGTGTACTAAACTGAAAAGATAATTGTTTTTGAGTCAAATATATTTTTATGTCGTAATGGCTCAGTTTAACTTATACATATATAGTGTTAAAGTGTTAAGGTGTGGAATTATAAGGCTTTTTTGTTTTTTATTTTATTTTATTAATGGCTCAGTTTAAACGGGGCTCAATTTAAAACTGGTGTAGGTAGTTATGTGGCATCGGACTTGACGCTCAGATAGCTAAGTAGGTAAGGTAGGTACCATGTTTTCTTGTAGAACAACGCATGATGTTTTTTTTCTTTGTATTCATTACAGGTTTACTTATTTAAGTAGGTTAAGTATTCATGTTTGACTTGTATCTGTATGCAATCATTACTCATAGAGTACATCTGCATGTAATAAGCTTTTTTTTTGGCAAAAAATGACTGACTGTTGAGTTTGTTTCGGCGTTTCTTCTTGACAGTGTTCTTCTTTTTCAGAAACGCTGGTAGAATTTGACTTGTAATAGTGCCATTGCGGCCTACTTACAGAATAAAATACTTTTAGGTACTTATATCATTTATTAAGAAAAAGTAAACCAATAAAGGTGAAGGCGCATTTTCATTGACCGATAAGTCAATCGATAGATGTGCGGGTGTTTGCCCTATCGACGACTAAAATAATATTAACGACAAATAAAAGTCATCACTCATCAGTCAATAGCACAGCGGCCGTTCTACCACTTGCGGTTTTTCCTCGCAGTCGGTACAACGATCAGTGAAATATATCGGTCAAATCGTGCGACAGGGTAGTTCAGGAGGGAGAGCGTATGCATGAACATCGATCCATGAGAACTCCAGCCCGGCTCTATCGACAAATGAAAATGCGCTTTAAGGATAATAAGACATCCGTCACGTTCCGACAAGTATGTGAGTGCGAGAGTGGGAGTGAGATGGTATGCATGAACATACATCCATGAGAACTCCCGCCCGCCTCTACCGACAAATGAAAATGTGCCCTGCGGGCGTACATAGTTGACATTTTATCACTTCTTCCGACAGCCATCCATCGCGTTCTGACTAGTATGCGAGTGCGAGAGTGACGGATGTCTTATCGACAATGATAGGTGATAAAATATCAACCATGCTACGCCCGCTGTCTAAAGCCACTATTACGCCGCCACTGGTTTTAGTTCAAAATACAATAAAGAACTAATGAACAAGCATATACAGTTCAAAAAGCTGTAACCAGACTACGGAAAGGTTACTGAAATAAAATGTTTTTTTTATACAAAAGGTAGCATTTGTCACCCAGAGCGTAATTTCGAATCGATTGACACCTCATTTATCAAAATCGGTTCAGTAGCTCTAGTACAAGTTTTATCGATACGTATACGTTTTCGAACGCGTTTGAGTTTAGTTTCAATTTGTATGGCAACGCGTAGTTCCTAATAGTTACCACAAGAGACGCTGTTCGCGTGGCCATACAAATTGAAACGCAAACGCGTTTGAAAACGTATTGTATCGATAAAACTTATACTAGATCATAATTATGTATTAAACGCTATGGTGGAACCACACGTAAATACAGACATAGACTGCTAAAAACATATCCCTTCCTTTTGGCTCAGCCGTAGACGGGCAAAAAGTAATTGATAGTCACAATTTTTGATAATGTAGTATTTTAATAAAAATATGGGAAAAACGTAAAAAGTAGTTTACTACCATGTAAATTAATTAAGTCGTTCCTTTACGTAGTCGGTTAATGACGCCACTAATTATCCAATGAAACCGCAATGACACCTCAGTTCCTCCTATGCAACACATTCATAATGATTACAACACGTGAACGAATAACTATTGCAACCTCGTAACCCCCGTCTGTTATGCAGATTTTGCATCCACAATGCGATATTTTATGTAATATGCTAATCATTTTGACAAAACTATAGTATCTACATTGTTTAACGAGGGGTGTCGTACCTAAGTGGAATATTGCAAACAAGAGTCTATCAGAAGCCGGACGCCGAAGGCGGAGGGCTTTTGATGACTCGAGTTTGCAATATTCTTACGCCCGTGTTATACACAATGTTTTTCATCACATTTGCGAGGAAATAAATAACTACAAAAGACAGAAAAATCTATGTTTCATACAAGCGCACCAATCAAAAATTGACGTAATTGACAACTTCTCTTCCAGATCAGTGCGAGTGAAGCGCGCTGCTTCAATATATCAACCAATGACAGAGCAGTATTCTTGAAGCGCATGGCCTACTAGATTTCATCATCATCATCATCATATCAGCCGAAAGACGTCCACTGCTGGACATAGACCTCCCCCAAAGAGTGCCAAAATGACCGGTCCTGCGCCACCCGCATCCAGCGGACTCCCGCGACCTTTACCAGGTCATCAGTCCACCTTGTGGGGGGCCTACCCACGCCGCTACTAGATTTGGTTTCAACCAATCACAGAGCAGAATTCTTGTAGCACGCGGCCATCTAGATTTGCTGAAACCAATCAGATCACAAACAAGCTCATTACTTCCTCGTGAGCTGTAAGATACTATTACTCCCGTGGTGTGCGAGACGCACCTATGACTGGCTCTGGGCTGAGTAGAATTTGAAGGGAAATCCTGCACCTTCGGCGTTGGTCGTTACGGCTTAGCAGGAACTTGGTCGGGTCGGGGTTCTGAATTGAAAGGCTTGTTTACTTTTTCAAGTAATGTCACTTCGCTGCTACTGTAGGTACTGAATTTCATGGGGTCTGGCCGCCCAATTTATACTATTAAGTTACCTCGGCCGGACGCCCCTTCGCCCCGTATATTTGGCGGGAAAGCGATTTGCGCGGGAAATTTTGGCGCGAAATGACATGTTCATTTATTATAGTTCAATCTTACTCTAATACATTATTTACAGTGCTTATACCTATTTCTATGCTATTTATAATACATTATTACACGAGATCCTGCTCGTTCGGCGTAAAAATGCATCTGAAACGCGGGAATTCCGTGTCCGCCCGTATATACGTACCTCGTTCCCCACCTGAGGTATAAATACCGGGTTTCCCCCCTCGCTCGCCCATCAGTCGTTGCCTGACTGGCGAGCGAGTAGGATCTCTAGGTTCCTTTAGTCTGTCTATATTTCTTAGTGGAAACTTAGTGTTATCCACTCGTTATTTAGGAAACCAGCGGTATATTACCCTTTTTTACTATGTAGGAAGGAAATGTGAGGCCTATTACTCTTTATTTCAGGTGCCATTTACATAAGGCAATAGTAGCGCAATGCCTATGTTATAAGAAGGTTTATAAGCTAGATTATTACAATTTAGGTCGCGACTGACAATTTTATGTTTATAGCGGGTTTATTCTATGCCGTCCTGCACATCTCTCCCGCCGACCATCGTTCGGGTGAACGTTGGATCTTCTTTTGCGTGCAGGTTCTCAGGCTCCGTCGGCAGGATCACCAGCTTCTTGGTCGGTCTTCTGAAGACTCCGCCCTTGGTGGTCACGTCCACTGCTCGTGTCACGCCGTCGGGGCCCGGGTATATAGCTGTAACCCGGCCTCGTGGCCATGTGTTGCGAGGCAGATTCCCGTCGGCCACTAGCACGATGTCGCCGACGTTGATAGGCCGCCCATGACCGTAGGGCTCCCGCCGGTACTGGAGTGAGGGCAGGTACTCCCGGAGCCAGCGGGCCCAGAAGTGCTCGGCCAGGCGTTGGCTCGTCCGCCAAGTCGCGCGGCCGATGAGTGCGGTGTCGTCGAATGTCCCGGGGTTGGGGGCCCGGGCTGAGCCACCGAGGAGGAAGTGGTTCGGCGTGATGGCTTCTGGCTCGTCAGGATCAACCGCCACGTGAGTGAGGGGGCGGCTGTTCACTGTATATTCGGCCTCGGCGAGCAGAGTAGTCAGGGTCTCCTCGCTGGGGCGGCGCTCGTTGAGCACGGCGTGTAGGGCTCTCTTGACGGCTCGTACCATCCTCTCCCATGCCCCGCCCATAAATGGGGCTCCCGCCGGTATGAAGCGCCAGCTGATACCGCGTTGCGCGGCGTCGGTTTCGAGGGCGTCGCCGTAGTAGGGGTAGGCGCGCGGAATCGCGGGGTCTTGCAATGCCCTTAGGTGCAGCGTCCACTCCGTCCATTGGCGCGCTAAGTCTGCATCCAGCTTGTCATCCCAGCCAGTTCCGCGCCGCCACACCTCTTGTAGGATTTTCTTTGCTATGATGGTTACCGGCGCCGCTAGCCCGAGAGGGTCGAAGATCGACATAGTTATTTTCAATATTTGCCTTTTGGTAGGCTCGATGTCGTCCAGGGCTCCGGGAGGTAGGCGGCTGAGGTCCAAGTTGAAGGCGAGTTCGTCGCTCGCGGGTTTCCATATTTGTCCCAGGATTCGTTCATTTTTCATTTCGCTCTTATTCAGTTCGACGGGCGCGGACGTGGCGTCCTCCGAAGTGAGGGCTCGGAGGACCCGCGTGGAGTTAGAGGTCCATTGGCGTAGTTCGTAATGGGCCTCTCTATGTATATCGCGTACATCACTTGACACTCGAATCGCGTCTTCTTCTGTTTTGAAGCTGTGTAGGTAGTCATCGACATAGTGATGTCTTATTATTGCTTTGACGGCCTCTGGATGCGTTTCTTCGTGTTTCTGGGCGTTGACGTTCTTCACATATATTGCTATTGACGGTGAACAAGTAGCGCCAAAAATGAGTGAAGTCATGCGATATTCTTGCGGCGCGTCGTCGCCCCGCCGGTCGCCCCGCCATAGATAGCGCAGGGCGTCTCTGTCTTCAGATTTGACTTTCACTTGCATGAACATTTCTTTAATATCCGCCCCCACGGCGACTGGGTGTTGCCGGAAGCGCATAAGGACGCCTGGCAGCGACTGTAGGAGGGCCGGGCCTGTCAGTAGGCGGTCATTGAGCGACACGCCCCTTGTAGGCGCGGCGGCGTCGTGGACAATTCGGACTTTCCCGGGCTTGCTAGGATTCAGCACCGGGAAATGGGGGAGGTACCACACTCTTGATGACTTGGTGGGCGGCGCAGGCTCGGCGTAGCCCTTCGAGACAAGGGCGTCCATTTCTTCACTATATTTGCTTTTAAGCTCTTTATTTTTGTCGAGTTTCTTTTCTATGTTATGAAGTCTTCTCAGTGTATTTTCGTAGTTGTCAGGCAAGCGGCTGTCGGGTTGTTTCCATAATAGCGGTGCTTCATAATGGCCGTCGGCTGTAGTCGTTATTGACTGGGCTAGCATGATACGCGCCCGCTCTTCCGGGCTTGACTGGGGTAACTTCGGCTCGATAAGTAGGTTTTCGAGCGCGAAATATTCACTGAGTTGTAAATTCAAATCTTCATTTTTCTCGGCTTCTTCAATAGTGGTCAGGCGATGCGTCGCATGTACTTGTTTGCCTGTGATGCGTGTGTGTGCACCGTGTAGCACCCAGCCTAGCGGCGTTAGGGATGCCGCTGGCTGATGCCGCTGGCCGCGGCGTGTTTCATTACTGACGAGTAAATGCCAGTTATCTTGTCCGATTAACACTCTAGGTCTCGCTGACTCGTACCGCAGGCTATCTTCTATGTCGCATAAGTGTGCACACTCGCGGAGATCCTCCTTCTTAACGGACTGTGGTGATAGGCTCAGATCGTCTATGGTATGCGCACCGACCCTATAAGGTTGGTCGGTGCCGCGGATGCTGAGCGTAACACGGCGTGATCTCGATGCGTCGATTTTTTCTTTCGTTATAGCTTCTATTTGTAGCGGCACTGTCGGGCCGTCCAGGCCTAAGTCGTTCGCGAGCTCTTCTTGTACAAGTGTTATCGTGGAGCCGTCGTCAAGGAGGGCGTAGGTCTCGACGGCTCCCGCCGGTCCAGAGACTGTGACCGGGATAATTTTTAGATAAGCTCTCGCTTCTCGGGAGGCGCGTGTCGATGTGACGGCCTCGTTTCTTTCTTCGATTCGTTGATAATGTAGCAAGTTGTGGTGGAAGTATTCGCAGCCGTCTCGCTCGCACTTCGTGCGCTTGCATGAGTGCATCCTGTTCTTGTAGCGCAGGCATCGGAAACATAGCCGTTGATCTTTGGCTAGTTTCCACCGGTCTTCAACGGCTTTTTCGATAAACTTAGTGCATTTATCTATTGGGTGACCGGTGTTGTTGCAGGCGGCTTTGAATGATAGCCATTCTTGATGCGAGCCGCTGAATGGCGGCAACTCGGCGTGGTAGCGTGATGACTCTCTCGGGCCGGCACGCGCGGCGATGGCGATGGCAGAGGCGAGCTCACTCAGGTTCACACTTTGTTGATTCTTCATTACTATGGCGCTATCTTCTTGCGCATTCGCTTGTGAATACATTAACGGCGGCGGATATGCGTCTGTTTCGCGTGGGCGCGGCGGCGTTGGCGCGAAAACGGGAGCGTGGGTTCCCCCGGCGGGGGGGAGGGGCGGGGACGGCGGGGCGCACGGCAGTGGCGCCCTGTCCCGCGCCCTCGGCGGGGCTCCTCGTTCCCCCGGCGGGGGGAGGGGCGGGGACGGCGGGGCGCACGGCAGCGGCGCCCTGTCCCGCGCCCTCGGCGGGGCTCCTCGTTCCCCCGGCGGGGGGAGGGGCGGGGACGGCGGGGCGCACGGCAGCGGCGCCCTGTCCCGCGCCCTCGGCGGGGCTCCTCGTTCCCCCGGCGGGGGGAGGGGCGGGGACGGCGGGGCGCACGGCAGCGGCGCCCTGTCCCGCGCCCTCGGCGGGGCTCCTCTCCCGAGCCTGCTCGGCGTACTGTGGGGTTGCAGGCTCGGGTTCTTCGATGTAAGGTGCATTGGAGATGGCGAGGACATGTCTCTGGCTGGTCTCGAGCCATTCATCTATGCGGCGTTCTTGTTGGACTGTAGATATTGTGCCGGTGTCATCGTCGCTGTCTTCGGCTTCTATGGCGGCTATGCGCGCTTGCGCGAGCTCCAATTTGATTCGGAGGGCTTCTTCTCGCGCTTGTGCGAGACGGCGGACGCGATGACTCGACGTTGTTTTCACCGATTTTGACGGCGGCCGTGCGGCAGGATGCTGGCTTGACTGTGGGGTTTCCTGCCGCAGTGTTGCTGCAGGGTGTAGGCTCTCCTGCAGCAGCGGGACTATGGGTGGCAGCGTTGACTGTGGGGTTTCATGAGGCAGTGTTTGTGACTGCGCGGCATCATGATGCTGCCCTATGGGTGACCTCGGCTGTGGGTCTGGACGAGGCGCCGGCGTCGCAGGAGCGCTTGTCTGTGGGGTTTCCTGCGAGGGCCTCGAGCCGTCTTGACACGTAGTTCTTGACGGCACTATGGGTGGCAGCGTTGACTGTGGGGTTTCATGAGGCTGCTGCCCTATGGGTGACCTTGGCTGCAGGTCTGGCCGAGGCGCCGGCGTCGCAGGAGTGCTTGTTCGCGAAGTCTCCTGCGAGGGCCTCGAACCTTCTTGAGTAGTAGCAGTTCCCGACGTGGACATGGTTGCTTCTTCCAGCATGGCTTCTCTGATGTTCGCTGCGATAAGTTGGCCGAACGTGCGTTTTCCTGCTTTCGATCTTGTAAGGGGCATCCTCTATGTAGAATCCGGTTTTCGATGGACCAGCATGTGCGAGACGCACCTATGACTGGCTCTGGGCTGAGTAGAATTTGAAGGGAAATCCTGCACCTTCGGCGTTGGTCGTTACGGCTTAGCAGGAACTTGGTCGGGTCGGGGTTCTGAATTGAAAGGCTTGTTTACTTTTTCAAGTAATGTCACTTCGCTGCTACTGTAGGTACTGAATTTCATGGGGTCTGGCCGCCCAATTTATACTATTAAGTTACCTCGGCCGGACGCCCCTTCGCCCCGTATATTTGGCGGGAAAGCGATTTGCGCGGGAAATTTTGGCGCGAAATGACATGTTCATTTATTATAGTTCAATCTTACTCTAATACATTATTTACAGTGCTTATACCTATTTCTATGCTATTTATAATACATTATTACACGAGATCCTGCTCGTTCGGCGTAAAAATGCATCTGAAACGCGGGAATTCCGTGTCCGCCCGTATATACGTACCTCGTTCCCCACCTGAGGTATAAATACCGGGTTTCCCCCCTCGCTCGCCCATCAGTCGTTGCCTGACTGGCGAGCGAGTAGGATCTCTAGGTTCCTTTAGTCTGTCTATATTTCTTAGTGGAAACTTAGTGTTATCCACTCGTTATTTAGGAAACCAGCGGTATATTACCCTTTTTTACTATGTAGGAAGGAAATGTGAGGCCTATTACTCTTTATTTCAGGTGCCATTTACATAAGGCAATAGTAGCGCAATGCCTATGTTATAAGAAGGTTTATAAGCTAGATTATTACAATTTAGGTCGCGACTGACAATTTTATGTTTATAGCGGGTTTATTCTATGCCGTCCTGCACACGTGGGAACAATTTAGGCCATTGTCCTTCAGAGGG
This sequence comes from Epinotia brunnichana, assembly GCA_963854355.1. NCBI lineage: Eukaryota > Metazoa > Arthropoda > Insecta > Lepidoptera > Tortricidae > Epinotia > Epinotia brunnichana. The sequence continues at coordinate 9,674,198 of OY977945.1, read as the reverse complement.
GTAATCACGGAACGTTCCGAACGCGCGTCGATACAATGTAACTGTCAATTTTCCGTATAAAAAGTGACATTTATAGACCTACCCGACGTTCGTACAATGCGTAACGTGATCGACCTGCTGTATACAGGCATGGAATAACACCATTTATGAGCGTGTGATGAAATAGTTCATTGTTTAACAAGGGGCGTATTAGGCATATTGCAAACGAGAGTCTATCAGAAGCCCGACGCCGTGAGGCGGAGGGCTTTTGATGACTCGAGTTTGCAATATTCTTACGCTTGTGTTATACACAATGTTTTTCATCACATTTGCGAGGAAATAAATAACTACAAAAGACAGAAAAATCTATGTTTTATACCAATACCAATCACAGAGCATGGAGCATGTGGTTCTTGCAGGGCATGGCCTGCTCGATTACCAATCGCAGAAGCAGAATTCTTGTCGTACGCGGCCGTCAAGTTTTGCTTAACCAATCAGATCACACACAAGCTTATTACTCCCTTGGGACCATTATTTCCTGCGGGAACAATTTAGGCCATTGTCCTTCCGTATACAGGCATAGAATAACACCATTTATGAGCAAGTGTGATGAAAAAGTTATGGTCATGAGTCTCAGGGGGTACCTACAGTATTAAAATCCATCTACCTATTTCGTACACAGCACAAAACCGCGCAACAAGCAAAGTCTGTCAGAATAGTCACGAATACAAGGACAGTGAAAATAATAAAGAATACGATAAGTTTGTGTATAACAAAATCGGTTCAAACTTTATGACTGTACTGTTTCTGAATAAAGAGAGTGTCGACAATGTCCCTTTTACCTACTTTCCAAGTTTCCAGTAAGTTATTATTAACTCTGCCAACCATACAATACAATATGTATGCACAATTCAGGTATCATTTGGATTAAAACGGGGTGATTTTTTCTTTATCAAATTATTTTTTTTAGTTTAGTAATTGTTTACTCATGACACAAGAACAGCATTGCTCGTTTTGGCCCTTTATCTCAGCTCGCGAGACATCAACATGTGGTAACTAGCCCTAATAAATTATTATTTCGTAATTTAGTTAGACGTAGGTCCCAATCTACTTTTATGGTTTGCGGTCTCGTTAAATGCAATAAGTAAATATATAAGTAAATATATATAATATATATTTCTTGTAGTCCTTGCATTGATGACATTGTGAGATAAGTGTGGCGATTCACATAATATAGGATCTCTGACGTAAGAATAAGAATAAGAAGGTGTTTATTTCTCTAGTTTATATGTTACATTATGTCCATCAGGCCGGTGGTGTGTTCGGCCTGTGGGTGTGTCAGCTACTTACAATCTACCTATGTATGTCTGAAAGATCTGTATAAGTGTCATGTTGTTTGTGCTGTGTGCTTGTTAGTGTGTGCGTACATAATAAATTTATATAAATTTAAAAGTGGTTTCATTTTGTCCTATCTTACAAAATTCTTAAAACTAATTTCCTATAATCTATGGGGACGTGGAGCGGTCGCTCGCTTGCTGAGCTGCCGGCTCCTGTCTTTTTTTGGTACATAGTTGATTTCTCCTAATCTAGTGTTAGTTAGAAGTGGGTTGTGCTGCCTGCGTCCGATGTATGCGTTACCAGGGGTATCTAGGTCCACAATGTGCATTTCCCTGAATCGGCGCAGCATGTCTTCATTTAGGTCTTGTGCGCGGAGGTGCCATGGATCCCAGTCGAGCATCTCCCAGAGTAGTGAAGTTTCTAGGCGTTTTGGGAACTGTCCACTAGTCTTGAGAGCCATTCGGTATTGACGTTCAATTCTGAGCAGGTTGCTCTTACTGTAACGTGAGAGTAATTGTACCACGCCATAATCCAATATTGGAAGTAGACAGGCCTGAATGACAGCCAGTTTCACCGTCAGATCCGTCTTAGCGTGCCAGCCTATAATGGAGGTTAGAGCACCGCGCGCCCGTCGTACTTTCTGCACCACGTAGTCCGTCTGTTTACCCATGGTCATGGTCTTGTCTAAGTGTACACCCAAATATTTTATGCTATTTTTATATTCGATTAGCTCGTTTTTGATGCGAATGGTTCTGCGGTACTTTCTCTTGTTAGTGAACATAGCACACTCAGTTTTCTCTATGTTGCACTTCAGTCCCCACCAGTGCCGGTTTTAGTACTAACAGCGCCCTGGGCGAGATTTCTACGGCGCCCCCTAATTGCAATTCAAACCCATACGAAAAAAGGCGAAGGATAATAATGAAATAACCATTTATGAAAAGAAATAAACATTTATTAAAAAAACTAATAAAATTTTACTTTTCTAGCCTTTTTATCGGCGAACTCTTTTATTAAGTTATCAAAGTCGATGTTTTCAGCTATTTCATTTTCGATCGACAAAGTTGCCAAGTTTGTCAATCTACATTGTGATATCGTCGATCGCAGATAGGTTTTTATTAGCTTAAGCTTAGAAAAACTCCTCTCTCCACTAGCAACCGTTACGGGAATAGTTAATAATATTCGTAATGCTATCCAAACATTTGGATATAGTTCTTTTAAGTTGCGGTCTTTAATAAAATTTAAAACAAAAACAGGAGTAACCACTTTCTGATCAGGCAAAAACGATTTCAGACTTATGAGTTCATCGCACAACATACATCCATCTATATCTGATTTGGAATTTACATTTAATTTCAATTGAAGATCACTACAGAGTTTGATAAGGTCGTGTTTTTCTGGAATCTGTTTTAAATTGTACAAAAAAGACCAAGATTCCGAGTACTCACATAACTGTTCAAATCTTTCGTTGAGTGAAGTTAACGTCGTGTCCAAAAGACAGTTGAAAAATTCAACCTCAAATTTTTTTTCTGGAGAAGTTATAGGCTCATCTTGGGCAATTTCACCAGCTTGGCGCTTAACACGTCGAATTCTTGTTGTCGCTCTAAACACAGGTTCTATTTCTAACTCTTCAGCCAATTCCTTCGCAGTTAGAATGGCGCTTTTAAAGCCTGTATTTCTATATTCTTCCAAGAAATTGCAGCATTTTTTCAGCATGTCTGTGCATTTACCGAGATCCATGTCTGTTGATTGTAGAGATTTACTAACGACATTAATTTGAAAAAGTATGTCATACCAGACAACCAATGAAACTATGAAGCCGAAATCTTTTAGTTGTTCGGCTAGAGTAGTAGCCTCATGAGAGACTTGAACATCAGTTTGCTGAGTTTTGATAGCCAAAGTGATTAAAGCGTCATGGACGGCGCTAATTTGATAACGGACTGCTTTAACACTGCCTATTCTTGCTTCCCAACGCGTGTCACTGAGTTTTTTTATAGTGTACAATCCCAAGTGATCGGTCAGAATTTTCCATCGATGAACAGAAGCTGAAAACAACGTAAACAACCTCTGAAGTACTCCAAACAAAGTGACAGATTTTACAGATGACTTAGCGGCATCGCATAGTACGAGATTGTAGCTATGACAGCCACACGGCACATATACAGCTAAAGGATTTATGTCCAGAATTCTTCTTTGAACTCCAATATTTTTTCCTTTCATGTTTGCTCCGTTGTCATAGCCCTGACCTCTACAATCGTTCAATTCCAGTCCGTATTTATTTAAAATATCAATAATAACTTCAGTCAGCCTTTCACCAGTCGACTCATTAACAGGTATAAATTCTATGAAATGCTCTTTTACTGATATTTTATCGACATCTGATGATAAATCAACAAATCGTATTGTCAGTGAAAGCTGTTCTATATGACTAATGTCCGGAGTACAGTCAGCTATAATAGAATAATATTTCGATTTCTTTGCACGTGATATGATTTCTGACTTCACTTTTTCACCCATCAGCTCTATTAATTCATTTTGAATGTCTTTTCCGCAGTAGTGGTCAGAAACATCACCCTTTACAGCTAAACGCAAGTGCTCCTCCATAACTGGATCAAATTTGGCTAGTAGTTGTACTAAACCCAAGAACTTTCCATTATTTGGCGTATATAGTTTGTCGGAAGTACCTCTAAACGCCATATTGTTTTCAGCTAAATACAGTGTAATATGCATTAATCTAGACAAAATATTATTCCACCTTGTAGTTTCCTTTCTAATCAAATGTTGCTCTTGACAATCTATTGTTTTTCCCGTTTTTAATCTTAGTTCAGCCTCAATCCATGAGAGGTAAAACTTCTTATGAAAAGTGCTACTTTCATGAACTTTTAACATTTCTGATAAGTGTTTCCAGTCGTTATATCCTTCAGATGCTAAATTCGACGTTGAGCTGCTATCAAATAGCCGGCAACAAAAACAGTAAACTCGATTTTTAGAAACTGAGTATATTAACCAACGACGCTGAATTATTTCATTGTTTGCAAGTTTTTTTGTAAAATGAGAATTTGAGAAATGTCGCCCTGTATCATTTTTTGGATAATTATCAATGTGAGTTTGCACTGGGCCATTAGTTATTATATGATCAATAACTTTGCTATTTCGAGTGAGTGGCCAAGTGGCTGGATCCGATATATTTGGAGCAAGAGAACTAATGTCATCTAGAATTTGTATTTGTTGTACATCACCAATAGTGTCATCCTGAGCAGCATCTGTAATTGTAACACAACTTGTCTCCTCACTTCGGGAAACTTCGTCCACAATCTCTTCAACAGCTAACTGATCTGACTTGTCAGACAGAGACTCCACTACCGATGCATTCGCTTGTATTTCAGATGTAGATGCCACATTAAGGTCTTGATTTTTTGTTGTGATATATTTGCCTATATTCATAAACTTTTTTGTTTTTTCAAATTCCTTCTCTTTTTCTGCTTTTCGCTTTCTATATTTTGATCCAGATGGTTTTCTTTTGAAAGGATCAACGTGTTCAGACATTTTGTACTAATCAAATCTGCAACAAATTAAATCTGCGTAAGTCCGATCATTTCTATAAATTAATTAAATATAGCGCTATTGAGGGAGGAGAGGACGACCAAAAACGCTTTATATTCAGTAGCCTTACCATGAGTTTGTAAAAACGTTCTCTTCTCGCTATCGAAAACTATCGCTTTGTCCCTGTCATTGTGGTGCACGTGAAAGAGACAAAGCTATAGTTTTCGATAGCGAGAACGTTTTTTCAAACTCATGGTAAGGCCACAGGAAAGCGTTAGCATACACGTGAACTACGATCGAAAAATCTAGGTAAGGTAATATTGTCATGGCAGCGGAATAATTGTGAAATGTTATATTTAAAAGCTTGTGTTACGTGATAGTGCTTAGATTTGTATGAAAAAAATCACGATCATCCACTCGTTCCCGAAAAAATGACTTCTATGTACAGTCAGATGCAAAAGTCGGTGGACACTTTTCACCTTTAACACAAAGGCTTACGAATGAACAGGCTTCATCCACTTTTACACTTGACCGTACCTCCTCGACATTCATTTATTATCTCCGTGTTAAAATTTCATCAACATTATATAGTCAGTTCTAGAGATATTTTATAATATACTAGCTGTTGCCCGCGCAGCTACGCTCGCGTGGTATCCCTATTTAAACCTATAACCTATAACCCTTTTTTGTCGCATCGCAATCGGTTAAAAAGTAGCCTATAGCAGTCTCATGAGTTCCAACTATACATATGTCAAATTTCATCACAATCGGTTTAGTGGTTTAGGCGTGAAGGGAAGACAAACGAACAAACAAACAAACACACTTTTCCATTTATAATATTAGTATGGATAATTTACTTTAAATAGATTACCCCACTCCAAACATAACAAACAAACAAATGTTACCTCTTTAGTATAATAAGTAAAGATAGTTAAAATAAAATTGTACTTACCTAATTAGTGAAATAATCCGTCATGAAGCAAATACCTACTTAAACACTATTTGAATTTCAACTTTTTGGATAAAACCTATGTCACTCTGTAGTCGGCGACAAAAAGTAAAAAACATGCACTTCGTAACTTAGCGTGGACCGCCTGATTACTGCGTCTGTTTGTTTTAAAATATGTAATTACGATAACTGTTTTTAAGTGCGTGCACCGATTGATTGAATGAATAAGAATGAGCTGTGTTCCGCTCCATCAAAAATAACGTCAACTCTTCTGTCTCTTCTGAACTAAAATGTTAAAAAGAGATAGATAATGTGTTTCTCTGTGGTCGGGGATTCCCAGTTTTAACGGATTGAGCACTGCGTTCCATTCTAGTGTTGCCAACACATCGTTTTTTTTTTTCACTTACAGAGATGGGAATATAAAGAAAATGTTAAAAAGAGATAGATAATGTGTTTCTCTGTGGTCGGGGATTCCCAGTTTTAACGGATTGAGCACTGCGTTCCATTCTAGTGTTGCCAACACATCGTTTTTTTTTTTCACTTACAGAGATGGGAATATAAAGGGGCGCCGCTTCACGGCGCCCCTTAAAGTCCGGCGCCCCTGGGCGGTCGCCCAACCGCGCCCTACCCTAACGCCGGTACTGGTCCCCACCGATGGTAGTAATCGATGACAGTTTCAGCGGCCCAGCCCGCGCGGCTTGTCGCGCTGTTCGGCTCCGGAGATCTGTTGAGTATGCACAAGTCATCGGCGTATTGAGAAAGCTTTAATCCGCGGATCCGGTTCCGTTGGTCCCAAACGTCATGTACATACATGTTGAAGATGATTGGGCCCAGGATAGAGCCCTGTGGGACTCCGTGTGGCACCGCTTTCTCTTCGCCGTTGGTGGTTCTGAAACGTCCATAGGTTTTTCGACCATTCAGGTAATTTTCTATTATTTTGATAATGTTGTTTGGAACGTCGGCTGTTTGAAGTTTCTTTGTCAGACCCTCGTGATTTATGGAGTCGAAGGCTTTCGAAAGATCAGTCGATACCAAGGCCACGCTCTCCTTTGCTTCTAAGGCATCCGTTATGAACTTTCCGGTACGAAGTATTTGCGTGCCTGTTCCTCTATTCTTAGTAAAGCCATGCTGGAATGGCGGCTGGAGTCTGTCGGCCGTATGTCGCAAGCGCGAAAGAAGCAAGCGCTCGTGTAATTTACCCATGATGTTTAGAAGGGTAATGGGTCGATACGATTTGGCGTCGCGGTGATTCTTCCCTGCTTTATGTAAGAAGATGCATTCTCCGATTTTCCACCTATTGGGATAGTAGCCTGTCAGTAATAGGTAATCGGCTATAACTTTGTACCGGGTGAGAAAGGGGTTGCCTCCGAGTTTGAGAGCATCTGCTTTGATTTTGTCAGGGCCTGGGGCCTTCTTATTTTTAAAACGTCTTAGAGCGATCTTAATCTCCTCTATAGATGTAGCGTCAAGAGGCTGAAAGGGCGTGGTCTTCTCTGTACTCTTGTCCTTGTTATTTATATCGGCTTCTGCTACGATCGCTGCGTCGACTAAAGCGTCGATAGTTTCTTCCTCGCTGTTGCATCCCTGGATGTGGGGGAGTCTCTGTACTGGTGCTTTCAGGTTGCGTTGGATTCGCCACATCTCGGTTCTACTGTTTCGTGGGTCATTTACTGTTCTCACCCATTTCTGATCGTTATACTCCAAGAGCGCCTGTTGGACCAGCCATTTCAGACGATTGTAGGTCGTTCTTTGTTCCGTTTTTCTATCCTGGTTAAAGCGTAGTCGCCATGCTTTACTTTTGGCTTGGTTTCTTTCGTCTATTAATTTATTAATCTCATCTGGAAGTTGATCTCTTTTACTGTACTCATGCAATGGCGCATACTCATCTAGAGATTCAGTAATAGCTTTTTCTAGTTTTAGGATGTATTCCTCGCATTCTGAATCAGATGTGATTTCCTTTGGTAGCTGAGTGGTTTTGTTCCATAGAGTTTGCTGAAATTGCTGTCTGGTTTCTTCGTTACTTGCGATAGCACGGGTGTTTCTCATCATATTTTTCGCTCTGTCCACCACTATATTTATATCTAGTAGCCATGGCATGTGGTCTGAGCCAACCGATGTTATTTGTCGGCATGTTACGGTGTCGAAGGCTTCCATTTCATACGAGATGATGGCTGCATCAAGGATGCCGTACCCCGCACTGTTCGGTCGTGAGGGTAGGCCTGTGTGGTGTATAGTGCAGACGTCAGAGTTACAGAGGTCGCGGATAAGTATTCCTGCCCCTTCGTCTCTCGTTTGGTTTAGTGTGGTCATTTTAAGATTGAGGTCCCCTATTGTGATGTTCGGGGCTTCGGTAACAATATCTTCTAACTCATCCTTAAGTGCTGCGGTGTCAATGTGTTCTGACCTGTGTGGTATGTATATTCCTTTAATTTTTAGGTAATCTCCAGTTACGTGATCGTAGGTAAGGTTGATAGCAACGCCTTCAATGAGACGGTCCCCTGCTTCTGAACCTGGAGTAACGTCGGTCTGACTCCAGCGTATACCTCGCATAACGTATAGGGCTGTGGTTAGATGCGATGCGATCGAGTGAGTGATCTTGTCATAGTTCGGGAGATTCATGCGAGTTTTGGAAAAATCCACGCGACATTCGTTGACTATGATTATATGTGGTTTGTGACGGTCGGCTAGAGATTTAAGCTCGAGGAATTTACCTTTGAGACCTTGCGCATTTAGATGCATTATACGCAGCTTGTGATATTGATTTCTGCGATTACTTGTTGAGAATTTTAATGAGAATGTCGTGTTGTAGCTGTAACTGCAGTAATACTTGTTTCATGATTGTATGTAGCTCTTGCTCAGGGGGCTTCGTGATGTTTTCCTTATTTGCCATCTGTTCTGGCTGCACTGGCTGCTGGTATTTTGGTTGTGCTTGTGCTGCTTGGTTGGGCGGCGGTGGGAATTCTGAAGTGGAAGTTATGTTCGCGTACGAGTAGTTTTCCTGACGGTATTTTTGTACTGCATGTCTGCGTTCAGCTGCTTCTCTTTGTCTCCTTTCTTTTTCTTCATGTTGTGCGATTTGGCGCTCTATTGCCTTCTGGAACTTCTCACATTTGGCTTGGTTAGCGCCATGGCCCGGTTGTTTGCATGCTGTGCATATTTCAATCTCTACGCCTTCTTCGTTTGGGGATTTGAAGGTGGGCAGTTTCTTTTCACCGTGACACGCCGATGTCGCATGCGTGAAAAGAAAACATCTCTTACATTGTACTACTCTCTTCGGATCGTCTTTATATTCCTGGGGATTTATACTGAAGGCTCCGAAGTACGCATGTTTTGTTGTCTTCATAAGCGTGGCGATTTCATCGTATGGCAGGGTACCATCAAAGACAAATAAGTGTAAGTTACCTTTGATGGTTCTCATCTTGATTGGTCTCACACCGATACATCTCTCCATTTCCTCAAGGCATGCCTCGTTCGTCTCGTCGTAGATGTTTGTGTTGAGCACTACTTTTGTTTGGTGAATCTGCTGAGCTTTAGGGACACGAGCCACGAAGCGGAGTCCGTCGTCAAGTTTCCTCAGCTCTTCTATGATTATTTTTCTTATATTTGCGGTGTATACGCGAATCGTGATAGTCCTTTTATTTGGAGCCATAACGTGTCTTGCTCCATGTTCTGTGATTATTTTTCTTATTTTATTAAGGTATTGTGGATCGTTGATTTTTTTGACATCCGTTATAATTATGTCAGGGATGTGGGTGGATGGTGTGATTACTCTCGGTGGCCGCTGGGTTGTTACGGCATTAGTAGTGAAGGCATCTCTCTTTCTTTTCTTGCGTTTCGGTGAGGTAATAGTCACTAAGGCGTTATTTTCTTCCCTTTCCAAATCATCGTTGTGCTCCTCTTCAGTGGGTAGCGAGGAGAAGCGGTTATTTATTGTTATGCCGGGCGGTCGCTGAGAGGCGACGACGGCGTCGACGGCTGAGCTTACGAAACGTGATTGAGTCAGCAGCGGGCTTAACTTAGAGTCATCGCCTGCATGCGCTAGCGGCGGGCTTAACTTGGAGCCGGAATGCACCCACGGCAGCGGCGGACCTAACTTGGTATTGGCTTGCAGCGGCAGCCTTAACTTGGAGTCGTCGCGTAGTATCGTCGAGCCGTCCGTGTTGATATTTTTTTCGCGAGGGTACGCGGGTACATCGGTGCTGCGCGCGGCGGTAGCGGTCACATTGCCGGGTGTAAGGGTCTTGGTAATCGAGCCACTAAGCGCTTGTCGTGGCGTTTGGCGATTGACAAAGCGGGGGCCGCTTATTCTCGTACTTGATTGGGTATCGGGCATTTGTTTATGTTCCGATATAACTTTGTTTACTATGCCGCATTCACAGGTTACATTTTCTTCGCTTTGAAGTCCCATAATTGGCATATATTTCACATTTATCTGTTTATGACATTTGCGGCAGTCTCTCTTATTTATTTTACAGAAATTAATGTTGCACGCGTACATATTAATTTCATTTACACTGTTCACTAGGTGTCCGTTTAAGATGTTTGGTGAGATTTTCAGAAAACACTTGACAGCACTTCTCTTGTTACAAAATTTACAATTTAATTGTTTAATCTTAGTTTGGAGGCCCTGCCACTCGTGGAAATTTTTAATTAAGTTGATTTTTTCGCAGTGCCAACACAATCCGGTGAAAGTTCACTTGCACTAGTTAATTTATAGTCACTGTTTTTTTTAACATTCACTTTGTTTGCAGCAATGCTGTCCGTGTCCATTTCACTAGTTTCACCGTTTTCGGGAGGGCCGGGGGGCCCTCCCGTAGTTACGACACTCATATGAGCGCAATGTATATCAATATAAATATTGCGTCTCTCGGGGCAACTGTACGGAGCGCAGACGAGCTCCGTGCACACGTCCGCTCGCTGCGGCTAATCCACTCGACACCTCTGACGTAAGAGCGTAAATCTTACGCCTCTAGACATTCACTGCCAAGAATCGCTACGTGCTACGCTTATAGCCCATCCCGTGGTTTTCCCCTAGGCTACGCAATCACCCATGATGTGTTTAGCCACGTTTTACGATGTGACACAGCCTGCTTGACACCTAGGTGTCACTTGTATGGAAAAATCACGTCTGAGTGCCTGTTCGAAGCGGAGCATAGGTATACTATCGAAGCAACTAAATCATGACGCACCATGGAACCTTGTCACAATTAACTGACGTATTAACGTCATATGATCGTGCGTATGTTCGTTAACTGTAACAAGATTCTATGGTCATGATTCAGTTGGTTCGATAGTACATACAGGCAGGTCATTATACTAAGACCTAGTTTTTACCGTAACAAGTTTTGTCAAAAAGGGTGCGGAAAAACCATTCGTTTGGGTCACTTCCTTTTGAGTAACACGGTAAATAAATATTGACTAATAAAAAACCGGCCAAGAGTGAAGAGATTGACCGAGCAATGACAATTAACTAAATCAGTTAACAGCTCGTACGCTTCATACGAAATTCACGTTCTTTTGTTTAGGAAAGGTAGTTTTTCAGCGATAATCAAAAACGTTTGGAAGTATCTTGTTCAAAACAATTTTCGTTGAATATATTTAACAAACATAGTACCTACACCTAAAAACGTATTGTAAAGAACGAAAGAAAGAAAAAAAAAACATTTATTCGTGGACAAAACAATGGGTGTATAATACAAAACACAGAACGTAAAAATAGCAGGGTCCACGAAAAGGCCCCGACTCAGCATGGTGCTAACCTAGAAGGCCAGCGCTGGTCTTCCGTCGGAACCTTTACATGAGTTACCTCCTGGAAGGCAACACAAAACAAATACCTACGCTAAACATAATATATCTTAAAACTATTCCAAATCCGACGCCAGAGTGGCACGGCAGATTGCATCGTGTGAACGCGTCGCAAAACTGTGTGTCAGTGTCACTGTCAACTTGACAGACCGAACGCAACTTTTATTTCAGATAGTGAATATATGGTGAATATACGTAAATACAGAAACTGAATACTAAGTTAAAAGTACATTTGTGAAAACTAAGAACGAATACAGTTTGGTGCAAAATTAAATATTGAACGTCACAAGCTCAACTGTACATACATAAAACTCCGCTTTATGTACCAGGTCATGACTCGGGTGACAAACGGCAGTGTCAAGAATTCACACAATCTAAACATGATAGATAAATTATTATGCGAACCAGATGCTGTGCGGATTTATTTATATGCAGATGGGACATATCCCGACAGCAAGTACCTGACTGCAATCCTAAATCTTGATCTTAATCTTAATCTAAAATTATATTAGGCATGGCAAAGCGGTAAACTAAGTTACAAAAGAGGCAGCTAATAAACATACAAGGATTTGAGGAACAAAGATACAAAGACAAAGACAGGACACTTAAAGGCAGCTAGTTTCAAGACATAAGGTTTCCTGACTAAATTGATGCTCTAGCAAATACTTTTTCGTAATTTTTTTTGCATGCAAAAAATCATTGCTTCGATCTGAATTCGAACCAGCGACCTTCTGGCAAATGCGCCCAGTCGCTCTCAATCTCAGATTATTCTATGATTTTGAGCTCTCAACCAACTGAGCTATCGGAACCGTTGCTCGGTTCAACGAATATTGCAAACAGTTCCCTGTTATGTCTAGCCTAGATAAATGGCAAATAAAAACCAGTAATAGGTACCTACTAACAATAGTAAGCCAACCGTGTGAGACAACATATCACACTAGACAAGCCGTGGCCACGTCGTTCGATGCGAGTGTTGCTAGAAAACGATTTCACTTGAATATTCTCCTTGTAGTACTTGGTCGAGGGCCTCTTTAGGGCCCGAATAAAAAAAGTATCTTAAAAAAAAACTGCATTCAGTAGCAAAACTAGCAGAAGCTAACGATTGCAATTTTGACAAGTTTTTAAATTTTACCTGGCACTAGTCGTAGGTGTAAGTAACATTTGCAAACCACTTTTTAGACACTTGCCGGTATTCAAACGTGCTGAAATGACATAACAGGGGTGTAGACATCAAATAAAATAACCAAGAAATATGAATTTTCTCGAAAAAGGATTAAAAATATTGTCAAATGGAGAAAAAAGTAAAGCAGGGGATTAAATTATCACAAACTCATAGGTAAGTGTGCAAAGTTTTAAGAGGGGTTATATTCTATCCCTTTTCGGCAAAACGCACCTTCATATGAAACGATTGTCATTTATACTATGACGCTCGTGGATCGTGACGTCACGATCCACGAGCGTTGTCTCTCTCTAACAAGCAATATTAAAACGGTTGTATAGCTTCGTAATTTTTTGAGACTTTCGTCACTAGGAATATTTTTTTGCCTTCCTCCTTTTGGAGTAATAATCAATTTTGAGTCTACACCTCATTAAGTATGTAAGTTGGGTGACAACGCAATGTGTTAGAACCTTGATAATTATTGAAACAGACATGACATGTAATAAATACATTGAATTACTTACTTAGAATTAGATGACATATTAATTAAGCAAATGGGTATGTGTGTTTGTGTAACCGAATGATAATGATACATATGATATTGTGCAATGTAATCTTTGACGATGCAAAAGAGATTGTAAAATCCTACTTGAATAAATGATTTTTATCTTATTTTCTCTTATATTTACCACCGACCGAGCTGATCTGGTGATGGAAACAAAAGGTAGCATAGCAACTCCTAAACTACTCAAGATAAAGCCGTTATTATTGGGCTCAATGAAATATTCTCAACAAGCAGTTGATGGTTGATGGCTGTGCAAAAAAGTACCTACGGTCGGCAATAAAAACTTGCAGGCACCTGCCAAAAGTTTTTTAAGCAACTTATTCAACGTGCTCTACTTCTGTAAACGACAATAATCAGCCTGTTTGGGTATTTTATTTCGGCGTGTTAGGTAATGTGAGCGAATTATTATTTAATAAAAAAAACGATTATTAAAATTATTTATTTAAACTTGATTGCATAAAATACAAAATAAAAAAGTACTAATGGCGAGCTTAATGCCAAATGGCATTATCTACAAGCTAACCATAAATATATTAACATTGTACCCCAAAACCTGGTAAGTACATAACTTTCCAATGTGTTACATTAATCAGTGTTTGTCCGAATTGTACAATATGTACGATTAAAATCAATTCACGATTCTGATGTTAGCTACTAACTAGTAGCGCCGCAAAGGTGTCAGAGGGGTCGGACGGGTATGCGGGAGGCGACTCGAGGCTAACTTCAAACACGCAAACTTTTGTGCCGCGTACACCTACCTATTCAATATACTGTGTTCATTTGTTTAATGATCAGATAGGTACCTATATGGAAAAGTGTGTAACTGTATCTCATTCCATATTCGATTTTTAACGTAAAAATTCGTCTACTTACGTTAATTCTTCATTTATCTATGATATTGATATCAAAGGGAAATATTGTACTAGTTTAAATTATTTCATCGTTTAGTGCTTTCCAAACATATCTAACAATTAATTTTTATATGCGTTTCAAAATGGATTTCCTTAAAATCGCATCACTTTTCTTCTCTACATTTATACACTCAAGCCAAAGACCGTCACACTTGCACCCTAAATCTAAGACATAGAGATAAAATAGCCCTCCCAACAAGTAACTTATACATATACAGGTGAGTAATAAAAGCCCCCATATGACAACAATACGCATTTACAACAGTCTTCCTAAAGAAATACTTAGCTGATGCGGTCAAATACACAAAATTTGTTCAAAAGTTAAAATCATATTTAATAGAAAACTATTTTTATTCACTGAAAGACTTCTTCAATGTATAATAGTTACCCATAGATAATCTTAGCAAATGTTATCCTAGATTTTGACCAACCTACATTTAAATCTTAGTTTATATACTATTATTTTTAATTTGTAATGTGTAGGGTCGTTTCGCCGGTAACGCGACCACCTTCGGTTGGCGACCACTTGACGGACTAGGCTGCTTCAATTAAAGATATTAACATTTCTACAAACCCAACAGAAAACGAATTAGTTATTAACTATTCTTGAATAGTGTCAGAATAAGAATAAATACACTTTAAAACCCAAAGCTTAATCCAAAGCAAGAAAAAATAACCTCAATTCACACATTTCACACATTGCTTCCGAAAAGTGTTGACGTGCAGTGAATCTGTAAAAAAAATAACGCGACAGTTGGCGCGAAAACTTTAGTTACGTCACTTAATTTTATTATTATGCTGAAATTAGTTAGTTGATTGCTTAAATGATTTAGCTATTGTAATAATTTCGTTGAAATTCGGCATATTATAAAAATAGATTTAAATAAAATGGGGTGGTCGCGTACCCAAAAACTTATTACCAAAGAAGTCGGATAGCGACCACATCGTTTTTCTTTTTCTTTCCTTATGGATTCTTGCGGCACCCGCGATATTTAGCTTGGCAAGCCAATTGTGTCGGTAGATATTTAAGCCGCGCCAATCCATGCTATGTCTATAGTAGGTTTATGTAATATAATAACAATATATAATTATAAAATGAATAATTCATATAATTATATGATATGGTTATATTACAAATGCGAAAGTGTGTCTTGTCTGTTACCTCTTCACGCTTAAACCGATGGACCGATTTTGATGAAATTTGGTATGGAGATAGTTTGAGTCCCGGGAAAAGACGTAGGATAGTTTTTATCCCCGAAATAATCCCCTAAGAGGCTGAAATAGGGGTTGAAATTTTGTATGGAGCTACGATATAAACGAGACACACGGACGGAGTCGTGGGCAGAAGCTAGTGTAGGTAAGTAGAATTTAATCTAAAAGTTACATAAAAGCTTGTAAAATGGTGGCATTTAGATACCTATTATGAACGACATGTGTGACTGTAATAGCAATATATATAATAGCACTATGGTGTGAGCGAGATGGCGCGCCGTTTTCGATTCTATTTTGCATTGACAAGAAATGTAAAGTAGATTTAGAAGAGTAACAATTTGTAGTAGTATAAGGGCAGTCAGGTCAGGTAGGTCCAACTTTGAGAAAGAGGTCAATCGTCGAATCCGATTTGGCTGGGCAGCGTTCGGGAAGCTACGCTATGGCACATCTTTTCGTCTAATATTCTATATTCGTGTTGCAAGTGATCACGTGTGGCACCGAAACGTGGTCGCTTCAGAAATCATAAGAAGCATCATAGAAGGCTCAAAGTCACCCAAAGGGCAATGGAGAGAGGGCTATGCTCGGAGTTTCTCTGCGTAATCGCATCAGAAATGAGGCTATCCGCAGCATAACCAAGGTAATCGATATAGCCCTAAGCCGCTAAAGTTAAGTGGCAGTGGGCGGGGCACATTGCACGTAGAACCGATGGCCGTTGAGGCGGAAAGGTTCTCGAGTGGCGACCACGTACCGGAAGGCGCGGCGTGGGTAGCCCCCCCACAAGTTGACTGATGGCCTGGTAACGATCGCAGGAATCCGATGGATGCGGGTGGCGCAGAACCGGTCATTATGGCACTCTTTGGGGGAGGCATTTGTCCAGCAATGGACGTCTTTCGACTGATATGATGATGATGATGATGCATCGTTTTATTAACTATTTAAACTCTATTTGCAAGAGCGGTCGCCAACTAGCTAACAGGTGGTCGCAAACCGACTAAAGCGGTCGCTATCCAGCGAATTCGCTATTTTGAAACCTTTTCCATATTTTTTCCTAATCTATGGATGAAAGTGCTATATTTTATTGTAGGTTTCAAAACTTGACTATACTCAGAACCTATACGAATACCATCTATTATGTGTGTACATTGAATAGGTATACATTTACTAATCTAAAGTGAGCAACTCGGCTAAGTGGTCGCTAACCGGCGAAACGACCCTACCTACGTTTAAGACGAAGGACTTACTATATATAGACTGTAAGGTATTAAAGACCTGATTTGTCTACATGATAGCAATAAAGTATTCTTATTCTTATTCTACAATTTTGCAAATACCTCCTAAATTTATGGATATATGGAATCACAATGTTGGCAAGAATTATAGCATATTTGTTTAGTTTTTACATGATAGAACACACGTTTGTATTGTATTACTTACATAGTTCAGGTAAAATTCCCACTTTTCTGAAAGCCTCCGCGGCGGCAATGAAGATTAGGTATGTCATTACTGATGAGTGATGACCCTACACTTTAGACAGTAGCTTTGCAGTTTTGCGGTGAACATAACATGTTTAACAACATACTAAAAGTTGGTGCTGGTTTCTGGAAAATAGTAAATTTGATTTTAAGGCGCTATAGTACCATTCAGACTTCAAAAACGAGCCATTCGTTGCATATGTGGTGTCTCCTGGGATCATCCTGCTCGTGAGCTGTTCAAGGAAACCAAAATTCTCACCCTTCCTAGCTTGTACGTCCTAGAAATAGCCAAGTACGTGAGAGGTAACCTTGAACAGTTCCCGACGCGTGGTGACTCACACAATTTTAACTTCAGGCGGCGCGGCGATCTGCGCGCTCCCGCCACACGTCTTGCGAAGGCCCAAAAATGTCTCCACTCGATAGGGCCCAAGATACACAACAAGTTGCCCCAAGAAGTCAAAAGCGCGCCGAGTATGAGGTGTTTTGTGAACAGACTTAAAATTAAACTAGCATCCGATGCATGCTATTCCATTGACGAATTTCTCAATAATGGCTGAAAACCGAACGACTTTTCAACTGGCTCGCTGCCCAATCAATGGTTATGTAATATTTAAGGACATTTTAAGGATGTGTACTTACTAGTAACTTGACAAATAAATGTACTAATAATAATTATTCGTTGACTACACGCTGCAGTGTACCTAAACTAAGACATACTTACCTACCTAACCTGCTGTAATATAATATAAGACATACTTTTTCACCTTAATGTGATAGTATTATGTATAATGTTATTTAACATCTATAGATTGACATGTAAAACTACGTTTTATAAAGGAATAAATGAAAATGAAAATGAAAAAAATAGTATCATGGTCTTCTCTCCCTCTCGCTGAGCATAAGCGTGAGCGAGATGGAAGTGCGTGTTTGGAAGCGCGGATATCATGTTTTTTAATTTTAATTTTTTGTGCGTTTAAATAAATAAAAAACGTAATCACTAAGTTCCCTCAAACATGACATTGCCGATTTTTAGAAACAATTTTAATATGTTTAGCTATTGTGTATAATTTGCTACGAATGTTTTAAGTGAATTTTAATATGTTTTAGACCTATGTTCGTGATTTTTTTCCATCGAGCGAAAATTGCTTAATCGTGTTTCGAATCACTGATTTCCCTGCAGAAAAGCCTCATGATTACTATTCGTATTTTTTTGAAACCATATTATTATAAACAGACGCATTATATTGTTTCAAAAACTATGTTCGCTTCACTTCGCTGAACCTATAGCGCCTTAACCCTGTAGGCGTGAAGTATTTGTTCGACGGAATCCCGTAACAACAGGCACTATTCTATAGTGAGGGTTAAGGTGGCCTTGCCAAATAATTTTGATGCAGACTTAGTGTGGGACTCTATCTACTTGTACAAATGTACTATAATAGATGATCAAACGAACTTCTTGAAGTGAAGTTCGATCACTATTATGTGAGTCGCTTCATTCGAAGATATAATTATTAACCAGGTAGTTTCTTTAACTTGCTAGGCAACGTCACACGATTTTTAGAGTAAAAATTTTAACATTTTTGTAAAAAAGTACGTCTATTGACTTTTATGTCCCCCACTCTTGACCCAATGAGTTCTAACCGCCATATTTTAATCCTCATTCCTTTGAAGTAAGGAGCAAAACTTGTATATGGGAGATTCAGAATTCTTAATTCTGATGTGACGAAGTCACGGGAGGGAGGGTGCTGAATATATCTTCGAATGAAGCGACTCACATAATAGTGATCGAACTTCACTTCAAGAAGTTCGTTTGATCATCTATTATATT
Organism: Epinotia brunnichana; assembly: GCA_963854355.1. Classification (NCBI taxonomy): domain Eukaryota; kingdom Metazoa; phylum Arthropoda; class Insecta; order Lepidoptera; family Tortricidae; genus Epinotia; species Epinotia brunnichana. The sequence continues at coordinate 9,655,440 of OY977945.1, read as the reverse complement.
TCGTCGCTTCATTCTTCAGATATAATTATTAACCAGGTAGAGTTTTAGAGAAGCAAGTTTTGCTTCTTGTTGATTTGTGTTTTAATATATTAAGTTAAAACAAAGCATTTTAATCAATGTCTTTCATTTATTTTAATAATACACGAGTACTCGTTATATATGGTAAATCAAATTCTTATGTTTCTGATAGGTACAACAAAAACATTTGATATCGATAACAAAAAATCAATTTGACGAATTACGTCTAAGGCACACAGATTTTGCAAAGGTAGTATCATTGTTTCCGTCTTGTAGAGGCCTATTATAAAATTTAGAAAAGGTCTGAGACGATGCTGTCCATCCAGCCGCCTTGCGGATAACCTCTATGGACACGCCGGCGGCACGCGCGGCCGACGTGGACGCGTGTCGCGTACTGTGCGCTCCAAACCTGTGGGTCGATCACGTAACTTTTCTTACGAACGTTAGGTAGATTAAAATGTCATTTTTGAGCCGACCCGACGCTTGTCAAAAATTTGCACCACGTAACTCCGTACGTACGTTCGAAAACGGTTCAGGGACCGTACAGATCACTAGGTGAATGGGTATCGCCGTTTTGTTATTGCAAAGGAAATCCATTGAACGAATGGTTTGTCTTTAAAAGTTATTGCTGAAATAAATGTTTATTTGGTCATTAATGCAACGATTTTAGAAAAAAAATACAAGATTATAAATAAACTCACATTATTTTAACAAATACATATATCAACTGCATTAGCAGGAATAAACGAAACGCACTATTTTGATAAATAACCAAAGACAAAGTTACGTTTTGGCGGAAGACCTTCATATAGTATTTAACTACCATTTAAAACCAATGTTGCATTCCAAATAGTGTTTATATATAGTTTTTGTATAAATAAAATACTTAATTGATTAACCACAACACATAAAATATAATTTCCAAATTAAACCCAAACATCTACTATGCAGCAAAGGTGGTGACAATTAATGCTAACATCACACTGACGCCAAGACCCGCGCAGATGGTACCTACAATGTTAAAAACTATAAATAGATAAATATCAAACAAGGAATTCTTAACTAACTGGTAGCGTATTTCTCATATCATTACACACAAGGAAATTGCTTTGATATGACAAGGAATCTGAGCATTGTAGTGCATAGTTTCTATCGATAGTTTATATCGAATAGTTTGGTAAGAGGATGTTGATTTTCAATATTTTTTTTAATGTTAAGTTTTGTTTTAGAGCCGCTACAGCTTGTATTTATATTCTTGAAATTTCCAAGAACTATAAAAGAGTCCTCTGTTTTTCGATTGAAACGTTTAAATACCTATTAAGATTTCGAGAGATTTGAAATTATTATTTATCCCTAAAAGCCAAAGGTTCTATACCTACACGGTTCTGAGATTATAGTGCGTGTAGCCATGGCGTATTCGAATGCTCTCAAAGGTTTAGACCAAAAACGCTCAAATAAGACAATTAGTGCTTATTACCGTCGTGAAGCCCCAGACTGTGTCAGGGATCGTAAGTAGGTACAATACATGACCTTCCAAGAGCCCCGTGGTCAGACCAAGTTGCCACACTACTGGTGTGATCACGGATATTATTATTTATCCGTAGTCACACCACGCTTACACAAAGAAAGGTATGAGGTAATGTTTGTGAAGTCATTAGATTTAATATTTTTACCAAAGAGAATTAACTACTCATGTGCCAACTTGGTCTGACCACGGGCTGGTTAGGGTCAGGCTAAAATAAACATTACCCGTGATCTAATTAATCTTAATAAAATACCGTGGTCAAACCGGTGTGGCAACTTTGTGTGACCACGGGTCGGTAGGGTGTATCCGGACGTCTGCTTTGAGCACACACCGAAATGGGGGCTAGCAAAACTCTTTGCGAAGGTGCGTCGCGCGCCTCGACGAAGAAAGAGAGTAGAAATTTTCCTTAAAGCATTTCATTTGGGGATGCGGAGTCGGTCTTTTCCACTCTAATCCACTGGAGAAATCCATAAAAGGATCTGTTTCTACTTTTGGTTCCACTCTAATGCATCAATGGATCTGTTTCTTTTAGTTTCACGCTAATCCATTAATAGGGCAGATGCCCCAGTTGTGGCCGCTTTAAGACTGATTGGCCATTCAGTTTTCGGTATCTTAGTACACTCAATTTAAAGTTGAAAGTGGCCAAAACCGGCCCAGTAGCCAGAACCGGGGCATCTGCCCTACCTAAAAAATCCTCTATTCACAAACTCAAACTCAAATTGCGTTGCGATCGCGTATAACGCTAGGTAGGGGTATGTTAGGTTCGTTAGGTAGCTTCAGATGCTCGAAGGGCAAACTGCCCAGAAATAGGAGCCCCACGCAACAGCTAATTAAGTAACGAAAAAAAATATCTATATTACTTTATTAAATTACAAATACTTTATAAATTAGTTAATAGTTGAATCACTGAGCCATCGCGATTATGAATTAGAACGCAATATAAAAAAGCTATGTAAAATAATCCATCGCGATAATGGATTAGTGTGGAACAAAAACTAGAGTGGGTGGAGTCACTTTGTATTTTTTTACGTCATACCTGGCCATAAAGTAGCAATTACCGCACACTTCCTGGTTAGGGTGAGACGTAAAATTTTGAACTCGCCACAGGCGGTAATAAAGAAAGCCTCACATCGCATATTTATCGGCCTTGCCTTCGGCTCGGGCGTCAAATACTTGCGATCTGAGACATTCTTTGTTTTACCACCCTAAGTACTATTAAATATCTACATAATTAAAAAATCTTATATAGTTATCAGTTTTCTCGTGGTTCCACTGATTTACCCACCAGTGGGACCACGAGGGAGACTTGTTTCTCGTGGTCTCTACTCCCTGTATAGTTTTTTTTATTCGTGACATACGAACGCTGCGCTGCTGGGGGCTCGAAAAAAAAACAAAAATTATTTAAAACTATTTTAATTAATGAATTACAATAAAATAGATATGACGATAGTTGGAGGAATAACGTAAAGTGAATGATTTTTACATTTTACACAGATCCAATAAAGTAAACACGGGCCGCGTTCTGATGATGCATTACCACGTGGTCTTGCATTTGCCGAATTGTTATTTATTTTCATGTAAGTACCTATCCTCTCTGACCCACGGCACAACTACGCTGCTCAACTGGTTGAGCCGTCGGAAATTTAAATTCCCCATAACACAAGTAAGTTACCAATGACTCCACGCAATACTTATTAAGAAACACGGCACAAATACGCTGCTCAACTGGATGAGCCGTTGGGAATTTAAATTCCCCATAGCACACTAAAGTTATTAACAATCATGTTATTGTTTTAAAAACATTTGCAAAAGAGGACATACTCGTTATGTGATATATGAACTTATTAAATACCTTTCCACCTCACTAGCTCGGAAAGGCCTTTTTGTATGTTTGTTAACTATTGAGAAAATCGCTTTTTATCCACATGTGAAGAAAGTAGACGTAGAACGTTAAAAGTACTATGACGTAGAACGTTAAATGTTTATTTTTGTTTTTTGTAGGTATATTTTATGACATATTTTTGTTTACCTTTTATTTTTAACTTTTTAAACTTATTTTTTAGCTTTTTTTTTTTAGTTATTTTTACTTTTTTTTTTTTTACTTTTTTTAACCTATTTTTAAACTTTATTTAACTTTTTTTGTTATTTTTTTTTGTTTTTTTTTTACTTTTTTTTTACTCTTTTTTTTATTTTCCTTGCTGTAGTGAGGTGAAAAGATTTGTGTTATACACGGGTGAAAAGTTATTTTACGTCTCGTGTGTTGAAACACTCGCTACGCTCAGGATTCTATTTTTGAACCACTCGCTTCGCTCGTGGTCAATCATGGAATCCTTTCGCTAGCTCGTGTTTCACTCGCAGGTAAAATACAACTTTCCCCCCTTGTATAACAAATAACTATTTTGTACTCTTTTTTAGCACCAGTTGTCTTGTATGTTAAAAATTCGCAAGTGCCACTATTTTTCATTAAACATGACTAAGAGATGAATTTCACAATATAAAAGCTGTCGAAGTACCAGGAGACCATTATTTAACATACCTAATAAAATTTAATTCCTTACCGTGCATTAATAGGAGGTTGAAATACCTATGTTTTTTTGTCAGAAGTAAAATAATATACTTACTTTATTACTTTATTCGAACTTTGTTGTTGAACTAGACAACAATATTCGAATTATTTAAATTTTCTAAATATTAGAAATGGCATTAAAGAGTTGAAATAATTGGAATATTTCCCTTTATTGCTGTAGTACCATTGGATAGTACCATAAATGGAACTAGTGACACACTTGTATATCGCTAGTTCCATCGATGGTACTAGAGACACAGTTTTTAGTACCATTGTCCGATAATAATAACAGTAGGTACTAGTGACACACTGTTGTTTTCAAGTACCATTAGGAAAAAAACTGGCCACTATTTTGTTTTAGATATTATCATAGTCTATGCTATGATAATTATAAGCAATCCACTTTCATTGACTTTGAAAAGTGTCAACTTCCAGATAGGTAGGTATTACTAGAAGAAATTGTGCGTAAATAAAATGTATTAAACCGGTGAAATAATGAATGATTCTGTTGTAAGTGTTATAGTGCGAGGGCGCGGAAAATTATTGTTGTACAATGGGTATGAGTTTTATTTTCACACCAAGTACAAAAATAATAACTGCATTTGGAGGTGTCGGAATTATAAAACTTTTAAATGTCCAGGGGGCCGATTTTTGAATCTCACTGGTGATATCAAAGTCACCGGTGACTAAAATTATCACCGATGACTTTTATGTCACCATTTTCCAAAAGCCGTATTTTTGAAAGTCACACGCTGTTTACCAACATGCAGAAATTTTACAATGTCAGTCAGAGACAATCTTCCCGTTACGTTCCTTTTTACGCAGATGTTATAGTGTTATCCTTGATACCGGTTTTTATTTTCTCATACTATAACTTAAAATAGATTTATCAAATTGGTCAAACGTAAAACGTAGCGTATCTGCCCGAAACGCTGCATGTAAACGAAAATTAAAGTTTTGAAAAATTCACTAGAAAACGAGAAGAGAATACCTATAACAAACAGATTTTATAATTTATAAGAAAAGGTATGTACATTTGTTAGTGGCATATGTTTTACAAGTATATGTAACTTAATAATTGTATTAACTAATAACTTGGATATTGTTTTACTTGATAATTGTAAGTTTTTTATAAATAATTGTGTACATTCTTCAATCGAGCCCCCGCTGCTAATTCTTCCGAAAAACATACTTTGGCACTTTTGGCAGATGTCACATACGTCAACTGTCAAAAACAATCGCATGGTGATTTCAATTACGAGTGGGTAGGGGCACTCGTAAATCGATATCATAGGTATGACAAATGTAAGTCACCGATGAGTTTCAAAAATACGAACTTTCGGAAATCACTCACATCGGTGAGAATTAGTCACTTGGTGAGATTCAAAAATCGGCCCCCAGGGCCGGGGAACAATCGTAGGTGACTAATTGTGCCATAGGGAAATCAGTAATTCCCAATGATCAAACTTTCTGTCAAATTGTGTCATGAGTACATACATTTTCCCCATGAAACAACTAGGTGTGCTATGGGGAATTTAAGTTCCCGTTCGCTCAACCAGTTGAGCAGCGTAGTTGCGCCGTAGGTCAGAGAGGGTAACTATATTATATCTCCTTTATTCAACTTTCATATTACGTTAGGTTTTTACAACAATTATATAAAAAAGTAAAACTTAAAACTATACATACAATACATAAAATCATTATAAAAAGCTAAGGGTGCCGCTGGCAGCGAGTCGGGGCCTAAGCTACCAGTTTTTTTATTTTTATTTTTTATATTTATTTATTAGAATTAAAAATATTTTTGATTTTATTTTTAGTTATCAGGGCAGTAGAGAGAGGAATCGGTTCGCCCTTGTTAGACCTAACAACTTTAGCCCTAATGTTTCATTAGACCTAATGCATCACTAGATCTAATGCATTTTTTTTCTTAAATAGTAAACTTTATAGGATTATTGCAAGGCAAACCTAACTTATATTTGATGATATTCAAAGTAAACCCGAAAAGTTCACTGTTTCGAAGGAAAATGCATAAGGTCTAGTGAAACATTAGGGCTAAAGTTGTTAGGTCTAACAAGGGAGAACCAGAGGAATCTCCTGACTGTCCGCGCAGTGTCAAGGAGTACCGCCTTCTGTAGGTATCTAACTCTTGACCCAGCCATCTAGCAAGAGTCTCTTAAGGTGTTGGTCGAGACTCTTCGCGATTAAACCGTTTTCCGAAACGACAATTGGGAAAATGATCGTCGAATCAACATCCCACATGGCGGTTACCTCGTAAGCCATGACTTGCCTCTAGGTAATTGCTGGCTTTGTCCTTCTCGGCCTTCACAAGGTTGTCGTCATGGGGGCTGGTGATGTCGTCGAGTACTGGCTGGCGTTTCGATCGATCTGTCATCACGATACCAGGCATATTAGCTAGAATAGTCATGTCTGTGATGACGGATTGATCCAAATAGAGCGTGGCACGATCATGTTCGAGAACTGGAACAGGCTGTACTTATAGTCAGGGCTTTCGAAGTCAACAAGACCGTTTAGCAGAGCAAATTGCTGGTGAATAATCCTGGCTACAAGATTATGCTTGTCCAAGTACTCGTCGTAAGCAGGATGGCCATAACCGGACATAATATGGCTGAGTTGAGTGACTTCCCGGGACGGTGGCATGCCAGACAGATATCGACCGTACTGTCCTTCAGGATATATTTCCGGTAGTTGTACGTCATGGTAACTTCTTCCGCTATTGCATAGACAAAAACTTCGGTTTCCCCGAAGAGATCCTCGAAACGTAGCCAGTTCACCCATGCGAGCAGGTCTGTGAGGGTCTTGTAGAACCGCCCGTGTAGCTCCTTGCTGTAATTAATAACCATTAACCAAAAAAGAAGCGTTTCTGTATTATGGCAATCGCTGTGCGTTGAGCTAGTGCCGATGGCGTGTGGAGTGCCTCAACAACCATGGTTTGCTTTGGTGTTTTTTTTTTTTCATTTATTTACTACAAAAAACAATACAAAAGAAAACATTTGTACAGCGGACAAAGCCGTAAAGGTTTATCTGCCGCTGTATTCGCTCTTTAACTAATTAAATATATATATTTTTACAGGGGTGCAGTTCTATTTTAGCTAATTTAATATTATAGTTACTTACAATAGTAGGTACTTAGTTAATTACTATTGGCCGTATTCATTTAACTCGAGGATTAAACATGCGTACCCATGCGTTTCACTTGAACTGTGGGTATAGTGACAGATGGTTTTTATACCTAAGAGGGGTTGCACTTAGCGACTTTCTAAAGGGTAGCAAACGCGAGACAGTGACGATAAAGGTGATTTTGACAGGTGATCTATCATTACGGATAGTATCTTGCGACATTCACGCGTTCGTGATACGCGCATTTGTATCGCTACAAAAAGTCGCGTGAATATTTCTAAAATATCGAAATTTTAAAATCTGTGAATCGTGGTATTTTTCATTAGATAAAATATCAGATCTAGGTATAATATACCTAGCCGAGGGAGCCAGCCTGTGGGTAAGGCCGTAACAGCATTTTGTCTTTTTGGCACATTAACATCCCTGTAAATTATTTCCGCTTTGTCATCAACTACTCATTGAGACAATTCTAACGAGCCCACACTCAACAGGGTTACATCGGTTAAGTACCTAGGTACTGAATTCCAATGGCCACATTCTGTCTCCATCATCAGATCAGTTCGATGGTACCATAATATTGGATTGATTGTCATCCAAACTATACTCATACCCAAAATTTCAGCTCAATCGGATTACGATAACTGGTTCCAAATTCAGTCGCAAGATTTATCGCACAGTAACTAACAAACGACAACTCATGTTAAACAGAAGCTTGTAATAAGAGAATAAGTTTCTATGAAAAAAACATTTTTGATAGAAGCTTTTATTGCAAACTGTATTTTTTTGTATATCGTTATTTACTACTCAATTATAGACGATTCTAAGGAGCCCAAACTCAACGGGGTTACCCCGCTATAGTACTGAATTCACATGGCCACATTCTGTATCCATCATCAGATCAGCGCGATGGTACCATAATATTGAATCATCATCCAAACTTTGCTTGTTCCCAAAATTTCAGCTCAATCGGTAGAGGTTGAAAGATTTGTTGTCAGTACAAACGAACAGGTCAAGTTAAATAAATAAAAGCTTGTAAAATGAAAAAAAGACAGGCTCGCGATTCTACAGGTCACAGACTCACTAAATAGTTTTTAATGAGTTTACATCAGTCAAGCGGCTTATTCGAAGTATAATTACTGTAAGTTAAGTACCGATAAAGGCATATTCTGAGCATTCAAAGTAAGCCGCATTGACTATACCTGCATACTATTATGGAAATACTTAGATAAATGATTACCATATAAAGCAGCTTTAACTATCTATGTATATTTTTCAACTGCGACAGATAGTGTTACATTAATTCGGAGTACAATGCTCCTCGCATCACATGAACGTCGTTGCTGCAGACCATGTTTCATCGTCGTGTTATTATTTTCTGCCTGAAAGTGCCGTATGTAAATTTCAGTTTGTTCCTTTTATTTCAAGAAGCGCTAGTTGATATCAACTTATAGATAATTTACTTTAAAAACAAAGTTTTAACCGATTTCAATTCAGTACTCCGCCAAGCCACATGAACATTTCCACATTTATTTTCCAATTTACCACATGAACTGATTTCTGAGAGCAAATACGTTGATTATTAGAGAAAATAACCAAATCGCTGTATGTGGCCCGATAATATTTGAGGACTTCCGTCAATTCCTCAAGGATCTCAGAATCACCTTTGGCACCTCTTTGTTTGCTATATCAACGGAATGATATCGGAATCGGTGACGTACTTTTATAGTTTGAAGTACATCATTGACAAGTGCCACAAGCCATCTGTGGTCTTCATCATCACTTCCACTTCACCACATTTATGATTTCCGTATACACGAGTTATATTAGAAAACACCGAAATTATTACACGCGTGCCTAATATATTTGAGGAGTTCCCTCAATTCCTCATGGTTCCCATCATTCAACTGGAGTTTTGAAAACGATGGGACCAACCTGGAAGCATATTATTTCAATTAAAAAAAGAATGGTACGAATCGGTTCATAAATGACGGAGTTCTGAGGTAACACACTTAAAAAATTAAAAAAAAAAAATACAACCAAATTGAGAACCTTCTCCTTTTTTTTGAAGTTGGTTAAAAATAGGGTCGTTACGATAAAATATGGTTACTATGCTATGTTTATATCTACTCGAGTTTGAGAGAGTAAGGGCACAGCGGAATGTCATCTCGCTCATTAATATTTGGAGCAGCCCAACTGAGGAAGCACGGCCTCCACCAGTTACGACCTTCCAGAAGTCAAGACCTTACAGGAGATAGCAGCCGTAATAATACCACTACTTGCTCTATTGGTGGTGTGTCAATTTCAAATGGATATTGTAGCTTCAAATCGTAAGCGTGTACTAATATAATGCAGCTCTCGGAAGTGATTATTAGTTTAACCAAAATAAAAGATAACACACGGGAATTCCCGTGTGGTGTCGGGTTAGAATAGCTCCACCCCCTTATTTCCCGTGAGTGTCGTAAGAGTCGACTAAGGGAACAGGGTTGAAGTGTGTTGTGGGCGATGGGCTAGCAACCTATCACTTCGGTATCACAGTTTGTCGATATTTTATACCCACATTTATGCTAAAAGTAGCACTGGAAAACAAGTTTCATGTGCTCTGCCTACCCCTTTTAGGGATAAAGGCTTGATTGTATGTATGTTTGTATGTATGTAGACGATAACATCGTAAAGAAACCTACTAGAAATTTAAAGCTGGGCATGCATTGGGATAAATAGTGCCCTGCCATGAATCAAAGAAGAATTATCCATAATGTGTAATTTTTATTTTTATTTAAGTACAGTCAGCAGCAGAAATAGCTAAGCGGGCCAGGTGTTCAAAATGACCTGCACACGACTTTATTATTAAGAAATTAAGAGTGTGTGTAGGTCTCTGACTGTGCTTGATAACATGTAAATTGGCTTTATGAATAAATTGAACATGAATTTGAAGACCTGTACTGTAAAGGTGGTGTTGGAGACGAGAGAATACAAGTATTTATATCGATCTAATACATGAATAGAGGTTAGTCCCCAGTGGCATATTCTTTGGTTTTGAATATGATGACGATGACTTTATATTAGTTCTGTGGAACAGTGAAAGTATTACTCTGACCAAAGATGTATATAACTTGGTGTCCGTCACTTACAGATGCATGTTGTGGGCATCAATCCTTTGTTATTTTGGAATATCTTTAGCATTTCGGTGAAGGCTAACAACGTAAAGTAACCTGCCTGCATCTGCGAAGAAATTCAAAGATTAATATCACCACTCATCCATGGGAGCAGTTAAAGTGCCCAACCGTGGGAAGTAGCAGGAAGTTACAAACAGCTCCAGAGCAGGGTGGTGACAATAGTATATGAGCCATGAGTCAATTCGCCATCAAACGTAACAGTTTGGCGAGAATATAAATGTTTTGTTAGATGTAATTTAAAAATGTAAATAAATAAAAAAAAAAAAAAAAAAAAATCTTTAAATCTAACATAAGTTTTGTATTCTCAAGACATTAAGCAGTTGCTACTTCAACGAAATGTCAATACTGTGGAATACCAACTTTTCAAAGAGGAGTTTCATATGATTTTTGTATTTATTTATGGCAGTTCCACCTCTATACATTTGTAACTCACGAGATTAAATACATAATTTACTTTAGAAAATACCCAAATACCGCTATTATGAGTAATTGAGTATACCTAAATCGCAATAATTGCTTCGACGAGTCGTGGGAAGTAGCATGAAGTCACAAACAACTCCAGGGTTGGGTGGTGACGGTGACAATAGTCCATGAGCCATTAGTCCAATTTTCATCTTTAAATCTGACATCGATAGTAAGTACGAGTATAGTTGTTATTTTCTAAGCCGTCCGTTCTGCAGTGCGGCGTTCTTTAGTGCGGAACGGACGGCTTAGAAAATAACAACCTTACTTGCTACTTCAACAAAATGTCAAAATTGTGAAATACCTATAACTATTCATTGATTTTATTTTTCTGGTAAAGGTCGCGGGAGTCCGCTGGATGCGGGTGGCGCAGGACCGGTCATTTTGGCACTCTTTAGGGGTGGCCTATGTCCAGCAGTGGAAGTCTTGCGGCTGATATGATGATGATGATGACGTTTCATTGAGAAATTTCATAGGATATCTGTGGTCATTTCAGGCAGTTCCACTTCTCTTAATTTGAAAATTTGAGAGTAAATACATAACTTGCGTTAGGAAATACCCAAATCGCTATATGAGTTATTGATACCTAAATTGCCATCCCTTAAGTAACACACACTTGAACAATACTAGACATTTTAGTAAGCTACAAAGAAAATGCTTGTTTACATATACCCAAATTGCTTTGATAATATGAGTATACCTACAAACATCGCTATATATACTACTTTACGAGTTTCATTGATTATCCATGGTTTCCATCTTCAGATCTTGATGATGTTTTTTTATCAGGCCACCCCTAAAGTATACTCTTTATCATCATAATAAGTATAAGTGTACTATATAATATATATGTTATTTGGCTTATATTTGGAGCAGTCCAACAGGTGAATTAAGTACCTTCACCTTACAGAAGACCGCAACCATAATAATACCCCTACTTGCTTTGTGGGTATTTGATGTTGTCTTCCTGGTGGTGATTTAGCCAAAGCATCCGTGGATGCGCTGTTTTCCAAGGACACCTGCATGTCTCTAGCTAATCTAGCTATCAACACAATGAATCCTCAAATCAATAAAGAGTCGGCAGCGCACTTGTTATTCTTTTGTAGTGGCAAGCGTCCATATTTCAAAATTGTAGGGTCTGATGGCAGTCGTTTGAAGAAAAAAAACCGGCCAAGTGCGAGTTGGACTCGCGCACGAAGGGTTCCGTACAGGGTATCTATAAAATAGTACATTGTGATACAAGTGAGCTATGTTGATTATTACATCAGAGGCGGAATTATAGTATTAGAAGTTAAGAAGCAGACAGACAGACATACAGACAGACAGACAGACAGACAGACAGACAGACAGACAGACATACATACAGACGGACAGACGGACAGACAGACAGACAGACAGACAGACAGACATACAGACAGACGGACAGACGGACAGACATACAGACGGACGGACGGACGGACGGACGGACGGACGGACGGACGGACGGACGGATGGACGGACGGATGGACGAACGGACGGACGGACGGACGGACGGACGGACGGACGGACGGACGGACGGACGGACGGACAGACGGACAGACGGACAGACGGACAGACGGACAGACGGACAGACGGACAGATGGACAGACGGACAGACGGACAGACGGACAGACGGACAGACGGTCGTCTATTACTCGTTAACTAGTTATGCCTATTTATCTGTGATAGTTTTCGTGTTAAATGCATTACTTATATGTTCAACTGCCATGATTATTTTCATATACCCGGTAACCATTTAGCCGGCAAGGGGCCAGACACGACTCTAATAAAAACCGGCCAAGTGCGAGTTGGACTCGGGCACGAAGGGTTCCATACCATTATCAATAAAAGTATTTTTTTTTTCTGTTTTTATTATTTGTTGTTATAGCGGCAACAGAAATACATCTGTGAAAATTTCAACTGGAACTATCACGGTATCAGTGAGATACAGCCTGGTGACAGACAGACGGACGGACAGCGGAGTCTAGGCGGTAAAAGGGTCCCGTTTTACTCTTTGAGTACGGAACCCTAACGAGTGCCTACGCCAAAAACATTAGCTCATATCGTAAGCTGACCGCAGATACCTTAGAATGCAATTAATCATACTGAAAGTTTAAATCCTGTGATCCTGTCTCATACTAATGCGTTATGCAGAACTTAGGTGTATACGGAATAATATATTTAGCATTTCGGTGAAAGATAAATTTCAGCGTACATTTGCGATGACATTCAAAGGTCGGGCATGGCACGGGCTAGCATGGGGACTATACGTTGTCCATTCCTACTAATCCATGAGGACCATGAGAGGAGTTCTGTGCCCACTGCCCAGCAAGGGAGTAGAGTGAAGTCACAGAACAGGATAATAGCATTACATAGTAAAGTCACAGACAACACCAGGCCATGGTTATGATGAATCATCATCAGATCAGCGTGATGGTACCATGATATTATGATGATGATTATTAGCTACCTACTTGTATACAAAGTGAAAACTGTCGCTCCGCTCACCGCAGCAAAGTCAAGGAAGACCGCTTAATAAAGCCGAGTAAAATGAATTCGATAAGCTCGAGATATTATGAAACAGTCGAATAGCCAAATAACGTAATGCTGAGTATCATAATATGACATATTTAGTTATAGGTACTTAACTATAAGTACTTACCCCCTAGCGTTTTCTCTCTCTAGAAAGCAACGGTTGTAGCTTCGTAATTTTTTGAGATATTTGAATGGGATTTTCGTCACCAGGCATAATTTTATGCCTTCTTTCTTTTGAAGTAATAATCAATTTTAAGTCTACACCCCTATTGTAACTACATCGGTTTTTATCTTTATATTTACATTAAAAATCTTCCAAATTTTTCCTGACTTAGTTGACTTTTCAAACTGTCAACGACTGTGATTATGCTTTGTTTTCAATGACTCATTGTCTGTTTTCTTTACAAGACCTCTTTGGTTTAATCTAGCAAATGATACACAACGACTACGTTCGAACTTTTTGATGGATTTATAAATATTATGCACAGGGTCGTATTTACCCTAGGGTCAAGGGGGCCATGGCCCGCGGCGGCAGGCTCCGAGGGGCGGCCCGAGCCGCTCCGAGGGGTGGCGCGAGCCACCAAAACTTACTGGCCCGGGGCGGCAAAACTTACTGGCCCGGGGCGCCAAATCTTTAAATATGCCTCTGATTATGCATTAGAGGGAGCATGCTGTATTTCCATCTTATTCAGGTGTCCATAGACAAAATGATGGGTAGTATAATTTTAAATGTTGGGCCCACATCAATGAAAAAATCGTTTGATTTTTGGTAAGATGCCTAAATCTCTCGAACACTTAGAATATAAGTTAACTTGATAGTTAACTTAGGCTTACTTTTCAATAATTTTGCGCTTTAGTGATAAAAGTAATACAGCTTTTAGGTATGAAGCCATAAAATAGGTACACATCGTAGGCAATACATCTTTAATTAGATATATGACCTTACCTTAGTGCTTGAAAAAGTTTCATGATATTTGAACTTACAGCAACTGGGTAGGTAAATCTCCTTAATCTCCGGTGGTTTGAAACGCTCAAGGTCATTAGGTATTATCACCTCATGATTATCGCCGTAAAAGATTGACAAAACACAAGATTTTTTATGAAATAAAACTCAAAGCCTGTGTCTTTATACGTTTTTAACCAAAGCAAATTCTAATAATCATTTATTTTGATAATATTTGCTGAGATAATAATGACGAAAATACGCCGTGATGACGTTGAATATGGACCCAACTACTTTGATTTAATGCAAATTCCGATACTGGTTATTTTAGCTAAAATATAGCACTAAGTTGTATCTTAAAAAGACGACAGTCACTAAATGAACACGATGTGCAGACAACAAGCCATAATCGCGATGACTATTGCCACTTTTTTGATCGTCGGAAAAACCATAAAAGGCCTTTCTGCCAGAAAAGTAGTTAAAAGCAGAAGCATCATCCACGTTGTTGCAGATTTTCCGGATCACCTAAAACCGAAAGCAATACACATTGTTGCACGAGTGTTTAACTTTGATTTGATAGGTACTTACATTTATTACTACAATATTGACCACCAGCAGTTTAAGGAGATTTTGAGAAAGGTAGACAAACGGAAACTGCGCCACTGGCTGTTGTACAGTCGAACTCATAAGTAGCTGCACACCTTAGCACCTTGTCACCATCACCCATTTCACAACTTCGTATGGTATGGCAGTTCACGACACGGTAGGTATACGGTATGGTTGACATTATTTAATGTGGCCCACTGTATGTTTATAAAACTGTCAATGGAATTGGAACCTTGGACGGTAGAGTTACTTTTTGAATGGACTAGGTACTTTGATGCAATTCGGCCAATAGGGAACATTACGCAAAGCTCTGCGTAGGGGGCGACACTAACACAACCCGTAAACAAACTGGTGCCGGTTAATGTACGGCCCAATCATTGGCATCCTCTATATCTGTCTCTTTTTAACTTATACAAAAAGAGAGATATAACGATAGATGGACGCGTATTATCGGGCCGTACATTAACCGGCACCAACTACAATCGTTTAATTATCATTCGTGTGTAAAATACCTGTACTGTGATATTAAAATGGCATCCTATAGCCATTTAAAGGTGGATGAGGGTTTTTTTTTGCTTTACGACGCATTGCCGCTTCCCATAGTTTTCATATCATCGTTTCATTCGGAAATGAATGATGCCCTTCATTCTTGCATCCAATTACGCGGCACTGATGCATTTTATTCATTGAAATATTTTCTTCACTATTTGATCCAGAGCTTTGAAGGACTTGTCAAAGTTGTCAAAAAAACTGTTTACTAATTGTGTTAGTGCTGCACTCTGGCGGCAGAACATTGCAGTAATGTTCCCTATTCAACTAATGTCTTGTATACACGCGGTGTTCAGCCTCTTGTGAGGCAGGCCATCAGCGACAAACTGCTAACTTACTGCTAACTACACCGAAGAAGGTGCCTACATTTGTGGTATTCATTTGAAACTGAGTTTAAGTCGATATGATATTTAAGAAATAAAGAAATTATATGTTAAATCAGGCAATATTTTAATGCGGCAGGCTATGGAACTCTAAGTATAATAAATTAATTGCAGTTTAGGGCTAGCTAGGTCCATGTTCACGGCACGGCTTCGTCAACGTGAAATGGCGCAGATTGGCACCCCGTGGAAACGCATGTTGCTGCGCCGTGTGTTTATATTTTTCACGAAGTGGCAACGTCTTTTCTACGGTACCGTATTATGTAGATGCACGGTGTCACGTGGTACCAACACTAAGCAAAATATCACATTGCCAATGGTACACACACACACAGCATCGAATCAACTGACGTTGCGGCACCGTAGAATACGAGTGTAATACTGTGAGTTTTTACTCGGGATTAGGTGTCAAAGCGGACCCCGGACTCCTTTAGGGCACAACCGGGAATAACGCTAGGAACATGATGACTGTGAGCTTTTACTCGGTACGGCGCTGCAACGATAGCTCCTACGGCGCCGCGCCGCACCATATCACGGTGACAGAGTGTCGTCCGATTGTGAATGGCCGAGCCCTTACCTCATGAGTGCCTACTTATCCTACATCGACATCACAGAATAAGTAAACTATTCTGTGATCGACATCCATGTATGAAGCAACGCACATGGCGTCAAACGTACCGACGTGTAGGGCGCGCATATGAAAACATACATGTTTCTGGGTGCATGTTTCTGTAGTGCACCCTATTTGTATTTGAATCATGGACAATTGTACATCGGCACCGCCAACATTTCTTTCCGTCGGTACAGCTTTTAAATTCTTTCTCTCCTTATCGTTGATGCTCAGCATCGCATGATCATCTTAGAGATCTGCTTTATCTGAAACGAAGCACATAACACAGCAAATTAAGTGAGATCAATAACAAATGTGAGTAAATACCATATGACATTTACCACTTCTTACTTTTCATTGTTTGCTTAGTGCTTCTGATATTCTGTAGGTACTTTTGTACTTCATCGAGTATTTCGGCGGCATTTCAAATAACACTTCAATTTGAAATATATCACTTTAAAATTAATGTATTATAACGATAATCTTTGTTCACAATTTGTTTGATTCTTTTGACATGACAGATATGATGACTTTGTCAGTCAGTAATTGACATGATTCATCGTACAATTTATCCGTCAAAAAGTTACGTGTTGCAAATAATTTCTTCAATTCCTCGTTTTAGTATGGGATTTCCATTCAGTCGTTCATTCAGTACAGATCACTTACCGTCTAGGGTCGGATGCCAAAAAAATGACATAAGGGGATAGATTTAAGCTTCAAAAATGACGTTTAAATCTACCTAACGTTCGTAAGAAAAGTTACGTGATCGACCCACTGGACACGTCCACGCCCGCCGTACCCAATACCTGGCGTATCCATCGGCCCACGGTTTGACTCGTGGCTGCTCTGTGGGGAGCTTTATATGTCAGTAATAGTGCACCATGATTCCTAATTCTCTTATTTTGTGTTACCAAAATATAGTCTTCGAGAGTTAGGGCAGGGCAAATACTAGAATTGTTTTTAAAAAAAGGTAAATTCAATAGTGGCTGTTCACGACCAGGCGCAGATGTTTTGATTAAATCAGGTATTGAAATTTTAATAACATCCTCTGAAATACGGATATTTTCGATTTTAATTAATGAGAGGGTTTGCACTCGGTGTGCTGTACAGATGGCAAGTAAGATAACGAGTTTTTTCGTTATCATTTCTAGGGAAAGATCTTTGTTGGGATACCAATTAGATACCAGATTAAGAACTACTTGAGGATCCCAAGTGTTACTGTACTTCGGTAGATTAGGTTTTAATCTAAACGCGCCTTTAAGCAATCTTTTGATGCGGTCATCAGATCCTAGACCGGGCCACAAGAGAGACAACGCGGACCGATGACTGTTTAGCGTTCCGTACGCACAGCCTCTATGGAATTCATTCGTTAAAAATTGAATGATGGACGAAACTGACGAGTTTGTTGGCTCTAGGCCGTTATTATTGCAAAACTCCCACCAGAGCTTTAATGATACATTGTATTGTTTCAATGTATTCTCCGAAAGAGAAGCTAACGATAATGGGATCGCTTCTATTGGAACGCCACGGCGGGAGAAGGCCGCGCTGATAACATCGCGGCTGCCAGGGTAAGGCTGGTGTGCAAGCGATGTGGTCGTCTGCAATCAGATCGGAGTAATGATTTACCCGGATTGAAAAATATAATTTCTGAGACCAATAACTTTTGTAGCATGGGAAACCAAGGCTGGGAAGGCCAATACGGAAAAACAAGAATACCGTTTGATTCATCATCAATAATCTTTCGTATGCATTTAAGTAATAAACAGAACGGTGGAAATGCATAGAAAAAATGTTCACTCCAGTTGATTGTGAACGCATCAACAGCAAAAGCATCAGGCTCTTGGAACCAAGACACAAATATATCCGATTTGGCATTGGATCGAGATGCAAAAAGATCAATTTCGGGTTGGCCGAAACGCCTGACAATGGTCTGAAAAGCGTGGTGAGACAATTCCCACTCGGTATCAAGGTTGGACTTTCGAGATGCCTCGTCGGCTCGATTGTCTTTGGTATTTACATAAGATGCATACAGAATTATGTTTCGCATTTCACACCATTGCCAAATTTGCCTACTTAAATCATTAAGGTAAGGAAATTGAATACCACCCATACGGTTAATGTAACTGATGGCAGTAGTATTGTCTACTCTTAATAAAATCACGCAATCAGTTTCATTTCCTGCAAAGCTCTTTAGACCTAAAAATACTGCCAAAAGTTCTAAGAAGTTGATGTGGTGTTCCTTCTCAACTGCCTTCCAATGCCCTCCTGTACTATTATTTCCGCATACAGAGCCCCAACCAATTCCTGACGCATCTGTATAAATTTCCAATTTAAAACTTGACGTTCGCATATGTGACGAAGTCGTGTAAATATTTTCTTTCCACCAACATAAATCATCCAGTATAGTAACTGGAAGGTTTATTTTGGCCTCATAGTTACCGTCATGTTGTTGAAGACTAAGAAATTTATGTCGTTCTAACAATTTTGTATAAAGCCAACCATAATTGGTGGCAGGGCAGGCGGAGATAAGAACACCAATCAGCTGAGCGTACTCCCGAATAGTACATCGAGGTAATTTCATGAATTTACCAACCAAATGGTAAATCTTTTCACGTTTATCTAGGGGTAAGCCTATGATCAAATTTCGTGAATCAAAAGTGAACCCCAAGAATTTGCAATTTTGAGAGGGTTGTAACACACTCTTGTCACTATTAACGATAAAGCCTAAATATTCTAAAAGGTTAATGGTGGCATTCACATTATTAACGCAATCATCGTAATTATCTCCAATACAGCAAATATCATCTAAGTATATGACGGATTTAAATCCCTGTCGCCTTAAATGTGTTACAACCTCTTTCATAATTTTAGTAAACACTTTGGGCGCCACTGACAAGCCATTCGGCATAGCCGTAAATTCATAGAATTGAATTTCAGTTGAGCCATAAGGTACAAATTGAAAACGGAGGTATTTCCGATCTGCCTCGCGTATCGGTATAAGTAAATAGGCCTCTTTGAGGTCTATTGTAGCCATGTAACCATTACATGGTATAAGTTTAGAGGCAGTTCGATAATCCTCCATTTTGAAATGGGACTTGGTTACAAATTTGTTAAAAGATTTTAAATTCAATATAAACCGGCTAGTGCCATTAGGTTTTGGAACCAAAAAAGTACTAGAAATGTATTGATCATTTCTGGAATTGCATTTTCTCACGGCTCCCAGGTTAATTAGCTTATTAATTTCCGAGGCCATTAAATTTGAATCTTCTGGCGTCAGACTACTATTAGGTATCATAAACTGAGATACCGGTTTGCTTAATGGTATGGCTAATCCGTGTTCAATCCAAGATCGAACAGTAGGGTTAGTTGTAATTTTTGTCCAATTATGAAAAAAAAATGCTAATCGGCCGGCGTGTACCTGGGCTACTGATGTGTCCAAGTCCGTGGTTTGCTCTGCGCCGGCGGCCTCATCGAGGCAGCAGTGTTGATGTACGGGCGACGCGTCGCCGGTGGGGGATTCGTCTTGCGATTTCCTCCGCGCCCCCCCCTGTTCGACGAATAACGGGGAGGACCGGACCAGTTTCCCTGTGAAGTGGAGGCCCGGGCGTTCGTCATATTTGAAGTGCTAGCCTTTGGTGCACTGATATTTTTCTTTATTTGTTGACCTTGTCTATCGATGGCCTTACTGGCCTTAATCTTTTCTGATAATGTGTTGCCAAAAATACACTCGTCCCGTTCGGTGTCTTGAATAACGTGGAGAAAGCTTTTCTCTAGGCTCGGTGTGATTAATTTGATTCGGTCCTTGGTAAAGAAGTGATGTGTGTCGGATAGAATACGACAGCCATCACTCAAGTATTTGAGGGCCTCAACCTTGTTGTCAGTCTTTAATAGGACATCCATGGCTCGACTTACAGCTGCGATTCCTTGACCAAGTTGTTGTTGTACAGCAACATATTTTTTGTCACGTCCACGTACAACGTCCGATACAGCGGCCGATATCTCGGCGTTTAGCTTTGGCGCTTGCAATAATTTGCAATTGTTTGGAATTAAATATTCCTTAAGAATTTTTTCCTTTGTATCTTTAGCCATACCCTTCTTTAAGAGAGGCAACCATATATTGGCAAGACTATCATGAATACTTGTTCCGTATTCAGGTGTATCAGAAGAGGACTCTCCCAAAGCTGCAAGCAGCACAGGGTCCAGAGACGGCTGATCGCCAGTAGTGACCGCGGGTTGCGCGGGAGGCTCTGCCTGATCAGGCGTCGTAGCGGTCGGGACGGCGGCGGGTGCGGTCGGGACGGAAGCGGCCGATAGCTCTGCCCGCGGATCGAGACTTTCCGAGATCGGTTGAGGAGAAGGCTCTGGCAGCACTTGTCCTTGCCCGTCCAATTGTGTTTCTAACACTGGATCATCAAACGTGATTTCTTCAATCGGTGATTGATTGATTTCAACCGCAGAGTTTGCTTGTTGGTTTTGAAGGTGATTTTCACCTAAAAAGATAAGTAAACAGCACTTAGGACATCATCGTAGATGGTACATGTTATCACCAGTAACATTGTCTCGCAGACAATATCGTGGTGAACGTGTATATCTATTTATAGATTGCACGTTTTAGTATTTTATTTTGATCGAAATCAACTCGCAGTTGATCTCGTTGCCACAGTTAACTCGCAGTTAACCCTGGCGCTGTTTATTTATTAATAAGAGGGTAGAATCACAAAAAGAAAAAACTAATTTGTATACGTGCTAACGTATTAGCGTTAGGAAAGTTTGTGATAAAGTACCTATTACAATTTTATCGTAAAATGATATTTGTTACAAAGGTAAGGGAAAAAACATTCTGTGTCATACCTTGCTGGTCACCATCGGACTCATCTGAAGATGGGAGTCTACGGCGACGTTTCTTTTTAACGTTGACACTTTCTAGATCTTCAAGTTTTCTTTTGTAACGTTCGATTTTTTCACGAGTACTACGCTTTGGCTTCGGCATTTTTGCGAAGGTGTGCTCGTTGCCACGCACGAAAAAGGAATGAGGATTAAAATATGGCGGTTAGAACTCATTGGGTCAAGAGTGGGGGACATAAAAGACCTTTTTCGTGTGACGTTGCCTAGCAAGTTAAAGAAACTACCTGGTTAATAATTATATCTGAAGAATGAAGCGACGAAATATAATTACTATATATAATAATGAAAGAACGTATTAGTTAATTGGTTTATTATTCATCAAATAAAAACTGCCCCGTAAGGAAAAAAATACTATAATCTGGTGCTAGCATTGCTAAATAATGTTTGCATTCTAGCGCTGATAATAACATCCGTGAGAAACAATTTGCCGAATGGCTGTACTACTATATAAAAGTTATTTCTTAAGGTTCATTGCACTACTCAGTCAAATACAGCAAGTAGTCTGTTGTTACAAAATACAAATAGACACAGAATAAACAATAAGATTTTGATAATAAGCGACTTGCACTTTCGTCCGCATAGAAAGTCGTATTTGGCTCGGTTTACTCGTTCAGTTCAAGAATTCGCATGCTTGGTTGAACAATGACGTAAGTAACCATGTTGGCTAAGAACATCTGTCATTGTGCTCCCAAAGGCTGGATAATTCGTGCACAATTAACATTTGCGCTCTTGAAACCGGTGTGTGCGCACGAATCAGATCTTTGGTGAAGTTAATAAAGAAATCAATTTACGAATCCAATGTTACTTTGCCCGGTTAATTTAATTTGCGAAGTTAATGTTTGAATGAGTGCACGTTATATTACCATTGCTTTGTATTAGGTACGAGATTTTTATTTTCAAGATGAAAGTTTTTAGAGACAGTGAAAGTTGCAGTAATTACTTGCTGAAATGCGGCGCTGATTCGTAATTACGTGAATTCGGTTTATAAACTTCAATATGAAATGAAGCATAGATGACCGTCTGTCTGTAGGTAGGCTACCTACTACTTAAACAGAAGTATATTTTTTTTCATCTTATTGCAATGGATATGCAGGTGATATGATGACGATGATGAAGGTGAGAGTAAAACAGGACCCTTTTACTAAGACTCCGCTGTCCGTCTGTCTGTCTGTAGGTATGTCTGTCTGTCTGTCCGTCTGTCACCAGGCTATACTCAATAACCGTGATAGTTAGACAGTTGAAATTTTCACAGATGATTTATTTCTGTTGCCGCTATAACAACAAATACTAAAAGCGGCCAAGTGCGAGTCGGACTCGCACATGAAGGGTTCCGTAAAATAAATTGCGGTTTACGATTTATGACGTATTAAAAAAAAACTACTTAATAGATCTAGTTGGTAATGTACATCATATATTTTTTTTAGTTTTATCATACTCTTATTTTAGAAGTTACAGGGGGGGGGCACATATTTTACCACTTTGGAAGTGTCTCTCGCGCAAACTATTCAGTTTAGAAAAAAAATATATATTAGAAACCTCAATATCATTTTTGAAGACTTATCCATAGATATCCCCCACATGTATGGGTTTAATGAAAAAAAAAAAATTTGAGTTTCAGTTCTGAGTATGGGGAACCCTCAAAACTTAATGTTTTTTTTTCTATTTTTGTGTGAAAATCTTAATGCGGTTCACAGAATACATCTACTTACCAAGTTTCAACAGTATAGCTCTTATAGTTTCGGAAAAAAGTGGCTGTGACATACGGACGGACAGACAGACATGACGAATCTATAAGGGTTCCGTTTTTTGCCATTTGGCTACGGAACCCTAAAAAAAGCTCCTTAGTTAGTAGTGGAATTAGGTTTATATCAGATGGTTAAAATCACAAATCTTATTTAAATGCTAGCGCTAACGTACCAACGTCATTCAATAAAGCTTCAACAGGCCTCAAAATCCAACAAAGTAAGTCTTCCAATAATTGTCTTGGAAATTGCACAAGCACATTTTGTAAGCAATGATGCACTGTTGCGGCTCTTGCCGAACAGGACAAGACATAAGTGAATTGCCGTGTTCGCCTTTAGAATTTCCCGTGAGCGACTTTTTACGAAACTGGAGGTCAAACCCATCGAGGATTTGAAATAGGCAGTTGTGTCGGTCGGTCCCCATGTAAGCTATCATGTAAATTATTTTTAGTACCTATATAGGCAGAAAAGACACATTTATTTAAATTCTTGACGTTTATGTACCTATGTTAATTATTTATTACTGTACATGGAACAGGGGACCGATTTTTGACTTTCGAGCGCTCGACTTTTTCACTCGTAAACAGTCAAAAATTATGAAATGCTTTTTTGAAATAGCGATAGAAAATTTAAAAACGAGTGGCATTTACCACTCGTATTTAATTATATCGGTAGACAGTATGTGCCTGCAATTTTATCACTAAATTCGTATTTACTTTTGTTTAATATTCGAGCACTCGAAAGTCAAAAATCGGCCCCAGAACACATCAACAGAACAATGATTACAAGGACAGGTAGCGTTATTATAAGCCATTTATTCCAAGTAAAATAACATTCATAGTGCAATTTATAAAATTTTAACATTTGCAATTAATAATTAATAGCATTTAATAATTTTCAGGTATACATGCATAATTGCTTATGTTACTTATATCTAATTTATTTGTTGTGTTTTGTTAACTCGTCGCGTTCGACTTGGGTACCCATCTTTGGGTGTAGGCCTCCTCCATCAGTTTCCATTGGGTGCGGTCCGCCGCGACTCTGGTCCAGGTGGACCCGGCAGTAGCCTCGACGTCATCTCGCCATCGCGCGCGGGGCCGCCCACAAGGACAGGTAGCATAGGTATATATATATATATATATATATATATATAAGGAATAGGAGATATATAGGGGCCTTTATATTTTGTACTTCCTTTTTATCTATGCAGTAGTCTAAAAGTCTAAAATTCAAGAAAGAGTAAAGATTACCGGTAGGTAATAGGTACTCAATTCGTATTACCATTAAATCATTAGACCAGCAAAAAGTGGTATATGGTGTGCCAGTCAATTATACAGGAAAAATCACACCATTGTGAACATTTAAGTGGCATTCCACTCACGTGCAGTTTGAATTCGCTCTTGGTATTTTTTTTCTAATAAACCAAGAAGGTAAATTCCATTCTTGTATAGGTACACATATTGACATGCCTAGGCCATCAGGTTTTCAATAATCGACTAGCCTATTAAGTATGTTTATAAGTTACGTGCTCCAGTTGTTTTCAAGATGAAGTCTCTGATATCATGTCATGTCCATGTGTCAAGGGTGTTACGATATCTAGGGTTGGTACCTAGGACATTTTCAATTACAAGTGTACATTTTGCTTTTTTCTCAGAATCCAAAAAGTTGGGTTTTTCCTACACGAGCACCATCGATTTATAGTGGTAAAGCTCGCCGGAGTCCGCTGGATGTGGGTGGCGCAGGACCGATCGCTTTGGGGGAGGCCTATGTCCAGCAGTGGACGTCTTTCGGCTGATATGATGATGATGAGTCTAGTAAAATTTAAGAACGGCAGACGCGAAAACACTTTAAACCAAGTTTCCCGTCCTGTAACTTCTTCCTTACGCATTGACCGCATTGTGGTCTTCTTGACCGGAGGGCTGGCTCAAACCTCGCACAGAGGATAAGCATTGCCATACAACGTGGCAATGCTGCCAGCCTTCTGGGTAGTGATGTGCAAATCGCGGAAAGTTTCCAAAAAGTTGGAAAAGCTCTCGGAAATTTCTAGAAATTTTCACAAGAAATTAAGGAAATTTAGGTACTGAGAACTTCTCAGAACCTACATTTCCTTTTTATGCTTCTCAGTGAGAAGCATAAAAATGTTACTCTTATACACTATGTATAAGAGTTCCAGTGTTATGCTTCTCAGTACGTAAATTTCCATGTTGGAAATGGAAAGTTTCAATTCCCATACAAAAATGAGGAAAATTTCCGATATTTTCCTATGTTAAATTGCAGAAACATTTCGCAACATAGGAAACTTTCCGTCGGCACATCAGTACTTCTGGGCAAGTTGCCCAGCGACGGCGAACTGGGGCAAATATTTTATTTGTAAGTTATTTTATTTTATAAGTAGTTTAGTTTTAGAGAGGTATAGTTAAAATTACATTAAGTATATACTTACTTATAATAAATGCAAATAAAGAGTCTTATTTTATTTGTCTTAGTACCGTGGCATCAGCAATTTAACCATTTTTACCTCCCAAAATTATACCAAATTAAAAACGTAAGGTCTAGATTTCCGAAATTTCAATATATAATTGGGTATACATGCACAAATGACTGAATATGAAGTATTTTTATTGTATCGCAGATAAAACGGAAGCACATCACTATTAACTTAATACAAAGCTTATTATAAACCTATATACTAACATGATTTTGTTCAAATTACACTCTTGAACGACAACTCTATTCACCAGGTGTGCAATTCAGAGCAAGGTTAACAAAACAGAACGACACAACTAGCGGATTGCATGGCTCTAAATTCGATAGCCTTAACGACTGTTTTTCATTAACACCAAATAGCATTCATATGAGTTTGATTTGACTTAGGTAACTCTAATTGCACTCGGCATAACGGTTACTTTTGAATGACAGCCAGCTTCCATATGTGCTCGTTAAACCGAGTCACGAGTTCAAATCACAGTAATAACGAATAACGATTTAGTTTTATTGCTTGATGATGTGTCGAAGTTGCAGAAACGATCAAGGAGAAATAATACACGTCAAATATTGTCCTGGGCCGAAGCTAAGACAATATTTAATAATGTTTATTGACTAATGAAGTAAGGAAATCCGGATATTTAAAGGGAAGTTTACTGAGTTAGTAATACTCACAGTTCCATGCTATGGTGTTGAGATTGTTGAATTTTAATCTTCTAGATCCGTCTAGCAAGTATTTGTTTACAAATTGAGCTAGGCAGATACATTTCATATTCGTAAAATCAAAGAATCAAAAAATTCAAAACAAAGTTATAACCGACGAAAAATCAATCATCTCCTATTTTCCTACCCTTAAGGTTGTTTTTTTTTTTTCAAATTTATATAGGACCAACTTCGGGGTATACCCTTTCCAATAAAAAAAGAATTATCAAAATCGAACTACTTCATAAAAAGTTATGCGTGGTCATACATAAAAAAATATATATATGTCGGAGAAGGGGCATTGCGAGGCGGTAAAGAGGGATCGGGATGATCTCCATCACTGTCCATGTTCTTCGTAATTCGACACAAATAAAAACGCACTCGAACACTTCAACTGTCCTTTAATTCGATCCACTCATGAGACTACATTTTTAATTTGCTGTTCCATGAGTATTTTTTACATGTCCACGTCCTTATTCACATCCTGTGGGCGCTAATTACATCCCAACTTCTGATGTCGGAGAAGGGGCATTGCGAGGCGGTAAATAGGGATCGGGATGATCTCCATCACTGTCCATGTTCTTCGTAATTCGACACAAATAAAAACGCACTCGAACACTTCAACTGTCCTTTAATTCGATCAGTGATTGATTTAATATTCACGGATAGAACGCTATCACTCGCATCAGGTGTGCACTCAATGGCCGTTCAAAAAACCCCGTGTTTACTTGTCAAGTCTGACGGCTCTTCCCCGCCACCTTCAGACCTACCCGTTCATCCAACTGTCTGGCCGTACCGTCTTAACAATATTCTGCAAGTGTACCGTTCCTTTACAAATCAAATCACAGACTAACGAATGATTAAATAAACGATCTGTTTTTGGCGCGCTTTGTTAACGCACTCCAAATGTCATTGTGACAGCGTCACTCCGATATATACGCGTCGACTTGAGAACCTCCTCCGTTTTTGAATAATAATTAATTACCATTTTATAACCACATCACGACTTCGGAACGTCATTAAAATTCAGAAATATTCGTCTATATTGGCTAAAAGGCCTCTTGTCCCTTGAAAATGAGTTCATAATAATTTACTTTAAAAACAAAGTTTAAACTGACTTCAATTCAGTACTTCGCCAAGCCGCATAGGTACATGAACATTTCCACATTTCCTTTCCAATCTACCACATGCACTGCTTTCCGAGAGCAAATGCGTTGATTATTACAGAAAAAACCCAAGTCGCTATCTGTGGGCTGATAATATTTGAGGAGTTCAGTCGATTCCTAAAGGATCTAAGAATTACCATTTCATGAGTTGCTACTTCAACGGAATCATGTCAGAATCTTAGACGAACTTTACATCTTTGAGGAGTTCCATAAGTTATCTGCGGTCTTCAGTATCAGTTCCACTTCACCAAAATTGCGATTTCCGAAGGTAAATACACGAATTATAATAGAAAATACCGAAATCACTACATGCGTGCCTATAAAATTTGAGGGTTGCCCTCAATTTCCCTGGGATCCCATCATCAGATCCTGATTTGGTGATAATGGGACCACCTCAGAAGTATACTCTATCGAATAAAAAAAGAATTTTGGAAATCGGTCCTCAATTGACGGAGAAATCGGCGAACATACATTTTTTGAAGTCGGTTAAAAACGAGAATGTTCGGCGATATCAAACATAAGTAAACATGCAGAAATACTTTTGTGAATCGTGCATTATATAGTCCGATATTCAAAAGTAGTCTAATAGTAGAGCATTTAAAATCCAGTTAATTGAAACAACAATCGCCTGGCAGTGTATCACTGTCGCGGTGCCCCGGCGAAAGTCAACGTGCTTATTGCTGTCAACTCTTGAAGCCTACATGCTCCAATCAGAGACAACATGATCATTACCGAGCTACAACGAGAAATGGGTCTTACTCGGATTGAACAACAATGTACTCTCGTTACCGTAAGTAACAAGGACACTTACTCAACAAGTCAACACTGAAAACATGTCCGTCTTTTTGGTTACCGAGAGTTACAATGCGTTCAGCTACTGGAAAAATGATAGTTCTTTTTCCAAAAGATATTAAGGACACTGAAAATAATGTTTTTCCAATTCCCGCAAGTTAAAAACAATGGGAAAAAAGTGTGCCCCGTATTTTTTTTAATCCACCGTGTGACATGGTGTGACGCTTCTCATACATACACATTGTAAGGCCCGTCACGTAATGGCAAAATTGGAACACTCTTTCTCTCATATAGGTACTTATACTTTTCAGATCGCATTTCTGTAGACGGGTATAATTAAATTTTTTCTCTACTCTACTGTATTGAACAGAACGAATGGGAAAACTGGTCCCTTTAGTTCCAATAATTTAAACCTTGTTTTTTATATATAAAAAATCAAATTGTTCCATTACGGAAAACCCGTCATTGAATAGAACTAGGTACTGGGAAGAAAAAATCCATCTAGTTCCATCAATAGAACAGATAATAGAACTAGTGGGAATAGAACTAAGAAATATACACATAAAGTCATCTATTAAAACGATCATATTCAGTCGACTCTTTCTTTCCGACTTTGCAAGGTACCTAAAGATTTTATCTATGGTCTGTCTGGCAAGTCTAGAAAGTGTACCTAATGAGTTAGTTAATTTTACCCAAAGCTAGGATTATAATAGCACATCACAAATTTAAGAGTTATCCTCTTGTCGGTGGAGTGTTTTCCATTTCTCTCTGTGGTACGCCAGCCTTTTGATTTGCTGATACGACACGACACCAGCTTTATCCTTTATTTGATCCATATACTTGCGCCGTGGTCTTCCCCTGCCTCCTTCGGAAGGAGGCAGGGGAAGGAAGGAGTCCTTCCTCGCACATTATAACAACAAACATCCTCAATTCATCTGAAATACTTTCTATTTGCTTTGTAGATCCTTCTTCGCGTAAAAGCTTGGTTTTAGTGAAATCTGCGTCTACGATTAACATTTTTTGATGGAAATATGATGCCTACTAGCATTGTTATTAAGGTCACAATCAACTGCGGTTGCAGGGAGCGCAGATATTTTCCCATAAGTTTACATATCGATGCGTTGAAGTGGTGATTAAATTGTGTGCATTGGTGATGCGACCCAATCTCTCTGAAACACCTGTGTGTGACGTGAAGTGCATTAAGTTTGCGAAACACATTTCGGATTCAAGTCTGACATTTACACGCAATTTTTAGCATCGTTTAAATGTGCGCATTCTGTAGTCTGATTCCTAAATGTCAAAAATGGGTTGGCATTATAATAAAAAGAAAAGATACGTAATATTCAATGTCCACTTGAAATACACCAGCAAACAGGGTGCATAGAAATAGGTACTACCTATAGTATACAAACGGTAGCCATTTTCGCTATGGTTGAGTATTAAATTAATAATGTTATGTACCTAGTGTGGCCCACACTGTGTGGGTACCTATCCAACTCATTTTAGGAATGAAAGGTATCGTAAAAATCGATCGATATATTTAATATTTATACGAATATTTCGGGGGCTTGCTTGAATTAAAATCAGAATAAAGGGCCCACTAAAATATTATTTTTGGACAGCTCGAGACTTTTGTGATATAGCGATGCTACTTATCATTGTATTTGCTAGATGCTCAGTAGAACTTTCTTTCACCGGTAATATCGTCTTTTTAACCGACTTCAAAAAAAGGAGGAGATTCTCAATTCGGTTGTATTTTTTTTTATATGTGTGTTACCTCAGAACTCGGTCATTTATGAACCGATTCGTACCATTTTTTTTTAAATTGAAAGTATATGCTTCTAGGTTGGTCCCATTGTTTTCAAAACTCCAGTTGAATCATGGAAACCATGAGGGATTGAGGGAACTCCTCAAATATATAAGGCACACGTGTAGTAATTTAGGTGTTTTCTATTATAACTCGTGTATTTACATCCGGAAATCATAAATTTGGGGAATCGGAAGTGATGATGAAGACCACAGATGGCTTGTGGAACTTGCCAATGATGTACTTCAAACGATAAAATTACGTCACCGATTCTGATATCGTTCCATTGAAATAACAAACAAAGAAGTGCCAAAGGTGATTCTGAGATCATCATCAAAGACGGAAGTCCTCAAATATTTTCGGCCCACATACAGCGTTTTGGTTTTTTCTCTAATAATCAACGAATTTGCTCTCGGAAATCAGTTCATGTGGTAAATTGGAAAATAAATGTGGAAATGTTCATGTGGCTTGGCGGAGTACTGAATTGAAGTCGGTTAAAATTATTCAACAACAGTTGCCAAGAACGACCCGACCCAAGAATCCATAATATGTGGTCGCCACGTCAAGAGCTGTCATTGAAACCAGTTGAATGTGCTATTTGTGCTCGTTATGCCATATTTGCACCAATAGGTACCAAATACCGCTGATTACGATAGCTCAGTTATATGTGAATCACTTCAGAGACGCAATACACGTTATGTTTAATAATAACTGTTGAAGTTTAGAATTCCATAACAGAAATATAAATTCTTCTTTACTTATGCATATTCTTAGTCTTAGGTGTATCCCGCTAAAGCCACTGCGAACTGTAAGTTATTCTTTGAAATGTCTAGGTACACCTAGACCTGAGTATATGATTTTAATTTCAACTCGATACCTCCACGCGTTCCCGAGATAAAGGGACTCTCTTGACAGACAGACATACAACAAAGTGATCCTATAAGGCTATAAGAGTTCCGTTTTTTCCTTTTGAGGCGTAGGTACCTCAAAAGAAAAAATCGGAACTCCCCCCCCCGTACGTTCCCCATAGGACCCGTAGGACCGTAAAAATGGAGGACACACTAGGAAAGTGTTGTACTGTACAAGGAAGTTTATCTACGTATTGATTTTTATTCAAGTCTTATTAAATTGGACACAAACGGATAGCGTAATGTAGTGTTTGGCTAATAATATAGACTAATGCGAGGGTGGTACTACACATACTTGCCATTTTTAACCGACTAAAGTTACGTAAGAAGACGAGGTAGAACATTGATTTTACACACACTAAGGTCGCATCAGTTGCGCCTACATTGACGACGTTGATTTTTACAGGTACCATTAAATCTTCATGTGCCATTAAAAAAAATGTACCCTAGAAGTAGTAATAAAATAATCCAGGGGTCCAAGGTACCGCAGGAGCGACATGGTACAGCCTATCTGTTTTGTAGTCCAGGCGGATCTGCGCGAGGTCCAAATCTGCTATTGGAAAGAGTTAGCGCAGAACTGAGAAAAATGGCGCACTCTCGTGTCAGAGCCCAATATTAATTTTGGGTCGCTGAGCCAAAGGAAGTAAGTAAGTAAGAAGTAGTAATGAAACCTCAGGTTTAAACCTTACTTATTTAAATTATATAAAAAGTATTCTTAAGAGTCTAGGATATAACAAACAATTAAAACACGACTTTGTGCTCTAAATACACAGTTCACAATCAAATGACAAATCACGTGAAGGGTACAAAACGTTGCGGCTTATACCAGTTTTCGCAAGTCGTTATTATTTAATGTATATATGTTAAGTTCGTGACATTTCCGAGAGACCTGCTTTTGCTATTTCACATTATTGTCGATTCGCTTTAATTCCTTATGTTCTTCGCTGTTCTGAGAAAGCGCTTAAGGAAATTGATTGTGTAAACTCGTTAATCAATTTGAAGCGGTTTCCGTTGAATCTTCCGGAATTTATGATCGATATAAAATCAGTTTTGCCTCTTCAACTTATGTGAGTTGGCCATTTATAGTCTCTCATTTTTCATTTTCCTATCACAGCGGGCGTGGCATGAATGCTATTTTGACACTTATCATTGTCGATAAGACATTCGTTACTCTCGCACTCGCATTGTCAGAACGTGACGGATATCATATCGACAGCGATAAGTGATCAAATGGCAACCATGGCCCGCAGAAATCGGGGTCTTGGCCCTTGATCATCATTCGAATCATTATTTTTTAGGGTTCCGTACGCAAAGGGTAAAAAAGGACCCTATTACTAAGACTCCGCTGCAGTGTCCGTCTGTCTCTCCGTCTGTCACCAGGCTGTATCTCATGAACCGTGATAGTTAGACAATTGTTATTTGCACATATGATGTATTTCTGTTGCCGCTATAACAATGAATACTAAAAAACAGAATAAAATAAATATTTAAGGGGGCTCCCATACAACAAACGTGATTTTTTTTCTGTTTTTATAGTAACTCTTCGTGCGCGAGTCCGAATCGCACCGTCCGCATCGCCGGTTTTTTTATTTTCACTGGTATTTATCGAACGAGCGAGCGTTCATTCACTTTTCTTTATTCTTTGGCACATATTATTTGCTTCGGCAGTGCCAATTCCTTACTAACCATAATAATAATATAATAAGAGACTCTCGCTAGATGGATGGATCAAGGGTCAGATACAGAAGGCGGTACTCCTGGATACTGCGCGGATAGTCCGGAGGTTCCTGTCTCTGTCTCCCTGACCACCGGTAGCTTAGGCCCTGCCTCGCTGCCGGTGGCACCCTAGGTTAGGTTTTTTATAATGTGTTTTTATTTTGTATGTTTTGTATATTTATTGTACTTTAATATACAAATTGTAAAAAACCTAATCTAAGAATTATCATTCAATGAAGAAATATAATAATAATAATACAATATATAATATATATTATATAATATGTAATATATATAATATTATATATATATATATATATATAATATGTAATATATATAATATTATATATAATATATACATATAAATGTGAAAGTGTGTCTGTCTGTCTGTCTGTTACCTCTTCACGCTTAAACCGCTGAACCGATTGAGATTAAATTTGGTATGGAGATAGTTTAAATCCCGGGGAAGGACATAGGATAGTTTTTATCTCGGAAATCATCCCCTGAAGGGGTCAAATGGGGGAATTAGGGGATGACAGTTTGTATGGAGCTACGATTTAAACGAGTTCCACGTGGACAGAGTCGTGGGTAGAAGCTAGTATTAAATATCCTCTCATTTCCGTAATATCAAATTCCATACCTTAACTGTATTAAATTACCTGTCTTTGTTTTAAATTTTAGCTCAGGCGGACAGGCTATATAAGGCCATATGCGTCTACTTATATCAGATCGTATTCATTTACATAGTAGGAAACCACAAGTTGCACAGGTTTTTTCCAATTACTTAGCTTTTAATTGAATGGTGTAAATACCAATCGTGATTAATTCAAAACTGTAAGGATAACAAGCACGATTCTCGGCCAGGTATTTTCTTTCTTACCTTATTATATACAGAATACAGATCTTTATTGGTAAAAATACATTTTACAAGTAATAAACCCACCTAATTTTAACCGACTTCAAAAAAAAGGAGAAGGTTCTCAATTCGGACGTATTTTTATTTTTTTTATCTTTGTTACCTCAGAACTCCGTCTATTATGAACCGATTCGTACAATTCTTTTTTTAATTGAAAGTATATGCTTCCAGATTGGTTCCATTGTTTCCAAAGCCCCATTTGGA
Organism: Epinotia brunnichana; assembly: GCA_963854355.1. Taxonomy (NCBI): domain Eukaryota; kingdom Metazoa; phylum Arthropoda; class Insecta; order Lepidoptera; family Tortricidae; genus Epinotia; species Epinotia brunnichana. The sequence goes on along the minus strand of OY977945.1, from coordinate 9,621,575 downwards.
TGATGGAAACCATGAGGAATTGAGGGAACTCCTCAAGTATTTAAGGCACGCGTGTAGTAATTTCGATATTTTCTATTATAACTCGTGTATTTACACCCGCAAATCATAAATTTGGTGAAGTGGAAGTGATGATGAAGACCACGGATGGCTTGTGGAACTTCTCAATGATGTACTTCAAACTATATAAGTACGTCACAGATTCTGATATGATTCCGTTGAAATAGCAAACAATGAAGTGGCAAAGGTAATTTTGAGATCCTTGAGGAACTGTCGGAAATCCTCAAATATTATCGGCCCACATACAGCGATTTGGTTTATTGGTCTAAAAATCAACGCATTTGCTCTCAGAAATCAATTCATGTAGTAAATTGGAAAAAAAATATAGAAATGATCATGTGGCTTGGCGGAGTACTGAATTGAAGTCGGTTAAAACTTTGTTTTGAAAGTAAATTATATCTAATTTTGTTCCTTATTATCTTAGACATGGTCAACTGCGGAGAAAAAGTGCATTGTAAATCCTGTGTCCTATGCAGCGATGCATATCAAGTTTACAAAAAATAGAATCTTTTACTCAGATTCCCAGAATTTGAAAATTTTGTTTCTTCTTACTCATAATCATGAGCACTATAGCTGGCATTGGCTTACACAGCCATGGAAGACGTTGTCTCCTTTCTTGACACTGCTTGTGTAGTCTGTAATAGACTTAAAGGCCATTGATGATGATGATAGCGGGCTTCTCATAAGGAAAAAAAATCTCCCATCTTTTTTGTCCACTTTGTGACGTTCTCCCATACACAAAGTATTAACCGTCACTAAGTGGAAACCTGCAAAAATTATGGGAAATTAGGGGCTTTTTTCTGTATAAAATTAAATAGTAGGTACAGTCAGCATCAAAAGTAACTACGCTATCGAAGACGTCAAAAGCTCTTATTCCCTTTTAATAAAGACTTTTGACGTCTTCATTTGCTTATCTACTTTTGATGCTGACTGTAAGTACCCATATTACCGGACCAAATCAACATTAAATATTTACATTACAATGCTAAAGAAAAAGTATAGGGTATACTTAATTTTTAAAGTTCGGTATTTTATAAGTGGCAACTTAGAAAAGATTTCTTGAAACCAAGTCCCCACCGCCACCTACCAAAAATTTGACTGCGCACTAGTGCAAGCCAGACTGCACCGATAGATCATCATCATCATCATACTCCTAGCGTTTTTCCCGGTAGTGGCCTAAACAAGCCCGGGGTCCGCATTGGCACCTAAACCCAAGATTTGGCGTAGGCACTAGTTTTACGCTAGCGATCTCGCCAAACTACGGAGTAGTTTGTTCATTCTCTTCCTTTTCTACTGTAGGTACATACCTAAGTAGTAGTATGCTAAAACAAAAGTATCCGTTTTTGTTACAATAGTTCTCAATCAAAAGTTATATATATTTAAATTAATAATAATATAATTTTATATATTTAATAAAATATTCGTGGTATTATGTAGCGTCTCGTCTTTTGGTCATAATAATTACCCTTTACACGCTCAAAAATTAAATTATCTACATATAATTTGATTTCATCGATAGTGTCTTTCAAAATTGAACCTTTGAAAAAATCGGGTTTCTTTAGTGAAGGCTCTGTAGCGGCAGGGAGGAACGAGGGCGGTGTCTGATATGTTCTGCATTTAGATTGACGGGGCCGTCGTCGTTCACAATAAAGCCACAATATGGCCTGCCTATTCACGTAACTAACCCTGCCTCCAGACTCATATCTTCTCTTCTTATTAGTGCACTCTTAAAAGAGTGGTCGTGGATAAAACTCGGTCGATTTTTGCACCACCGCAGCTCTTGTAGTGCCTCGCCATGTGGCTCAGTTTTTGGCAGAGTGAGAGCAATTATTGATTGTGTCTTCTGTGACCGCTTTGATGAGATCTGCCCATCGTGTTGATGAGCACCCACGAGATCTTTTCCTCCTCCGAGTCCTCGTTACGGGTGATGTGCTTAAGAGAGGTAGGGCACAGCTGAATGTCATCTCGCTCGTACGTGGAGCAGCCCAACTGGGGGAGGACCTCCACCTTACAGACGACCGCAGCCATAATAGCACCACTGCTTTGTAGTATTGCTATATTATTGCATGCTATGAAGTATGTGGTGTTGTGTTCCTGGTGGTGAGTAAGGTCGCCAGAGCTCCCTAGGGTGCGCTGTGTTGGGAGTGAGGGACCTGCATGTCTCTATCTGCCAACACAGCGAATCCTCAAATGAACAAAGGGTCGGCAACGTGCTTGTGATTCTTCTGGAGTCACAAGTGTCCATAGGCGACGGTACCAGCTTAACATCAGGCAGGCCGTAAGCTTGTTTGCCACTGTCGTAGTATAAAAAAAAAAAAAATATGTGCCCGAAGAATTTGATGATTTGCAGTCGACGATAATCTCTCTTTGATGTTGAGTTCTTTCAGAATCGAAGCGTTGGTTCGGTGCGCATCCACGGGATTCTGAGCATTCGCCTCACCACATTTCTAGCGCATCAAATTTGCGACGGTCCTGCACCCTCAGCGTCCACGTTTCAAAAAACAACCTATTTATAATTATAACAACTATCAAATCTCTGGGTCAGGTTATACACTAAGACGATCTTCAAACGATAGGCCAGATCGGCTTGGCCACGCTACGTGCTCCTTAAATACTGAGGTATATTAACGGGACATTCTTGGAAGCCATTTAAGGGCTCGGCAAAACCCATCAAACTAACTATAAACGTGCCCTCCGGCTGGAGAATTGGGCGCCTATCGACTTAACGATTATGATGCGGCACGCATCGCGAAAACAGGGATAGAAAAGTTTATTTGACTGGAAGAGAACGTCTTTCAAATTTAGTTAGTTCTGTAAGGTAAGGAAATGTGGCGAGAATAAGGCGTGAAATTTGGTGAACAGGTTATATCTAACCTTAAAATAATTAGGATTTTAAAAAGATGATTCAATAAAAAAAAATGTTTTTATTTGAAGGCAGACTCGCGATGTCTACTGCTCGCAGAGCAATAAGTATTAGAGAAAAGGGTGTCCGCAGAAGCTGGATATGGACTGGATGGATGACTTACCACATAAAATTATTTATATGAACTACGTCTGATTAACCAATTGAAGGTACAATACAATACAAAGATTATTTATTGCTCACCAAAAATAGTACACATACGAAAACAATATTAATAAAACAAACAATAGTAGATAGCAGGCGTTCTTGTCGCTAAAAAGCTGTCTTCCAGACATCCTTAAGTTGAAAAAGGTGCTGTTAGATAACTAACATGTTAGATTGAGATGTAACTACATTAAGATTAAGACACAAAACATAAAATTAAAATATACCAAGTTAGATGACAACGAGCGTAAAGAATGTACCATGTACTTTAATAAGATGAGTCTCCAGGATTTCTTTTCTCCATTATAATGACGGCAAAAGAATGCTCATAAGGGATGAGGTTTTCCAAACGGCATTCATAACCATATCCAGAAACTTTAGATGTCTGCACAGAGTGGAACGACCGATGCACATCGGTCAAAGGCGATTTAGTTGAAACGCCATAAAAAGACGCACCTGTCAGCCTCAACCGCGATCACCACCAATTAATTCGTCTTCTATCCCCATCCCACCTCACTCATTAGAAAAGGACATCGATATGTAATCTGATATGTTGTTGCCATATGTATAGCTCTCATTGGATGCGCAAGCACATTTTCTACTACATAATTGAGCGCCTTAGCATTCGTATGGCGATTGAGCCTATAAGTCTACATCCGTTTTTCTATGTAATCATAGTTTTCCAATGCGACCTAGATTAGTCAGCGCAGGTACTAATTTTTGTAGTCGGTATCTAGGTTTTACTCGTAAGACAATTTTTTTTTAAATCAAAGGCAGATTTTAGAATAACGGATATAATAAATTTGAATTTCTCCTTCTTGCTACCTACGAAAAACCATCACCATCGGTTTCCCATAAATGTTAACAAACGGACAGAATACTTAATTCAAAAATTCGGGGTTTAAGGGCGTGAGTTCGAAAATATTGCGTTCTTTCTATATTAGGAAACAATCACGACTGATTTTCAGATTTGTGAATTCTTGACTATATTATTTTTCATTTGATTTAATCGATAAAATCATGTAGGTATAGTTGTTATTTTCTAAGCCGTCCGTTCTGCAGTGCGGCGTTCTTTAGTGCGGAACGGACGGCTTAGAAAATAACAACTATACACATGATTGCTTAAAATTTCCTCAATAAAAAAAGCAACGTTTGGTCTTTATTTCCCTTTTTTAGCTCAGTCTACTCACTGAAACAATACATTATTTTACGATACACTCAAGTTTACAATATCTGGGGGCACGGCAGTGCCCCCGCCAAGATGAACTAAGCGAAGCGCAAGGGCTGAGCACTACCTACTCGTACCTTTTCTCGAAGCGCTTCGTCGTTTTTTTGAACCCTCATAACTTGGGTTTGGATTATATAAATAAAATTCTCGGGATATGATATCAATAGTGGACTTATTAAACTTATAAAGTATTCAATTGCATAGCTTTTATACTTTAGATTTTATTGGTAGCTAAAACGCCGATTTCACTGTTGTGAGTGAGTACGTTGATCATCAAAACCTCTAGGGTAGTTTCTGGAGTCCTAGAAAGCTGAAATTTGGTATGTAAGCTAGTATTAGTACTCCATGTCTCTATCTGCCTTAAACTAGGGGATGGAGTTTTGTATGAGACTTCCGCAAATTTTGATGCTAGGGGTCTGAAAATTTGATATAGGAACTCCTTGTTATAAATAATAAAATAGATATTTCAGGATTGTTAGTAAATCACCCCCCACCATTTAAATTAGGGGATGGGAGTTTGTATGGGTTTTCCCTTACACTTCTTACTTTACAAAAAGGAATGAGATCCCACCAAAAACATTACATGTAAAGTGATTGCCCAGACTCCCTAGCTCATATAGCTTTCAGCGTTAAAAAGATATCAGATCATAATCTCCATCTCCACTTATAATAAATCTCTAAATTAAAAAAAGAATCAGCCAGTTTGAAACTAAGCTTTGCGCGGTTCGAATGTTCTCAGCATCCCATGAACGGAAAAATATGAAACATTTTATATAGGTACATTATTATTCTAGCTGCAACTTAGGATAGTTTTTATCCGACTGCGACAGTTAATTAATTTTCCGAAATATACGACTTCATTTAATTTTTCATTTATTTTTATTGAAATCAAACGCTGCTCCAACTGTCAGCTATAAGAACCGTCAAATTTTCGTCAAAATGGCGGAATTGCTTTGCCTTTCACTTATTAATAATTTAAATCCCGTCTACGATAGACCTTTACGAGACAAATGCTAAAATATAAACCATAAAAAAATATTCGATTCTGATATGAGAACTTATATGCGCAAATGTCGTTTTATGTCGTAATTTCAATAAATGAAATCAACAAATTTGAACAATATAATTAACACGAATTTGTTTTTTTTGAATGACAATGGCACGCGCTCGGCGCATTCAGCCAAAGTACCTGTGGCGCTACCACGAAAACGGATACTCAATGTTCATATATTTGCATCCCTGTCACTCGAGTATGGTTAGTGCGATAGAGATACCCGAATATTTTCGAATTCCGAAGTTCGTGGTTATAGCTCAGGAATCGAAAATATGGTAAATAATCATAATGTATTTTCTCGAAAAAGAATTTAAAATAAATATAGTCAAATGGAGAAAAAAACAAAGCAAGAGGTTATATAGGTAATGATTAAGTTATAAGAGTCCAAAGTTTTAAGAGGGGGTATGTTCTGTCCCTTTTCCGCAAAACGCACCTTCATATGAAACGATTGTTTTTTACTATGACGCTCGAGTATATTGACGTCACAGTCCCTCAACGTTTTCTCACTCTAACAAGCGACATTAAAACGGATGTAGCTTCATAATTTTTTGAGATATTTGAATGGGAGTTTCATTATCTTCTATCTATTTATACATAATAAATGCCTATGTCCTGACTGACTTATTCACTCAATTACTCACTCACTCACTCATCAACGCACAGCCGAAACTACTAATCTTAGAGAGTTGATTTTTGCACAGTATGTTGCTTTTATAACGTGGGCTAGGGATAAAAAGGGATTTTTGAAAATTCTACTCCTAAGGGGGTAAAATGGGGGTGCAAAGTTTGTATGGGAGAACCTTTTTTTTTGAGCTATAGACTTAAACTTTGTAGAAAAATTAGTTATTAGAATACAAATGAAACACTTTCAGTGTTTTGGAAAATTCCACCCCTACGGGGGTAAAATAGGGGTGCAAGGTTTGTATGGGGGAAACATTTTTTTTTAATAGAGACTTAAAACTTTGTAGAAAGATCAGTCATTAGAATACAAATAAAGAACTTTCAGGGTTTTAGAAAATTCTACCCCTAAAGGGGTAAAATAGAGTGGAAAGTTTGTATGGGAAAAACTACTTTTTTTTAAATAGAGACTTAAAACTTTGTAGAGAAATTATTCATTAGAATACAAATAAAGTACCTAGATTCAGTGTTTTAAAAAAATCTACCCCTAAGGGGGTAAAATAGGGGTGCAAATTTTGTATGGGGGAAACAATATTTTTTTTAAATAGAGACTTAAAACTTTGTAGAAAGATTAGTCATCAGAATACAAATTGAGTACTTTCAGCGTTTTAGAAAATTCTACCCCTAAAAATAGGGGGCTAAAATAGGGGTGCAAAGTTTGTATGTGGGAAACTATTTTTTTTAGTTAGAGTCCTAAAACTTTGTAGAAAGATTATTTAAATACAAAGAAAGTACTTTAATCGTTTTGGAAAATTTCACCCCTAAGGGGGTAAAATAGGGTGCAAAGTTTGTATGGGAAAAACATATTTTTTTTAATAGGGACTTAAAATTTTGACGAAAAATTACTTATTAGAACATGAAAAATACTACATTCGGCGTTTTACAAAAATCATTCCCTAAGGGGGTTAAAAAAAGGTGCAAGGTTTGTATGGGGAACACTTTTTCTGAGCTAGACACTTAAAACTTTGTAGAAAGATTACTTATAAAAATACAAAAAAAAAGACTCAGCGTTTTGAAAAAATCTATCCCTAAGGGGGATAAAAAAGAATGCAAAGTTTTTATCAGAGAAAGTTTATGTTTTTGAGTTAGAGACTTGAAACTTTGTAGAAAAATTACTTATTAAAATACAAAAAAAGAACACAAATCGTTTTAGAAAATTCCACCCCTAATAGGGTTAAAAAGGAGAGCAAGCTTTGCATGGGCAACACTTTTTTTTGAGTTAGACTTAAAACTTTGCAAAAAGATTACTTATTAGAATACTAAAAAAGAACTTTCAGCGTTTTAGAAAACTCCATCCCTAAGGGGATCCTTAAGATCCTTAAAAAGGGTAGCCAGTGTTGTGTGGGAAAAACTTTTTTTTTTACTAGACTTAAAACTATTCAAAATGTTACTTATTAAAATTAATAATAAAGTACTTTCAGAGTTTTAGAAAATTCCACCCCTAAGGGGGTTAAGAAAGCTTTGTATGGGCAACACTTTTTTTGAGCTAGAGACTTAAAAGTTTACGAAAAAAGTTCTTTCAGCGATTAGAAAAATTCAACCTCTAAGGGGGTTCAAATTTTAAATGGCGAGCAATAAAATTTTAAAGCGTGAGTAAGAGATTTTTAGCTTCGGTCTTATTCTGTACGTTAAAAGACTACAAAACTGATTTCAGAGTTTTTCCAAATTCATCCCCTAAGAGTGTTAAAATTGGTTCAAAGTTTAAGTATTTCAAGGCATTTTTAAAGTATGAGATTTTTAACTTTGGTTTTAGACTGTTTGTTCACAAACTAGACAATGAACATCAACTTTTTTTTTAATTATCCCCTAAAAGAGGGTTCAAATTTTGTATTGAGAGAAATCATTTTCTAAGAAGATAAAAAGTTCTACGCGGACGAAGTCGCGGGCAACAGCTAGTATAACATAAGTAGCGCCAAGCGTCCTACAATAGACGGCGTAACTCTACCACTACCAGCCACGCTCTAAAACTTCTATATGTTGACTGAAAAGTATACTCGTAGACCCGTGGCTTATTAATATCATCATAAATTCATGCGGCGCAAGAGTCTATGCAGCGACCGGGATGTGCCCAACAAAGCTACGCTTTTTAGCCAAGGTGTAGAATTTAGCATGGCTGGTAGTGGTAGAATTACGCCGTGTGGTGTAGGAAGCTTAGCGCTAGGTACTAATGATCTGATATCTTTTTAACGCTGAAAGCTATACCTATGAGCTAGGGAGTCTTGGCAATCACTTCACATGTAATGTTTTTGGTGGGATGATATTTTCATCATCATCATCATCATATCAGCTGAAAGACGTCCACTGCTGGACATAGGATTCCCCCAAAGAGTGCCACAATGGCCGGTCCTGCGCCACCCGCATCCAGCAGACTCCCGCGACCTTTACCAGGGCATCAGTCCACCTTGTGGGGGGCCTACCCACGCTGCGCCTTCCGGTACGTGGTCGCCACTCGAGAACCTTTCCGCCCCAACGGCCATCGGTTCTACGTGCAATGTGCCCCGCCCACTGCCACTTAAGTTTAGCGATTCGGAGGGCTATATCGGTCACCTTGGTTCTGCTGCGGATAGCCTCATTTCTGATGCGATCGCGCAGAGAAACTCCCAGCATAGCCCTCTCCATCGCCCTTTGAGTGACTTTGAGCCTTCCTATGAGGCCAAAAGTAAGCGACCACGTTTCCGTTCCGCTACTAGCTACTACGCTAGGCTAGGCATCAACATCAACGGCGAGTACATCACTCACCTTCGGTTTGCTGATGATATAGTAGTCTTGGCTGAGACCATGGAGGACTTCAGTAAAGCCTCCGAGCGAGTTGGTCTAAGGATGAATATGGATAAGACGAAGATCATGTCAAACGTCCATGTAGTACCAACTCCCATTTCAATCGGACACTTTACGCTCGAAGTTGTAGACGATTATGTATACCTTGGACAGACTGTCCAGTTAGGTACTCGTAGGTCCAACTTTGAGAAAGAGGTCAATCGTCGAATCCGACTCGGCTGAGCAGCATTCGTTTTCCCATACATTTTGAGACCCAGCGCCTGATGAAGGCAACAAGCAATTCTGAAAAGTTTTTTTGTATGGGTGCCCCCTTAAATATTTATTCTATTCTGTTTTTTAGTATTTGTTGTTATAGCGGCAACAGAAATACATCATCTGTGAAAATTTCAACTGTCTAACTATCACGGTACATGAGATACATTAGATGCGCTCCAAGGTCAAATTACTTTGCCCATTAGTGGATAAAATGCGATTTTGCTCACTGGTTTTAAAGGATAAAAGACGGCTTTCCGAGGCAGTGAGGGGAAAATACTATAAACATTGCTTCTCTGCTCGTATAGTAATGCAAGATTGTTCCAGAAAGGGTATTAGGACCAATTTAAACTGAAGCACATCGCAAAGTTGATTTCGCAAGAAACTAATTATATGTTGTTTAATTTATAGGTCAGTCCGTAGAGTAATTCTTTGTTGCAAAAGGTGGTGTAGAAGAATTTTTATTATATTGTTTACTTCGCTACAACCAAACAAATATCAAAAATGGTTACATCAGATATCTTGGGACAATTTTTGGCAGCAACAAATCCTCGAAATTTTGTTTGGTTTCTCACTCGTAGCTTCTCTACGGTGCATCCTAGCGAAAAGTTACGTTCTAAGAAATGAAAGAACATGAAATGATGCGTCCAATGAGTACCAATTCATATTAATTCGGTTCAGCGACATAGTAGAAAACCATCGTCCAAAACGAGGCTTTTCTCAATTTTGTAAGTTATTTCAAGTTTTTAGGCTTCTGGCGTTTCAATATTGAATTTAACTATAATATCCTCAATTGTAGGAATTTACAGAATCGACAGTCATTTCAGCATTAGTATCATCATTACTGGTAATCGAAGAGCTGGCGGTTTTCTCGTGCAAAAAGCATTGCAGTTCAATGAGGAAATACCACCAGCATACTCGGTACAATGCCTAGAGGGCCTTTTTAGGGTTCCGTAGCCAAAATGGCAAAAACGGAGCCCTTATAGTTTCGTCATGTCTGCCCATCTGTCCGTCTGTCCGTATGTCATAGGCATTTTACTCGAAAACTACAAGGTGTATTTGAATAAAATTTAGAGGATAGGTGTATTTTATTAGCCGCTACATCTATATCTATACATAGTATAAAACAAAGTCGCTTCCCGCTGTCTGTCTGTCTGCCTGTCCCTATGTATGCGTAGATCTTTAAAACTACGCAACGGATTTTGATGCGGTTTTTTTTAATAGATAGAGTGATTCAAGAGGAAGGTTTATATGTATAATACAAACCATACATGCATGTATTATGCAGATAAACCCGTGCGAAGCAGGGGCGGGTCGCTAGTAGTTATATAATGCAATGACTAAAAAATATTTTTTTAGGGGTGCACTCCATACATGTAACTGCAAGTCAAAAAAAGAAAAACATTGCAAGTCCACATGTGGCACATCAATCGATATAGGCCTTTTAAAATTATTATGAGGTTTCTCAGCAAGTTTTTCGATTTAGTCAATATAGTCGGAGATAATCGCCTACGCCAATCAGTAGAGGTTCAAAGCACGGGGTACTTTGCAAAAGGTGGTGTAGAAGTTTTTTTTATGTCATGTAATATGGATACAACCGAGCAAATATCAAAAAACATTAGGTACACGAAATACCTCGGGACTACTTTTGGTAGCTACAAATCCTGGAAATTTTGTGACTTTCGGGGTGATTATCTCCGACTATTTTCACTTAATTAACATTACAACCGGCACCGCCTCCGCACTGCGCCGCACCGCACCGCCACCGCTTTCAGTGCGTTTCGGCCTTTAGTCAGCCACACACGTTTAATAGCGAAGAAGGAAGTAAGTCTGAATAATGATTAAATTTTATACTGTTGTCAACTCGCCTTTAATTTAACCTTTAAAGGCTGGGAGCCTCACAAAGATAATTATAACACATTATTATTCATTAATGATTATCGTGATCAGAGAATATACCGGAAACATGAGATGCTGATGAACATTGCAAGAAAATATTACGTAATATTCTCATAACAAGATGCCAGATAACTTGTTCATGGGAATCTTAACACTGCTGTAGGGTAAGTTAACAATAATGTCAGTATTGTTTTTATTCCGTATTGAGAACAGTCGTATACCTACCTATATTTTAAGGGCTGTCACAAAATGGACACCAAAAAAATGTACCTATGGAAAATTCGTGACACTGTTTTTCATCATTCATCAACAGTTTACACTTACCATACACTTTTTACAGAATACGCCGTGTCAGAATGATAAGAAGATAGTTGCAAAAGTCGTCTTGCATATGTCATCGTTAGATTGTGAACACCGTCAGTTTATAATCTAACTCGCAATATTATAAACTGACGAAAAATTGTGAACTGTCAAAACCGTTCACAATTTAACGCGTTATTTGATAAACTATCAATGTCGAATCGTCAAATTGTCAACTGAGATCAAATCAGTATGCTACGGACCGAATACACAAATACTAGGTTAGTTAGGTAGCTTCAGTTGCCCAAAAGGTAAACCGCCCAGAAATAGTTATTATTATACAACGTCGACATTGCTGGATGACAAAATAAATGGAATAAAATGTCTGGATGCAAAAAAAACAATCATGTTCTGATGTAAGTGGAAGCTGATGTGAGAGGAATAATTCGTTCAACGAATCAGCGCACAGGTTCACAATTTGACGATCCGTCATTGGTAGTTTATAAACTAACGAAAAATAATGCGTTAAATTGTGAACGGATTGGACAGTTCACAATTTTTTGACAGTTTATATTATCGCGAGTAAGATTATAAACTGACAGTGTTGATAATATGACGGTAACATATATAAATCATAGATTGTAAATTTATTTAATCGTATAACAAGGCAATTAATAAAAACAACAATATAAAACTTAACCTAAAGGAAAAAAAATTGGCCTAAGTCGCCGTCAATAGGCAAGGTGCCCAGAAGGCTGGCCGTATTTCCTCGCTGTATAGCGATACTAACACGCTGTGCGAAATAGTGGCCAGCCCTCTGGTCACCCGATGCCTCTATTAGGCGCGTCGCCAAATCCTTGTATAGCCGACGTGCACTTGGCCCCCATGGCCCCAAGGTTTCAACGCCAAACGCCGCAAACATGTAGCTATTTCCTAGGATGGCATATTTGCGGCGCTTGAGGCTTTCGGCCGAGGATGCCGCAGCGCCAGCGGTGGCACTGGTGCTTGGAACATGGGACGGTGCCAGGGTATCGACGCAAGTAGCATCCCAAACTAGCGGCCGACCCATGCTCCAAGGCACCAGCGTCATTCCGTCAGGCCTCTTGCCGTCGTCCCTGGCCAGCCCACTGGGCTCGAGGACTGCCGGCACTCTCGCACTGACAAGGGCCCGACGGATGACATCGTTAATACTGGCGTGGTGGGAGATCCTACCAGCGCTCCGGACACATGAGAGGCCATGGTGGCCCAGCATGTCAACCATGGCTCCGCATTGACAGCGGTGTGGCTGATTTGTTGATGCCCCCAAACGCAAGCTAGCTGCCAGGCGGAAGGTAGTGTTATCTAGGAAAGTACCTATATTTGGAGAGGGTAGCGCTTGCAGCCACAGACCCGACTCCCACTCTGCAGTCGCAAGGAGGCGAGCACGGTCTGCCGTGCTAGTTGACGTATCTAAAAGGTTTTTCCGTACTAATAGCTGACAGAGCGGCTCGTCCCATTGCCTCTGCGAGCAGGGATTGGCAGGTGGGTCTGAATCGGGGCAGGTTATGAACCAAACGTTCCTGGCCTCGGAGCAGTGCGTAGCCTCCGTAGATCCAATGGAAGGATCTAATATTTTTTCTATAAGGCTTTGAGCGCCATGCACCGAGGACAAGAAAGCAGGTAGAGCAACACAAGACATTTTGCGGATACCCAGGCCGCCGAATCGAATGGGTAGGCTAGCCTGGGACCAAGATCTATCGTCAAAAGGAATATTGAAGATCGATGTGAGTGTTTCTACGACTAATGTACCTATCTAATTTTGAAATCAAAGTGGGGTATTTCCAAAAATGGGTTCCACGAAGTATATATGTAAATTTTGGGACGAAAAGACAATGCTTAATGATAGAATAGGCTGAATGAAGATTTATTTTGGCCAAACGGTGTGATGTTTCTTTGAAATTCTGAATTTTTGAGTCGACGAAGTTTTCAAAAGATTGATCTAAGACGGGACAACCGAGGAGGTGAAGCGATTCTTTGTTTATAATTTTGATACCCGGGGCAATCATAGATTAAAATATGTTCCTAATATTGTCATGGATTAAAACAATGTTCGATTTTTAGGGTTCCGTAGCCAAATGGCAAAAAACGGAACCCTAATAGATTAGTCATGTCTGTCTGTCTGTCTGTCCGTCCGTATGTCACAGCCACTTTTTTTCCGAAACTATAAGAGCTACAACTGTTGAAACTTGGTACCTAAGTAGATGTATTCTGTGAACCGCATTAAGATTTTTACACAAAAATTGAAGAAAAAAAAACAGTAAGTTTTGGGGGTCCATACTATACTCAGAACTGTAATTCAAAAAAAGTTTTTTCATCAAACCCATACGTGTGGGGTATCTATGGATAGGTCTTTAAAAATGATATTGATGTTTCTTACATATTTTTTTTCTAAACTGAATAGTTTGCGCGAGAGACACATCCAAAGTGGTAAAATGTGTGTACCCCCCCTGTAACTTCTAAAATAAGAGAATGATAAAACTTAAAAATATATATGATGTACATTACCATGCAAACTTCCACCGAAAATTGGTTTGAACGAGATCTAGTAAGTAGTTTTTTTAATACGTCATAAATCGTAAACCGCAATTTATTTTACGGAACCCTTCATGTGCGAATCTGACTCGCACTTGGCCGCTTTTTTTACGAATGCTGCTTGTACCTACGTCCTAACACAAACATACGCTTTTGTATTTGTATAAATAACTTGGCAAAAACTATTGCAAGAACAACAATAAAATCGGAATAACGTGAAGTATTTATTCTGTTTTGATGAGTTCCGTGACTTGACCTTTAAGGCACAGGTTCTGAATTAGATTGTGCCGGTCCTGTTAGATTTAGCTCATCATTTATTTAAATTTACCTTTATTTTTGAAACGTTCCTTTGTTTAAAATTTAATTAATCCGTGGGAAGAAGTAGGCTGTTAATACATGTCAAAGGCGGCGCGTGAAAATTTTCGATGGGCAACCCGAAACACGGAAACTTATGAAAGTGTTTAGAGTATATAACTATAGGCTTGTCTAAAAAGAAATTTTAGGGAAGCCGGTGCGAATCGGCTTGTATGGCCGCTCTGCCACTGTACATGTATAAACTGCCTACTTTTATTTATATGTAAATTTAACCCTTTTCAGGCCGGCGATTGCGAAATGACATCGAATTAAGATATTTACATTTATGTTTGACACTGGCGACAAGCTGCTTTGTATATAAATAGAGAATAAATAAAATGTTTGACAGGTAGTAAGGTCAGCCTCACTAGGAGCTTAACACGTTTGTACCGTGTCGCATTAAACGTCATGTTAAACTGCCATATCGTCGGGTGACAAGCAAAACTCACTAAGTAACAAATACCTACTTAAATCAAAGGTCGTATCTCGATATCGACTACGTACCGAGATACGAGGTTTTGAAGAGCAGTGACAGTTTTGGTAGTGACTTTTGCTTGTCACCCGACGAATTATGAAGTTGTCAATTAAACGAGTGAAAAGATAAAGATAAAAAGTAACTTTATTGCACAAATAATTAGAATACAGTTCAAAACAAAAGGTAAACGCTGGTAAAGTGCATAAGAATTTTACAATGCTTAAAATGCCAGGGGTTCCCGCACTAGTCTAGGCCTGTATCGCGGGAAACCAGGTTCCTATTTGGTGTCATGCTTATATTATTGTTTACAATAAGTAACGACAAGGTACTTAGGTGTTCAGAAACTTATGGGGTCGACTGTACCTGCGTCACGTGAATGATATGTGGCCCCCCTGGCAAGAAGGATTGGCTATGCCTCCTTTCTTTGAAAAATAACAGTGAATCGTGTATGGATCTCGTTATTCCTTTGAAATGATGTCTAGCTGTCTTGCCAAAGAAGCAAGACAGCTAGCTAGCGATAATTTGAATGACCAACAGTGAAAAAAAAATGTTTTTTCGTTTAGGCATAGGTATCCTACTCGCGGTCTGGTAAAATAAAATTAAACATGATTTTCGAGGGCTACAAAACTTAATGACTAAAAATTTTGAAAAAAATTGACTGCTCGTTTGGGTAAAGAATCAAAATAAATTAATCTAAAACTTCATTATTTACTATTTTTAAATAATGATCCGTTTTGATCAAAAACTTACCCTAATTTACTTACGCAAGTTTCCGCGCGCGGGCGACAATCACAGCATATCGAGCTAAGCTAGCGAGCGAGTGAGACAAAGTTTGGGCAGCTAACATTCACCTTAAAGAAAGACGCGACATTGATCTATATACCTAGAGATTTTCCTAGCACTAACTTTGTGTTGTTAGTGCTTGACATAATAAAAACATCGACAATCCTGTTATCGATAAGTACCACTTCAAGGTCATAGAGGAAACCCATAGACCTTTATTGGAAATTCCATTCCAATTTGGAATAGACACCGCAAACACACCAACTTCGCGTGCCAGTCGTGCCACCGATCATGTACACTACATGGACATAATACATATATTTTTGTTCCACACCCAATCCTTTTTTTCTAACTTTGAATGAATGAATAGTTAAAATACTGTTTTATCCGGGTCTAACGCAATATTTTAAATATGTGTACAAAGTGCGAGGGTTTAAAGTGTTAGAATGAATAGTTGTTACATGGAGCAGTCGAAATGATACTTTTAGTGTGTATTTTCTCATTTGCCTGTCTATTTTGTGTAATTTATAAAAAAAAAAGATTTGGAAAAAATATTAGAGGCCGGCAAGGTTACCACCACGTCCATGTTGTTAATATTGTATATTTATTTTCAAACGTGCCACATTGTTATATGACACTTAAAAGATATCGAAAAACAAAGTATCGGTAGGACGTCACTAGCGTTGCCTCGTTCGTGCTAGGAAAATCTCTGGGTATATACCCAGAGATTATGATCGCTAGGTATTGCCATAATTCCTGGCACATAGCATAATCGTACCGTGCCCTCATGAGACAAATACTTACAGGTATTAAGACGCATTTGACGCTATTTAAATATACAGGGTGGAATTTCATAAACTGTACATAATAAAAGGAGAAAAATTTCAGCCAATTTCATCGATGAAACGGTGTTTTTTTTTTTTTTCTAGTCATTAGTTTTTTTTTTACAGAATTTTGAAAATTTTTGTAAAAACTCGGGTAATACACCTAATTCAGACGGTATAACTTTTGATCCAATGGTCCTAAAATGAAAATAAAAAATGCAGAGTATTACCAAGAGACAGGTTAATAATTCTTAATAACAATAGAAAACCAACTAGAAGAGAAAATCCGCAAAAAAAATTATTGTTTTTGAAAAATGGCTACAAAAATTACGAATTTTAAAAGAAAAACACAATTTTCTGAAAAAAACGCAGATTTAGTTACCATTTTTTTTGCTTAGTATTAAACCTCACTTAATGCCGATTCTAAAACCGTTTTTAAACTGTCTCAGACTTTGAAAAATACCACGCAAATGGGTACGTAAATCAAACCATAAAGCTGCAATACGACTGATTTCTCCTGACACAATTGATCTCCGGGAAGGAGTCATGGTGGGGGTTAGGTTTTGATATGGGTGTATAGAAGCCGGCGAGGTTACCACCAGAAAAATCTGACTTCTTCGGATTTGGCTTTCAGTAAAAAAATGCTCTACTGCCCGGCTAAACGGTAACAGCTAGGTTAGGGGTGCTCGACCAAATGTCATAGAGAACTGCGTGCAGTTTTTGATGGCGGAAAAAAAATTAAAAAAAAAGCGAAGTTTTTTTTTAATTTTTTTTCAAAATGGTCCTAGAGCTTTGAAATTTGGCTAGCGGGAGGATAGGATTGAATAGGGGTCTCGACCAAATGTCATAAAGGTTTCCAAGGGGAGTACAATTGCATTTTTTTTTGGCTGAAAAAAAATAGTTTTTTTTTTTTTAATTTCAAATTGGTCACAGCGCGCCGAGATTTGGCATGCGGGGACTTGAAGGGTCCAACAGTTGTAAAAAGAAAAAATCCAAAATGGCGGACGGTATGGGCAAAACAAATTTACGAGGCCGTAGGCCGAGCTGCGGGAGCTTAAGGCTTGGCTACTATTCCTTGCCCCGAGTGTCTTACAAGCGAGCCTGAGGGCCGAAGGCCCGAAGGTGAGCTTCGAGGGTACGCGAAGGCCGTAGGCCGAGCTGCGGGAGTATAGGACTGTGCGACTATGCCCCCGAGTGTCTTTCGTCGTAGGCGAAGGCCGAGCGACGCGAAGGCCGAAGGCCGAGCTCCGCGTAGGGCCGAAGGCCCGAAGCGTCCTGCGAGGCCGTAGGCCGAGCTGCGGGAGTTTAAGCTTGTGCTACCACTCACTACCCCCCGAGTGTCTTAAAAGCGAACCTGAGGGCCGAAGGCCCGAAGGTGAGCTTCGTGGCAGGCGAAGGCCGAAGGCCGAGCTCCGCGTAGGGCCGAAGGCCCGAAGCGTCCCTTCAGAGCGCGCTTGCGGAAACCCTACGCCCCCCAAGTGTCTTTAAGCGAACCTGAGGGCATAGTCGCACAGTCCTATACTCCCGCACAGTCTTATACTCCCGCAGCTGGGCCTTCGGCCTTCGCGTACCCTCGAAGCTCACCTTCGGGCCTTCGGCCCTCAGGCTCGCTTGTAAGACACTCGGGGCAAGGAATAGTAGCCAAGCCTTAAGCTCCCGCAGCTCGGCCTACGGCCTCGCAAATTTGTTTTGCCCATACCGTCCGCCATTTTGATTTTTTTCCAATTTTTTTTTCTTTTTACAACTGTTGGGCCCTTCAAGTCCCCGCATGCCAAATCTCGGCGCGCTGTGACCAATTTGAAATTTAAAAAAAAAAAAACTTTTTTTTTTCAGCCAAAAAAAATGCAATTGTACTCCCCTTGGGAACCTTTATGACATTTGGTCGAGACCCCTATTCAAAAGTCGAGCGGTTTGGCCGGAAAAAAAAATCGAAAAAATTCCCCATACAAAATTTTTTTTAAAGCTAGAAACTTTTTTTTTTGGTTTTCAGAATCTAGAGCCATATAGGTTCCCGCTAGCCAAATTTCAAAGCTCTAGGACCATTTTGAAAAAAAATAAAAAAAAAACTTCGTTTTTTTTAATTTTTTTTCCGCCATCAAAAACTGCACGCAGTTCTCTATGACATTTGGTCGAGCACTCCTAACCTAGCTGTTACCGTTTAGCCGGGCAGTAGAGCATTTTTTTACTGAAAGCCAAATCCGAAGAAGTCAGATTTTTCTGGTGGTAACCTCGCCGGCTTCTATACACCCATATCAAAACCTAACCCCCAACATGACTCCTTCCCGGAGATCAATTGTGTCAGGAGAAATCAGTCGTATTGCAGCTTTATGGTTTGATTTACGTACCCATTTGCGTGGTATTTTACAAAGTCTGAGACAGTTTAAAAACGGTTTTAGAATCGGCATTAAGTGAGGTTTAATACTAAGCAAAAAAAATGGTAACTAAATCTGCGTTTTTTTCAGAAAATTGTGTTTTTCTTTTAAAATTCGTAATTTTTGTAGCCATTTTTCAAAAACAATAATTTTTTTTGCGGATTTTCTCTTCTAGTTGGTTTTCTATTGTTATTAAGAATTATTAACCTGTCCCTTGGTAATACTCTGCGTTTTTTATTTTCATTTTAGGACCATTGGATCAAAAGTTATACCGTCTGAATTAGGTGTATTACCCGAGTTTTTACAAAAAATTTCAAAATTCTGTAAAAAAAAAACTAATGACTAGAAAAAAAAAAAAAACACCGTTTCACCGATGAAATTGGCTGAAATTTTTCTCATTTTATTATGTACAGTTTATGAAATTCCACCCTGTATTTTCTATTATTGAATAACTTGCAAGTCCAGATGCTTCAGCGAACAATAAAGATTGCCGTAATTATCAGCTGTTTAAGTTATTCAAGGATTCCAATAACTCGGTAACAATAGATCAATGCAGGACGCCAGTAATTGCCTTCATTAACATAAAACCGATTGGCGTTGGGTCACGACATCAAAAACTAGAATTATTGTCCGTCTATTTTGTAAAAACGGAAAGATCGGTCTCCGTAGCCCAGTGGGTATAGTGACTCTGCCTACGAAGCTGGAGGTCCCGGGTTCGAATCCCGGTCAGGGCATTTATTTGTGTGTTTATCACGAATATTTGTTCCTGAGTTATGGATGTTATATATGTATATAAGTATCTATATGTATTTATCTATTATATATATCATCGCCTAGTACCCACAACACAAGCCTTACTGAGCTTACCGTGGGCCTAGGTTGATTTGTGTAAGATTGTTCCGTAATATTTATTTATTAATTTTTTTTTGTCACACACCTATACATTGCAATAACAGCAATTACTCATTAAATTTTTTTGTCTGCAATAAAACGGAGGTTTCGGTTAAGTAAATATTATGTATTTAACAGCCGATATGGAAATCATTAAATTCAGTTGTCGAAGGCCCGGTTTCATAAAGATGCAGACCAAATGAAAGAACATTTTTTGTATCTCAGCACAATTTTTGTCATTACCTACTTACCGATATAATGTCAAACAGATCTTTATAAAACACTAGCGACCCGCCCCGGCTTCGCACGGGTTTATATGTATATATACATGCATGTATATATATGCATGTACATCACGTGAAAACAGCTGAACCGATTAAGATAAAATTTGGTATAGAGATAGTTTGAGTCCTGGGAAAGGACATAGGGTAGTTTTTATTCCGGAAATTAACCCCTAAGGGGATGAAATGGGGTGTGGAAATTTGTATAGAACTACTTAAACAGCTGCACCGATTTGGATAAAATTTGGTATATAAATATTTTGAGTCCCAGGAAAGGTCAAAGGATATGTTTTATCCCGGAAATCTTCCCCTTAGGTGGTAAAACAGGGGGGTGAAAATTTAGATGTAACCCGTTTTGATAAAATTTGGTTTAGAGGTAGTTTAAGTTCTGGGAAAGGACATTGGATAGTTTTTATCCCGGAAATCTTCCCCTAAGGGGGTGAAATGGGGGGTGAAATTTTGGATGGACTTCGTTTAGATGAAATTTGGTATAGTTTGAGTCCCGGAGAATACAACGGATAGTTTTAATCCCGAAAATCATTCCCTAAAAGGATGAAATAGGGGGTGAAAATTTGGATAAAACCCATGTAGATTAAATTTGGTATAGATATAGTAGGAGTCCCAGGGAAAGACAATGCATAGTTTTTATCCCGAAAATCATCTCCTGAGGGGATGAAATTAGAAGTAAAAATTTGGAAGGAACCCATTTAGATGAAATTAGGTATAGATATATCTCTTGACGTGGTGAAATTAGGGGTGAAAATTTGGATGGTATGAGCCGCGGGGAAGGACTGAGGATAGCTTTTATACCTAAAATAATCCCCTAAGGGGATGAAATAGGGGTGAAAATTTGGATGGACCACAATTACGGTATAGCGATATTTGGAGTCCTGGGAAAGGATATAGGTTTGTGTTATCCCGAAAATTATCCCCTAAGGGGGTGAAAATTTGGATGTAACCCATTTAGATAACATTTGGTAAAGAGATAGTTTTAGCCCTGGGAAAGGACATAGGATAGTTTTTATTTCGGTAATCATACCCAAAGGGGGTGTAATGGGGGTGAAAATTTGGATGAAACCTATTTAGATGAAATTTGGGTATAGAGATAGTTTGAGCCGCGGGAAAGGACAGCGGATGGCTTTTATCCCTAAAATAATCTCCAAAGGCGATGAAATAGGGGGTGAAAATTTGGAACACATTTACGGTAAAGCGATAGTTGGAGTCCTGGGGAAGGACATAGGTTAGTGTTATCCCGAAAATTATCCCCTTAGGGGGTGAAAATTTGGACAAATACATTTTATTCCGGAAATCGTCCCCTATGGGGGTGAAATGGGGGTGAAAATTCGGATGTAACCCATTAAGATAAAATTTGGTTAAGAGATTGCTTGAGTCCTGGGAAAGGACAGCGGATGGCTTTTATCCCTAAAATAATTCCCTAAGGGGATGAAATAGGGGGTGAAAATTTGGATGGAACACATTTACGGTATAGTGATAGTAGGAGTCCTAGGGAAAGACATCATCATCATCATCATATTATTATTATCAGCCGAATTATTATCGGCCGAAAGACGTCCACTGCTGGACATAGGCCCCCCCCAAAGAGTGCCACAACGGCCGGTCCTGCGCCACCCGCATCCAGCGTACTCCCGCGACCTTTACCAGGTCATCAGTCCACCTTGTGGGGGGCCTACCCACGCCGCGCCTTCCGGTA